>CM032119.1:15867245-18367245 GCA_018894105.1 Jacaranda mimosifolia
GAACAACTAGAGATTACCCTTAATGAAAAGGAAGAACTAGTCCATAATTATGATAAAATCATAAAGAAAAGTTTTGAGGATAGAAATAGACTAGTTGAGAAAAGCCAACATCTTGAAAATGAAATTTAGATTCTACTAGACAATAACTATAATCTAAAAAGATCACTCAAGGGCAAGAACAAAATTGATTTTGGATATAGAGACACAAGAACCTCAAAAAGGAAGACTTGCCACTATTGTTCAAAGATAGGTCATATGGCTCACAAATGTCCTATAAGAAAATAAATTGAAGTTAAGTATACATGGGTGCCAAAGTCTAACAACTCAAGACCCAACAAAAAATGGGTACCTAAATTCACAAACTCTTATGTTGTAGGAACCAGTCAAGAAGGCAGTTTAAATGGATCTTTGGTATCTAGATAATGGATGTTCCAAACACATGACAAGCAACAAGCCATTCTTGTTTGAAATATAAGAATATAATGGAGGAACTGTGCTATTTGCAGACAACACAAAAGGAAAAATCATTCGCAAAGGAACAGTAGGTAACAAAGATGGCACTTCCGTAAAAAATATCTGGCTAATAGATAGGCTGAAACATAATATTCTCAGCAGAAGTCAATTATGTGATAAAGGGTCCTAGGTATACTTTAAACCCTCTAAATGTGTGGTGACCAAGCATGATGAAATTATTTTCACTACAATTAGAGAGAGAAACATATACTGTATAAATTTAGATGATTTGTCCAAACAAAATGTTGAATGCCTAGTTACTACTGATGAATCTTGCTGGACTTGGCATAGGCGCCTAGGTCATGCTAATATGAAACTCCTAAACCATTTAGTTAAAAAGGATATAGTAAAAGGCATTCCTAAAATAAAGTTCACAAAAAACAAAATGTGTGATGCATGTATGAAAGGCAAACAAGTAAAATAATCTTTTCAGCCAATAAATGATGTTGCATCTTCAAAACAACTGGAACTTCTGCATCTTGATGTGTTTGGACCCATGAAAAAAAATCTCTTGGAGGAAACAAATATGTTTTTGTTATTGTGGATGATTTTTCTCGTTATACATAAGTAAGGTTTCTTTCACATAAACATGAAGCTTTGCATCACTTCATTGCTCTCTTAAAGAACATTCAAAATGAAAAGGGGCATATGATTAAAACAATCAAGAGTGATCATGGCATGGAGTTTGATGATCATAACTTTGTCACTTTTTATAATGATCTTAGTTATACTCACAACTTTTCTGCTCCAAGAACACCCTGACAAAACGGGGTGGTTGAAAGAAGAGACAGAGTTTTACAGGAAATGGCTCGAACAATGTTGAATGAGTATGATCTTCCTAAGCATCTTTGGGCAAAAGTAGTCGACACAGCCTGCTATGTCATCAGCAGAGTTTTCTTGAGACCATTCATCAAAAAGACCCCTTACGAACTTTGGAAAGGTAAGATACCCAACATATCTTACTTTCACATATTTGGGTGCAAATGTCACATCTTATAGAGAACACTTTGCTAAATTTGATCCAAAATCAGATGAAGGAATATTTGTTGGTTACTTAACAAACAGTAAAGCCTATAGAGTCTTTAATAAAAGAAAAAGGACAATACAAGAATCCAACATGTGGTATTTGATGAAATTGATCCTCTACTAGCTAAGGATTTCTTAAGCATAGAAACTATAGGTTTCAATCAAATGATAGAAGTACGTTAGCAGAAAAGAGAAGGAGAAAAGAAAGTATCTCAAATTTTCACTGAGACAGTCTCAACTTCAAGTGGAACTTCTGACGACGAAACATGAGACAAGATCAACAAATTCAAGCATGTCTCAAGCCATCCAACAAACAACATCATTGGAGATCCGGCAGTAGGAATCACAACAAGGTCCAAAACCAAAACAAATGAATCACAACTTTTTGACTTTGTGTTTTTATCCTATGTAGAACCATGCAACATAAATAAGGCGCTGAATGATGAATCCTGGCTAAGCGCAATGAAAGAAGAGGTTAGTCAGTTTTACAAAAACTAGGCTTGGAACTTAGTCAAAAGATTTGATAATTATCCCGTAATCAGAACTAAATGGGTCTTTTGAAATAAATTGGATGAACAAGGTAAATTTATCAAAAACAAAGCAAGACTTATTGCCAAAGCATACCCTCAACAAAAGGTATTGATTATGATGAAACCTATGAATCCATTGCACGTCTTGAATCTATTCGCATGTTATTAGCTTATGCATCACACAAAAACTTTACTCTTTACCAAATGGATGTCAAAAGTGCCTTTTAAAATGGACACTTGAAAAAAGAGGTTTTTGTAGAACAACCTCTTGGTTTCAAAAACTCAAAATTTCCAAACCATGTCTTCAAATTATCAAAAGCTCTTTATGGTTTAAAACAAGCTCCAAGAGCATGATATGATCGCTTGAGTTCCTTCTTAATATCAAATGGTTTTTGCATAGATAAAGTAGACACTTCACTTTTTACAAAGACATCAAAAGGCCATTTACTACTTGTTCAAGTGTATGTGGATGATATAATCTTTGGAGGTACTCACAAGGATCTTTGTCATTATTTTGCAACATGTATGACAATGGAATTTGAAATGTGTCTTATGGGTGAGTTAAACTTTTTCCTTGGACTCCAAATCAAACAAACCACCAAAGAAATTTTTATATCCCAAGAGAAATATATTAAGGAACTCTTGTAGAAATTTAGAATGGAGGATTGCAAAGAGTCCAATGTTCCCATGGCTGCATCTACAAAGCTGGAACTTGATCCTGAAGGAATAAGTGTGGATGAGACAACATATTGGGGCACGATCGAAAGCTTGTTGTATCTAACTTCTAGTTGTCGAGATATACTATTTGCCACTAGTTTGTGCACCCGATTTCAAGTAATCAAAAGAGTCACATCTTACGGCACTCAAAAGAATTCTTCACTACCTTAAAGAAACCATCAACCATGAAATTTGGTAACCTCGATCTAAAACTTTCAATCTAGTTGGGTATTCTGATGCTGACTATGCAGGGTTCAAAATTGATCGAAAAAGCACTACTGGAACTTGTCAACTACTAGAGTCATGTCTAGTAAGCTGGTGCACAAAGAAACAAAGTGTGGTAGCTATGTCAACAACTGAAGCAAAATACATGGCACTAGGTAATTGCTACTCACAGGTACTGTGATGAAACAAACTCTTAGTGATTATGGGTTACAATTCCCTTGCATATTAATTTTATGTGACAACACTAGTGTCGTTTGTATTACCAAAATCCAATCTATCACTCGCGTATAAAGCATATAGAAATCTGGCACCATTTTATCAAAGATCATGTTCAGAAGGATCAGTATGCATAAATTTCATTGAATCAAAAAATTAATTGGCTGATATTTTCACTAAACCACTTCCGGAAGATCAATTCTATTTTCTCAAGAACAACTTAGGAATCATACCTTTTCCTTTTTCATCATGAAATCTGTTTAGTATATATATTTCTTTTGGTATGTGCATATTTCTTTTGGTATGTGCATTCTTTCTTTCCAAAAATACAAAAAATATCTTCAATTAAAGATACACAAAATCTCCGATCTTCATGATGAAGTCAAGGATCTTCGCTAAGTGTTTTTGATCTTCTCCACAAGAGATCTCGCAGCCACTAAGTGTTTTTGATGATGAGGGGGAGGATGTGTTTTGCTGCTATTACTTTGTTGCCATGCTTGCTCATTTTGAAACCATCCTGTTATGTTTTGAACTATTTTGCTAAAACTTCAAAAACTATAAATAGTTGTTCAGCTATGCATTAAGATTATGTTCCTTCTTAATGATTATTTTTTACGGGCATTGAGTTTTTTTTGACACGGGGAGAAAAATGATTGTGCAATCAGTATTATTACAAGGGATGTTTTTCTCCCCCTAACAAAAGTGATTGTGCGGTACCAAGAGATGATTACAGGGGATGTTTTTCTCCCCTTAACAAAAGTGCTTAACGGCAATCAGTATTATTTAAAAATGATTAAGAAAAATGAAATTTTTTTAGATTATTAAAAAATATTTCTAAATAAGTATGGGCATCTTTTAAAGGTCACTATCAAAATGACACCTTCTTCTTCAAATTATCTCTTCGAAACATATTACAACTGTCATATATATAATAAACTAGCGCATGCCCGGTGTGATGCATCCAAACTAATTTTAATATTCAAATAACTTATTTCATAATAATATTTTTTCACTTAATATTATTAAAAATTAAATTGTAATTATTTTTAATATTTAAAAAATATGTTACTAATTAAATAAAATAATGTGAATATTTCAATTTAAGATATTTGAAGATAATATGTATTTAAATAAAATGTAGAATATCAAGATTGAAATTTATGCTCTTTTGTCAATTTTAGTAGATATTCTACAACTAAAGCTTTTTTGTTTGATTTTTTTAATAATGTGAAAGTTACGGTTACAATTTTCATGACATTTGAAAATTTTAAATTGTTAAATATTTTTTGTTAAAGTAAATGTATAATCTCTTTGTACTTCATCTGTGAAATTATCATTAGGTTATTATTTGATTATCAATTCAATAAATAGTTTGTAACATGCAATATTTTATAAACTAAAATACTCTTTATATTCCATATAACTCTAATAAGTAAAATTTATTTATTTTTATTTATATAAGTATTTATTTTATTATTTTTAAAATTATCAAATAACATATATTATATATATGATCATAAAATAATAAGTAAATTTTCAATATTCAATTTTAAAAAAATGTCAATCTCTCATAAGCTTCTTTTATAAATATATAAAAATGTCCGAATAATTTAATGGGCACTTACTTTTAGTAAAATATTTTTGATCTGACACCATTAATTCATGTAAAAATATTCTTTTATGAATTATTATAAAAATATAAAAATAAATGTACACAATGTAATTATAAAATTGTGTAACTAAATATAATGAAAATATAAAAATTGATATCATTTGTTATTTAAGTGGTCATTTATCAAGCTTTTGAAAATTTTCAACTATGTCAACTATATATGTATATATCCCATATAAATGGATTTACTTCAAAAAATTGAAAATGAGTTATCATTATTAAATTGCTAAAGAAATAAAATGATTACAATTAGTAATATAAAAATAAAATTGAGAGTTTATAAATGTTGGAGGAAGTAACTTTTTACATTTGAAATACGTTTTTCAAAAATTAAATGATTTGTTTTATTCTAAATATATGCTTTTATCTGAAAATATTTCATATATCTAAGAATTTCATGAAAAATGATTAAATTTTAAAGACTTTGGTAAATTGAGGACTTACATATTAATTAATTTACAACTATTCATTTCTCAAATTTATAACTCTTTAATAAGGAAGCGATGATTTGATATTTCACATAAATATGTGTCTACCCATTTGATAAGCAACATATAAGTTGTAAATTTTTTTAAGTAAATTACAATATCAAGAGATAATTATGATTATTAAGTATTGTTTTACCTTTGAAGTATATTTACTATAAATTATCTAAAAATTATATATATATTTAAAATTTTAAGTTGTCGAGAATATAATTATTTTGTTAAGATCTAAAAATAATTTATTTGATAAAATGATTGAATATTTTTTATTTATTTAGTAATTTTTTGACAGAAATAATTAAACATTGTATCACTTTAGCTAGAAATAAAGCGATTATATCTATATAGGTACCAAAGAACTTATTGAATATAAAAAATTCATTGTTTTGAAATAACTTAGTTATCAACTGCTTTATTTGGATAAGTTTTGAACTTTGTGGATAAAAATGTATAATTAAATTAAAAAATAAAAAAATTAACTCTTTAACTAAAAAAAATAAGTTAATATTTTTTAAATCTTATATTTATTAGATAATAATTTTTAATAGTTAATAATATCAAAGTTAATATAACTTATTAAAATATGAAGTATTATTAAAAGGTGTTTATTTAGAAATGAAATCCTGATTTCTAACTATATATACATAATTTTCTATCAATAAGTTATTTATTTATTGTAAGATAAATAAAGTGATTTTCTTATAAAAATATTATAAATAAGTAAAAATTCAATCAATCAAAATAAACTCATCAAGGCACATGATATTACATAGAAAAAAATAGAAAATTTCTTTCTTATTTGTAAATAATTCAAAATTGGTAAATCAAGTGCTAATAAATTTAATAAATATTTTATAGAAAAATATATAATATTTCTTCATTCAATTGATAAGAAAATTGGAATAATTTCAATAACTTAATAAAATATTTTAATATTTTTAAATATTTCATAACTTTACATTATTCAAGGTACTTTGCTCAAATATGAAGTGTATACAATTTTTGATCTAGATAAATCGAAGATATGAAGTAGATTAAATAATAGTAAAATAAAAGTTCAATATCAAATATAATCTATTATATGAACATACAAAAATATTTGAAAATGGTATTTAACATAAATACATAATTATATAATTAATTGACATCTAAAACACTATATGCGAATATTTTTAAGTATAAAAATTACAATTCTAAGTTGATCATGAAATTTTAATTTTAGATAAATATTGCAGAAATAATAAAATAATAACTTTAATAAAATATTTGAATATATTATAAGGTATCCAATTAATTTAAAATGAAAAGGAAAAACAAAAATAATATAAAGGTGTGCTATAAAAATATATTAAAAACTTTCTATAAAATGAAGTTTAATTAAGAAGGAAAAAGAAGGATCATTATATTATGTTAATTGGGGAAAGAAATCCTATAATTAAATAAAATTAAATAAAAATATAGAATTGTAATATGATCAATGTTGCAATAAAATATAAAAAGAATAATTGTAGAATAATAAAATTTATTGATAAAAAAAATGAAATATTTATTTGTTAATCTTGTGATAAATTAAATTTATAAGATAGAATTTTTTGATAAGAATACTTAATATAGTGCTTATAAAATATTTTTAAAATTATAAACTTATCAAATGAGTTAAAAATGTAATTATGGATATTTTTGGAATTATTTTATTACATAAAATTTATATTGAAATTTTGTATAAACACAACATGACAGTTTAGTTATAATAGATAAGGTTAGTTGTTTGGAAATAAAATAAAAAAGTATATAAACAACCATTGAGAATGCTTCAATTAATTAAAAAATTTAAAATTCTAAGAATTCAACATTTAGCCAAAATCGCACAATTAGATAAATACAAAATTGTGCTCCATATAACAGTATAGATAATCATTACATATATATAGACATATTAATTAATCTTTGTATATATATATAATATTCACTTTCACCTCACTAATCCAACAAAAACTAGACTAATGTGACATTTATAGTAAATTTTGTTTCCTCCAAAATATTTCTAGACAAACTATTTTCTTCCAAAATATTTTCTAACAACCCCCAAAACAATAACAAACAAATATCACATCCTCCAATTCTACTACCAAAATACATTCTTAAAAAATAATTTTTCCAAAACACCCAAAACACAATAAACAAACCCTATGTTATGTAGCGCTCCGAACAGGAGGCAACAGGAGGCGCCTGCTCCTGTCCGAGGTGCTACTCATTCTATACCACAAATCTTCTGGATAACTAAAAATGCATTTTTTAAAATCCAAAGTATTTAATTTCTTCAAGCGACATCCATTAGATGTTGAACTTTGAATCAAAATATCATAATTCACACTTAGTATTTCTACTACCTTCATTACCTTATGTGTCACTTGGGTTACTCTATCTTCATCACTCGTTCTTATCTGGGGTAAAGAAAAAAAATAAAAATAAAACAATGTAAATGCGAATGATTTAGTGAGATATTTTAGCAATAACAACTGAGTGATGATTTCTCAAATATTATATAGGAAACAAGTAGAAGCATTAAAGTTTCCAGAAGTCGTGAGAAAAGATTTTAGTCAAAAATTTAGGTGATCCATCTCACAATTGTCCCATACCAGTACTGAGACTTCTCAAAATTCATTGCCTGTTTATAGAAATTTAAATCTCAAATATGACCAAAGGGGTCGACATGACATCTGAGCAGTTATTTGATATTAGAATTTCAAAGCACAAGCATCAAGCATATCAATTACTTTCACAATCTTGCTGTTGGTGGTTCTCCTATCTTATCACTCTATTTTCGAAAACATAAAAATCCTTATTCCTCCAATTTTGAGTGATCGACTTTGGACAATCAATCAATCATTAGCCATAGCTAGTCACATGCCTTATCCTGCTCATAGATGGCTATCTCCAGCTTGATATAAGTAAGGATTATATGTACATCTTGTATGGGTATCAGCCGAAAGATCAATCATCGTTGGTCCGTTTTGCCTGGTCGTCTTTCGTAACCGAACCCAGGGTCCACTCCTAAGGGTATTACACACTTTTACTATTATCACGTAACACGTCCAACAACAGTTCAATTAACACTCTAATTTGCCATGACATACAAGCAATCAAGCAATTAATATCAAGTTTATTTCAAGGTAATACTCATGGCGCCAACAGAACACATGTTTCGAAATCCCTTTTCAATTTTCTCAACTTGATTACCAATTTCAGGTAAAGTGATATAAATGAAGTTCAATAGGAATCACAATTAGCATAAAGTGGCGATGTGTGGTAAATTTCTCAACACGTAGATTGAAAGGAATCAAGCGACCAAGATATCTAACAAGTATACGTATTCTTTCCCTAGCAAAGAAATCTCATATTATTAAGTATAAACTCACCTGGCAAATGCAGAGGAATTCCTAGTTGTATGGTTGCTCAGGTCTTGGTTTCCTAGTCAAACCAAAAACTGTCATAAGATAACCTGAGTTATCATCTTATCAATCCTCTAAATCTTAAGTATAAATATAGCTTATGTCTTTATCAAACCTAAGGTTTTTCTAACACAATCTTAGTAATCTCGATTTCATATTTAAATACTTAAGTTGTTTAAACGTAGTAATTCTTGAGTGGCTATCCCTAACAAGCTCCATTTATCACTTCACTTATTTTATGGTACGTGATGAGGGTTCAAGTTCCTAAATCAATTAGGTCTTACGAGTTTATCAGGTCCAAGTTCAATAATTCATTTTTGTTCTAATATTCATATAATTTAAGCTTTAAGTTAAGCTTAACTATATTTTGTTCACAACATACTGTTGGAATAGTGCCCCGCAAGCCAATTAGATTAGCTTTGTAAACTATTTCCTTGTAAGACAATCTTGAATGAATATCGAAGAATATGATTCTTGCTTAAACTTATTTTTTAAGCTTGATTGAGCACTTGGAATTTCAGCTTTGAAAGGTATTTTAGATCTAAAATTTCATCCATAATGTGTGTTTTGATGTTTAGAAGTTGTTTTAAAATTTTTGGTGCACAAAAGTTGAACCAAAAATGACTTGACTTGGTCTTGACCCTAAAACAGGCGAGTTGCCGGCTGTGGTAGTGTACAAGTAGGGCAGTGACCAAGAGTTGCTGCCCAGCAATGTGCAAACCTCAGCCAGCAGTGCCCAATTTGGTCTTAGACGAGTTTTGAGCCTTATTTTAGGTTCCTTTAGTAACCAAAATTGTTTTGAAACACACACAATGGATACACAAGTGTTGTGCAAGTTCTCTTAATTATGTCGGACACTTTTAATTGCTTCTAAAACATGTTAAAGTTAATTTCCAATCGAGGCAAAAATATGATGCATAAGTGTTATGCTTGTTTTTGCATGACCAATTATTTGTTAATATGATTAGCATTTAATTAATGGAATTGAATGTCAATTCTTGATTTATTTATTGTTTATTTACATGTTGAATGGATGATAAATGAATGGGATAATCATGAGTCTTTAATATTGATTTTATTTATTTTAAGTTGTTGAAAATGGTTATATTAAATAGGGGCTTGCATGCCTCTCTTTTTCTATCTTGTAAATGTTATGAGAGTAGAATCACTAGGAGTGAGGATTTCTTTTTCATGTAATATTACATGGAGTAAAGGAAACTAACGGAGGCATGGAAATTTTTGAAGACCCATGAATGTATGGGATACACTCATGTAATATCTAGATTTAATCAACCCACTTAAAATCAATTAAGTGGTGCACCTATGGCTCTAAGTGCATCACTTGGTTAGGCCCATGGTCATCCCACTCTAGGAGCATGCTAGACGCATTTACTTATTTATGCTTTCCATATCCTATAGATGTATGAGATGCATGTTTAGGATATAGAAAGCCTAAATAAGAAGATAAAATGATGAAATCTTTGCAAGCAAAAACCCTCCACTTAGAATGTCTAAGTGATTTCAAATATTAGTCAAAATGGATATAAATTAAAAGAGTTTTAATTAATCCATTCCTTCTACCAATAGTATGTGGCATGATGATGCTACTACTATTTTTGTGATGTCTCACGAATCGTGGGTCACACTTATATTGGAAAGCTATGACCATGTACTTGCATGAGATGCACCTTTAATTTGAGAACGCCGATGCATTGGTACACGAGTCATGAGATGTCGTGGGCCCATCTCGAATTGAAGTATGATTGGTAGGTATGACTTAACACTTAGTAATGTCGATATCTTAGGGTCGTGGGTCTACATGAAAAGTGAGGTAAAGTATATCAAGAGTTTTATGAGATGCAATTAGCAAAAGTGTCTTACCTTTGGATTGTTTATGGATATCTCACGATTCGTGGGTTCATTTGCAAGTCCTTAGGATCTTGATTCTCACTAGGAAATGAGATTTTCCGAATTCTTCTAGGGGGTGAAGGATTTGATAAAATATTGGGAGAAAGATATGCTTGAAAGACTATGAACATGTTTTCAATATCAATATTCAATCATATGTTTATACTTTTTTTCGCCTCTTGTAGATTTTTGAAATCTTCAAAAGAAAATGGCAAAAACTCCACCTACAAGCATTTGGGAAACTAATAAGCTAGCTGGGCCAAACTTTCACGATTGGTTGAGAAACCTTAAGATAATTCTTGACTCTAAAAGGAGGACTTATGTCCTAGAATCAAAGTCCTACAGGCACATTAGGAGATGATGCCACTAATGAGGACCGTGAAATGTTCATTAAATTTATAGATGATGATCTACAAGTGAGATTCCTCATGTTGGCTTCCATGACCAACGAGCTCCAAAAGACTCACAAACTTATAAAACATACAAGAGAGACCTATTTACACCTACAAGAGTTGTACGGTGTACAACTAGGCGCGAAAGGTTCGCTTTGTCTAGGGAGCTCTTCAAGTCAAGGATGGTAGAGGGTTCAAGCGTCCATGATCATGGGCTCAAAATGATTGGACTCATCGAAAAGTTTGGACAACTTGATGTGATCATGGACAATGACCTCTACATGGATTTGATCCTCCAATCATTACCCCTATCGTTCGACCAATTTGTTATGAACTTTAATATGTCCAAGCAAGAGATGACTATTAACAAATTGGTGAACATGCTTGTGACTGTTGAGATGACTATGAAAAATGAGAAACCTCTTATGCTTGTTTCCTCCTCTAAGTCGAAAGGTCATAGGGGCCCAAGAAAGGGAGGTAAGAGGAAGAAGTGTTCTTCCTCCAAAGGGAAGCAACCCGTGAAGTATTCCGGGGGTGTCAAGAAAGAGTCTAAAATCAATGCGAGTTGTTTCCACTGTGGTGAAAAGGGTCATTGGAAAAGGAATTGCAAAGCTTACCTTGCAACCCTTGAGAAGGGTATGTTTTTCATTAAAGTGCATTTGACGACTAATTATTCCTCATGAGTATTTGATACTGCATATGGTTCTCACCTTTGTAATTTGTTATAAGGGGTGGAAAAAAGGAGTCTGCCTGAAGAGGATATGATCCTTCGCCTTGGAAATGGAGCAAGAGTTGCCACCAAAGTCCAAGGCATAATCAAGTTAGACTTGGGAAATGCTTGCATTATACTTGATCTAATTTATTATGTACCTAATCTTGTTAAGAATGCCATTTCAATTTCTATTCTTGATAATGAAGGATTTGATTTTTCTATATTGAATAGGATATTGAAGGTATTAATGAATGGTTCTTTAATTGCTCAAGGTAAATTAAATAATGAATTGTACATACTTGATTCTCAACCTTCACTAATGCACATTCAATCAAGTAAAAGAAAATTAGATAGCAAAGAAGATGCCATTCTTTGGCATGCAAGACTTGGGCATATCTCTAAAAATAAGATGAACAAGTTAGAAGCTCTCAAAGTATTAAATATTAGTGGCATTGAGGACCTTCCTACTTATGAATCTTCTTTAAAGGGAAACAAGACCAAGGCTCCTTTTGTAGGATAATCAGAGCGCTCCACAAGTCATTTGGATTTGATCTATATAGATATTTGTGACTCACTAAGAGTTAGTGCGAGAGGAGGCTATTCCTCTTCATCATCTTCATCGATGATTATAGTCGATTCGGACATGTGTATCTTATGAAGTACAAGTCCGAAGCCTTTGAAAAGTTCAAAGAATATAGGGGTGAAGTGGAAAAGCATTTCGCACTTAGTATTAAAGCTCTTTGATCAGATCGAGGGGGAGAATACTAAAGTACTGAATTCTTGGATTATCTAAAGGAGAATGAGATTATTTCTCAATGGACTCCACCTGGCACACCCCAACACAATGGAGTAGCCAAGAGGAGAAACCGTACTTTGTTGGACATAGTACGTTCCATGGTGAGCTTTTTCGATGTGCCCATATCCTTTTGGGGATACGCCTTAGAAACGATGGCGAAGTTAGTAAATATAGTACCTTCAAAGTCGGTGCTAAAGACGCCGCATGAGATGTGGTATGACAAAGCATTTTCTTACCACTACCTAAGGGTTTGGGGGTCTCCTACTTATGTGAGACGAATAGTGGGAGATAAGTTGGACAGTAGATCCACCTTGTGCAAGTTTGCGGGATACCCAAGAGAGTTTATGGGTTATTACTTTTATGATCCCTTGGAACAAAAGGTGTCTGTTTCAAGGAACACCACTTTTTTGTAAAAGGAATTTCTATTCGATAGAAATGGCGTTGTTGTTCAACTTGATGAAGTTCAAGATGATCATCAAAAAGTGGTGGAAACGAACGAGCAACAAGAGCCTCGCAAACAACCTTTGAGAATGTTGGATAGGATCAAGAAGGAACCCAAAAGGTTCAGATTCCTTCATGAGATGAGCCAATTGGATATTGATCCGAAGACCAATGAGGAAACTATGTTGGACATAGATTCGGGACATTGGCTTAACGCCATGAGATCCGAAATGGACTCTATGTACTCCAACAAAGTATGGACTTTGATAGATCCACCAAATGGAATAGTTCTCGTTGGTTGCAAGTGGATCTATAAGCAAAAGTTGGGATTTGACGGAGAGGTATTGACCTTTAAGGCACGACTAGTAGCAAAAGGTTACACTCAAAGACCCATCATTGATTTTGAGGAAATCTTTTCACCGGTCGCAATGCCTAAGTCTATTCAGATTCTATTTGCCATAGTCGCATACTATGATTGTGAGATATGACAAATGGATGTAAAAACTACTTTCCTCAATGGAGATATTGAAAAGAAATCCACATGGAGTAATCATAAGGTTTTACATCCTAGGGGAGTGAGCAAAAGGTTTGAAAACTCCAGAGATCTATTTATGGACTCAAATAGGCGGAAGTAGGAACATACGTTTTGACAAAACAGTCAAATTGTTTGGCTTTGTCAAAAATGTGTATGAAACCATGTGTGTACAAAAAGGCTAATAGGAGTAGTATACAAGAAGGCTAATGGAAGTAATATACAGTTTATTGTATTTTATATAAATGACATCCTTCTCATTGGGAATGAGGTAGGAATGCTAGAGTGTACTAAAGCGCGGTTATTTCTAGAATTCTCTATGAAGGATTTAGGAGAAGTATCCTACGTATAGAGATAGATCGAGAAGGGATCGAGGAGGATGCTGGGGCTTTCCAAAACCCCGTATGTTGACAAAATACTAAAGAGGTTTAGTATGCAAGAATCTAAGAGGAGATTTCTTCCTATAGGACATGGCATTTATCTCTCCAAGTCTATGGCCCCCAAGACTGAAGACGAGAGACAAAGGATGTCCCACATACCTTATGCTTTTGCCATTGGGAGCATAATATATGCAGTTCAATGTACAAGACCGGATGTGGCACAAGTTTTAAGTGTTATGAGCCATTTCCAATCCGATCCCGATGAGAGTCATTGGACAACTGTAAAAGCAATTCTTAAGTACTTGAGAAGGAGTACGACCCGTTTCCAATCAGATCCTGATGAGAGTCATTGGACAACCATAAAAGCAATCCTTAAGTACTTGAGAAGGACTAAGGATATGTTTTTGGTATACGGCAATGGAGAACTAAAACTCGAGGGATTTTTGAATTCTAGTTTTCAATCCAATGTAGATGATCTAAAATCCACTTCTGGATTCATATTTTGCCTCAATACCGATGTGATAAGTTGGAAAAGTTCCAAACAAGACATCACAACTGACTTTACCACAGAAGCAGAATATATTGTTGTTTCAGAAGCTGCAAAGGAAGGTGTTTGGATGAAAAACCTCAATCAAGAGTTGAATGTAGTGTCTAGCATTGCTGAGCCAGTAGTTATCTTTTGTGACAACAACAGGGCGATAGCGCAAGAAAAAGAGCCAATATCTCATTAGCGATCTAGGCACATTTTGAGGTGACATCACTTGATCATTGAGATCATTGATAGAAGTGACATCTGAGTGGAGAGAGTTGCCTCGGAAGAGAATATAGCGGATCTACTAACTAAACCCTTATCACAAAAGGACTTTGAATGACATCTTGAGAAGATGGGTCTCAAGGCCATGGGGAATTGACTTTAGGGCAAGTGGGAGATTGTTGGAATAGTGCATCGCAAGCCAATTGGATTGACCTTGTAAACTATTTCCTTGTAAGATAATTTCGATTGAATGATATTCATTATATGGCCGTCTTTGTCTTTTGCTCTTTATTTACTTCACTCGTATTTGGATGAAGCCATTAGATCACATAAGACTATGGGACTTGGTCACACATTGGATGGTGATCATGAAATAAGTCTTATACTGTCGTGATCTTAAATCTTCCAAGTCATAGGATCTCATGAGATGGGGTATCTAATTTCTGAATAGACTTGTACTGATGATGCATAAATCCAAGAGTTGGATGTTGCTCCGCTCCATGAGCAATTCCATATGAGATATGGATGCATGTCAGTGGGTACTTGTTAGAGAATAAGGCATTGAAGACCCATCATAGAATCCACTATATAGCCAAAGTTGCAAGTCGGTAGTAGTAAGTTCTCCAACTTATGCTAGTTCATATAATTAGTCCTTTGACTTGAGGATCTATGGTAACCTTGTGTTTGGCCCTCATGCTTTGATTCCTCCATGGTCACTTAACGAGCCCTTTGGGTAGTGATTGGGCTTAAGCTACAAGATATGGAGGTTTGTGAGATTCAAGATGGAATCTGACTCCTTGCCTTTGTGAAGGGCGAGTGCATCTCCTGTGTATTCTATAATGATCAATTTCAAGAAATCCTTGCGCAAGGTGATGTGACAATTTGGAAAGGTATTTCCAAAGATGAGGTCACAAAAGGAATCGAACATTGAGAATAGAAGCACAACATTGAGACTATAAGGGAGTCAACTAATATCTTGCCCTAGGCCTCTTTCATGGAGATAGGAGACTGAAGGACCGTACTTGCGTGGTACACGTAATGCTAGAATGGTTCTCCAAGAACATTCATTTTGGCCAATTAGTTAGGCTACATGAGCTTGAGGTTGGACATCACCATGGAGATTGGGTATTCTTCAATTAATGAGATTAATTGAATCGAATCATTTAGTTTAAAGGAGTTTAAACTAATGTGAATATTTGATATTCCAATAAGTTACAAATGATTGTGAACCATGTCTAATGAATGGTAGAACCTAATGGGTCACACACAAAATCCAAATGCATGACCTATTGGATGAAGGAGAATTTTCTAAGAGTTAGAAAATTCATGACCGAATTGAAGGGGAAGAAAATTAAAGTCATTTTTGACATGATCAATTTAAGAGTTAAATTAATATCAATCAATTTAAGAGTTAAATTAATATCAATTAATTAAGAGTTAATTAATTGATGTCACATGGCTATAGATTGGTCAAATTAATTTAAGGGTTAAATTAATTTTGGCTAGCTTAAAGAGTTAAGCACTTTGACTTAAGAGTTAAGTCAAAGGATTATTAATTAAATTAAAATATTTAATTTAATTAAATTGGAAAGTTAATTTTGGAAGGAATTATTAAATGAAGGGTTCATTTAATATATAATTAGAATGCATTTGGATGACATTTCATAAGATGAAATGTAAATTCCAAATGACATTCAAATTCACAAACCACTTTGGACCACATGCCACTTGGCATGGGGTAGGTGGTGGCCTCTCATTGAGGATGGTGTGTGACCACACACCATACTCCTTCTATATATGGATATAGAAAGGGGGCCGGCTACTTAGTGCTTTTTGGTGTGATGTGGAATATTTTCTTCCAACAAATTGTTAGTGGATACATCTAAAAGTTTGATTCTCCACAAACCTCCCCAACCTCTCTCATTCTCCCCTTCCATTCTAGGCCTATTCTATTCTATTTCTCTGCAATTATCTCCAGCTATTTTTGTAGAAAAAGGGTCTCTCCATTTGGTGTGTGGATTATCTCATTAGAGCCAATACATTTGGGTTGCTATTGCTCTTGGAAAGTCATTTCTGGCAGCCGCTTGCATTAAGTTCTGGGGGGATTTATTTTGTTCTGATTGGGCTAAAATTTTGGCTATAGGATCTTCAAGGTGTTGAGGGAATATGATAAAATTTTTGGCTAAAAAAAATGAGTCTAAATTGGGGAAATTTGGTGGTGTTTTTGCTGTGCTGGTGAGGAGACAACTTCAAGAGTTGAAGGGTGTTCTTCCTTGTTCCTTGATTTTCGGTTTCATCAAGGTATTTCCCTTAATAAATCTGAATCCTATGGATGTCTAAATCCTTGTGGATGTGTGTGGGCAAGTTTTATTCATTTTTTTTTAATTTAAATGGATCCTAGCGCCATACATACCTTCACATGCTATATCATTATAATTTTAAATCAACCTTTCTTAATTTACCACACTTAGGATTATAATTGATTTTGTTCAATACTCACAAAATTACTCATTTTATCAAGTGAAATTTCATTTCAATAATCTTAATTTAATTAACATTGAATTAGAAGTATAAAAATCAATCAAATTTAACATTCGATAAGAAATTTACCAAAATTGGATTGAATCTGGATCCAATCTCAAGCCAGAATTAGTACTGACAAATTCAGATTGCGATTTCCCATTGACTGTTCATCAATTGTCGGAGCATTGATCGCCGACTGCCACGTCGCCATTGCCTGGGTGTGAGCCAACCTGACCAAAAGATGTGCCTCGTCAAGCCCGTGAGAACCCCCAGATCAATTTTCAGTTTTGATGCTGGGAAATCAGTTAATTTGCCATCTAAAGCCGCGGCAACCCTAGTGTCGCTATCCTAAAACCACCTCTAATTGTACTGTCTCCGCTGACCAAAACTCCAAATTAACGCCACTGCTGCCTTGACCATAAGATTATGACCAGAAGAACCTCTTTGTTTCCGGCCTATTCTTGCCACTGGAAGTGGTGGAACCACCACTTTGGCCGTTGCTCACCATCGACCTTGATTTTCTCATCGATTTTACCGATGTTTTAGGTGGTGTTTTGTATGGATGTGTTTGGCGTGATCAGAGAAACATTTTTGCCAATTTGGTTTTGGATTTTATGGCCATTCTCGGGTGATTCGACGGTAAGGTGGGTTTGTGGTTGGTTTTGAGAATTTGAAGAAATTCTGTCCTCAAATTTATAATATTTAAACAATTCTCCAGCCTTTTACAAACTAGCCCCAAAATTTGTTGCCCGACTAAAATCTCAACCTAAAACTTTTAGCCGCCTTACACTTTGGTCCCTATGTTTCAATTAAGTCCTCCATCTTTCATTTCTTACACATTGACCCCTAACATTTCTGTTTCTAGGCAATTGAGTCCAAATTTAATTATTCTGAAGTCCTCAGACTTTTAATTCACTCACATTGACCCCCTAAATTTTATAATTTTAAGCAATCACTTCCTTTTTTTCCTTTACAATTCAATCCCCCAATTGTCAACAATTATTTATGGGTCTCAATTAAATCCAACTCAAAATTATTTTAACCAGATTTATCAAATTGGTATTTTATTTTATTGAAACACTAATTTTTGGTTTAGTATTCTAAAATTTGGGGTGTTACATGTTATGTAATGTTTTGGAGAAGAAACATTTCCAAAGATGTAATTTATTATGGAGGGAAAAATGATTTTCCAAAATATCATTAATATTTTAACATTTTTATCAAAAAATTCTCAACCCTCATCCCCAACATCATTATTTAATAAATTATAATATTTTAAATTGGACAAATTGCATTTTACCCCCCTGAGAAATGGAAAAGAGCAAAAAGACCCCCTATGAAAAAAAAAAGGCAACACACACCTTTAGTGATTTTAAAAATTATGCACATCACCTCTCCCTCATGATTTGCTATAGTTTAGCCCTAATTTGAATATATAAGGACTACACTACCCCTAGTTATTTCATATATTTTTAATTTTATTTATTTATTCTTTTTAAATATATTTTTATATATCTTCTATCATTTCCTTCATACCAACTTTTTATTTTTAAATTTAAAAACTATTTTTAACTTTCATCTTTCTAATTTATTCTATTTTTTATTTTTATTTTTATATAAATATAAATATAAAATATATATATAGAAACATAATATATTATAGATACATTAATATATTTATGTATAAATTTATATAAAAAATATATTAATAAATAAATATAAATATAAACATAAATATACCACTTAACAAACATAAACATATTATACTTGCCATGTTGCATTTATAATATACGTTAATACAAAATATATATAGAAATGTAATATATTACAAATACATAAATATATTTATGTATATATTTATATATAATATACAAAAATATACCCACCCCATGTTGGAATAGTGCCCCACAACCAATTAGATTAGAATGTAAAGTATTTCACTTGTGATACAATCTTGATTGAATGATATTCATTATAAATTGCCATCTTCATCTTATGCTTATATTACTTCATTGGCATTTGGTTGAAGCCCTTAGATTATACAAGACTACAAGATTTGGTCATGCATTGGGTAGTGATCATGAAACAAGTCCTACACGGTTGTGATCTTAAATCTTCCAAGTCATGGAATCTTATGAGACAGGGCATCTAAAATTTGGATAGACTTGCACTAACGATGCATATATCCAAGGGTTGGATATTGCTTCATTTCATGAGCAAACCATGTGAGACATGGGTGCATGTTAGTGGGTGCTTATTAGATAACAAGTTCACTTAAGACTTGTCTGTAGAATCCACAAGATAGCTATAGTGGCAAGTCGGTAGTGACAAGTTCTCTAGCTTACGCTAGTGCACATAATTAGTCCTTTGACCTGAGGATCCATGGTAACCTTGTGTTTAGGTTCTTATGCGTTGACTCTTCCTTGATCACTTTGCGGGTCTTTAGGGTTGAGCTCAGGTATGAGCTACTTAGACGTAGAGGTTTGTGAGATCCAAGATGGGATCCAGCTCCTCGTTGTTGTAAAGGTGAGTGCATCTCCTATGCATTTTATAATGATCGATTCTCAGGAGTCCTTGCGCAAGGTAGTATGACAATTTTGAAAAAGGAGTTTTCCAAAGATAAGGTCATAAATCGAAATCGAACATTGAGAATAGAAACATAGTTATCAAGGTTATTAGGGAGCCGACAAATATCTTGCCCTAGGCCTCTTTCGGGAGATAGGAGACTATATTTGCATGGTAAGTGTAGAGCTAGAATGGTTTTCCAAATGTTCCTATTCTTAATGTTCAATTTCACTTTATGACCTCATCTTTGAAAAACTCCTTTTCTAAATTTCATACTACCATGCGCAAGGATTTTTTGAAATTGATCATTATAGAATACATAGGAGATGTACTCTCCCTTTACAAAGACAAAGAGTTACATTCCATCTTGGATCTCACAAACTTCTATGTTTAAGTAGCTCAAGCCCAATCACTACCTAAACGGTCTGCTAAGTGACTAAAGAGGTGTCAAAGCATGAGGACCTAAACATATGATTACCATGGATCCTCAGGTCAAATGACTAAATATATGCACTAGCGTAAGTGAGAGAATTTGCCACTACTAACTTACCACTCTGGCTATCTACTGGATTCTCTGGTAGGTCATCAGTACTTTGTTTCCAAACAAGCACCCACTAGCATGCATTCATATCTCATATAGGATTGCCCATGGAATGAAACAATATCCAACTCCTTGGATTTATGCATTATTAATTCAAGTCTATTTAGATCTTAGATGCCCTGTTTCTTAAGATCCTTTGACTTGGAAGATTTAATATCACGACCATATAAGACTTATTCCATAATAACCACCAAGTGCGTGACCAAGTCCCGTAGTCTAGAGTTATCTAAAGACTTCAACTAGTGCCAGTGAAATAAATATAAGCATAAGATAAAGATGGCCATATTATTAATATCATTCAATCAAGATTATATTACAAGTGAAATAGTTTACAACGCCAATCTAATTGGCTTGTTGGGCACTATTACAACATTTTCCCACTTTCCCTAAAGCCAATTCCCTATAGCCTTAAGACCCATCTTCTCAAGATGTCCTTCAAAAACCTTTTGCGATGGGGGTTTTGTTAGTGGATATGTTATATTCACTTCCGAGGCAACTCTCTCCACTGGGATGTCGCCTCTACCAATGATCTCTTAGATCAAATGATATCGCCTTAATATGTGCTTGGATCACTGATGAGATCTTGGCTCTTTAGCTTGCGCTACTGCCCCGTTATTGTCATAGAAGACAACTACTGGCTCAGCAATGCTAGACGCTACATTCAACTCTTGAATGGATTTTTTCATCGAAACACCTTCCTTTGCAGCTTCTGAAGCCGCAATATATTCTGCCTCTGTGGTGGACTTGGTTATAGTATCTTGTTTGAAACTCTTCCAACTCACCGTACCACCATTGAGGCAAAATACGAATCAAAAGTAGATTTTTGGTCATCTATATCGAATTGGAAACTAGAATTTAAAAACCTTTCTAGTTTCAATTCTCCACCGCTGTACACTAAAAATAAATCCTTAGTCCTTCTCAAGTACTTGAGAATTGATTTTATAGCTGTCCAGTGACCCTCACCAGGATTGGATTGGAAACGATTCATAACACTTAGAGCATGTGCCATATCTGGCCTAGTACATTGAACTGCATATATTATGCTTCGCATAACAGAGGCATAAGGTATGTGGGATATTCTTTCTCTCTCATCGTCAGTCTTAGGGGCCATAGACTTGGAGAGACGAATGCCATGTCCCATAGGAATGAATCCCCTCTTGAATTCTTCCATACTAAACCTCTTTGGTATCTTATCAATGTACAGGGTTTGGGAAAGCCCCAGCATCCTATTAGATCTATCTCTATAGATACATATTCCCAATACATATGACGCTTTCTCCTAAATCCTTCATGGAGAATTGAGTAGATAACCATGCTTTAGTACACTCTAACATTCTTACATCATTCCCAATGAGAAGGATGTCATCGACATAAAGCACAATAAACTGTACACTACTCCCACTAGACTTCATATACACATATGGTTCATACACATTTTTGACAACGCCAAACTATTTGATTGTCTTATCAAAACGTATGTTCCAACTTCAGGACGTTTGTTTGAGTCCATAGATATATCTCTGGAGTTTGCAAACCTTTTACTCACTCCTCTTGGATGTAAAATCTTGTGGTTGCTTCATATAAATTTCTTCTTCAATGTCTCCATTGAGGAAAGCGGTTTTTACATCCATTTTCCATATCTCATAGTCATAATATGTGGCTATGGCAAGTAGAATCCGAATGAACTTAGGCATTGCAACTGGTGAAAAGGTTTCCTCAAAATTGATACCGAGTCTTTGAGTGTAATCTTTTTCCACTAATCATGCTTTAAAGGTTGCTAACTCTTTATCAACTCCATGCTTTCGCTTATAGAACCACTTGCAACCAATGGGAACTATTCCTTTTGGTGGATCTACCAAAGTTCATACTTTGTTGGAGTACATGGAGTCCATTTCGGATCTCCTGGCATCATGCTAATATTTTGAGTCTATCTCTAACATAACTTCCTCGTAGGTCTTCGGATCACTATCCGATTAACCCATTTCATGAAGGAATCCAAACCTTTTGGGTTGCTTCTTGATTCGGTCTGACCTTCTAAGAGTTTTGTGTAAGGCTCTTGGTGCTTACTTATCTTGTGGGATTTGTTGATCGTTTTGAATTTCATCAAGTTCAACAACGATTTCATTTCTATCTAATATAATTTTCTTTTCTAAAAAGTAGGTGTTCCTTGAAACAAACACCTTTTGTTATGAGAGATCATAAAAGTAATAGCCCAAAGACTCTCTTGGGTATCCCACAAACTTGCACAAGGTGGATCTACTATCCAACTTGTCTCCCACTGTCCGTCTCACGTAAGCGAGAGGCCCCTAAACTTTAAGGTAGTTCTAAGAGGGTGCATTGCCATTCCACATCTCATGCGGTGTTTTAGGCACTGACTTTGATGGTACTAAATTTAGTAGCATCGCCGTTGTTTCTAAAGTGCGTCCCCAAAAGGAGGTGGGCACATCGAAAAAAAACTCATCATGGTAGATAAAATAAGATTTCTTTTTTCAGCTACTCCATTATGTTGGGGTGTGTCGGGTGGAGTCTATTGTGAGAGAATCTCATTCTCCTTTAGATAATTCAAGAGCTAGAAACTTAAGTATTCTCCTCCTCAATCCGATTGAAGAGCTTTAATTCTAAGTCCTTTTTACTTTTTCACTTCATTCCTATGCTCTTTGAACTTTTCAAAGGCTTCGAACTTGTACTTTATAAGATACACGTGTCTGAACTAGCAATAATCATCGATAAAGGTGATGAAGTAAGAATAGCCTCCTCTCACACTAACTCTTATTGGGCCACAAACATCAGTATAGATCAAATCCAAAGGATTTGTGGTTCGCTCCATTTGTCTTACAAAGGGAGCTTTGATCATTTTTCTCTTTAAACAAGATTCACAAGTAGGAAGTTCCTCAATGCCACTAGCATCTAGTGCTTTGAGAGCTTCTAACTTGTTCATCCTATTCTTAGAAATATGTCCAAATCTTACATGTTAAAGAATGACATCTTCTTGGTTATCTAATTTTCTTTTTCTTGATTAAATATACATTAGCGAAGGTTGAGAATCTAGTATGTATAACCCATTGTTTAATGTACCTTGTGTAATTAAAAAGCCATTCTTTAATGCTTTCAATACACTATTCGATATAGAAAAATCAAATCTTTCATTATCAAGAATGGTAATTGAAATAATGTTCTTAAAAAGTTAGGGAACATAATAACAAGGATTTAACTTAATACAAGCATTCCCTAAGTGTAACTTTACTACATGGACCGTGGTGGAAACTTTTGCTCCATTTTCGAGGTGGTGGATCATATCCCCTCACATAGACTCTTTCTTCTTTCCATCCCCTATAACGAATCACAAAGGTGAGAACTACATGTGGTATCAAATACCTATGAGGAAGAATTAATACCTAAGTATATTCCAATGAAGTACATACCGTTCCCAAGGGTGCGAAGGTATTCCTTGTGGTTTCTTTTCCAATGCCCCTTTTCACCATAGTAAAAACAAATTGCGTTGGTCTTATCACTTTTTTTTTTCTTAACTCTTCCCGAAACCTTCAAGGGTTGCTTCTCTTTTGGGGAGGAATTCTTCTTCCTCTTCCACTTTTCACCCTTTCTAGGATCCCTAGGGCCTTTTTTCTTAAAGGCAGAAGCAAGCATAAGAGGCCCTTTCTTTTTCATAGTCACCTCGATGGTTACAAGCATGTTCATCAACTCGTTAATCGTAACCTTTTGCTTGGACATATTGAAGTTCATGATGAATTGGTTGAACGAAAGAAGCAACGATTGGAGGATCAAATCCTCATAAAGGTCATCGTCCATGACCACATCAAGTTGTCCAAGCTTCTCGATGATCCCTATCATCTTGAGGCCATCTTCATAGACGTTAGCACCTTCACCCATTCATGTCCTAAAGAGCTCTTTCGACAAAAGCGAACCTTTCGTGTCGAGTTTGGACACCGTACAACTTTTGTAGGTGTCCATAGATCTCACATGCATATCTTATATGCTCGTGAGTCTTTTGAAGCTCATTAGTCATGGAAGCCATAATGAGGTATTTTACTTGTAGATCATCATCCACAAGTTTAGCAAACACTTCGCGTGTCTCATTGGTGGCATCATCAATCGATGTGTTCGGTAGACACTGATCAAGGAAGTAGGTCCTATTTTCAGAGTCAAGAATGATTTTAAGGTTCTTTAACCAATCATCGAAGTTAGGCCCAGTGAGCTTATTGGTTTCCAAAATACCTGTGAGTGGATTTTTAGCCATATTCTTTGTTTGAAGCTTAAAAAAATCTACAAGAGGTGAAAAAAGAGTATAAGCATATGATTGAATTATTGATATTACAAAAATGTGTTCTTTCAAGCATGTTTTTCTCCCACTATTTTATCAAATCCATTACCCCTTAGAAGAATTCGGGAAATCTCATTTCCTAGTGAGAATCAAAATCCTAAGGACTTGCAAATAGACCTCTGTAACCGAGTGCCATCCACAAGCAATCGAAGGGTGAGCAACTTTTGCTAATTGCATCTCATGCAACTCTTGATGTATTTTGTCTTATTTTTCACATAGACCCACGTAACCGTGTGCCATCTATGTTACTAGGTGTTAAGTCCAACCTATCAATCAAATCTTGATTCAAGACGGGCACCACAACATCCCCCATAACCGAATGCCAATGTGTGGGCGTTCTTGATTAAAAAATGCATCTTATGCAAAGTGTATGCTCAAAGCTTTCCTCCTAAGTGTAACCCCCATAGCCGACTGCCATCACACAAAATCGATAGCATCGTTATGGCATATACTATTGGTAGAAGGCTTGGATTAATTAAAACTCCTTTTAATTTATATCCAATTTGACTTAATATTTAAAAATCACTTAAACATTCTAAGTAGACAGTTTTTGCTTGCGAAGATCTCATCATTTTATCTTAGTATTTAGGTTCTCTATATTCTAACCATGCATCTCATACATCAATAGAATATGGAAAGTATAAATAAGTAAAAGCGCCTAGCATGCTCCCAGGGTGGGATTACCATGAGCCTAACTAAGTGGTGTACTTATAGCCATAGGTGCACCACCTAATTGATTTTAAGTGGGTTGATTAAATCTACCTATTACATGAGTGTATCCCCATACATTCATGGGCCTTCAAAAGTCTCCATGCCTCTAGTGGCCTTCTTTACTCCATGCAACATTTACATTAGAAAGAAATCCTCACTCCTGATGATTCTACTCTAATAACTTTTACAAGATAGAATAAAACAGGCATGCAAGCCCCTATTAATACAACCATTTTCAACAACTTGAAACAAATACAATCAATATTAAAAGCTAATGATCGTCCCCATTCATTCATCATCCATTCAATAATTAAATGAACAATAAATAAATCTAGAATTAACAATTATTTCCAATAATTAATTGCTTATCTCATAAACAAATAATTGGTCAAGCATAACTTTTATGCCATAAATTGAAGATTAACTTTAACCAATTTAAAAATATTCAAAAATGTCAAACATAATTTTGAGACCTTGCACAACTCTTGTGCATCCAATACATGTGATTTAAAATTATTTTGGTCATCATTATAGAATACATAGGACATGCACTCGCTCTTCACAAAGACGAGGAGTCAGATTCTACCTTGGATCTCACAAACCTCTAAGTCTAAGCCACTTATGCCCAATCATCACTTGAACGGCCCTCTAGGTGACCAAAGAGAGTAAAAGCATGAGGACCTAAACACAAGATTACCATGGATCCTTTGGGCAAAGGACTAATAATATGCACTAGAGTAAGCTGGAGAACTGAAAGCAAGTAATGCACTAGGATCCAATAATAAAACTTCAAAGGCTTATATAAACTAGTGCTTACAAGCTACCAAGGATTTGAACATTCTTTAGGATTCCGATTTAGTTGAAGAGTTACCATAAGAGCTTAAATCCAAAGGTAGATTGAAGAACTCATTTTTCAGGCAGAATCTGCTAAACAGTGGCGCAGCTGGAAGCAAATAGTTTTTGACCAATTCAAAACTCTCCAAAAATGATGAACAAATTCCAGTAGATGCTCAACACCTTGAGAAAGCTCTGGAATAATTTTAGCTTGAAACTCCTTCTGGATCTCCTAGAATAAAATCAACATGAGACTATTTTTGCAGGTGGATCTCCAAAAGCTTAGCAAACCAAGTGTTTTGCCTCTATCGAAATGATCCACACACCAATCCAAATTCTACTACTCCTCTTTTGTAGCTGGAAAAATAGAGGATATTTGAGAGGAAAGTGGCCGATTTTAGGGTAGGGAGAAGAAGAGAAAAGTGATCTTCAACACATCAATGAACGCCTTGAAAATGGAAGAAAAAGTGAGAATCTAATTCTTCACTTGCTCAATTATGTTGTTGCCGCCTCTTCACTCTATATCTATATATAGAGTGAGGATGGTGTGATGCCAAGGAGGGGGGACCGCCAACCATGCATGCTTAGTTGGCAAATTCAAATCTAATTTGAATTTTTGTGCATTTGAATTACATTTGAAATTTAATTTCAAATTAATTAAATGTGACACTAAAATGATCCTATCATTTGAATTTTCCCCACAAGGAAAATTCTCTTCATTAATTAAATTAAAAAACTTAATTTAATTAATTAATTCTTGACTTAACTTTTAAGTCAACTAGCTTAACTCTTTAAGCTTAATTTTGTTAACTTAACTCTTTAAGTTAGCTTGACCAGTTGATGGTCACTTGGAACCATATAATTAACTCTTTAATTATGGGTCTAATTTAACTCCTTAAATTAATTGATCAATTTAACACTTAAAATTAATCAAGCCAAAATTGGCCTCAATTTCAATCACCTAAAAATGGGTCTCCATGGAGAGTTTTCTAACACTTAGAAATTTCCTCCATTACTTAGGAAATATAATTGGCTTTTGTGTGTGACCCGATAGGTTCTACCATTCATCAGACATGGCCTCACAACTCCTTGTGACTTTTGAATATCGTATATTCGTTTTAGTTTAAACTCCTTTGAACTAATCAACCTAATTTAATTAATTTCCATGGTCGATGTCCAACCTCAAGTCCATGGAGCCCAACTAATTGGCCAAAATGAATGCTTTTGTAGAACCATCATAGCTTTATGCGTGCCATGCAAATACAGTCATTCCGTCTCTTATATTCCGAAAAAGGCCTATTGCAAGATATTTATCGACTCCCTAATAGCTTCTATACTATGTCTTGATTCCCAATGTTCGATTCCATTTTATGACCTCATCTTTAGAAAACTCCTTCTCCAAATTGTCATACTACCTTACGCAAGAATTTCTTGGAATCGATCATTATAAAATACATAGGAGTTGTACTTGCCCTTCGGAAAGGCAAAGAGTCAGATTCCATCTTGGATCTCACAAACCTCCATGTTTAAGTAGCTAAAGCCCAATCACCCCTTGAACGGTTTGCTAAGTGACTAAGGAGATGTCAATGCATGAAAACCTAAACACAAGTTTACCATGGATCCTCAGGTCAAAGGACTAATTATATGCACTAGCATAAGTAGGAGGATTTGCCACTACTGACTTGCCACTCCGACTATCTAGTGGATTCTCCGGTGGGTCTTCAGTGCTTTATTTCCAAACAAGCACCCAATAACATACATCCATATCTCATATGGAATTGCCCATGGTACAGAGTAATATCCATCTCCTTGGATTTATGCATCGTTAGTGCAAGTCTATTTGAATCTTAGATGCCTTATCTCTTAAGATCCTTTGACTTGGAAGATTTAAGATCACAACTGTATAAGACTTATTCCATGATCACCACCCAGTGCGTGACCAAGTCCTATAGTTTAGAGTGATCTAATGGCTTCAACCAAATACCAGTGAAGTAAATATAAGTATAAGATGAAGATAACCATATTATTAATATTATTTAATCAAGATTGTATCACAAGTGAAATAGTTTACGACGCTAATCTAATTGGCTTGCTAGGCACTATTCCAACATGGATATAGAAAGAGCGATGCCATTGACCCTCCTCTAAAGGCACCTAAATTGATAGTCAAGAAAGGAAGGCCAAAGAAGCTCAGGAGAAGGGGACATGGTGAGGTACAGGTATCAAGATCCAAAAGAAAAAAGTCTCACACATACTTGTCAAAATTACCTCCAAAAAGGACATAGCGGAGTAACTTGTAAAAATCCAACACATTCCAAATCTAAGTTGTACAAGGTCAAATGAAGTAAATCTTACCTTGCCATTTCTGAAAGATGTAATGATTGCTCTTTATTTTGTTAACAACATCTTATTTGTTTTATATCAGGGTAATAAGGGTAATGAGCCTCAACATGCTAAGGGCAGTAGAACTACGGAACTACTTGAAGTTGGGTAGTATAATCTTAATCCCACACAGGTATTTATTCATACTCTAAACTTCTATTTAATTTAAATTTAATACATGGAAGATGGTATAATTCATTCATTTCTATACTTCTAGGCTTCCACAATGACTAAACATGCTAGTAGACTCTCCCAGGAAGAGGGGCCTTCAAATGAAAATCTTAAGAAGGTTAGTAGATGATAAAAATAATTTTAAACTTCATCTTTTTTTACTCATATGTGGAGAAGTTATTATTCTTTCCATTTCATTATTTTAGGGAATGATGTATAAGGGAAGAAAGGAATAAGCATTACTCGGATGCAAAGGAAGGAAGAAGTCCACTACAACTGAAGTTCTAAATGCAACAGAACTTGTGCTGAACCTACTCCAAATCTGGAAAGAAGTGCTGCGAGAGCAGGTTTATCTGTTCCTACTCCAGAGCAGAACACAGACAATTACCAACTAGGAAGAAAAGATTGAGAGGGTCACAACTTTCAAATGGATTGGCAAACATTAGGCCAAGGAGAAGAAAAAGAGTGTCCAAAAGATAAAGTCTGAAGATTGAGTTTGCACATATTTTTAGTTTTTCTGATTTGGTGATTTTACTATATGGGCAACATATTTTCGGCTTTATCCTTTCTCTTGTTGTTGTTTATTGTCACAACTGCATTTAGCTCATATTTGGTTGCTTATTGCACAATTATTCTTAGTAGTGTACAAAGTAAGAATGGTGAATTACTTTTGCTTTTTTGGTGGATGTCGGACCTAAGTTGATGGTTGATGGGTATGTATAGGGAGGCATTCATTAATGCCTTTTATTTATGAAAGTAAATACACCACGTTATCAAATAATGGAATGGTTATATTAAGTCCAATATATATCTCTTTTCCTTTTTTTGTTCCAACAAATTCAGTTATGATTACACATAAGAATGGTCTCATGGCCCTTTTTAAATGTCAATGGGGCCTCCGTAGCTCATTTGTTTATGTTAAGGTCTGTTTAGTCTAAAGGGGTTCGGGGCACATTTTTTTTTTTTTTTTTGTCATCGCAAATGGAAAAAACTTTTTTTATGTGCAATTGTAATTACTTTTTATATGAATACATAGAAAACAATAAATCAAAATAATACAAGATTTGTCTCTCATGCCCTTCTTCAGTTAAGGTGGCCTATTTCTTTAGTATGCTAAGGGGGTTCAACAACACATTTGTTAGGCATTAAGGGGGTTCAGTGTCACATTTGTTTACATTAAGGGGGTTTCATGGCCTATTTTTTTTATTTTAAGGGGGTTCTGTGGCACATTTGTTTCATGGGGTGTGTTTATTTATTAGGGGTTTTTAATTTTCTATCAGCCAACATTTTTAGGGAAATACATATCACTTATACATGGAAGATAGCTAATTCATAGAAAAAAATAATGAAACAAAATAATATACATAGCACTAAAGGAAATATTATCAAACAAAATTAAAATTAAACTAACTATTACAAAATAGGACCACAAAGTACCTATCATATTTAGGTAACCTTATTTCCTCGAGACTAATAGATGTTGGAAATGGGGATACTCTTACCTTAGACGAGAAGTGGTTCACTATCAATGGTGAAGGAAAGGAAGCAATTGAGAAGCATATTTGTTCTATTAGATAAGTTCTTTTCTAACAAGTTAATTTTTGCGTAGTGTCTGAACTTAGTCCAGCTATATTTGGATAGTGAAAGTTAACCTTTGTTAAATAGTCTTGTTTTATTTTGTTTCAAGCATTTAATATAGTTTCTAGGATGTTAGTTTGATTTTATAATGGAAAATCAACATAAACTGCATTAAAGCAAGCAGAACAGAACAGTTTGATATCTGAGAAAATTTTATTCAAAGACCTTTTTCGGTAATTTATGTTGATAGGCAACCCCAATGACAGAGATTAATCGTTGTTATGATGTGTAGACGTTGTCCTTCCAGTTATTGGAGACTAGTTGTCATGCTGGCCAGCATATGAGCCACTACACTCATACAATAGGAAAAATAGATAACTTGATAAAGAAGGAAACAATATTGAGGAGGTGTCAGCTGAAAGAGAGAATTCTTCTTGGAGTCCTTTGTCCACACTATGTGTAGATACAGTTTAACTTTCCTTTAAATTCATTTCCATACTTGCAATTTAGCTGCTTGCCCTGGTTGCTTGTGATTCATCTTTTCATTAATTGTGTTTGTTATTGGAATTTTGAGGCTCTGTTGTAAAGTAGTTGCGAAAGCTTTCGATCAAAATTTAGTTTGAGTGCTGACTGGTTGCTAATTTTGTAGGGAAAATAGTGCAATCTACAATAGAAGAATGTCGAGAAGCTTATGCAGTTTGAATAAACCTTGTATACTTTGTCTTTTCTTGAATCACTCTTGAATTTTTTATTTGCTAATTTTTCAGCATTTTAAGATTGGGTGGACCAATGTTTCAGGCACATGAAGTGTTGAAGTAGAAGAAACTCGAGAAGGAAGAAGGTATTTTTCTTATTTAGAAGTGCCAAACATGTGCAGTCGAATATTATTTAGTTTTTATTTTGTTCTGTAAATGATTAATTTCATGGAATTAGTTATTTTGTTTCTATTAGGAGAAATCTGGTTAGCTATGCTAGGTTCTGATGTGTTACATCTCTGTAATGATTTGGTAGGAGGTTGGATGTTTGAAGGAACTATTAAATAAAGTTCAGAAATATCATGTGAACTTGCTCTTAGAAGTAGAGATCGGACAATCTGGGAATAATTCCAATTATAAGCAGTGGAAGTTCTCAAGCCCTTTCTTTTCCATCACTGGTTTTATTAAGTAATCTATGTTGTGATTTAGGATTTAGGCCCATTTCTCTCCCTGATAGAGAAAAAGATGACATTTTATTATTCTTCAAACTTTATGATCCAGTGAAAGAGGATTTGAGGTACTCTTTATTTCTTCTTGATCTTTTCTTTTGTGGGGAGGGAGGGGAAGGGATTTACGTGGACAACAATATCATCAAAAAGAGTAGATAAAGGTTATTCTGAAAAAGACAAGATGACAATGCGCTTGACCTTTAATTCATTTACATTTCAAACCAAATATGTTAGAAGACTTTTTGTGAAGAGCTTTAGCAAGCCAACAAATATTTTGACTAAACTAAATGAACTTGCAAGCTATGCCCCTGATCAAGAGATTGAATTTTAAGAGGTTTATTTCAATATATTAATGGTAAGTCTTTGCTGGCTATTTTCCTATTTCCTTACAACCCTGATAACATTCCTAATATGCTTGTCTTGGTTAGCAACTTTGTGGTCTCTTGCCATGCAGCCATGTCATCCACTCTACTCTCCTTTGGTTATTTGAGGAACTAATAGCTGCTGTAGCCTACCAAATATCATTCAGTCCAATCGTAGTAGCTATGCAAGTAAAAATTTGATGCTTGTCTATTCCTAATGTAGCTTGCAGCATTGTAGCCTAGTGGAGTCATGGACACTAAAGGAATTAAACGAGCAATACATAAGGCAAAAGATAGGAGGAGAGCATTATACGGTCGAAGGAAGGTATTTATATTTTTCAGTTATTCCACTCACTTGGGTATGTTTTCTTGTTTCGGATAGAAATCTGAAGGCTCTTAATTAATGAAATTCTTTTTAAAGCCATAAGAACATACAAACAATGCATACCTTAAATTATTGAGATTAAAGGGGGATAGCCGGTTAAACTTATTGTACAGAGACTTTTGTGAAGGTTGCTACCCCTTTTGATTATTAACTTTGCTTAGGATCAAGAAAAGATGATGAAGAAGAAGATGCTAGCACCAAAAGTGGAGGATACTAATCAAGGGGATGCTATTAATGTTAATCCATCAGTACATATTTATGAGAAATCGTTGTTAGATTCACATGACCACACTTCAGCTTTGATGAGCAAGCCAGTTCTAAGTGTTGCATTATCTTTACCTACTGTTCGTCCCTCTACTACCTTTGCAAATTGTCTCTAACGTGGACAAGCCAAAGCAAGAAAGAGCAAAAGGGAGCTCCAGCAACAATACAATTGATGATGTGCCAATAGAAGTACTACCTAAAAAGAACGTAAAAAGGAAGCCAAATCCAGAGACGGTTGAAGCTCAGTTGCCATCATGATAAGCCGGTGGCCTCACAGGTGGAGGAAAGGCACAAGCACCACAAACATGTGGCTGCTCCTCTTCCTAAATCAAACCCTCAGTTGACCGCGCCATCGGGCTTTGAGAACCTGAGTTGACAGAGATCCATTTTCACAAGTTGTGTTTATTATAGGAATTTTACTTTATGTCTGTGTTCTCATTAGCTAGATTAGATATTAGAATTTCTCATATTGATTGTATATATTAGTAATCAATTTCAATTTTCTTTACATTCATTATTTGATTTCCATTGTATGCAATTAGCAAATAACTCAAATTGTTTGGCAATTATTTATTGGATTAAAAGTACATATCAGCAATCATTTCAAGCCACTTATGCAACCACTATTTGGTTGCTAAAATATACACATTAGCAACCAATTAAAATTATTTCTCCAATCAGCATTTGGTTTCTAATAAGTAATATATTAGCAACCAATAGCTACACTTTTGGTGCTTTTGGTCGCTAAATCATAGAAAATGCAACAAGTCTTGCGATAACAATAAAAAAATTGCAAATAATTATTTAGCCTCTAAAACATACTCTTTAGCAATTATATTTTATTGTCGCAATGTGGTCGCTAAAACATGTTAAATAACACAACTACTGCAACTATCTAAAAATGATTGCAACCAATGATTTGGTTGCTAAAGAATCAATTTTTACCATCTAAAAGTATGTGGTCATTGTATGTGTACCTACAACAACCATTTCAATGTTGTAGTGACCACAAAATTTTACATTAGTGAGTAAAAAGTATGTCGTTGATTATTCCATCTTTACTAACCATTATTGAATGGTTGCTAAAAATGCATTTTCAGCATCCAAGTTAATAACTTGTCACTGAGCACTTTTAGTAGCTACTCTGTTGTGACCACCTGCAACCATCGTTGATTTGGTCACTATAAGTTTTAACAACCATTTTTTTACTTTTAGCAACTAATAACAATGATTGTTGAAACCATTTTTTCTTGTAGTGAATGTAAATGTCACACAAATCGTGGGTCTACATGAAAAGTGAGGTAAAATATATCAAGAGTTGCATATAGTTCAATTAGCAAATGTTGCTTACCTTTCGATTGTTTGTGGATGGCACTCAGTCACGGGGGTCTACTTACAAGTCCTTAGGGTCTTGATTCTCACTAGGAAATATGATTTCTCTAATTCTTTCGGGGGTGAAGAATTTGATAAAATAGTAGGAGAAAAACATTCTTGAAAGACCATAAACGTGTTTTCAAATATCAATATTCAATCTCATGCTTGTCTTCTCTTTTATTGCTTTTTTTTTTTTTTTATAGATTTTTGAAATATTCAAAACTCAAAATAGCTAAGAATCTACTCACAATCATTTTGGAAACCAATAAAATCACCAGGCCCAATTTTCGCGATTGGTTGAGAAACTTCAAAATAGTGCTTGACTTTGAAAAGAGGACTCATGTACTTGATCAAAGTCTGCCGAAAACCATTGACGATGATGCCACCAATGAGGCCCGTGAATTATTCATGAAGTTTGTGGATGATGATATAAAAACAAGGTATCTCATGATAGCAACTATGTCTAATGAGTTGCAAAAGACTCATGAGCAATGAAGCATACCAGTGAGATCTATACACACCTACAAAATTTTTACGGTGTCCAAACTAGACACGAATGGTTCCCTTTATCTAGGGAGCTCTTGAAGTAGAATGATTGAGGGCGTGAGTGTCCATGGCCACGGGCTCAAAATGATCGGGCTTATTGAAAAGCTTGGTCAACTTGACGTGCTAATAGACAATGACCTCTATGTATGTTGATCATACAGTCATTGCCAAGTTCGTTTGAACAATTCGTTATGAACCTTAACATGTCCAAGAAAGAAGTGACGATTAACGAATTGGTAAACATGTTGGTTATCGCCAAGGTGATAATGAAAAAGGACAAGGCTCTTATGCATGCATTTTTCTGCAAGTCTAAGAGCCCTAGGGGTCCTAGAAAGGGGGGGTAAGAAGAAGAAAAGTTCTTCTTTGAAAAGGAAGCAGCCCTTGTAAGGTTCTGGGGAAGTTAAGAAGAAGAAAGGCTAAAATTGATGCTACATGTTTTCATTGTGGCAAGAAAGGGTATTGGAGAAGAAATTGCAAAGCTTGTCTTGCAACCCTTGAGAAGGCTATGTACTTTATTGAAGTGCACTTGATGACTAATTCGTCCCCATGGGTATTTGATACTGTATGTGGTCTCACCTTTGTAATTCGTTACAGGGGGTGGAAAGAAGAAAGAGTCTCAATGAAAAGGATTAATTCTCTGCTTAGGAAATGGAACAATAGTTACTACCACGGTCCAAGGTGCTATCAAGTTAGACTTGGGGAATTCTATAATTATACTTGATCTATGTTTCTATGTACCTAATCTTATGAAGAATATAATTTCAATTCTCATTTTGGATAATGAAGGATATGATTTTTCTATATCTAACGGGAAATTGAAGGCATTAAAGAATAATTCTTTAATTGCACAAGGTACATTGAATAACGGATTGTACGTATTAGATTCTCAAACTTCATTGATGCACATACAATCAAGTAAAAGAAAGTTAGATATCCAAGAAGATGCCATTCTTTGGCATGCAAGACTTGTGCATATCTCTAAAAATAGGATGAACAAGTTAGAAGCTCTCAAAGCACTAAAAGTTTGTGGCATTAAGGAACTTCCTACTTGTGAGTCTCATTTAAAGGGAAAAATGACAAAGGCTCCTTTCATAGGAGAATCGGAGTGAACCACTAGTCATTTGAATTTGATCCATAAGAATGTGTGCAGCCCACTAGGAGTTAGTAGGAGAAGAGGCTATTCTTACTTCATTATCTTCATCGATGATCACACTAGATATGAACATGTGTATCTTATGAAATACAAGTCCGAAGCCTTTGAAAGGTTCAAAGAGTATCGATATGAAATAGAAAAGCAAAAAGGATTTAGTATTAAAGCTCTTCGATCGGATCGATAAGGAGAATACTTAAGTACCGAATTCTTGGATTATCTAAAAGAGAATAGGATTCTCTCTCAATGGACTCCAGTCGACACACCTCAACATAATAGAGTAGCTGAGAGGAGAAATTGTATCTTATTGGACATAGTACGTTCCATGATGAGCTTCTCTGATGTGCTATATCCTTTTGGGGTAACGACTTAGAAATGGCGACGAGGCTACTAAATGTAGTACCCTCAAAGTTAGTGCTAAAGACACCGCATGAGACGTGGTATGGCAAAGCACCCTCTTAACATTATCTAAAGATTTAGAGGTCTCCCACTTACGTCAAGTGCTTAGTAGGAGACAGGTTGGATACTCGATCCTCCTTGTGCAAGTTTGTTGGATACTCTAGAGAGCTATAGGTTATTATTTATATGATCTTTCGAAACAAAAGGTGTTTGTCTCTAAGAACGCCACCTTTTTGGAAAAAAAAATTCTATTAGATAGAAAAGGCGTTGTTTTTGAAATTGATAAAGTTCAAGATGATCATTAAATCCCACAAGCGGTGGAAACAAGTAGTGAGCCTTACACACAACCTCTAAGAAGGTCGGACCAAATCAAGAAGCAACCCGAAGGTTTGGTTTTCTTCAAGAGATAAGCCAATTGGATATTAATCCGAAGACCTATGAGGAAGCATTGTTGGACATAGACTCGGGACATTAGCTTGATGCCATGAGATTCAAAATAGATTCCATGTACTCCAACAAAATATGAACTTTCATAGATCCACTGGAGGGTATCGTACCTATTGGTTGTAAGTGGATCTATAAGCGAAAGCTAGGAGTCGATGGAGAGGTAACGACCTTTAAGATATGACTAGTGGCAAAAGGTTATACTCAAAGACCTGGTACTGATTTCAAGGAAACCTTTTCATCGGTTGTAATGCCTAAGCCCATTCGGATTATGCTTGCCATAGCCACATATTATGACTATGAGATATGGCAAATGGATGTGAAAACCACTTTCCTCAATGGCAACATTGACGAAGAAATTTATATGGAGCAACTATGAGGTTTTACATCCAAAAGGAGTAAGGAAAGGGTTTGCAAACTCGAGAGATCCATTTATAGACTGAAGTAAGCCTTTCAAAGTTAGAACATATGCTTTGATAAAACGGTTAAATCGTTTGGATGTATAAAAAATGTGTATAAACCTTATGTGTATAAGAAAGCGAGTGGAAATCGTGTACAGTTTATTGTGCTTTATGTGGATAAAATCCTTCTCATTGGGAATGAGGTTGGCATGTTAGAGTGTACTAAAGTGTGGTTATCTACTCAATTTTCCATGAAGGATTCGGGAGAAACATCCTATATATTAGGAATACTTATCTGTAGAGATAGATCGAAGAGGACGTTGGGGCTATCCCAAACCTCGTACATTGACAAAATACTAAAGTGGTTTAGTATAGAAGAATACAAGAAGGGATTACTCCCATGGGACATGATATTTGTCTCTCCAAGTCTATAGCCCTAAGTCATGAACCGCTTTCAATCCAATCACGTTGAATGTTACTAGATGACCGTGGAAAAAATCCTTAAGTACTTAAAAATGACTAAGGACATATTTTTAGTATACAGTAATAGAGAATTGAAACCCGAGGGGTTTTTGGATTCAAGTTTCCAATTCGATGTAGACGGACGAAAATCTACTTTTGGATTTATATTTTTCCTTAATGACGGCACGATGAGTTGGAAGAGTTCCAAACAAGACACCATGGTGATTCAACCACTAAGGCGAAATATATTGCAGCTTTGAAAATTGCAAAAGAAGGAGTTTGGATCAAAAACTTTATCTAAAAAAGTTGGATGTAGTACCTAGCATGTCGGAGCCTGTAGTTGTCTCCTGTGACAACAATGGTGTGGTTGCAAGCTAAGGAACCAAGATATCATCAGCAATCCAAGCACATTTTAAGGCGATACCATTTGATTTGAGAGATCATAGGTAGATGTGACATTCGAGTGGAAAGAGTTGCCTCGGAAGAGAATATAACAGATCCAATGACAAAACCTTTATCGCAAAAGGTCTTTGAATGACATCTTTTGAATATGGGTTTTAAGACTATGGGGATTTGGCTTAAGGGCAAGTGGAAGATTGTTGGAATAGTACCCCACAGAAAATAAGATTGGCGTGTAAATAATTTCACTGGTATTATAATCTTGATTGAATGATATTCTTTATAAATGACCATCGTGATGTTATGCTTATATTTCTTTACTAGCATTTGGTTGAAGCTTTTATATTAGACAAGATTACGGGACTTGCTCACATACTAGGTGGTGATCATGGAATAAGTCTTAAACGATCGTGATCTTAAATATCCCAAGTCATAATTCTTGTGAGACAAGGAATCTAAGATTCGGATAGACTTGCACTAACAATGTATTAATCTAAGGGTTGGATGTTGCTCCATTCTATGAGCAAACAATATGAGAAATTGGTGCATATTAGTGGGTGCTTGTTAGAGAACAAAGTACTGGAGGCCTTCCCGGAGAATCCACTGGGTAGCCATAGTGACAAGTTCCCCAACTTACGCTAGTGCATATAATTTGTCCTTTAACATGAGGATCCATTGTAACCTTATGTTTAAGTCCTTATACTTTGACTTATCCCTAGTCGCCTAGTGGGCTGTTTGGGTTGTGATTGTGTATGAGCTACTTAGACATAGATGTTTATAAGATCCAAGATGGGATCCGATCCTCATTATTGTGAAAGCGAGTGCATCTCCTATGTGTTCTATGATGATCAATTCGAAAGAGTCCTTGGCCAAGGCTGTATGAAAATTTGGAAAAAGTATTTTTCAAATATGAGGTCATAAACCAAAATTGAATATTAAGAATAGATGCACAGTATCGAGGCTATTAGGGAGCCGACAAATATCTTGCCCTAGGCCGGTTTCATGGACATGTGAGACAGAGGAACCCTATTTGCATGGTATGCATAGAACTAGAATGGTTCACCAAAAGCATTCATTGTGCCAATTGTTGGGCTCCATGGGCTTGAAGTTGGACATCAACTATGGAGATTGGGTACTCTTCAATTAATAGAGATTAATTGAATTAAGTTAATTATTTTAAAGGAATTTAAACTAATGTGAATATTTGATATTTTAAAGTCACAAGGGTTGTGAGCCCATGTTCAATGAATAGTATAACGTAATGGGTCACACACAAAAGCCAATTGAAAATCCAACTTGATGAAGGGAGTTTTTTCAGTGTTAAAAAGATTCCTAGTGACCAAAAATTGAGGATTACAGTTGATGCAATTTTTAGTTATTTTGGCTTGATCAATTTGATTGTTAAATTGATCTAATTAATTTAAAGAGTTAAATCAAGACCAATTAAATTAAGTGTTAATTTAATTTGGTGTCATGACTATCAATTGGTCAAGTTAACTTAAAGAGTTAAGTTAACAATTACTAACTTAAAGAGTTAAGTCAAAGTTTAATTAAATTAAAGTGAAGAAATAATTTTGGAGGGAAAATTCAAATGAAGAGTTCATTTGGTGAGGAATTCGAGTTTATTTGGATGATATTTCATAAGATGAAATGAAGATTTCAAATGAAATTCAAATTCACAAGAAACTCACATGCAACTTGCAACTTGCAACTTGCTTGCAAGTTGGCATAATGCCATCCTCCCTCTATATATAGATATAGAGAGGGGGCCAACACATAAATTTTGCAAGCATTAAGATCTAATTGTTAGATCCAAATTTTCATCCAATTTTGTAATTCTTTCATGAGTCGAGGCTTCACACTTTCTTCACCTCACTCCCTTACTTTTCGGCCTTCATCATCCTATTAATTTCTTCATAGTTTTTCCAACTTAATTAGGAAGAAAATGATTGTTCATTGGTGTGTGGACTTTCACATTAGAGGCAAGACATTTTGATTGCTTATTTTTGGTGATCCTCTGTTCCAATAGTGACTTTTTGGACTTCGTTTGCTGCCTTGCCAGAATTATTTGGAGTTGATTTTTTTACTGGACATTTCCAAGAAGTTGGCAAAATTTTGGTCTAGATTTGGCTCGAATCGGAGGTGATTTACTTGGTCAAAAGTTGATCACAGCTTGCTGCCCTAGAAGCAATTTGCTTTCAGGAAAGAAAGCGCATCTTTAAGTTTTGGTTGGATTTTGCTTGAGAGGTAATTATCTGACCTTGATCCATTTTATAGGCATGAATTTAGATCCTTGTGGAGGTGTAATTCAAGTTAGATTTCATTTTTAAATGTTTTAAATTGGATCATTAGCTTAACCGTCTTTCACACTCTACATATCTAAATACCGCTTTTATAAACTTAGAAAAGGGTTAGACAACTGAAACAATACACGAGCGTTCTCTTTAGCAATCAAAGCAAAAAGATTTCTTCTGCGTTATATTTTATGTTTTGTTGTGTGTGTGAGAGTTTTCGATTATTGTGGTAGATTTATCTTCCTCAATTGGAGTTAACTGTGGAAAATCGATTTCACTAAAATGATTTCTTTATCATTATTATGATAAGGCATGGAGATGAGCAATTTATCAGGAAGCAAGGGACAAGCCCCTCCAAGCTCTAGAGTCAGTCACGCCTGTAGTGGTAACTGCCTCTCAGGCTGAGCCCATACTGGTAGCACCCATGAATGAGGCTAATTCTCTTGTCCCCACGTCAGTGATGGGATAGATAATAGTGGAGTAGCTGACCAGCCTCATATTTGCGATGGTTAATGCCATACTGACGGCAAAGCAGCAGGGCATGTGTTTGTCCCAATAGTGGTCCCGCTTGCATTTCAACCTAGCGTGCTCCAGGAGTGCTCTATCCGCCTCCTATACTAATTTTACTGATGCTGATATTTGCAGCGACTTCTCTGTCAGCTGTTATGCAACCTCCTTTCGAAATACAGATAACATTGAGAGGAGGCCCTACTGTTTTCTTTCCCCAATCCCGTGGGAAGTTTTTCATCCACATGTTAACTTATTAAACCTATATTCGGGTTAATAGTGTAGAGAGCGATTGTAGCTAACTCGTTGATGGCTCTAAATTTGGGTTCGATAGCTCAAGAAATGACTATAGCACCTATCTTACTTTCGCCTACACAACAACAAAGATAGGCCCAGGACCAAGATGCCCACGAGAGTATGACCTTAAAGAACAATGTAGACCGCCAGTAGCGTTATGGCCGAAAGCTGTATATTGGTCCGATCTCATCGCGACAGATAAAGGGTAAGATCCCAGGTTAATTTGACCATCTAAATGGAGGATATAAAAAGAGAGATCCGAGAAATTAGAAAGAAGATAGTTAGGAGGTTGTACAAGAAGCGAAAGGTATCCTTTGGAGAAATTATCTTGACCGATCTATTCCCTGACAACTACAAATCATTCTCTATGTATAGCTATTCAAGAGGTTCTAACCCGGCGGACCACTTATGCAAATTGAAAACCTAGCCCTCTTATACCACTTCTCAAATAGAGTAGAGTGTGGGGTATTCCTCACCACGTCAGAATGAGTTGCCCAATTATGGGCTAATTTATCAAAATACAGCAAAAAAAAGCACAACTTTACAAAATTACCGTGGTTTGAGAAAGGTTACAAAAATAGCGTAAGGCGTGGCTCCAAGCCACGCCTTTCTGTTTCTGAAATTTTTTTTTTTTTAAATTAAACAGAGGCGTGAGGCCACGCCTCTGGCATGACAAAATTTCCGCCCCATGCAAATTTTTTTTTCAATTATTATTATTTTTTTTAATAAAAATTGAAGAGGCGTGGCCCGTTCCATGCATTTTTTTCTTCTGAAAATGGAAGAGGAGGCCACGCCTCTTGCATGCATATATATATAATATATATATTTTAATTAAGAGGCGTGGCTTCTCTTCCATATTTTGTTTTTTTTTTATTGAAACTGAGACAAGAGGCGTGCCTTGCTCTTGTGGAGAAATTTTTTTTTTTCCTGTACAGTGTCATTGGTCTTACTTATACACAACCGATTCCTTCATTATTCATTACTCTTCCTCAAATTTTTGAAACGAAAGAGTGGTAGTGCTGAGGCTGCAATAGGTGCAAGAAAAATTGAAGAGGAAAAGCAAAGAGAGAAGGAAGAAGAAGATACAAAGAAGAATAAATTGTGTTTAAAATAAGGTAAAATAATGTAAAATTTTAATTTATGCTGTTGAAGATTATAATTTTTTATTTTTAATTATTTTATGTTATTAATTTTGTATTGTTAAGATGATATATTATAATTTTTTTTTTTTGAATTTTTTTTAGTTTGGTTAAAAATCTTAAATTGGAGAAGGAAGATTTTGACCCACAAATATCAGGTTGGTTTTTAAATTTTTGAAAGTATATTAAATTGAGTTGTTTACTATTAAGTTTGAATTGATATGGTGATGCGAAAGTTATTTTAGTTTTTAATTTGAATAATTTGAAATTGATAAGCATGACATTAGTATTAGTTTATGTTTGTGGTTTTTTTCTTTGTAATTATTAATTCATATACAATGAAAAAATGAAAAATAAAAGTACATAATAGAGTATCAATATTTTTACATTACTGGTTCTTAAGCAATTCAAATGCTAATAAATTTATATTAAATTTTAATTAATTTATATTAAGTTACAAAATTAAAATTAAATAATTAATTAATTCATACTAAGTAAAATATTTTTTAACAAATTATATATGTTATATATTTATTTATAAAAATTATATCTCTTATAAATTATGTGTATCATAATTTACATATTACTTGTAAATATTTATTATATTGTAAATATATTAGTCTATATACAACATATAGTGCATTGTATATTTTAATATATATAGTAAATACAATATATGATATATATATCATAATATATAATTATGTAATATATTATAGTATATAATACACACAATATATAATATATACAATATATACTATATAATATACATAATACATAATATAGAATACATATATAATATATAATATATATATATATGTATATATGCATGCAAGAGGCGTGGCCTCTCTTCCATTTTCAGAAGAAAAAAATATATGGAAGAGAGGCCACGCCTCTTCAATTTTTATTAAAAAAAAAAATTAATTGAAAATTTTTTTTGCATGGGGCCGAAATTTTGCCATGCCAGAGGCCACGCCTCTGTTTAATTTAAAAAGAAAAAAAATTTCAGAAACAGAAAGGCGTGGCTTGGAGCCACGCCTTACGCTATTTTTGGAACCTTTCTCAAACCACGGTAATTTTGTAAAGATGCGCCTTTTTTACTGTATTTTGATAAATAAGCCCCAATTATGATTTAGGTACTTATCCCTTGATCTCATTCACACTTTCGAGGACTTCTGGTGGAAATTTTTGCATCAGTTCACCAGTAATAAGTAGTACAGGAGAAATATGGAAAGTTTATTAACCTTTAGGCAGGGTGAGAATGAGATGCTTCAGGAGTCCTTAAACATTTCACTAATGTTGCCTTAGAAGTACTATCGACTACTCTAGAAGTGCTAGCTAGCGCTTTCACACAGGGCTTGTGCCTAGGATTTTCTTTAGGTCGTTGATTAGGAAACCGATACAGAATTATGATGACCTATTGAGAAGAGCTCAAAAATAAATTCATAAGGAAAAAGCTTACAATGCGCTAGTGAAGGAATCCAAAGAAAAGGTTGCTAAAAGAAAGGAAAAGAAAGAGGAGATCAGCTTATCTAAAAGGTGTGAGCATGTGGAGAGGATCCGAACTTACCCTTTTATATAGAAATTTGAACATTGCACACTAAAATATCCCAAAAGAAGAGCCAAGAAACTTATTGAGATGGCCTTAGACGTCTAAAGAGGGACCTGGTCGACCTAGGTTGGACTAAGTTTTGCAAATTCCATAATGAGTAGTCCATTAACAGAGAAGTGTGGCCACCTAAAAAATGAGATAGAAAAGCTAGTTTGGGGAAAGGGTATCTGGCCGACCTATTGTTCAATGAGGCATCATGTCAAAGTCATCAAAAGGATGTACATGTTCTCTAACCCGAGTTATCTTACTCTTAGTCATCCTAGAATGAAAAATCTCATAAGGAGCCAAACCTGCCCTTAAAGCTAAATTGCCTAATTCCATATTGCGCATGGTCTCAAGATCTAACCTTTGCAGATGTCTAGAAACTAAGGCCATTTCACAAGAATGAAGGATCTTTCATACAGGATCAATTTTTAAATAACTAGAGGAATTCGAGAAAACAACCAAAACATAAGAATTAGGTTTCTTGAGAATTCTTGAACCAAAAAAAGCAAATGAGGAATTCAATAAATAAATAAACAAAGGTTCGAAAGAAACCTGGTCTCAAGATTATCATGAAGGAAGGAATATGAATAGTGGCATAAACGTAGAGAATGACAGTGGTGCGCGGCAGACTAGTCTCTACAATAGTGAGACAATGGGAGAAACGGAAGCTCAAAAGTGAGAAATGGAAGAGAGGCAACTATATATACAATGGAAATGACTCTTTTTTCAAAATGCAATGATCTGGCCATACCAATGTTTCATCAGATTTTCTGCATGCTTGTAACACTTCAGGTGCTAGCAGGAGATGCAAAGTCATCATAATTTCGCATTTAAAGCTCACTGCCATTTAATTGGGAATAAAAACATGTGACAACTAGAAATTTCCAAATTGGACATGGGTGCCAAACAGCTCGGATGAGCACTTGAGTGTGATGACTTGTTCGACTTGATTCAGCTTAGGTCAGCTCGACCACATATGCCTGATAGTTAGGACGAACACTTAAATACGATGGCTTCACTAATTTGATTCAGCTTAGCCTAGCTCGAGTTCATACGGTAAACTTTTTAGGTGATCCCAGTGCTGCTGCCTCGATGATTCCTCAAGATGACTTGACTTATCTAGCTTCACTCAACCATTAAACAAGTCGGCAGAATGGTTGTTGGTACCTACTGCACATCGTACTACGGTCTAAGACCAGCCTAAAATAGTACCACTTTCTAGAATATTAAGGAATGTTGCTGCTACCCTAATGTCAAATCAATGCAGTGACCCCTAGAAGTCTAGTTGACTTGCTAGAATGATTAGAAATAGCCCAACAGAGCCCAACTGGTCTACATGAAGCGACGACCGAATGAACACGTAGCCTACCATTTAACGCAAGAAAGATCCAGTTGGGTTGAGAAGCTCCTCTAGGTTGGTATTGATATATCAAAGCTACTTTATCCAACCTATCCATCAGCTCAGGAATGTAAACAACTAGCTTAAAAGCAAAGGCAGCAAGGGCAGAGTTGATCCTACATATCCACTATTAGATTGAATGCTAAGAGCGATGTAGCTCAGCTGAGCATCAAGAGTAGCACTATCAAGCTGAACACAGCCGAGCCATGACCACGTTCGCGAGATACGCAACTATGACTGTTACTAAGATAGTGAAACTAGATAAGGATAAAGATAATTTAAAATCGTGGATGTCTTGAAATAACCGGAGCCACTCTCTGTATAAATACCCCATCTCTAAACTTAGAAAAAGGTTAGACAACTGAAACAATACACAAGTATTCTCTTCAGCAATCAAAGAAAAAAGATTTATTCTGTGTTATATTGTGTGGTGTTGTGCGTTTGAGTGTTTTTTATTATTGGTTTTAGATCTTTTTGCATTATATCATATTTAATTTTAGTTCTTCCCACTTATTAGATAAAAAAGTAATTGATTTGATATCAACAGTAAAAAATATCCCCCCAAAAATATAACTAAACAGATAAATTCTCTTGAAAATATTTTTTATATAATCCCCTAAGAATTAATAAAATTCATCACATTCTCCAACCACATTATCACATTCCTCAATCTCACTTTCAAAATTTATTTATCCATAATATACAAATGGGATTCTTATAAATGACCCCATGTGATCATGAAAATAGGCAAAAAGCCTCCATGTGTTAAAAAAATATACAAAAAACACCTTTAGGTTTTTAAAAATCATGCAACAAACTCCCCTTATAGTGTGGATGTAGGACACGCATGGGTATATGCATTTGAACTTGTATTTTGTATATAAAAAGATAATTATGCCCTTGTTCATCAGCTGTTGGATTTTCTTTCAAGAAATCAACGATTCAAATCAAAGCGTATTATATTCTTTAAAAAAAGTATATAAAATATATAATATAATATATTATCATATTTATATATAATGTGTATATATATACACTATATTATACATATGTATAAATGGAATATAACTATCCCATCCCACCCCAATCGTACCCACACCCTATGGCCATGGCAGCCATTTTTCATAGCTGCTACCGACACTAATTGTAACACCCCTAAAATTTAGTATTTTCGAAAATAAGGATTTAGAAATTAAGAGATTTATTGATTGGGTTTTAGGGCTCGAAAAAAATAATAAAAAGGATTCAATTGCAAGAAATTGAAAAGTTTTGGGGTTGGATTGCAATTTGAGAAGACTTGATTTGGGCCATTTTTATAAGCTTAGGGGCTTGCATGGTATTTTTCTAGTCAACTAGGACCTATATGCTATTTTAATTAATTCGAGGACTTAATTGATTCACTTAATTAGACTAGGGACTAAATTGCAATTAAAAAAAATTTTATTTTATAAAAAAATTGCCATTCTTCTTTTTCTTCTTCTTCTTCTTCTTCTTCTCCATTTTTCCATTATTCTTTCTTCTCTTCACCACCACATCTCTCTCTCACCCTCACCATCTCCGATCACCAACACCATCAACCTTACCACCACCTCTCTCTCTTTTCCTCCCTGCCCCTAAAACACTTCCACACACACAAACCCAACATCGGGTTGCTTCACAGTTTTGAGGCAAAAATGGGGTGCGGTGGAGGAGCGAGACCAGTGGCGAGACGATGTCGAAGGAGTTTCTGGGCGGTAAGAATTGAAGCCCTTAGTTCGGTGGTCACCGTGGAGGCACTGTATGACTGATCTACGAGGTGGCGAAGGTGGAGAACGGCGGAAACATCACAGCGGAGCAAGGTGATTGCTGAGTTTCAGGGCAGTATTTGAGGCGTTTCCTGGTGGAGAAATAGAAAACTAAGCTAAGATTTGGAAAGCTCATGGTGAGAGGAATACTTTGGTGGTAAGGGAGTATACTCAAGCGATGGCAGACCGCAGCGGCGCGGTGCGGCGGAGAGGCAGTTTGATCTCCTCGACGCGACGAACGTAGCTGTGTAATTGGTTTGTAGTTTTAGAACTCCGATAGTCGAATTTGGAATTAAATTGAAGTGGTACCTTGATACATATATATATATCTATATGTATATGTTGTACCTTTCCATTTTAAGCTATGTATTTATGCCAAGAATGAGAATATTGGGATGATGGGTATATATGTGTGTGTGTGTGTGTGTTGATTCCCATGCTAAGGAATATTGAATAGTAGACCTGAATACATCATGCAAAATGCTAAAATTGGATTTAATAATGGTATTAAGGATTATATTGTGAGAATAAGTGATATTTGAATTGTGGTTGATTATGTAAGGAATTTAATCATAATCGTGTGATTTAGGATAATGATATGGCTTGACCATGACCTTGTGAAAAGAACGAGATATCATATTATTTTGGAATCGATATGGACCGTCGTGGTTAAATCTAGTAATGTTGATTTATTAGAGGATTTTGTAAAAGATGCTAATAAATCTATATCATCGTACTAGTAGATAAGTTAATGACATTAGAATATTGGTGATGCAAATTCTAGAAGTTTATTAGGGATGAACGAGAAATTTGACTATGGAATATTATTTTAAATAGGTGATGATGTGGGTCCCGCAAAGCAGTAGGCGGCAACAGCTTCTTTTTGGGATACTGGAGGTAAGGGTCTACCAATTTGGCACATTTTCTAACTATCTGTTATTTTTTATAAGCCCATGTGTGGGTTTTCTGTTTTGTACCGTACTCTGTTTGTTTGAAATCTGAATTGTGTTTGGAATCCGATTTGCTATTCGTTATCTTATTTAAACACCCCTATGAGGGTTACTGTTTTCGAACTGACTGTACTATTATTGAAATCTGTGATATGTTAAGATCTCTTTGATTCTTTTATCTGGTTCGGACACCCCTGTGAGGGTTGTCTTTGATACTGATTTTGTTTTTTGATTGTTCTAGTGCCTTGAACTTTCTTTACATTATCAAAATTCTATCCCTTGTACCCTACAACCTTGCCGGTTGTCCCCACATAACTTGCTAGCTTCTTACAAGTCTGTTATTTGTTAAAGGGATCGTGTCGATCTATTATTCTATTATGGTACAAGGTTGCCTTATGTTATGAACCCTAAACGGCCTTGCCGGCCAGTGTACATTCTTGGTTCAATTACGTATCTGTCATAATCATACTGAATGTCTAAAAGTGCAACTTATATCTGTTGGCATTACATTATATTAACCATGGGATTCCATGGGCTGGATATCACCCGGACGGATGCCATAGGGGGGATTTGGGCTCGAGGCTAGGTTCGAAAAGACGGTCGGGCGATACAGACTGACGGTGATAGGTATACCGGCTAATACCCACATACGATCCTGACTTACAAGCAGCTAGAGGAAGCGAACTGTGAGTGGCAGGTTCTGGCATGTAGTTGACTATGCCAATAAAAGAAAGTTATTACCTACCGAGCTGAGTGCTCGAGCAATGGAGCGATAACGAAATCTTATTTATATTGTACCGACGTCCAATAGTAGCAACTATACATTGATCTGGGAGTAATGAGGATGGAATGACCAACAGTCTAATATAATGGATATCATGTGTACTTTTCACAATGTTGATTCACATTGAAACTTTTATTGTTATCAAACTATCTTTGTTTGTTGCCTATCATTTTCTTTTGGATCCTGTCATTTTCTTTTCCCTCACTAAGTCCTTAGGACTTACCCCCTTGTTGTTATTTATCTTCAGACAAGTCAAACTGAGAAGCAGAGGCATGTATTATACGGGAGTGATTTTGTAATAGATTAGGTGCTGCTGTTGTTCATATAAGTCACTTGATCAAGACAACTACTTGAAGAGTGTTATCAGAATATTTGTATGAAACTTAAGATACTAGACATATACGTATTTTATGTTATGAAGTGATCTTTTCGGATAAATGAATTATTTTCCACTGAGTTGGATTCTGAGACTTAGGTTGTATATCTTATGCTTTATGGAATGATCTTTTGGATTAGTGTGGCTGTTTTACCTTTGAGATGGTTAAATTACAGGTTTTCTAGTTATTATTTGAGTTGTATTTAAGATTGAATTGGTAGCACCTCAACTTGGGTGCTGCTCCGAGAGGAGGTGCTACACTAATGCTATAATTATTTTAAAAAAAAACTTTATACGTTGACTGTCATGGCTAAGACCACTGGGCGGATTTCCCAAGGTCATGGTGGCCTCCAAAAATAGCGGCCATGACCAATTGCACGAACAGTGGCCATGGACGCATGAAAAGGGCATGAGATTTGGGATTTGCAAGTAGGGGGTGCTAGGTATGTGAGCGGTGGCTATGACTATGGTTGCGCGGGCTGCGACCTCTCACAAGGGTGGCCAGGCTGCCGTTCACAAGGGCGGCCAAGCTGCGTATAGAGGATGTGGGAGGGGGATCGGGTGTTGGGGGGTTGCTTGTGCAGAGGATGCTTATGTTGGGGGTGTATGTGATCGGTAGCTATGGCCACCCCATGTACAAGGTGCATGATGGGTTATATATATTTATAAATATGTATATTGAATATATTTAATTATATATAAATAGAATATATTCATGTATTTAAACATATGTATATATCTATAATTTTATGTTTATATCTATGTATATAATTTATATTTATGTATATAATTTATATATTTATGTATATAAGTTACATTTTTATACATATATAATATTTAATTTGAAGTGAATAATTAGAAAAAAAAAAGATGATGTTATTAAATAATTATATATATTATTATATATACTATATATGTATATGAATATATTATATATATTTTCATAAATATATATCATATTGAATTTGAAAAAAAGATATAAATAAAATTTATTTAAATTTTATAGATAAATTTATATATATGTATGTGTATATATATACATATTTATATATGCTGTATATAAGTTACATTTTTATAAATATATATAATATTTAATTTGAAGTGAATAATTAGAAAAAAAAAGATGACGTTATTAAATAATTATATATATGTACATATTATTATATATACTATATATGTATATGGATATATTATATATATTTTCATAAATATATATCATATTTAATTTGAAAAAAATATATAAATAAAATTTATTTAAATTTTATAGATAAATTTATATATATGTATGTGTATATATATATACATATTTATATATGCTATATATTGATTTAAGTATAAATAACAAATATGTTATATATATATATATATACATTTTTTTGTCTTTTATGAAATTTAAATTTTATTTAATTTGGAATGAATTAATAAAAGCTAAGATTAATATAATTGATAAGATAAAAATAAAAGTGATTTAAATTTTATAAATAAATTTATGTATATGTATATGATATGGGGAAGTAAGACGAGCCCAACAGGCCCAATAGAACTATCCCAAGCCCAAGAATACATTGGGCTAATTGACCAATAAAGGCTATCAGTCTTCCTTCAATCGATCAAGTTATGATCAAAAAGTCCACTGCTAAAGAGTCGTTTCCTTCAATCGATCAGTAGTTTTTGGCTTTGAACCTTCCTTAGTAAGAATTATTAGATATATTTTCCAACCAGTGAATGTGAAGTCTTGAACTATTTAGCATTTGTGTATACCACCAATAGAATTGCATACAGTATCACTTAATAGTCAATCTATTTTCATTTTGGCTTTGAATAGTTCTTGGTATTTCATAAGTATTCTTTCAAAGTTCAGCTATAAAATGTATATGTGACTTCTCATTAAGGGATCCTTATGTACTCATACTCAACATACCTAGATATAAGAAACATTAAAAGCAAGCTTAACCTAAACTCCTACAGGCCAAACTGTCTTCTTATCACACAATTGGAATGACCTTTTTTGTCCTCAATGCTTATATATCAAGTCACAATAATTTATTTTTCCCTTTGAACCTATTTCTTGGTCTCTAGTCACATTGTTTAGTTTCCTACTATGGTAACTTAGTCATTATATTGGCGTAAGCCCCATTTTCCTCAAAAATTTAACTTGCTCTCTAGTTAAGCCTTTAGTTAACAGATCCCTAATGTTATCCTTGGACTTCAGATAGTCTATTGAGATAACCTTACTATAGAGCAATTTTCTTACTGTTATCCTTGGACTTCACATAGTATATTGAGATAACCTCACTATAGAGCAATTTCTAATGATATTATATTTGTGACGCACATGTCCATACTTTCCATTGTACATACTATAATGTGCCTTTTCAATTGTCTATTGACCATTGCAATGCATGCAAATTGTCAGCATAAATTTTGGCCAATTTGGATTGTCTTCTAGAAATTTGCATAGTGATTTTGCTTCCTCACTTGCTTTATCCAATGATATAGACTCATATTCTATCATTGATTTGGCTATACAACTTTGTTTTGAGGATTTTCATGAAATAACTGCTCCTAATGTTGACATATATCTATTTGTGGATTTCGAGTCATTAGAATCTAATATCAAATTTACGTCGTTGTATCCTTGCATTACAATTGGATATCTAATATGATGCAATCTGCAGTTCATGGCACACACTTCTTAGAACTTTTACTAAAGCTTCTAATGCTCTTGACCAGAATTGTTCGTAAATCTACTCAGCTTACCAACAACATAAGCTATATTGGGTCTAGTGCAATTCATGACGTACATAAGACTCCTAATTATATATGCATACCCTAATTGAGCCTTTGCATCACCCTTTTTCTTAGTAAGCCGTTAATTTATGCCTACAATAGTCCTTATCGGACTACATTTTAGACTCAAGAAGATTTATAGTATTTTCTTAATATAGTGAGATTAAATTAATGCCAGCCCACCAAACATTTTAACGATCTTTATTCCAAGGATTACATCTGCTACTCCCATATCTTTCATACTAAAATTGCAGCTCATTAGTTTTTTTTTTCTTTAACCACATCGCTATTATTCTTAATAATAAGCATGTCATCTATATATAAACATACAATGACATATTTAGATGCAGTAACTTTAACATACATATATTTATCACACTTGCTAATTTTGAAGCCATTTGCAAATATGGCTTGATCAAACTTTAAATGCCATTATTTAGGTGCGTGCTTTAAGCTATATAATGACTTAACTAGCTTGCAACTTTTTTCTCTTGGTAAGGAACTACAAACTCTTCGTGTTGTCCCATATAAATTTCTTTGTCAAAGTTACCAATTAGATATGCTGTTTTTACATTCATTTGATGAATATCAAGATTTTTAATGACCACAAAAGCTATTAATTACCTTATGGATGTTAGTCTTGTTATAAGCGAGTACATATCAAAGTAATTGAGACCTTTCTTTTGTTTATATCCTTTGACCATCAATTTCACCTTATATTAATCAATTAAGCCACCAGCTTTCATTTTTCTCTTAAAAACCCATTTTAAACTTAAAGTTTTACTTTCAAAAGGAAGATCAACCACTAACTCCTAGGTATAGTTTTGCAAGATGGACTCATTTTTGGTATTTATGGCTTCTTTTAGTAAAGGAGCTTATTGTGTTCCCATCACTGTTTAAAAAATTGGACTAGATCGAGCAGTCGGATCGGTTGAATAATTGACCGCCCTATGAACCGGTTTGATTTTGAGTAAAAATCGGTAAATAAAGAAAACCGTCCTATTTTGTGAAAACCATCTGGACTGGTGGTCGGACCGTTTGACCCATTGAACCGTTCATGGTTTATGAAAATCGAATCGGTTCATTTTTTTCTTCCATTTAATTTTTGATATAATTAACACTTTTGATTTTTTTTTGGCCTAATGTGAACCTCCGAAGTTAAGATATATCTTAAAAAGGTAAAAGCCTAAAACATTCAAATAGATCTACAAAATAAAAGCCCTAAATCAAATCTATTGTTCTAATTTTCAAATCCGGCTAGAAGGTAGAAACCTTTAGTCTCTTACCCAACCTATGTGCTCTTGGCTATCTCTTTCAAGAAATTCTTTATGAAGTTGAATAATATAATTTAGCCTCTTTATGTTTATGTTTGGTATTTTATTAAATTTTAAGTAATATATAAAATAAACATTATATATCACATAATTATGACGTTACGGTTCAATTATGATTTTACCAACGATTGAACTAGTGAACCGTGAACCGGTAAGTTTTTCGATTTGATGAATGGTCCATTTTTTCTAATATTGGCTCCCATTTCCTCAGAGAGCATGCATGGATCACTTTCAAGCTCTACCAATGACATAGATGTCCTAGCTCTCTTGCTATGTCTAGGTTCTTCATCTTTCTTCGGATTAGACTTCTCATGGTCTTTTTAGGGAAACATATTTTTATTCCTTCTTATGAGAAAATGTTTCTTCAAGGAAACTCACATCAATTATCATATTAATGTCAATGTCATTCATGTTAGATTTACAAGTAAGAAAATTATATGTTGTACTATGCTGAGCATGTCTAATAAAAATTCCATCAATCGTCTTAAGTCCTAATTTGATCATCTTTGAGGTGAAATTGCCACTTCTGCTAGACACCCCATACTCAAAGATGTTACTAGGAAGGTGGATGACCTTTCCAAGCTTTTCATTTGCACTTTTTGTTAAGTGATTCACCGTTAGTACTGCCTCCCCTCACATGTTATGATGTGCACCAGCATTTATGAGCATGGCATTCATTTCTTTTAATGTTCAATTCTTACACTCTGCAATGCCGTCTGATTTTGGTGCATATTGGCATTATTACTTTATGGATTTTTCCATGTTTAGCACAATACTCCTCAAATGGGTGAACATATTCCCTACCTTTATTACTTTGAAGTATTTTGATTTTTCTACCAAGTTGATTTTCAACTTTATTTTTATATTGTTTAAATACTTGCAGAGCTTTATCTTTGCTTGTAAGCAATAAACATGGGCATATCTACAGTGAGGTATGCTTTTATTTACCTCACATGAAGTATCATTAAATTAAATGACATATATTTTTTTTTACCATAGGTTACTATTAATTCTACAATAAGTTGTTGGTTTGCATTTTTAGTACATTAAATGCTTGGTAAATATTTAAAAATAATAATTAAAAGATATTTTTCATAAAAAATTGTTGTATTTGATAACATAACTTCATAATTTTGAATTATATATTTTATAATATTAAAATAATAAATATATTTAAAATAATATAGTTCAATGTAATTATCTTTATTTATTAACTAAAATAAAAAATTTAAGTATAAATATAAAATCTAAAACTATCATCCTAACAATATAATTTAATTTTTAATGAGCAATTTAATAATTTTAATTATTTTAATATAATTTGATAATTTTAAACCAATACAATAAGTTAAAAAATAATTATTGTGCATTAATAATATCAATATATAAAAATATAAATATATTTAAAATAATTTGATCAAATTAATAAATTTGTTTAAATAAATAACTAATATATATTCTCATTACATATATAAAGAAAAAAAATGAAAAAAAACATCCATCTTCTTCTCCCCCACCCCCCAGGCTGCAAATCACCCTAGCCCTAGCCTCCCTGTCCCACGACTCCCACCCCACTAGTCCGCCCCCCTCCTTTCCCCACCAGCTAATAACTAGGCTAGGCATGGCTCGTTACCTGACCATGGCCAGATCTAGCCATGTGACTAATAGACTGCCGGCCATCGTTGTCGGATTTCGGCGAAGGTTGGGAATGAGGATGAGATTTATATATATATATATTTATATGTATAATATGGAGGTGTATATATATATTCATGTATATGTAAATATATATTATTTTAAAAAATATTTTTGTGGAGGATTTTTGTGATTTTTGTGATATTTAATTTTTAACTTTTTTATTTTTTTAGTGAAGGTTAAATGGAAGTTTCATATTTTGTGAGTTTTTTTATAAATAGATCAAATTTAAGTTTTTTCCTTTTTTCATAAATAGATAATAATTTTTGTCAAAATTTAATAGAAAATTGGATGGAGAATCAGAAGTGTTGATATTCTACTTATGTGATGGTCTTTTTAAATGTGTCAAAATTTAGATGTCCTAATTTATAATGCCATAAATTAAAGGACTCGAGGAAATAAGCAGAACTTATTTTATTATTCACTTCAACATTTGGTATAACCTTTGGCATGATGATTATATTTAATTTAAAAAGACCATCACATAAGCAGTCTTTTTAACGAAATGACATTTGTTACACTTATGGCTGGAGAAAATTGGATGGAGAATAAAAAACTAGAATAACATTTGGTACACTTATGTGATGGTCTTTTCAAATTGGATTTTTAAACACTTATGGCTTCCACCTTTCGGAATCCTCTCCATTGAACTATTCTAGTTTTTTGCATGTTCAAGTGGACTAGGAGGCCCCACTTAGGGCACTACCAATGCGTTTAGCATCGGACTTAATAGGAAGAGGTGCCACAAGTGGAATTCCAACAGGCGGCAAAACGGGTGTCGTAATTAGAGCTACACTAATGATAGAGTCATAGTTTGAATGCCATGATAAGTACTGAAAGTACAACAAATTATATATTAAATGCTTAGAACCAATAGTTACTTCACAATTCCAATAGTTCTAAATTTGCATATTACAATCTGTTTTCTTCAAAATAAAATAGAGAACAGAATCTAATTTCTGAACAAGTGAGAAGATCTGTTTTATTGTAGATTAAGATGAATTTCTCAAGAGAAGTAGAATCTGTTAGACAGGTCATGCAAATTTTGTAAGTTTTCCACAGAAGCTGTCTCACTCTAGAATTTATAACAGCAGATTAATTAAGCAAACTAGGCAGATTTTAACGAAATTTTTATAAAAGAGACAAATATGCTAACTAATAAAACAAGGTGCTGTCAAGGCGGAACCTATCTTTCTTTTAAATCAAGCATATAAGCTAAACAATACTATGCGTTTTTCTCCAATTCTAAAACTTATAAATTCGGACCGTGAGTTTAAAAAAGATACAAAACTGTTTTAGAATATTTATGAAAACCAAGCAAGCAAATTAAGTATAATTTTGTTTCCTTAAAGTCAAACAAGACCAATCTATTTTTCTATAATTGAATGAACCAGTAGGTGTGCTAACTAGTTGAACACTATATATCACTTATTTCCTTTGAAGTGACATAATAAACTTTTCTTAAAAAACAACCAGAATCTATTTTTCTTTTAAGTAATAAGACAAAGGCCAGCAACTATACAACATAAGCTATAGCAAGTGATTTTCTCTACATACAGAATGTAAATCTACCGCTTATATTAATTAATTAAAGACACACAAACACACACACACACATATATATATATATATATATATATGAACAGAACCAAAACCTTATAAGTTGTTGGAAAATATGTAATGGAATCGTGCTGTACACAAACGCTTACAAACAGCCAAAGATAAGGACAAAAATTATATATTATAAACAGAAAAAAAATGAATACAAAAAGCCTGCATGGAATGCCAAAACAAAAATACAAAAGTATATCAAGGTCTGTGTACCGCACAATGTCCTTACGGCTTTATTCATCCCTCAAATTGCTTCATGGTTCTTGATGAAGCCTCCTAATATATAACTATATTCCAGGTAAAGTAAGCGCTTCAATTGTTTAGACCCTAAAATCTAATGACTTAAAAATTCTTTGTTATGAAAGTACAAAGTGTGCAGTTAGTGCAGAATGTAATGACCACACAAATGTTCTTGAATGTAGTATGTTAGGTTCTATGCATTCTATATATATATATATATATATTGTGATGCATCCCTTAAAGAGTAGGAATACTTGACATACAATATTGGTTTATGTCCATTCAGTTCAGAGACACCTTATTTTAGCCCAAATGACATAATTTAAAATTACATTGAATAGATTCCAACTTAACTATTAGTTTTTAATTAATTTAAAATTATATTGAATAGATTCGAACTTAACTATTAGTTTTGAAGGGTTATGCTCAAATAAATTAAATTTGAATTAAATTAAATTACATCAAATTTGATTCAAGAATTGCCTCGCAATCCACAACCCACAACCCACACCTTGCACATGTCTTGAGCTGATCCGAAATCGAGTTGAGCCGGACACGCAGGCGGGCGGTATGCGCATGTGTGAATTTTTTAGTCAAACCACATACATATAAATCCTCCCTCCTCCAAACATTTTGTTACCCCCAAAGGGGTCCAACCCCTCAGGTAAAATTCATATAACTTGGGCAAGCTTGTCTTCATAAACCAATGTAGCGCACAAACTTTGGCTATCCCTTTTCTGTCCTTTATGTCCCTTATTACACCTCCACTTTAATATCAATTTTCTCATTTATCAATTAATGAATTTCGACAATAAACAAGTAGTCTACAAACATTTCCTAAACCAGAGCTTCACATTGATATAAGATTTAACATATTTTGATGGACGAAATGGAATATTTATTGAGTCAAAGTTGGTTACTCAAAATCTTTATAGCCGAATCATTAGGCGATAAATGGGTCGGTTTGACCTTGCTCATATCAAATGTAATATAGTAATAAAATATATTTTTTATTAAAATATTTTAATTTTTGTAGTTTAAAAACTGTATTAATTATAATAATTTAAAATAATTATACATATGTATATATATATAAATATGCTTTTACAATATTGTAAGAAGTAGTGTAAAACAAAAATGCACATGATGAGCTCAAACCTATCTACATTTATCACAACTCTTAAGGACCTGCTCGATGACTCCAAATTGCGCAATAGAAGAGAAATTCACCAATGACCATGCCTCTTCAAAATATTCTACCACATTTGACGGTTTGAATTCTAGGCACAATATATTGACTCCAAATTTGGTAAATATTAAACTCCAATATAATTAATAATGTCAATGTATCTTTGCATCTATTTCTGCTAATTTTAGTATGCGCGACACACACACATATATAGATACAATGCGTTACTTTATTTGAACAGTTTGGAGACATAGTAAGACACAGAACGAATGCACCTCCTTGATTGTCTCGCTACTGGTAGTGCTATACTCTCTAGTCTCGTCAAACAGATCACATTTTCAAACAGCAAAAGAATTTGTTCAACCCCAAGTTTTGCCTTTTCTTTCTCTTGGTCATTCATCTTCTCCCTACAAAGACAGTTCGGCCAATACTATTCAATTCTTTAGCCTTTTCTTTTCTTCATTTTTTTTTTCTTTTTGCCTTTTAATTTTTGAACCAATGGCGACAGACTCCATCCAACCTTTGCCTCCGCCACCACCAGCACCACCACCACCATCGTATGCATATCCCCCAATTACAGTTATCCTCACAATCATACTTCTTATATTTTTCTTTGTTGGCTTCTTCTCCATATATTTCTGTCGATGTTTCGTGCAGAATATCCTCTACACATGGCATATTAGGAATACCCCGGCTGGCACTCCCGTGGGTGGCGCTGCCTCATCTGTGGCGGCCGGCAGCGGGCTTGATCCTTCGATGGTACAATCTTTTCCAACTTTCACTTATTCAACCGTCAAAGATTATAGAAAGGAAAAATATGGCCTTGAATGTGCCATTTGCTTGGTTGAGTTCCGTGGCAGCGATATTCTTCGCCTATTAATATCATGTTGCCATGTATTCCATCAAGAATGCATAGACCTTTGGCTTGAGTCCCACAAGACATGCCCCGTTTGTCGAAGGAACCTTGACTCACCGGGCCAATCACCGGTGAAATCTCCCATTTATGCCGGCAATAATATTGCCATGCATGATATTGATGAAAACGAGCCGATTGAAAATGATCTTAGCATCTCAATCAAGATCGAAAATGATCAAGATAATGAAGCAAAGGCTAGTACTGACGAAGGCCAAAGGGTTTCTTGTAGCACTGGCGAACAAGGTGATCATCCACAAAATAAGGTGGAAAAGTTTTCTAGGTCACATTCAACCGGCCATTCAATAGTCAGAAATATTAGAGAAGAAGAAGAAGAAGATAGATTTACATTAAGATTGCCTGAACATGTGAAATCTAACATCATTAGGGGCCACAATTCCAGCAAAAGTTGGTCCACTTTTGGAGAATATAAAGCTGAAGCTAACACAAGACATATTGGTCTTGCTGAGGCTTCAGGGTTATCTAGTGGAGACACCAACAAAGTATAGAATTTGTTCTTTCTCTTTTTGAGCTCTTAATTTCTCTCTCTTTATAATTCTACAACAACAGCAGCTTGTAGAAGAGAGGACCTTTTCGTTTATTACTCTCACAAGCTATAGCATACAAATATTATTGTTTTAATTTAAAACTTTGGTGTTTTCTTGGCATCTGTGGGGATATAATTACCAACTTAATTATATATGGAGCATATGATGATATGCATGCCACGGTTTGAATGTGAGTTTTTCATCAGCTATTTTTGTCGAGGATTTCATAATAACAGAAAATAAGTTAGCTTGCATAAAAGAAAAATTATTTATTTGTTTACAAGGTGAAATGCTAGTAAGTTGAAATTCAAAAGAAGAAAAGGCCAAAAATGATTAACTGATTTCGACAAAATAAAAACATTCCTCCACAGTACGATCAATGAAGTTTAGATTAAAGGAAAGTATAAAACATTAAAGATGTGAAGAAACTGTGTGTGTGTGCGTGTTTGTGTGTGTGTATTTCTTAGCTAAATCTTGTATTTGAATATTAATTGGCAATAGCTTTGATGAGTTAATCATGAACAATGCTTGACTTATCCTCTGGTGTTCATCGGTACTGCCATAAGTGGGTTGAATTTGGGTAAACTAGTGCCATTCAAACTTGAACTCAATTACCAATAAATATAATTGGTTCAAATTGATATTCAATAAGATTATATATCTATTAATATTATATTTGAATTCACTATAAGAAAAATATAAATTGGTAACAAATTACACTACAAGGCAATATGGGGTTTTAGAGATGGATTTTTAGATATTTCCATCTCTAATTTTCATTAAATAAAGACGGAATCAGAGACAGAAATTATTTCTGTCAAAATTTAAAAATGCAATTTACAACAAAGACGGAGTCAGCCACAGATTTAAAATTCTACTAAATTTAATAAAAATAAAAAAGATAAAAGAAAATGATAAACTACAAACAGATTAAAAGACAAATTTAGAAACAAATTTAAATTTAAATTTTAACATAAGTCTTTCTTTCCGTCCCTCATTTTATAAAATTTGAAAAAAAATTATAAATATAAAAAATAGATTTGAAATGGACTAACTTTTATAGAAAGATGAAATAAAAATTACTAACCTCTAAAATTAATCAAAAAATAATTTAAAAAATAATTAATATTTTAACATATTTATATATTAAAAATTCAAAAAAAATATTTTTTCTACCAAATTTTTTAGCTGTAAATTAAAGCCCTAGAAATCACCAAATCACTGAGTTCTAAATCCTCCTCAAATCACATCTAATTCTTCTTCCCTAAGCCCTTCAATGATAGTGACAACCGACTTCCTATCTCTGCCAACCACCAAGCTTTGACCATCGACCATATACTTTCGATTGCTATACTCCATTGTCCGCGTCCACCCTCGCGAAGAAAACTTCTCTTCTCCTTCCAAAAGGCTGACCTCTCTTTGCAGCCAACCTCTCTTTGCAGATGGATGGTGACGCGACAGTTGGAGTCAAGGCTTTTTCTCGAATTGCTCCAGCAGTTCTTGTTGTTGCTAATGTGGTTGTCAGTGATAAAATATTTGAGGTGCTTGCAGCGTTAACTACTGATAGCTTCATTTCGTTGTCTATGATAAGTACCTTATTCGATTGGATAGGTATTATCTACTATTGTGGTACTGTTTCTTTAATTGTCTATTTCTGATGGGAAAAATGTCTGCAAAGCTCGCTCTTGTTTTCTTTTTGTTAGTTGTATATATTATATCATGCAATCGTGTATGTGTAATTGAATTGCTATTAGTTAGATTTTCTGTCTTTTAGTTATAAAATTGTCAAACTTCAAATGTTTTCAGTAGTTGTAGCTTTAACAATGATGTGAGCACTGTTGCGTCTTTTTTCCTTCAAGACAAAAAGCTCAAAATAGCATAAAACTATTAAAATATGGTTCAAGCCCTGTAGTAGATATCAATTGGCCTTTGGTTATTTGACCACTGAATATCTGATACCTTCAAGCCAAAGACACAAATTGCACTTTCATTGCTCATCATTAGTTCATGAACTTTAGAACAATAACAATGAGTAGTCAGTGAGTTGGAGAAGCTGAACGACTTTGTTGTAATAACTATCTAGTAGAAGCTACAGGAGAGCGTGTTCTATTGATGACCTAGTTTGATTACATCTTTCCATCACTCTCAACTTTACATGATCCCTTACGTATCCCATGACATAAAGTACCTGTAATGCGTCTGGTCATGCTGTTAAGAGCCAATCTGGCTCAAAATCAGAGTACCATGAGTTTGTAGGTAAAAGTTGATTACAACTTCACTTTGATGTTTCTTAAAGTACTTTAGATGGGTCATGGGTTGTGTTGATTGTTTAATCAAGCTTTAGTTTTCTTTTATATGACATCCTCCTACTTTGTAAGGATATTTTCACATGGTGCTTAAAGATCGTTATTCATTTTAGGAAATTATCCTCATGTGAATGGTGAAATAGTTGCTTAAACTATTTGGAGAGATCCTAAATGTATGATGTTTCTCCATTTGTCTGATAATCTCTTTGCAAGAGAAAGGAGATTATAGTTGTAGTTTGTTATGCTAAATGACTCCTTCAAGTTAAATGCATGATTCTTGCAAATTTCAATCATATAGAGACTAGGAGAAAAACACAATGGCTGGTGTAGGGGGACTAGTGAAAAATGTATAAATTTGTGGAGGAGACTTTGTTGTGATTTAAAATAGGTGCCGGATGGGGAAGACGAAATAGATTTAAATAGGATTGCAGCCTGCCATTCTGATTTTGTTAAAGTTCTGAAACTTTTGTTTTTTTAATAACACTGTGAGTCAATATTTATTACAACATATTTGTGGTTGTTAGATATGCAGTGAAGAGGAAGCAAAGAGAGAGATATATTCTATTTTTACAACAACATATACCGAGTTTTGAGCTTTGATCTCCGAAGAGCTGTCATACAAAGTCAAAGGTATCAGACATCTATGAACTCATACTTACTAAGTTGATTTTTGTCAAATCATCAATGTATATGACATGTAATTATTCAAAAACTCATGCTTACACTGGCCTAATACTTCAAGTTGTGTTAGAAAACCACTTTGGGAAGAGAACAAGGGGATCTCTAAGAAGGCAAAGGGAAAAGAAGTAGTAGAAATGTTGAAAAGGATACAACCCGCTCTTAAACTTAAGACTATACGCGTTGCATGCTCGATTACCGGCTTAAAAGCCAGTAGCTATCCAGTCAAATGCAAGCCAAACTAGGGCACAAAAGAAAGAATAGTCCCCATGATGAAAGGCCAGTTAGATGAGGTCAACTAGGGCACCAACAAAGGGCCAAAGTGAGAAAAAACCACCAACAGCTCCACCGAGTTTCCCCAATAGCCTACCTTTGAGAACTACTAGGCAGGAAGAGATCTAGTCGAATTCAAGCAAAAAAGGTTTTCAAACCCATGCATGCTATAAGAATGCTTGTATTTCCGTTTGAATCCTATAGAGGTTCACCTTGAGGGAATGTGCCCCCTTATGTTATGGGTTGATGGAGAAGGGGTCTTTGATGCCTCTTTCAACGCTTTCAAACTCAAGAGATGGTCTTTTTTAGCATTAGCCTCATAAAGGCAAAGTCTCTATTGAGCTATTCATCTTCTAATTCCCCTCCCTTAAGTGAATGAATAGCCACCAAGTAGAGTTAAGGCTATGAGAAAGCTTAAGCTCTTAAGCTCTCTGGTCATGTTTTCAAGCCAACGACTTTGCTTTGCTCTCTTTTTTTTCTCCACTACTAAATCGCATTCCTTCTTACCTTACAACATGGGTTCTTACCTTTAGGTTACTAAATGGTTCTCTTAACCCCATACAGCAAGGCTATATAGGAGAAGGCCGCCTCACAATACCAACTGACTACATGGCTAGTCAGAAAATTGGGTTCCAACCCTGACTCTTCCTCCTATTGAAATACGTTGCCCAATTCTTCTCTCTTCATTTGGTCAAGCATCTCAAACCTTCGCTTCAAGCCGATTCAAGAAAAAGCTTAGAGAGAAGCTGAAACTCCTTATAATACTTTTTTACCTTTCAGAGGGTCAATTTTGCTCTCCTGCTCTTCCCTAGCTCTTATTGCTTAGCAGGGTTCGTTCAACTAAAGTTTCATGTGCTTTTAGGAAAGCCCAGAAAAAGTAATTCTTAAAGTTCTCTTAAGAAGGTGATTGGGGTTGTCAAGCAATAGGCAACAACGGCTGAAAAGCCATTGCGCTAGCTTGTAGTTTAGGGTATAGTAGGGTTCCAAACCTTTCAAAAACTTTTATGGTAAGCTTTTTGGAACCCTAGTTTTGGAGTTTTCCCCAACCTATACCTTACTAATAAAAAAAAAGGGGCTTACCTTTTTCAACTGTGTTGCACTGCTGCATAAAGGATGGATCCGCTGGGCTGGATGAGCAACCTTCTATTTAGCCGCTGCTTTCATACTTGTTTTGATGTGGTTGATTGTTTTCATGCTTTAAGGAAAAGTATTCTGCTAGCATACAAAGGATTTTGTTGATCCCGTATGGAGCCATTGTTCCTGGGTTGCATGCCCATTTTTCCATATCCTCTCTTAGGTATGGCCTTGAGTTATCGGTGGAACCCAATGCGGGGTGGCTTCCTCAGCATCTACCCACCTAGTTCAAGAGCAACTTGAGGAGTTAATGTCTTAGGGATCTTCCAACTAGTACTTAATGCATGTATTTTGTGTCATTATAGCAAAATAATCATGTAATAAAGAATGAATATTGTAAAGAAAGGGCATTATTGTAGTTTGACTCAGACTAGAAGGCATGCTGCTGTGGAAAAGACAAAGTATAAGCCCCTAATGTAAGCCTATGTTTTCTTCTAGAATTTTAGTGAGATAAAAAAAAATATTAAGAAAAATTAATTTTTTTCACCTTTAATGATAGTGATCATTGCTTTACTTTTAGTTTATTTGTCTTTTCCCTTTCATGTTATAAGAAAAAAGGATTGGGCATTCATGTTTAGATTAGTGATGGATATATGGGGAGGTGGGGGGGGTGCAGTGGCCCCCCAACATTTTGGTGGTTTTTCTTTGCCCCCCCATGACCACACTAATATATATATATAATAAATTTTAGTTTGAATATATATATATATATGAATATATATATTTACATATATATGTGAATTTTTGTAATATGTTTTAGTTTGTATATATTTAATTATTTAGTATTAATACCTATTTTAATTGTGGAATGTTTAAAACAAATTTTTAGGTCCATATTTTTAATTAAATAATTCACAATTAGATTAGGCCCATTAGGGCACTTCTATTTTATATTTTTGAGAACATATTTATAGGGATCTAGCCAAAGAAAACCTTTGTAGCTTTATAGGAACTCATAGAACAATTAAAATCTCTATATGTTTTACTGCAACAAGATTGAGACAAAGAGACAAAATAATCATGGGCAAGTTAATACCATCGATTCATTTTTCAAGAGACAAGCTAGTGATAATACAAGAGTTAGCGAATCATCTTCTACTCCGTCATCAACAATTCAATCCAGCAATGAAGAATAACATCAATCTAAAATTCCAAGAGTGGAAAAAGATGTTGATGTTTCTTTATTAGAAAAAGATCCGGGAAAGCGCTTACCAATTTGGAAATATAATGCTAACCAACGGGAAAAATTTCTAAGATTTTATATACAAAGTGGACCATATCAGCTTATTCTTACTGATTATCCAGTTTCAGGTAAAAAAACATCTTCACCGATTTCAATCTTCATGGTTCAAAAAATTTTCTAATTAGTTGGAGTACTTGATTGAAAAGGATGCTGCATTCTATTTTCCATGCTATTTGTTTAGTAACTATTCTAGCAATTGAAACGATGTGAAAGATGCTTTTATAGATAAGGGATTTCGTGTTTGGAAAAAAGTTTGTGGGAAAAATTGTGCTTTTCTTACTCATATAGGAATTTCTTCTAATTCACCACATAATGTTTGTGTGAAGTGTTGTGATGATTTGATGGATCAATCTCGACATATAGAAAAAAAATTGAATAGACAAAGTGAGCAGATTATTGCAAATAATCGTTTTGGTTAAAGACTTCGATTATGGTTGTTCGTTGGCTCGCATTTCAAGCATGTGCTTTTAAAGGTAATGATGGAAGCATTGACTCATTGAATAGGGGCAATTTTATCGAATTGATAGAACTTTTGGCATCTTTAGTCAAGATATTTCTATTGTTGTTCTTCAAAATGCTCCTAGAAATGCTCAATATATTTCACTTAGCATTCAGAAAGAAATCTTGTATATTTTTGCAAGAAGAGTACGCGCTACCATTCGTGAAGATATTGGGGAATCTAAATTTTGCCTTATAATTGATGAAGCTAGGGATGAGTCCAATAGAGAACGAATGGTTGTGGTTTTAAGATTTGTAGATAAAGGCGGGTATGTGGAAGAAAGATTTTTTGATCTTATTCATGTTTCTAATACTTCATCAATGACTTTGAAGAATGAAATTGATGTTCTTCTTTCTCGTCACAGTCTTAGCATTCACAATCTTAGAGGTCAAGGATATGATGGGGCAAGTAATATGCGGGGAGAATGTAATGGATTGTAAGCTTTATCATTAAGAGATTGTCCTTATGCCTATTACATTCATTGTTTTGCTCCTCGTTTACAATTAGCCTTAGCTGCAGTAGCTAGAGAAGTGAGTCTGGTTCATCAGCTTTTCATAGAGTTGGCATTCATTGTTAATATTGTGACGGTTTCTCCCAAAAGACATGACCAGTTAAGGACTGCTTAGACTTATAGTACTGCAACTCAAACTGCTAGTCAAGAGATTGAAACAGGTGGTGGACTTAATCAAATGTGTACTTTGCAATGGGCAGGAGATACTAGATGGAGCTCCCATTTGAATTCTATTCGAAGTTAACTATGTATGTTTGAAGCTACTTGTGAAGTTCTCCAAAAAAATTCTAAATGAGGTAATTATTCTCTTCGTGGTGATGCCTTTTGCATATTATGAGAGATCTCTTGGGAATTAGTCATGATCTTTGTCAAGCTTTGCAACATAAAAATTAGGATATTGTGAATGTCATGACTTTAGTATCTACTACTAAGAACTTGATGCAAAGAATGAGGGAACTAGGTTGGGAAAATCTTCTCAAAGAAGTCATATCATTTTGCAAAAAACATGAAGTTAATCTTCCTGATATGAATGCTCATTATGTTCCTGGAAGGGGTAGACATTGACCAAATGTTGAATATGATACAGTAGAACATCATTAGCATATCAATTTGTTTATTGCTATTATTGACACCCAATTGTAAGAGATGAATAGCAGATTCAACGAAAGTACTGTGGAGTTGCTTACTCTTAGTGAAACATTAGACCCAAGGGATGATTATAAATTTTTGAATGTTGATCACATTTGTGAATTGACAACTAAATGTTATCCAGATGATTTTTTTTGAGATGGAAATGATGCATCTTAGAGTAAAAGCACAACACTATGAGCTCGATGTGCCTCATCATTCTAATTTAAAGAATTTGTCAACAATTTCTGAGTTATGCTAAGGATTGGTGAAAACAGGAAAATCAAAGACTTATCATTTACTCGATTATTTGCCTTACTTGTTATGGGTTCTTCCTGTTTCAATAGCTACAAGTGAAAGAACTTTTTCTACTATGAATATTATCAAAAATAGGCTTAGAAATAATATGGAAGATGATTTTTTAGACAATTGTTTAGTTACTTATATTGAGAAAGATATTGCTAAGAATTTTGAAATTGATTCAATCATTGATGAATTTTATGATATGAAAGAGTATCGTGCTCAACTTTGATGATATGTATTTCGAATTCATAGATTATAAAATTTATATTTGAACTTTTATGTTTTATAATTTTCTCCCGCATAGAGTATCTGTTCTGGATCCATCCCTGATTTAGATTGCTATTATCTGATGCCCATAAGCTTTCTCTCAAAGGTGTTTGATTTAATTAGGGAAAGGGATTAGTTTTATCATCTATTTTATATTCAGAAAGTGGACACCTCATCCATTTTAAATCTACACCTCATCTATTTTAAATCTTACTTTTTCTTCGTTTAGAAAAAAGAAAAAAAAGTAAAAATCTTGGCTTATTGGTTTCAACCCCCCCCCCCCCCCCCCAATCCTACTCCCTTCTGTTTGGACCAAAGATAAAACTTCATAAGTGGCAAAGGCCAAATGATGTATGGGATGAATCTGTACAGGATAAACTGATCACAACTTAAATTTTTTTATTCTTTGTGCGCTTTTAATTTTCTATTTCATAAGCTAAGAAACCAATGGAATTTTGTGGATGGTCTATTAATTATTTCAAATTACCCTTCTCTTAGTATTCTGTAATAACCCTTTTTAGATAAGGATAGATTCCAAATACTAGTTGTTTGGTTTGTTGAAGAAACTAATAAGCCTGGAATATATACATCTTCTAAAATTATAGGGATTAGTTTTAAAAGTTTAGATTATTACAAATTAACTGATAAAATTTGTGACATCTATCGAACTCTTGTTAATTTTGTTGGAAATTCTTTATTTATCTACTAAGATTATAGTTGTCTCAGTGCAGTAGTTAGCAATAAGTTGTTGTGCTGATTCTTCTTCCAGGCGCTCATTTGACCTTTCATCATGGTGTGAGGTGACTGGATGTCCTTCAAATGGATGCTTGTATAGATATGGGCATAGGCAATGTTCTGATAGGGCTAGTGGAACCTTAGTTACTTCACAATTTACAGAGTTCTATGAGAAACTTAATGAATTATCAAAAGCAATGAATGACATGCATGTTGCTACTGCCAAGATGTAAGAAGATTTTATAAGAATAGAAGATAAGGGTAAGAAAATGCTCGAACAAGTTATGGATGATGCTTGAAAGCACGAAGAATAGGCTAAGAATAGGGAAGAAAAGATGGGGCTACAATAGATGGTTCGTAATTTGCTTCAAGAAGTTGAGTACACAAATCATGAATATGCTGGTGGATCTAGACCCCGAGAGCAACAGGATTTTGGTAGGAAGCATTTATGCTTTTATTTTTACTAATTGGATAATTAAGTAACTTTGATGAATAATCATTTGAATAATTTCTTGGATTGTTAGATTAATTAGTTACTTTACATTATGGTGGATGATCAAAATAACTTGTTTTGGTGAATTGTATGTGGTTTTTAATGAGTCATATTATTTGTGGATGATTAGTTTGGAATTTTATTTTTAGTAGTATAGAAAATTTATTTGAAGCATGTATTGATTTGGATTTACATAAAAAAATAAATGGATTATAGACAAATCTGAAGCTAATTAGAGACAAATTTATAGGCAAAAATATTGAGAATTAGAAACAGAAATAAAGATGAAAAAAAGATATATAAAAGTAGAGATGGAATCAGAGATGGATTTTGGTAAAACAAATATTAGATATTAGAGACAAAATTAAAAACAGAAAAGCTACAAAATAGAGATGGATTCTGTTAAAAAAATACTGGATATTAGAGATGGATATAGAGATTGCATTTATCTGTCTTTAAATTCAGAGATGGAAATTATTTCGTCTTCTAAATTTGAGACAGGGCTTTCAGCCATAGGTCTAGAGACTGAAAAATCCATCTCTATTTTGTTTTAAAGACGGAGATCTGGGCTTTAGAGATGGAATTATCTATCTCTGAAGCCATGTTTTCTTGTAGTGAAAACAGTTAGTGACAATGTAAAAGTTATCACTAATTATGTATATTAGATAACAAACAATTTAGTTTTGTCACCTTAATGATTTTTACAAACTAAATAGTGACAAGAATAGTATTAGAGTTGTCACAATAGAAAATTAGTGATACATCTATGGTGACAGTGAAAATCTTGTCCCAAATTGTACTGACAATATTTATTATCACTAAGTTGTCACCATCGGAGTGTCACTACACTACAACAATTTGCACTTCACGTAACAAAAATTTTGGTAACAAAAGTAAAATTCGTTACATATGTTAGATTTATTGTAACAAAATTGATTTTTTGTTACAAATAACATTTTCTTTAGTAACAAAGTAAAAGTCTTGCTACCTTTAACTCAAATTTGTTACCTTAAATTTTTTATGTTCGTAACTAAATAATTATTCGTTACGGAAAATGTTATTTTGTTACATATAGCATTTTCCGTCTTATAAGAAGATATATTTGTAACAAAATTTGGTACCTTTTGTAACAACAAAATATTTGTTACAAATAAAATATATTGTAACAAAGTTTTTAGTTACTAATTTATCACTTCAGGCCATATAATTTTAATAATATTAAGTTAAAATATCTAATAATGTTAAAATAGTAAAATATCTAAAAATTTAAATAAATTTTGTTGACTTTATTTATTAAGTTAAAAATGAAATAAAAATTAAACAATAAAAATTTAAGTCTATCCTATTATCTATATAATTCAAAATTACATAAGAATATTAAAATGATAAATACATCTAAAATAATTCTGTTAAATATAAATATATTTTATTTATTAATTCAAATATGACAAAAAAAACTTAAACAATAAAATTTTAAGCCTGTCATCTTAACTATATAATTCTAAATTACATAATAATATTAAAATAAAAAATATTCTAAACATTAGAATTTAAAATATCAAATATCCTTCAAATTTATTCAATTTTATTTCATACAAATTTATCATCTAAATTTTTTTAAAAATCTAACTTATAACTTTAGGTCATATAATTTTAATAATATTAAGTTAAATATTTAATAATTTAAAATAGTAAAATATCAAATAATTTAAATAAATTTTGTTGACTTTATTTGTTAAGTTAAAAATGAAATAAAAATTAAACAATAAAAATTTAAGTCTGTCATATTATCTATATAATTCAAAATTACATAATAACATTAAAATGATAAATACATCTAAAATAATTCTATTAAATATAAATATATTTTATTTATTAATTCAGATATAACAAAATAAAACTTAAACAATAAAATTTTGAGTCTATCATCCTAACTATATACTTGTAGATTACATAATAAAATTAAAATAAAAAATATTCTAAAATAATTCAATTATTAAATTAATATAAATAAAGAATTCAAATATAATAATAATAATAATAATAATAATAATAATAATAATAATAATAAGAAGAAGAAGAAGAAGAAGAAGAAGAAGAAGAAGAATCCCAACACTTCCCCTTCAGCACTTCATATATTTCTCTTTTCTTTTCTTTTTTCTTCATTCTTTTCTTTTCTTTTTATTCTCATTTCTCTCTTCTTCCATTATTTCATATATTTCTCATTTTATACATATATGTATAAATTTATCATTGTTTCTCATTTCTCATTATTTCATATATTCTCATTTTATACATATATATATATATTTATCTATAAAATTTTAAATAATTTTTTTTATCTTTTTTCTTTCTAATTATTCATACATGTATACTTATTTTTTCTATTTATACTTATTCACATATATATAATATACATATATATAAATTTATCAATAAAATTTAAATTACTTTTATTTTATCTATTTTTTTATTTATTAATTCCAAATTAAATAATATTTAATATTTATAAAAACATATATATAATATATTTTTTTATTCATACTTACATGCATATATAGTATATATATATACATATATATATACATATATAAATTTCAATAAAATTTAAAGAACATTCATCATATATTTCTCATTTTATACATATACAAATTTATCATTATTTCTCATTTCTCATTATTTCATATATTCTTATTTTATACATATGTATAAATTTATTTAATGAATTTGGATGGCCATGCAAATTTGTCTCCCTCCAACTTTGTATCGCCTCCAAAATTTGGCCCATAAAAAATATTAACAATTGTTTTTATTATTAGTTTGACATAATAATTTAACTTGATTTCTTCCAAAAACTTGATTCCCTCTAACAATAATGAATTCTCTTCATTTTTTTTGTATAAATAATCTATAGCAAAATTATTTTCTTTTACCTTAGATTATATGATGAATTGACATATAATTTTTTAAATTATTAAATAATTTTCTATTATAGTTAAAATAGTTAAATAACATATAATTTGGACTTATAAATTTTGGTGCTTAAGAATTTAATTTTTTATTATAATTTATTACAATATTTATTTAGAAAAATTCTAAAAACTCCTTAAAATAATTAGTTAAAGGTTACATACCTGAATAACAAAAGAAAATAAAGAAATCTAGTTTACCATAATACTTAATGAAAAGAAAACGGTCCCTGAACTTAGGCCTGTTAATTTTACTATGTTAATTGTGTGTATGTTTTACTATATAAATTGCTAAAATGAAGATAACTTTCATGGTTTAATATAGTGTAAAAAAAGTATTAACTTAAAGTATATTATTAAATATAATGATTATTAATTTTCATAGACCTGAACAAATTGTTCTTAAGAATTAGATGGTCTACATATTATATTTCTTTCAAAAAATAAGTTTCCCTCCAAAAATGAATTCCCTTATTATTTTTTTATTCCCTCCAAATTTTTGCTCCTCCTTCCATTTTGTGTATAAATAGTATGTACAAAAATTATTTATTTTATCTTATATTATAAGATGAATTATGATGTATTATTATGGAGGATAAAAATTTAATTCTATTTTTTGTTATTATTTATTAGGACATTGTTTTTGAACAAAAAGATTTTAGAAAAATTGTTTATAAATTCTAAAAACTTTTGTCTTTACGTGTAATTAATTTCATTTTAAAAATTAAAATATTCTGTACTAATAATATATTGATATGGACAATTTGAACATGCATTTATTGAAAATTTTCTATACTTAATTAATGCAAATTGTTTTAAAATTGATCGACTTGTATAACTTTAATATAGTTGGAAATTTTGAAATACTCACGACATTATAATATAAACTTAGTAATATAGTTATAAGTTTAATAAAATTATTTTTTATCCCCATATATTTAATTAAATATTTGAAGAACTGTTAGCATCCTTAACAAATTTATAGGCGTCTGTTGAAAATTTATATTAAAATTCAAAAATATCCTTCAAAAGTTGTTTTGATTATCTTTCAGACAAAAATACCCTTGGCCTTATTTGCAACTTTAACATGGGGGTTTAACGTTAATATTATTTAAATTGCTCAGAATAAATTTAAATAATTTTATTAATAATTTTTTTAAATATTAAATAATATTTTAATTAAAGTTGGATTAAAAAATAAAAATTTAAAATCATCAACATATGTAAAGTAATTTAATCAAATTTAATTAAACATAATTATTAATTATAAAATAAAAATAAAAATCAAATCCATCTCTTAATTAAATATGATTTTATTTTGAAATTACATCGCAATAATATTAAAAAATAATCATATCTAAAATAATTTATTTATATTAAGTTAAATATATTTATTAAATATAAAAAAATATTTATTAACTAAAATAAATAATTTAAAAATAAAATAAGATCTAAAAATATCATACTAACACTAGTAATTTTAAAATGTCTATTTCACCCTATCAACCCAATAAAAAAATTATTGATATAATATCTTGTTCCCTTCTAAAACACAAATAAATAAATAATTTTCTCTCAATTAGTTTTTCACCTACCATCCAAAATACAAACAAACAACCATCACATTCTCCAACCCCACTTCCAAAAAACCATATTGCTAAAATATTTTGACAAAATGCTCCAATTCATAAACAAACAAGCCCTAATTTAAACTAATTTCATTAAATTTACTAATTAATGAAAATTAAATAAGTCAAAATGTGGGAGATATAGAGTTGGAATCCTATGAGACCTTGATGTGTGTGTATATAAATAAAAAAATTAAATTTATTTATTAATCAAAATAAATAATTTAAATAAAAATAAAATCTAAAATTTTATCCTAACAATATAATTTTAATAATTTTAAATAAATAAATATTTTTAATTATTTTGAATAAAATAATTTAATGATTTTAAATAAATAACATAAGTAAAAATTTTTAATTTAAGTTAATTTAATTAAAATTTATTAATTAACAATAAGTAAATAATTAAATATATACATATATATATATATGTTTTTTTTTCCTTCCTTCTTCCACATCCCCCCCCCCACCCCTGCCTCTTCCAACCAGCACTCGCCCACCCCGCCAACCCCACCCCAGGCCTGGCCATGGCAGGCCATAGCTAGTAGCCAGATCTGGCTGCTGGCTGCTGGCCGGCGGTGAGGGGTTGGGGGTGAGAGGGGTGGGTGTTATATATATATATATATTTATATTGAGATATAAATTTTTTTTTATGAGGATTTTGTTATATATTTTTAAATTTTATTATTATTTTTTTAAAATTTTTTATTGAAGGTTGATTGGGCAATTCAAAATTTGTGAAATTTTTATAAATAAGTAAAAAATTTGAGCTGTTGGGTAATTACTTTTTTTTAATTTAACAGTTTTGCCTGAATACTAATGGAAGTTGAGGTGCTATTCCAAATGTATTAAAAAATTTAGAGTTTTGGTCCTATAAGTGTCAACTTAATTACCGAAAGTGCAAACCCCCCATCCAATGAGACCAAAAATATAAATTTTCCAATATAACCAAACACTACATTAGCAAAAAAAGGAAAACTAAGGGCTCCATTGAAATGGTAATAATTTTATTGGGCTAGTTGCAATTTACCCTAATGTGATTTGTGAAATAAGTGTCAAACCCTTATGTGAAAATATATATATATATATATATATACAAAACAACTTCTTTATGTTTTATAAACCACGCACACCGCCTCCGCCTCCACATTTATTGCCCATTTAATGTAATTTTAATATAAAAAGATCAATTTACCCTTAATCACTTTCCATATATACAATTCAATTTAAATAACTTTTTGTTATCATATTTTATTTTGTTTTTCTTTTCTTTTCTTTTCTTTTCTTTTCTTTTCTTTTTATTCTCATTTCTCTCTTCTATTATTTCATATATTTCTCATTTTATACATATATATAAATTTATCATTGTTTCTCATTTCTCATTATTTCACACACACACACACACACACACACACACACACATATATATATATATATATAAATTTATCTATAAAATTTTAAATAATTTTTATTTTTATCTTTTTTTCTTTCTAATTATTCATACATGTATACTTATTTTTTCTATTTATACTTATTCACATAAATATAGTATACATATTTATAAATTTATCAATAAAATTTAAATTACTTTTATTTTTATGTATTTTTCTATTTATTCATTCCGAATTAAATAATATTTAATATATATAAATATGTATAATATAATTTTTTGTTCGTACTTATTTACATATATAGTGTATATATATACACCACAAGAAAATAGGTTAATTGTGCCATATACTTTGTGCTGATTTTTCTAAACTGCCGCAATTAATAATATTATTTCTTTTACTTATTAGATTGCTCTTTGTTTTTAACTTTAAAGGGTTTTGTCCACAATTTTTTAATATATATATATATGTAATGCCAATTATTTTTAAAAACAATCTTATTTAATTTTAATTTTTGATTAAAAATCAATTAAGTTAAGAAACTGTGAATAACAATTGCTAGGTCAGAAACTGTGACCATCGGCTTTACGGCCTGTTCATCTCAACCGATCCTGCTTGGGAGGTTTAGGTTCATCTCAACCAATCACAATCGAGAGGCATCATCTTAACAGATGGGAGGCATCATCTCAACCGATCCTGCTCGGGAGGTTTAGGGACATCTCAACCGATCACAGTCGGGAGGCATCATCTCAACAAATGGAGGCATAAAAGTGGCTCGTTGCCAGGAACAACAGTTCGATCTAGACTGAAATACCACTCCAGCCTTATTGCTCCATAAGTAGAATGGAATTACAAGAATAACAAACCCAACACATATGTAAGTCAATAAACTGAACAACACATGCATATCAGAACATTCTTGTGCCTCCATAACAGTTCAATAACCATTCAATTCAGTAGCTCGAGCCTGACAGCTAGGCAATCACATTCGTTCAAGCATAACAGCTTGGCAATCACACTAGGTAGGGTACTCGGCCCAACAATTCTCCTGTACACAGATCTTTCAATTCGGTAGTTCAATCAATCAATTGCCAACATGGCAGAACAATAACTTTACAAAACGATAACAATGCCATCATAGCAGATCGCAAGACCAAGTATAGGTTCACTTTGATCAATAAGATACAAGACACGAAAAGGTTCAAGGCCAGAACAGAAATCATTTGATTGACTCAATCAGTATCGATACATGATTAACTCAGTAAGATTCACGGGTTCAATGATTAACGATAACAGTATCAGTAGCAAGACAAGAGAACCTTACAGGGTCCAAAACTCAACAATTACGATAATAAGATTCAAGGCCATAGAACCACACAGGGTTCAGATAACATCAATAACGATAATAGGGATCAAGACAATGGAACCACACTGGGTTCAGATATCAACTATAATGATATCAAGAATGAAGACAATAGAACCACACAGGTTCAGATAGCAACAATAACGATATCAAGAATCAATAGAACCTCACAGGGTTCAGAAATCAACAATAACGATAACAGAATTCAAGATAATAGAACCACACAGGGTTCAGATAACAACAATACAATATTAGGAATCAAGATAATGGAACCTCACAGGTTCAGATAGCAACAATAACGATATCAGGAATCAAGACAATAGAATCACACATGTTCAGATAGCAACAATAACGATGTCGGGAATCAAGACAATGGAACCGCATATGGTTCAGATAGCAATAATAAACAATAACGAGAATTAAGAATCAATAGAACCTCACAAGGTTCAGATAGCAACAATAACGATATCAAGAATCAATAGAACCTCATAGGGTTCAGATAACAATAATAACGATATCAAGAATCAATAGAACCACACAAGGTTCAGATATCAACAATAACGATATCAAGAATCAAGACAATAGAACCACACAGGTTCAGATAGCAACAATGACAATATCAAGAATTAATAGAACCACACAGGTTCAGATAGCAACAATACCGATATCAAGAATCAATAGAACCACCAGGGTTCAGAAATCAACAATACGATGTCAGGAGTCAAGAAAATGGAACCACACAGGGTTCAGAAACAACAATAACGATAATAGGAATCAAGACAATGGAACCACACAGATTTAGATAACAATAATAACGATAACAGGAGTCAAGATAATAGAACCACACAGGGTTCAGAAACAACATTAATGCTAACATGAGTCAAGATAATGGAACCACACAGGGTTCAGATAACAACAATAATGATATCAGGAATCAAGAATCACATTGCTTACTCAAACAAGTACCAAAGCGGTAGATCCTCACCTTAATCAGTCAATCAGTGTAGTCAAACTTTACTGATCCTCAGGGTCAACTCCTCCGTCACCTATTGAAAAGGTAACCTTATATCAAAATTCAGGTTCAACCCTATCGATTACAAACACTTAGAATCATATCAACAGTAACCCCAAGTCTAAATAATTATCCTATTGATATGCCAGTAAAGGTTTGTTCTGATACTGCTGCCCTAAAATACTAATAATATTGGATATAAATGTACACAGGTCCGCATATATATATATAGCCATATCGATCTTCCATATTAATCATAATAATCCAGTTGTTTGCAAACATCCAACTTTTATCGATTAAACTCGATGAGATAAAAATGAAAGTTCTACACTTAATATACTATATAACCTATAGTTACATGAAATAATACCGTTATGGATTTACTAGGCCTATTTAAGCGATCAAAGACATTTTAATCTAATGCATGAGTGTTCTGATCGATCAAGATTATCATAATATATGAAAATACAAAGTTTTACGAAGATCAGATGGATTATACGTATAGATGCAAATGCATACACGAAGTTAGTGATTTATACCGATATCTCATTAACGAAAAGGAATCGTCACGATCAGACCTCATGTATGCGATCATCGCAACGAGGCGAAGATTCTGCCCCGTCACCTCCGCCGCGCCGCCGCTCCGTCTGTCGTCCATCGTCCGCCGTCGCCGGAAAACTAAAATTTTACCACTCCTAGAATCCTCTCGCCGAGAGATTTCCAACGGTACCCTTGGTTTTCGATTTGGCTGTCGAAAACCCCTCCAAAACTCGGCCCGAAGTGGTCACGGTCTGAAGCTCCTCCACCCGTTTCCGCCGTCTCCGCCGCGTATATCCTCCATGCAACTATACCACGGTGATCTCCTCGTCAAGGCTAGCTGAGACACCCCTCGTTTGCTCAGTTTGACGCCAAAAATCGAAAGACCCACTTGCTCCCTATTTCGGTCTCTCTTTCTGCCGTGCTTCCAGTGAGCTGCCGCCGTGGTTGGTGGTGGAGATGAGGTCGTGGTGGTGTGGGGAGTAAGTTTATATGGTTGGTTGGTTGGAGAAGACTCGCCGGTGGTGGTGATGGTGATGGCCGCGGGTGGTGGGGAGAAAGTAGAAGAAACTGGAGAAGAAAGGAGAAAAAGAAATGAAGAAGAAAAAGGAAAGAAAAGAGGAAGAAAAGGAAGAGAAAAAAATGGCTGCCGGGTTGATGTGATTTTTGACGTTTTTCAATTCTTCATTTTTGAAATTATTCTTAGCAAATTTAAATCATGCAATTGAGTACAAATTTTTAATTTGTCCACACAAATTGAAAAATAAAATTAGTAATTAAAATTTAATATTTTTCAAATATTAATAATATAACAATAGTAAAATCATAAAATTACTGGAGTGTTACATTAGTCATATAAAGTTAAAACTATAGTAAATTGATAAAATAATTATAAACTTAAAATTGATTTTAAAATATGAATTAGTGACAAAATATGAGGATGAAATTATAATAATGTAAAATAAAATATAGAAAAAACAGATTATTGTATTCATTCTCAAATTTTTGTATAAATATAATTGGATATTCATATTATATTTTGCAAATAACAAAAAAATAGTGAATAACAAAAAAAGTTGTTAACCTTTCAAATAATCAAAATCAAAATTTCTCATTATTTCATATATTCTCATTTTATACATATATATATATATAAATTTAGCTATAAAATTTTAAATAATTTTTATATTTATCTTTTTTCTTTCGAATTATTCATACACGTATACTTATTTTTTCCATTTGTTCACATATATATAATACACATATATACAAATTTATCAATAAAATTGAAATTACTTTTATTTTTATCTATATTTTCTATTTATTCATTCAGAATTAAATAATATTTAATATTTATAACTATGTATATAATATAATTTTTCATTCAAACTTATATACATATATAGTATATATATACACACACAACTACAAGAAAATAGGTTAATCGTGGCATATATTTTGTGACGGTTTGTCTCAACCGTTGAAAAATATTAATTTGACGGTGGTTGCAACGATTTATCCAAACCGCCGCTGAATTAGCAATTTAGTGGTGATTTTCTGAAACCGCCACGGAATTTATAATAAATGGCGGCGGTTAGTGTAACATTCCCTGAATGAATAACTTTGTTATGATTTTTCTAAACCGCCAGAATTAATAATATTGTTACTTTTGGTTGTTAGATTGCCCTTTGTTTTTTACTTTAAAGGGTTTTGTTCACAATTTTTTAATATTTATATATATGTAATGCCAATTATTTTTTATAAATTTCTAAAACAAAGTATTTTATATTATAAGCTCTTCTACAAAAATATTAAGCCTTTACCTAACAATTTATATATACATATCTGTAATTAAATTTCTTTGCTTCATGCATCTATGTTATATAATTATCTCACACTTTTTATTTATTTCGTTTAATTTACTATTTGATACTCTTATTTTATTTATTCAAATGACAATTATTATTTTGTTTTTAAAAATAAAATAATGTTTGCTTGATAACATGTGAAAATGCTTGAGAGCTCTATATGGAAGAGATGAATAAGTAATTGAGCAAATGCAAATATTAATTTTTGGACATGCAGCCAAGATGGTTAGGGCTTGCTTGAGGGTGGGTGTGGGTGCGGGATCGAATCCTACTGCCAGCAGGTTTCGATGAATTTGCGCTGGGCCTGCGCTCGGGCGTTGGGTCGGGTGGGCTGGTGTGTGAGCTGGGCCAGCGTGGGCGTTGGGCCTTGCGGGTAGGCCGGTGTGTGAGCTAGGCCTTGCAGGTGGGCCGATGTGGGCGCTGGGCATTGGGCCTGCGCTCGGGTGGGACAGTGTTGGCGGCCGAGGTGGCAGGGCCTGGTAGGCCGATGTGAGTGTTGGGCCTGAGCTCTGATGGGCCCGAGGCGCAGGTTCCTACTACTATCTTGCTGGTGGGCTGGCCTGTGGCGCTCTTACTGGTGGGCCGTGGGCTGGTGGGTGATGGACCGGGTCGAGCCTAGAGTTCGGCGGCCCAGCAGGCGTAGGCCTGATGTCAAATGGCCCATCCATATGAAGCAGCCCAAACAGGAGCCCATGCACACACATTTAGTAACAAAAGTTTTAGTTATTTATTCCATTAGTAACGAAATGCTTATTTTTCAATTAAAATTTTATTTAACTATTTGTAATCAAATATTTTGTTACATAAACAATTAGTAACTATACTTAATTAAATAAATAATATCATTATATTATGCATTGGTAACGAAAAAATAAAATGCAACAAAATTGCCAATATTTTAGTAACTAAATATTTCGTTACGCTATAAAAATCTATTGTAACTACTGCACTTTTTTGTTACTAATATCATATTTTGGTAACTATAAATTTCGTCGCCGTAAGTCCATCATTCGTAACGAACCATAAATTTCGTTACTAAAACCTTTTGCGACGGGCTTTAGGGCACTAAACTTAAGTAACGAAAAATTCATTACCAATATTTTGGGTAATGAATTTTAGCTTTATGGTAACAAAATTATTCGTTATGAAAAGTGTAATTTGTTGTAGTGCTAATTGTTAATGGTTACAACTTAAAACATTATTTTTTGTCACTATTGAGTTATTTTATGACAAGATAAAAATTGTTGTTACTTAAAAATTATCATTAATGACAAGATAAAAGCTATTACCACTTAATGTATGTTATTAGTGATAATTTTTACTTTGTCACTTATTATGTTGTTACTAATATTATATTTTTTTGTAGTGATTTGATGAATACCCAAAATTTGGCAATTTTTTTGACTCGATTAAATATAATGTTTTTTTCTTTTGAATTGCATGTAATATATAACCTCCACAGAATACTTTGCATCAGATTTAAAATTTTGAGGGCTTTTATAATATATTGGCTAAACTTGAATATTTGCCGCTATAAACCCTTGTTTCACATTATATATTGAGTTACATGCAAGTAATCATCATATTATTCAACATGACATTATCTTTTCCTTTTCTTTTAGTACGCTCCTATTTTTGGACTAATATTTAAAGGTTAAAGCCCAATGTTAATGGAAATATATGAACATTTGCCCAACATAATATATTATATTTTGTTTAGCAGTCTTCATTAATATTAAATGAATAGGACTCTTCATTTAATTAGAAAGAGAATATATCAAAATTTGAATTTGAATCTTTAATGGTTGATTGCTTAATTTCATATTCCTTCTATTTATTTTAAATTGTAAATATTTATAATCACATCTGGCTCATCAAATATTTTAATTAATTAAAAATCATACAATTTAAATCAAATTTCGATAGCTTTGAATTAAAATCCTACCAACTGATTGACAGCTCTAGTGTTGAGGTCTTCGCATGTACAAATTAAAGTGGCCAATCTGACCGTTCTAGGTATTGATTTATTTTCAAATCCATGCCCACATTAGTAGTCAGGGGTAGTTGGTCTCAATTCTACTTTTTCTTAATGGATAAAGGAAATATGCTCTAGAAATTTCAATTCTAGGTTTTCTCTGATGTACTCGTTGATGTATCAATAATAAGTTTTAAGTATATTAGTCAAATTATAATGAACATTAAGATATGAATCTTGCACAATAACAAAACATATGAATTCTAGCATAATAATTACCATCATTAATGACAATTGGAGGGGAATCACATTTTAGACTCAATTTCTACTAGCAATTAAAAAAGCAGATTCTTTAAACAAATGCATTTTCAACTTAGAGGCCCACCATATTTACTTTAATTTTAGTGATTCCCAAATTAAAGAGATACCATGATCCAAATTCATGTTACATTATTTTGGCATATGTGAGATCTGGCCAACCAAGCGTGAAGAATGTAGATGAAATTTAGAGCCTAAAACTTAGGCGTTGGTGGCCTTCTAAGATGATGTTGTCAAGGAGAATGAACTAAAATGATCACTATCAATATTAAAGAGACAACTTATGGTACTTCCAACATCAAAAATTCCACCGGCATCTCAAAATCCATATCCTAGAGATACTTTCCTACAAGTCATGCAAGAAGCCCTATTATACCTAGTCAAATATGCCTCCATCTTTTTACACTCAATCATGCAGCATGCTACGAAACATCCATAGTCTAGGCCCCCTCAATCCTCTAGTAGATGCTAAGAACCTTCCTCGATTTTCAAATAGATTAAGCAAAGAATAGATGAGAGCTACAAAGTCGTGTCCCCCAAATCCTACAAGATCGATAACCAATGTCCTTTGTTTCTGCTGTCTCCAAACAACAAACTGATATTGCTGAGTCCGTACCCTCGATTGTTGAACCAAAGCACATACGAAGAGGTAGTAATGAGTACCTCAACCTCGCAGTTGTTCCATCGATACATAGTCATTTCTACCCCACTATTCTTGCCGTGTGGCTCCCACATGACGTTAAAGTGTTCAACCTCCATAAATTTAAAAAGTACATACAAAATTAAGCACTTAAATTGTGTTACAGTAATATTGAATAACTTTACTAAGTCTTGATCTATGTCTCTAACCCCTTGAATATACTATTAAATTTTGCAAGTTAGCTCTGGACCATAAATTTGAGATCGATCATCTATGGTGGTAATTATAATTCGGTAATTTGGCCTTTTAAGGTTATTAAAACACAACAAAAAATTGTTAATTTCTGGCAGAATCTATCCGAAACCCATCAAAATAACATATTTTGGGGGCTTTCCAATGAAAATTAATTTGTCGGAAAAACTCAAATTGCAAATAATATTTTGATGGATCTTTGTGGTGAAATTATTGCATTGGATTTCATACAAATTTGGTATGGGATTGATCATTTTCAGGTGTCACACAAATGAATCATTTTTCGAGATTGTTCCAAAAAAAATTCCCTTGAAAAATTTTCAAAAAATTTTCTTCCGTTGTATTGTCAGAGTTTATCATGATAAACTCATAGAGTTTTTCGATGGATAGTCCATCGAAGTTTTTTTCGAGAGAATTTCCCTCAGTATATTTAATTTTTGTTTTTATCATTTAATATATTTTCCAACAAATTTTTTCTTAAGAATCCTTCTAATATTTTAAAAATAATTTTACTTATTTTATTTTGTTAAACTTGAAATTTGTTCATGTAAATCTTATGTCCAATAATACTTCAAAAGTACTAAATAATAAATTTACAATTAGATAAAAAATATAAAATTAAGAAAGTGTAATTTTATAAAGTTTTGATGCAAAAAGTATTTAAAATACAAGCAAAATATTAAAGTGAATATCCATCCCAACTATTGGCCATCAATAGCCTTTCCATAGTCAAAGTAGTCATGAGCATCATCTTCATGACACTCTTACTTGGCACCATGTTGATGTTGCTGCTCGATGCATGCTTATGTTGAGACTAATTCTTTTGACGTAATGTTGCTGTGCAAAGGATGATGGACTCTGACTGTGAATAAGGCACTCTACAATGAACTCCATCATGCCAGATAGGCACCCTAATGAATCTGTTGCTTGCAACTGGGATTGCTCCTATTGCTTATACTACTATCGAAAAGCATTGTCCATCTCTACAAACTCTCACCAGGCATCCTAATGGTTGTTGTTGTACCTGATGACCTTATAGAAGGTGTATGGTAGCATGAGGCTACTTGTTGGCTGCTCAATCCACATACTCGCCCCTTTTTGTTCAGGTCATGATACCAAAATAATTCAAGATGGATTATGGAATAAAGATACAGGTCCTAGCGAGAAGAATAGCCATTTATGCAAGAAAATTATGCATAAAGATGTTGTATCAATTGGTTTGCTTGTCAACTTCTCAGAAGAAATTGCTTTCACTAAAAATTATCTAGATGGTGTGCCATATACCATTGGACAACTATAATTGTCTAATTTCTTACCAACAAACAGTTCCTCAAAAGCATTTCTCTACAGTGAGTTATGAAGAAATTATTAAAGACTGCCAAATTGGTCTAGTTTTGCATCAGCTTCCAAGAGTATCAATCAACACTAGGTTTCAAACTAATTTTAATGGTTTTTTTACTTTATTTTTTGTTTTATTGAGTACTTTATGCTTTTACATAATATTTTCTAGTTGCCCTTATTAGTTTTTACTTTTTCTAGGTTATTATTAGTGTATTTTACTTCAAAAGTCATCCTATGCTTGGAGGGTTGTTCCAAGTTCTATAAGGCCATCTCTTATACTTGTTTCAGTAGATTATTTTGAAGAATATAACTCATATTTTGATCTTTTAGCTTGTTTCTAAGAAGAAAAATCTTCTAAATCTTATGCGGATTCCTAGAGTGGTGAGTGTTATTACATAATCTAAGTGGTGCCTTGTGGTTTCTCTATTTCTTAATATTTTTCTAGTGTCAAGTTGGTTATCAGAACCTTGGTTTTCAATGGCTGGTCATCATCGAAATAGGCCAAACATTGATAATCCGATGGCTATTTAAAGAGCATTTGTGATAATGAGTTGGAAGATTTAAAGAGACAAGTGAAACAACTCTAGTAGCATCTTGCTTGTTGTGAATCTTTGCAATGTGATGTTGATAGTCATGTTTCAAAGGCTACATTGAATATAGTAGATATCAATCCATTTCATGGCAATCAAAATAATGATTCAAGTGGAGATTCTTCACCTCCTCAAGGACCTCAAAGAAATGTTGGTAATGTTCGATCTCATGATTCTAAAGTTGATTCCAAATTTTGATGGAAGAAATAATCTGGATGAGTTCACAGATTGGTTAAATTCTGTTGATAAAATCTTTGAATTCAATGAAATTCCTAAAAATATTTCAAGGTTAGTCTAGTTGCCATCAAGTTGAAGAAACATGCATCTATTTGGTTGGAATACTTAAAGAAGCAACATGTACATGATGCAAACAGAAAAATCAGAACTTAGGAAAAGATGAAGTGGGGACTTTGCAAAAATTCTTATAAAAAATTATGGTCAAGACATTTCTCAAATACTATAATTTCAAGCAAAAAGATTTGTCCGTGGAATATTACATTGTTAAATTTGAAGTTCTTATGATGAGAGGTAACATTGTAAGGTTAGAAGAACAAATAGTTGCTCTTTTTGGGAGGGCTTCGTCATGACATGGTGCAACTGCAGCCTTACATGACCTTTAATGATGTATGCATTCTAGCTCTCAAGTTGGAAAGACAACAAAAAGAATCAAGCCAATGTAGTGTTTAATCGTCTTCATATGGAAGTGCTTTCAATTGAGGGAGCCTACATCTACATGAAAGAGGGCAAAACAAAAATTAGTTGTGAACAAAAGAAGTGGTAATGGTTATATAAGGCTAAGTGGTTCTAATACGTACTTAAAAATCATGCTTCAAGTGCAAAGGCTTTGGACACTTCGTTGTGGATTTTCCAAATTGCAAGATTATCACTCTTATTGAAGAGGAAATTGAGGATGAACATGGTATGACATCCCAAATCTATGATCAATCTGATGAAAAGAAGGAGATTATCTAAGGAAGAGTATGGAAAATCTTTAGTCATTCGACGTAGCTTTAATGCAACCGATATGGAAGATGATTCTTGGCTCCACAATAATATTTTCCACACATGGTGTACTTCTCATGACAAAGTTTATAACGCCATAATTGATGAAGAAAGTTGTGAAAATATTGTAGCTGCTACATTAGTGGAAAAACTGAAATTGGAGATAGAGGAACACCCTCAACCATACAAGTTATCTTGACTTCACAAGAGGAATGAGGTAAAAAAAAATAAAAGTTGTCTTGTTCAGTTTTTTATTGGTAATAAATACAAAGATGAAGTTTGATATGATCTTGTTCCTATGGATACTTGTCATTTGTTTCTTAATAGACCTTGGCAATATGATAGGAGAATTTTACATAATAGTTTCAAGAATACTTATTCTTTTGTCAAATATGGTAAAAAAAATATTTTAGGGCCATCTAAGATGGGGCATGATCCTAACCCTTTAAAGGGGAAAGAAATAATTTGCTTTCTAAATCTCAAGTGGACAAGGCAATTGTTGAGTAGATGGAAGCTTTTGCTTTGATGCTCCTTGAAGAAAATAAAGAGGGGCATGCTATCCCGTGGCAAGTACAATTGCTACTACAGAAATTTTAGGATGTGGTTCTTAAAGAAATTCCATTTGCACTCCATCCAACATGGGAAATTCAACATTGCATGCATTTATTTTGTACTTGGTGCTTCTTTTCTAAACAAGGCAGCCTATAAAATGAGTTCAAAATAGCATAAAGAGTTATAGTGGCAAGTTAAGCTTTTAACTAAAGGCCTTGTGTAGAAAAGTAAAAGACCATGTGTTGTACCAGTTCTTCTTATGCCAAAAAAGGATGGTTTGTCGTATGTGTGTGTTGATAGCAAAGCAATAAATAAAATCACTATCAAACGTCTTGATGATCTTCCTAACCAACTTCGTGATCTCAAAATTGGTTTTAAGATTGATTCTTAGAAGTGGCTATCATCAAATTCACATGAGGCCCAAAGATGAATGGAAATTAGCTTTTAAAATAAGAGATGGTCTCTACGAGTGATTGAATATGCCATTCGGTCTTTCTAATATCCCCTCTATACTCATGGGGCTCATGAGCCATATTTTTAAACCTTTCATTAATGGAAAGTTAATTGTTGTTTATTTTGATGATATTTTTATATATAGTTGCAACCCAGAGGAACATTTGAATCACTTTCAACAAGTATTTGAAGTGCTAATAGAGCAAAAGTTATAAGCAAATGAATAGAAGTGTCATTTCTTCTCAGCAAGCCTGATTTTCTTACACTATGTTGTTTCTCTAAAGGTTATTTAGATGAATGAGAATAACATTGAAGCAATCTAAAGTTGGCCAACTCCTAAGCTTAGGAGAAGATTTATCAACTCCTAAGCTTAGCTTAGCTTAGGAGAATCTGTTTAAGATTGCAGCTGAAGGTTCTTAAATAGATTGCAGCTTTTGATTGGAGTTTTTAAGATTGTAGTTTTTGATAAATCTTCTCCTAAGCTTAGATTCATAAATAGATTGCAGATAAGCTTAGGAGTTGATAAGTCTATTTAAGGTTGCAGCTGAAGTTTTTGATAAATCTATGGTAAAAGCAATAAGATTGATTTTAGACTAAGTTTTCATGGCTTAGCTTCCTTTTACCATATATTTATCAAAAACTTTAGCATTGTAATAACATCTATCAGTGAGTGCTTGAGCGGTGGTAGTTTTAGATGGATAGAAAATGCACTAAAGAGCTTTGATGTTCTCAAGAGAATGGTTATCAAGGCTATAATATTGCGAGTATTAGATTTTGATCTTCAAATATGGGAATTAGTGTTGTTCTTAGGCAAGAAGATAAGTCCATTGCTTTCTTTAGTGAAATATTGAAAAACTATCATCGTAATTATTCTACATATGACATGAAGGTCTTGCTATTGTTCATGCTTTGGATCATTGGTAACATTATCTTTTACACAAGGAGTTTGTTCTCTACTGATGCATTGAAGTACTTGAATTCTCAACAAAAATTGAATTCTCGGTATGCTAAGTGGGTTGAGTACCTACAAGCTTTCAATTTTGTTATCGAGCATAAATTCGATGTTCTTAATCATGTGGCAGATGCTCTTAGCCCAAAATATTTTTTGCTAACTATTTTGCAAATAAAGGTTATTGGCTTTCAGATAATCAAAGATCTCTAAAAAGATGATCCATACTTTGGCAAGATTTGGGAAGAATGCTTGAAGGCTCCATTCAAATATTTCTTGATTCAAAATGGCTTTGTTTTCAAGGATAAGTTGCTATGTATCCCAAATTATTCTCTAATGCAAGCAATTATTCTTGAAGCACATGATGGAGGTCTTGTTGCACATTTTGGAAAAGATAAAACTCTTGAACTTATTCAAGAAATTTTTTATTAGCCTAAGATGGAGTGAGATGTCAAGCATTATATTAAGAGATATAGAACTTGTCATATTGCTAAAAGTCATGGCCAAAATGATAGTTTGTATATCCCATTATTAATTCCAGTGGGTTCTTCAGAAACATAAGTATAGATTTTGTGGTTAATTTGCCTCGCACTCAAAGGAACAGAGCTTCGGTCATGGTTGTTTACATATTTTATTCCTTGCACCAAGACTTTAGATGCTACACATCTTGTTGATCTTTATTTTAAAGAAATTGTATGGTATTCCAAAGATCATTACATTTGATCGGGATTCAAAGCTTATGAGTTATTTTTGGTGCACACTTTGGAGAAAACTTGGAGCTAAACTTCAATTAGTTCTTCTCATCATTCTCAAACTGATGGCTAAATGGAGGTTATCAATAGAAGTTTGGGAAATCTTTTGAGATGTATGGTTGGCAAAAATATTTAGCAATGGGATATGGTTTGAGCTCAAGTTGAGTTTGATTATAATTGGTCTCTTTCCTGAACAATCGAAAGAAGCCCTTTTGCGATAGTCTGTGGCAGCAATCTAATTGCTCCATTAGATTTAGCTCTATTTTCAATTACTCAACACTTCAGTAGTGATAGAAAAGATCATATGCTAAGTATATCAAGAAGTTGTATGAGAAGGTTTGATAAGAAATTTTCAAATACAATGAGAAGTATCAAAGGATTGCCAATAAGCATTAGAAGCTAGTAGCTTTCAAAGAAAGGTGACTTGGTCTGGATTCACCTTTGCAAAGAGCATTTTTCTTATGGCATGAAAAATTACAACCTAAAGCTTGTGATCCTTTCAAGGTACTACAAAGAATTGGTGAGAATGCTAATAAAATCGAATTGCCCGATGATTATGGAGTTTCAATAACCTTCAATGTCACAGATCTTTCTTCTTTTATTGAGAATAAGTTTGATCGAGACTTAAGGGCGAGTCTTTTCCATGCGAGGAATAATGATACTAAAATAAATCAACATGGATTACGAGATGAATATACAAGTCCTAGTAAGAAGAGTAGCTATTTGTGCAAGAAAATCATGCCTAAAGATATTGTATCAATTTGTGCATTTGGGATCAACTTTCAGGGTGTTGTTATAGATTTTAGGTCAATTTCTCTAAATAAACTACTTTCGCTGGGAATGAACTAGGTGGTATGCCATATACCATTGGAAAGCTATGTGCCACAAAAGATTATTCTTGAAAAGCATTTTTTTGCAAAGAGTGATGATGAAATTACTCAGGGCTACTAGATTGGTGTGTTGTTATGGCTACTTTTGGGAATATCAATGAACACTCAATTTTAGACTAGTTTTAATAGTTCTTTTTACTTTATTTCTTAGTTATTGAGTCCTTTATATTTTTATTTAATGTTTTCTGGCTGCTCTTATTAGTTTTTGCATATTGTAGGTCGTGATTAATGTGTCTTACTTTAAAAGGCATCCTATGCTTGGAGGGTTGTTCCAAATTTTATAAGGCCACCTCTCGTAGTTGTTTCAACAAACTATTTCAAAGAATATAACTCATATTTTGAGCCTTCTGCTTGTTTCTAAGAAGAAATCTTCTTTTTGTTGCTCTAAACTCTTAAGTGAATTCCTAGAGTGGTGAGTACTGTTGTATAATTTGAATGGTGCCTTGTGGTTCCTCCTGCTTCTCCACAATTTTCAATATCAAGTCACCAACGAATTGCACCCATTACTTAACCTAAGACTGATGGGACTCTACACTTCCAATACCCTCTGGCTGAGTTTGAAATTGAGATAGCGCTAGTTGAAAGCCCTCATAACTAAAATGAATATCTAAAATGTGTTAGAAATTTATAGCAACTCTCCTCACCCTATCATTGACCTAGCACTTATCATCCCACCTTTGAAGGTACACGTAAAAATCTCCTCTATCATCGGTAGCCTCTGCAACTCTCGAGCATACATAAAAGAAGTAATATCTGACACCTTAACATTCAAAACTCTTAAATGAATTAATATTTGTTGTCGAGATAAGTAATCTAACGAAATAAATTATAAAAGTGAGGAAATTGGATCTTGATTAAATGGTAATTAAAATATTTAGAGACCAAGCATAAATATTAAAAGTTAAGGCATTGGAAAATAATTAAATTAAGGATGTAATTGCTCACAATTATAAATATTTGGGGTTAAAATTTAAATTAAAACTTTTGCTGCACTTGATCGAAGGAGGAGTGGCCAAATGAAGGTGGTACAAAAGTCTAGAGGTAGAAGTGATGGTAGTTAGAAACTTTTGGGGCTAATTTAACCATTTGAAAATTATGTTTATATAAAAGATGTTCCCTCAATTCATTCTAATTCTTAGAAACAACCCTAGACCAACCATGATAACAAACGCCATGAAAACAACTAGGAAACTATGAACCAGTACTTTATTTAGGTTTCTCTTGGCACAAGAAACACAAGGATATCAGTACTCTTTAGAATAACTAAGAAATCACCAAAAAACTTGAAGACGACAGACTTGGAAGTGGTAGTGGTGAATCTGCACTTTTAGGTGGCTGAGATAGGGGAGAAATAGGGAAAAATATTCATGACATGATGGATAGGATAGTTGTAGTTGTAGTTTGTGGAAATAGTGGCCGATGGTGGTGATTTGAAGGTGGTAGCGCTACGGATGGTTTGTGCTGTTTGATGGCTAATTAGAGTAAGGGATTTTGCTTGTGACGTCAAGACAAATGAACTGGTAGTGTAAAAAAATGTTCCAGTGATGGTTGAAGGTGACGGTCTAGTGGCAGCAGTCCGATTGTGATGTAGTGATAGCAATCTGGGCTATTCCTAGGCTTGGACTTGGGCCTAAATCTTGCCCAATTTGGGTAAATTTCATATGGAGCATTAGTTGGATTGGTTTTTGAATTTTAATTAACACCTAAGATTATTAAATTATAATTTGATCTTAGTTAATGATTAATTTGTAAGTGCTGAACTAGATAATATAAATAATTGAATGAAAATTAATTGAAAAGTTGGACTCCGTAAATTGAGAAAAGTCGATGAATTATGAGTTTGTGCTACTATGAAGGTAAAGTTTGATGGATTAGCTACTTATGATTCAAATTTAGTAACTTATAATTAAGCAAATCAAGGACCTTTGGTTATGATGGTTAAATATATTGGAAAGTCATGTTTGTGAAATGAATATTAATCAAATGAAATATACATAAAATGCATCTAATAAACTTGAGATTGAGTCAACCTAGACTTGTAATGACATTAAATATTAAGGGGGTTAGATAATGAAAGGGACTGGGCACGAATTAATTTAACTTTTGTAACACTAACAATGTTCGGCAGTTCAGGAATTAGATCATTTGAGGTTAGACATGGTTGGATCTGAATTAGATTAGTATTTATGACAATAACTATCTATTAAATATTGAGTTATTTGAGTAAATAATGGTGACTGTGTTAGAAATTTATACATTAAAGCCTTAAGGTTCTAATAATAAGTGATTTGCATGATTTTGATTAGTTAAATCAAATAGTAAAATTTTCAGTTATCATCAAGTTGAATTAAATATTAAAGCCCAATAAGGATGTTTAAGACAATTATATTTATGATTTATATAGTTAATAAGGTAATAACCCTAATTATCTTATATTAAATCTTGTATCGATTAGGATATAAAGACATGAGTAGTCCAAACAATTAAAGATACCTTCGTGTATTCATCAAGTGAGTTTATACTTGATAGTACGAGATTTCTTTGTTGGGAAAAGAAAATATATGGTAGTAAATATATTATTACCTCTTGATCCTTCCTATGCTAGTAATTTGTTGTTTGTCTCACTTCATATTGTCCTCCAACTCTTGCATTGGATTTGAAAAGTCTAATTGAACCACCCTTCTCTAGCTTTCAGTTTGAGCCATCACCATTCATGTTTTTAAAATACTTTAAATTATTAGATTTCTAGACCGTATGACTAAAACAATTTATATCACAAAACTACCATTTGAGTTTTGAAAAACAAGCGGATTGCAAATTCCACTTGCACATCACCAATTTTACACTGATTGATACTTACTATTTTGATCATGATTTATACTATTTTACCTAAAATTAGAAATTGTGTAAAATTCGATGAAAATTTTGAACTATGCTTTAGTATCGTCACCATGATTATTGTGTTAATTGTAGAATACCAACTTTGGAATGAATCCAATCTTGTTTGTTTGTTATAATACCCTTTTGGGATTGCATGTTTGTCTATTCGATGTTCATGTGGAATTGATATCTTGTTTGATCTTGCTAATGCGAATTTGTTTAATTATATTACCCTTGAGGTGCTTTTGGGAAGTTGTCACCTAGGGACGCATGGGAAGCTGAATTGGGCCTAGGGCTAGCTTAGAAAGTGTACTGTTGTGGCATCAGACCATCAGTAGGAGACTTTTGACTTGTACCTTCTGTATGGGATTTGACCTCACGTTAGTTGGAGGTTACTTGCGTGAGTATCGAACAAGCATGGAGCCAGCGATGCCATCTTGTTTGTTTGTTTGTTCGAGTTGATCCCTTGGAACTTTAGAGGGATAAGAATTTTCGTGTTTGGAAAATAGAGTGATAAGATTGGAGAATAGTTGAATTCGAAAATTATTTGACATGCTTGATATTTATATTTTAGGTCTTGAGTATTGTCTAAAAATCATATCGATCATTTTGTCTCTCTTAAGGCATAAAACTTCACAAGAAAGAGCATTAAATTCTATGAAGTCTCAGCACGGGTACGGAATAGTTTTGAGATTGATCACTTAGAACTTTGAAAAAAATCTTTTGATGAGAAACAATATACATTGATTTTTGTTCCCTCTTTTGGGAAAAAAAGTACCCCCTTCTTGAATTACAAAGAATATGTAAAAATAATTATTTCTATTTTAGCTCATGATCGACATGAGAATACATTTAAGTTATTCATCAACACACCAACTCATTAAGTCATTTGGGCTTACCTCTCTTGTATTTTCTTTGTTTTATGGAAGCCCAAACCACGCAATATATAAGCTAGTGAACTTAATGAATTTGCAAACACAAGGATTGTAATTAACATGTTGAGTTATTGATATAGATATGAGAGATGCACTTTGGCAATGCTAAATGTGATCTCTAAAATTTTGGCAACAAGTCTGATTGTTGATAGGTGTTGTTTGTGGAAACTAAATATCTTAGGTTTCGAAAGGTTTATTTTCTGTTATCCAGAAGGCTTGTGATTTAGAATGAAGAGCAACTCGGCCTAAGCAGGCACCTCTTCGACGGGGTGCTACATAATATAAGTGTTGTGTGCATACATCGTAAAACTACAATGATTGAAAAAAAAAATTAGGTAGAGTCTCCTCTTAAATTGTCTATACCTAAAAAATAAAAAAGTGTGACAACAATAAAAACTAATAACATATTGCTTAGATGTTCTAGTATAACACATCAATTTAACACGAAATGAGAAAAGCACCAAACTTAATCCAAACATTCTAAGTATATCAATTAACATCTTGAAAGTTTAATAAGTTTACTAAATATTGAAAATTTAGAAACTCACTAATCGCTTGACATGTGTCCTAATGGATACATCCTCCAATATGAAGGGATCCTCCCAGTTGAGTTATATTATGTCTTTCCCAATTGCAACTTACATGAAATAATAACTATACACTGAAGTATTTGGCGTAGTTTATATCTATTTTCATGTAGTCTTCATCAAAACATTAAGAGTTATTCTATGAATTTTAGGTTCTTTTCATGGTCTAACACTTAATGATATAGCAATAATTTGCATTGTGTCTTTCCCGAAGTATAGCTTACATGGGATAAAAACTATACATCAAATTATTTAATGTAGTCCATAACTTTTCCATGTAATCTTCATCAAACTCTAGGGGTTATTACAGGCATTTAGGTCCTTTTCATGGATTAGATCTGTCAATTCAAAATTTTCACCCCTAGGGATTATTATAAGGGCATTCATGACAATTATTACCCCCCAAAAATTGTTAGATTTTCCCTTATAAATATAATAGTCCAAGTTTCTAAAAACCCAAAAATAAATATGTTCATATCACATTCCCTTATTATTCTACATGTATGCAAACAAATAATAGTCCAACAATAGTACACGGGAAGATTCTACATCCCCTTTTTCCAAATTCCTACTTCTTCTGAAAACCATCTAAATTCTATACCTAACACATGCTTACTAGATATTCATAAAATCATTGATTTTCTAATATAAATGATATTAAATATAAAAAGAATTGCTTACATCAAAATAAGTACAATATGAACAAAAAAATATGGATATAAATTATCAAATAAACCTATTATAAATTAACAAAATAGTATAAATTCAATAAATATTTTTAAATATAAAAAAATGAATCAGTGTACAATTATATATATTAATGCCAACTTTCTAATTACTGAAATAAATTCCAAATTCTAAATGCTAATTTTAAATCCAAGTTCTAATTTTTAATTAATAATTCCTAATTTTTATATAAATTACAATTTATAATTAATAACATATTATAAAATTTAATTTCCAAAGTGGTTGAAAAATAATGTAATTTTAAATTACACTTTTATACACTTGACTCAAACATTTGATGGTTGTGTTGATTTATAAAACTCATCATTAGTGATGGCTGCTAGAAATAAAGTTGAAGAGAATATTAGATACATAGCCCAAGGCTCTAGTCGATGGGCTAAAATCTATAAAGGTTATTTTGTAAATGGGTTCAAGTTCCATATGATGAATATGGGAAGTATAAATCAACAATGAGCAATGGTATGTGCGTGCTGGGGAGTTCATGGAATGAGAATGAGCTTGATTATTATGTGTTGTTTGAAGAAGTATTGGAGTGGGAATATTTTGGAACTCGAAACGAAGTTGTTCTATTTAAATGTCATTGGTATGAAATTTTTGATAGAGGGCTTAGATCTTATCCAAGGTTTGGACTTGTAGAGGTGAATCTAAAGAAAGAAGTATTGCAAGGATCCAAAATAATGAAAAAATTAAAGCAAAAATTAACTTGCAATTCCTCTAACGAAGGATCTTATTTCATGCCATAATTAAAGATTTTAAAGCAGGAGAAGTTACCTTGAAAGAGAACTTAAGATCTTCCACTAAAACACTTTCTATGTAAGATCTACCTCTTCTTCTCCTTGGATCTTCTTCGTTGCACCAAGGATTAGTAAGTGCAATAAATTTAGCTCACTCTATCACCTCCGAAATGACACAAAAATGGTAGCAAAACCGTGTGAAATGCACCAAGGCTATTGGTCAAAGAGATCTTTTAGAAACCTTATTGGATTGAAGGAATGAATTTACCCAACACTTGAGCACCCTACTTGTTGTGCCTCTAAAGGTAATCTACACACCCAGATGCACTCTTAATCATTACTCAATATGCTAAAAAATAAAGGAGGAAGAAGAAGGAAGGCTAGAGAAAAGGTGCAAGGAAGTTGGAAGAGAGAGAAGATAGCTGGAGGGAATCTAGTAAGGTGGTTTCTCTCAATACATGCGATTACCACTTTAGGAGGGAAAAATGGGCAGCTATCACCATCCTAGTAGTTGGCCATGTAGGGGTTTATATAGTGTGATTAGAAATCTCTTGCAAGCTTCTATCACACTTTCCTCAGACTACCAGCTTGGATGCTTATTAGCTAGCAAAGTTGGATTTTAATTTCTATAATTAAAATGCCAACTCATCAATTTTAAAATAGACTCTTCCATTTAATTTTTCCTCCAAAATTAGATTATCTTGCTAATTAAATTAACTTCTTAATTTAATTAGATTAACTTAACTCTTTAAGTTAATTAAATCAACATAACTCTTTAAGTTAACTTGACTTATTAAATTGCCACACAGCATCAATTAAATTAACTCCTTAATTTAATTGGTATACTTTAACTCTTTAAATTATTTTGATTAATTTAACACTTAAATTAATCAAGTCTTTGTGACCAATTTCTTAATTAGCCAACTTGGTCTCTCTCTCTCTCCCCCCTCCAAACTTAATCACTTTAATTATCTAACTCCTTAGATAATTTTCTTCAATCAAGTTAGAGTATTCTAGGCTTTTGTGTGTGACCCTTTAGGTTCATCAATTAATTGGACATGGGCTCACAACTATTTATGATTTATTGAACATCGAATATTTTGATTAGTCTAAACTGTTTTAAACTAACCATTCTATCAATTACTCTCTATTAATTGAAGAGTACCCAATCTCCAATAGTCGATGTCTAGCACAAGTCTATGGAGCCCAATCAATTGGATGTATTAATTGAGGGTGAATTGTTACCGCTTACGATTGTCGTGCAAATATGGTCATTCCATTTCTTATCTCTTGAAAGAGGCCTAGGGCAAGATTTTTGTTGGTTCCCTAATAGCCTCGATAACTATGTATCTATTCTTGATGTTTGATTCTTAATTATGACCTAAACTTTAGAAAACTCCTTTTTAAAATTATCATACTACTTTGTGCAAGGATTTCTTGGAATCAATCATCGTAGAACCTAAATACAAGGTTATTGTGGAACCTCAAGTTGAAGGACTAATTATATTTACTATCATAAGCTAGAGAATTTTCTACTACCGATGTGCCACTTTGGATACCTTGTGGATTCTCTAGGCGAGTCTTCAGTGAACTTGGTCTCTAACAAGCACCCACTAACATGCATCTATATGTCTAACATAGATTGCCCATGAACGGGGAAATATCCAATAGATTGCCCATGAAACGGTGCAATATCCAACATATTAGAGTAAGCATCATTAGTACAAGTCTATCCGAATCTTAGATGCCCCATCTCATAAGATTCTATGACTTGAAATATTTAAAATCATGACCATAAAGACTTATTTCATGATCACCATTTATACGTGACCAAGTCCCATAGTCTTCTATGATTTAAGGGCTTCAACCAAATACATGTGAAGAATGTCATAAATGTATAAGATGAAGATGGACATTTTATGGAATATCATTCAACATGACTATTACATGGAATAGTTCTGCCCGCCAATCTAATTGGCTTGCAGAGCACTATTTCAACAATCTCGCACTTGCCTTAAAGCCAATTTCCGATAGTCTCTAAGCCCATCTTCTCAAGATGTCTTTGAAGACCTTTTGCTTTTTGGGGTTTAGACGATGGATTTGCTATAATCTCTTTTGAGGTAACTTTATCCACTAGGATGTTGCCTCTATCAATGATCTAATAGATCAAATGATAACAAACTTATTTGTGTTTCGATCACTGATGAGATCTTGGCTCCATTATTGTCATAATAGACAACTATTGGCTCTTTTGAATGCTAGGTTCTTCATCTAATTCTTAGATGAGGTTTTTCATCTAAACACCTTCCTTTGTAGTGTCCGATGCCGCAATATATATAATATGCCTTCATGGTAGAGTCGGTCGTGGTGTCTAGCTTGGAACTCTTCCAATTCACGCCGCCGCCGTTGAGGCAAAATATGAATCTAGAAGTGGATTTGAGGTCATCTTCATCGGATTGGAAACTAGAATATGAAAACCCATTAAGTTTCAATTGTACATTACTATATATAATAAACAAATCCTTAGTTCTTCTTAAGTACTTAAGGATTGTTTTTATGGCTTTCCAGTGACTCTTACCAGGATTGGATTGGTAGTGGCTCGTAACACTTAGAGCGTGAGCTACATTCGATCTCGTGAAGCAAAATCATGAAACTCCTTAACCCCTTACTCAAATTCAATTGCCATGTATCCTTTGTCATCAAACTGACACCATTCCAACTCCAATTAGTAGACATAATTTCTACATTTTGATATATATATATATATAAGATTTATGTCATAATAATTTGATTTAGAGCTTTCAAGATGCAATGAATTATAAATATAGCCATTACCAAACAAAAATGTTAAACTAAGTAGTAAAACAAGAATACTTACAATTAGCTCAAAATCAGAACTGGACAAGTTTGATGATAATGCTTCTAATCAACAACAATAGCATTAGAGGGTGTACTAAAGGGTAAAGCAGTCAAGCTCTTTATGTATGATTGATCATGATGAAAGTATTTAATATGGATCAACTTGATATACTATCTTTGAAATATAAGGTTCCAACACTCTTCCATTTATTTGGTTAGACAAGAATAGCTGTAAGTAATAAAAGTAATGCCCAAACCCCAACTCGTGACAATATACATCGTAATTATATGCTCAATTTAAGTTTTATAAAAGGTTTTTTTATGAGATAGATTAATTTTTAATTTTGATATGTCAAATTTTTTATCATTAAATTATTAGATATAAGAGATAATTCTAAAATGCTGGTTTTGGATTTAAAGATATTTTTATTAGTTTGTTAGATATAAAAATTTATTTTGAAGTCTTTTCAGTAGTTCTTTCTTTTTTGTTCTTTTTTTCATTTGATTTATCCACTGAGTCATTCACTAATTCTAAAAGAAAATTGTAATCATAAAATGTAGGCCTAATGTATGTGCATTATATAATTAAACGCAAAAATAATAAGTATCCTTTAAAAATTTCATACGGATAACTTATTTTTATCTTATAAAATATCATGCTGATCTAATAAAAAATTTTGGTATTCTATAAAATTTAATATATTATAATTATTTAAAGTTTGACAAAATAATGAATTATTCTTCTATTAAGGAATAAGAAATATAAGAATAATTTAGAAAAGTATCATAGCTATATTGTGGTTATTTTTTCACCCATTATGAAATATAGTAAATTTATTATTCAAATTCATAATTAATACATAAAGCACTAACATAAATCAAATGAAAAACAAGAATGATATAAAAAGGGAATTATTTTTAAAAAAATATTTTGGTAATATATGCATGCAATATCACGTTGCATGTATTACCAAATCCCAACAAAAAGAATAGGTGCAGGTCCTAAAAGATAAACATAAAATATAATCAGGTTTGATAAAACCCAAAAAACAACACAAAAAAAGTGTTTCATGCAATCTCAATTACCATATTACAATTTCACCACGCTGTTTTTTGTTTTTTTTTCATTGTCTGCAACAGTAGCATTTCTAGTTGAGTGACAAAGGTTTAAGGTTGAATTTCTAGCTGTTTTTACAACTTCTTGAGAGTTGACACTAAATCATTTTCCCTCTTCTTAATTTGCATCCTCAAGTAATTGTTCCTCTCTTTTCCTCATCTCTATAAGTAATGTTTCCTCCATCTTCTTTGATTCTTCAAGTGTCCTTTTTGACTCTTCAATTAAAGAAGCCCTTCTACTAGTTGTTGCCTCTCTTTCTTTTATCATTTGTTCTCTTTCTTGTGTTAATTGTTCATCAACAACCTTTCTCAAGGTACTTTGTAAAACATCTTCACTAATTGGGATTGATTTTGTAGATGGCCAGATTGATATGAACTAGAACCTCCAACTATTTCCTTTTGCATGGAAAGTATTCCCAAACCCATAGATTCTTCCCTTGTTTGCACCACCACATGCTTCAACCCACAATCTAGCATCAAATATAGTATCGGGTGTAGGACTTGCACCATGAGCTTGGGAATATTTATCTACATATATCTCATACATAGGTGAAAAGCAACAGTTACAATTTATTAAGCTAATACTCACATGAGTTTTTATTTTATAAAAAAATTACTTTTAACTTTTCTGAACTTGTTATCCACATAGTCACCTTCTCCTTTTTGTATCTTATGAACTTGATCATGGCTAACTGGGCGACCTTTCTCAACTTCCTGCATTTATGAGTTATACATAAAAATAAGAGATGTTAAAAAAAATACAATGATATTTCAAAATAAAGTAACTTTGGAAATATTCATACCGTCCTATGTCTATGCTCCTCAAATGAAATGAAACCACCAGCATGTTTACCAATAGACCCATCTTTCTCTATCAAATGATTTTGGCTGACTTTGATGCATTTTTCTTGATAATTAGGTTCATTAAATTGGCCATCACATAAGGAATTTCAATCTTCAGTAGACATAAATGATGATTTATATTTTTTCCATTCTTTAGGATCATTGCTACCAAAATTTTCCATTGCAGCCTTTTTAAAATAATAAATATTATTTTTAAAATTATTCTTATGACAATGCTTCCACGAGTTTCTAATTCCCACCTCATGCTCAGGCAACCATCTGTACCACTCCTATCTCATTTGTAAAAAATAGTTAAGCAATATTTATAATTTCTACTACTATGCATAAGAAGTTATCTAAAAACAAGTTGCTCTAAATTTTCCATATAGAAGTTCCTTATCTTCTTGAGAACCTCGCTCCAACTAGACCACCCATCAAAATGTTGTCTTAATATCTCTGTTCTTTTAGGGGAAGTAATATATGAAACGAATCTACAAGATAAACTGAATAATAATTCTCTCAATAGCATATATAATTCGTAAAATGAGTGCAGAATAAATATAACAAAAAATCTATAAATAAAGGCCTTCACAAGAGTATAATACAAGATAGTCATAGGTTTTTATTTTAATAGTGACGAGCCACAATCAATAATGTTACTTTAATATGGCACCATTAAGAATTATGACTTATAAGCATCTTAAAATATGACTTATATTAAATAATTATAATATAATATGAAAATAAATGAATATTCTATTAATTTTATAATATGAAAATTTTATTACATCTATGCAATGTCATTTTAAATGTAAATTAGATATACACACTTACATATTGCAATTTGCAGCATGGGTCGAATTCAACCATGCACTAAAAATTTAACAAAAAGTAGATATTTTTGGCCAGAGTGCAACTACTAAATATAAGGGGTAGTTGCCATTAATCAAAACTCTGGGGCTATTCACTAAATTAATATGTTTCTATTTACGAACTCAAATTTGATTGGCTATGATTTTAGGTGCACCTTGACAGATTACAATTGAATTTAATTTTGACTTTTATAGTACCACGAACATCACTTCATGATAATAATGTCAACGTGTAGTTAAGATGGACCCATTGTCTAGCCTAACGAATTGTATCGTTATACTAAAGGTTGAAACTTAATAAATTAAAAATTCACTCAGTTGTAGTCTTTTTATATGAAACAATGATTGTGTTTGGACGAAGTCCATCAGTACTCTAAATATAATTAACTTATAAATCACTAAAACAAGAACCCAGAAAAAAAGTTAAATTTAAATTCTTGTATATCTAACTTCAAAAATATATTAATAACCTTTTGCCATTCATAAAAGTAAATTGTACTTGTTTCCATAAGGCTGAATCTATGGTTGAGTGTCAGGATCATTTGGTGCATGATCCCTATCGCTAGCTCCTCTCACCCTCAATGTGGAGATGCTTGGACCTTGATTCTCTTTCTCGAGATTGAGTAAGAGGGACATCCAAGTTTTCATGACCATGTTGTGGAGAAATATTCTCCAACTCCATCTCCAACTACGGATGAGGAACCTTTGAAGGAGTCAACCTCTGTTTTTCAAGTGCACCTTGTCCTCATTAGAGGTTTGCCATTTTCATGGTTGTCTCCGCCTTGACGAACACTTTGGTCAAATAAACTCAGCAAGGATCGAAGGATTAAATCCCCTTAGAGATCATTGTTAATCACCATGTCCAAGTTGAAGAGCTTCTCAACAAGCCTAATCATCTTTACCCCTACTCGAGTACATATGACCCCTCAAACGTCCTAGCTTGAAAAATCTCCTCTGACTATATAAACCTCTCATACCTTGTTTGCTATACAACTTTTGCAAGTAATAGACCGAAATATGTTCCATGTGTTCATGAGACTTTTGAAGTTCATTGATGCCATCATGAGGCTAGGGGCTAGGAGGTGATCCTCAACCTAATTCATGAACATTCCACGTATCTCTTGATCTGCATTGATCCCTATGGGATTTGGAATACCTTGATATAGGACATATGTCCATTTCTCGAAATCTAGAATGATTTTGAGGTTTAACCTATCGTGGTAGTTTGGCCCGATTAGTTTATTGATTTCCAAAATGATGCTTAGTGAATTTTTAGCCATTCCTGAGATTTCAAAAATCTACATAAGCAAAGAAGAGAATATAGCATTTGATTGAATTTGATATTGAAAACATGATTACGGTCTTTCAAGTATATATATTTTGCTCCCACTATTTTATCAAATTCCTTATCCTCACAAGAAATTCAGAAAATCATATTTCCTATTGAGAGTCAAGGTCCAAAGGCATTATTTGCACGACTCGTGAGACATCCTCTCATGACCACCCTAAGGTAGGTAACTATTACCAATTGTATCCCTATGTAATCTTTGATGTGTTCTGCCTCACTTTCATATAGACCTACTACATGTGCGACATCTATACTACTAAGTTTTAAATTGGGCCTATCAATCAATCTATATTTGTAAATTCAACTATAATCATTCCACAACTCCTGAGACAATATCATAGAAAATTTACATTAAAGTGAATCTCATGCCAAGGTAGTGATCATAGCTTTCCACCAATAATGTGTCCCACGACTCGTGAGCCGACACATGATTGTGGTAGCATCTCATGCACTACCTATTGGTAGAAGGTTTGGATTATTAAACCCAGTTTAATTTTATCCAATTTGACTCGCTACTAGAAAAAAAGTCTTTTGAGACACATTTTATGTGACACTACTGAAAAAGTATCTCATTAACCTTTCTATTGAGACATTTTACTAAAAAATGTCTCAATATTTTAATTATTTATTTTCATATAATCACACTTTTTGAGAAGTGTCTCATTAAGGTTTCCGTAAAGATACTTTTATAAAGATGTCACATTTATAATTGATATCTATATTTTTATTGTGACACTTGCTCAAAAATTTCTTATTTACACTCTTTTTATTTATATTTTTATTTTTGTGACACTTTTATAGGTCACCTAATAACATATATTAACAAAAAAGTGGGAAAAAAATTGGTTCATATTTCAAAAAAAGAAATTTGGCGTGAATTTCTAAAATAAATTATAAGTTTACATAATTGACATATATTATTAATAAAAAAGAAAAAAATATTATTAATATTTTAGAAATCCTTTGGCATATATTATTAATTAACGTATATTATTAATAAAAAAGGAAAAAAAATCTTTTGGTGCCTTAATTACTCTTTTCTTGCACTTCCCACATTCATCCCAAATCCCCAATCCGATTTGGAGTCTTCTCTCCTCTCCTATCTTCGATCAGTTCCATCTTGCTCTCTCGCACACACAACATCCATTTTGTATAAACCTCCCACACTCCCCAAACTACGTAGCCACAAACTACACGCATTCTCTTTGAAGATTACTGTTATTATTTGAAGATTGTGGATGCTCTCTATTAGCTCATGGAAATACACACATTGAAGGTGAGAATATTGGGTTCTTGTGTATGGATTGTTATTTAAAGGTTTTGTGATAATTTAGTATTTAATCTTATGTTGGGTGGACCATGGATGGTAAGGATCCCAAAGATTTGCAAAAGGGATCACCAATAGAGACGTGGAAATTCCTCAAGATTGAGTTGAAGGTTAAGCTTGAAATTTAATTTTCAATTTCATAACTTTTTGTTATTTAGTGTGTTTTAATTACAATATTATTAATATTTGCCTGCTGAAAAAAGTGAGTCAATTCAGATTGTATGATGTTATGTTTCCCAGAATTTACTGCTAACTGAAATTTGCTGCTTGAATTTTGTCTGCCAAGGGAATTCGCCTTTGATTTTTTGAGTTAACCTGATAGTTGGGAAATTGCTCTATAATTTAAGTTAATAACAAATTTGCCTCAGGTATATTAAACTTTAGTTTGGAACCCCTATTGTACAAACGGTATTAGTAGTTATGTGGATGTGACATAGATTGTCATTTTTGTGACTATACGCTTGATAAAATCTGAGCTCCACGTGGTGATCTCACATTTTTATATTTTCATATTCATAGTTTCGCAAAGCGAAGCCATTGGAATTCAATTATCGTGGCTTGCTATTTTTCTACTATCTGATTGAAGCATATCAGCTTTCTTTTTCTGGCATATTGATTGCTTTTGTTCTACAGTTTTAGAAGCTGTGCTTATGATTAGTGTATATGCATTATGGAAATATACAATCATGAAAAATGGAGAAAAGGAAAAGAAGTATTAATTAAAGCTTTAGCATGTACATGCATGTATTGTTGACTTTTTTCTTGTGAAATATTTCCGCAAAGACAAAATGCGAAATCTTATCATTATATTTTCATAATCAATGATTTGTCTTTATACCTAGATCATCAGTATTTTCTATATAATACTTAGAATGTGACGAATGTTTGCAATTATTAATGCTGCTGGACAATCCACTTGTTATTGTTCTTTGGAGCATTAGCTTAGTTGGTTTGCTTTTATGGCAGTTGCTAAGAAAGCAAGTTGAGAAAGGTAAGGAGCGCAGTGTTGGGAAATAGGGGACATTGTGTCCCAAAATAATGTGATCAAATGCTCAATTAGGTGAATATTTTCATCTGTCTTTACAAAGCCTGATTTGAGTGCTGGGTGCTTAACTTGTCCTTGTGATGTCGTATGTAACTCAAAATGTAAATATATTATATTGAATATTGTCTTTGGAGCTGGTTCTTTGTTTGTTTTACTTTTTTGATGGCTGCTAACTTCAGTATACCGTTTGTTGGTATGCTTTTTAGATCATCAGTTACCATACTAATTGCGGCTGAGCTTGCTATGCTCTAAAGAATTTTGCATATTATGGAAAGAGAACTTGCTCTTGTGTTTATTACTTTTCATAGAGTTCAGGAGCTCAATTCTATTTTGTTCAGCTATATTATGATCTTTTCACTAGACTGGAAATGTTAGGATATAATATTTCTAATCAATGTGAAATAATGTGACATAAAAGAAGTGTGTTCTGGGGAAAGAGTTGCAATAAAAGGAACATGGATATTTCCTTTTCACTTTATACTTCTCTGTTTCTATGTAACAGAGTCTATTATAATTTTGCCAGCTTAAGACTATTTACAGAAGGTATTCCTTTGGAAGACTGTGTTACTTATCCAATTTCTGTAACAAGCATTATTGTTGCTTGATCATTTGAGGTTTTTTGCATTTTCCCATGGTAATAAAAAAAATGGCGTCTTTGATTGTTTTTGTCAGAAGGAGAGGGATATTATATGTATTAGTGCTTCTCTCGCTCTCTCTCTCTCTCTCTCTCTCCCTGTGTCAAATATTCTATTTTTTCCCTCTCTTTCTGTCAGACCTGGTGCTCTTTCCCAATTTCCAAGAGCAAATTTTATTAACCATGAACTTAAGTAATCACTTTTGTCCCCTCAGGGACATCCAGTAAAATTTGAAGTGTAGAGAATATCAGCACGACCCTATGCAAGATAACGCACACAAATCAAGAATTAATCGAATTATTTCTGTACAAAAATAATATGCACTTAACTGGATTAACCATGTCTATGCTTCTGCGTTCCTCAAGTAGATTTCATGAAAGCGTTGGGTTATTGTGTTTTCACTACACTTCTGACTATTTGATCTTGTTCAATCAGTGGGAGAACAGTTCGCCACTTTGTTCCAATTGGCAAAATCTTGAAACCTGCACTGAATGAGTGTGTGACTCTAGTCACTTGCTACTGGAGTCTGTCACTAGTTCTACGTGGTGAGGAAGAACTTCTCTTAGTGTTCAAGGTAAAGGATCTTCTAATTATTTTAGCCGGTTGGAGTAAATTTTCTATAGGTTTGGTGGCCTCTGAACTTTTGCTCTCAACCTTGTAATTATGCTTTATCTAATTTTGATTTCTAAGAATTATATTTCAAATTTTAATTTATAACGAATACATAAAATACGTATATAAAAAAAAATAAATACATATATATATATATATATTAATAAAAAAGAAGACTATATTAAAAAACCTGCAACCCACGCTGCAACATTATGCTAAGAATTTATAACATATCTATATACATATATATAAAATATATATTTCTTTCTCTTTTGTTTAATCTAAAATTAAATAATTTTATATTTATAAAATATATAACATACTTGTATAAATTAAATACTATTTAATATTTAAACAATTATATCTACATAAATATATATATATAATTATCAAAACTAAATAATTTAATATTTAAAAAATACATAACATATTTATATATATTGAATACTATTTATGATTTATAAAATTATATATGCATACATATATATAAAATTATATGCATATAAAAAATTATATAAATACATATATGTATATGAAATTATTTATAATATATATATATATATATATTCTTTTATTTAATCTAAAATTAAATAATTTTATATTTATGAAACATATAACATACTTATATAAATTAAATTCTAATTAATATTTATAAAATTATATATGAATACATATATATATATATAATTATCAAAACTAAATAATTTCATATTTATAAAATATATAACATATTTATATAAATCAAATAATATATAATATTTATAAAAAAGTATACATAAATACATATATATAATTATCAAAAACTAAATAATTTCATATTTATAAATTATATAACATATTTATATAAATCAAATACTATATAATATTTATAAAACATTATATACATGCATATATAAAAAATCACATATATAATTATATATATATACATATATGCATATAAAATTATTCTTAACATATTTATATATATTAAATACTAGGGACACTAATTATCCAAAAAAGGAGGAAACTAGGTTGATTTCAACATCTACTTCCTGCTGACCAAACCTCGGAAAAGGAGAATTAGTATTATAAAATGGAAATGTCTCTCTACTCTCCAAAGCCCAGACAGACTCCAACTTTTATGTGTCCAATTTGCTGAACTTTTCTAAGTTATTTAATTTGGCCAACTTATGGACTTTTGCTGATTATGAAAAGGAAAGGTGGCCAATCTTGAAAGAAGCGTAATGCTAAGGATCCAATTTAAAATAATTAAAAACTGAAATCTAACTTAGATTGCACTATTTCAAGAATCTAAATCATGCCAATATAATGGATCAAGGCCAGATTGTTACCTCTCAAGAAAAATCCAACCAAAAGTAGAAGTTGTGTCTCCTTTCCCGAAAACAGACAGATTTTGGTGCAGCAAGGTGTGATCAACCTTTGATCGAGCAAATCACCTCAGAATCAAGCCAAATCTGGACCAAACGAAAGCCAACTCAATGGATAATATCCAGATAAAAATTCAGCAGCAAAATCCTTTGGAAAGACCTCAAACAGAATCTAGAAACACACTGCTCGAACAGAGGATCACCAAAGCAGGCAATCCAAGATTCGTCTTGCCTCTAATGTCAAAGTCCACACACCAATGGAATATTCTTTCCCCCTTAATTCAGCTGGAAAAACTAAGAAGGAACAGAGCATGGTTGAAGGCCTAAAATGGTGAGGAAGGGAGGTGAAGAAGAGAGTGAAACCTCAACTCATGAGAGAATCACAATTTGGGAGGGAATTTTGGATCTAACTTTTAGATGCAGTAAGCGTGAATGAATGTTCAGCTCATATGGCTGCCCTCTATATCTATATATAGAGGGAGGATGGTGTGATGCCAAGGTGGCATCACACATTCCTCAGGGGGTGAGGGGGGGGGGGGGGGTTTCCACCTAAGCATGCCAACTAGCAAGCATATTGCAAATTGCATGTTAATTTGAATTTGAATTTAATTTGGAGTCTACATTTCATTTTATGAAATGTCTACCAGTTAAATTCTAATTCATCAAATGAACATTTCATTTGAATTTTTCTTCCAAAATTACTTCTTCAATTTAATTAAATTAAACACTTTAATTTAATTAAACTTTAACTTAACCTTTAAGTCAACAAACTTAACTCTTTAAGTTTACTTGACCAATTGATAGTCATATGATACCAAATTAAATTAACACTTAATTTAATTGGTCTTCATTTAACTTTTTAAGTTAATGAGATCAATTTAACAATTAAATTGATCAAGCTAAAATGACTAAAAATTGCGTCAAACCGAATCCCTCAATTTTCAGCCACCATGTAATTATTTAAACACTTAGAAAATTCCACTCATTGTATAGGATATCCAATTGCCTTTTTTGTGTGACCCATTAGGTTCTACCGTTCATTGGACATGCACTCACAACCTTTGTGACTTGAGAATATCATATATTCACATTAGCTTAAACTCCTTTAAACTAACCGACTCAATTCAATTAATCTCTATTAATTGAAGAGCACTCAATGTCCATGGTTGATGTACAACCTCAAACCCATGAAACCCAACAATTGGCCAAATGAATACTTTTGGTGAATGAAAATACGGCCCTTTCGTCTCCTATCTCCATGAAAGAGGCCTAGGGCAAGATATTTGTTGGCTCCCTAATAGCCTCAATACTATGCATCTATTCTCAATGTTTGATTTTGATTTGTGACCTCATCTTTGGAAAACTCTTTTCCAAATTGTCACACTGCCTTGGCCAAGGACTCCTTGGAATCGATTATTATAGAACACATAGGAGATGCAATCACCCTTCACAAAGACGAGGAGTCGAATCCCATTTTGGATATTATAAACCTCCATGTCTAAGTAGCTCATGTCCAATCACCACCGGAATGCCTGCTAATTGGCTAAAAGTGGAGTCAAAGCATGAGGACCTAAACACAAGGTTACAATGGATTGTCAGGTCAAAGAACTAATTATATACACTAGTGTACGTTGGAGAACTTGCCACTACCGAGTTGCCACTGTAGCTACCTAGTGGATTCTCGGGATGGGTCTCCAGCACCTTGTTCTCTAACAAACGCCCATTAACATGTACCCATCTCTTATATGGTTTGCTTTTGGAATGGAGCAACATCCAACCCTTGGATTATGCATCGTCAGTGCAAGTCTATCCGAATCTTAGATGCCCTGTCTCATAAGATTCTATGACTTGGGATATTTAAGATCATGATTGTGTAAGACTTAATCCATGATCATCACCAAGAGTGTACTGACCAAGTCTCGTAGTCTTGTGTGATATAAGGGTATCAACCAAATGCCAGTGAAGTAATATAAGCATAAGATGAAGATGTCCGTTTGAAAGGATTATCATTCAATCAAGATTGTATCACTAGTAAAATAGTTTACACGCCAATCTTATTAGCTTGCGAGGCACTATTCCAACAAACCTGACTTCAAATAGCACACCCTTGCTGTTGCCGAATAACTCTTTGGACATTTTTTAGTTGAATTAAGTCCTCATGTTTTATTATTATTATTATACTTAGATTATTACATATGAATTATACCATATTTAGATTTGAATAGTTATAATGTAAACCGAGTTTAATTGCAAGATAAGTATAGTTTTTTTTTTTTGATTAATTAAGCTTGATCATATTGAATTAATTTTTTTCTCAAAATTAAGCAGTGATGGCACTGTAGTCTAAAGGAGGTTCAGATACTCACATAAATATGTTATAAATTTGAAAGTCTTGAGTTTAAGTCTAAAGTCTCTCAATTTTATTTAATAAATAATGTTATAATCTTACACATAATCTCTTATCACTTCAATGCCTAGAAATATTGGGTTTGGACAAAAATCACATTTTTTTCATGATATTAAACATAGAAATTATAAATAGATATCTTTTCATGAGTAAGAATACTAAATTTATTATTTATAATTTTTGTAGTATATAAATAGCACGCGTCATTTTTGGACATATGTATATAAACAAAGAAGTCACCATAGAATGGTGTGTGCTAGACACTTATGATCTCATGAGTGTTTTTCATTGCTTTTTCAAAAACACATGGTGGTTTTTGGCCTTTCTTTTTTCACATGGGAGTAAACTGCTATTTTCGTATTTTATAGGTGGGCTAGATTAAATTTGCCCAATAGAAAAGTGCACGCCAAAAAGCTCTTTTTGTTGGAAAGAGGAAAACTTGATCAAACTTTTGTACAATAATTTTGTATAATAATTAGTCCATAGTTTTTGTTTCATAATAATTATTTAAGTCATTCATTTATCAAGGACCAAAGTATGAAAAATATAAGGCCTAATGTTATAGGTTTTGAGTTTTATTTAATTGCTAAGTGAACACATTTAGAAATTGTATTATCTATTATATTAATGTGTTATTCAATATATTATTATATCATCCTATTTCTCAAGTATTTGTTTATTTTTAATGATATCAGTATAGATAAGAGTTGGATGAATCTACCAAGATCAAGTAAAGAATACCATGAAGGATTGAAGCTTTTTTTGGATTTTGCTTTCTCAAATTCAAATGATGAAACAATATTGTGCCCTTGTAAAAAGTGCAAAAATGGCTTGTGCAAAAAACATAAAGTTGTTGAAGCCCATTCACTTTGGGAAGGGTTTTTAGATGGATACACTGAATAGGTACTTCATGGAGAGTCGCATACTACAAGAGGATCCGTATCTAATTTATTTGATAGAATAGATCCATCTGATAACATGCAAGAAATGCTATATGATGCATTTAAGATGCAAATAGAAGGTAACCAACTAGAAGATATACCAAGAACTAAAGAAGAAAAGCTTTGCGAGGAAGCTGAAATTTTTTATAAGCTTATGTAAGACGTTGAACAAGAACTTTATCCTAGTTGTGAGAAGTTCTCAAAACTTTCTTTTATAGTTAGAATGCTTCAGATGAAATTTCTTGGGAATTGGAGTGATGTTTCATTTACAATGATATTGGATTTGTTGATAGAATCATTTCCAGAGGGTGTGCAACTACCAAAGAATTACTATAAGACTCGAAAGATAATGAGAGATTTAGGGTTAAACTATAAGAAAATTGATGCATGTCAGAATGATCGCATGTTATATTGGGGTGTGAATGAAAGAAAGATTAAGTGTGATACTTGCGATGAACCGCGGTGGCTAACGCCAGCACCTAAAGTGGAAAATGGTGTTTATTCTACAAAAGCTAAGGGAAGTAAGAAAGTTCTAGCTAAAGTTGTTTGGCATTTTCCTTTGAAACAAAGATTGCAAAGGCTATTTATGAATTCTCACACTGCATCCCTTATGAGGTGGCATAAAGAAGAACATATCAAAGATGGTATTATGAAGCACCCAACAGATTCTCTTGCTTGGCAAACTTTTGATTACTACTTTCCAGACTTTGCAAAAGAGCTTTGGAATGTTAGGTTAGGTTTGGCATGTGATGGTTTTAATCCATTTAGAACCATGAATGTGGTCCACAATACATGGTCAATAATTTTAATGACATACAACCTACCACCTGGAGATTGCATGAAGAAATCATTTTTATGTTGTCTTTGCTTATACTTGGCCCTAATGAACCTGGAAATGATCTTGATATTTATTTACAACCATTAATAGCTGAGTTGAATGAATTATGGGATAGTGGAGTTGAAACATATGATGCTTTCATAAAGCAGAATTTTCAATTGTGTACAACAGTGTTATGGACTATAAGTGATCTTCCAGGCCTTGCATCTTTATTAGGTTGGAGTACTAAAGAAAAATATGCTTGCCCTGTATGTTAAAAACATACAAATTATGAATGGCTAAATAACTCGAAGAAGCATTGTTATATGTGCCATTGAGTCTTCTTACCCAAGGATCATCGATATAGAAAGGAAAAGAGATCCTTTAATAATGGTGAGGAACATAGAAATGGACCTCCTTATTTGAATGGATATGCAATACTAGTTGAAATAAGGAGCTTCAATAACAAATTTGGAAAGAAGGTGGGCGACTTAAAATTACCTTATAGTTGGAAGAAGAAAAGCATTTTTTTTATTTGCCTTATTGGGGAAAAAATTTGATGCATCATAATCTTGATGTTATGCATACTGAGAAAAATGTATATGACAAGGTGTTGTACACATTGTTGGATTCTGATAAGTTTAAGGACAATCACAATACATGCTTCGATTTAAGAGGTATGGGCATATGAATAAAGCTTCATCTTTTTTTTTTTATGAGTCTGGCCGAGAACGAATACTGATAGCTTCTTTTGCATTAGATAAGAATGAGAAGGAAGCATTCTGCAAAGTTTTGAAAAGGGTAAAAGTTCCAGATGGTTATGTTGCAGATATTTCAAGATGTGTGCATTTCAAACCAAAACGAATTTTTTCCCTAAAAAGTCATGATTGTCACATCTTAATGCAACAATTGCTACCAATTTCTTTGCATAAATTATTACCCAAATCAGTACATTCTCCTTTGATTCAGTTGTGTTAGTACGTTTTAAGAAATATATTAGTTTTAATGAGAAAGACAATTAAATATTAAAGAAGTTTTAACAAGTTACCTCATTATATTTTTTATCATTTTAATGTATCCCATCTTTTATAGATAATGTTTGTGATACAAAGAAGGCAAGATGACCTATACACTTACTAAGTGTATGGATGATGAAAGATCGCAAACAAGGTCAGTTTAACAAGTGTGGACAACCAATTGGTCCAACAAGTCTACATTTTCAAAGTTTCTTAGTACCTTAGTAAGGAAGGCTAAACTTGTTCTGCTTGACTTCAAAACATGGCATAAAGTACCGTTACAAGTGAAGAACATGATAATTGAAATTGTCAAGGTAATGTTATTTCATATTATTTAAATTTTGCTTCTTGAAGCTGATGTTAAATAATAATTTAAAATATGCTTTCTAATTTGGGATAAATATTACGGTACCACTGGATTTGAGCATTGGAGTGTAAAGAATTTGAGCAAAAAATGAAAAAGCTGGAAGAATAGAGTGAAGGATAAGTTTTTTGATCTAAACTTATCATTAGAAGAAAACATAAATAGGAGACCTAACACAGAAGATGAGAGGATTTCTCCTGATCAGTGGAGGAATTTAGTAGTTCACTGGAATAGTGAGGAAACAAGGGTAACAACTTATATTTGGAATATTTAAAATGACTTATTGTTTTAATATAATATATGCTACTTGAATAGAAGTTATGAGAATACTAACCTTATTATTTATTTTGTACATTCAGCAAGAAAGTGCTCGAAACAAGCAAAATAGAGCAAACAAGAAAATGATGCACATTACTGGAAAGAAAAGTTTTGCACAAATCGAGGAACAATTGAAGGTCATTATTTTATTATGTTTATATTATTGTAACTTTTAGTGAAATATTGATATACTGATTACTTGTTTATGCAGAATGAAGCAAGAACAAATAATGGAAGAAGGGATGGAGATGTTGGTGATGAAGAGAGTGAATTTAATGGCGATTCAACCGATGATGAGTTATCTAGGTAGGATCTTTTTGAAAAATGTTATTCTTGAAGTGGAAATGCATCCAACCCTGATGTTGTAGACTCATTGGTAAGAATAATTCTTATGTAGTTACAAGAGTTGTTTTATGTATCTACCTAAATTTATTATAATATTCTTTCATCAAACACTAATGTTCTTTAATTAAACTTGATATACAGTTGAAGATGAAAGAGTTGAGAAGGGAACTTCCTCCTGGTGCGAAAGAGAAATGTCCAGATGATATATATTCTCAAGCTAAAGGACCAGATAAGGGTGGAAGAGTACGCATGTATGGTTTTAGTGTCACTACTTCTGATATATATGAAGATATGCCCAATAAAAGGGCATGTTATCGTATAAACATGCAATATCAAGCTGAAATTGATATGTTGAAGCAAAAAACCAACGAGCAAGCTAAGCAAATACAAGAGCTTCTTCGATTGAACAAGCATAGGCTGGAAATCACTAATCTTTCACAAGAAGTCTCACATGTCCCTTCATCATCCTCTCACCAGCTAATAGCATCTCGTTGACATTTACTATCAAGCATTAGCAGAATGCCTCTATGGGTAATCCCTGTATAAATCCCATATCATCTTATGATCATCAAAAGTAAGATTGAAATTGAAATTTCCTATTTTGGAAGCTTGATAGCTTTCTTGAATTATTTGAATTTGGGTTGATTGAAGAAGCTAAATATGTTTTGGGAGTTTTAATGCATATCTGAATATATTTTTGGTTTGAATTATATTTAATGATGACTTAATTGAATTCTTTTAGAAAATAATTGGTTGCATAAATAAAATTCTATAATTTAAATTTTCTTTTTGAGATATTCTTCTTCTTATTTACTATGGTGATACCTTGTGATATTGGAGAATTTTGTTATGACTAGATTTTGAAGTTTGTTTCAACATTTTAATATTTGGAGGTTCATGTTTTTAATGTTCAAGCCTATTTTCTCTTATGCTTTTTTAGCTTTATTTGGTTAGTTCATGCCTTTAATGTTAATAACTTAAGAAAATATATAATAGTTATGATATGCTTGTGTATTCTCTGAAATCTTTATAATGATTAATTTTGTAGTTAATTTACATATCTAATCTAGGTTGGAGCACAAATAGTGCTAAAAAAAGTATGGTTGAATGATAAAAAACTATTGCAATTGGTCACTCCAATAGTAGTTGGAGATGTTGAATTGGGAAAAAATTGGTGCAATGTTCATGTCAATGTTGCTATAGACACAAGTGAGACATTGATAAGCCCAATACCAGAATGTACAACTATTGGGGAAGTTATTGGTAGAGCTATAGCTTGGCCACAACATTTGGTAATTTTCTTTATTATTTATACTTACAAGTGACTTTTTGTTATTTTTGTTAATTCATGTTTACTTGGTTTGATAGGTCGAAATGGATGAAGAGTGATGGAAAGTTATCTGGTTTTGAAGAAAAGTTTACTTTTGAAAACTATCATGCAGAACTGATGTGGTTGAACTAAAGAGACTTATTAATGTTGTTGGCTTTTTATTATTTGTATTTGAACAAGGATTTACTTGTTGGTAGTTCATTTCGTTTTAATATGTGCAGATTGGTATTGAAAATACATTTGATGTTGAAATGGTGATTTTTAGTTTATACTTGCTGCCTAGTTCATTTTATTATTGGCAAATAGTGATTTGTTGAATAGATTTTCTAATGAATATATATTTCTGAGTTGGATGGTTTAATTCTAAGAAGATTTATTTATAGAAATGGCAAGCATGTGATGCATTAAATAGGCATATTCTATTTCTTGTGATGCTTTCTTGTCTCTTCAAAGACATGTATAGGGACACTTGTAAAATTTTTTATGAAACTTTCTGGTGTCTTTAAAGACCTATGTAGGGTCACTTTCTATTTTTCTCCTGACATATGTTGACACTTTATTGTGTCTTTATAAACCTATTAGGACACAACATTGTGTCTCAAAAAAATACTACTTATATGTTGTGATACTATACACTGTCTTAAAAAAACCTATGGTGACATTTTTTAATGTCTCATTAATCTCTTTATTAAGATACATTTTTGTGTCACATAAACTTATTTATTAAGATACTGTTTAGTGTCATTTTATTCATATATGAAGACACTTTACAGAGTCTTTTAAAATAATTCAAATTGCCTAGAAGCATGTTATAGAGATACTTTGAGATATCACATGATTAGGTAGTTATGGTTGTCGAAAACTACTACATGACACTATGAAGTTCACAATATGGAAAGTTTGGGGACTCTATAGAGCGTCACAACAACGAATTCTTTGGTGATGCTTGCATGTGTCACAAAAACATAATAGGACACCCACCTACGAGATACTATATCCAAGTGTCTCAATAAGTCTAAGCGTCACTAAATCCATTTATTGTGACACAATTAGGCATCCTTATAGAGCCTTTTTCTAGTAGTGACTTAATATTGTTTGAACTTAGACTTTTCTAAGTTATGGGATTTTGATTGCTTGAAAGATCTCATTATCTTTGCTTCTTTAGGTTCTCTATCCTAAACATGCATCGCCATACATCAGTAGGATAAAGAAACCATAAATAATTAAATAAACCTAGCATGCATCTAAGGTTGGAATGAGCATGAGCCTTAATCAACTAGTGCACTTAGAGCTATTGGTGCTCTACTTAGTTGATTTAGGTGGATTGATTAAATTAATAGATCCTATCTATTACATGAATATATCACATACATTCAGGGGTTATCAAGCCTCCTTGATCTTCTTGGCCTTCTTTGCCTCCTTGCAACAATTTACAAGAGTAAAGAAAACCTCATCCCTAGAGTTCTACTATTATAACATTTACAAGGTAGAAAATCAAGAGGCATGCAAGCCCTATTCAATAAAACCCATTCAATAAATATTGAACTTTGATTAAACCAAATTAAAGGTTCATGTTAATCCCCATACATCCATCATCTATTCAATAATTACATGAACAATAGATAGAATTAGCATTCAATCTGTCAATTAAGTGCCTACCACGTAAGCAATTAACTAGAGGCAAAATTAAGCATAACTCTTATACATCCCAATTTTGCTCAAACTTGAAGTGTGTACTTAAATTTGATTTAAAAAGCTAGCAAAAAATATCCAACATTACTTTGGGTACTTACACAACATTTGTGCATCAAAACGAGGATGAAAAAATGAAGTTTGCAAGGGCAAAAACACCAAAAGGCATAAAAATAGTTTCTAGGCACACCTTGGGTGGGCCTCTACCCTGCTAGCCAGCCAAGTGCGTAGCGGGCACATGCTTGGCATACCTGCTGTCATGCCAAGCTAATACCAGGCGGGCAGCAGCTTTGCAACTAGGTTGCCTTACAACTGTTTTGCACCCTTTTGTGTTTTTGCCAATCCAAACCACATGGAAACCTCCATAACATTATTTCACACATATTTTGACAACTTTACAGATTTCAAACACCTTAAAAACTGAAAATTAAAGTGCTCAAAGTGCTTCAAAAATCAAATCTAAGAAAGAATCATTATTCTTTAAAAAACTCCAAGGAACTCCAATCCAATTGGATCAAAAAATTGCCAAAACACTTTTAAGAAATAATAAACATGCTAAATAATCATTTACATCATCTAATGGTACATTTAACATAATAGGATTTCAATCAAAACTCATGCTAACATGTGAAATTCACAATTAAGCACACATTGACATATTTCAATTCAACACATATAGAGCCACATGCATCAACTCCAAAATCATGAATCCATCAATTGAATCAAGAATTTGGATTCCTAGAATAAATTTATCACATATATCAATCCAATAAATCCAAAATTAAGCATAAAATTGGCTCCGATACCACTTGAATGAAGAAGTATTGCAAGGATCCAAAATAATCGCAAAATTAAAGAAAAATTAACTTGAAAATCCTCTAACCAAGCATCTTAGTTCATGTCATAATTAAGGATTTTAAAGCAAGAGAAGTTACCTTAAAAGAGAACTTTGAAGGCAACAAAGAAGATCTATCACTAGAACGCTTTCTATGCATGATCTACCTTATCTTTTCCTTGGATCTTCTTCTCCACACCAAGGATCAACAAGTCCAGCAACTTTTTCTCACTTCATCAACTCAAAATGATACAAAAATGGCAGCAAAACTGTGCAAAAGGCACTAAGGCCGCCAATCAAGGAGATCCTTCAAAAACTGTCTTGGATTGAAGGAATGAGTTCACTAGCACTTGAGCACTCTACTTATTGTGCATCAAAATGTAATCCACACACCTAGATGAACTCTTAATCCTCACTCAATATGCTAGAGAATAGAGGAGGAAGAAGGATGAAGGTTGGAAAAAGGTGTGAGGAAGTTGGAGGAGTGAAAAGATAGTTGGAGGGAATCTAGTGAGGTGATTTCTCTCAATATATGAGAACACCACTTTAGCAAGGAAAAATGGGCAGCTATCATCATCCTAGTGTTGGGCCATGTTAGGGTTTATATAGTGTGATTAGGAAGCTCTTGAAAACTTTTATCATACTTTCCTCACATTGCCAACTTGGATGCTTATTAGCTAGCAAAGTTGGATTTTAATTTCTAAAATTAAAATGCCAACTCATCAATTTCAAATAGACTCTTCCATTTTAATTTTTCCTCCAAAATTGAATTATCTTGCTAATTAAATTAACACCTTAATTTAATTAGATTAACTTAACTCTTTAAGTTAATTAAATCAACTTAACTCCCTAAGTTGACCTTGACTAATTAAATTGCCACATGGTACCAATTAAATTAACTCCTTAAATTAATTTGATTAATTTAACATTTAAATTAATCAAACCAATGTGACCAACTCTTAATTAGTCAAGTTGATTTCTCTTCCAAACTTGACCACTCTAATTATCCCTCTAATTATCTGACTCTTTATATAATTTTCTCCAATCTAGTAAGAGTATTTAGGCTTTTGTGTGTGACCTTTTAGGTTCACCAATTAATTAGACATGGGGTCATAACTCTTTGTGATTTATTGAATATCGAATTACGATTAGTCTAAACTCTTTTAAACTAATCACTCTTTCAATTAATCTATATCAATTGAAAAGTACCCAATCTCCATAGTCGATATCTAGAACAAGCCTATGGAGCTTGACCAACTGGATGAATTAATTTGAGGGTGAACCATTACATCTTATGAGTGCCTTGCAAATACGGTCATTCCATTTGCTCTCTCCCAAAAGAGGCATAGGGCAAGATATTTGCCGGTTCCCTAATACCTTCGATAACTATGTATCTATTCTTGATGTTCGATTCTCAATTATGACCTCAACTTTGGAAAACTCTTTTTTCAAATTTTCATACCACATTGCGCAAGTATTTCTTGGAATCGTTCATCCTAGAATACAAAGGAGATCAACCCGTTCTCCACTGACGGGCAAAAAGGATCCCGTCTTAGAACTCGCCAACCTCTATACTTAGATAACTTACACCCAACATAAGCCTTAGGCGACCTTTGTTGGATTAGTGCCCCACAGCCAATTACATTGGCATGTAAACTATTTCACTTGTGATACAATCTTCATTGAATGATATTAATATAAAATGGCCATCTTTATCTTATTCTTATTTTACTTCACTGGCATTTGGTTGAAGCCCCTAGATCACACAAGGCTATGGGACTTGGTCACACATTGGGTGACGATCATGAAATAAGTCTTAAACGGTCATGATATTAAAATATTCGAAGTCATAGATATTAAGTGATGGGGCATCTAAGATTCTAATAGACTTGCACTAGCAATAGATAAATCCAAGGAGTTGGATATTGCTCATGAAATACTAGACATGGGTGCATGTTAGAGAACAAGTTCACTGAAGCCCCACCGAAAAAATCTACAAGATAGCTGGAGTGGCAAGTTAGTAGTAGTTAGTTCTCCAACTTAAGCTAGTGTATATAATTAGTCCTTGGACTTGAGGATCTATGGTAACCTTGTGTTTAGGTCCTCATACCTTGACTCTTCTTCAACCTCGTAGCAGGTCATTCAGGTTGAGATTGGATATGAGATGCTCAGACATTGAGGTTTGTGAGATCCAAGAAAGGATCCATCTCCTTGTCGTTGTGAAGGGCTGTTACATCTCCTATGTATTGTATAATGATCCATTCTAAGAAATCTTTGCGCAATGTAGTATGATAATTTGGAAAAGAAGTTTTCCACAGACGAGGACATAAAGGGGAATTGAACATTGGGATTAGAAACATAGTTATTGAAGCTATTGTGGAGCCGATAACTATCTTGCCCTAGGCCTCTTTCGGGAGATAAGAGATGAAAGGACTGTATTTGCATAGCAACATAGAGCTAGAATGGTTCATCAAGAGCATATTCATTTCATCCAATTAGTTGGATTCCATGGGCTTGTTGCTAGACATCAACCATGGAGTTTTGGTAACCTTCAATTAATAGAGATCAATTGAAAGAGTTGCTAGTTTAAAGGAGTTTAAACTAATGCGAATATTTCAATATTCAAACTATCACAACTAATTGTGAGCCCATGTGCAATGAATGGGTGAATCTAATGGGTTACACACAAAAGCCTAAAGGAAGTGCTACTCGATGGGAGGAGTTTTCTAAAGATTTAGAAAGTTCACCTTGGCATTTTTGGAGGAGAAATCGGTTGACTAGTTTTTGCTCATCTTGGCCTAATTAATTTAATTTTTAAATTAAAAAAATTAATTTATGGAGTTAAATTAGACCAATTAAATTAAGAATTTAATTTTTGATTGGTGCCTTATGACAATTAATCAGTAAAATTAGTTTAAAGAGTTAAGTCGACACCATTTAACTTAAAGTGTTAAGTTAATTGACTTAAGAAGTTAAGTCAAATTAATTAATTCATTTAAGGAGTTAATTTAATTAAAGGTAAGAATTTGATTTTGGAGGGAAATTCAAATGAAGGAGTTCATTTGAGATTAATTTAGGATTAATTTGCATTACATTTGATGAGATGAAATCATGTAGATTCAAATTAAATCTAAATGCATGTGATAGTCACATGCAAGCAAGTTGGCCAAGTCAGTTGCCAAGTTAGCAATTGCCTCATGGGATGTGTGATGCCAACTGGCATCACACCATCTTTTCTATAAATAGAGGTGGCTGGCTGTGAGGGAAAGAAGTTAAGCTAGATTCCCATTTCCCCCCCTCAAAAGTGTGATTTACTCATGTGTTGAAGTTTCACATTCTCCATACCAAACTCCTCTCATCTTCTCCTAAAATTGCCCCCTCCTTCTTCTTCCTCCTATCATTTTCTTGCAGTTTTGAGGTAGATTGGAGATCTCTTTGGGTGTGTGGATTATTACATTAAGAGACTCAACATTTAGGGGGCTTGTGATCTTGTAGATCTATTGTTGTCCTCTATTTTTCAAAGATGATTTGGAGAACTTCTAGAGATATAATTGGTCTGAAATTTTTATAGCAACTTCCTATATGTATAGAGGTGTTCGTTGTAAATTTTTAGCCAATTTGGAGTTGAGGAAGGCAGCCAAGTGTTGGCGTTTCTATTCTATGCGTTGATTGCTCCTTTTGAAGAGTTGATAAGAGTTTTCTTGTTCTACCTTTGAGTTTGGCATTCAAGGTAATTTTCATATTTAAATCCTCATTAAATGCATGATTAGATCCTTGGATAGGAGTAGACATATTTTCTTTAGCCTTTTTATGTTTTTATATTATGGATCCTTGGCCGACTCCTACCTTCAAGTGGTATCGGAGCCTAATTCATGCCTTAGTTTGGAGTTTGTTGGATTGATTCATGTGATGAATTGATCTATATTACCAAATACTTGATTCAAATGATGAATTTGAGTGTTTGGTTGATTTTGTGTGTGGCTCATTTATTGATGAATTGAGATATGCTGACATGTGATTTAAGTGTTGATTTATATATTAGTATGATTTTGATTCATGAATGATTATGTTAAATGTTGATTCAGCATTGATTTATGTTATATGTTGATATAACATTATTATTTGGCCTTAATATGTTTTCATCATTTTTTGATCCAATTGGATTGGAGTTAATTGGAGATTTTGAAGAATGTAGATTCTTACTTGCACTTGAATTTTAAAGCATGTTTGAACACTTGAATTTCTATTCTTGAAGGGTGTTTTAAATCCAAAAATTCATCTAAATTGTGTAAAAATGAGTTAGAGTACAGAAAACATAAAAAGTTAGCCAAAAACTTGATCGCAAAGCAGCTAGGCAGGGCTGCCGCCCTGTTGCTCAGCTTGGCCGGTAGGGTGGCTATGGGCAGAACCAAGGCTACCTCATGGTTGTTTTTGGTGGATTTTTTGTGTTCCTTTGTGTCTCTAACTTATTATTACAAATTTTAGGATGCACAAGAGTTGTGTATGTGTCTCAAAATAATGTTTGACATTGTTGAATGCTTTTAAAATTTTGTTCAAGTTAGTCTTCAATTTAATGCAAAAATGATATGCATAATTGTTATGCTTATTTTTGCTTGTTAATTAATTGTATATGAGATAATAATTTAATTTGTTGAATTGAATATCAATTCTTATTTATTGTTTGTTTAATTGTAAGGGCTTGCATGCCTCTTTATTTTCTATTTTATAAATGTTCTGAGAGTAGATTCACTAGGAATGAGGAATTTATTTCTCTTGTAATTGTTGCAAGGAGATAAGAAGGCCAAGGGATCAAGGAGGCATGAAGACCCATGCATTTATGAGATACATTTATGTAATAGCTAGATTTAATCAACCTACTTAAAATCAACTAAGTAGTTACCTATGGCTCTAAGTGCACTGCTTGGTTAAGGTTCATGGTGATCCCACCCTAGAAGCATGCTAGGCGTGTTTGCTTATTTATGCTTTCTTTATCCTATTGATGTATGAAATGCATGGTTAGGATGTAGAAAACCTAATTAATAAAAGAGAAAATTGATGAGATCTTTACAAGCAAGAAAATCCCACCACTTAGAGAAGTCTAATTATGTTAAAATGGATACAAATTAAAAGGAGTTTTCATTAATCTATGCCTTCTACCAATAATATGTGACATGAGAGCTATCACATTTGCGTGATGTCTCATGAGTCGTGAGTCCCATAGGAAGAAATCCCTTCTTGGATTCTTCAATACTAAACCTCTTTAGTTCTTGTCAATGTATGGGGTTTGGGATAGCCCCAGCATCCTCTTAGATCTATCTCTATAGATATGTATTCCTGATACGTAGGATGCTTATCCCAAATCCTTCATGGAAAATTGTCTAGATAACCATACTTTAGTACACTCTAACATTCCTACCTTATTCCCAATGAGAAAGATGTCATTGACATACAGCACAATAAACTGTACACTACTTCCACTAGCCTTTTTATACACACATAGTTCATACACATTTTTGACAAAGCTAAACGATTTGAATATTTTGCAAAATGTATGTTCCAACTTCGAAACGCTTGTTAGAGTCCATAAATAGATATATGGAGTTTGCAAACTTTTTACTCACTCCCCTTGGATGTAAAATCTTGTGGTTGTTCCATATAATTTCTTCTTCAATGTCTCCATTGAAGAAAGTGGTTTTCACATCCATTTGCTATATCTCATAGTCATAATATGCGGCTATGGCAAGTAGAATTCAAATGGACTTAGGCATAGTGACTGGTGAAAAGGTTTTCTCAAAATTGAAATTGGGTCTTTGAGTGTAACACTTTGCCACTAGTTGTGTCTTAAAAGTCACCACTTCTCTATCTACTCCAAGCTTTCACTTATAGATCCACTTGCAACCAACGGGAACTATTCCCTTTGGTGAATTTACCAAAGTCTATACCTTGTTTGAGTACATGGAGTCCATTTTGGATCTTATGGCTTCAAGGAAATGTTCCGAATCTATGTCCAACATAGCTTTCTCATAGGTCTTCGAATCGCTATCCAACTGGCCCGTCTCATGAAGGAATCCGAAGTTTTTGGGTTGTTTCTTGATTTGGTCTGACCATCTCAAAGGTTGTGTGCAAGGCACTCTGATATATATTTGTTTCTACCACTTGTGGGATTTGATGATCATTTTGAACTTTACCAAGTTCAACAACAACGCCTTTTTCTATCTTATAGAAATTCCTTTTCTAAAAAGGTGGCGTTCCACGAAACAAACACCTTTTGTTCCGAGGGATCATAGAAGTAATAACCCATAGACTTTCTGGGTATCCCACAAACTTACACAAGATGGATCTACTATCCAACTTATCTCCTAGTATCTGTCTCACTTAGGCGGGAGATCCCAAACGCAGATATATTGGTAAAAGGGTGCTTCGCCATGCCATATCTCATATGGTGTTTTGGGCACCGACTATGAAGGTACTACACTTAGTAACTTCACCATCGTCTTTAAGGCGTATTCCCTAAAGGATATAGGCACATTGAAGAAGCTCATCATGGAATGTACCATATCCAATAAGGTACGGTTTCTTCTCTCAGCTACTCCTTTATATTGGGGTGTGCCGGTTGTAGTTCATTGTAAGAGAATCTCATTCTCTCTTAGGCAATCCTATGGTGCTCAAGTATTCTACCCCTCGATCCGATCAAAGAGCTTTAATATTTAGTGCCAATAGTTTTTCCACTTCATTCCTATATACTTTGAACTTTTTAAAGGCTTCAGACTTGTTACTCATAAGAAACACGTGTCCGAACTAACTATTGTCATTGGTAAAGGTGATGAAGTATGAGTAGCCTCCCCTCCTACTAACTCTTAGTGGTCCACAAACATCGGTATGGATCAAATCCAAAAGACTTATGGAGCACTTGTTTGTCCTACAAAAGGAGCCTTGGTCATTTTTCTTTTAAACCAGATTTACAAGTAGGAAGTTTCTCAATGCCACTAACATTTAGTGCTTTGAGAGCTTCTAACTTATTTATCCTATTTTAGAAATATGCCCAAGTCTTGCATGTCACGACATGGCATTTTCTTGGATATCTAATTTTCTTACTTTGTTGAAAGTATATTAGTGATAGTTGAGAATCCAATATGTATAATCCTTTATTAAGTATACCATAAGCAATTAAAGAACTCATTCTTTAATACCTTTAATTCCCATTTGATATAGAAGGATCAAATCCTTCACTATTTAAAATGGGGATTGAAATAATGTTCTCAACAATATATGGAACATAATAGTAAGGGTTCAATACAATTATGGATTTCCCTAAGTCCAACTTATTATACGCCTTCGTCTTTCATCACAACTGTTGCTTCTTAGCTAAAACGGTGGATCATATCCACATCACTAAATTTTATTCTTCTTTCTTATTCTTTGTAACAACTTACAAAGATAAGAACCACATGCGATATCATATATCCATGAGGAAGAATTTATCCTTAAACGCATTTCAATAAAGTACATACCCTTTCAAAGGATTGCAAGGTATTCCTTGCAAAACGACTTCCAATGGCCTATCTCACCAAAGTAGAAACAAATAATATCGATTATTTCCTCTATAATCTGAAAGTGCTATGGCCGAGATAAGCCAAACAAATTCAAAATTAAATAGAAAATCTCGAACCAAAGCAACATCCCCAGGAATATATCATACAACATAAATGGATTAATCAGAGGATACCAACCTGAATCGCTCAAAATCCAAGGAGATGATGGATGATCCTTCCTATCACAGATTTCCGGCAGTTTCTGGCACAACGGAGAAAAAAAGAGAATATCTTCCAATTCCGACCTCCAAATTAAATGAGGAAAAATTCTCCAGAAATATAACTCAAATTACGATCTTTTGTGAAAAAATTGGCTCAAATATCCATCGGATCGCTCCAGGAGAAAATCATGAAGTGGACTGTTCTGCAGAAACCTTTTCTGGAATTGAGTGGCCTCACTTGTGGTCACCTCCAATGCAAGTCCACACACCTTAAAGCAATCCTAGAACGTCCAGGTCTTTAGCTGGAGCAGATATGGAGTTTTTTGGTGAAGAAGGAGGTTTTTGAGTGAGAGAGAGAATGGATGGAAGTTAGATCTCTACTAACTTTTGAGAGAATTTTGGAGGAAGAATTTAGCTTGCAAAATTCAAAATTTTGGCTAATGAATCTGGACTGATTTTTGACCACTCCACCTCCCCTTATATAGAGGTGTGAGAGGTGTGATGCCACCTCCCATGCTAAAGGGGGGGGGGACCAAAAATTCCAAGGGCATAATTGTAAGTTGGTAATTCCACTATCATGTGGTCTTGCCAACTTGCTTAATTGGAATCCAATTCCAATTAATTCAAATCATATTTGAATTCTTCCCTCCAATAATATATTCTCCTATTAATTAAATTAATCCAATTAATTTAATTAATTCAACTTGATTTAACAATTAAATCAAGCAAACTTAACTCTTTAAGTTTTCTTTAGTTGTTCAACTATCAATGTGGCTCAAATAATCAACTCCTTAATTATTTGCCTAATTTAACTCCTTAAATTATTTGACCAATTTAACACTTAAATCAATCAAGCCATAACTGATCTTGAAATCTCTCTCTCAAAATCGGCCCCTTAAGAGGGACGTATTTTCTAACACTTAGAAATTCTTCTTTCACCACTTAGAAAAGTTCAAGGCTTTTGTGTGTGACCCATTGGGTTCAACCATTCATCGGACATAGGCTCACAACTCCTTGTGACTTTTGAATGTCAAATATTCATTCTAGTTTAAAACTCCTTTTAAACTAGTAGACTCGATTCAATCGATCTCTATCAATTGAAGAATACCTAATCTCCATGGTTGATGTCCAACCTCAAGCCCATGGAGCCCAACTAATTGGTCGAAATGAATGTCTCTGTATAAACCTTTTAAATCTCTAAGCGTTCCATGCAAATACGGTCCTTCCGTATCCTATCTCCATGAAAGAGGCCTAGGGCAAGATATTTGTCGGCTCCCTAATAGCCTCGATTCTATGCTTCTACTCTAAATGTTCAATTTCGATGTATGACCTTATCTTTTGGAAAACTCTTTTCCCAAACTGTTATACCACTTTGCGCAAGGATTTTTGGAATATGATCATTATAGAATGCATAGGAGATGTACTCGCCCTTCACAAAAGTGAGGAGTCGGATTCCATCTTGGATCTCATAAACCTCCATGCCAAGTAGCTCATACCCAATCATACCCCGAACGGCCTGCTGGGTGACCAGGGATAAGTCAAAGCATAAGGACCGGACACAAGGTTACAATGGATCCTTAGGTCAAAGCACTAATTTATATGCACTAGCGTAAGTAGGAGAGCTTGCCACTACCGACTTGCCACTACGGCTACCTAGTAGAGTCTTCAGTGGGTCTTCAGTGCCTTGTTCTCTAACAAGCACCCACTAACATGCACCCGTATCATATACAGTTGCTCATGGAACGGAGCAATATCCAACTCTTTGGATTTATGCATCGTTAGTGCAAGTCTGTCCGGATCTTAGATGTCCCGTCTCGTAAGATCCTATGACTTGGAATATTTAAGATCACGACCGTGTAAGACTTATTCCATGATCACCACACAGTGAACTGACCAAGTCCCATAGTCATGTGTGATCTAAGGACTTCATCCAAATGCCAGTGAAGTAATATAATGCATAAGATAAATGTGGCCATATGTAAGATATCATTCAATCAAGATTGTCTCTTTAGAAAATAGTTTTACAAAGCCAAAACCATTGGCTTGCCGGGCACTATTTCTAACATAATCTTCTTTACTCCTCCGGATGCCTTTAATAGTTGTTTTTCTTTGGAGGAAGAACTTTTCTTCGTTTTACCTCTCTTTCTAGCACCCCTAGGGCTCATAGACTTGGAAGAGGAAACAAGTGTCGAAGGTTTGCCCTTGTCATATTAGTCTCTTTCTAGATCAACACTTTGATCAATTAAACTCGACGAGGATGTAGGGATCAAATCCTCATGGAGATCATTGTTCATCACCACATCCAAGTAGAAAAAGCTTCTTCAAGCCTAATCATCTTTAGACCATAGTTGATAGCACATGTCTTCATATCCATCCTAGCTTGAAAAATCTCTTTTGACAACATGAACTTATCATGCCTTGTTTGCTTTTCAACTTTTATAAACTTTAACTAAGGTACTATTTATGTATCTTTGAGACTTTTAAAGTTTGTAGATTCCATCATGAAACTATGAGATAGGACGATCCTAAACCCATTTTGTGAACTTTTCATGTGTCTCTTGATATACTTTAATCAATATGGGATTAGGAGCACCTTGATATAGGACATATATCCACATCTGGGAATCTAGAACGATTTTGGGGTTAAGTCAATTGTGGAAGTTTTGCCTGGTTGGTTTATTGGTTTCCAAAATAACACTGAGTGGAACATTAAACCATTCTTGAGATTTCACAAATCCTCAAAGGTGAAAGAGAGAATAAGCATGTGATTGAATTTGATATTAAAAACATGTTCATGGTCTTTCAAGGATGTTTTTCTCCCACTATTTTATCAAATTCTTCATCCCCAGGAAGAATTTGGGAAATCATATTTTCTAGTGAGAATCAAGATCCTAAAGACTTGCAAATAGACCCCCATGACTGGATGTATATCCACAAGCAATCCAAAGGTAAACAAGTTTTGTTAATTACTTCTTATTGAATTCTTGATGTATTTTGCCTCACCATTTCATGTAGATCCCCTGATGGACGACCTCTATATTATTTGGTGTTAAGCCAAACCTACTAATCAAACTTTAATTCGAGATGGGTGCCACAACATCCCCCGTGACCGAGTGTATAATGAGTGGGTGTTCCAAAATTAAAGGTGCATCTCATGCAAAGTGTATGCTCACAGCTTTCCACCTAAGTATGACCCCGTGACCGGATGTACATCACACAAAGGTCATAGCATCGTCGTGCCATATACTAGTGGTAGAAAGCTTAGATTAATTAAAACTCTTTTAATTTATATCCATTTTGATTTAATATTTGAAAAGCACTTAGACATTCTAAGTGGAGAGTTTTTGCTTGCAAAGATCTCATCATTTTATCTCCTTAATTAGGTTTTTTATGTAACGCCTCGACTGGGAGGCGTCTGCTTCCGGTCAAGGTGCTACTATAACATCACCACATGTCTTCTTCACAACAGAAAATACATTTCACAAATATCCCAAAAATAATTAATTTCTACAACGACCTTCGTCGGATGTTCTAGTCTGAACTGAAATATACACTTCTATCACCCTTATTGTCTCATGTGTCACCTAGATTAGTCTATCTTCGTCACTCAATTCTATCTGGGGCAAAGAACAAAAGAAATAATAAAGCAACGTAAGTCCAAATGACTTGTGAGATAGTATAGTAATAACAACAACATGGCAATTTCATAATTTTGGCATAGGAGACAAATAGAAGCATACATATTTTCAGAAGTTGTGTGAGAAGGTTTTAGTTAAAGTTTTGAGGTGATCCATCTCACCACCATCCCATACCAGTGATGAGCTTTCACAAAATTCACTATCTCTCACAGAGGATTAAACCTCAACTATGATTAGAAATGGGGTCGATATGCTATTTGAACACCTACTGGATTCTAGTCCAATATTTGAGATTTAAAGTATACGTGTCAGGCATACCGAGCAACTGAATATAATTTAACAAAATATTTCACTATTAAGCTGTCGGCAGTTCTCCTACCTTGTCACTCCACTTTCAAAAACATGAAAACCCTTATTTCTCCGGTCCCCAGTGATCAGTTAGGATAATATACTATAACTAGTAGGCATGGCTAGCTACATGCCTCATTCCCCCTATAGCTAGCTACCTCCAGCTAACTACGGAGCCAGATGTAATCAGTAGGGTATCAGTAGGAGATTGGTCGCCATTGGTCCGTTTTGTCTGGTCCGTCCCAAGCTAATCCCTGGGCTTACCCCTAAGGGTATCAGTAATTAATACAGTTTTAGTGACTAGTAATCAGTGCCCAACAACATTTTATATAACATGTTACTATGCCATGACAGCTGAAATTCGGATGCTCAAACAGTTTTAACCCATTCTTGTGAAATGGTCATGGCTATGACCGATAAATATATCTCAAAACTAGTATTTTACATAACATATCAGGTAACCATGTTGGCATACAAACTAATTCAGCACCAGGCTAGTTCCCAAGAAGATATGGCGATAAAACATATGTTTCAAAATCACTTCTCAGTTTCCTCAATACAATCGCCAATTTCAAGTAAAGCATTATCAATCAAAATCAACAGAGGTACCTAGAATAGAAGGCACTATAGGGTACTATTTTCAACATGTAGATCGAAAGAAAGTAAATAAACAGGAGATAGTAACAAGTATATATGTTTTTTCCCCAACAAAAAATCTTATACTATTGAGTATAAACTTACCTAGCAATTGTAGAGGAATTCCTAGTCGTTTAATCACTCAAATTCTGGCTTGCTTGTCAATCCGAGAACTGTCATAAGATAACTCGAGTTACTGTCTTATTAATCTTTCAAGTCTTAAGTATAAATATAATAAATATCATTATCTGACTTAAGGTTATTTCGACACTCGAGTTCACTTAACTCTTATCTCAAACGGCCTTAATCTTCCAATTACATGGTACTTCAAAATCACAAGACTCTACTTACTCGAGCTCAATCATTCCCACTCCATCGTCTTAATGGCTTTACGTGGTCGGGCCAACTCAATATTCAAATTACCCTCAACAAACTCTATTCGTCACTTTGCTTTATTTTACAGTACATGATAAGGGTCCAAGTCTGATAATTCATTTCCTTTCTAACATTTATATAACTTAGTCTTTAGATTAAATTCAACCACATTTCATTCATAGCATACCGTGTTGTCGGCTAAAGATATAATTTTAAACCAACATTTCTTAAGTTGCCAAGCTTAGGTCTCGTAATTCGTTTATAATAGGTTAAATTGCATTTTAATAATATTAGTTCATAAGGTAATTAAACTTTGATCCGACAATCCAATTACACTTAAAAAATTAATCAAATTGAAATTCGATTATTGAAATATACCCAAATTAGGTCGAACCGAGATCTAATTTCAAGCCAAGAATAGCCTAGACAAACCTGGAATATCATTTTTCACAAATTGTCTAAATGTCGCCGCATGTGCTACCGCCATACTACCACGCGCCACCGGAGGAAATGCAGACCACCACTATTATCAAGTGCACCTCAACTTCAGTAACAAAACACCCCAAAAATTTTTGCAAAACTCCATCATTTCACTGCCCAATTTCGCTAAAAACTACCATGTAACCTTAACATCGCCGTCGTCCGTCACCCACCTCAATTTCTCCATCACCATTCACCATTTCATCAAATCAATGCTACCATCACCTTGCCCATGCTTTTCCAACTAAAACCTACCAAAACCAGCCACTAGCGGTAGAATCACCACACTTGTCGTCGCCTACCATCGAGCTTTGATTTCTCGACGATTTCACCGGTGTTTCTAAGTGTTCTTGGCATGGGGTTGTTCGCAGCAATAAGAAGAACCTTTCTATCATTTAGTTTCGGGCTTCACGGTCATTCTCCAGCAATTCGCCGCAAGGGTAGGTTTTGGGGTATTTTTGAAAATTAAATACAATTTCATCCTTGAGTGTATATATATAAAATATTTTCCAGCTTCTTCTTTTTGACACCTAAACTTTCCCGCTGCTTTCAATTGGACCCCTGAGCTTTTGAACCGACTTCGATCTGGTCCCCATACTTCAATTGAGTCCTTCAACTATTAATTCTTACACACTAGCCCCTAACTTTTCTGTTTTTGGGCAATTAAGTCCAAATCCAGTTATGTTAAAGTCCTCCAACTCCTAACTTGTCCACATAATCCCCTAGACTTTATAATTTTAAACGATTAAGCCCACTTTTTATTTACAATTAAATCCTTCAATTCCCACATTTCTACCCAAACTTTTATTTATTTAATTTAATCAACTTAAATTTATAATCCTAAAATCGGGGTGTTACAACTCTCCCCCCTTAAGAGAATCTCATCTAAAGTATGTAAGATCTCATAGTGTCATCACCTATTATTTGGCTATCCCCAAAGAAAATTTTGTTGTGGATGCCTATCTCTTTTGACCCTACTAGCTTTGCATATTCTTTTCCTCTATTTCGAGTATCTCTTACTTATCATAAAAAGGTGGGAATCTTTTTTAGTGGAAATCACTGTCGTAGGTTTCTTTGTGGCTCATACTCACTTGAGCATTCCATATTTTATCAAATGTTTCGGATTATCTTCTATATTCCATGTCCGGCAAGATCATCTGCCTTATGTCTCGAGTCTTTCCAGTACCTACGAAATTGCTTTTGTATGATCCCACATTTGTCTTAAGCACAAGTATACTTGATATTTCCTTAAGTTTCCCAAGGAAAGATAACTTCTACTAGGATTAATCCATCTTTTTAATCATCAAAATTATTTATTTATTTATTTTTCATACATCTCTATGTATTCAAGGACTAGCCTATTCCTCAATTCTTTTGGCCGATGGATCTACAACCTTAAGAAGCTCACATTTGATATATATTGTCCAAGCCTGAGAAACATGTATTTCCACCATATGCGCTTCGATCTTCTTCAATTTACTGTGACCTTAACTTTGGCATAATCAAAGTTCCACTTTCTTCCGAAGAATCGTGTGTTTCGTACTTTATGATTTAAAGATAGGTTTATCCTAAAACTCATAACTCAGATTCCTTGCAATCTTTCTATTTCTTCTCATCCTTATGATTTGAATGTTGGTACTTCAACTTCATAAACTATGGCCATATTTTTCCAAGAAATTCCATGATTAACATAAATAACCCTAATGTAATGAGACAACCCAAGCCAGCGAATTCTATGTCCCGAATGGAACAATCCTATTTCCACCACTTAAATTCCTTATGGTACATGCAATCACCTTTTTATGGTTAACCCTTTGGTTGGCATGGATACATGAAACTAGTCTACACATTCCGCAGGGGGAATGATAACTAACACAAATTAATATTTATGCTTAATTCATAAAATCACCTCAGGTTCTTATTTATCCTTTAAGATCACTAATTCATCCAACTAGATCAGTCAATGAACCTATTATCATAGGAAAACCTCAAGCACACTTTTACTCCTAATATTAATTTGATAAGGCCTAACAGGTTCTGCACCTCTGACATAACTACATTCGGGCTCTTCCCGATCAACTATAACCTTGATTTCAGTAAGACTATACTAATGATCCTTCATGGTGTTACACACCTTTAAATGTGACTTTCTCCTAACTAATACTTGATTAACTTAATGCACAATCAACATTTCTATGGGTATCTATAATACCGAGTATGAATGTAGTATAACTCTTTCCTAAATTCCAAGTCCACTATTGTCCTAAATAGATTTGCTAAAACCTAATCTAATTGATCTACAACATGCATATCATGTTTGTAAATGTTGTAGGAATCTGACCATTCAAATGACATTATTTCAGTTCTTTGTACCTGCAATACAAACGAGAGGCAATTCCCAGAATACCTTCTCCACTGATTTATAACTAAGGACAATTCCACTTAGTTTATTCTTAAAATAAACTATACACCTTTACCTTGGGCCAAGTAATGTGCATGGAGAAAGCTATTAGGATCCCATATCTAATGAGGCTTATTTAGTTCCTATCCTTAGCCCACAACTTTTTGTATTTTGATTGCTATCCCTTTTATAAATCTCCACAATAAAGCCTAAAAATTTACTTAAAGTCCTTTCCATGGGATATTTAACTATACCTTCAAAATTACTAAGTTAAGTGTGTTTGTCACTATTCCAAAAAAGCAGTGTCTATTGCTAACCTATAGAAATATGGTTTCAGTAGAGTCAGATTCTCGCCACATACCTCCCTCAATTCTGTCTAATCCCACTGACCTCATTAAGGTTGTCAATAAACAGCAAGAGCATCATGTCGCCATTGGATTCCATGTTTGGCCCACTTACTTCAGAATCCTTTCTTAAAATTGACATAAGGGATTGTTGCTAGTATCTATCTTTTTCTATACATTTCCTACTAGAGTACTCTCCATAGAATGTTAAAATCTACTCATGATTATTCGTTGTGATACAAGTGACCAACATCTATGTCTGATTGATACTTTCAATCAACATTAGTTTCTAGCATATCAAAGTTTTGCGCTCTATAGGACGGGTTTAAACCAATTTAACTCGCAGTATTCAACCTAAGACATTTATAAGCAATACATAGATTACTTTGTAATTATTTAAGGGCACCTAAGAGTCGCCATCACTCTCACACAATCGTTAATACTATAATTTTCTATTTGCATAATACTTACATCAAAAGTGACTAAGTCCAAACTTAACATCCCTAAAACAGTATGACAAGTCATATACTTAGATATCATAGACTACCTACTTGCCGAAACTAAATTAAATTAAATGACATTACTGAAAATAGAATTTGCAATGTCATTAGCATCAAAGTCTAAACAACATGGACAGGTACGAACCAAAAAATTAAGTGTAATCACATACCCCAAAAATACGTAATAGATCCAAGTCCGCAATTGTTGTCTGCATCAAACCCACATAAGCATAGATAATTTATGCGAGTCATCCTGATGTTCAAGCTTACATATATAATATTTCACAAACCAAGCAAGGTTTGGCACCTCTGAAAATCAATAACATAATTATTTATATTAACCGCACCTAAGATCTTATAACGAGTCAGATGCTTCCATAGTTTGCTACTAGTTCATAGAATTTATATATGCTAGGTGCAGTCATGAGCGGTATGTCCATGATCCTTAGATTCCATCTGTGAATTAAGGCCAAGATTACATAGGACTAGATCCTCGACTGACATTCAAAACACAGACAACACCTTCAACTACCTATTTGCTCTTATAAATATATTTATTCAAATATTAGGTATCTTTTCAAGTCGATTAGGCTCAACATTATAATAATTATAAAATTAATTCGTAACTTGAGGTAAATCATAATTTAGCAATCTTAGTTCATATTAGGATTAGGCTTGAATCCAAAACTTTAATCACACTCGGTAAATTAGTCGAATTAAAATTTGATTACAAAGCTTACCGTCTCTGTGGCACCCTACTCAGGATAGCTCCTAAGTTAAGATGTCACTAGTTCTGTCTTAAATCTAACCCATAAGAAGAAAAATTTCTAAATCCATCAGAGATTGCAGCAGACTTCAACTTAAACGAATCTCACATAAGTATTATATACATACCATCAATGGTCCCATAATACTCACCATACAACATATACGACAAATCAAAAATTCAAACCTAAAATATCATAATATCTCCAAGTTAAAGTTTAGATTCAATTTAACCCATATATGCACATGAACACCTGTTATATTACAAAACCTATTTCCTCCAATCCAAGCTAAAAGTCCATATCCATCATCTAGTCCTATCCGAGAAAATTAGAGATAAAATAAGAGGGTAAGTTCAAAGGACTTAGGGATAGTCTTAATAACAAGTCGGTAGGACCTATTGAGGAGAAGTAATTCGACAGATCATAAAATAACGGTCAGAACATGTATATATCTTGGCGCAGGCATTAATAATTTGAGGTTACTAGTAGGTGCTACCTCAGGAGTTGTTACTGTTGGCTCAAACGGCCCGGGATTATCTCAACGGGATCAGATCACGGGAGGAAATGCAGACAGCTTGTTTGGCAAACAGCCTGAACAACAACCCAATCTAGACCAAGAAACTACGCCATCCTTATTGCTTCATGGGCAGAATACAAACAATCAGAATATAATCAAAATGAAACAAACCCGAGTACATTTGCAATCCAACAAATCAAAACTGGATGTGCATATCAGATTCTCCTTATGAAAAATATTTCCTGTTTCCTTTACAATTACCATAATGTAGTTACACTAAACAATTCTACTATTGAAATATCAATTCCTCCGAGACAATAATATCGTCCGAATCTTAACCACATATATAAACCAAAAGGCCAATTATCCCAAAATGATCCTTCGCTTCTCAAGTTCTATTATCATAAAATATACCTGCACAACGATGTAACACTAATGTATTATTCCACCAAACACCAATAAAGTCATATGCTTAACATTTCAAAAGTAACGGATTAGGTATTTGTTGACCATTCCAACACTAATCCTTTACTCTTTTAATATCGAGCAATATCCCAAAGGTTCACATCCTAGACAAATTTTCATGTCAATCCTAGCCTCCATTAGTCTCAATATTCCATACACCAAAGAGATTCGAGTAATTGACATACCATTTTCTAAATAACCTTATCTTAAACCACAACACGCTATTATATCCAAAGTAATGATCCAATAAGATCCTTTACTCATCAAATTCAACTCTATCTAAAACAATCATTGGCTCATATACTAGTTAAAAATGTTTTTGAACAAGTTCGCACCCAATGTAAATTCCCAAGGATATTATTCTTCCTAGACATAAGAAGTCACATGCTCAATACCTTAGGAGCTACAAATTATACATGGGTTGCGCACCCAATTATAACCCTTCACATCCTTCAGATCGAATATTATGCCAAAACTCATGCCCTAATTAGATTTTAAAATCACACTTAACCTCCACTAGCCAAAGCTTTCGTACTTCTTTCAATTCTCAAAATCAAGCTTACTCTTCACTAATAATACTTTTCATATTCTGAGGGTCATATCTTAGCATAGCTTTGGTTTCCAAACCTAAGCTCTGATACAAACCATAACACCCTATCGGGAAGTGCCTACTTTCGGCCGAGGTGTACTCTAATGTCACCACATGACTTCTTTACAACAGAAAATAGATTTCTCAAATATCCCAAAAATAATTAATTACTACAACGACCTTCGTCGGATGTTCTAGTCTCACCTGAAAATGCACTTCTATCACCCGCATTGTCTTATGTGTCACCTGGATTAGTCTATCATCATCACTCGATTCTATTTGGGGCAAAGAATGAAAGAAATAATAAAGCAACGTAAGTCCTAATGACTTAGTAAGATAGTATAGCAATAGCAACAAAATGACGATTTCATAATTTTGGTATAAGAACAAATAGAAGCATACATATTTCAGAAGTTGTGTGAGAAGGTTTTAGTTAAAGTTTTGAGGTGTCCATCTCACCACTGTCCCATACTAGTGATGAGATTTCACAAAATTCACTATCTCTCGCAGAGGATTAAACCTCAACTATGATTAGAAATGGGGTCGATATGCCATTTGAACATATACTGGATTACAGTCTAATATTTGAGATTCAAAGTATACGTGTCAGGCATACCGAGCAACTGAATATAATTTAACAAAATATTTTCACTATTAAGCTGTTGGCGGTTCTCCTACCTTGTCACTCCACTTTCAAAAACATGAAAACCCTTGTTCCTCCGATGCCGAGTGATCGGCTCGGATAATATACTATACCAGCTAACTACGGAGCCAGATGTAATCAGTAGGGTATCAGCAGGAGATCGGTCACCGTTGGTCCGTTCTGCCTGGTCCGTCCCAAGCTAATCCTTGGGCCCACCCCTAAGGGTATTAGTAATCAATACAGTATTAGTGACCAATAATCAGTACCCAACAACATTTCATATAGCACGTCACTACGCCATGACAACCAAAATTCAGATGCTCAAACAGTCTTAACCCATTTCTATGAAACGGTCATGGCTATGATCGATAAATATATCTCAAAATTAATATTTTACTTAACATATCAAGTCGCCATGTTGACATACAAACTAATTCAGCACCAAGCTGGTTCCCAAGAAAACATGGCGATAAAACATATATTTCAAAATCACTTTTCAGCTTCCTCAACACAATCGCCAATTTAAGTTAAAGTGATATCAATCAAAATCAACAGAGACACCTAGAATAGAAGGCGATATGGGGTACTATTTTCAACACATAGATTGAAAGGAAGCAAATGAACAGAAGATAGTAACAAGTATATATGTTCTTTCCCTAGCAAAAGATCTCATACTATTGAGTATAAACTTACCTGGCAACTACAGAGAAATTCCTAGTTGTTCAATCACTCAAGTTCTGGCTTCCTTGTCAGTCCGAGAACTATCATAAGATAACTCGAGCTACTGTCTTATTAATCTTTCAATCCTTAAGTATAAATATAATAAACTTCTTTGTTAGACTTAAGGTTATTTTGATACTCGAGTTCACTTAACTCTTATCTCAAATGGCCTTAATCTTCCAATTACATGGTACTTCAATATCGCAAGACTCTACTTACTCGAGCTCAATTATTCCTACTTTATCGTCTGAATAGCTTTACGTGCTCGAGCTAACTCAATATTCAAATTACCCTCAACAAACTCTATTCGTCACTTTGCTTATTTTACAGTATGTGATAAACGTCCAGGTCTGATAATTCTTTTCCATTCTAACATTTATATAACTTCGTCTTTAGATTAAATTCAACTACATTTTATTCATAGCATACCGCGTTGTCGGCTAATGACATAATTTTAAACCAATATCTCTTAAGTTGCCAAGCTTAGGTCTCGTATTTCATTTGTAATAGGTTAAATTATATTTTAATAATCTTAGTTCATAAGGTAATTAGACTTTAATCTGACAACCCAATTACACTTAACAAATTAACCAAATTAAAATTTGATTATTGAAATATACCCAAATTGGGTCGAACTGAGATCCAATTTCATGCTGGGAATAGCTTAGACGAGCCTGGAATATCATTCTGCACAAATTGCTCAAATGCCACCGCACGCCTTGCCGCCAGAAATGGGGACCACCTCCACCATTAGGTGCGCCTCAGCTCTGGTAACAAAATGCCTCAAATAATTTTGCAAAACTCCATCGTTTCACCGCCCAATTTCCCCAAAAATCACCCTGTAACCCTAACATCACCACCGTCTACCACCCACCTCAATTCCTCTACCACCATTCACCGTTTCACCAAATCAATGCTACCATTACCTTGCCCATGTTTTTCCAACCAAGACCCACCAAAACCCAGCTACTTTCTACCGCCATAAGTGGCAGAACCACCACACCCGTCACTGCCCACCATCAGGCTTCAATTTCTCGATAATTTTGCTGGTGTTTCTAATTGTTCTTGGTATGGAGTTGTTCGCAGCGATGAGAAGAACCTTTCTATCAGTTTAGTTTCAGGTTTCACGGTTGTTCTCTGGTGATTCACCACAGGGGTATGTTATGGGGTATTTTTGAAAATTAAATACAATTTCATCCTTAACTGTATATATATAAAACATTTTCCAACTTCTTCACTTTAACCCCCAAACATTCCCACCGCTTTCAATTGGACCCTGAGCTTTTAAACCGACTTCGATCTAGTCCCCAGACTTAGTCTTTCAACTATTAATTGTTACACATTGGCCCCTAATTTTTCTATTTTTGGGCAATTAAGTCGAAATCCAATTATTTTAAAGTCCTCCAACTCCTAACTTGTCCACATCAATCCCCTAGAGTTTATAATTTTAAACAATTAAGCCCACTTTTTATTGACAATTAAATCCTTCAATTCCCACATTTCTACCTAAACTTTTATTAATTTAATTTAATCAACTTAAATTGGGGTGTTACATTCTATATCCTAAACATTGGGGTGTTACATTCTATATCCTAAACATGCATCTCATACATCAATAGGATATGGAAAGCATAAATAAATAAATGCGCCTAGCATGCTCTTGGGGTGGGATGACCACGAGCTTAACCAACTGGTGCACTTAGAGCCATACGTGCACCACCTAGTTGATTTTAGGTGGGTTGATTAAATTTAGCTATTACGTGAGTATATCCCATGCATTCATGGGTCTTTAAAAGTCTCCATGCCTCCAAAGGTCTACATTGCTCCATACAACAATTACATGAATAAGAAATCCTCACTTCTAGTGATTCTACTCTCATAACATTTACAAAGTAGAAACAAAGAGGCATGCTAGCCTCAATTTAATACAACCTATTTCAACAACTTCAAACGAATAAAATCAATATTAAAGGCTCATGATCATCCCCATTCATTCATCATCTATCAACAATTAAATGAACAATAAATAAATTTAGAATTAACAATTAATTCCAACAATTAAATGCTTATCTCATAAACAAATAATTGAACAAACATAACATTTATTCCATAAGTTGGAGATTAACTTTAACTAGATTTTAAAAGCAATCAAAAATGTCAAACATAACTTAAGGAACCAAATAAAAGCTCAAAACCTACCCAAACCCAAACTGGGCGCTGCATGCCGAACTTGGCGTGCGGCTGTGTAGTAGCTCGCAGCCACTACCCGGCCATCTTCCACCAAATCTACCGACAGCCCCTATTTCGGGGTTAAAGACTAGTCAAGTCTATTTTTAGCGCAACTTTGGTGCGCCAAAAATTGTAGAACACTTTCTAAACATTAAATCACACATTATGAACCAATTTCTAGATTTAAAACTCCTTTTAAAACTGAAAATTAAAGTGCTTAATCATGCTTCAAAAATTCAAGTTTAAGTGAAAGTTTAAGTGAGAATCAAATTCTCTAGAAACCTCCAACCAAACTCCAATCTCATTGGACCCAAAAATGACCAAAACACTTTTGATAATTCATCAACATGCTATATCATCATATAACATGGATTAATTCCAATTCAACATTCAACATTAATAACTATGAATTGAAACATACTTAAACATGAATCAACACTTAACTCATATAAAAGCATGCTTTCAATTCATCAGGCGATAGAGCCACATACATTATCAACCAAACACTCCAATCCACTACTCAGATCAAGTATTTGGTGGTATTGATCAATTCATCACATGAATCAATCAAATAATAATCCAAAACATAGCGTGAAATAGGCTTTGATACCACTTGAAGGCACGAATAGCGCTAGGATCCATAAATCAAAACGTCATAAGCTTGAAAATAGCTAAGCTACTCAAGCTTCCAAGGATCTATTCATTATAGATCTGAATTAGGATGAAGAATTACCTCTTGTAGCTCAAAACAAGGGGAAGATCAACTATCTCTCTCAAATCCAGAAATTATCTAGAATCGGCATAGTGGAAATTTGGCATCCTTTTCCCTAGCTATACTGCTCCAAAAATCACCAAATTAAATTTGGAATACCTACACACACAGAGGAAGCTATTGTAAAAAATTTGGAGCAAAAAGACTTCTGAATTACTCTATAAAAATTCACCAACTAGAAGCTATTGTAGATGGATCTCCAAAACCGAGCAAGTCATGTGCTTTGCCTTTATTGATATGATCCACACACCAAACAATCTTCCAATTTCCCGTCTCTAGAAGCTAAAGTTAGAGAGGAGAAAATGAGGCAGAGGAGGCCAATTTTTAGGTTGGGAAGAAGAAGAAATGCAAAGCTTCACCACATGATGTAATTCATGGAGAGAGAGAGAGAGAGAGAGAGAATGCGAGAATCTAACTCTCACTTTCAGCAATGTAATTTTTTCAAATTTTGCTTGCACTCTATGTCTATATATACAGGGTGGAAAGTGTGATTCTAGTTGACATCACGCCCTTCTCAAGGCGACTGCCCAAGTGGCATGCCAAGTTGGCAAAATTCAAATTCAAGTCTTGCTTGAATTTCAAGTGCATTTCAATTTCATTTAGAATCTAATTCCAAATTAATTAAGATGCTAATTTAAATGAACACTTCATTTAAATTTTTCCTCCAAAAAGGATTCTTCTCATTGATTAAATTAAATACTTTAATTTAATTAACTAACTTTTGATTTAACTCTTAAATCAAACAAGCTTAACTCTTACGATTAAATTAGTCAACTTAACTCTTTAAGTCAACTTGTCTAATTGATGGTCAACATGGTATCAAATAATTAACTCCTTAATTATTGGTCTAATTTAACTCTCTAAATTAGTTGACTAATTTAACACTTAAATTAACTAAACCAAAATTGACCATTAAATTGGATTCTTGAAAATCAGTCACCGAAGGGGTGATTATTCTAATACTTAGAAAATTGTTCTACTAATTTTGGAAGCTATTTGGCTTTTGTGTGTGAGCTAATAAGTTCGACCATTCATTACACATAGGCTCATAACTCTTTGTGAATTTTGACTATCTTATATTTATTTTAGTTTAAAACTCCTTTTAAACTAATCTACTAAATTCAATTAATCTCATTAATTGAAGAGTACCCAATCTTCATGGTCGATATCCAACCTCAAGCCCATGAAGCCCAACTAATTGGCCAAAATAAATATACTGGAGAACCATCATAGCTCTATGCGTACCATACCAATACGGTCCTTCCATCTCTTATCTCCCGAAAGACGCCTAGGGCAAGATATTTGCCGGCTCCCTAATATCTCAATATTATGTTTCTATTCTCACTGTTCGATTCCTTTATGTGACCTCATCTTTGGAAAACTCAATTTTCAAATTATCACACCACTTTGCGCAAGGATTTCTTGGAATCAATGATTATAGAATGCATAGGTGATGCACTCGTCCTTTACAAAAGTGATGAGCGAATTCCATCTTGGATCTCACAAACCTTCATGCCAAGTAACTCATACCCAACCTCAACCCAAAAGACCCACTAGATGGTTAAGGAAGAGTCAAAGCATGAGGATCGAACACAAGGTTACCATGGATCCTCAGGTCAGAAGACTAATAATATGCACTAGCGTAAGTGGGAGAATTAACCACTACCGAATTGCAACTACGACTATCTAGTGGATTCTCCGGAGGGTCTTCATTTCCTTGTTCTCTAACAAGCACCCATTAACATGCATCCGTATCATATATAGATTGCTCATGGAACGGAGCAACATCCAACTCTTGGATTTATGCATCGTTAGTGCAAGTCTATCCAGATCTTAGATGCCCCATCTTATGAGATCCTACAACTTGGAAGATTTAAGATCACGACCATGTAAGACTTATTCCATGAGCACCACCCAGTGAACTGACCAAGTCTCATAGTCATAAGTGATATAGGGGCTTCATCCAAACGCAGGTGAAGTAATAAAGAATATAAGATAAATGTGGCTATATAAAGAATATCATTCAATCAAGATTATTTTACAAGGAAATAGCTTTTACAAGGCCAATCTAATTGGTTTGTCGGGCACTATTCCAACTATATTAAAGCTCTTCGATCTGATTGAGGAAGGGAGTACTTTAGTACCTTGATTGTCTAAAGGATAATGAAATTCTCTCTCAATAGACTCCACTCGGCACAAGCCAACATAATGGAGTAGTTGAGAGGAGAAACTATACCTATTGGACATGGTACATTCCATGATAAGCTTTACCAATATACTTATATCTTTTTGTGGATATGCCTTTGAAATGGTGGCGAGGTTGCTAGTTGTAATACCTTCAAAATCGGAGCCAAAAATACCACATGAGATGTGGTATGAAAAAACACCTTCTTACTTTTTGTAAGAGTTTGGGGGTTTCCCGCATACATCGAGTGGTTAGTGAAAGACAAGTTGTATGCTAGACCTACCTTGTGCAAGTTTGTGGGATACCTAAGAGAGTCTTTGGGTTATTATTTCTATGATCCTTCGGAACAAAAGGTGTTTGTTTCAAGGAACACCACTTTTTGGAAAAGCAATTTCTATTAGATAGAAATGGTGTTGTTATTGAACTTGATGAAGTTCAAGATGATCATAAAATCCCACAAGCGGTAGAAACAAGTGATCATCAAAAGCCTAGCATACAACCTTTGAAAAGGTTGGAACGCGTCAAGAAGCAACACTAAAGGTTCGGATTCTTTCATGAGACAGGCCAAGCGAATAATGATCTAAAGACCTATGAGGAAGCTATATTGGACATAGATTCAGGACATTAGCAAGAGGCCACAAAATTCAAAATGGACTCTACGCATTCTAATAAAGTATGGACTTTGGTAGATCCACCGAAAGGTATAGTACTTGTTGGTTGCAAATGAATTTATAAGCAATAGGTAGGAGTCGATGGAGAGGTTACAGCCTTTAAGGCATGACTAATGATGACAGGTTACACTCAAAGACACGGTATTAATTTTGAGGAAACATTTTCACCAGTCGCTATACCTAAGTCCATTGAGATTATGCTTGCTATAGTTGCATATTATGATTATGAAATATGGAAAATGGATGTGAAAACCACTTTCCTCAATGGAAACATTGAAGAAGAAATTTACATGAAGCAATCATAAGGTTTTACATCTGAAGAGAGTGAACAAAAGTTTTACAAACTCAAAAGGTCCATTTATGGACTTAAACTAGCATCCCGAAGGTGGAATATACGTTTTGATAAGATGGTCAAATTGTTTGGCTTTATTAAAAATGTATATGAACCATGTGTGAATAAAAGGCTAGTGGAAGTAGTATATAGTTTATTATGCTTTATGTCGATGACACTCCTCTCATTGGGAATAAAAAAGAAATGTTAGAGTGCACTAAACCATAGTTGTCTTCATAATTTTCCATGAAGGATTTGGGAGAAATATCCTTCGTATTGGGAATATAGATCTATAGAGATAGATCAAAGATGATGTTAGGTCGGCTTTCCTAAACACCGTACATTGACAAGATACCAAAGAGGTTTAGTATGGAAGAATCCAAGAAGGGATTCATTCCTATAGGATATGATCTTCGTCTCTCCAAGTTTATGGCCCCTAAGACTGATGACGAGAGAGAAAAAATATCCCACATACCTTATGTGTTTGCCATAGGGAGCATAATGCATGTTGTTCAATGTACAAGGCTGGATATAGCACACACTCTAAGTGTTATGAGCTGCTTTCAATCCGACCCCTGTGAAAGTCACTAGATGGCCGTCAAAGCAATCCTAAAGTACTTTAGAAGAAGTAAGGAATTGTTTTTAGTTTAAGACAACGAAGAATTGAAACTTAAGGGGTTTTCGAATTCTAGTTTTCAATCCGATGTAGATGACATAAAATCCATTTTTAGGTTTATATTTTACCTTAATGATGGGGCAGTGAGTTGGAAGAGTTCAAACAAGATACCACGGATGATTCAATCACGAGGCAGAATATATTGCAGCTTCAGAAGCTACAAAGAAGGATGTTTGGATGGAAAACTTCATGCAAAAGTTGGATGTAGTGCCTGGCATTTGGTTGAAGCCCTTAGATCACCCAAGACTATGGTACTTGGTTTGCACTAGGTGATGATCATGAAATAAGTCTTACATGATCATGATCTTAAAATATTCCAAGTTATAGAATCCTAATAGACGTGGCATCTAAGATTCAGATAGACTTGCACTAATAATGCATAAATTTAAGGAGTTGGATATTACTTCGTTTCATGAGCAATCCATAATAGACATGGGTGCATGTTAATGGGTGTTTGTTAGAGAACAAGTTCACTTAAGACCCGTCCAGAGAGTCTACTAGATAGCCAAAGTGGCAAGTCTGTAATGGCAAGTTCTCCACTTTACGCTAGTGCATATAATTAGTCCTTGGACATGAGGATCCATGGTAACATATGTTTAGGTCCTCATACCTTGACTCTTCTCCAATCTCGTAGCAGGTCATCTGGGTTGAGATTGGATATGAGATACATAGACATTGAGGTTTGTAAGGTCCAAGAAGGGATCCATCTTCTCATCATTGTGAAGGGTGAGTACATCTCCTATGTATTCTATAATGATAAATTCCATGTAATAAGGTAGTATAACAATTTGGAAAAAGAGTTTTCCATAGATTAGGTCATAAAGGGGAATCAAACATTAGGATTAGGAACATAGTTATCGAAGCTATTAGGGAGCCAACAAATATCTTGCCCTAGGCCTCTTTCGGGAGATAGGATATGGAAGGACGGTATTTGAATAGAATGGTTCATCAAGGGCATATTCATTTTATCCAATTAATTAGGCTTCATGGGCTTGTTGCACACATCTACCATGGAGATTGGGTACTCTTCAATTAATAGAGATCAATTGAAAAAGTTAATAGTTTAAAGGAGTTTAAACTAATGCAAATATTTCAATATTCAAAATATCACAATTAATTGTGAGCCCTTGTCCAATAAATGGGTGAACCTAATGGGTCATACACAAAATCTTAAAGGAAGTTTTCCTAATGGGAGGAATTTTATAAAGAGTTAGAAAGTTCACCTTGGCGTTTTTGGAGGAGAAATCAGTTCACTAGATTTTGCTCATCTTGGCTAGATTAATTTAATTGGTAAATTAATCAAAATAATTTAAGGAGTCAAATTCAACCAATTAAATTAAATATTAATTTAATTTAACTTAATTGGTTCCATATAACAATTAATTAGTCAAGTCAACTTAAAGAGTTAAATTGACACCATTTGACATAAAGTGTAAGTTAATTGACTTAAGGAGTTAAGTCAAACTAATTAATTAAATTAAGAAGTTAATTTAATTAAAGGCAAGAATTTAGTTTTGGAGAGAAATTCAAATGAAGGAGTTCATTTGAAATTAATTTAGGATTAATTTGCATTACATTTCATGAGAAATATAGATATAAATTAGATCTAAATGCATGTGATCGTCACATGCAAGCAATTTGGCAAGTTGACAAGTTAGTTGCCAACTTGGCAACTACCTCATGGGAGGTGTGATGCCAACTAACATCACACCATCCTCTGTATAAATAGAGGTGGCCGGCCATGAGGGAAAGAAGTTAAGCTAGATTCCCATTTTTCCCTCCAAAAGTGTGATTCACTCATGTGTTGAAGTTTCACAGTTTCATACCAAATTCCTCTCATCTTCTCCTAAAATTGCCCCCTTCTTGTTCTTCTTCCTCCTCTAATTTTCTAGAATATTTGAGGTAGAATGGAGCTCTCCTTGGGTGTGTGGATTATTACATTAAAGGCTCAACATTTGAGGGCTTCTGCTCTTGTAGATCCATTGGTGTCCTCTATTTTTTGAAGCTGATTTGGAGGACTTCCAGAGATCTAATCGAACTGAAATTTTTACAGCAACTTACTGTATTTGTTTAGGTGTTATTTGTAAATTTTCAACCAATTTGGAGTTGAGGAAGGCAGTCAAGTGTTGGCATTTCTCTACTGTGCGCTGATTGCTCATTTTTGAAGAGTTCATTGGAGTTTTCTTGTTCTACATTTGAATTTAGCATTCAAGGTAATTTTTTGATTTAAATCCTCGTTAAATGCATGATTAGATCTCTGGGAGGAGTATACAAGTTTTATTTAGCCTTTTTATAGTTTTATATTATGGATCCTTGGCCTACCCTACCTTCGACTTGCTATGTGGTCGTAGCAAAATCAATGCATAAGGACTTAAATACAAGGTTACTATGGAACCTCAAGTTAAAGAACTAATTATATGCATTTTCCTAAGCTAGAGAACTTCCCACTACCGACACGCCACTTAGGCTACCTTGTGGATTCTCTAAGCGAGTTTTCAATGAACTTGTTCTCTAACAAGCACCCGCTAACATGCATTCATGTCTAACATAGATTGCCCATGAAACGGGGCAATATCCAACTCCTTGGAGTATGCATCATTAGTGTAAGTATATCCAAATCATAAATGCCCCCATCTTCTAAGATTCTATAACTTGAAATATTTAAAATCATGATCATAGATAGTTGTTTCATGATGACCATCATATGTGTGACCAAGTCCCATAGTCTAGTATAATTTAAGGGCTTTGATCAAATGCATGTGAAGAAGTCATAAAAGCATAAGATGAAGATGGCCATTTTATTGAATATCATTCAATGAAGACTATTACATGGAGTAGTTATATACACCAATCTATTTGACTTGCGGGACACTATTCTAACAACAATATATCATTATGAGGAATTTCCTTTTTTAAAAATTTAGAAAATTCAAGTTCTTTTTTTCCCCTTTCTTTTGGGCATACTACCACTAATACAGAGGCCATGGTCATGGTAAATGCGACTTCTGAAATTGTGATTCTAGATAAAATTTACTCTATTCCATAAATATTATATGGTTTTTGAATATGCTTCTTAGATGTATCGAGTTATTTATTGATGTTCGTGCTATTTTTTTTCATTTTTATTTATCTCATCATCTTTTAATTATTATTTTGGTTCTATTAACGGGTATGCTGAATATTTACTTCCAAAAACTTATTGACCTTTCTAATAAATTGTTTCTGACATGCTTAAATTTATGATTTGGCTTACGGCATGATATAATAATGCCTATGGTCTCATAGAGCCTTTTGATAATTTCTTCTTAGGTTGAAATTTCATATATTGTTTGACTCTTGGATTATATATGGCAAATTTATTATGTGATTCAAAGGTGGTTTCTGACTTGGCTAATCAGAGTGTTATTGGTTACCAAAAGAGTTTTCAAGTATGTATTAATTAGTTTAAATGTGCCTAGTGAAAGATGGATATGGATTGGGATCCAAATATTAAAACCAAAACAGAAAAAAATAAAACCAATCATCTCCTTCCCAAGGATCAAATCTTGCACTAAATGAAGATTAGAGGGTAGAAAATTAACTTTGACAAAAGGATTTAAAGGAGTTAACTGGATCACTCGAAGGACTTTTCCAACAGATGATCTACAAGCACCAATGGTTTGGCCCAATTGTTCCCCTTCCAAAGCTCCAAAAATCAACAAAATTGGCACACTATTGCACTTTCGAAACAATAAGGTTGTAGCTAAAAATCACTAAAAAATTCAGCCTCTAGATCATCTAAACGATCCACCAAAATCAGCCACAAAGTGGTCCACCAATGAACTTCTAAGTTCCCTAAGTGTTGAACCTTTAATGCTTAGTCCACACACCTAGGACAAGCTCTCAATCAACCTTAATTTGCTAGAGAAGAGAGGATGAAGGTGATGATATGAGTGATGGTTTTTGGAGGAGGAGAAATTTTGGTGCAGTTAATCAACACATGAAATGTACCACACTTTTGGAGGAAAAAAATGAGGAATGCCAACTAAGCATAAATGGCTGGCCACATGTTTTTCTATAGGAGGGGCTGGAAGCCTTTGGATGCTTCCATCACACCTTCCATGCATGTTGGCCAACTTGCTAATTTGTGTGTGTATTTGTATTTACATTTCATCTCATGAAATGAAATGCCAACTATTGGAATAGCGCCCAGACCCATTTGATTGACATGTAAACTATTTCACCTGTGATCCAATCTTAATTGAATGATCTTGATTATAAATGGCCATCTTCATCCTATGTTTATTTTACTTTAGTAGCATTAGGTTGAATCCCTGAGATCACACAAGACTATGAGACTTGGTCACGCACTGGGTGGTGATCAAGAAATAAGTCTTATGCATCATAATATTAAAATATTCCAAGTCGTAGAATTTTATGAGATAAGGTATCTAACATTCGGATAGACTTGTACTAACGATGCACAAATCTAAAGGGTTGGATATTACTTTGTTTCTTGAGAAATCTATGTTAAACATAGGTGCATGTTAATGGGTGTTTGCTAGAAAACAAGTTCACTGAAGACCCGCCTGGAGAATCCACTAGATAGCTGTAGTGGTAAGTTCTTCAACTTACGCTAGGGTATATAATTAGTTTATAGAGCTGAGGATCCAAGGCAACCTTGTGTTTGGGTTCTTAACCTTTAACTCTTCTTTGACCACAATTAAGCTTGTGTATGAGTTACTTAGGCATAGAAATTTGTGAGATCCAATATGGGATCCATCTCCTCGTCGTTGTGAAAGACGAGTGCATCTCCTATATATTATACAATGATCGATTCCACAAAATCCTTGCGCAAGGTAATATGACAATTTGGAAAAGTAATTTTCCAAAGATGAGATCATAAAGAGAAATCGAACGTTAGATTAGAAACATAGTTATCGAGGTTATTAGGGAATCAAAAAATATGTTGCCCTAGGCCTCTTTTGGAATATGGGAAATGGAAGGAACGTATTTGCATGGCAAGCATAGAGCTAAAATAATTCTCCAAGAGCATATTCATTTCAGCTAATTAGTTGGACTCTATGGGCTTGAGATTGGACATCGAGCATGAAGATTGGGTATTCTTCAATTAATAAAGGTTAATTGAATTGAGTTATTAGTTTAAATGAGTTTAAACTAATGTAAATATTTCGATATTCTAAATATCACAAGAGTTGTGAGCCTATATCCAATGAATGGTAAACCCAATAGGTCACAAACAAAATCCAATAGGAAGTCCTATTTGATGAAGGGAATTTTCTACCAGTTAGAAAATTCTACATGACCGATTTTATGGAGGAAAAACAGTTGGCTAATTTTTGGTCATTTTGGCTTGATTTATTTAATTTTTAAATTGATTAAAATAATTTAAGGAGTTAAATTAGACCAAATATAAATAGGGCCAACTTGCATCACACCTCCACCCTTATAAATAGGAGAGAGGTGGCTGGCCAAGCAAGCTTGCAATTTTAATTGTTAGATTCCACTTTTCCCTCCAAAATTAAATTGTGTGATTTACTCATGTGTTGAAGTTTCACACTTTCTCTTCACCATTCCTCCTAAATTTTGGCCTTCATCATTTCTTCTCTCCTTAGTTTTCCAACCAACTAAGGATTGGTTGGGATTTGCCTATGGTGTGTAGATCATTTCATTAGAGGCTAGACAATTAGATAGCTTTGCTTTTGGAGATCCACTACAAGGGCAAAAATGTTGGAGGCGTGTTTTCAAACCTTGCAGTATTAATTTTCTACTGAAATTTTTACTGGAGCTTTCCCAAGGTGTTGAGGAGGTTGTGTCCAAATTTTACCAAATTTGGAGGTGTTTTGATAGGGAAAAAGTTTCCAAGTTGACACTACGTCAGAGGACGACAACTTTGAAGTGTTCAAGCCCTTCTTCCATTCAACATTGGATTTTTAAGCATTCAAGGTATTTATCTTCTTTCAAATCCATTTTACAAAATGACTTTATCCTGGGTAGGTGTTTAGACAAGTTTTTATTTAGCTTTATTTGTTTTATTTCATTGATCCCTATGCTACACACTCCTTCAAGTGATATCATAGCCTATTTCATGCTTTAATTTGGATTTTTGATTGATTGATTCATGTGATGGATTGATCAAGATCTCCAAATACTTTTTCCAATTTATAGATTGGATTGTTTGGATGATGTTGCTTGTGGCTCCTTTGTTGATAAATTGAATTATGTTAATGTGTTTTAAGAGTTAATTCATATGTTAGTATATTTTTGATTCATGGATGATTATCTTAAATTTTGATTTATCATTTGATGATTTTATATGTTGATATGGCATGTTAAATTAGGCCTTAAGGGGGTTTTGTCATTTTTGGGTCCAATTGGATTGGAGATTATTGGAGATTTTTTGAGAATGTTGATTCTCACTTAAACTTCATTTTTGAAGCAAGTTTGAGCACTTGAATTTTTTTTGTAAAAGTTGTTTTAGATCTGAAAATTCATCTATAATGTGTGATTTAATGTTTAGGAGGTGCCCTAAAGTTTTTGGTGTACAAAAGTTGAGCCAAAATTAGCTTAACTTGGTCTTTGCCCTAAAACAGGGGCACTACTGCAGTACACAACTAGGGGCTGGCTGCGAGCCATGCACCTAGGCTATGGCAGCGGCGCCCGGTCTAGGAAAGGATGAGTTTTGAGCCAATTTTTGTGTTCCTTCGCTGACCAAAGTGATCTAAATCATGCTACATAGATGCACAAGTGTTGTGCAAATTCTCAAAATTATATTTGACATTTTTTATTGCTTTTAAAATCTTGATAAAGTTTATCTTCAATATTAGTGCGAAAATGAGATGCATAAATGTTGTGCTCATTTTTGCTACAATATTAATTGTGTATGAGATAAGCATTCAATTGTGGAATTGAATGCCAATTTTTGATTTATTGTTTATTTAATTGTTGAATGGATGATGAATGAATGGGGATGATCATGAGCCTTTAATATTGATTTTATTTGTTTCAAGTTGTTAAAAAGGGTTGTATTAATTGGGGTTTGCATGCCTCTTTTATTCTATCTTGTAAAAGTTATGAGAGTAGAATCACTAGGAGTGAGGATTTATTTTTCATGTAAATGTTACATGGAGCAAAGAAGACCATTGGAGGCATAGAGACTTTTGAAGACCCACAAATGTATGGGGATATACTCATGTAATAGCTAGATTTAATCAACCTACTTAAAATCAACTAGGTGGTGTACCTATGACTTTAAGTGCACCACTTAGTTAGGCTCATGGTCATCCTATCGTAGGAGCATGCTAGACGTATTTACTTATTTATGTTTTTCATATCTAATTGACAAATGAGATGCATTGTTAGGATATAGAAAACCTAAACAAGAAGATAAAATGATGAGATCTTTGGAAGCAAAAACCCTCCACTTCGAACATCCAAATGCTTTTCAAATATTAAGTCAAAATAGATATAAATTAAAAGGAGTTTTCATTAATCCAAGCTTTCTACCAATAGTGTGTGTCATGAAGATGCTATTGATTTTGTGTGATGGCACTCGGTTACAAAGGTTACACTCAGGAGGAAAGTTGTGAGCATATACTTAGCCTGAGATGCATTGATTGAATTAGGAATGCCAACATACTAGCACTCGGTTACGGGGGATGTTGTGGTGCCCGTCTTGAATAATAATTTGATTGGTAGGTTGGACTTAACACCTAGTAACATAAATGGTGCACGGTTACGTGGGTCTATATGAAAAGTGAGGCAAAATACATCAAGAGTTGTATGTGATGCAGTTAGTAAAAGTTGCTTGCCCTTTGATTGCTTGTGGATGGCACTCAATTACGGGGGTCCACTTGTGAGTCCTTGGGATCTTGATTTTCACTAGGAAATGAGATTTCCCAAATTCTTCTAGGGGGTGAAGGATTTGATAAAATAGTAGGAGAAAAACATGCTTGAAAGACCTAAACATATTTTTGCTATATCAGTAATTCAATCATAGGCACGCGAAGTGTTTGCTAAACTTGTGCATGATGGTCTACAAGTAAGATTCCTCATGATAGCTTCCATAACTAATGAGCTTCAAAATACTCACAAGCATATGAGACATGCGTGTGAGATCTATAAACACCTACAAAAGTTGTACGGTATCCAAACTCGACAAGAAATGTTTGCTTTGTCGAAGACAGTAGGTGAAGATGCTAATGTCCATGATCATGGTCTCAAGATGATAGGGATCATTAGGAATTTGGACAACTTAATGTGGTCATGGACAATGAAATTTACGTGGATTTGATCCTCCAATCGTTGCCCCCTTCATTTGAGCAATTCGTTATGAACTTCAATATGTCCAAGTAAGAGGTTACAATTAATGAATCGGTGGACATGCTTGTGACCACCAAGGTGACTACAAAAAAGGAAAGGCCTTTTATGCTTGCTTCTGCCTCTAAGTTAAAGGGCCCTAGGGGTCCTTGAAATGGAGGTAAGAGAAAGAAAAGTTTCTCCTTGAAAGGGAAGCAACCCTTGAAGGGTTCGGGGGGAGTTAAGAAAAGGAAAGATGACAAGAGCGATGCTACTTAGTTTTATTGTGGCAAAAAGAGGCACTAAAAAAAAAATTACAAGGAATACCTTGACACCCATGGGAAGGATATGTACTTTATTGAAATGCACTTAAGGACTAGTTTTTCCTCATGGGTATTTGATACCGCATATGGTTCTCACCTCTGTAATTCATTATAGGGCATGGAAAAAAGAAAGAGTCTACGTGAAGGAGATATATCCTCCACCTTGAAAATAGAGCAAAGGTTGCCGCCACGGTCCAAAGTGTAGTAAAGTTAGACTTGGGGAATGCTTGTATTGAGTTAAATCCTTGTTATTATGTACCCCAACATGTTAAGAACATTGTTTCAATACCCATTCTAGATAATGAAGGATTTGATTTTTCTATATTGAATAGAGTATTGAAAGCATTAAAGAATGGTTCTTTAATTGCACAAAATACATTGAATAACGGATTATACATACTAGATTCCCAACCTTCACTAATGCATATTCAATCAAGTAAAAGAAATTGGATAACCAGTAAGATGTCATTCTTTGGCATGCAAGACTTGGACATTTTTCTAAAAATAGAATGAACAAGTTAGAAGCTCTTAAAACACTAAATGTTAATAGCATTGAGGAACTTCCTACTTGTGAATTTTGTTTGAGGGGAAAAATGACCCAAGCTCTTTTTATGGGACAAACGGAGTGAACCACAAGTCTTTTGGATTTGATCCATACGGATGTTTGTGGCCCACTAAGAGTTAGTGCGAGAGGAGGTTATTCCTACTTCATCACCATCACCGATGATTATAGTCAGTTTGGACATCTATATCTTATGAAGTACAAGTTTGAAGCCTTTGAAAAGTTCAAAACGTACAGGAATGAAGTGGAAAAGCAAAAGGGACTTAGTATTAAAGCTCTTCAATCGGATCGAGGAGGACAATGCTTAAGTACTGAGTTCTTGGATTATCTAAAAGGGAATGAGATTCTCTCGCAATGGACTCCACCCAGCACGCACCAACATAATGGAGTAGCCAAAAGAAGAAATCATACTTTGTTAGACATGGTATGTTCCATGATGAGTTTTTTCGATGTGCCCATATCCTTTTGGGGATATGCTTTAGAAACGGCGGTAATGCTACTAGATGTAGTACCATCAAAGTTGGTGCTTAAAACACCACATGAAATATGGAATGGCAAAGCACCCTCTTACAACTATCTCAAGGTTTGGGGATCTCGTGCCTACGTGAGATGGACTTGATAGCGTTGTTGTTGAACTTGATGTTGTTGTTGTTATTAGATAGAAATGGCGTTGTTGTTGAACTTGATGAAGTTCAAAACGATCAACAAATCCCATAAGTGGTAAAAACAAGTAAGCATCAAGAGCCCTACACACATCTTCCCAGAAGGTTGGACCGAATAAAGAAATAACCCTAAAGGTTCAGATTCCTTCATGAAACGGGCCAATCGGATAGTGATCCGAAGACCTACGAAGAAGCTATGTTAGACATAGACTCGGGACATTGGCATAGTGCCATGAGATCTTAAATGGACTCCATGTGCTCCAATAAAGTATGGACTTTAGTAGATCTACCAAAGGGAATAGTTTTCGTTGGTTACAAGCGGATCTATAAGTGAAAGCTTGGAGTCAATGGAGAGGTAGCAACCTTTAGGTGCGACTAATGCAAAAGGTTACACTCAAAGACTCGGTATTGATTTCAAGGAAACCTTTTCACCGATCGCAATGCCTTAGTCCATTCGAATTCTACTTACCATAGCCGCATATTAAGACTACGAGATATGGCAAATGGATGTAAAAATCGCTTTCCTCAATAGAGACATTGAAGAAGAAATTTATATGTAGCAACCTCAACATTTTACATCCAAACGGAGTGAACAAAAGGTTTGCAAACTCTAAAGATCTATCTATAAACTCACACAGACGTCTCAAAGTTGGAACATATGTTTTGATAAGATAGTCAAATCATTTGATTTTTCCAAAAATGTGTATGAACCATATGTATGTATGAAGGCTAGTGGGATAGTGTACAATTTATTATGCTATTATATGTCAATGACATCTTTCTCATTGGGAATGAGATAGGAATGTTAGAGTGTACTAAAGCATGATTATCTATTCAATTCTCTATGAAGGATTTAGGAGAAGTATTATACGTATTGGGAATACGTATCTATAGAGAAAGATCTAAGAGGATGATGGGGCTTTCCCAAACCCTATACATTGGCAAGATACTAAAGAGGTTTACTATAGAAGAATCCAAGAGAGGATTCATTCCTATGGGACATAGCATTCGTCTCTCCAAGTCTATGGCCTCTAAAACTGACAACGAGAGAGAAAGAATGTCACACATACTTTATGCCTATGCTATAGGGAGCATAATGTTTGTTGTTCAATGTACAAGACCAAATGTGGCAGACGCTCTAAGTGTTACAAGTCGTTTCCAATCCGATCCTGGTGAACGTCTCTAGACAACCGTAAAATCAATCCTTAAGTACTTGAGAAGGACTAGGGACTTGTTTTTAGTATGTGGCAATGGAGAATTGAAATTAGAGGGATTTTTGGATTCTAGTTTCTAATCCGATGTAGATGACCTAATATCCACTTCAGGATTCATATTTTGCCATAATAGCAGCGCGGTGAGTTGGAAGAGTTCCAAACAAAACCCCACAGTCGACTCTACCACAGAGCCAGAATATATTGCGGCTTCAGAAGCTACAAAGAAAGGTGTTTGGATGAAAAACTTCATTCAAGAGTTGAAGTGATATCATTTGATTTGGGAGATCATTGATAGAGGCAACGTTTGAGTAAAGAGAGTTGCCTCAGAAGCTAATATAGCAGATCCATTAACTAAACCCCTATCGCAAAAGGTCTTTGAAGTATATCTTGAGAAGATAGGTCTTAAGGCTATGGGATTGGCTTTAGGGAAAATGGGAGATTGTCGGTATAGTGCCCAGCAAGCCAATTAGATTGGCGTTTAAGCTATTTCACTTGCGATACAATCTTAATTGAATGATATTAATAATATAGCTATATTCATCTTATGCTTATATCTACTTCACTCGCATTTGGTTGAAGCCCTTAGATCACATAAGACTAAGGGACTTGGTCATGCACTGGGTGGTGATCATGCGATAAGTTTTTCACTATCGTGATCTTAAATCTTCCAAGTCATAGGATCTTAAGGGACAAGGTATCTAAGATTTGGATAGACTTGCACTGAGAATGCATACATCCAAGGAGTTGGATATTTATCCGTTCCATGGGCAATCCCATATAAGATATAGATGCATATCAGTAGGTGATTGTTAGGAAGAAGGCATCGAAGACCCACCAGAGAGTCCACTAGATAGCCGAAGTGGCAAGTCAGTAGTGGCAAATTCTCCCGCTTATGCTAATATATAAAATTAGTCATTTAACCTGAGGATCCATGGTAATCTTGTCTAAGACTTATTCCATGATCACCACCCAGTGTGTGACTAAGTGCCGTAGTCTTGTGTGATCTAAGAGCTTCAACCAAATGCCAGTGAAGTAATAATGATTGTATCACAAGTGAAATAGTTTACAAAGCTAATCTAATTGGCTTGTGGGCACAATTCTAATAGAATAAATGTTACGTTCACAGTTTAGGTTAGGATTGAAATTATTCTAGAATTATAATTGTGGTTTAATTTTACATTATAGTTTTGTATATGTTCATATATTATATATGTTTCATGTAAACGATAATCTCGACCAGGTAATCAACCCGCTGGGAATATTGAGTTTAGTATGTAAGGGATTGATCCCAATTGTACAAGCTAAAGAGGACCTATGGGCATAAGGCTCTTAACCCTGTCTCCTCAATCTCCGAGATAGTCGATGCCATCCATGTAAGCCAATTTAATCGCAATGTAATATGGCTAATGGGAAGGTTTGGTTGGAAGTCAAAGATCGAAACTAGTCAATTACAATAAATGCATGCCAAGGTTGACATCAGATGCCTTCTGCCGCATTAAATATTATCTACCAGGTACCTCCCTCGCATTTAATGCACTAGAGCCCTCAACACCATCTTTTTGTAGCCTTTTAGATAACCAGTATACTATTCATTCGATCGTTGACAGCTTTGTTGGCTAGTCCAACAGATGTGTTTTGCCCTCATGAAAATGATAGTTACACTATTCCTAGTAGGGTAAGTCTAATCATTTCTACTCTAATCTTAGCACCTATAAATAGTTAGTCCAGAAATTGGATTCAGGGACGCACCTTAGACACTTTTATTTGCCCTTTCGCTATCTTTTTCCTTTTATCAGCTCTATACTAACTTAAGCATTAAAGGGTTTTAGTCGAGGGCGACCTCGGCATGCATAATGTGTGCCCTTCCATGCAGATCGACCCAACTAGCTAGAGTTTTTGAGCAACCAATCTCACCAGTTCGATTCCTAAATCTATAGTCCATGTCCACAGCTTATAAATATTATTCTTAGCAATTTTCACAATTTCATATGGGTTTATCCCAATTAGGTCGAGCAATCTGATGTGTTTGGAATTCTCCACTCTTTTGAGAACTAAGTCTCCAAAGCTAGAAATTCCTTAATTTAACTTTCTTATTATATGGTTTCACCATCATTGCTTCATAATATTATATTTTAATGTAAGATGCTGCCTTTTTTCCTTACGTAGGTCTAGGTTAAGTGCTTTTGGTTTTGCATTTCAGGAGAGATCATGTGAAAGGACTTCGGTTATCTCTTCAATGAGTTCAAGAATGACTATAGCATTGGAGCCATAAACTAGACTACATAGGCTTTCTCTAGTCATTATCTTTGAGGTTGTTCTGTATGCCCAAAGCACCCTTTTGAGATCATATGCCTATTTTCCTTAGGCTCTATGTAGTCGGTTTCTTATGTGGTTGACAATAGTCTTGTTGTGACCTCTACCTGACCATTACTTTAGGAGTTGCCAACCAATGTAATGTGTTGTTGAATTTTGAGTTCTTAGCACCACTTCTTGATTTTCTTAATGTAAAATTAGGTGCTATTATCGTAAATGATTGCTCTTAGGAGGCTGAATTTGGAAATAATGTTCTCCATATAAAGCTCTGAACGACTGTATCAATTATTTTGGGTATAACCTCTGCCTCAACCCATTTCGTGAAGTACTCTACTACTACGATAAGGAACTTTTGTTAACCTATGGCCATGAAAAATGGGCCATACGACCTTAATGCCGACCATTAATGCTATTAGTTAGTATGGGGTGTTGGCATGAAATTAGCAAGAGGCACACTTAAAGTAAAAGTCCATGGTGTCCTTCATTAGCATCGGCCTAAAGTAACCTTATTGAATTACATTGTTGGATAATGCTCGACCTTCCAAGTGATTTCTATAGGTTCCCGCACAGACTTCTTGAGGTACGACTTTGCTTGGGTCGGGTTTGGGCATAGAAATGGTAGGCCTGAAAAAGATTTCTTGAAAAGTTATCCTTCGTCGTTGAGCATATATCTAGCTATTAGGACTCAAATTCGTCTAGCTATAACTTTATCCTCTAGTAACTTATTAACCCTGAGGTATCTAATGATCTTGTCTTCCTAACTTTGGATTAGGTAATCGACTAGAAAGATTGTTGGTCCGTTGGGTAATCTCTCTCTGACATTGCTGGGCTATTAATGACCAAAAATTTGATTGACGTCCAGTGATTCATAATAGAGATTGGGTACTCTTGAATTAATAGAGATTAATTAATAGAGTGATTAGTTCAAAAGAGTTAAAACTAGTCAGGATATTCGATATCCAGTAAATCACAAAGAGTTGCGAGCCCATGTTAATTAATTGGTGAACCTAAAGGGTCACACACAAAAGCCTATAACGCTCTCACTTGATTGAAGAAATTATCTAAGGAGTTAGATAATTAAAGTGATCAAGTCTATTGGAGAGAGAACTAATTGACTAATTATTAATTAGTCACCATGGATTGATTAATTTAAATATTAAATTAATCAAAATAATTTAAGAGTTAAATTAGGCCGATTAAACTAAAAAGTTAATTTAATTGGTATCACGTGACAATTTAATTAGTCAAGTTAACTTAATGAGTTAAGCTGATTTAATTAACTTAAGGAGTTAAGTTAATCTAATTAAATGAATGAGTTAATTTAGTTAGTAAGGGAATCTTATTTTTTGAGGGAAAATTAAATGGAGTAGTCCATTTAACATTAGCAAGTTGGCATTTTAATTTAAGAAATTAAAAATGCAACTTGACTAGCAACTTAGCATCCTATGTGACATAGTGAGGTGTGTGTGACAGAAGCTTTCATAAGCTTCCATCTCACACTATAAAACACCCACTTGGCTGGCCCTTTAGGAGAGTTTTTCTAGCTGCATTTTTTCTCCATTCAAGTGGTGATATCATGTGTTGAGATAAACCACCCCTTAGATTCCCTCCAATAACTTTTTCTCTCCAATATCTTCCTCACACTTTCTTCTTCATCGTACTCATATCACTAGCTAATTGAGAGAGGATTGAGAGTTTTCAAGGTGTGTGGACTTGATTTAGAGGCTCAACACTTGGTGAGCTTTAGATTGGTGAATCAAGTTTCTTTAAGAAAGTGACTGATTTTTGCTCTTTTCGGTGACTGGTGGTTTTGTATCTTGAGTTGCTATTTTTCCATCATTTCAAGCAAATTTTGGAGGAGTTTTTGGCAGCAAAAATTTTTGTGGTTGCTATACTTTGGAGAGGAGTTGGAGTTCCTTGGAGAAAAGGCGAATTTCTTTCTTAGGAAAAAATTCCATTGTGAGAGCTTGCTAGTTGCCTTTCATTTTTGTGATTAAGGTAACATTCTCCATCTTTTTTAATCCATTTTTGAGGCATGGAATAGATCCTTGGGTTGAGAATGTGTTATTTATTTTTGTCAATTTTTACAAATTATTATGGATCCTAGCACCTCTTTTGCTTTCAAAACCAACAGAAAACTATATGTAGATTTGGAAGGCATTTGTTGGGAAAAAGGCGCAAACATATATGACAAATGTTCCATGGTAAGGCCATAGGAAACTTTTTCCGATGCAATTTTCATCAGAAATTTGATTATTTTTTTAAAAAAAGTTGTTTTCTAATAAAATTTTTGTCGAAAATTTCCACTGAAAAACTTAATAAAAACATGTACGAGCTCCTTTTTCTTCCCCATTTCTTTATTTTTGTTTCTCTTTTTCCCTCCCTCCTATGCCCCCAAATAGTTCTACTTCTTTCATCACTGTCATCTGCTGTTGCCATCATCATTACCACCCTTTTATGTGCTCTCTATCACTGCTGCCTCTGCTATTTCACTGCCCCTGCTGTCATCGCCCAAATACCTATGAGCTCATTACACCGTTGTTAGTCCTCTATTGCATCAACGAGTAATTTTTTTCCTTAATTTTTTATATCTTTATTTATTTAGTTAGTTTTGTATGTTAGTATGTTTAGTTTAGAATTGATATTTAGCCTGATTATTGTTAGTATGAATTGTGTAATATCGTATGATTTATTCTTAGTATGTTTAGTTTAGAATTGATATTTAGTTTAGTTAATTTGATATTGTTAGTATGTTAGTATGTCTGCCTACTCTAATTTGATATTGATATTTAGTTTATTTTGTTAATTTGATATTGTAAGTATGTTTAGTTTAGAATTGATATTTCTAATTTTATATTGATATTTAGTTTATTTAGTTAATTTGATATTTGAGTCTGGATTGAGTTTGATGTTTATATAATTTTAATTTAGAATGAGGCTAGGATTGGAAGAGGAAGTTGCAAAGAAATTCATATAGGATAACTTAGACTACTAAAAATAGCCAAGGTAGTTTATGAAACGATGATGTTGAGGTCATAAAAAAATACTATTGAGGCTGGATACTCAAAAAATATATATAGGATAGCTTAAACTACCCTTAGTAACCAAGGTAGCTTATGAAACTAAATTCCATCTTATTCCAAATAGTTATCTTACAAATTATTTTAAACATAAATGACTAAAAATTTAACTAACAATTATATATATTTCCATGTATAATCAAATTGTCATTATCTCTGTAATCTATTGTACCGGCCAAATCCCTGTTAAAAATCATCTCAAACCCATCTACCTCAAAGATTTTCCAAAGTTAGAAACATAATAATAAAAATTTCATCAACATCAATTTCACAATGTCTGAATATTTACCTCAAGAAGTGGTGAAAATATCATCACAAGGTCGCCTTACAAGTCTTATATCAAATTCAAGCGCATGTCAAAATCATGGAATTTATTAATCCTCAACCTTTCATGCCAATGCATCCACAAAAATCATTCTCTCCAATCCCTTTAGTGCCTAGATAGACTAAATCATCGTCATATCTATTCTAACAAGCCAAAAAAAGAATAATGTAATGACTCCTAAAAAAAAATGCCAGTATTGTGGATAATTATTCTACAATTATAAGTTGAAAATTCACTTGAGGTCGGCCTCAAGGGTATTTTCAACTTATGGTTGTAGAATAATTTTCCACAGTACTAACATTTCTTTTTATGAGTTATTACATAATTTTCGAATCGAAAAAAATTTTGATTAGAAGAAAAAGAGTAGTATAGGAGTCACCAACTCTTATAATTTATTAATAGCCGAACATATTGTCCAATAAAAATTTTTATTCAAAAATTCATTTATCCATTACAAAATTTTTTCAGACTTTTTGTCTACCTAAATTTGTTGCTGTAAATGATAACCAATCAAGGATTGGAACGAAAATGGACCATTATTACCGCTATCTTATTACATCGAAAGATCCCTGTAAGTAGAAAAATTGAAGAATTTATCATATGAATAAATGATATATTCCATCTAAACTTCACTTGAAATTAATGTGTCTTATTGAGTTTAGTTGTTAACTGTTTTTATGCATTTCACACACAAATATTAATTTATTGTAATAATATTAATTATTGTCCATATGTGCTGTTTTTTTTTTGTTTTATAGATAGTAGACTAGCCAAGTATCTATTCTCCCTCCATCAGTCGAGGTTGAGGTTCTGGCCAAGGTAGAGGACTTCAGGATGCATCAGATTCACTTGCTAGCCGACTAATCTCCCACTACGACGTCGACTAGTTACGTTTTATGCCTACACTAGGCCTTCCCCCCACACATCTCTACAATACTCCTCCCTCCTCCTCTCCTACTATTGTGAGGTCATCCACGTATTGTTTCCCATATCTACCCTAGTAGCAACATTACCTATTTTAGGCACCATCTACTTCACCCACAAGCACTCAATCACCATCCACCACTCCATTTGGTACTCAGCTATCCCTTATTGCTCCACTCGGCCATTCCACACCAGCATCACCAGCAGCTGATTATTCAGCCATCTAGACATTAGGTGAAAGGTGATCAGAACCCCCATCCCATAGTTTTGGCATGGTATACTTGCGTCCCTAGGGATGCTTTGGGTGAGTTCAAATTGCTAGATAAATATTATTTTATTGTTATTTTAATAATTATGTATTAATGTTAAGGATTTTATGTAGGTATATGCCCTTGCTCGACGGTACCAAGTTCTTGATGAAGGTGACCAAGAGCAAGGTATAAAAGCCCCATAGGATCTAGTCGGGTATCCCCTAAGCCTTATGAGATTTGATGTTTAGGAAGTGGAAGGCATATAAATGTTATTAATATATTTACTTTTACAAATTAACTATGTTTGTGTAGTATAGTAACTTATTTCATTTTCTTTCACAAGAGATGTATCTGTTGGGAACCTGAGAATGAAGGTCTTTGATGATAAAGAGTGTCACCGATTAAGTGACATGTATGGCTATACTCGAAAGATGGGTAAGAGGCTAGAGTGGATTGGTGAGGATACTTAGGATGCCGTAAAACATCATTGGCAATCCCAAGATTTTCAAAAGAGGCCCACGCAGGCTAGGGAGAATCAGGCTTCTGATACTAGTGGATCCCTCCATACCGGAGGGAATGTATCCATCAGGACACATGCCAAGTGTTAGTAAGTTTTCTAACTTTTTAGTCTTTAGATTACTTGTGTTATGTTTATAATCTTTGCATGACATTGTTGATGGGAAAGAGTTGGAGCCCTTTCCATTTGTTATTCATTTATTTGATTGATAGGAAAGCTTTGGTGCCCTTCCTAAATGATAATCTATTATCATTTATTTGGTTGTTGAGTTTTTATTTTTTAATAAAGGCTGGCTTTTAGGGAAGTTGTGCCAAATTCTTTTCTTATATTCATTGTAGTCTAGTGTTATGTATATATAACAACTTATGTTAATTTTTGTTTTCTATGTAGACTCAGGAGTCCGAGAGGCCCCCAACAGTCAAGGAGATTTTCACCCATACCCACTAAAGGAGGGCCAATAAGAGCTGGGTGAACGAGAAGCCTAGGAGAGCTGCTGTAAGTTTATTACATATGATATAAAATTGTTTTAGTTACATTATATTTCATTCATATTTTCATTTTTATGCCTTGCAGGAGATCTTCCAGCATGCGCTGCAGTCACAGTCTCTATTGCAAGGAGTTGGAAATATTGTAGAGACCTAACAATCTCAGGTTGAGTTGTGCACTCATACTATGGTTAGCCCCAATAAGAAGGGGTAGGTTTATGGGCTAAGCTACCAACAATCGCGCTCCTACACTAGCGTGCCTCAGGAGAAGCCCAATTCATCAGCTACAACCAACTTGGAGGCATGCTTGGAGGCCTCTTTGCAAGCCGATTGCTGGATATACGGTGCATGTTCTCTGAGTAGTTAGGCATGATGCAAAATATGATAGCTTAGTTGTTCATGGAAAATGATGCTTTGTCAGGTTCAGGCGCCCTACTCCCACCCCCACCCCCTACACCCTACCACTAGCAACTTTTGCCACAGCAAGGCGAGCATGACCAGCAACAGTAGTAGGATGACTATTTCAAATTCGGTGATGATGATGCTAGCGGCTAGTTCGTAGAAACTTTTTTTTTGCTTTTGTAATTACGAATTATAACTTTTAAGACATATCTTTAAAAAATTGCATTTTATTTTAAATTGTTGTTCCATTTTTATTGATAAGTGTATATTATTTTATATACAAGACGTATCAACAAGTTACAAATGTAATTATATTAATTTTATAGATCATTTAAAAAAATAATTTTTTGATGAAAATCCAGCAATCTTCTGATGGAAAAGACTATGCATAAATAATAATTTTAATAAATTTTTGATAGAAATTTACCTAACTACTGTCGAAATATGGTAAAAAAATTAAAAAAGTAAAAGTTCCATCAAAAATCTGACAAAGGATGGAGAACAATCGTTGAAAAATAGATAAAAATTTGGCTATTTCACATGGTCAAATTTCCATCACAAAATCGACAAAAATCCATCGAAAACCTTCCCGGCAGATGATTTTTGTTAGAAAACTGCTAGAAAATAATTTGCGGTGCGGAGTTTTTTGACAAAAAAATTTCATCGGAGACCCATTCCATCATAAATCTATCTCAGTCCATTGAAAATTTTTGTTTCAAATGGCAAATTTTTTTGTAGTGAGAAACACATAAATGAAAGACATGTGACCAGAGGAGTAATAACTATAAGAAGCACAAGGACTGGAGATATAGTCTTTCTCATAGGCTCGACATACACACACCCCTTACTATGTCCAAACATAAATTTTGATGATAGCATTGCAATAAGGCCTCATCCAGTGACCACTACAAGAAGTCTTTGTGGACCCTAATAAGCCAAAGCCAAACAAATGATGTTGCTTTCACCACATTGATGGACATACCACAAATGAATGTTGCCACTTGAAGGATGAAATAAAAAAGTTATCCAAAGAGGATACCTCTAGGAGTACGTGGCTCAAAAGATGTCCAACCTAAAGAAAAACTCACCAGCAAAGCAGAGAGAAAGTAGCAGGCAATGACTAGATGACCACACATATCCCAAGGAACATCCACACCATTGTGACTTTAACAGTTTTCCAATAATAGGAATCATCTCGGTAATATTTGGAGGACTAGCTGGAGGAGACAAAGACAAAGGTGTGTTGTAAGAGTAAGCATTATAGAAGCGCATACACTACAAAACACTCTTGGTAATCATTAAAATGCATCGCTTCAGTGCTTCCGGGGTGACAAGTGATTTATTTTGATTTATTTTCTACTTTGACTATTATCATTAGTTTCTCTTTTAAATGCGAATAAAGCTTACCAATTAAGGGACGACACTTCCTTCTTAGTTCTATTAATCTCTTGAATAAATGTATAATTCTTCAAATTAGTTTTCTATGATCTTGAATCTTATAGCTCTTATAAGCTATTATTGGAAAGCTTTTAGACATAAGCCCACTATAAGGCTCATCGAGGATTGTGAGTAGTATGTGGCAATTATCAGATGTAACCCCTCTATAGAGGCCCCCCAGAGCACGTGGTCGCTAACGTAAGCCTACTATAAGCCCCTAGGGAGGTATGTGGTAATCACATCTAAAAAATCCCATTAAAGACTCTCTTGGGAGTGAGATTGCTCTCGAGAATATACAACAATCTCTCAAAAAAAGCCCACTAAAATCTCTCTCTCAAAAGCAAGTTGACCCAGGAGTATGTGGCAACCTCTCTAAAAAGCCTACTAAAGGCTTTCTCGGGAGCAAGTTCCCCTCGGGAATGTATGGCACCTTCTCTAAAAAATCCATTAAATGCCACCTTAGGAGTTAGGCTCCCCTTAGGAGTATGTGGCACCCTCTAAAAACGCCCACCATTAACTCTCTTATAGTACGTGGCACCCTTTGCAAAACCTTACTATCAGCTTCCCTTAGGAGTGCGTGGCAGCCACTCTAGAGAAACTTGCTAAGGAACACTATGGAAGGCACCAAACAATCTAGCAAAGGTGGCTCAACTTGTGTCCTTGCAAAGTGGAGTGTGGCAACATATCAACCCTTAGAAAAAAATATAAAGAAAAATCTCTAAGTCCAGCAACTCAGCATGTGACAACGCGCATACGATGAAGTCTCCTAGGGGATCCATCAACACATTTGACTTCTTTACGATACTTAAACTTCAAAATTCTTCTAGCTTGAGCACGAAATTAATTTTTGTCCCTCAAAGGATTTCACTTCACACGAGGTTAATTACTGATAAAAAAGGAAGGGCTCCACGTCGCCTAGGACAACTCCATCACATGGTTACAATCACAACTATATTAGTCACATCAAACCTATTAACTCGTTAAAACACCTATTCAACTCTACCAAATAAATTTTCTAAGTCTCCAAGCAACAACAAAAAAACAACTAAGAAAAGGAAAAAAATGTCATATCAGGCGTCTAGTAGGCACCCAATTCCGACAGTGTAGGCGCCCAAGATTTCCTATCTCCACCTATGCTTGATGTTGGCATTTTCATGCCTTTTATTACTCAATTCTCAAAATATAAGTGCGTAAAATCAATAGTCATTTAATTGGCAAAGTATTTGCACGAACACAAAATAAATAGAAATAACGAAACTTATTTGGAATCAAGCGAGAGAGACTAAAAAATGTTCAACGAACACTTGGCCTCTGGAAATAAATGACTATTTGAAAAGAAGCACATGTCGGAATGCTACTCAAGCTAGTTGAAAAATGCTAAGTTGTGTTGAAGCCCTAAATATAAATTTTACATACTGCAACTACCCTAGACATAGCATCTTCACTCCTATGGAGCTTTATCCACAGGTTTCTCTACCCTAGTTTTAGCACTTTTCTCAAGCTTTCCAATAACCAAGTTGACTAGGAATGTAGGATCTAATATTAGTAAGTCTTTCGTGGGATACCGTTCTCACTCAAAATAAAGTGACAAGTTTAGATGATCTGCTTATAGATCACCATCATCTCTACCTCTACCACCTCAAAGAACTTATCATAGCCCTTGTACTCTTGGACCACATCCTCACGAGCTGTATTCACAAATGTCTGCCTAGCATAGGAATCTTGGAACTTTTCTCCACTCTTCACCTCATTAATGAATCTCGCATTCAAATCCATATGCTCCTTCAGTAACTTAGCCAATTCTTATTCTTTGTTTCTTTGATGCTAAACTGCTCTAGTAGCCTACTTCTTAAGATGTTTCACATCTCCATAACTCCTTTTGCTCAAGGAGACATCCGCTCTAGTATGTTTTGACCCTAACTTAATAGTAAACTTTGGTTTTACAAACGAAAAACTTAACATTCCTCAAAATCTTAACTCCTGTAATAGAGATAAATTCGATAAAATTGAAAACACAGAAGCTACCCTATGTTGGCTGATACTTAGCCATCTAAAAAGAGAAAAGGGGTTTCGTGGACACCACATTGCTAAGAGTCCTTTGGAAATACTCGCTAAGAGATCTCTCGTAAAGAAACCATAGCTGTGACAAGCAAAAGAACCTTTGGATCACGAAGTATCGTCTTTTCAATAAGACCTCCACAGGTCTCACTAAGTGATATTATGTGATTGTACATCTTGAAAGGTCCTTGAAAAAACCCTTTTTTGAGGTATTATGAATGGCTCCCAGAATAACTTAACCTTGCAGGAGAACCTAAGAGATGTTGGGAGCATAAAGCCCTGCCAGCAAAGTTTTGAAGTCATTTACTGAGAGCCAAAAGCTCCGCTAAAAATCATAAGAGACTTCTGGAGCATGAAGCTCCATGAAAAAAGTCCAAGTTATTAGGAGAGCAAAAGCCCTCTTGAAGATCCAAAGTAAGTAACAAAACATGGGGCCTTCACAAAAAATTTTAGGTCATAACCGATAGCATTGCCTGGGCACCCAAATAACTACTCAATGGTCCAACTGCAATGTTGGGTGCTAGGGCGTCGGGCACCTGAGCGTGATCCTTGGTGCCCAAGCATGTTGTTAAGCACTCGAGTGTAGTGTGGGATGCCCAAGTGCGTTGCTCGATGTCCAACCAAGTAAGTGTTGCATCCTTGCACCCTGTGGACATCATCTTCAAGTACATAGCGAGCATGATCCCTATACTCAATCTATAAACTCTAACTCTAACTTAGTTAGGAACTCTAACTGAAATTGTGTCCCGCTTCCTAACATCCTACTCTCAAGGCATGATCATCTTTTAAGTTGATATACCATAAGAGCCTTTACTGACTCTAATGAGTTAGACAAAATCGCATGAAGACTAGGGTGAAGTAAAATAAAAGAAAATAAGCAAGATGTCACCCTAATAACTCATTTCTTAAATCATCGATGGGGATATTTTCTTACAATAATATGCTTAAAATCTATCTAAGTCTCTGAAGTAATGCAATACGACCTATTGAACCTCAACCTTGACAAAGTAAAGTACATGCACTTTACTTAATTAATGAAACAACCTCAAAAGTTCTCTCAAGAATGAAATGCCCAAGCTAAAAACTTTATGTTGCTCACAAGATGCTAACTTTTGACAAACATCCCTAACATCCCCTAGGATGCTAATCCTAAGACGCTAATCCTAGCCCCAAGAAACTTTCTTAAGTCCCCTAGTAAATTCAGAAAATTCCAAAAACCTCTACTGAACACACTTTTCCTTGTCTTTCTCTACCCACCAACCCATATAACTAATAGTTTAAGAATAGTTGTTCCAAATCTTATCTTTCATCTTTTAAAATAGGCAAAGATTTTTATGTCAACTATCCTAGGAAGTTTCTAAAGCAAAAAAAAAAAAAAAAATGCATGACAAAGCCTACATCCTACAAGGACATAGAACCTAGTAGATGCCCAGTAAGTGTTTGGAAGGCACCCAACACAAGCAATTGGCAAGCTCCCAGCGAAGATGCCTAACATTAATGTTCAGCGAACACCCAACAAGGATATCCCTAGAGTTAATCTTCATCGTAGTTTGAATTGGGTCCTCCATCCCAACACTTCACTCCTTACAATGTCATTTGAAAATTCACCTAAGTCCTGAAGCAAGTACTACACAAAATTTTCCTAAGTCCTCGGACGATAGCATCATGAATTTTTTTCCAAAGTCTCTCAACCAAGCAAAAACACACACCCTTGCACACCTTAATAAATGAAAAATGATTAAATTAAACAAATTTAAGATAAAAAAAATTAAACTTATAATATATTTTTTATGAAAAATTAAAAATTCCCCTATTGAAAATAAAGGGTTTGATGATACTAACAAAAATTGAATATAAGGAAAGTTTTATAAATTAACTAAAAATGATAATGGATCTATAATTAATCGACCAGGTAAACAAGCCAGAGAGCCCAATTGACAAGCCAAGTCCATAAAAGATGAGCAGAAAAATCCTAACAAGCCCAGGCCTATAAAGATTAAAATTTACAAATACCAAGTCCTACAGAGAAATTAGGGGAAGAAATCATTTGCAAAAATTCTTAACATCAAATAGCTTTCGAGAAATAAAGATCTCTTTACATGCATTCCAAAGAAAAATGAATCGACACTCAGATTTTTTTTTTGGAAAGGAACCTAACTTCACTTTCAAGCAGGATCAGTACCATTCTTGATTTCAATGGATCATAAAAGTAATACTAAATAGACTCTCTAAGGTATCCCACAACTTGTGTAAGATGTATCTCACATTCAAATTATATCCCACTTTCTGCTTGACATAAAATAGAGATCCGCATGTCCTCAAGTAGCAGCATGAAAGTGCTTTGTAACGTCAGATCCCATATGGTATTTTGGTCATTGACTTTGAAGGTACTACATTCAGAGAGTGTTTTCTAAGCTTATCTAAAAGATCTTATAAACTCCTACGTCTTACAAGATGTTTTTGGTGTATATAAGATGCTAGATCTTATTTGTGAAATAATTTATTGAAGTATTTTGATAAAATAAGATGTTTGAGTTTATAAGATATTAGTAGTGACAATTTTATAATTAAAATGATTAAAATTATAGGAGTTTACTAACATCTTGAAAATAAGTTGGAATCTCCGTACTTTTTAAAAAGAGCTTATAAGATCCTATCATTTTATTTTTAGACCTTATAAGCTCCTTTTTAAAAATATTTACCAAATATTTTTTAACATCTTATAAGCTCTTAAATATTTTATAAGATGCTTTGAGGGCTTAGAAACTCACTTAAATACCCGCTTAGCAATTTATTACTTTTTCAAGGGCATACTAGCAAAACGAAAGAGAAATACTTGTAAAGCTCATCATCGTATATACCATGTCCAACAAACTATAGTTTCTACATCAAGAACTCCAGTGAGTAGGGTGTGCCAAGTGGACTCCATTGTGAAAGAATCTCATTCTCTCTCAGATAATGGATGAACTCACCACTCAAATATTCTCCTCCTTAATCTCATTGAATATTTTTAATATCAAGACCCAGTTGTTTCTTGACTGTATATCTAACATCTTTAAACCTTTCGAAGGCTTTGAGTTTGTTGTTCATAAGATACACATATGTGTGCCAAATATAGCTATAGGTACAGATAGTAAAGTAAGAGTAGCCTGCACTTGCAATGACTCTTAGTTGACCACATACATTTACAAAGGATAGGTTTGTCAATAGGTAGGGTATTATCCTATCCAAACCCAAAAATGTATACCCATACCTATACCTAGATCCATGCTTATTGAAAATAATGTAATAGGTTTGGGTATGGTCTATATCCATAAATTACTTATGTACTCATACCCATAAATTATGTATTATTGTATACTCAAATGTAATCTATTAACTTATTATCTATAGCAAAAATAAATGTGCTAACATTAAATTTTTAATATATAAGATATAAAAAGTATTTATAATTTCATTAATAGTATATCTTTTTAACTATCTACATACATTTGTTTGAATATTTTACATGAAATAACACTATTTGGAATAAAGATTGAAAGAATAAAATTGAAGAGACAAAATTAGTAATATACTTGGGACACGTTTGGTTGGATTTTTAAGTTATCTTATGATTACTTATCATGTGGTAATATGTGTGATTGTTTTATTATTGTGGTGTAGTTAGTTTGCATGATTATTTGTATATATACCCACATGGTAATTGAATACCAAGACCCAAGCAATGGATAAATAAACCCACGGGGGTGGTCAATTTATTTTATCCCTCATTTTGCACATATAGAAGCAGGCACGAGAAATAACTACAGGCCTAAATGTTTAAAATCATTAAATCTAAATAAATGATAAGATAGGATAAAATGACTTTATCCCACATTATCATACCAACCAAACTAGATATTACAGAAAACAATAGAAAGGAAAAATATAATATAGAGGAGAACAGAAAGAAAAAATATTAAATTTTTTACTTTTGGTATTTTAGTATACCCAAAATTAAAGGAAAAGATTAAATAATTAAATTTAATAACTAAATTAATTGTAAAAGTTAAATTAAATTTAGGAAATTAAACTAAATTAAACTTTTTATAGCAATATTTCAAAGAAATGGAATATGCATTAACTCTGTTACTGTATTTAATGGGCAAGGGAAATATGGACATGGGACAGTTGTGTTTAAATGTGAAAACTTAGGCAAAACATTAATATAAAAGTATTAAAAAAGAAAAAAATAGTTGATGTATTTATAGGTAGCAAAGTGCTACAAGTGTGACACAACTTAGAATCAAGAATTTGGTAATTCATGCTAGTTATTTCTCAATTATTTTTAAATGAAATGACCTAGATCTTATTTGATTAAATTTACTTTAAAAAAATTACAGGATTATATATTTTATAAAATATTTTTTTAAATGTACAAAATGTTAGACCCTATTTTAAAAATATTTTTTAATTATTTTAACAAAACAAAATTTTGGCTTTGTTAAAATTTGAAAAATAAATTAGCAACTCATTAGTTTTTAAAAACAATTTATCTAAGATCTAACATCTTATTTTAAGTATTCATAATTTTTTTATTAAAAAGATTATATACAAAATACTTGTTAATGTTTTATAAGTTATCTAATTTTTTAATAAATATTTAGAAAACTAATCTATACAGTGAAAGCATAAGTCCATGAACTAGACCTAATAGTTCTTGGGTTAAATAGGCTAAGGTAGAGTTAGGGTCTTACTGTTTTGGGTATTTTAGGATAAGATAAAATATGAGTATTTTTATTTGGGTATTTTAGGCATGGCTTGGATAGAGTGATACCCTTTCCATTGACAGGCCTAATGAAGGATCCAATTCAATGATGATAGCACATTCAGATTGTCCTATACATAGTCACTTGGTCATTTTTTATTCAAACAGAACTGGTAGGTAAATTATCGAAATCACCAATATTTAGTGAACTTAAAGCTATTTGACATCCCTATCCTATTCTTGAAAATATATTAAAGTCTAACATGTCACAAGTATGTGGAATTTTGATATTTTAGTTTTTCCTTTTTGCTTTGTTGGATTTGTATAATTGAACTAACAAATTCAACATATGTAAACCATTTGCTAATGTATCACAGGCATCCAAAGAGCTACTTTTTAAAGCATAACACCTTCATTATAATTAAATAAAAATTCATAATCTTTATTATTAAGAATGGGATCAAAATTAGATTATTAATCAAAGATGGTAAATATTGTTCAATACAAGTGAAAAACCATTAAGCTCCAAGGAAGTTCTTCCTTTGGCCTCAGTTCCAATTCTTGCTTCGTTGTCGAAGTAGAGAATTATATTTCCTCTATTCAGCTCTCTATTTTTTTTTCCACTTGCAAGTCATTGCATATATAAGAATTATATGCAGTATCAAATACCATGAAGAATTGTTATTCAAGAGGATAACTTCAACAAATAAATACTATTTTTAATAGTTGCAAGAATTCTTTGCAGTTTTTCTTTCTATTCTTTAGCTTTCCATAGTGGTAACAAGTTGCATCCTTCTAAATAGCTTTCTTCTTTGTTATTAACCTCTCTGGAGGGCTTTAATACATGCTTGCCCTAAATAAAACTTTTCTTCTTGTTTTATTTCTTGACTATTTGGAGTTTTGGTGGAGATGAACTTGTAATCATTAAAGCTTTGTCCTTTTCAATGTTGCCTCTGCAATCACAAACATGTTGACCAACTTACTTTTTGATACCCCTATTTTACTCATATTGAAATTCCTAACAAACTAATCAAACGAACTAGAGAGTAACTGTAAGATCAAATCTATGTAAAGCTTGTGGCCTATTGCTAGAATTTAGATTGCCAAGCTTTTCAATTATGTTGATCTATTTGAGCCATTGGTCATTAATACTTGAATCCTCAACCATCCTTGACTTGGAGAGCTCTTTTGAGTCCATAATCCTTTCAAACCGTACTTTGCACTCTGTACAACTCTTGTATGTGAAAATATATTTTTGATGGCATGTGCTTGTGAGACTTTTGGAGTTCATTTGTCATAACCACTATAATGAGACAATAGGTCTAAAAAATAATATTCTTCCCATCATGTGAATGCTTCACACATCTCATTGGTGTTGTCTTCAGGTAACATGTCTGGATGACTTTGAGTAAAGACATACATCCTTCTCTCAAAGTCAAGAATAATTTTTAAATTTTGTAGCCAATCATGATAGTTTGATTCGATTAGTCCTTTTGTTTTCAAAATCATGGTGAGTGTATTTTTAGCCATTTGTTGATCTTAAAATTCTATAAAAATACCAAAATGAGAATATTAGCTCCATTTAAATCAATATTTATAGATATAATATGATCTTTAATCATGAATTATCTCCTGTTATTTATTCAAGTTTTATATCCCTCACATAAAAACTTGAGAAATCATATTTCCTAATGAGTGCCAAGGCCTAAAGGCATTATTCATAGTCTTGTGACTTCTAAGACATCCATAAATAATACTAAGATAGGTAACTCCATAGCAATTGCATCTCTATAATCCCTAAGTTGTTCTATGTCATTTTGCATAGACTTAAGACTAGTTAGAAATCTATACCACTCCATGTTAGTTCACATCCACCAATCATCTTTAGAACAACTCAATTATTCACATCCCATGCCTTGTGACTAATATCACAACCAGCCATTTTAAAGTGTATTCTATGGTAAGATAGTGAGTGCAATGTTTTGATATAGCATATCCATAAACCATGATCAATAAAGCATAGCAACACTTTATATCACACACACCTATTAATGAAAGGCAGACGATTAAACCTAATTTAGTTTTTTTCGTTTCAACTTAATATTAATTAAACTTAGACTTTTTAAGTGATGGATATTTTTTCAAGACCTCATAACATCACTAGCTTATCTAGATACTTTATCTTAAGCATGCATCACAACAAATTAAAGAGTAAGATATCATAACCAAATAAATAAAACCTGCATTCTATGCTATTAGAATGATCATGAGCAATTCATAAGTGAATCATATAGAGCCATGACGGACCAATTGGTCAATCTAAAGGGTGATGATTAAGTAAAAATGCACTATCTATAACATATGTGCATCCCATGCATATGTGGGCTTCATATTTTCAAATCAATAATCTTCTTGTGATGGCCATCAAAATCAGAAAAATTACTCACTAACTATTTTGCTCCTCACATTGCAAAAATAAATGTAGAAACCTTGAGATATTCTCAGGGGAGGTACAAAAGAGTTGGGGGAGAAGAAATTACGTAAGAGATTTAAAATGAAAAGACGAGACATGTAAACATTATATTTACAAATCCATTCAATCATAGTAAATTGAATAAACTAATTACTGAAGCCAAAAGGGTCATTATCATCCCATCATACATTCACCACATAAATGCATGAAAGGTAATTCAATCAAATATTTATCAAATAAACACTTGATAGGGAATTTTAATTCATGTACCAAATACACAATTAAAACTCCTAAAATAATAATTGCACATCTCATTTCAAAATTAAACTTAATTAAGTCAATAATATTTTAAAGACATAAAAATTATTTATAATTTTTATGCAAGAGAGAGAGAGAGAGAATAAGGGAAAAAGAAGGTTTGGCCAAGGCACATACAAGAAGAGCCTACTGTCGAGCGCCTAGCAACAAGGTCGTGCAACACCCCATGCAACTATTTTTTCCTCATGTCTTCCAAATCTTAGATTGCCCCCCATTAAAATAAGAACAAAATTATTTCCATTTTAATAAAATTAAAATAAAAAAATTAAAAATATTGGCCGAAGTCTAAGGATAGAATCACTCTAATCCAAAATGTGCAAGAATCAAATTGGTTCATACCAATCTATTAGACCAATCAAATCCACTATTTAAAAGTGACATGAATATTTTACCTATGCGATGAGTCAACACTGGAAAAACTCTCATGCACATTGGATAGTCCTACAAAGCAAAGTCAGTTAGGGGTATCAAAAAGGTTTGCAGCAAAAATCCTCTAATGCTTAAGTTAGTTCTCCATTTCTAGTGAAAATATAATGAATTATTGAATTGCTTTTGTGTGTGCTTGCATCCGAGAAATAAAATTTACCTTACTTTTATGTGATGTTGTTCTTAGAGACAAGAATATCTCATATTTTGGCTACAAATCTGCGATTCTGTTATATCTCTTTCCTTCCATTTCATCTTTACCATTTTAAATTTCCAAAAATCAAGGGATTACGCGGGGATGTAGGATAGTACATCTGCTGCTCAACTTTGCCTCTGAAACAAACCAGCTTTGCCTTCAGAACAAGTTAGCATTACCTCCAGCTTACCAAGTTAGATTTGTCTCTAACTTACCAAATTAGCTTATATAGTGGGAACATAACTAGTTTGGTGGTATCACTATCCCCCTTCCCCCTTCATTGGAAAATTAGGGTAGTTAGCATTTTATTTACTAATTAAAATGTTTGTTCAGTTCTACACCAAGTGTCACCCATCATGGATTCTCACACTCTTTTTATGATCTGACAGTGTTGTTTGCTTCTTCCATTAAAACTCGTATTTGGTTATCGATCTCTCTTCCGCTGTCATTTAATTCACTTTTTAAATTCATTCCCTCTTCCCTATCTTACAGCAGTTTTTACTTGCATTTCACTTGGAGTGTTCATTAATAGCGCTTTCATCTAGGTCAATCTTGACTTATATTTCAAAGGATAGATGCAATCCCGCATCTTCAACAGCAATTTTATCCAAGTTAATCCTAACGCTAATTTCAAAAGCTAAATGCAATCTTGCATCTTTATCAGCAATTTCATCAAGGTCAATCCTAACCTTAATTTTAAAGGCTAGATGTAATCCTGCATTTTTAACATCAACTTCATTGAGGTCAATCCTGACCTTAATTTTAAAGGCTCATCATAAGGCCTTTCAAGATTATACTAAGTCTTAACAGACTTCTTTTCAATGCGAATCTTCGCCTTTGCACCCTTATCTTTCATGGATATATGCTAGATATCCATTATTCTTAAGAACATAAATTATTGAAAGTAACAACTTTATTAGTCACATAATGGAATCAATTATTCAAAAGATCATGAGTCTAAGAAACGAAAGACATAAATTAAACAAGCATAAGGATCAAGGAAAAAACTTCTTCAAGTTCAGGAGAAAGGAACAACATTTTCTTTTTCCTTATTTTTCTCTTCCGCTTGAGGTCTCTTAGTTGTTGACTAATCGTCCTTGCAATCTTTACACTTTTCCACCAAATCTTTGGTCGCATTTTCTTCTTCCAAATTGGTGTCTTTTTCTGCTCTCGACAATAAGTCATCAAAATCCAAGATAAGTTTCTTAACCGGACTATCAAAGAATGGTCCTTGCCTCAATCCCCTAGCAAAGGCTTTAGCCAATGTCTTTTGCAAGGTAGTTAGTGCTTCCAGGGCCTCAACAATGAATCTCTTAATATAGCCATGCAAAAATTTCCCTTCTTTGTGACGTATGTTAAATAGACTAGTAATGTATTTTGATACTACTTGCTGCTAGTAAATTGATGGAGAAACATTTGGCTAAGTTTGTCAAACAATTGGATGCAATCAGGGGCCAACTAACTGAACTACTTTTAGGCCACACCTGCAAAAGTGTTGACAAATAATCTACACTTAAGACCCTCAATATACTGATACAACAACGTAGAATACTCAAATTTACAAAGATGGTCAATGAGATCTGATAACCTTATGTAATCCGATATCTTCATAATGCAAAAGTTCAATAGAATTAGCCTCGCTATTATCTCATCACTGAAAGCATCCCCTTTCCTTTTGATGGTGTGCCTTCCAGCTAGAGCCCTGCACATTTCTTCTATCTCATGCCTGATGCCAGCTATTTCAGAAGGCAAGTCTTGTTGTCCAACCATATGGTTGACTAGCCTAATGGAAAGAAAACCCTCATTTTCTAAATCTCCTAACCTCTTAGGATTAGGCAGCGCATAGTCAACTCTCAGAATCAAATCTGGATACGTTTGTCTCACAGCATGCGAAGATTGAGGTACCCCAAATTGAATGTTTCCTACTTGAGGAATCAATCTGTGTTTGGCCAACACAGCATCAATGGTGACAGCTACCAAATTTGCAAATTGTTCCATTCTAAACTATGCCAAATTAAAATTAAGACCCTATTGTTAATTCATACGGGCTCTTTGGACCTAGGGAATAGATTGATCATCATCCTCCAATTCACGCTATGCATCCATATTTACCATGTTTTCGCTCACGCCTTAGACTCAAATGATTTCCCATAAACAACGCCAATTGATGTGAATATTTTACCTACGCGATGAGTCAACATTGGAAAAGCTCTAGCACACACTGGATAATCCTACAAAATAAAGTCAGTTAGGGGACCCGAAAGGTTTTCACAAAAACCTCCAATGTTTAAGTTAGTTTTTCACTTCTAGTGAAAATAAAATGAGTTATTAAATTGCTTTTATGTGTGCTTGTGTCTAAGAAATAAAACTTACCTTACCTTTATGTGATGATGTTCTTAGAGATACGTATCTCATATTTTGGCTACAAATCTGCAATTCAGTTATATCTCTTTCCTTCTATTTCATCTTTACTATTTTAAATTCCCAAAAATCATAAGATTACGTGGGGATATGGAATAGTGAATCTGGCGCTCAACTTTACCTCTAAAGCAAACCAACTTTGCCTTCAAAGTTGGTTAGCTTTGCCTCCAGCTTACTAGGTTAGCTTCGCCTCCAACTTACCAGGTTAGTTTATGTAGCAAGAGCATAATTAGTCTGGTGGTGTCAAAAAGATTTTTTTATCCTAAATAAATTAAACAAATCAAAGCCTCATAATGATTTGCAATCTATCAATTGGATCAAAATCATGAAACAAGCCATCAAGTTATCTCACGAAACAATATTCAAAACAACAACAAATCAAAATTAAATGGCATAAGTAGGTTGTGATGCTACTTCTTAATCATACCAAGGCCAAGAGGATAAAATCATGAACACAGTGGAAATAAAAATTTTAAACTATTAACTTGGCATTAAATTGAAAAACCTTTCAATATATAATACTATCCCTCAATCCAACAAGCGAAACTCATGCTACTTAAAGTGGATTTGAAGAATATGAAGCTCATAAACTCCAAGCCTTTTGTTATTGTAACTGTGGTCAAAATAGTCTCAAAAAACAAACTTGAGCTCTTCAAAAGTCCCTTTCCAAGTGAGTCACCAACTGTTTCTCATTGAATGCTCCAATAGAAGACAATCTTTGTTTTGCTACAAAGAAGAATAGTTCATACACTCTATAGGAGTCCAAGTGCATCCTATCAAATTAAGTCCATATACAAAAGCCTAGACAAAAAGTATTCCTAATGCTAGAAAAGAAATACACATCTTGAATAAAAATAAAAGAGAGACGCAGTGAAATGATGAATAAATATAAAATTTTGCTAGCAAAGAGAACGATTGCTTCTTTACAAGAGCAAAAAAAAAAATGAGATAGTGAGAGAAAGCAAGGGAGCCACTATATATCTCTATATACTAATAATGCCAAGTGTATCAAGTGTGTGGTATAAAATATCTATGTATCTAATAAATATCCAAACTAAAAACCTATTGAATATGGTAGTGGGAATATTATATAGATACAACCTATATATTAACCTCAGACATTCCACTATCAAAGGACACTTGCTCTCATCATATTCATCCTTGTTGTATGGTCAATTGTGGTACCAACACCTAATTATGTCTTCCAAGTGGCATGGGTCTATTAAATTTCTCTTGAATTAGAATTGAATTTTAATTAAAGTGACTCATTGAGTATGTCAAACAATGTTTGACTTAGTAGTGTAGGAAAAATTAATTAGTCTCAATTAAATAATTATCTCTCTAAAGCGTAATTAAAGGTACCATTTATTTAATTGTATCAATTTAATAAAATTAATTAAGCCAATAACTAATTAGCCAATTAATGAATTTCTCTCATCTATCTCCTGAGATGATATTATCTAGTACTTAGATAATACTCTATATATACCATGCAAATTCTTGAGTGTACATAGGTTCGTCAATCAATTAAATATAGGCTTGCAATACATTAAGATTTAATCTGTGAATAATTAACTCAATTATTTAGATTAATAAAACTCCTTTAATTAACCACTCTCTAAATTAATCTTATTAATTCTAGAATTCTCAATATTCATAGTCAATGTCTAGCATCTTCACAATCGATATTTAGAAACAAGCCTATGAAGTCTAATCAATTGGTGAATGAATTTCATAAACCTTCCACTTATGAGTATCATGAAAAATACAACTCTTCTATCTTCTCTCACCCAATTGAGGCGTAGGACGATGAAATTTATCACTTTCCTAATATCATCAATGATTAAGCATCAATTTCCAATGATTGATTCAAGTGACCTCCACATGAAAAGCTCCTATCCAAATTGTCAAAGTACCTTCCAGAAGAAATTTCTAAATCGAGCATCATAGAAAGTGTAGGAGATCAAATAATTTAACAAGATAAGTAAAGGATCCTTTATTAGTTTTCATAAACCTCGACACAGAAGTAACCTATGCCCAATACAAATCCCATACAACCAACTACATGATCAGAGCATGTATCAAAGCATAAATACTTTAATGGACAAGGTTTCTATGGAATCTCAAGTTAATAATTAATAATATACAATATTGTGAGTATGATAACATCCATTATCGACATGCCATTACGACTACCTTATGGGTTTCTCAAAATGGAGCCATGCAATGAACTTCTTCAATGACTATCCATTAATGTCCATTGGTATCTCTATATCAATCACCAATGAAATGAATCTTCTTCAATTATTAGAGTGTGTATCATAGTCTAAGCCTTCTGAATCTAGCAATTTTCTATCTCAAAAGATTATACTACTTAGAATGATTTGAGATCAAGACCATACAGACTTGTTTCATAATCACTATCATTTGCATGGCCACGTGCCTTAGTTATACATCATCTAAGGGCTTTAGCTAAATGCATTGTTCAAGTAACAATATATAGTATGTGGTTGATAAATCATATATTTATTAAATAGGAACATCTTTCCAATAGTAGTTTACATGTTAATCTTATTGACTTGTACAGCAGTACTCTAACATTATGACTATCTAAATGATTGAATAATGATGCGGTTGTTGAATAAAAATATAAAGTAAACAAATGTTAAAACAATTAATGAAAAAGTGTGTTTCTATATTTTATCTCCCTTAAGTGTGTCCATCAATAGAATTAACTGATTATTGATGCTTGTTACTGAAGGTTCACAAGATAGGATAATCTCGAGTAGATGGTTATAGCCTCTCCTAATCAAATCATTGTATCTCCTAGGGGCATACAAGTTAGGGATTTATTGACCTTTGCCTAATTTTGACATGTGATCTTCTCGATTACCTCTCGATCTTGTGGTTCAATTAAATTGAAATGATCCTAATCTACTATTTATTTTCTCTCTTGAGCTCCAACCAATTGATGGGATTTAATTCATCATTGGCCAATTCATAAACCAATATCAACAAAACAAGCAAAACATTTATTAAAACTAGCAATGTCTACATAAGATTTCACTACAATGGCAAAATAGAAATAAAAGCCTAATACAGGGATATATTCTAACCTGCCATCAGTTGCTCATACATAATTGCAAGAAAACCAAGTGATAGAGTCAAAAACACCTAAAATTTCCATGAATATCCTACCTCCTCTCTAATTTTGTCTTGTCCTTGTTGAAACCAAGTGGGTGTCTTCAAAACCCCAAGAGTTTTTGCCTTGCTAATATAGCAATTGCTTGATTACATCCTAGGCTAGTCAATGAAAGAAGATTATGTTATCTACTGAGAAAAGAAAGAAGCTTGAGAAAGAAGTTTAGAGAAAGACCTTCAAGGTTTGCTACTAATTAAAATAATCAAGAGATGATGAATACCTTAGCCTTCAAGTCACATTTATAGTGAAATGTATGAGTTGTCCCTTAGGAAAAGACACTTTCCACCTAGAGAGTTGGCGCAACAACATGGGACTTAAGGCTGTGTTTGTGGCTTGATAGAATGCAGGGTAATACGTCTTAGGCTCCTCTTACCTCTTAAAGCATGGTTTTAGTTATATCTTGGCATTGTTACCATTTGCACAGTAAAAGAAGATCTTACCATTTGCATAATAAAAGAAGACACACAAACAAAACTCATAAAAAATATAAAAAATATAGCAAAAATTACACAATCTATAAAAAAATGATTTCAACACTTCTTTATATAATTGCTTTGGCACTAGCATTTTTAGAGAGTTACTATGCACTAACATTGAGCGAGGTTATCAATAATAGGATTAGCCATCCCAAACTAAAAGAGATAGTGGCAAACCTCATGTTGTTTCTAGGTAAAGAGTTAGAAAAATACTCCCTTAAACCTTATCTCAACATAAGTAGTTCACATCACCACTCAAGTATTTTCATCCCTATACTATCATATCAACCTTATCTCTTTCCACGAAAAAAAACTCACATTATTTTCGATAGAGTCCATCATAATCCATTGAAAAACTAAAATTTTGATGGAATTTCTAACGTCGGAGAATATGTCGTCATAAACAATGCTGTGTTGGATTTGCAGTTGTAGTATTGCATCAAAAATTTATGATATATCTTTATCGAATTACAAACGAAACTTGTCTGGCAAAAAGTAGGCGTTTTCCATTGAATTTTTGATGGATTTCCATTAGAAATACTTCGATGAACAGTCCGTCAAAAATTCAATGCATTTTTTAAAAATCAATTATAGTTTTTTCTGACAAAAAATCCCCATAATTCTATTTGAAATTCTTTTTAAATAATTTTATTTATTTTATTTGATTAAACATGTAACCTATTGGTATATATTTTATATCTAATTCGATAAAAGTCTAGAATAACAAGTTTATGAATAAATTGAAATTATAAATTTAAAAAGATGTAATTTTATAAATATTAATCATAAAAAGTACTAAATATTCATTACAAACAAAATATAAAAAAAAACCCCTCATATCAACTAGCCATCAACAATGTCATCATAGTCGAAGGAGAACCCCAATCAGTACCCCTACCCTGGTCAAAACTTTGACCTCGACCAATGGTAGGCAATCAGATATCTGACTTCTTTGTCATCTATAAAAATAAAAACAAACATACATCAAAATTCAATATATCGACAGTAATATTATTATGACAAATTAACTACAATAATATTATTTTGAAAAAGTAACTATGTGAAAGCATGAAAATAACTAATAACTGAACTTAATAAAAAACACAAGTTAAAACAAGCATCATACCAACAACATTACTCAATTCTCGCCATTGCATTTAGATTCATTAGTGTCATCTCATCAAATAAATCTTCATTATCACCAAATTTTGCATCTTCTTTGGCGTCATCACTAGTGACACCATCTGCACATTTTGCATCAGACACATTAGCATTCTATAAAGGATGATTAAAATCTATTAAGCCCTCTATTAACTTATCTAAATTCACTACATCAACATGCAAGGTCATGTTGTTTTGATATGCAACTTCTAATGAATCTTCAATTTTCACTCTACGTCTAGTTTTTGTTTTCCTAACAGCTCTTCAGTTGAGTTTATCCCAAATTCTTTCTAGGACATGAAACATATGAAGGCAAGATTAGCATTAGGATCTATAAATCAAAACTTCATAAGCTTGAAAATAACTAAGCTACTCAAGCTCACAAGGATCTAGTTATGCTATACATCTGGATTAGAATAAAGAATTACCTCTTGTAGCTCAAAAACTATCTCTCATGAATCCAGAAACTATTTGGAACTGGCACAGTGGAAAGAAGGCGACGTTTGCCTAAGCTAAACTGTTCCAAAATTCACGAAATTAAATCTAAAATATCTTCATACATAGGGAAGCTACTGTTAAAAATTGGAGTCAAAAAGCCTTCTGGATTGCTCTAGAAAAAATTGCCAATGGGAAGCTACTGAGGGTGGATCTCCAAAACCGAGCAAGTCAAGTGCCTTGCCTCTATTGATGCAATCCACACACCAAATGATCTTCCAATTTCCCCTCACAAGAAGCTGGAGTCAAATAGGAGAAAATAAGGTATACGAGGCCAATTTTCAGGCTGGGAAGAATAAGGAATGCAAAGCTTCAACACATGATGCAATGCATGGAGAGAGAGATTTTGGAGGGAATGCAAGAATCTAATTCTCACACTTTTCAGCAATGCTTAATTCAAAATTTGCAAGCATTCTATATCTATATATAGAGGGTGGAGTTGGCATCACACCTTCCCCAAGGTGATCGCTTAAGTGGCATGCCAAGTTGGCAAAATTCAAATTCAAGTCTTACTTGAATTTCAAGTGCATTTGAATTTCATTTTGAATATAATTCCAAATTAATTAAGATGCTAATTTAAATGAATACTTCATTTAAATTTTCCCTCCAAAATGTATTATTCCCATTAATTAAATTATTTTAATTTAATTAATTAACCTTTGATTTAAATCTTAAATCAAACAAGCTGAACTCTTAAGCTTAAATTAGTCAACTTAACTCTTTAAGCCAACTTGTCCAATTGATGGTCAACATGGTACCAAATAATTAACTCCTTAATTATTGGTCAAATTTAACTCTTAAATTAGTTGATTAATTTAACACTTAAATTAATCAAACTAAAATTGACCATTGGATTGGACCCTTGAAAATAGGTCACCAAAGGGTGATTTTCTAACATTTGGAAAATTACTCTACCAATTTTGGAAGCTATTTGGCTTTTGTGTTTGACCCAATAGCTTCTACCATTCAGTGGACGTAGGCTCACAACTCTTTGTGACTTTTGAATATCTTATATTCATTTTAGTTTAAAACTCCTTTTAAATTAATTGACTTAATTCAATTAGTCTCATTAATTAAAGAGCACCCAATCTCCATGGTCGTTGTCCAACCTCAAGCCCATAGAGCCCAACTAATTGGCTGAAATAAATATTCTGCAAAACCATCATAGCTCTATGCGTACCATGCAAATCAGTCCTTCCGTCTCCTATCTCCCGAAAGAGGCCTAAGGCAAGATATTTGTCGGCTCCTTAATTGCCTCAATACTATATCTCTATTCTCAATGTTCGATTCCCTTGTGTGACCTCACCTTTGGAAAACTCCTTTTCCAAATTTTCACTCCACTTTGCTGAAGGAATTCTTGGAATCGATTATTATAAGAACATATATAAGATGCACTTACCCTTCGCAAGAGTAAGGAGTCAAATTCCATCTTGGGTCTCACAAGCCTCTATGCCAAGCAGCTTATACCCACCCTCAACCCAAAAGACCCGCTAGGTGGACAAGAAAGAGTCAAAGCATGAGGATCAGACACAAGGTTATCATGATCCTTAGGTCAGAGGACCAATAATATGCACTAGCATAAGCGGGATAATTGGCCACTACCGACTTGCCACTACAGCTATCTAGTGGATTCTGCGAAGGGTCTTCAGTGTCTTGCTCTCTAACAAATACCCACTAACATACACCCATATCTCATACAGTTACTAATGGATGGAGCAATATCCAACTCTTGAATTTATGCATCGTTAGTGTAAGTCTATCCGAATCTTAGATGCCCCATCTCTTAAGATCCTATGACTTGAAAGATTTAAGATCACGACCGTATGAGACTTATTCTATGGTCATCGAACCAAGTCCCATAGTCATGTGTGATCTAAATGCTTCATCCAATGCAAGTGAAGAAATATAAAGCATAAGATGAAGGTGGCCATATAAATAATATCATTCAATCAAGATTGTTTTGCACGGAAATAGCTTTTACAAGGCCAATGTAATTGGCTTGCCGGGCACTATTTGAAAAATCTCCCACTTACCCTAAAGCTAATGTCGTATGGCCTTGAGACCTATCTTCTCAATAAATTGGATTAAGTACAATGCAAGTATTCCCCAAGTCCAACTTAATAACACCTTGGAAAGTGGCTGCAACTCTTGCTCCATTTCCTAGATGGAGGATCATATTCCCTTCACGAAGACTCTTTCTTCTTTCCATTCCCTATAACGAATTACAAAGGTGAGAACTACATACGGTATCAAATACTCATGTGGAAGAATTAGTCATCATGTGCACTTCAATAAAGTACATAGCCTTTTCAAGGGTTGCAATGTAAGCTTTGTAATTTCTTTTCTAATGCCCCTTTTCGCCACAGTAGAAACAACTACCTTCGGTTCTAACCTTCTTCTTAATTCTCCCAAAACTTTTCTCGGGTTGCTTCCTTTTTGAGGAAGAACTCTTCTTTCTCTTACCTCCTTTTTTAGGACCCCTCAGGCCCTTCAACTTGGAGGAGCATGCAACCATAAGGGGCTTTTCCTTTCTCACAGTTACCTCTGCAGCCACAAGCATATGGATCAATTCATTAATCGTAACATTTGGTTGGACATATCGAAATTCATAACGAATTGATCATATAATGGTGATAATGATTGTAGGATCAAATCTATGTAAAGGTCGTTGTCCATGACCACATCTAATTGTCCAAGCTTCTCGATGAGTCCTATCATCTTAAGGTCGTGATCATAGACATTGGACCCTTCACTCATCCTTGCCCTAAAGAGCTTTTTAGACAAATTGAACCTTTTGTGTCTACTTTGTATACCATACAACTCTTGCAAGTGTACATAGATCTCTTGAGCATGCTTCATGTGCTCATGAGTCTTTTGGGGCTCATTGGACATGGATACCATCATGACACACCTCACTTGTAGATCATCATCTACAACTTTCATGAATATTTTACATTATGCGTCGGTGGCGTCATCACCAAGTGTGTCCATAGGACTTTGATCAAGGACATAAGTCCACTTTTCAAAGTCAAGAGTGATTTTAAGGTTCCTTAACCAATCTTGGAAGTTCGACCCGCTTAGTTTATTGGTTTCCAAAATGCTTGTGAGTGGATTTTTACCATTTTTGTTTGAAGATTTTGAAAATCTGCAAGAGGAGAAAAAAGAGTATAAGCATGTGATTGATTTGATATTAAAAACACGTTTATGGTCTTTCAAGCATATTTTCCTCCCACTGTTTTGTCAAATCCTTCACCCCCTAAAAAAATTTGGAAAATCATATTTTCTAGTGAGAATCAAGATCCCAAAGACTTTCAAGTGGACCCCCGTGACCGAATGTATATCCACGAGCAATCCAAAGGTAAGCAATTTTTGCTAATTGCATCTCATGCAACTCTTGATATATTTTGCCTCACAATTTCATATAGATCCCCTAATGGACGACATCTACATTACTCAGTGTTAAGTTAAACCTACCAATCAAACTTTGATTTGAGACGAGCGCCACAACATCCCCCGTGACCAAGTGTATAATATGTGGGCATTCCCAAATCAAAGTGCATCTCATGCAAAGTATATGGTCGCAGCTTTCCACCTAAGTATGACCCCCTTGATCGGATGTATATCACACAAAGGTGGTAGCCTCGTCATGCCATATAATATTGGTAGAAGGCTTGGATTAATTAAAACTCTTTTAATTTGTATCTATTTCGACTTAATATTTGAAAAGTACTTAGACATTCTAAGTAAAGGGTTTTTGTTTGCAAAGATCTCATCATTTTATCTTCTTATTTAGGTTTTCTATATCCTAAACATGCATATCATACATCAATAGGATATGGAGAGCATAAATAAGTAAATGAGATTAGCATGCTTCTAGGGTAGGATGACCATGAGCCTAACCAAGTGGTGCACTTAGAGCCATATGTACACCACTTAGTTGATTTTAGGTAGGTTGATTAAATCTAGCTATTACATAATTGTATCCCATACATTCATGGGCCTTCAAAAGTCTACATGCCTCCATTGGCCTCCACTATTCCATGTAACATTTATGTAGGAAATCCTCACTCCTAGTGATTCTACTCTCATAACATTTACAAGTTAGAAATAAAGTGGCAAGCAAGCCTCAATTTAATACAACCCATTTCAACAACTTGTAACAACTAAAATCAATATTGAAGGCTCATGATCATCCTCATTCATTCATCATCCATTTAACAACTAAATGAACAATAAATAAATCTAGAATTAGCAATTAGTTCCATCAATTAAATGCTTATCTCATAAATAAATAATTGAACAAGCATAACATTTATGCCTTTATTGGAAGATAAACTTTAACCAATTTTCAAATGCATTCAAAAATGTCAAACACAATTTCGAGAACTTGCACAATGTTTGTGCATCTACCATGTGTGGTGCAAAAACATTTCGAGCACAAAAGGAGTTGGAAAAATACTCAAAACTCACAAAAACTACAAAACAAGGGCTTCTACCCAGCCTGGGTAGGCCGCGCGCACAACATGTGCACAACACCTAGCCAACGCCCGGCTGTTGCTCGGCTGGCCCCCGTTTTAGGGCTTCAAAGTGAATCAAGTTGTTTTCTACTCAACTTTCATGCAACAATAGTTTAAACACATGTTCCTAACAATTAAACACACATTATAGATAGATTTTCAAATTTAAAACCTTTATTAAGAAAGAAAATTAAAGTGCTCAATCATGCCTTCAAAAATTAGAGAAAGCTAGAATCATATTTTTCAAAATCTCCAATACAACTCCAATCAAATTGGATCTAAAAATGACCAAACTCTTTTGATCAAATCAACATGCTATATCACTATATAACATTAATAAATGTTAAACCAACATTCAATATTTATCACTATGAACTGAAACATACTAAAACATGAATCAACACTTAAATCACATAGTAGCACGCTTTCAATTCATCAAATAATAGAGCCACAAGCATCATCAACTAAGCACTCCAATCCATTACTTGGATCAAGTATTTGGTGATATTGATCAATTCATCACATGAATCAATCAAACAATAATCTAAAACATAGCATGAAAAAGGCTCTGATACCACTTGAAGGCAAGAGTAGCGTTAGGATCCATAAATCAAAACTTTATAAGCTTGAAAATAACTAAGCTACTCGAGCTCACAAGGATCTAGTCATGCTATAAATCTGGATTAGGATGAAGAATTACCTCTTGTAGCTCAAAAACAAGGAGAAGATCAACTATCTCTCACGAATCCAGAAATTGTCTGGAACAGACACAGCATAAAGATAGCAACATTTGCCCAAGCTAAATTGCTCCAAAATTCATGAAATTAAATCTGGAACACCTCCATACACAGGGGAAGCTATTTCCTCATCTTTGTGAAGGGCGAGCACATCTCATATGTATTCTATAATGATCGATTCCAAAAAGTGGAATCAAATACTAGGAATAGAGACATAGTATCAAGGTCATAAAGTGGAATCGAATATTGGGAATAGAGATATAGTATCGAGGCTATTAGAGAGTCGATCAATATATTGCTCACAAGGATCTAGTCAATGTTCGATTCCCTTGTATGACCTCACCTTTGGAAAACTCCTTTTCCAAATTTTCACACCACTTTGTGCAAGGAATTCTTGGAATCAATTATTATAAAAACACATAGGATATGCACTCACCCTTCACAAGAGTAAGGAGTTAGATTCCATCTTGGGTCTCACAAGCCTCTGTGCCAAGCAGCTCATACCCAACCTTAACCCCAAAGACCCGGTAGGTGGTCAATGAAGAGTCAAAGCATGAGGATCGAACACAAGGTTACCATGGATCCTCAAGTCAGAGGACTAATAATATACACTAGCGTAAGTGGGAGAATTGACCACTATCGAGTTGCCACTACGGCTATCTAGTGGATTCTTCGGAGGGTCTTTAGTGTCTTGTTCTCTAACAAACACCTACTAACATGCACATATATCTCATACAGTTGCTCATGGAATGGAGCAATATCCAACTCTTGGATTTATGTGTCGCTAGTTCAACTCTATCGGAATCTTAGATTCGCCGTCCCTTAAGATCCTATGACTTGGAAGATTTAAGTTCATGACCATGTGAGACTTATTCCATGGTCATCGAACCAAGTTCCGTAGTCATGTGTGATCTAAGGGCTTCATCCAAATGCAAGTGAAGTAATATAAAGTATAAGATGAAGGTGGTCATATAAAGAATATCATTCAATCAAGATTATTTTACAAAAAAATGACTTTTACAAGGCCAATCTAATTGGCTTTCTGGGCACTATTCCAACAACATAGTAAACTCATCTCACTTGTTGGGCATTATAAATAGGTCATACTCCCTATACCTACCCATTTCCTAACTTCAACAATTTTATACTCTAAATACATTATACAATTCTTCTCATAAGAGTAGGATCAAACCAGTCGTAATATAATAGAAGCACCTTCTTTATAGGTTAGTCGGAATAGTCTAACTCCAGCACCTTATTCAATATCCCATAATAGTCTTCTTCACCACGAACCCTATCAACTTCCTTAACTCATACACCACTATTCCTTGATTTTTTTGCCCTCACTTTGTACATCTATGTGGATCTTAAATCCATTCACAAAGTATTTAGGTCATGTGCTAACATGTATGTTAGGACCCCCAAGCCAAATCATGAAAATATGGATTCATTATGACATTCCTCGAGTTATGAATCTATCATTCATCATATAAAGTGTTAGTATTAACAAACGAATTTGTCAATGTTTACATTAAATTGTACCATACATAATTAAATTAGTGTAACATCTACTTACATTAAAATTTAACCAATAAGCAAATTCATTTTCAATTCTTGCATTGTCATCCTAATTGATGATGCTGAAATATTTCACAAAAATAACTACATCTATGCATTTCAGAAGATACAAGAAATTCAAAAAGAATGCTGAGCTCGAAGAAAGTTGAAATTCTAATATTTGAATAACTTACTTAATGTATTCCTTGATCTCCTTACAATTAAGCAATATATTTAGTTTTGCAGCTCTAAGCTTAGCATTATTTAAATATCTAGTTGTGTAAGCACTAGAGCTATGACCAGGTTGATTGAAAATAGGCAAAGTAGGTGGAATGAAATCACTACTACAACAAATTACACTTTTAGTAACAAAGAATTTCATTTTGTTAACGCTTAAATTCGTTACTTTAGGTCATTGGTAATGAAATTTTGGTTACCAAATGAGTTCAGATAGTATGTATCATATCATGTTCTTTTCCAGTAACATAAATTTAACTAGAAAAGCCCACAATAATCTCCAAACTAAAAGTTGTCCCAATTACATACATATGAACAAGAGCTTGAACGTGTGCATGTATAAGATATGAACTTACATGTTGAAATAAAGCACAATAAAATTCTAGAAATTATAATTCTTATAATCTAAGTCAACTCAATTACTCATTCTACACAAGACAATTGACAAACAATCAAATAAAACAACAATATTGGGCCTCAATGCTTATAACTCTAAAGTAGTTTTCTAAAAGTACATTTCCTTCTAGTAGCACCTTTTCAAACAATTTAAGTATCATGTTCATTGCATTATTAAAACATTTTATTCATTACTTTGATATGCAACTGTCACACCCCAAAATATGACCATATAATCTAATTTCAAAGCGTGAAACTCAATACCAAATAAAAATATATCACTCATCTAAAATCATGATCTTAAATAAAAAAACTCCAACATTCATAATAATTCAAATAATTCTAGCAATATAGAAACTCAAAATGCTCAATATTTTTCCCTAAACTGAAAAAAAAAAAATCATTAAAGGAGAAGAAGTAATTTGCCAACATGGCAATAAAGCTAAACCTACTGCAAAGTCCTCATTCCAAAAAGAATACCTTCAATTTCGGTTCCCGTCAGGACCAGGTTTAACAAAAGAAAGTTAAAGAAGAAAATTAGTGTGAGTAAAAGACTCAATGAGTGCCAAGTGTGTGCAATATGGGTTCATGAATTAAAATTATTTGTACAGTAAAAATATTCGAGGATTTATACAGTGGAAATATTCAAGAAATTGTACAATGAAAATATTTGGGAAGAACATAAGCGAAAATTGTTAAAAAATAAAGCAGTAACGAATCAAGAATTTTATAAATAGTTAAGCAGTAATGAGTCAAGAGTTTAATAAGCGGTTTTCTAGACTAACAACTTAAATTGCGATGACCGAACAGTGTTTGTTATAGCCAGTCAACCTCATGACTCCCACTACTATTACTACCATAATTGCTACTCAATGGGTCCTAATTTCCGCTTTCCTAGCACTAGAAGTGTAAATAGTAGAAGTACTTGGAAGATTTGACAGCGAAATTGGAGGTGGTGGCTCAACAATAGGGACCGCGGTGGGCTTGACAGCATCATTTGAAGGGGGTGATAGAGGTGAGTGAAGAGAGGATCAGAGGGAGCTGTTGAGCTAATGGGGAACCCATTTCTTCACCGTAATCAACCAAGATTAGTAGAGGATTCTTATGTGTTTCTATGTGTTCTACAATAAAATTCTTGAGAAAGGGATGGGTTTTTCAGGGTTTCACACTTCAATTTTTGTACTAAAATAATAATCGATAGTGTGAAGAAAACCCTTAAATTTGGAGAGGAGAAGATGGACGAATGTAAAAGAAATGTAATTTAGGGAGAAAACTTTTCTGCCTTCAAAATTTTCTTCAATTATAAAAAGTTTGATTTGTTTTTCAAACAATTTTTTGTAATTAATAACATCATAAGAATTTTATTTTTTTTGGGGGTGTAACTAACTAAAATATTAATATCTAATTTTAGATAAACTATAGCATGTTTTCTTAATTATGAAATTGTAATTAGTTATAATATAATTATTTAACGGAGATGAGTCATAAATCACTATAATAGAGATAAAATTCAAAGTCAAAGTTTGAATAAGATGAAACAAAAAACATTTTGTCATTCAAATATAAATATAGGCATACATATTAGTTTGGCAAATGCATATTTTTCAATTGAGTTTACAAAAATAATCTTACTTTAAAAAATAATGACAAAATATATTTTTTCTTCTACCTTTTTCTAACTTTTTCCTATCCAAATATTTTTTCTTCAATTACTTACTCTCTCTTAACTTTTTCTTTTGATTTATTCTAAAAATTCAATATATTAAAATTATTTAAAAAATTGTAGTATTATTTGAAAAATGAAATAACCTTGCACTACAAAAATTTTAACAGATGTGTTGAGTGTGCCAAAATTGCTTGCATGTTATTAAGTGTTTATCACAAAGTTGTTAGTATTTCAAAAAAAATTCAAAATTTCTAAGTATGTCTATATTAATGTTATTCAAGTTGATTAGCTTCACATCAATTATAATTAATTGAGTATAAGTATATGATCAAGATCTTCACAAGATTAAGATTTCGTATTAGATGCTTTATTATTAATTTATTTGAAAAAATATGAATTTTTCTTATTTGTATTTTATATCAATTTATTCTAAATATAAACAATTAATTTAATTAATATTATAACTAGCATTTGCTCGGTACAATGTACCTAAAATAATTCCAATATTGAAATACAATTATTTCAAAATTATATATTAAATTTATTTTCGGTGCATTGAACCGGGCACATGTTAGTATGATAATACCTAACATTTATCCTATTATAAGGTCAATTTCAAACACATATATCAATCATTAGATTTAAATTTGGATAACACCAATTTTATCCAAATCCAACCCATTACAGTCCTAAACCTCTCATCCAACTTGGATCACTAATAAATTATTGGTATATGGATTATGGGCCTCATTTATATTCAACTAGCAGCAATTGCACACGGTTCCTACATGCTTACAAATTCTTTTTGAGTAATCATATTATTTGTGCAAATAAAAGCATCATGTTTCCCATTTTCAATATAAATTTAATAACATTGTTATGGAAATATTATATGTTTATCTTATGCACGCATTCCAATTTAATTAGATAAGATATCAATAATGATTGTAATCATAAGAAAATTCAATTGTTAGGTACCTTACAAATTAGTCAATTCTAAAAAATTAATGAAAAACTAAATGTATGACAAAAATAATGAGAGTTGTCTAGTAGATGTGTGGTTATAGAAGAAATAATGGTAGTTTTTTAGTACATTAGTAGTTTTAGGAAAAATAATAAGAATACTTTAAAATATTAGTGCTTGTAGGAGAAATAATGATAACTATTAAATCAATGAGTGGTTGTTTGAACATCATATTACGATTACAATCTGATTTAATTGAATATATGCAATAAGTGAAAAGAGTAAATTTGGTACATTCAAAAATTGATATCATAAAATTTTTAGTTTTAGCATGATATCTCTGGATTTATTCAATAGAAAATTAAAGCGCGAAATTTGTAAAATCGCATCAAGTAACTTCTATTTTATAGATAAAATAGGCTTTCTTTTCATAATAGTATAGATGGATAAATAATTTGTATAGTGGTTATGGCAATCATTTATACTTAAGACAAGTTTTATTAATAATTCATTATATTTAATTATAAATAAACTCTAGACTAATACTTTCTCTACATTATACCATATCAGGATGACTATCTTTAATTTACGTTGCCAATTCATGTAGTAAATGAATGTACACATAGTTGTAACATATAAACTTCTATTTAATTGGATGGTTACACTGATAGAAAGAATTAAGCAACGTCAATAATCATGTAGGTTTTTTAATATACATGTTTAATGAACTGTTATTTTAAATTTAATAAATTATAATTTTTGGATAAATATTTTTCTTGAATTTTTACATCTATAAAAATTACAATACAATACAAAATGTTTTATTTTCTAAAATCAATTAATTAAACAAGAAAATCAAAGTTTTTTAAAATTCATAAATAACTTTTCTAAAATTTTTATTTTGAGAAAAATATTATAATAAATTATAATAGGAAGACAATCAAATTCTTAACCCCTAAAATTTATGCGTCCTAATTCATCTTATAATATAAGATAAAGCAAACAAACTTTGGATAAACTATTTATAAATAGGATAAGTTAAAATTTGGAAGGAATAAATATTGGGGGAATTCATTTTTGGAGGGAATTATATTACTTCATTATGTGAACAAGTGTCAAATAAAACTGTTACCATTTCAATGGAATCATTACTTTTCTTTCTTTTTGCTAACGTAGTGTTTGGTTATGTTTTAGAGAATGAATTTTGAGAGTAGAGTTGGGGAATGTAATAGTTGTGTTAGAGAATGTGATGAATGTTTGTTTATATTTTAGAGAATAGCTAAAATTTTGTTTTGAAGAGTTTTGGTATGTTTGCAGTTAAAATTTTCTAGAAAATTAGATTTTTACACATAAAAAAATAAAATAAAATGAAAACATTATAAAATAAATGATATGAAATATAAGTATAAAAATAAAAAATAAATATATAAAAAAGGAAAGCATACAAAAATAAAACTATATATGCACATATACATATTACTATATACATATATATACACATATACGTACATATATAAAATGAACCCAGCACCCTGCCAATGTGGCAATTGAGCTTTCCGTTAGGATAGGTGTGGGTGGTTTGAGGTTTTGGGGGGGTGGGGGGGCGATTTGGGTTTTCTCAAAATAAAGAATAATTTTGTCTTTTACTTTTTAGATATTTAATTTTATTTTTAATTTTTTTTAACTATAGTGAAGGGTGACATGGGCATATAGGGAGGTGCCAATCTTTGGAGGAAATTTTTATATTACATTAATTTATAGAGGGAACAAAATTTTGAAGGAATAAACTTTGGAGCAAATTTGGAGGGAAACAAATTTTAGGTGGGACTTTATTTAATTGTGATTTAAAATTAGTAACAAAAGTATTTGTTACCATTTTCATATAACAAAATTTTGGAGGAAAAAAATTTTTAGAGCGTAAAATATTAACTGTAGTAACAAATATATTTGTCACTATAAAATTAAATTGTAATAGATTTGTCAATGTAACAAAAAGTAGAAACTTTTGTTACAAATATGTCTTCCAAGAGGTGGGAAAAATTATTTGTAGCAATACTTCAGTTTTCATAATGAATTTTTCTTTAGTTACAAAACAATAAAAATTTTGGGCAATAAATATTCATTAAAGGTAACAAATATTTTTCTTGGTTATCCAAGATGAGTGCTTTAGTAACAAAATTCCAGTCTCGTTATGAAAAAATCATGATTTTGTAACAAAATTTTCCTTCGTTACCAAAATTTTTGTTGCAAGAAGTGCAATTTATTGTAGTGCACCTTTGACACCATCATCATTCCCGCTAGCTCTTATCCTTGAGCAATATACATGTGACTGGAAGCAATACAAGCAAAAGTTGGATATCTCTCGGCAAACAAATGCCTCACAAATAGACCGCTTCACTTGTACCTTTTGCTTCACAATTTTTTTTAAGTTTGCCAAGCTCCCTAAATGTAATATAAATAACACTTTAAATATACATATATTCAAAAGTGTGAAACAATTATAACAAATTAGCATTCAAATATGAATATTATTTTACCTTTCAAAAAGATACATCCACCAATATTGTACGGCCATCTATGTCTCGCCTCCTCTATTAAATGGATTTGTAAATGCTCCATGAAATCAAAAAATGATGGAGGAAAAATCCTTTCAAACTTGCATGAAAATTGTTGGAATATTTTTCTCCATTTTGACCAAGTCATCATGTCTCAAAATCATATAACATAAGTCTTTAAAGAACTAATTAAGCTTGGACAAAGGCTTCCATATGTGATCTAGCAATTCTTTCAATGCAATCGTTAGCAATTGCTTCATGAAAATGTGATAATCATGACTCTTCAATCCATAGATTTTATGCCTATGCATGTTGATACGTCCGGCCAAATTAGAATAAATTTTATGCCTATGCATGTTGCATCATCAATTGTGAAGACATACTTAGCCTTATGCTTGCACCACTACCCATTTTCCTTCTGAATTAACTTTAGCTCGCGCCTCTTGCAATAGACATTCAAGTCCAAACGAGCCTTGATATTATCTTTGATTTTTTCCTTGATGTCCATCACAGTGTTAAAGATATTGCCAAAGAAATTCTTTTCAACATGCATCATGTCCAAATTATATTTGACTAAGTTTCTATTCTAATAAGATAGTTCCCAAAATATACTCCGCTTGGTCCAGTTATGCTACACACTATAGCTAGGGATTCTATGAGCACTACCATGTTTTGTAACTTTAAGTAAGTTACATAACAATCCCCACAATTGTCATCAATGGAGTAAGAGGACCATAATCAACCCAATTCTTCAAGAAACTAGTCATGATTCTCCTTAATTGATGGCCATTATCTAAGAATTGTCAGTAGTAGTCAAACCAACTATTTGTTCGACCATATCTAAGAGTGAATGCTTTAGAGTGGTATATACAGTAAGGATAAGTTAATTTACCTATTATCATCCACTCAGATGAAATTCCATAAGCTGGGAAGTTATTTATTGTCCATAACAAAGCAACTTTCATAATAAAATTTTGTTTGTTGAAAAGCGTCACAAGTGACCACACCTGTTATCTAAAGCTCTTTCAATTCTTCAATTAAATGTTGCAGGTAGAGATCTATCATGGCTTCTAGGTTTTTTGGCTCGGTAAATATGCATGTCAAAACATATAGAGGGATGTCATACACATTTCTAGAGGCAAATTATATATGTGACTACGAGATCAACATGAATACGGTGATGTTGATTGATTGAAAGGGGTAAAGCCATCAGCACAGAAACCAAGTCTCACATTTTTCAAATGGCTTGCAAATTCAGGATATGTTTGATCAAACTATTTTCAAGTATTCCTATCTAATAAATGACACATGACACCATCTTCTCGATGTTCTCATAATCCCTTGTCATGTGAGGTGATGAAGTCATCAACATACATAGCCTCTTCAACCTAGGGATCAAAGGTAAATAATGCATTTTTTTCACTAGCACATCTTGAAACTTTCCTTTACTCCTTTGATCTTGAGTTTTCTACCTAGTTGCTCTATAAAAGTTATATTGATTGTTATATTCATCTTTTTTGTAATACAATATGCTTCCATTAACACAACACTTAATTTTTGTGTCACCAAGTCGAGCCTACTATCTAGCTTTCGCGCCTGACAATAACTAGTAGTGAAGTAAGGTATAGCACAAGGATCTAAGTTAGAAAGTAAAATAGCTAAATAAAAACTTGACTACACTTCATCCAAGGATCTAATCATGCTCTTAAAAGGGATTTGGTTGCAGAAAAATACCTTGATCGCTTAAAATCCAAGGTAGGAAGGATGGCAATGTTCAAAACTACCAAATCTTGACGCAGCAGAGAAATGACAATGTTTACCCTAGCATATCACCTCCAATTGAGCTGGAATTTGGACAGAAACTTCTCAACACCTTTGAGAATCTTCAATAAAATTTCAGCAAAAACAAAAATCAGCAAGGTCACCAAAAATGCCTCCAAACAATCTGCACCGCAGTGGATCTACAAAAGCTTAGCTTCCCATGCATGGAGCCTCTAATGAAATGATCCACACATCTAAGGCAAGCTCCAATCAACCTCTAGTTAGCTAGATCACCAAATGATGAAGAAGAGGTGAAGGCCAAAAATTGGTGGAGAAGGTGTGGAAAGTGTGTGAAAGTTCAACACATGAGTGGATCACACTTTTGGAGGAAAAAAGAGAATCCATCATTCATTAAGCAATGTGGCCGGCCACCTCCTCTATTTATAGAGGAGGGAGTGTGATGCAAGTTGGCATCACACCCTCCATGAGGTGGGGTGCCAACCAAGCAAGTCACTTGCATGTGAAATGTGAATTTCACTTGCATTTGAATTTCATTTGGAGTCTTCATTTCATCTCAGGAAATGTCATCCAAATTAATTCTAAATGAACCTCAAATGAACTCCTTCATTTGAATTTTCCTCCAAAATTAATTCCTCACATTAATTAAATTAACTCCTTAATTTAATTAATTGGTCTTAACTCAACTCCTCAAGTCATCTAACTTAACTCTTTAAGCTAGAAGGTGTTAACTTAACTCCTTAAGTTGACTAATTAATTGTCATATGGCACTAATTAAATTAAATCCTTAATTTAATTGGTCTAATTTGACTCCTTAAATTATTTTGATCAATTTAAAAATTAAATCAATCAAGCCAAAATAACTAGAAATTAGCCAACCGTTTATCTCCACAAAATCGGTCACATGGGATTTTCTAACTCTTAGAAAATTCCATTCATCAAATAAAACTTCCTTTAGGTTTTTATGTGTGACCTATTAGGTTCTCCCATTCCTTAAGACATCATCTCACAACAATTGTGATATTTTGAATATTGAAATATTGGTATTAGTTTAAACTCTTTTAAACTAATAACTCAATTCAATTAATCTCTATTAATTGAAGAGTACCAAGAGTACCCAATCTCTATGCTCGATGTCTAGCCTCAAGCCCATGGAGCCCAACTAATTGGTCGAAATGAATATGCTCTTGGTAAACCGTTCTAACTCTATGCTTACCATGCAAATACAGTCATTCCATCTCCTATCTCCCAAAAGAGGCCAAAGGTAAGATATTTTTCAACTCCCTAATAGCCTTGATAGTTATATTTCTATTTTTAATGTTCGATTTTGGTTTATTACCTCATTTTTTAGAAACTCCTTTTCCAAATTATCATAATACCTTGCGCAAGGACTCCTCGAAATCGATCATTATAGAACACATAGGAAATGCACTCGTCCTTCACAACAACGAAGAGATGGATCCTATCTTGGATCTCACAAACCTCTATGTCTAAGTAGCTCACAGCCAATCTCAACTGGATGACCTGCAAAGTGGTCAAGGAAGAGTCAAAGTATGAAAACCTAAACACAATGTTACCATGGATCCTCAGGTCTAAGGATTAATATATGAACTAGCGTAAGCTAGAGAACTTGCCACTACTGACTTGCTACGATAGCCATTTAGTAGATTCTCTGAGTAGCCTTCAATGAACTTGTTTTCTAACAAGCACCCATGTCTAACATGGATTGTTTATAAAATGGAACAATATCCAACTATTTGGATTTATGCATCATTAGTGCAAGTCTATCTGAATTTTAGATGCCCTGTCTCTTAAGATTCTATTACTTGAAATATTTTAAGATTACGACTGTATAAGACTTACTTCATGATCACCACCCAGTACGTGACCAAGTCTCGTAGTCTTGTGTGATTTAAGGGCTTCAACCAAATGTTAGTGAAGTAAAATAAGCATAAGATGAAGATGGCCATGTAATATGAATATCATTCAATCAAGATTGTATCATAAGTGAAATAGTTTACATGTCAATCTAATTGGCTGTGGGGAACTATTTCAACAAGTAGGAACAACATTTCCCTTGGGGTGGGGCCTTAGACATTAATTATAGCATCTCATCCATGGAATTTTGAGGCACATTGATGTTGCTCTTAATGTTGTGTATTCTCACATCAATAAGTAATAGAGAATACACTTCACATCCATCATGTAGTGGTTGATTGTACTCATGTAATAAGTCATAAAACCTTTGAGCTTCTTCATTAGGATGTTTGTTGCCACTATTAGATTGAAATGGTATACCCTTATACCACTAATTAATCCCTGATTCATCATATACTATTTCTGCATGTCTATGCAGTTCACCAGGATACTGATCTTGTTGCCCACTAGTTGATGCACCATAATCAAATGTATGGTCATATATTTCTTGGTAAAGATCTAACTCCTTATTAATTGACTAGTAATAGTAACTTGGCCTAAATCCTATCAAGTACAAGTTCACCTTAACATCATCACATTTTAGCAATGTCCAGCATTTCATTTCATACAGTTTGAAAGAACACCTAATTGTCTTATCTCTTATAATTTGTAGCAAAGTATGTGCATGATTTATGAATTCCTCAACCTCATCCAAAAATTCTTGCTTAATCCCAGCATAACCAAGGTACAACCTATTGTACATCTAAAGTTTATATAGAGGAATATGTCGGAATAGTATCCCACAAACCAATTAGATTAGTGTATAAAACTACATCTGTGATACAATTTTGATTGAATGATATTCTATAAAATGGTCATCTTCATCTAATGTATTTATGTTTTTCTTCACATACATTTAGTTGAAGCCTTTAAATCATACAAGATTGTGGTACTTGGTCATGCAAATGATGGTGATCATTAAACAAATCTCTATGGTCGTGATTATAAATATTCCAAATCATAGAATCTTAAGAGATGGGGCATCTAAGATTTAAATAGATTGGCACTAACGATGTATACTCCAAGGAATAGGATGTTGCCCCATTTCATAGGCAATCTATGTAAGACATGGATGAATGTTAGTGGGTGCTTGTTAGAGAACAAGTTATTGAAGATTCGCCTAAAGAATCTACGAAATAGTCAGAGTGGCATACATGTAGTGAAAAATTCTCTAGCTTATTATAGTACATAAAATTAGTTCTTTGACCTAAGGTTCCATGGTAGCCTTGATTTAGGTCCTTATGTTTTGATTTTGTCCGACCACGTAGCGGTTTGCCCGAGGCTTAGGTTGGGAAAAAGCTAACTAAGTATAGAGATTGGTGAGTTCCAAGATAGGATCCACTTTGCTTGTTCGTGAAAAATGAGTTAATCTCCTATGTATTCTGGTAGTATGACAATTTGGAAAAGAAGTTTTCCAAAGATGAAGTCATAAAAGAAATCGAACATTAAAGATAGATACATAATTATTGAGGCTATTGGGAAACCTACAAATATCTTGCCCTAGGCCTCTTTAGAGAAATAGGAATCAAAATGACAGTATTTGCATGGCAATTGTAAGCGGAGTAGGTTCACCCAAGATTAATTAATCCAATTTGTTGGGCTCCGTAGGCTTATGCTAGACATTGGCTATGCAGATTGAGTACTTTTAAATTAATAGAGATTAATTGAGAGAGTTATTAGTTTTATTAGTTTAAAAGAGTTTAAACTAATCAAAATATTTGATATTCATTAAGTCATAAAGAGTTGTGAGCCCATGTCTAAATAATTGGTGAACCTAAAGGGTCGCACACAAAAGCCTAGAGCACTCTAATTGGAATTACAGAAATTATCTTAGTTAGATATTTTAATTGGTCAAGTTTGGAAAAGACCAAATTGACTAATTAAGAGTTGGCCACAATGGCTGGACTAATTTAAATTGCTAAATTAATCAAATAATTTAAGGAGTTAAGTTAGGCTAATTAAATTAAGAAGTTTATTTAATTGGAGCTATGTGTTAATTCAATTAGTCTAGTGAAGTTAAAGAGTTAAGTGGATTTAATCAAATTAAGAAGTTATTTAATTAATTGGAGAATCTAATTTTGGAGGGAAAATAAAAATGGAAGAGTGAATTTGAATATTAGGTGGTAATTTAATTTCTTAATTAAAAAGTAGATTTTAAATAGTGGAAATTAGAATCACATTTGTCATGCAAGTAGGCAAGGTGTGAGGAGTATGTCACGGGTGCTTCTAGATGCCCCTATCACACTCTATAAATACCTCTCATCAAGCCTTTTGGTTGGCCACTGCTCTTTTTGCCCTCCAAAAATTTAGTTCATGTGTTGAGGAAAATAACCGACTCTCCTAGATTATTTCCAACTCTTCCTTTCTTCCAAACTTCCTCCTCCCTTCTCCATCACATTCCTCCTTCATCCTCATCCTACTTCTAGTATAAGAGTGAGGATTTTGAATGTGATAGGTGTGTGGATAACTTTGGAGGCGCTACACTTAGAGTGCTATATTGTTGGCAAATAAGGAAGACTCTTGGAAAAGTGTTCTTTTACCTCAATTGCCAGCGGCTTGGAGGCTCCTCGGTGATCCATTTTTTCTACTGAAATTCCACATTTTGGAACTCATTTGGAAGAGTTTTATGGCCTCAAGTTGCTGTCCTTGATGGCCTAAGTTGTGGGAAGAAGAATCAAAGTGAAAGGAGTGGTAGATCTTCACCAAAGAGGTATCTATTGGAAGATCTCCAAATTGATGTTGTGAAAATCAATCATGGTACTTTATCTTGATCTAAAATCCTTATATATGGTATAATCTAGATCCTTGCGTGTGATGATGCAAGTTACATTTTATGTTTTAATTTCCTATAGTGAATGGATCCTTGACTCATCACTACCTTCAAGTGGTATCAGAGCTAATTTTATGCCTGATTTTGGATTTTTTTTGAATTAATTCATGTGATAAATTGATTCTAGGACTCCAATTTCTTGATTCAATTAATGGATTTAATATTTTGGAGTTGATGCATGTGGCTCTTGATGTGAAGAATTGAAATATGTTAATATGTGTTAGATAGTGATTTAGATATGTTGGCATGGGTTTTAACTCTTATGCTAGATGTTGATTTGGCATGAGATGATGTTAAATAGTGATATAGCATGTTGTTTATTGCTTAAAAGTGTTTGGATCTAATTGGATTGGAGTTTCTTTAAGTTGTTTGAAGAATACTGATTCTTCCCTAGATTTGATTTTTGAATCAATTTGAGCACTTCAATTTCTAGTTTTAAAGGTGTTTGAATTCTGAAAATTTATCAAAATATGTGTGGAATGATTTTATGGAGATGTCCATCGAATTTCATGTATAAAATAACATAAAAAGGGGCTTGGCAGAGCCTTTAGGTAGCAAGGCACAAGACTGTCGCCCAGGTTGTTGCGCCCTGCACGTAGTGGGCGCATTATGTACGCGCTTGCCTAAGCTACCTAGAGTGGCCTTGAGCCACTTTAGTGCAATTTTATTGTTCCTAACTTGATTATTTCATACAATTTTGATGCACAATTGTTGTGCAATTACTCAAAACAATATTGGATATTTTTGCATGCTTTTAAGATCAAATTTAAGTATGCTCTTCAAAAGTGTGCAAAATTATGATACAAAAGTGTTATGCTAAATTTTGCCTATAATTTGTTTATATGATAAGCATTTAATTATTGGATTGAATGTCAATTCTTGTTATTGTTCATTTAATTGGTGGATGAATGATGAATGGATGAATGGAGATGAACATGAGCCTTTAAATTGGTTTAATTAAAACTCAATGCTGATTGAATAGGTTGTATTAAATGGGGCTTGCAAGCCTCTTGTTTTTCCACTTTATAAATATTATGAGAGTAGAACATTTAGATGGTGAGGATTTTATTTTTATTGTAATTGTAGCAAGGAGGCTAAGGAGACCCAAAGGATCAAGATGGCTTGAAGACCTATAAATGTCTAGAATATATTCATTTAATAGATAGGATCTATTAATTTAATCAATCCACCTAAATCAAGTACGTGGTGCATCTATGGCTCTAAGTACATCACTTAGTTAAGTCTTATGCTCATCCTAAGTTTAGATGCATGTTAGGCTTGCTTACTTATTTGTGCTTTCTTTATCCTTTGATGTGTGGAGATGCACACTTAAGATAGAGAACCTAAATAAGCAAAGATAAAATGATGAGATCTTACAAGAAAAAATTTCTTCACTTAGAAAAGCATAAGTTCTATCAATATTAAATCAAAATAGATAAAATTAAATGATGTTTAATAATCTATGTCTTCTATCAATAGGTGTGTGACATGAGTCGCTACCACAATTATGAATTATCTCACCAGTCATGGAACACATTTTTGGGGAAAGTTATGATTGCTACATTAGCATGAGATGCACTTTAATGTGACCTTAGTATGATATTATCTCACTAGTCATGGAATGATCATAGTTGGGTGCACAATTATAGAGGATTGGTAAGTCCGCCTTAACACCTAGTAATATAGATATGGCACTAGTGATGGGTCTATATAAAAGTGAGGCAAAATATGTTATATATTAAAGATTATGTAGAGATGTAATTGGTAAAATTTACATACCTTAGGGCCACAAATAGATGTCTCACGAGTCATGGGTCCATGAATGATGCATTTGGGCCTTAATTCTCACTAGAAATATGATTTCCTAAATTTCTTATAAGGGTAAGAAATTCGATAAAATAGGAAGACCAAAATATACCTGAGAAACCATAATCACATTTTCAATATCAAAATTCAATCAGAAGCTTCTATTCACTTCTTCGCTTTCTGTAGATTTTTAAAATCTCAAAATGGCTAAAAATTCACTAAACATCATTTTGGAAACCAAAAATCTTACCAGGCTGAACTATCATGATTGTCTTAGAAACCTCAAGATTGTTCTTGACTCCGAAAAAAGGACATATGTCTTGACTTAAAGTCCATGGACACCCCAGGCAATGACGTTGATCAAGAGGCATGCAAAACATTCACAAAATGGGTAGATAATGACCTCCAAATCTGGTGCCTCATGATGCCATCCATGTCTAATGAGCTTCAAAATTCTCACGAAAAGATGAGAAGTGCCTCGAAGATTCACTTGCACCTACAAGAGTTGTATGGCGTGCAGACTAAGCACAAATAACACATGTTATTAAGGAGCTCTTTAGGACTAGAATGGTTGAGGGGTCAAGTGTCCATGACCATGGCCTCGAAATAATTATGCTTATTGAAAATCTCACTACTTTGGAAGTAGTTATGGATAACAACCTCTATGTGGATTTGACCTACAATTATTACCAAGTTCATTTGACCAATTTGCAATAAACTTTAACATGTCTAAGCAAGAGGTCACTATCAACAAATTGGTCAACATGTTGGTAACGGTGGAGGTGACTACGAAGAAAGACTAATGATTGGCCTTTCATCCTAATCTAGAGGCCTAAAAGGCGAGAAGAAAAGGGATAAGAAGAAGAAAAGTTTTTCTTCAAAGGGGAAACAACCATTAAAGGTATCTTGTGGGCTTAGAAAAACAAAGAAGACAATAAGGATGCCACTTGTTTCTATTGTGGTGAAATGGGCCATTGGAAGTGAAATTGCAAGGAGTATCTAACAACCCTTGGGAAGGGTACATTTTTTATTGAAGTGCATTTAATCACAAATTCTTCCTCACAGGTTTTCATACCTCATGTGGTTCTCACCTTTGTAATTCATTGCAGGGGATGGAAAGAATAAGAAATCTAAGTGATAGGGATATGCTTTTTTGCCTTGGCACTAGAGCAAGATTTGTTGCCAAAGCTAAAGGCGTAATAAAGCTAGAATTAGGGATTTCTATGATTGTACTTGATCCTTGTTACATTGTACCAAATCTTGTTAAGAACATCATTTCAATTCCCATTTTAGATAATGAAGGATATGATTTTTGAATAAAAAATGGGAAATTAAAGACAATGAAGAATAGTTCTTTAGTTGCTTATGGTACATTAAGTAATGGGTTATACATTCCAAATTCTCAATACACATTCAACAAAACAACAAAAGAAAATTAGATAATCATGAAAATGGCTATCTTTGGTATCTTAGACTTGGGCATATTTCCAAGAATAGAATGAACAAGTTAATAGCCCTCAAATCACTAAATGTTAGTGGATTAGAAGACTTACCTACTTGTGAGTCTTGTTTAAAGGAAAAAATGACCAAGGCTCCTTTTATAGGATAAACGAAGCGTCCCACTAATTCTTTGAACTTGATCCATATGGACATCTGTGGCCCACCAAAAGTTAGTGCAAGATGAGGCTATTCTTACTTCATTACCTTCACTAATTACTTCACTCAGTTTAGACATGTGTATCTTACGAAGTACAAGTCCAAAACGTTTGAAAAGTTCAAAGAATATAGGAGTGAAGTAAAAAAGTAACTTAGATTTAGTATTATAACTCTTCGATTGGATCGAGGAGGAGAATACTTAAGTACCGAATTCTTGGATTGTCTAACAGAGAATGGGATTTTATCATAATGGGCTTCACTTGGCACACCCCAACATGATGGAGTGGCCGAGAGGAGAAACTATACCTTATTGGACGTAGTACCTTCCATGATGAGCTTTATCGATGTCCCTATGTCATTTTGGGGATATGCCTTAGATGCGGCAGTAAGGCCACTAAACATAGTATCCTCAAAATCGGTGCCAAAGATACCACATGAGATGTGGTATGGCAAAGCACCTTCTTATTCTTATTTAAAAGTTGTGGGGTCTCCCGCCTATGTCAAGCGACTAGTGGGGGATAAGTAGGATGCGAGATCCACCTTGAGCAAATTTGTTGGATACCCAAAAGAGTCTTTAGATTATTACTTGTATGATCCTTTGGAACAAAAGGTGTTTGTTTTGAAGAGCGCCACATTTTAGAAAAGGATTTCTATTATATAGAAAAGACATTGTCGTTGATCTTGATGAAGTTTAAGATGATATGCCACAAGTGATAGAAATAAAAGAGCATCTTGAGCCAAGTACACAATTTAATAGAAAGTCAGACCGGATCAAGAAGCAGCTTGAAAGGTTTGGATTCCTTCATGAGACGGGTCAAACTAATAGTGATCCAAGGACTTATAAGGAAGCCATGTCGAACATAAATTCGGGCCATTGGCTTGAGGCCATGAAATTCAAAATGAACTCTATGTACTCCAACAAAGTATGGACTATGGTACATCCATCGGAGGGTATAGTACGCGATGATTGCAAGTGGATCTATAAGTGTAAGCTTGGAGTCGATAAAGAGGTTAAGGCTAGACTAGTGGCATAAGGTTATACTTAAACACCCAGTATAGATTTCAAGAAAACCTTTTCACCGGTTGCTATGTCTAAGTCCATAAGGATTATGCTTGCTAAAGCCGCTTACCACAACTATGAAATTTGACAAATGGATGTAAAGACTACCATTCTCAATGGAAACATTGATAAGGAAATTGATATGGAGCAATCAAAAGGCTTTATATCTGAAGTGAGTGAGCAAAAGATTTACAAACTCCAAAGGTCCATTTATGGACTAAAGCAAGCATCCCGAAGTTGGAACATACGTTTTGATGAGATGGTTAAATTATTTGGCTTCACCAAAAATGTGTATGAAGCATGTCTGTACAAAAAGGCTAATGGGAATTTGACACAATTTATTGTGCTTTATATCGATGTCATCCTTATCATGGGAAATGAGAAAGACACGTAGAATGTACTAAATCATGGTTATCTTCATAATTCTCCATGAAGGATTAGGAAGAACCATATTATGTTTTGAGAATAGGAATCCATAGAGATAGATCAAGGAGGATGTTGGGGCTTTCCCAATCCATGTACATAGATAAGATGCTAAAGAGGTTTTGCATGGAGGAATCCAAGAGGAGATATCTTCCCATGAGACATGGCATGCATCTCCCTAAGTATATGGACCCTAAGACTGAGGAGGAGATAAAAAGAATATCTCACATACCCTATGCATCCACTATTGGAAGTATAATGTATGCTATGCTATGTACAAAATCGGATGTAGCTTTCACTCTAAGTGTTATGAGCTGCTACCAATCCAATCCCTGTAAGAGTCACTGGAGAGTCATAAAAATATCCTAAAGTACTTAAGAAGAACTAAGGAGTTGGTTTTGGTATACTATAATGGAGAATTGATGGTTGTTGGATTCTAGCTTCCAATCCAGTGAAGATGACCTCAAATCCACTTCTAGATTTATATTTTACCTCAACAGAGACGCAGTAAGTTGGAAGAGTTCCAAACAAGACACCACGACTGATTCTACCACTAAGGCAGAATATATTGTGGTGCCGAACACTGCAAAGAAAGGTGTTTGAATGAAAAACTTCATCTAAAAGTTGGATGTCGTGCTTAGCATTGCGAAGCCAGTAATTATCTATTGTGGCAACAATGGAGTTATTGCTCAAGTAAAAGAACCAAGATCTCATTAGTGATCCAAGCAAATTTTAAGGCGTTATCATTTGATCCAAGAATCATTTATAGGGGCAACATTCGAGTGGAGAGAGTTGCCTTGAAAGAGAATACAAATTCACTAAGTTAGTCCCTAATGCAAAAGGTCTTTGAAGGGCATCTTGAGAAGATGGGCTTAAAGGCTATAAAGAATTAGCTTTAGGACAAGTGGGAGATTGTTCGAATAGTGCCCTGCAAGCCAATTAGATTGGCGTGTAAAACTACTCCATTTGTGATATAATCATGATTGATTGATATTCTATAAAATAGCCATTTTATCTTATGCATTTATGTTTTTCTTCACATGCATTTGGTTGAAGCCCTTAAATCTTACAAGACTAAGGGACTTGGTCATTCATATGATCGTAATCATGAAACAAGTCTCTATGGTCATAATTTTAAATATTCCAAGTCATAGAATCTTAAGAGATGGGGTATCTAAGATTCAGATAGACTTGTACTAATGACGCATACTCCAAGGTGTTGGATATTGTCCCATTTCATTGGCAATCCATGTAAGACATGTATGCATGTTAATAGGTACTTATTAGAATACAAGTTCACTAAAGACTCACCTAGAGAATCTACGAGATAGCGGGAGTGGTAAGCTAGTAGTGGAAAATTCTCTAACTTACAATAGTGCATATAGTAAGTCCTTTGACTTAAGGTTCCATGGTAACTTTGTATCTAGGTCCTTATTATGCTTTGATTTTTTCTGACCATGTAACAAATTGCCCGGGGCTTAGGTTGGATACAATCTACCTAAGTCTAGAGGTTGATGAGTTCCAAGATAGGATCCGTTTCGCTCATTTGTGAAGAATGAGTTGATCTCCTATGTATTCTAAGAAATCCTTACTCGAGGTAGTAAGACAATTTGAAAAAGGAATTTCCAAAGATGATGTCATAAAAGAAAATTGAACATTAAGAATAGATACATAGTTATGGAGGCTATTGGGGAACCAGCAAAAATCTTGCCATAAGCCTCTTTCAAGAAATAGAAATTAGAAGGTTTATATTTGCATAGCAATCCTAAGCGGAATAGGTTCACCCAAGATTAATTCATCTAATTGGGTGGGCCTCATTAGCGTGTGGTAGACATCGACTATGGAAATTGAGTGCTCTTCAATTAATAGAGATTAATTGAGAGAGTTATTAGTCTAAAAGATTTTAGACTAAATCTTTTAGACTGATCAGAATATTTGATATTCATTAAATCACAAAGAGTTGTGAGCCTGTGTCTAATTAATTGGTGAACCTAAAGGGTCACACACAAAATCCTAGAACACTTTAATTGGAATTGGAGAAATTATTCAAGTAATTAGATCATTTAATTGGTCAAGTTTGGAAGAGACTAAGTTGACTAATTAAGACTTGGTCACAATGGCTTGATTACTTTAAAGTGTTAAATTAATAAAATAATTTAAGAAGTTAAATTAAGCAGTTAATTTTATTGGAGCCATGTGATAATTGAATTAGTCTTGTCAACTTAAAGAGTTAAGTTGATATAACTAAATTAAGGAGTTAATTTAATTAATTGGATAATCTCATTTTGGAAGAAAAATCAAAATGGAATAGTCCATTTGAATATTAGGTGGCACTTTAATTTTCTAATTAAAATTAGATTTTAGTTAGTGAAAATTAGAATCACACTTGGCATGCAGGTGGGCAAGGTGTGAGGAGCATGTGAGGGTTGCTTCTAGATACATCAATCACACTCTATAAATACCTCTCATCACACATTTCGGCTGGCCACTAGCTCTCTTTTTCCTCCCAAGATTTATCTCATGTGTTGAGAAATATAACCACATCTCCTAGATTCTCTCCACCTCTTCCTCTTTCAAACTTCCTCATCTCTTCTCCATCACATTCCTCTTTTATCCTCATCCTACTTCTAGCATAAGAGTGAGCATTTAGAGTGTGATAGGTGTGTGGGTGCCTTTGGAGGCACTATACTTGGAGTGCTAGATTGTTGGTGAACAAGGAAGGCTCTTGGAGAAGTGTTCTTCCACCTCAATTGCCGGCGGCTTGGAGGCTCCTTGGGGATCGATTTTTGCTGCTATAAATCCATATTTTGAAGCTCATTTGGAAGAGTTTTGTGGCCTCAAGTTGCTATCCTGGTGGCCTAAGGTGTGGGAAGAAGAATCAAAGTGAAAGGAGTGATAGATCTTCACTATAAAGGAATCTATTGGAAAATCTCCAAATTGATTGTGTGAAAATCAATCAAGGTACTTACTCTTGACCTAAAATCCTTAATTATGGCATAATCTAGATCATTGGGTATAGTGATGCAAGTTACATTTTTTGTTTTAATTTCCTATGGTGAATGAATCCTTGCCTTACCACTACTTTCAGAATATCCATCTACATTATTAGAAAAACTTTGTTACCAGAATTAATTGAGTGTTAATGTATGGCATATTAATCACTTGTTGCCTAAAGAAGCAAATTATTTGGATTAACTTAATTATTTCATGGATAAATCAAAAACCACATGAGCATAACCCAAGGGGTAATTCATGAACCTAGAGAAATGGGTAGGTTAAGTTATCCTTATTTTTGATGTTGTTAATTTGGGTAGTGATTTTCATACAAGCCGAAAATTTTATTAATACATAAAATAAATATTTAATTAGTCCTTTATTCATTTCGAACGAGTTCGAAATGTTTTATAATTTGACTTCGATTTAGTAAATTATATCCATTCCATCCTTTAATTATTTCAAAAGAAAATAGAGCATGCAGCTTTTCATTTTGTTTATTGTTGATTCTGTTGTGCCAAATAAATAATGCAAACAATTACGCAAGTGCACGTGTCGCAACAAGTAATAAAATGATGAGAAAAGTGTCGATCCCACGAGGAACTAAATTATTCACTACTAATTATTAATTTATCACACACTTGTTTTATTCAAACAAAATCAATTAAATAAGAATTAAAACTAAACTAATGAAAATAAGAAAAAAAAGGTACTGATTAAGATTTCTATCAGGATATAGAAGCCTAGAATTATGATTTCATCAATAGTATAAGTTGATTACATAATTTTCTCCCTATGAAATTAATAACAGGTTATTAGTCTTGAGTCTTATACAATTACAAGGTTCTTCCGAATTACCCGCAATCAAATCCCTAATTTATCCAATTCACTATATTCCTATGTGAATTAACTAAATTATGAGTAAGGTTGTATCACTCAACTAACTCCCTACAAGTAGGTACATTCCTATCCTACTCACAAATTAATTAGTTCATCAATTTGAACAATTAATCCTAAGGTCTTCTATTGTCAATCAATCCCTATATTTTCTTTTCCAAGACTCCTCTAGGGTTTAAAGATACACTTGATTGTTGATCAGGCAATCAAATAAAAAAAGCACACAATAGAATAAATAAACTTAAGCGCTATTAATTTCATGGAAGAAAATCATGCATCAATTTATTCAAAAGAATCCATCATAATCCTAGAGTAACGAATTTGTTCATAATTGAATTGTCAAACAAAACATAAATAAAATGAAACATCGTTTCAAATCCAGAATTAAAAACAAAATCAAAGGGAGAAGAAAAAACTCTATTCCTAGATGAATCTGATCTCCACTTTGTCCTCATCTGAATCCCGAATTTTTGCGATTCTTCTGATCTCCAAAATAGAAAAAATCTCCTCCCCCAAAACTAAGTGTCTAAAAGGCCTATTTATAACTGATTAAAAGAGTCTTCTGATTAGAATAGGACTTGAATAAATAAAAAGACTTTTCTATCCATCCTTGATTAGATCATGAGGTGTCATCCAGTCAGCATTCCCATCAACTTTTATCAATTTGTCCCCTTTTGTAGCTTCTCCACTTATATTCCTGTAATTCCAAATTTTCATCAATTAGCAAGGGAATTATAATTTTTTAAACAAGAAAATTATTTGTTAAGTCTTAAACATTATATTAAAATTAATACTAATATGGAGTTAACATTTATTTTTTTCGTTTAGAGCCTACAAGGGATATTTTTGAAAGACCACACATCAAAAATAACTGGGCATAGTCTTCCATATTGAACATTTAACAAGTCATAATTTTGGCTCTTAAGAGTTATTATAGGAAATTTTATGAAAGTTTATATCCCCAGAATAATTTTAGCAGAGTTCCCCCTATAATTATAACAATCCTATTTTTTTAATCCACAAAATACGAAGATATATGACACATTATACAAAAATGAATTCATATGACATCCCTTTATAACTCCACGCATGCAAGCAACCATTAGACTGATAACAACAAATTAAATAGGAAGGCTCCAATCCTTTCCCCGAATCCCATCCTCCATCCTAAACCACCAATTCTATGTATCTAACACATATTTCAAATCCTTAGTCACAATAATTTCTAAGAACATAATTAATAAATAAATTAGAAGTGCTTACCTTAGAATAAATAGAATGCAAGAAATATCCAAGTAAAAATCACTAATTGATCAAATCAACCTATTAAAAATTTAAACAATAATACATTATTAGGATGAAATATTCTCTATACTATAAATTAAATCATATAATTCATCAAGGCTCAAACCTATAATTTCAATAATTTAAATAATTTCAACAATTTAAATTATGTAAACCCTATTATATAATTTCAACTATATAACCCAAGTAATTTAACTCTAAAATATCGAATTTTCAATAATTACAAAGACATAAACATAACACATAAAATTAATCAACTAGAACTATAAATAGCAAATTTAAACCCTAAAATATCAAAATTATACAAGATTGAAACTATAAATCCTAAAATCATACAAATTAAACCCTAAAATGTCAATCATTTCAATAATTATAAGAACAAAAGCATAACACATTAAATTAATCAATTCAAAGTATAAATAATAAATTTAAACCCTAAAATATCAAAATTATACAAAATTAAAACTATAAACCCTAAAGTTATACAAATTAAACCCTAAAATCTCAATCAATTCAATAATTATAAAAAACGCAAGCGTAACATTATAAATTAAATAATTAAACTATAGATAATAAACTTAATTACAAAAAACTCAGTGGTCGTGGCTGGTGGTGGTATGGTGGCCGGGGTAGCAAAACAGCGGTGGCGTTGGGTGTGCGTGTGGTGGATTCGCTGTGATTGTAGGAAAACATAGAGGGATGGGGATATAAAACACGAAAAAATGAGAAGAAAGAAAGAGCTCGCTCTTGGTGTTTTTATTTCACTGTTCGACAAAATTCCAACAGGTATTCCGTCGAACATTAATCACTATGGTTTTAAACTACAAAAATTTATTTACTAATTTTCGGCAGACATATCATTGCAAATCAAGCGAAAGATGCATAGGAAATTTATCTTGAATTAATATTTAAAGATATTTAGTTTCTAGCAAAAATTTCATCGAAACATTACTACGGCTGAAACATTCGTGGCAAATTCCCACAAAAAACCACCAAAATATCTAATGAATTTTTGGCAAGTTTCCTATGAACCTTGATTTTGTCGTAATTTTGTCACAAATCCTTCAGAAATTGTGAGATTTTTTGTAGTGTTCTTGCTTGGATACAAAGTATCAACTTTTACTATTTTTTTGGAGATGACTCACAAAACTACTGTAGAGTGCATTACTAGATTCACCATACAGTGCAAGAAGGTAGGTATCATTGGTTATTTATGTTAGAATTAAACCAGATTTGTTAAACCCATCACATAAAACCCAAGAACCATCATGTTAAATCATTGAAATCAATCTAGATGCAGAACCATACCTGGATCCATGAATACTATTGAAATCCTTTAAGTCTTGCGGTTATTGATCTTCCAAATTAGTGCGTATGAAGTTTGGGAGAAGTTACTCTCTGTTTTCTAATGATAGGATATTAGAAAAGAATCATACACATAATTCGGGAACTATAACCCTAAAATTAGAAATTACAAGTTAGAGTATCTACACATATAAGCCCTTACTTTCTAAGGTAATTTAGGCCAACCTAATAATTAGATCACTTTAATATGGGCAAAGCCTTTTACAATAGCAAATTGTATACAATTATTATTATTAATAATATACATATATATTAAAGTCCAAAATCCAACAATCTCCCACTTGGACAACATAGACACACATACACACACATCACCTTATAATTTTATGCTATAATATAACTTTATGAGCTCAAAACTTTGCTACCATAACTGAAACTATCTTTAAATAATCTCGTCCATCAATTATGTCAACATAGAACCAAGGCAATTTTCACTACATATATCGTAGCTAAATCCATCCCTGATCACGTATATCAGCATAACTAAATGACATAGATCTAGTATGGATGTTTAGCACAAAAATTACATGTAATGTGATATAAGCATGCATATTCCCAACTGTTCCACCTTAAACTTTAGTGAGATCAAACCATACGATAATCAGAGTGTGGATAAACCGAAAGAGACTTTATTTCTACATCAGAATGTGGATAAACCGAAAGAGACTTTATTTTTGTAGAAAATAACCTCAAATTATCACAAACTAAAATAAATAAAAAAGTGTCTACATAGAAAAGCATTTAGAATTACAAACTCCCACTAAAACTAAATGTCCTCAAATGACATGACACCCATATGAGCAGTGTGCTCATGAAAGACCTTGCGTGGTAGTCCCTTAGTAAGGGGATTTGCAACCATAAAGTTTGTGCCAATATGCTCTATAGACAATTGATCACTCTGAACTCTTTCTTTAACAACCAGGAACTTAATGTCTATATGCTTCGACTTTTCCGTACTCCTATTGTTGTTGGAATATAAGACTGCTGACTTATTGTCATACTTAAGTGGTCTTTTAATTGTATCCACAATTCGCAACCCAGTGACAAAATTTCGCAACCATATTCTATGATGAGATACCTCATAACGCGCTATAAACTCATATGCCATAGTAGAAGGAGCTACAAGTGTTTGCTTAGCAGTCTTCCAGGAAATAGCTCCTCTAGTAAGCAGATAGATATAGCCCAACGTAGGTTTCATACTATCTTGGCATCCGGCAAAGTCGGAATCTGAATACCCAATGATCTCTAATTTATCTGACCTTCTGTATGTGAACATGTAATGTTTTGTTCTTTGTAGATACCGCATGACTCGTTTAGCTGCTTTCCAATGATCCATTCCTAGATTGCTCAAATATCTACTTAACATCCCAACAATGTACGCAATATCCAGATGCGTACAAACCTCAGCATATATTAGACTCCCAACTGTTGATGTATAAAGAATCTTTTGCATTTCCTTCTCCTCAAAAGCATTCTTTGGGCATTAATTGAGACTGAATTTGTCTCCTTTAGCTACAGCGGTATTACCTAGTTTACAATCCTGCATGACATATCTCTTGAGAACCTTTTCAATATAAGCTTTTTGTGATAATCTAAGGATACCTCGAAATTGATATTGCTATATCTAAATCCCTAATACAAAAGTTGCATCACCAAGATCCTTCATCTCAAAATTCCTTACTAAAAATCTCTTGATTTCTGTCAACAAACCTATATCGTTGCTGGCAAGAAGTATGTCATCGACATACAAACCAAAAAAATATGCTTACTCCTACTGAACTTATGGTATATACAATTATTAGCCATATTTATCTTAAAATCAAATGAGACAATTACTTGGTGAAATTTGTAATACCATTGATGATGTCTACTTAACCCCACAAATGGAGTTTTTTAATTTGCAAACTGCTGACTTTCTGTCACCTGACATATAGTTTTCTGGTTGTACCATATAAATTGTCTGATCGATGTCGCCATTGAGAAATGCGGTCTTAACATCCACCTGATGTAGCTTAAGATCAAAATATGCAACTAAAGTCATTATAATCCTAAATGAGTCTTTCGATGAAATTGGAGAGAAAGTCTCTTTATAATCGATACCTTCTTTCTGTATAAAGGGCTTAGCATCATACCTGTAATGCCCCAAAATTTTACTTCGTATTTAACTGATTAATTTACCTTATTTTACTTTATTTATTTTTTTAAATTAAAAAATAAAAAAAAATAGAAAGTTATAATTTTCACATAATAATATTATATTATCTCTAAGAATTAGTAATTGAGACCTTAGGAATTAGTAATTGAAACATCAGATCTATTATAGGGTCAGTATAGTCCAAAAAAAATAATAATAATTAGAGTTCTAGTTGAGATATAACACTTCTATATTTGCAGTCCCTATAATTCAAACCTTAGTCTCACAAATAAAAAAAAAATAGAGAGAGAAGTGGACGAGAGTAGAGAGAAAACAAAAAAATGGGGGGAGTTTGACGGCGGCAAGCCTCGAGCAAGACATCAGGTAAGAGATTTTCATAAAAATTGTGGTGAAATTTTCATTATACGCTTTTTTTGCTTTCTATTTAACCACAAAAGTGAGCCGCCATTGTTGACTGCATAAGTTCCAATTTTGAATTGCATTGATTCTCCTATTTCATGCATGCATGAAGAAACCGAGAGCACAAGATGGAAACATTGATGGAAATTGATTTGTGGGTTCTTGTAGCCGTCAATTTTGACCAAATAGGTTAATTTTGAATTTGAAGTCACCACTATTCAATGCAAGTGTTGGTTTATAATTTACAAAACCACAATTATTGACTTGTTATGAGAGTAGAAGGAAAATAAATAAATAAATAAATAAAAGGAAGAAAGGGTTGCAAAGAGTGAGAAAACCGAGAGTGAGAAGAAGACTTTACCAGCATGTATGTTTGTGTACACCTATATACACATCAACCTTGCAAACTATTTTTATTTTGTCTTCTTGCACTTAAAGCTTGTTACGGAGGATATTCTCATATATATATACGTATGTAGATAGATAGACAAATATCTTGTAAATATGTGCTTATTTCAAACATGCATGTGTGGCCTAGAAAGTTGTACCCTGTTGGCAAATCCAAATTATATATGTTTGTATATATTTATGCTTCCAAATTCATGAAATTGAATTTCATGAATTTAGACAATAGAAGTAGATACCAATTTAGGCCGAATGTTAGTTAATTGGTGATTAATGTGCTAATTAAATGAATCAGGTGACTCGACTACTTATTCGATTGACTCTGAGATAGGGGATTGAATTTTAGGATTGATTTTGAAGGTGAGTGCCTAAACTTATAAATACTAGATATTGTTATGTTTCAAAACCCAGAAGGATATATGCTATTATGTAATTGCTCATGAATTGTGTTCAACTTACACTGCACTATATATTCCACTGCGCACAAAAAGAGATCATTTTTCTTGTTTTATTTCTGCACAAAAAGAAATCCTTTTTCTTGTTTTATTTCTGCACAAAAGAAATAATTTTCTTGTTTTAATTCTGGAAAAAAGAAACCCATGCTTCATGATTTTAATGCTTCTAGACTACCGATTAAATTCGGTGATCAATTTATTATTGTTACTGTACTGCGACTGTTACTGTTAGTTGGATCCAACTTGGTCTGGGTGTGCGAGGGACTTCACTGGGCAGCAGCGGGCTGGCCGGTTGAACCCCAAGCCCCTATGGCCTAATCCCCCCAGTGCACAACAGAAGCCGTTTGCGGCTGAGGTGGGTCGTAGGAATTCACGGGGACGCTCAGGCACTGTTTGGCAAGGTCGCACCTTGCTCGGAATAATAAGGGACTGTTACAGTGGGAGCCATAAGGTTGTCTGGCTACAGTAAAAATTGACTGATCATCGTATTTAAGTTGATAGTCTAGGAAATCTTTTAATAAAATTATGATTGGTTACTACTTGATCGCTTATAGTTTTCTCAAATGTTACTCTAGACCGCTTTATGAGTTCCTTTTTATAATACTCAAAATTTCTACTCTACAAAAAATAATTTTAATTTAATAACTCATTCTACACACACTTAGCACTCACTGAGTCTTTACTCACACTCTTCTCTTTTCTCTAACTTCCTTCTGGCAGACATAGATCCTAGTCCTAGTGAGGAGGTGGATCCTGTATGATGAGAATCAAGAGTGAAGACGTAGTTTTGGAATTTTTAGTAGATTAGTATATTTTATATTAAGTACATTAGTTTTGTTTTATTTGTTGTGGATTTCATTGTGTTTAGTTTCGGAAAGATTTCGATACTTGGAGTTTCATGTTGTGAGTTTGCTAGGATTGGGATGAGTTCTTATCTAACCTCATGATTTTGGATTGTTAGGTTCATTTTTTTGGATTAAATTTCACGCTCAATTCTAGTATAAATATGATTTAATTTTGGGACGTGACAAATGGTATCAGAGCCTAGGTTCTAAACTTAGGCTATGTCGGGATAGGATCCTCAGACTATGGAAGTTGGGCTTAGAACTCTTATACAATATTGTCCTCTTTGCTCGTGACCTTGTGGTTTTTTTTGTATTAACATAGGTTCTTTTGTCTTTGAAGGATAAGATGGTAAGTCAGAGCCCACGTAAGTCAGTTCATCCTTTAGATGCTTCACCCCGCGTGATTAAGGTTAGAGAAAGTGAGCGGTTTAATCCTAGATGCAAGCAAACCACTTCAAAGAGATTTAATGCACCCCGAAAGTATTACCCAAATTTAATTGTGCATCGGCTTGAGGATGATAGAAACCACCATAAAAGTGAACACCTTCGTTTTAAGGATAGATGTGAAGAGTTAGAACAACAACTAGAAGTTTGCCGACATGAGTTGGTACGCCGAAACACCAAGTCACAGCAGCAACGTCGTCGGGATTAGAATGGGTTTAGGATAGCCATGAGAGGCCTTGAGGAAACCCAACATTTGCTAGCTCATTTTATCAATGAACCGGAAGAAGAAGGACCAACAAAGGAAGAGCCCAGTGAGGAAAATGAAGAAGACCCTGAGGAAGATTTAGAGGAAGTAGGTTCGAATAGAGATACTGAAGAGGTAGATCCTAGTGAAGGAAATGATGAAGATTAGAACAAGAGTTTTATTACTTAGAGTTGATAGGGCTTTTAGTTTAAATTTCCAATTGCACTATTTTAGTAGATTAGTGGCTTATATATTAGCTTTCCCTTTTCTTTTCTGAATAAATAAATAAGTAAGTAAATAAATATTTCTTTTATTTCCTCTTTTATCCAACGGACCTCTTGAGTCATTTAAAGAATAGCATGCAAGATACTACTAGAGAAGAGCCGGTATAGTGTAAAAAAGAAAAAAGAAAAAAAAGAGAAAAAAAAATTGAATCGAAAGTTAATCAAATCCACTTAGTAACTAATAAATAAAGGATATGTGTATAGATGATGTTAGGAATTCATAATATATGATAAATATTTTTGCTTTACCTTGTTTTACACTTCATTTCATATTTCAATTAAGTATAGCCTACTAATAGCAATCACCTTACCATAGAATGGATCCTAACCGTGGAGTTCGTCAAGGAAGACGCCAAGCGAATGCTTCCCGAAGTCGATCAAGGGAGGAACCCGAAACCTCGAGACATGCACCTACCAATCCTTCGAACGTAGAATGCAGACAAGCTCCACCCCAACCACTACCGACAGGTGACGATCCTTTAAGTCAAATGGTGGCGGCAATGCAACAATTCACACAAGCTCTTCAGAACCATCAACAACCAGGAGGACCTCAACCTCCTGATATGGCACTTGATCGATTCCTACATTTTCGACCTCAACATTTTAGTAGGGAGCCTGATGATCAAAAAGCTGAACTTTGGATTGAAAGTATTGGAAATATCTACAGCGTGCTGAACTACAGCGATGAGCAGAAAGTCAATCTAGCGGTATTCCTTTTTGAGGGCCCAGCACGTCATTGGTGGAACTCAGTAGAGGTAAAATGGAGACAACAACAAACTGCTAGAACTTGGGAAAATTTCCTTAAGGAGTTTGACAACAAGTATATCCCAAAGTTGGTTCGTGAACAAAGGGAAGATGAGTTCCATCAACTGCAGCAAGGAAATCTCACGGTTGCTCAATATGAGGCTGAGCATACACGACTAATCAAGTATGTGCCGTACATGCTAGATGATGAGCCAAGACAAGTTAGAAAGTTTTTGAAAAGGCTTCTCCCTAACATACAAAGAGCCCTTCTCCCCATGGATATACCCAACTACACGACCGCAGTAGAGAAAGCTTTGAAGATAGAATCGGGACTAGCTGAGTTGGAAGCCTTGAATAAAGTTGAAAAGAAGTCTCGTCCAGCTGAAGCTAACTGGCAAGGAGGGAGGAACCAAGGGCAAGTAACAAAACAACCACGACAGCAGTTCAACAACTTCATTCGCAAACCAGCTGGGACCTCTGTGTCAGTCAATGCTGGGAAAAGGGACATAGCGTGTAGCCATTGTGGATACTCAGGACATGACGAATCTCAATGTTGGAGGAAGATGGGCCATTGTCTAGTATGCGGTAGCGATCAATACAACATCCGCGACTGTCCTAGAAAGAGGCAACAATAGGCGAATCAATGTTTAGCTAAGGGAAATCAACGTGGACCGGGAAACTCAAACAATAGCAAGCCAAAAGTCTCAGCTAGAGTATTTGCACTCGAGGGTGATGGGGTTCCAAATCCAACTGCTTTGGTTGAAGGTATTGTTCTCATATCTCAACACGCTGGAAAAGCTCTATTTGACCCTGGTGCAACTCACTCTTTCATTTCTATGCATTTTGTGAATTCTATAAATATGCATGTAGAGGATTTATCATCTGACTTGGAAGTGAATGCTCCTATAGGTTCTAGTATACTGACGAATAGATTTTGCAAGGCTTGTGATATACACATAGATGGTAGAGATTTTCCTGCAGACTTAGTCTTATTACCTATAGAAGGTTATGACGTTATTTTGGGGATGGATTGGTTGTCTAAATACCACGCCCATCTTGATTATCATTCTAAGGTGGTTAGTTTTCGCGAGCCTGGAAAATCAATAATAGAGCTGACTGGGGATCAAAAGTCAACTAAAATGTCATTGATTTCGGCAACTCAGGCTAGAAAAGCACTAAGAAGGGATGAGATGGGATACTTAGCTTACTTGATCAATAGACCAAAGGACAAGAGCAAGATTGATGAGGTCCCGATAGTTGCGAATTTTCCTGATGTGTTCCCCGAAAAGTTAACATCATTACCTCTGGATCGCGAAGTTGAATTTACCATTGAGGTTCTTCCAGGGACAAATCCAATATCTAAAGCACCATATAGGATAACACCAGTAGAACTTAAGGAACTTAAGGTATAGTTACACGAATTGCTAGAAAGTGGGTTCATTCGGCCGAGTTCATCTCCTTGGGGAGCACCCATACTCTTTGTAAATAAAAAGGATGGGACTTTGAGGATGTGCATAGATTATTGAGGCTTAAACAATGTCACGATTAAGAATAAGTATCCCTTGCCTAGAATTGAAGAACTCTTTGATCAATTACAAGGATCGCGAGTTTATTCTAAAATGGACCTCAGACAGGGTTACTACCAGCTAAAGGTTAAGGAGGAGGATACACCTAAAACAACAGTAAACACACGCTACGGCCATTTTGAGTTTATGGTGATGCCTTTTGGATTAACTAATGCCCCTGCAGCATTTATGGATTTAATGCACTGAGTGTTTAGACCATATTTAGACCAATTTGTGGTTGTTTTTATTGATGATATTTTGATCTATTCGAAAAGCGAGAAGGAACACGAAGAACACTTGAGGACAGTATTACAAAAACTACGGGAACATAAACTCTATGCTAAGTTTAGCAAGTGTGAGTTTTGGCTCGACCGAGTAGCCTTTTTAGGACATGTCATTTCTGGAGATGGAATTATGGTTGATCCGTCAAAGATTGAAGCAGTGTTAGAATGGAAAAGACCAGAGACAGTAACCGAGGTGAGAAGTTTCTTGTGTTTGGCAGGCTATTATAGGAGGTTTGTTCAGGATTTTTCAAAAATAGCTGCCCCGTTATCTGGTCTGACCCAGAAAGAGACACCATTTAAGTGGATAGATAAGTGCGAGCTTAGTTTTCAAGAGCTTAAGAAAAGATTAATGTCGGCACCAATATTAGCTCTACCAAAGGGTACTGAGGATTTCGTAGTATATGCAGATGCTTCGAAACAAGGCTTGGGATGTGTTTTGATGCAAAAGGGTAAGGTAATAGCGTATGCCTCAAGAAAGTTGAAACCCTATGAGCAGAACTACCCTACTCACGACTTAGAGTTAGCGGCAATTGTGTTTGCCTTAGGGAAATGGAGACATTATCTGTATGGGACAAACTTTATAGTGTACACCGACCATAAGAGCCTGAAGTATTTGTTCACACAAAAGGACTTAAACATGAGGCAACGGCATTGGATGGAGTTCTTAGAGGATTATGACTGTTCAATTCAGTATCACCCAGGGAAGACGAATGTGGTAGCTGACGCACTCAGTCGTAAGGCACAAGTAGCTGGTCTTGCTATTCTAGGTCAAGGATCAAAGCTTACGGTACTGTATGCCAACATCACCTTAAGGCCAAACATTTGTCAAAGGATTAGAGAGGCACAAGGAGGGGATGGAAATTTGCAAAGGTTTAAGACGAATGCAATGGATACCCCTAACACCAAGTTTGAAGTAGATCAGGAGGGGACTCTACTATATGAGAAACAGATCTATATACCTACAGATGAGGAATTAAAGAGGGAAATATTGGATGAAGCTCACAAGTCAAAGTACACGATCCATCCTGGTAGTAGTAAGATGTATCAGGATCTGAAGAAATACTATTGGTGGATTAATATGAAACGAGATATTTCTGACTACGTACGAAAGTGCCTTACCTGCCAACAAGTTAAAGTAGAGCACCAGAGACCAGCTGGGCTACTACAACCCCTAGAGGTGCCCATGTGGAAGTGGGAGATGATCACTATGGACTTCGTTATGGGGCTACCTACAGCAAAAGGAGGCTATAATAGTATTTAGGTGATAGTCGACAGACTAACGAAATCAGCTCATTTCTTACCTGTCAAGGTTACCTATACAGTAGAAACAATAGCCCAAATTTACACTAATCAAATCGTTAGGCTACATGGGGTTCCCATCAGTATAGTATCAGATCGGGATCCTAAGTTTGTCTCTAGACTTTGGAAGCAAGTGCAGGAAAATTTGGGAACAAAACTGTAATTTACTATGGCCGCACATCCACAAACAGATGGTCAGACAGAGCAAACTATCTAGTTATTAGAAGACATGCTCCGAGCTAGCATATTAGATTTTGGGGAAGGTTGGATTAAGCATCTTCCATTAATTGAGTTTGCATATAATAATAGCTATCAATCGAGTATTCAGATGGCACCTTATGAGGCGTTGTATGGAAGAAAATGCCGATCACCATTACACTGGGACATGGACGAATATCATGGGCCAACAACACTTGGGCATCAGAGAGCAATTAGGCCAGAGATAATACAGGAAGCTATCAATAAGGTTCACTTAATCAAGCAGAGATTGAAGACTGCCCAAAGTCGACAAAAGAGCTACGCCGATAATAGGAGAAAAAACTTGGAATTCAGTGTCGGAGATATGGTCTTTTTAAAAGTGTCACCAAGAAAGGGAATTGCAAGGATTGGCAAGGGAGGAAAGTTGAACCCTCGGTATGTTGGGCCTTTTGAAATAGTGGATAGGATTGGTGCAGTGGCTTATCGAATTCTTTTACCACTTCACCTTACGGGGATACATAATGTTTTCCACGTTTCGCAACTGAAGAAATATCACCCAGACCCCTCACATATTGTTAAGCACGAGGATCTACAGCTTCAGAAGGATTTGACATATGAAGAGAGACCAGTTCAAATTTTAGGTCAAAAAATTCAGAAGCTACGCACTAGAGAGATTCCACTAGTAAAGATTCTCTGGAGAAACCATAACGTAAAGGAAGCAACATGGGAAAACGAAGAGGAAATGCGAAAACATCATCCAGAACTTTTCGCTGACCCAGGTTAGAATTTGGGGACCAAATTCTTTTAAGGGGGGTGGGATTTAATGCCCCAAAATTTTACTTCGTATTTAATTGATTAATTTACCTTATTTTACTTTATTTATTTTTTTAAATTGAAAAATAAAAATAAATAAATAGAAAGTTATAATTTTCACATAATAATATTATATTATCTCTAAGAATTAGTAATTGAGACCTTAGGAATTAGTAATTGGAACATCAGATCTATTATAGGGTCAGTATAGTCCAAAAAAAAAAAAATTAGAGTTTTAGTTGAGATATAACACTTCTATATTTGCAGTCCCTATAATTCAAACCCTAGCCTCACAAATAAAAAAAAAAACAGAGAGAGAAAGAGTGAGAGAGAGAGAAGCGGACGAGAGTAGAGAGAAAACAAAAAAAAGAGGAAGTTTGACGGCGGCAAGCCTCGAGCAAGACATCAGGTAAGAGATTTTCATAAAAATTGTGGTGAAATTTTCATTATATGTTTTTTTTGCTTTCTACTTAACCACAAAAGTGAGCCGCCATTGTTGACTGCATAAGTTCCAATTTTGAATTGCATTGATTCTCCTCTTTCATGCATGCATGAAGAAACCGAGAGCACAAGATGGAAACCTTGATGGAAATTAATTTGTGGGTTCTTGTAGCCGTCAATTTTGACCAAATAGGTTAATTTTGAATTTGAAGTCACCACTATTCGGTGCAAGTGTTAGTTTATAATTTACAAAACCACAATTATTGACTTGTTATGAGAGTAGAAGGAAAATAAATAAATAAATAAATAAAAAGAAGAAAAGGTTGCAAAGAGTGAGAAAACCGAGAGTGAGAAGAAGACTTTACCAGCATGTATGTTTGTGTACACCTATATACACATCAACCTTGCAAACTATTTTTATTTTGTCTTCTTGCACTTAAAGCTTGTTACGGAGGATATTCTCATATATATATATATATATATGTATATAGATAGATAGACAAATATCTTGTAAATATGTGCTTATTTCAAACATGCATGTGTGGCCTAGAAAGTTGTACCCTGTTGGCAAATCCAAATTATATATATGTGTATATATTTATGCTTCCAAATTCATGAAATTGATTTTCACGAATTTAGACAATAGAAGTAGATACCAATTTAGGCCGAATGTTAGTTAATTGGTGATTAATGTGCTAATTAAATGAATCAGGTGACTCGACTACTTATTCAATTGACTCTGAGATAGGGGATTGAATTCTAGGATTGATTTTGAAGGTGAGTGCCTAAACTTATAAATACTAGATATTGTTATGTTTCAAAACTCAGAAGGATATATGCTATTATGTAATTGCTCATAAATTGTGTTCAACTTACACTGCACTATATATTCCACTGCGCACAAAAATAGATCATTTTTGTTGTTTTATTTCTGCACAAAAAGAAATCCTTTTTCTTGTTTTATTTCCGCACAAAAGAAATAATTTTCTTGTTTTAATTATGGAAAAAAGAAACCCATGCTTTATGATTTTAATGCTTCTAGACTACCAATTAAATTCAGTGATCAATTTATTACTGTTACTGTACTGCTACTGTTACTGTTAGTTGGATCCAACTTGGTCTGGGTGTGCGAGGGACTTCACTGGGCAGCAGCGGGCTAGCCGGTTGAACCCTAAGCCCCTATGGCCTAATCCCTCCAGTGCACAACAAAAGCCGTTTGTGGCTAAAGTGGGTCGTAGGAATTCCCGGGGACGCTCGGGCACTGTTTGGTAAGGTCGCACCTTGCTCGGAGTGATAAGGGACTGTTACGGTGGGAGCCATAAGGTTGTCTGGCTACAGCAAAAATTGACTGATCATCGTATTTAAGTTGATAGTCTAGGAAATCGTTTAATAAAATTATGATTGGTTACTACTTGATCGCTTATAGTTTTCTCAACTGTTACTGCTAGACCGCTTTATGAGTTCCTTTTTATAATACTCAAAATTTCTACTGTACAAAAAATAATTTTAATTTAATAACTCACTCTACACACACTTAGCACTCACTGAGTCTTTACTCACACTCTTCTCTTTTCTCTAACTTCCTTCTGGCAGACATAGATCTTAGTCCTAGTGAGGAGGTGGATCCTGCATGATGAGAATCAAGAGTGAAGATGTAGTTTTGGAATTTTTAGTAGATTAGTATATTTTATATTAAGTACATTAGTTTTGTTTTATTTTTTGTGGATTTCATTATGTTTAGTTTTGGAAAGATTTCGATACTTGGAGTTTCATGTTGTGAGTTTGCTAGGATTGGGATGAGTTCTTATCTAACCTCATGATTTTGGATTGTTAGGTTCATTTTTTTGGATTAAATTTCACGCTCAATTCTAGTATAAATATAATTTAATTTTGGGGCGTGACAATACCTCTCCACATCGCCCTTTAAATCCTTCTTGGTTCTAAAAATCCATTTGCAACCAATGGGCATCACACCTCAAGTAATGGGACAGGATCCCACACATCATTGTCCTTCATAGACTTAATCTCTTCATTCATGGCATCAATCCACTTTTCAGAGTTAGAACTTTCCATGTCTTGACGGAAGTCGATCAGATCATCTTCCATCACTCCAATGTCAACATCATGTTCTTGGAGAAATACAATATAATCATCCGAAATTGTACTTCTCCTTCCTCTAGTGGATCTTCTTAATGGCATTGGTTCTTCAGGTTGTAGAGTTTGTTCTTCAAGCACAACTTCTTGAACCTGAATTGGAGGTACAATGACATTATCTTGATCTAGAGTTGCTTCTTGAACAATGTCAGGTATAAAAAGTTGTTCTTAATCATAATCAGAAGCAGCCAAAAGAATATTAACATATTCCTCTTCAAAGACAAAGTCTCTAACTCTTTCCCCTCCCCCCCTCCCCCACAAACTAGACATCCTCAAAGAGTCGGGCATTACCCGTCTTGAAAATAGACTTAGTTGTGGGATCATGAAATTTGTAACCCCTGGATCTTTTAGAGTATCGAATAAAATAGCAACTAATAGATCTGGAAACAGTTTCTTTTCATTTAGCCTATAAGGCCTTGCTTCGACTGGATATCCCCAAATATGTAAATGCTTTAAACTAGGCTTATTGCCTGTCCAAAGCTCATAAGGGGTCTTTTTAGTTGCCTTAATCAAAACTCTGTTAAGTATATATATTGCGGTCTTTACTTCATCTCCCCAGGATGATTCAGGCAAGGTAGAATGACTAATCATACTCCTTACCACGTCCTTAAGTGTTATGTTTTGTCTTTCAGCAACACCATTCATGGTAGGCAAACTCGGCATAGAGTACTATTGGACGATACCGCATTCCTCTAGGAATTTCGCAAATGGTCCTGGACGTTGTTCACCTGATCCATCATATTTACCGTAGTATTCACCACTATGGTCAAATCTAACGCTTTTCATTCTTTTGCTAAGTTGATTCTCAACTTCAACTTTATAGCTTTTCAATACATCCAGTGATTGCGATTTCTCATGAATGAGATAAAGGTAGCCATATCGTGAAAAATTATCTATGAACATTATGGAATATTGTTGACCGTTCCAAGAAGCCATAGGAAATGGTCCACAAATATTTATGTGTATTAGTTCTAAGACGTCTAATTTCCTATTGGCACCAAATCTCCTGAAATTTGTTTGTTTCCCCTTATTGCAATTTACACACATTTCAAAATTTGAAAAGTCAAGGGGATCAAGAATACCATCTGATACAAGTCTTTCAATTCTCTTTTTAGAGATATGACCTAATCTCTTGTGCCACAATGAAGCTTAATTCTCATTAGTTAATTTGCGTTTTTCACCTATTATATTAACATGCAATGATTCATGGAATGAAGCAATCATGTCAAACAAACATAGATAATCATAACTTGATATAGAACCAGAACCAACCAAATTTGAATTTTTAAAAAGACTAAATTTTCCATTTCCAAATGAACAACAATAGCCAAACTTGTCCAATGCTAAAATAGAAATCAAATTCCATCTAAAAGATGACAATGAAATTCTCAATCAAATCTAAATAGAAACCAGTTCTTAATAATAATCTTAATGTTTCGACTGCTTCAACCTCCACTTTCTTGCCATCACCAACGTAAATGTATCTTTCACCATTATTAGGCTTTCGGCAATGCCAACAACCTTGCATAGACATACTGATGTGAGTTGTTATACCAGAATCTATCCATAATGTGTGTCGAGGTACCAAAGTCAATTTAACCTCAGAACAAACAAAGTTAAGAAGCAAACCTTTCTTAACATGCCATGCATGATAGTTGGAACACTGCTTCTTCTTATGACCCATAGCTCCACAGAAGTAACAAGCATCTTAGGTTAGTTCCTTATGTTGTTTCTTCTGTGATTTTGTTTTTGCAGCTTTCTTATTTTTCTTTCTCTTATTGTCTTTCTTCTTGTCCTTTGAGGTGGAAGCCAAGTGAGCACTCTCTATCTTCTCTTGCTTCAATCTCTCCTTTTCCTGAACATAGTGTGAGATGAGCTCATTAAGGGACTATGAGTCCTTTTGGCAGTTATAGCTCACCTTGAACTGACTAAACTGTGCTGGAATGGATATCAAAACCAAATACACTAATAAGTCTTTAGACAAATCCAACTTGAGTGCCTTTAACTTTGAAGCAAGATGAGATATTTCCACAATATACTCCCTTATGTTTCCTTTACATGTGTACCTCATTGAGATAAGCTTTGCTAAGATTGTACTAGTTTCAGCCTTTTCATTCTTAGCAAACCTCTTCTCAAGGTCCTCAAGGAAAGCCATAGCCATATCCAACTTACCAGCATACTACCCTTAAAAGCTTCTGGAATGGCACACTTGATGACCATGAGATTTATGCGATTAGACTTTTCCCACTTTTCCATCTTCCTCTTTTCATCCAAGGTACTCATATAAGTGAGATCAGTAGGTTTTGCAACCTTTAATGCAAGGTCTAGGTCCATGACTCAAAGAGTAATTAAGATACTTTCTTGTCATGCCTTAAAATTTGTGCCATTTAGCATAGAAATAGAACTGATGCTAGCAGTGATATTAGTAGTAGAAGCAGAAACTAAATAGAGAACAAAACAAACCAAACAAACAAACTCACATAAGTACCAAAGCAGAAAACCAGAATGGAATAATAAATTCAAAGAAAGATAAATCCCATTTCAAGATATCGACACTCCATTAATATTTCATATTTGGATAAAATATTAACTTGTAAGTGATATCTCGGTGTAGTAATCAAACACTGATAATAAAGTAACATGTCAAACAATAAATCTTCCTTTGGGCCAATTTATTGCTCACATATAAAACCAAATAATTATCACACATTTATTATCCCAAGTATACATGCAATTCTACTAAATGTAAACCTTCCTTTGGGCCAATCAATATCTACATAAGTTACATGCACATAACGGTTTATATTTCAATATAAAAATTAATTTCCACAAGAGAGGTCACTTTGGTGACATATGGCTTCAATTAATTTATATCAATATATATATATATAAACATACCAAATTTGAATAAAAAATTCCCCAAAATAATTTTATAATTATTAACCTATCTTTGGATAAATTTATCAAAAGAAACAAACATATATATATATATAAATATATCTGTGTGTGTGTGTGTATATTCAAAACAAATATACAAATATAAATCAATTTGGCCCTTACTGGACAAAAGAGACAAAAAATGTGATAGATACATTTAACAAACCTCGATAGAATATTTCATCCATAAAAATTTTCGCACACAACAAATATACATAAAGTACTGTGTACACTACCAATAGAATAGCTTTGAAATTCAATTAACATCATGCAACCTGCCCTCTAGATTTTCAATTCGAAAAACACGATTCGCTGCGGCAAAAAGTCCATCTCCAAAATCACACCTCAACATTCAAGCAATAATTCCCAAAATTCACGTCTAGATTCAGATGCTAAACATTATTAGTCTCTTCATTCTCGGGCCTCAGCTATTCAATCAAATATTTTCCAGAATTTTAATTCATAGGCCCTCAAATTCATTTAATATCCCCCCCCCCCCAAAAAAAAACTTAAATCAAGAATTCGAATAAATCTTTATTAAATCCTTAAAGCAAACAAATCTATCCAAATTAATAGATTAATGATTCAGCATGAGCGGCTTTGATACCATTTGTTAGAATTAAACCAAATATGTGAAACCCATCACATAAAACCCAAGAACCATCATGTTAAATCATTGAAATCAATCTAGATGTGAAAGCGTACTTGAATCCATAAATATCGATGAAATCCTTTGAGTCTTGCGGTTATTGATCTTCCAAATTAGTGCGTATGAAGTTTGAGAGAAGTTAGTCTCTCTTTTTTAATGATGGGATATTAGAAAAGAATCATACACATAATTTGGGGACTATAATTCTAATATAACTGTATATCTTTTCTTTATTTTTAATTTGACACTTCATAAAGTTAGAAATTACAAATTAAAGCATCTACACGTATAAGTTCATACTTTGTAAGGTGACTTTGATCCACCTAATAATTAGATCACTTTAATTTAGGCCAAGCCTTTTATAATAGCAAATTGCCTACAATTATTATTATTATTTATATACATATATATATATATATTAAAGTCGAAAATCCAACAATTTGAAATTTTGTGTTTTCCTTTAGACGTTAAATAGTGATCACATTTTATATTTAGCAAGTTGAGGTTAGGATGGGAAATCTCTTTCAACCAGTTCTCCCGAGTCACGCTAGAAGCCTCGATCTCCGAGTCAACTAGCGCAAGGCGACTTCTTAGAGAATCAATAAAAGAATATATGGGATTGTTTGTCAAAGCTAGGCACTTCTGTCTATCACTTCATTAGAAGAATTTATCTTGACCTAGCCATAGGTGGAATTCATTAAAGGTTTTCAATTTTCATCTCTCACATTTTCAGTGTATAGAAAATGAAAACACATTTTTTTTTTAATGTGTTTTCGTCTAGAAACTAAAGAAAGGAACCAATGTCTTTTAACTTATTCCACCTAAATTTTTCTCTAGCTATAAATTATCTGACTTCATATTTTTTTTGTGAGATATGTTTCTTTTGTATTTATGCTTTCCAAAGAAAGATCTGCCCTTAAAAACTTGCTAGCTCTAGGGTTCCTTGGGCTACGATACTAAGGTCAAGGCCACAGCCCACAGCACCACTCCAATAAGCAATTCTTCCTTCCTACATAGAGATGCAACGCCTCCTCTAGCGCCACGATGTCAATATGGCAGCATCTTCCTGTATTGTTTTTCTTGCTTTATTCATCAATCCCATGCATCTGACATATTTTTCGCTTATTTTTGACCTAAAACAAGGCAAGGAAAGATAGAAAACGAACAACAAAAACATACTACAACATATAAAAATTATGAAGTGATGTAAAATGTTGAAAGCATGTAAACAAGTGTTTTTCCTATGAAATGTACTCAAACTAACAAATATGCACCGCAAAGCAGAGGCAATATAACTCTTTTTTAGAGAGTTATCAACATTCTTGTGAAGTGTCACAAGAGTTCGATTTTTAAGTGCAAATAAGGGTGAATAATTTTCATTGTATCCTCGAGACAAGTCACAATCTTGTTGAATACTAACTGGTGGGAGCAAAATAAATTTTAAAAAAATGTGGCATTTGTAGCATGCCTTTGAATCATTTGTAGATCAATTGAAATTTATTAAGTTTTGACACCATTTATTGCAAGCTAAGTTCCAATATGCCTACAAGTTTAGCCAGATTGAAGTGACTAGCGGAAATTTCTCAGTTCAAACAGGAACTACCTTCACCATTTGCTGCAACTGCTTGTTGACCAACTTTAAGCACATGCAATAAAACGCTTTCCTTAGGGAATTGAGTTAAAGTAATTCTCCTAGGACATTTGGCAAAATATTCTTTTACAGACTAAAAAAAATAATATTAGTGATAAAAATAAGTGACAATATAAAAATTATCATTTATAGCACATATATATATATGAAGTGGCATTAACTTTTATATTGTTATTAATGATATTTTTAAGTGACAATAATTTTTGTTGTCATAATATGATTTATATAATAGTGAGAAGAACTAATGTTTTCAGTTGTCACTATTACAATTAGTTATACACTTATAGTGACAACCTAATAATTAACAATGAAAATCTTGTTGTAATAGCTTGTGACAAAATTCTTATTGTTACTATATGTCACTAATTGTTAATGTTGATAGGTTAATCATTATTTTTATCACAATTAAGTTTCTAAATATTATTAGGATGACAAAATAAAATCTTCTATTCCTTAATATATATATATATATATAAAATTAGTGTAGCTTTTAATTAATACTTACTATTTTGTCACTATTTTTTTTCCATGTAGTCACACATATCCTCACATTGTAGTAGTGCTAATTGGGAAAAAATTTAGATGCATGTCCTTTTTTTAAAAATTTGGTAGATAAATATCTTAGTCGGACTCATGTGACTCTAGGCACTACTACTCCCCGTTTGAAATATCTACTATTCAAATAAAAGAAAAGTTTGTTTTTCTAATTAATCCATTGATAAGACTTAATCAATTAATGTGTGTTGATTGTACCTTGAAATTTAAATTGAAAATAGCAAAAATGATGAAAAAACGGCAGAAATGGCAAGGAAATAGTGAGAAATATTAGAAACGACAAAGAAAATGGCAAGATGGTGAGAAAAAAAAGACAAAAATGATGTCAAGACGACATTGTTCAGCCAATACACAAAATAGGGTTGTTATTGATAGAAATATTAGTGTGGGTGTGGATCAGTGTATTATACATATAATTTAGTAACACAAAATATGACTCACATAAACAAATAAGGAATACATTATGTTCCTAATGTGATATATTTCAAAGGACAGATTAAGAGAACAAAATAGACAAGAAATTGAACCGGCAGTAAATTCGTGAGCAAAACCAACAAATAAAATAATAGTGAGTCGAGGCCTGCACAAGTATAGCTTCCTTAAGGTTTTATTCGCCTCCTGCTGGTGCCCAAGGACAGATGACAAGCAACCTCCCAAGATATAACGACTCTGAACAACCAAAGGCAGCACTCCTATTGGTTGAACCTCCAAATCGAACTGACTTGAATCTCTTGTGCTTAATAAAAAATGTGTATGTATGTATATGAGAATGAATGCCTAGAGTGCTAGAATGCTTGTGTATTTTCTTATAAAATGACATTAGACAACACCTATATTTATAGGACTTAAGTGTCAATTCCTGTAAGATATGTCCCTAACTCTATTAGACTAAATAAAGGTTGTGATCTTTATTTTAAATTTCAAAAGACATGGGTTGCAACTTTTTAAGAAATTAGACATGACTGTAGGATGAATTAATTTCAGTTTCAATATTCAAAATTTAAAATAATCCTAATAATAATTATATATTATTATTATTATTATTATTATTATTATTATTATTATTATTATTATACACTATCCACCCACTCTCATGTCTTAATATAATTTTAGCTCAAAGCTCACTTCTTTAACTCAATTTGCTCATTCAATAATTTATTAATTTTTGCACTAATATATCTCCTCAACAAGATAAATTATTTAGGTGCTAAAATTCTAACAATCCCCCACATGAATGAGCAAATAGTCTGACAGATATGCTCATGAATGCAATTGCAGGACAGAGGTTTAGCTCAGGTGATATTGCATCGGGAGAGGTAGCTTTTAGCTTTAAACCTTCCTTAGTGAGCACTACCGGATGTACTTGCCAACCAGTGAACATGATGTCTTGAACTGTTCGGCTTCTGTGTATACCAAGACAATAGTACTGCACACAACACCATTCAATAGTCAGTTTTATGGTTTAAATATTGTGTTCATTTCGGCCCTGAACAATTCTTGGTATTCATGAGTACTGCTTTGAGAATTCAGCCTTAAAATTTCTCATAGGATCGGCCCAATCCCTACTCACATATGTGACTTCTCATTAAGAGGTTCCTGCTGCACCCCCACTCAAAATATTGAGATATGAGAACCATTAAAAGCAATGCTTAACTTAGAACTTTTGCAGGGTACACTGTCTGCTCATCAATGGAATAAGCTAGAGGGTTGTGGCCCCCCACAGTATTTCCACATCGAGTCACAATTGCATAACTTGTTTTTCCCTTTGAACCTACTTCATGGGATCTCCAATCACATAGGTAGAGTTCCCGTTATGGTGACTCAGTTATTTAAAGGCTTCAGCCCCATTCCCTTCGATGATTTATTTACTTGCTCTTTATTTACACCTTTAGTTTGCGGATCCGCAAAGTTATCTTTAGACTTCACGTAGTTAATTGAGATAACTCCACTAGAGAACAGTTGTCTAATAGTGTTATGTATCCTCCGTATATGTTGAGACTTACTGCTGTACATACTACTTTGTGCCCTTCCAATGGCAGATTGGCTATCATGATGGATGCAAATTGCCGGCACAAGTTTAGTCCAATTTGGAATATCTTCCAAAAATTAGCGTAACTATTCTGCTTCCTCATCTGCTTTATCCAACGTGATGAACTCTGATTCCATCGTTGATCTCGCTATGCAAGTTTGCTTCGAGGATTTCCACAATATGGCAGCTCCACCTAAAGTGAACACATATCCACTCGTGGACTTGGACTCGTTTGAGTCAGATATCAAATTGGCATCACTGTATCCCTCAATTACAACTGGATATTTGGTATAGTGCAACCCATACTTTATGGTGTGTTTTAAGTACTTTAGTACTCTGACAATAGCATTCCAGTGCTCTTTTCCAGGGTTGCTTGTATATCTACTTAGCTTACCAACTACATATGCAATATCTAGCCTCGTGCAGTTCATTATATACATGAGGCTTCCAATTATGCGTGCGTACTCCACTTGAGCCTTTCCTTCACCTTTATTTTTGGTAAGCTGTTGGTTTACATCTATCGGTGTTTTCATAGGGCTGCTAGCGGGATCTAGAAGCTTTTGTAACACTTTCTCAATGTAGTGAGATTGTGTTAATGTTATCCCATCAGGTGATCTTATGATTTTAATTTCGAGTATGACATCAGCAAGGCCCATATCTTTCATATCGAAATTATGACTTAGCAATTTCTTTGTTTCTTTGATTATGTCACTGTTGCTTCCCATGATTAACATATCATCTGCGTATAAACATACAATGACATATTCAGTTGGTGTACCTCTAATATACACAAATTTGTCACACTCATTAATCTTGAAGCCGTTGGCTATCATCAAATGATCAAATTTAAGATGCCATTATTTAGGTGCTTGTTTTAAACCATACAATGATTTAATTAATTTACACACCTTCTTCTCTTGGCCTGGAACCACAAACCCTTCAGGTTGTTCCATATAAATTTCCTCATCGAGGTCGCCATTTAAAAATGTTGTCTTTACATCCATTTGATGTATCTCGAGATTATTAATAGTAGCAAAGGTAATTAATGATCGAATAGAAGTTATTCTAGTTACTGGCGAGTATGTATCAAAATAGTCAAGACCTTTCTTCTGTCGATACCCTTTGACTGCTAGTCTCGCCTTATATTTATCTATCATACCATCAGCTTTCATTTGCCTCTTAAAAATCCATTTACACCCCTAAAGGTTTATTTCCAAGAGGTAAATCTACTAATTCCCAAGTATGATTATGCATGATGGACTCTATTTCACTATTTACCACTTCCTTCCACAAGGGAACTTTAGGAGTCATCATAGCTTTAGTAAATGTCCACAGTTCACTTTCTAATATGTAAGTCAAGAAGTCGGGTCCAAAGGATTTAGCCGTTCTAGCTCTTTTGCTACGTCTCGGCTCAATGTCCTCTTCACTTGACTCTTGAACTACTCGAGGTCTTTTGAATATTACTCGTCCTTCTTCTTTTTTCCAAGGCAATATCTCTTCAAAGAAGTTTGCGTTCCTTGACTCGATTATCGTATTAACTTGAATGCCATCAATATCATATATATGTACAAGGAACCGATAGGTGGCACTATGTTGTGCGTAACCAATAAAGATCCCACCAACTGTCTTCGATCCTATTTTGACCATTTTAGGAGGTAGTACTCCCACTTTAGCTAAACACCCCCACACTCGAAGATATTGATAAGATGGTGGATGTCTTTTTCATGCATCATATGGTGTTTTTTGTAATTTCTCGTGGGGTATCTTATTAAGTAAATGATTTGTAGTCAACACTGCCTCTCCCCACATGTTTTGAGGTGCCCCTGCATTAATTAATAATGCATTCATAATTTCTTTTAAAGTTTGATTTTTGCGCTCAGCAATACCATTTGATATGGTGCATAAGGTGTTGTTACTTCATGAATTATTCCATATTCAGCACAAAACTCTTCAAATGGATGAACATATTCACCACCTATCACTTCTGAGTATTTTTATTTTCTTTCCAAGTTGATTCTCAATCTCATTCTTGTAATGTTTAAATATTTCAATAGCTTCATCTTTGCTAGAAAGTAGATAAACATGACAATATCTTGTGCAATCATCCATAAAGGTTATAAAATAATTTTTTTCTCCTCTTGATTGCACCATTTTTAAGTCATATATGTCTATGTGAATTAAACTTAATGGTTCAATACTTCTTTCAATTTCCCTAAAAGAAGTTTTCGTCATTTTTGCCTCAACGCAAACTTCAAACTTAGTTTTTGTGTCAAAGTCCAACTTAGGTAAAATTCCACTTTTAGCTAGTTTATTTAAAGTACCAAAATTTACATGCCCTAGTCTATGATGCCATAAATCTAGAGACTCCAACAAGTAAGCCGAATTTACTTTATTTCCATTAATAGCAACTTTTGGTACATTTTTGGGTATGATGCTCATTACATTCATTTTTAAAAGACCATCACACAAATAACTTTTCAGGCATACACACCACTTTTAGTAAGTACAAATTTGTCGGATTCAAAAACTATCTTAAATCCATTTTTGCTAAGCATAGGACCTGACACTAAATTTCTCCTTATGTTTGGCACATGAAGCACGTTGTTGAGAGTCAGCTCCTTCCCAGAGGTCATTTTGAGCGCCACTTTTCCAATTCCATGTACTTTGGAAGTTGATGCGTTTCCCATAAACAAATTCTCATCCTTTACATTCTCATATGTTGAAAACATACTTCTATCTGAGCACACGTGTTGAGTAGCCCAGTGTCCACCCACCACTGCTTAGGATTTTCAGTGAGATTTACCTCAGAAACCACTGCTGATAGGTTCAAGTCACTAACACCATCTGACAGATTATCCACTTCTGTAATATTGGCATGGGTGGTCTTTCTCTTCTTTGAAGACTAGCCTTTTTTAGGAGTCTCTCCTTGTTGACGGTTTTGGAAGTCTTTAGCCTTATGCCCTGCTTTGCCACAAACATAGCAATTGCCTTCAAACTTCTTTTTCTTTTTCTCACCTAGTTGGCTGGGTAAGTCTCGTTTTCGCTTGTTTGATGGCCCTTGCTCCACCATATTTACTTTGCTCTCAAAAGCGTTGCCACAACCTCTCTTTTTGGGAAGTCGGTTGTTTTCTTCTATTCTTAGTCTCAAAATCAAGTCCTCAAGGTTCATTTCCTTACGCTTCTGCTTTAGGTAATTTTTGAAGTCTTTCCAACCTAGGGGCAACTTCTCAATCAAGGCCACTACTTGGAATGCCTCTCCAAGTGCCATTCCCTCGGCAACCAACTCATGCAGTATCATTTGATACTCGTTCACTTGAGACATTACAGACTTGGAATCAAACATTAAAAATTCAAGGAATTTACCAATGACAATTTCTTCATGCCGGCATCTTCCGTCTTGTATTTTTTCTCTAGTGATTCCCAAAGTTCCTTAGCCGTAGCAATAGGACTATAAACATTGTACAGTGCATTATCTAGCCTATTAAGTACATAGTTTTTGCATAAAAAATCTCTATGATTCCATGCATAAACAGCCGCTACAGTCTTCATATCCATATTTTCCCCCGATGCAAGGCGTTCTTCTGTTAAGAACCTCGCAAGGTTCAAAGTGGTGAGATAAAATAGCATTTTTTGTTGCCAACTCTTGAAATCTTTCCCGTTGAATTTTTCTGGTTTCTCTGCTTGTCCAACTACAATAGGGGTAGAAGCAGCAACAATTGGAGGTAGCACAACGGGAGCATTCAGTGTTCCACTGCCAATGCTAGTCACATTGGGCTCATTAGAAACAGTTTGCACATCATTGTTTGTAGCCATAGTGAATTTCTAGAAGGAACAATTATACCACTTAGTTTGAGCAGAAGTATGATAAAATCTTGCAACACAATAAATTATATCTTAAAAGGAAAAGTTGACCGAAAGCGGAATCGACTACTATCAAGAATTAGATTATTAAATGAAAAACAAACTCTGGTTTGAATTTGTTTATACTCAAGCATGCTGATTAATGTATAGACTATAATTGGAAAAAGAAGACCACGGCAGTAGCAGTTTCATAGGGCAAGGAAGACAAAACATAGTGATTTATTTCATAAAGCATAATCTGAGGGTCCACACATAATTTTGTTGAGAAATACAAAGTAGAGGATTATTCACCTTCCATTTACAAAATTGTAACATGCAACCAAGACTTGAAATTATAGGTAAGACCAATGAATCAAAATTTACTCATAAGATGATACAGATACTTTACTAAACACGTATAATATTATTTCTTCTAACTCTATGAATTAAAATAAACTTTAGCCAAAGGGCAGAAATTATTTACTAAGTACCGATAGAATATAGACACAAAAATAAAGAAAACCAAGATTCTACAACTTCTAATATAGGCTAAAACTCGGTAGATTGTATCTTTCATTATGACAAGAAACAAATCTTAGAGTTAGAAATACAACAAGATTAGTGTTCAAACATAAGGCAATGGGTACACTAATTACGGAATTATTTATATAGACAGAGAAGGATAAAACCTTAAGATTGTTAGAAATATTAGTGTGGGTGTGGATCAGTGTATTATACATATAATTTAGTAACACAAAATATGACTCACATAAACAAATAAGGAATACATTATGTTCCTAATGTGATATATTTCAAAGGACAAATTAAGAGAACAAACTAGACAAGAAATTGAACCGGCAGTAAATTCGTGAGCAAAACCAACAAATAAAATAATAGTGAGTCGAGGCCTACACGAGCACAACTTTCTTAAGGTTTTATTTGCCTCCCGCTGGTGCCCGAGGAAAGATGACGAACAACCTTCCAAGATACAACGACTCCGAACAATCAAAGGCAACACTCATATTGGTTGAACCTCCAAACTAAACTGACTTAAACCTCTTGTTCTTAATGAAAAATGTGTATGTATGTATATGAGAATGAATGCCTAGAGTGCTAGAATGCTTGCGTTATTTCTTATAAAATGACATTAGACAACACCTATATTTATAGGACTTAAGTGCCTATTCCTGTAAGACATGTCCCTAACTCTATCAGACTAAATAAAGGTTGTGACCTTTATTTTAAATTTCAAAAGACATGTGTTGCAACTTTTTAAGAAATTAGACATGACTGTTGGATGAATTAAATATTTATAGGACTTAAGTGCCTATTTCTGTAAGACATGTCCCTAACTCTATCAGACTAAATAAAGGTTGTGACCTTTATTTTAAATTTCAAAAGACATGGGTTGCAACTTTTTAAGAAATTAGACATGACTGTTGGATGAATTAATTTTGGTCTCAATATCCAAAATTTAAAATAATCCCAATAATAATAATAATAATAATAATAATAATAATAATAATAATTATTATTATTATTATTATTATTATTATTATTATTATTATTATTATTATTATTATTATTATCCACCCACTCCCATGTCTTAATATAATTTTAGCTCATAGCTCACTTCTTTAAATCAATTTGCTCATTCAATAATTTATTAATTTTTGCACTAAAATATCTCCTCAACGAGATAAATTATTTAGGTGCTAAAATTCTAACAGTTATGCACTGAGGTGCATAGGTGTGCACCCCAGAGCACATCAGTGTAGCGAACCGTGCCTATGCACCATCTCCCTGCATCCAGGCACAGGCAATACTGGGCAGCAGCTATTTTTTTCAGCTCCTAGGCATGCGGCGCAACGCACATAGGTCGTTTTTGCCTGCCAAAATTATATTTAAGTCTATATTTTTTCACGTTTTCTCTTTTTTACTCAATTCAACATAGTTTTGGTGAATTTGTTAAAGGCTCAATTAAGTGAGAAAAATAAAATGAAGGATTTAGGTAGTGCAAAGAGGATACTAGGTATAGAGATTATTTTAGATAGACACTTTAGGTTACTATACTTGTCTCAGTAGAAATGCATTCAGAAAATACTAGAACATCTTGGATAGATAAGTCTAAGCTAGTTAATGTGCCACTTAGAGCTTATTTCATGTTTTCATCAGATCTATCACCGAAACTAAGGAGAAAGGGAGAAAGTGGAGTGTATGTCTAATTATATAACATATGCTAGTGTAGTTGGTAGTTGTATATATGCTATGGGGGTGCACTAGGCTAGATATTTTGCATGTTGCCAATGTTGTGAGCAAATAAATGCACAAGCTAGGACAGATGCATTTGCAGACAACAAAAAAGGTTATGAGGTATTTGAGAGGTTCTACAAACAGTATTTGATATATAATCAACTGAATTCGATCGCTAGACTTTTTGGCTATGTGGATGTGGATGTGGGCTATGCAGTTGGATAGCTAATGGTCTATGACAGCCTATATGCTTTGTGTTTTTTGTTGTTTTTTTATCTGAAAGGCAACTTTGCTTTGTCTGCAACAAAAAGATAACATATGGCTTTAGCTTACGTCATTTGGCTAATTAAAAAATGTTGATTGATGATATGGGTATGAGTTTTAATATTATTACGTATTTTGTGATAGTTAGAGTACCATACATTTATTGCAAAATCAAGTATTTCACGAGAGAACGAAGCACATTGATGTTATGTATCACTTTATTTAGAATATGGTGTGTTAAGGTATTCTCTTAGTTCACAAGATTGGGACTAAGAATAATTCAGTAGATATGTTGATGAAGACCATCCAAGGACCAACTTTAAGTATTTTTTTGATTTGATAAAAATTTACAGACCTATAAGACTGCCCTTCTAGGGAGACAGAGATAATGAGCAAAGAATTACAAGTTAATTGTGGTTTGAAATTCAAGTTGGAAATGACAATAAAGGACAGGAAAGGCGAGCAAATGACAAACAGTAAAAAAATGGCGATATTGCGAGAAAACAGTGGACAACAAGAAATAGCACAAAGATAGCATCAAGACAATACCATCCAACAACTTGTGTACCGATGCGTCTAGCATATAAGCTTCAGTGTGCGAAACAAGGTCATCGTGCACCTCAATGCACGTCATTGTAGAGACCCGCACCTAGGTGCCATTTTCAGATGCGAGCCAAAGGCCGATGGACCATTTTGCATGCCAAATTATTTAAGCCTATTTTTAGTTTTCTCTTTTTTACCCCATTTAAAATAGTTCTAGACTAGATTTTAGAGAAAATCCTCCGATGGAGTTCAGGAACGAAAGAGTTTAGTGTTGTCATGAAATTTATTGTGACTATTAATTAAATCTTGTATGTTCTATTTCCAAATTGTTTTGCGAATATTTCTTAATTATTATTATTATTACTTGATCATTTTGAATTACAACAATATGGTTTCTCTTAGCACATAGAGCCAATGGCCTCCCTCCTTCTATCTCCCTCTCCTCTCCCCTAAGCATTTATCTAATATCTTGATATCGGATCTACAAATTCTCTTGGCATAGAGTTTAACTTGTTGTAAGTTTAGGTAGATTTATGTCTTGAAGCAGCCGGTGGAATTGCGATGTGAGAATGGATCTTGACTTGTATTTTTCGAAAGAAAATTCTGCCACCATTCTCTTGTGCAGGAGCAAATTTAGGGATAGTCCATCCATGGATGAATGAATCTCTTGGAGTATGCAGTTTTGGCTAATTCCCAAAAATATTAAATATTAATTCTCTTTCTCATTGTACCAAGAGAGTTAATTTTATAAATGATCATAATGATTGTCTTGTATTAAATATGAGAATTATCAACGCAAGTACGATGTACCTATCTAGTCTTCTTCTCACTCTTATTAATTTGTATTCTTGTGGTGCCTGTGATCTTGTTCTTATGCATTTGTGTAGAGGTGCGGCTGCATATATATAATGCAAATAATTAGTGTGATGTTTCTCCATACGTGTTAGATTTTGCTTGCTTCTTCCCCGGATCCATACAAATTATGGTAGAGGAGGAATGAGAGGCCAAATGCTAGCTCACATGCATTAGTATCCAACCGAGACTTTTCGGGAGTACTTTGGAGTTGTGCTAAAGATACTTTCAGACCGCTGGATCATATGGGGCCAACATAGATTCCATGTCAAACTCACACTATCAACGATTGTGGAGTAAATATTTTATAATTAGGGAAAATTTCCTGCAGCTATGCTACTAGCTATAGAGTTCATTAACTGCAAATGTCTTATAAATAACCATTACGGTGTAATCCGACTAATTAATGTCACATATGATTTCTTAATTATAAAATTGTGGAGAATAAATTTGAATTTACTTGTAATATTATTATAGCTTGTAATTTGTCCGTTCTAATAATAGGGGGTTCTGTATAGTTAGAACTTGCGAGTGATTGTTACAAATTTTAACTTGCAAATTATAAGATCATAGCTTATGATTAATTGTACTTATTTGTAATATTAATTTGTAAATTGATCAAGAATTTAAGTATAATTATAATGTGATCATTTTTTAATTAAATAACATACATACGTACATACATTTGAGTGTAAGGAAAAAATTAGTCGGCACGTCCCTAGCTACTTTGTTTTTTCTCATTTGCCAGAAGACTACCAAAAAGAAAAACAGAGAAATGTCACATATAAATACAAAAGCCCTTGAGAGTTGAATGTGTATGATTGATATTGTGTAGTTTCCAAGGGTAGGCTGTTGGTCACATGGATTCGGCTGCAGGGTCTCTCTGACAGGTTGGACCGTGGTCCAAAGGGGTCCTTGCAGCCTGCAGCGTTCCCTCTTCTCCAGATAACGCTACAGCTCCCTCTGTTTCCACTTTCCATCACATCCTCACATACTTGCAGATTCTTTTGTTCCAATTATTCATCAACAAACTAAACTTAAAAGGGAAAAACAAAGTATTGAGTGGGAGGAAATTATCAATATATCGTTTAGATTATGTTTTCCTGGGTGACGGGTTTTAAAATATACGTCTATACTAATCACACCACCAATCTTATTTAATAACATATGCACAAAAGTTAGTTTGAATTCAAATTTTGTACCTCACACGTACAAGTACGAGAACAATATCATCAAGTCAATTAACTATCAAAAATAATTATATGCATTTTCTTTTTCTCCTAGGAATCGTTTGCTTGCTAGGATTGTGTAAGATAAATATATAATTCAATGTAATTAATTGTTTGGTTGTAACAATTAAAGCACATGATTAATAAAAAGCACAACATTTTATCATAAAGTATTGGGATTATATAGGTAATTAATAATCATAGGATTAAGATATCAAATGATGAAATCATCCCTATATATAAACAAAATAGAGACTAAATTAACAAATATGTATAATCACTAAAACTTAATTTATAAGAAAAAACTAAATTATTTGCGCAATCAGACTTATTTTTATAAGATTCTTTTATGCAATATTTATCTAAAAAATATAAAATTTTTATATAAAAATTATTTCTTCCATGATAATAAGATTTATAACTAAATTTTTTCTATAAATTGAAAAATGAATAATATTTTTCAAATATAAGTTTATGCTTCATATGAATTTATCTTGTAAAATTACAAACTGATATCCATAAACATATCAAATATAAAATACTTTAATTTACAAAATACGTGTATGGCTTTATAAAATTTGAAAGTTAATTACTTTTTCAAAATAAAAAATAAACTCTTTTTTAGGTAATAATAAATTTAAACTATTTGAAAAAAAAGTTTAAAAATAAAGATTTACTCAATACAACACTACATATATTTAAACCTTTTCAATGAAGATAATTCAATTATTATAACAAGATTTGGGATAAAATTGATATTTCGCATTTATCATAAATTATAATCCTAAACATCCAAACAACTTATTGTATTAAGATTAGAATATCTAAATTAGTAATTTAAACAAGCAAACAAAGTATTGATATGTTTTTTAGATAATAAATCCTATATTTATCTATCACACTCAATCTCATCATGGCAAACAATGAACCCCTAAGGTGAAAAATACAATCAACTATTTATTTAAACTAAAAAGATTGTAAAACCTCTAAAAAAAAGTTGTGTTTTCCCAGGAAAAAAAATAATTATTATTATTAATTAATAGTATTTTTTATTAATTTTATTTATTTATACTCATGTATATTGGGTGTTTGCAAGATTTAAATTTTTAGCCTCACACTTTATATGTAAAATTTATGCTGCCGAGTCAAAAGCTACTTAATTTAATATTTTGTACTAGATGAGTATAAGCCTTTAACAAATTCTTTTTTCAAAGGACAAATCACTTTAATAGTTCCTTAAGTTTTAAGCTTAGCATTGCTTTCCTCCTTAGAGTTCCGATCATGATTTTTATCATACCAATAGTCGATGCACACAATTCTTGCGTGTACAAAAATATTTCGGTCTCAAAACTTGGATCTCTCAAAATTTATGCATAAAATAATTTAAATTATTAAGTAAAGTTAAGATTGTGTTAGGTGTTTGACATGATGAAAAAGACAATAAATGATGGAATTTCAATAATTTGGATTAATGGGTTTGTGAATTTTGTAAAAAATACAATTGCAACCTTATTGGATATCATTTCTAAAGGACTAGCAGTCGCTTGCACGCCATTCACATGCACATAATATATTTTTGAGTAATCATAATATTTTCTACATATTATCGCATTCATTATACTAAAAAATTACGTGCATTTAAAATATATATCTAATAATTTGTGTAATTATAAAAATAATAGTCACATAGAGTAAACATTTCATATTAAATTATCAGATTAAAAATATTCAGAATTCATTGAAGTATTAAGCTTACCTTATGATAAGAGAAGTTTTTGAATAAATAATGGTTATTTAAACATATAAATTTTATTGAATATATAGATAAGTAAAAGGGTAAATTTGGTATTATAACTTCTATTTTAGAGATAAAAGAGGCTTTGTTTTTATAATAGTATAGACAATTTAAAGGACAAATTTGTAAAGTAAACTTAAAATCTATTCAAACTACCCCCTCTTGTTTGCGTGACAAGATAGTTTCGACCTAATCATATGATAAGTCTATTTCAAAGCACAATTCTTGAAATAAATTTAACTGCTGATCAGAAAACCTTTGAAGATGGAAAACTTGGTGAATTAGTGTTCTAAGATTACATTGGAAGAGGAAGAAGAAGGTGGAGTGGTTTTGGAGGACCATGAGGACGACAACATAACACAATAGCAATACTGCCTGGTTGGTCATATTCTAACAAGCAAACATATTAATTCTATGGCCTTTAAAAATACTATGGTCGCAGTTTGGCAACTAATAAAAGGAGTTTGTATCAGAGAGTTAAAGGCAGGAATTTATTTATTTCAATTCTTTTATGTTCTTGACACGCGATGAGTTTTGAGTGGGGGACCGTGGACTTTTGGTCAACATTTGATCATACTGAATCAAGTATTGATTGGAGAACCACTTCACAATGTGCCACTTAATCTTATTAGTTTATGGATCCAAGTTTATGATCTTCCTATTGGTTTTATATATGAGAGAATAAAAGCATTGATGATTATGTTGAACCTTATATTGAATCGGACCCAAATAATTTCAATGGTGTTTGGAGAACTTTTATGCATATCAAAGTCTCATTGGATATCAGAAATCCTTTAAAAAAGCGAATGAAGATGAAGAAAAATGGAGGAGTTCGATTCTGGATCCGTTTTAAATATGAACAGTTGCCTACATTCTGTTTCTATTGCGCAATTTTGGGCCACACAGAGAAATTATGTGCTAAGTTATACGATAGTGAGCTGCACCTTTTGGAATTTGCCTATGGAGCGTGGATGAGAGCTAATGGATGCCGGAAGTAATCGGGGATTGGAGAATGGTGGCTTAGAAATAGTATTTCAAAAGATACGGGATATGATAAGGAAGGACGTTTTGAAGAGATTCAAAGAGATGCAGGAAATTTGGATCTTGCAAAAAATCAGGGATTAAATCAAATCTCTAGGATACAAGACGAGTTTTACGGTACTAGTCAAGGCTACGGATCCCAAATTGAAAAAGGAAAAGATAAGCATGATCTGGCAGAAATGGAAAATGAGAGAGGAATCGTAATTTGTCAAACAAAATGCCGTCGTACGAAAGAAGGGTTGGAAGAAGATATAAGGATGGAGGATTTATTCGAAGGCCCAAGAATGATTAATCCAATTGACCAAAAGAACTAGTTAGTGGCGGGCTCTAGCTCCCAAAACCGGAAAGAAAGATGAGTACTATTAGCTAGAATTGTCGTAGGCTTGGGAACCCATAGAAAATTCAGGTACTAAAGGACTTAATAAAGTCCAAGAAGCCCAAACTCATATTCCTCATGGAGACAAAACTTAACCAAGCCCAAATGGAACAAGTTAGAGTGGAGATCTCCTATGAGGGTTGTTTTATAGTTGATAGTGTGAGAAATAATGATGGCATCACTTTGCTATGAGAGGAAAAAAAATATGATAAATCTTATTGGCTTATCTCATAACTTCATTGATGTAGAAGTAAACATAGAAGGTATGTAGAGATGGAGACTCACAAGTTTTTATGGTTTTCCAGAAAGGTCAAGGAAAAAGGAATAATGGGAATTGCTCTGTAGTTTAAAGGCAAAATCTCAGTTGCCTTAGTGTTGTATTGGGGATTTTAATGATCTCTTATCCCCTACTGAAAAGAATAAAAGACACCCTCACGTCCATTGGCTTTTATAGGGTTTCAGGAATACAATTCAGTTTTGTAATCTAAGGGATTTGGGTTTAATGGGTTATCTCTTTACGTGGAAGAGAGGAAGGGGTACCTGAAATTTTATAGAAGAAAAGTTAGACTGGGCCTTAGCAAATGGTGACTGGGTCAAATTTTTCAAAGAAGCAAAAGTTCTCAACTTACAAGCAACAAATTTTGATCATTCACTGATTCTTCTTCATCTGAAGATAGGGATTTATTTAGAAAGAAAAAGACATTTTTGGCTTGAAAATGTTTGGCTGAAGGAAGATGAAAGTAATGTCATTATTTTGGATAATTGGAGAAACAATAAAGGTCTTCCCATTCAGGATAGAATTGCTATGTGTGGAGGGGACCTCTCAAATTGGGGTACCAAGTTTACAACCTGGTTCAAGGAAAGACTAAAGGAATATCAAAATAGAATGAGGAATCTTAGAATTGCTCGAGATGAAGAATCTGCGCAAGGCTATGCCAAGGCTTAAAAGGATTATCCAGTCGTACTGCAGCAACAAGAGGATTTTTGGAAGCAATGGGCGAAGCAATTTTGGCTACATGAAGGAGATTCTAACTCTCGATACTTCCATGCCAAAGCATCTGCTCGTCAAAAGAGCAATCAAATTAACCAATTAAAAGATTCATAAGGAAATTGGAAAACTTGGAAAAATGGTTTGGGTTAAGTTATTGCTAATTATCTTGTGGAATTATTTTCTTCCAGTGATAGCAACTGTAATTTTGTTTTGAGTTGTGTCTGTAATAGGATTACCACTTCACAAAATGAGGATCTTATTGTACAATTGAGGCTAATGGAAGTGAAGGAAGCAATCTTCTCTATGCATCCAGATAAGTCTCCAGGGCTAGACAGATTTGAACATAGCTTTTTATCAAAAATTTTGGTCAGTGGTGGGAGATGATATTACTAATATTTGCCTTGAAATGTTGAACAAAGGTTATATGTTTGATGGTTTAAATGATACAAACATATGTTTGATACCAAAAAAGAAGAACCCGGAAGTTATGTCAGATCTTAGGCCTATTGCTCTTTGCAATGTCTTATATAAAAGTATCTCAAAGGCTCTTGCTAATAGATTGAAAAAGGTGCTTCCAAATATCATTTCAGAAAACCAGAGTGCATTTGAGCTAGGGACACAGATTACAGACAATTTTATAATTGCATTTGAATATATGCACTATCTAAAGAGGAAGACCAGAGGAATGAAGGGTATGGAAACTTTAAAAATCGACATGAGTAAGGCTTACGATAGAACCGAATGGAAGTTTTTAGGAAGAATGTTGGAGACTATGGGATTTCATCATAAATTCATTCACTTGATCATGCTATGTGTTCAAGCTGTCAAATATAAAATAATCCACAAAGAAGAAGAGATAGGACCATTGATACCAAATAGGGGACTGTCAAGGGACCCTCTTTCCCCTTATCTGTTTATCCTTTGTGCAAAAGGTCTTTCCATAGTTTTGAAGAGAAAGGAAATTCAAGGTAGTATTCATGGCTGTAAAGTTGCAAGAAGAGCTCTTATTGTTTCTCATCTTTTCTTTGTAGACGATAGTTTGCTTTTTTTTTTTTTCAGCGCATCTCTTGAAGAATGTAGGGCTGTCAAGGAAAGTCTTAAAGAATATGAACCAGCCTTAGGACAAAGCATCAACTTCCAAAAATCTGTTATATTTTTTAGCTCTAACACAAGCATAGAGGATAGAACAAATATTTGCAATATGTTAAACGTGTAATAGTATGATGATTGAAGCAAATATTTAGGCCTTCCTTCTCTGATTAGGCAGAAGAAAAAAAGAGATTTTCAAATTTGTAAATGATAAGGTGTTGCATAGAATGTAGGAATGGAATAAGAAACTCATTTCAAGAGATGGAAAAGAGGTGCTATTGAAGACGTTTGCCCAGTCAATTCCAAATTATGTCTTGAGCATTTTTTTTGCTCCCAAATGATCTTTGAGATGATATTGAAAGGATGGTGAATTAATACTATTGGGGATCAAACCAAAGGAATTCTTGTGGCATTCGTTGGATGAAATGTGGAAGACTTTGCAACAGGAAAAATAAAGGAGGACTGAGATTCAAAAAACTTAAAGAATTTAACATAGCCATGTTGGGAAAGCAAGCTTGGAGGCTATTGACACACCCTGACACTTGGGTGGCAAAAATTTATAGAGCTCGTTACTATAATGGTAAGCCTTTTTTTGAAGCAAAACTTACTGCTGACCCAAGCTTTGTTTGTAGTAGCATTCTGGAAAGCCAAACAATGATCAAGGAAGGAAGTATTGTAAAAGTGGGGAATGGAGATGACATTATTATTGGAAAGGTCCCTTAGATTAATGACACAAACAATCCTTTTGTGTAATCTCCCTTGAATTCAGGGGTTTCAAACAGTAAGGTTAGCTCTCTTTTTATGCCAAATGAAAGAGCTTAGAATGTTAATTTGATTTGATCATTGTTTAATGATAGAGATGTTAATCGAATTATTAGCATTCCTTTGAGTACTTGGAGGGACAAGGATTGCTGAATTTGGAAATATGAAGATAAAGGAGTATATACGGTTTGAAGTGGTTACAGAAGCCAAATAACAAACCAAGAGAACCGTGTAAAGAATTTATTTTTTTTCTTGGAGTTGGATTTGGAAAGCAAAAGTTCCGCCTAAGACTAAAAACCTGGTATGGAGGACCTGTAATAATGTTTTGCCAACCAAAGATAGACTGTTAGAGAAAAGAGTCAATGTAAGCTCGTTATGCCTAATTTGCCAAATTCACGAGGAAATAGTGGCTCACACCTTGATCTTTTGTCCTGCTACTGCAGCTTGTTGGAATCTTGTTTTTACTGGAACTCCCCTAGACCATATCAATACTATTTTGGAATGGATTCAGTGGGTAAAAGGAAAATCCACAAGTGATGAATAGGGCAGAATTTTAATGTATCTTTGGAGCATTTAGGACAACAAAAATCAAATTTTATGGAACAAAAAAGCTAGAACAACTAATGCAATTATTAGACTTGCAGATTTATTTCTAATCAGTGAAAATTTTCACAACAAAGGAGAATGGGAATGATGCAAAAATTGAATAAACAAATGCTTGAAAAATGGACTAGGCTTCCAGCAATATGGATATGGCAGTGTTTTATCAAAACTCGAAGTTTGGAGCGGGCTGGATTATCAAGGATGAGCATGGTGATTCCAAAGTTGCAAGAGTTGTTCCTTTCTTTGGAGAAATATCCATACTCTTGGCCAAAGATTGAGTTTTGGAGAGGCTTTGAGTTGGGTTAAGACTCATGTCTAGAACCAGTCATCTTTGAATTGGACTCTCAGCTGGTTGTGAAAGCAATTTTAAATGACTTTTTAGATGTTTCTTATGTTGGGTCAGTTATTGAAGAATGTAAAGCTCTTTTGTTTGAGCTTCATGGTATAGTTAGATTCATTAGGCGTTCAACGAATCAAGCTGCTCATTGGGTTGCTCGAGCTTCTGATTCTTTGTATGAACCAGGTTTGTGGGAGTTCCCCTGCTTTCCTTTTGAATGTTCTTACTAATGATTTGAAATAAAATCCTTATTTAAAAAGAAAAGATAATTTTTTAATATTAATAAAATTGATATCCAAACTACATTTCTTATACTGAATTCTCCAATTTATTTCTTCAAACTTTTTGTTGGAATAATTGAAGAATAAATTACATAAAAAACAAAAATAACTTTTTACTTTAGCCACAAAACAATCTTTACTTTTTTATAATAATATAGATTAAGATTGAAATTTTGTTTTGTTTTATCCTTTAAATTACTTTTCTGTACCAAAAAAGGCATATATGTGCCAATGTTCGAAAAATTGGACCATTCATTGAACCAAAAAATTCGATTTTTGATTCACTGATTCAAACGTTGGTCAGACCGTAATTGAACTCTGACATCATATATTGTATATTTTATATATTATTAAAAAGTTAATAAAATACGAAACATAAAATATAAAAAACCTAAATTATATGTTCGACTTCATAAGTTGGGAAGAGACAACCAAGAGTACATTAGTTGGGTAAGGGGCTAAGAGTTTGTACCTTCTAGTTGAATTTAAAAACTAAAATATCAAATTTGATTTGGGGTTTTTATTTTGTCGATTTGTTTGAGTATTTTAGGCTTTTAACTTTTTAAGATGTATCTTATTTTGGAGGTTCGTACATAGGCAAAAAAAAAAAAATTAAAAAAATTATTAATTATGCCAAAAATTAAAGGAAAGAAAGAAGAATAAATAAAACGCTTCGTTTTTAATAAACCATGAACAATTCACTAGTTTAAACAGTCCAACTACTGATACAAACAATTTTAACAAAATAGAACTTTTTTTCGTTTATCAATTTTTACTAAAAATTGAATCGATTCATAAGACAATCGATAGTCCGACTTATCCAACTGTTTCATCCGATCGGATCTTTTAAATGGTGGTATGTGCATACCATTTTTCAAGGGAAATCTATTACAAAGTTTAGCTTTAATCACTGATTTTCACTTTAAGTCTTAGATTCTTACAATAGTGCTTTTCAAATAAGTCAAAAAATTATTCATTTTTTTAAAAATAATGGGTTAAATTCATTTTACCCCCTGTACTATATGGTATGTATCAAATATCCCCATCTACTTCTAAAACCTTCAAATAGCTCTCTCAAGGCTGTCAAATACCCCTTTGTACTACCAAAAATTTTCAAATATCCCCATCAAAGTTAGTTGCCGTTAGAAAAATAGCTGACAGTGTCAAAACTCTATAGTAAATTACTAATTTAACCTCAAAAAATAATTAAATAGCATAAAAACCTAGGATACGTGACTTTTTTCTGTGTAGACAAATATATTCTTGGCACCCGTACTACCAAAACCTTTAAATACCCCACTCAAACTTCTTTGTCGTTAGAAAAGTAACAATTTTTTGGATGATGTAGCACTAAAATTATATTTCCTTTACACATATGATAATTGAAAATTTTTATGTCCAAAAGAAATTGTTAGCATTAATATTGATAACCAACTAGAAAACCCTAGGTTAAAAGAAAAAATTTCTTTTCTTGAAAACCAATTTTTTCAAAAGTACCATATTCATATATTATCTTTGGATCCACTTTAGGAATGGTCCATTTATTAAGAAGATTAATATTAACTGGAAGATCTATTTCCTCCATTTTAGTATTCTTAATAAAAGATTTTTTTATTAAATTCATTTAAAGAAAGTGTTAAACATGCAATTATCAAATACTTCCTATACATCCATGGCTCTGATACCATCTATGCACTAGACCTTATGAAGGGAAAGGCCACAGCTCAGGCGGTTCATTCACAGCATTACATGATTAGGACTGTTTACCTGAATTTAACTAGCCCACCAAGTATGAATTCTGGAACCAAAGTACCCCAAACAGCCCACAAACGCCAACCCCGGCTAACAAGGGCAAACAGGGTAAACTTCCAGAGGACAACATACTTGGAGTGCCGTTAAGCCTCAGAACCTAATCATTACTGGTTAACCAGACCATAGATCCAAACCTTTCTTACATAGTCTTGTACATATACAGACCTTTACCACAACTATATAGGAAAATATCAAACTCTTACATGTTTAACACAAACACCTTAGCCTTCCAATAGGCTAGGTTATACACAAAATAAATATTTAAAAATAAAAATTAAAATAGAAGATTACCAAGACGGGATCTTCAAAACAACAACTTCTTGTATTATACAAATAAAACTAAACTTAAAGAAAGAAAATTACAAAGAGGGGAAATTACAAAGGGGAAATTAGGGGAAAACAAAACAAAACAGTGCAGAGGAAAGGAAAGCGTCTTCTCCCACAACGAATGTCTAATCTACTTCTAGACATGAAAGAAAACCGTGCGGATTTCAAACATTTCGAATCCAAACAGTAACTATGAACAGTAAAAATGAACAGTATATTACTGTTCAAACAGTCTATTACTGTTTACCTATTACAAAAGACCAAATTACCCTTATCAGGAAATTTATTATTCTTTCCTATGCAACCAGGATTTTATTAATATCTTGTGAAGAAGGTATGTTTTCATTTGGGTCTTGGGCTTTTCCTGCCAGACAACCAAATTAATTATCATCCATTTTTGATTTTGAGGAAGTAGCCATTGACACTGTATCATCTTCTTCAGAAGAGCCATTATTATCTTGTTCTTTTAACTCTTCTTGAACCATATTAATCACTTCCTTCAAAAGATCTGCCTTGGACAATCTTCCTTTGCGCATCTTTATTTTTTCAGAAGCTTTGCCAAATAATGAAGAAGCTTCTTTCTTTTTATCAGATTCAATTTTTTCTTTATAAATCTGAATTGCTTTTTTAATATTAACTAGGGTTTCTTGGCCTTCCATTTGACCAGTCTCCTCATCCCTTTGGAGCATCTTGTTCCACCATTTAATATAAAAAGAACGATATAAACAAGGAATATTATCTTCGTCAACCCCAACTTCTAGCATCCATTTCCAGATCCAAGGGATTGAAAATTCCGTAAAGAAAATCATTGCAGCTTTATTATTAACCATATAATTTTCTTCTTCAGCCCTTATTAATTCTGGAGAATATGAGCTCCATTGTTCGAGTAATTGTCGAAATTGGTCCAGGAGAATATTATGAGTTGGACCATATGATTTCCACCAAAATAAGAACCAATTGGGGATGAGATTATTAAAAACATCAAGACATACTTTTATAAGCCAAGTATGTTTTTTCTTGGGATTTTCATATAAGAAAATATTTGTAAAAGCTTGGATATAATCCCAATAATTATATTTGTAAGAGATATTATGGGCTCTTAAATAAAATTATTTTTCTTTAAGAGAGGATATTCCCCATTCCTCAATAGAAATAATTTTCTTAATTATTATTTTACTAAAGTTGAAAATATTTTTCTCATAAAGGGGGAAATAATGATTTATTTCGCATGAGCCCGTAACTATAAGTATAGTTTCAAAATAAATTCTGGGTTTATAAGACCTAGCAGCATATGATGCTGTATCAAAGTACCTGTTCATTAGCTTCAAGGCATCCCATTCAATATCTTTATTATCCAAGACCATTATTATCTCCTTATGCTCCTTTTGCTCAAAAGTGGTGAGAGAATCTTCATCCACAGGAGCAGAGATGTTTTTAGTGACATCAATGTATGAAGGCATATTATTTCCTTCAGTCTTATCAGAAGAAGTAGATGCAGAAGAACTATTAGCTGCATTCTTCTGTGTTTTAAATTGCAGAAATTTTGCAAACAATGGATCTTTATATAATGGATCCTTGGAGTCAGAGGCATATGAACCTTGTGATATTGGAGAAGCTATAAGCTTCTGTTTGCCATGTTCTATTATTGGTTTGGCATAACTAGATCGATTGCTTCCTCTCGCCCTCTCTTCTCTATTATAAAAGGGATTACGGCCACTATCCCTATAAGGGATCATTCCTGCAAGAATTCTCTGGTTAGAAAATCAGGGATACTATTATGGATTCCCTTTTTATAAACAATTTTAAAATCAAAAGGGGTCGTATAAGCTTGCCACCTTGCAAACATTTGTTTAGAAACATTATGTTTAAAATCTTTATTAAACCTAAATTGAGCAGCCTGACAATCAGTTTTAATTATAAAAAACTGATTATATAAATCATCTTGAAATTTAAGAACACATTTAACTATAGCAAAGATTTCTTTAGCTACAGTTGCATAATTCTTCTGGCTATCATTCCATTTACCAGAACGAAATCTAACAAGAATTTCTTGTTTACTATTAGGATTAACCTGGGTTAATATACCACCATACCCTATATTAGAGGCATCAGTTTCAACAGTCTTATCCCAATTAGGATTAGAAAGCATTAAACAAGGCAATTGTTTAACTTTGTTTTTAATATTAACCACAGCAATAGTATGACTCTCAGACCAAGGTTTAGGAACCTTTTTAAGTCTATCATATAAAATAGCAGTATCCTGAGCTAAATTCTTATAATAAGGAGAAATATAATTTAAACTACCCAAAAACCTTTGTAGTTGAGCTTTATCATATATTTTAGTTTGAAAGAAAACCATTTTGGGTTTAGAAATAACAAGGCCACTATTTATTATAGCAGTTTTAAAAATATTAAGATGTTTAAAATGATTAAAATGATTAAAAAATCAAGATGTATTAGAGAAAACTAAAATATCATCAATATAAATGATGATAAAACTATTAAAAGGATTAAAAATATTATTCATAATTTTTTGAAATTCTGAAGGGGCATTCTTCAGACCAAAAGGTATTACATTCCATTCATATTGCCCAAATGGAACATTAAAAGCAGTTTTAAATTTATCATTTTCTGCTGTTTGAATCTGCCAATAACCAGATTTCAAATCAAATTTTGAAAAGATATTAGCATTAAATAATCTATCAAGCAAATCCTTTTTATTAGGAATGGGATATTTGATCCATTTCAAAACTTTATTAAGAGGTTTATAATTTATAACTAATCGAGGAGCACCATGTTCTTGTTCACTATGTTTATTAACATAAAACGCAATACAAGACCAACAGACTTGGTTGGCCTTATTAAACTCTTTTGTAACAAGGATTCTATTTCCTTTTTACAATATATTAAATACTCAGAATTCATTTGACAAGGCCTAGCTTTAGTAGGAATATTACCATCAAAGCTATTATCATAAGGCAAATCAACAATATGCTTCTTTCTATTCCAAAAAGCATTAGGGTGTTCATTACACACAGATAAAGCAAATTGGTTTTCAAGAAAAGAAATTTTTTCTTTTAACCTAGGGTTTTCTAATTGGTTATCAATATTAATGCTAACAATTTCTTGTTTTAGAAAATTAATATGATTTGATTTTGCTTTATAAAGATCTTCAATTTTATTAAGAATTCTAGTAAAAGGTTCAACTATAAATTGAAAATATAAATAAGTGCCATTATAAAAAGCACAAAAACCATTTTGGTCAACTTTTTTAAGAGGAAATATTTTCTTTAAAAAAGGAGTACCAAGAATAATTTGGTTAGAAATATTTTTTACCAATAAAAAGCTATTAGGAATGCAAGTTTTATTTTTGCAAATAAAAGCTTTTGACAATTTATAATTAATGTCAAGTTTTTCACCATTTGCAGAACGCAAAATATGAGTGGTTTTTTCAAAATATTTTGTAGGAATTAAAGCTTCCTGAATACAATTCAAATCAGCACCACTATCAATAAGTGCAATAAATTCTTTTGAAAAATTATTATCAATTAAAAGATTGATTTTTATTAACCACTTCTGAGATGTAACCATTTCTAATTTAGAAAGGAAATCATCATATTTAATATTATTAGAAACATTATCAGGAATTATATCAAACAAATTATCAAGTCTAGGGATTATTTGTTTACCCTGAGCAATTTCTAATTTTCTCATTCTTTCTTCAAGAAACACATTATTTCTTTTTAACTCTATTATCTCTTTTCTTAAGTTATCAACTTCTTTTTTAAGATCTATAACAGTAGTAGGACTACTATTCTTATTCCTATATTCTAAGATCTTATAAACTTCAGACATGGAATAAGGATCACTATTAAGCAAACTATCAGATTTCAATAAAGAAGGGAAAGAAAAAGAGGGGGAAGATGAAGAGGGAACATTTTCCATTTCATCTATAATTTTAGATCTTAAAATTGGATCTTTTATCATTTTTAAAAATTCAATAGTATTATCATTACTAATAACATTTAATTCAGAAAATTGAGAAATCAGATTATACATATCATCATTATCTGATTTACTACTATTATCCATCTCAGTATTATCACAAGACAATCCTTTTTTACAAGGATCACATTTAGAACTACAACTATCAATACATTCATTGATATCATCAGAAACATCAGAATCTCTATCATCATCAGATTCTAACATTAATTTAAAAAGAATATCCTTAAGATTATCATCAATCTCAAGACTATTAATTCTTTCTCTCATTCTACACTTATCAGCATAATGACCTACCTTGCCACACTTATAACAAGCACCAGATTTATAAAAAAAATTTCTAATGGTCCTATTAGATGGCTTAGGTTCTCTATAATTACCAGATTCTCTATAACGTCTCATTTTTTCTTTCTGTTTTTCTCTAGTTTGTTTATGAGTTTTCTTCATAGATTTTTTCCTATAACTCTCATTATTATCTTTTTGTGGTTTACTATTATTAGCTTGTTTTGGGTTTTCCATCCCAAATTGACCACAAAATTGTCCTAATTGTTTTCTTTCCGTAATATTATTACGTTTAATCTGTTGATTTAATTTTATCTCATTACACAGGGCTAATCCTTCCTGTATACAAGTTCCTATTAACTTGCCATATGTAAATTTACCATAATCTATATTAGATTCATTCTGCCTAAGAGTTTTTCTGACTCTTTCAGCAAACAAAGAAGGCGACCCATCTATAAATTTGGATTTTCAATGGTCACTATTTGACTCAGGGAGTTCCATAACTTTAGAAAGAAAGGTGTCTTTATACCACCTAAAGGATGTAAGACTCTGACACTTTAAACCATTTAATAAGGTTCTAATGTGTTCAGAATTATTAGTCCATCTACCTGTAAAGTGTTCTATAATAGTAACATTCAAAGTATAAACACAATTTTCATTAGTATCTGCTCCTTCCTGTTTTATAGTAGAATAAATTTCATTTTTATTATCTTGAGACAAATAATTATCCCACCAGCCTTTTAATTGGCCAGTAAAACCTGCAATAATCATTTTTGCAACAGTTTTATCACTATTGCCATTATTCTTGCAAATAGTACAATACATCAACATACGATGCACCAAATTATAAATATGGCGTTCAGTAAAACCAACTAAGTTCCATTCATAGATGTTTTTATCATTATATGAATTATTAAGAACTAAATCTTGTTCTTCATGCAACACATCTTGTGGTGTAGGCCTAGGATAATAATAAGTTCTCATTGTTGGCCTATCTGCAAAATTTTGAATTTTATTAATCTCTTCTTTTACCTTATCATTATAAGCCCTATCATCTAGTTCATTATTAAGGGCTCTGATACCATCTATGCACTGGATCTTATGAAGGGAAAGGCCACAGATCAGGCGGTTCATTCACAGCATTACATGATTAGGACTGTTTACCTGAATTTAACTAGCCCACCAAGTATGAATTCTGGAACCAAAGTACCCCAAACAGCCCACAAACGCCAACCCCGGCTAACAAGGGCAAACAGGGTAAACTTTCAGAGGACAACATACTTGGAGTGCCGTTAAGCCTCAGAACGTAATCATTACTGGTTAACCAGACCATAGATCCGAACCTTTCTTACATAGTCTTGTACATATACAGATTTTTACCACAACTATATAGGAAAATATCAAACTCTTACATATTTAACACAAACACCTTAGCCTTCCAATAGGCTAGGTTATACACAAAATAAATATCTCAAAATTAAAATTAGAATAGAAGCTTACCAAGACGGGATCTTCAAAACAGCAACTTCTTGTATTATACAAATAAAACTAAACTTAAAGAAAGAAAATTACAAAGAGGGGAAATTACAAAGGGGAAATCAAGGGAAAACAAAACAAAACAGTGGAGAGGAAAGGAAAGCGTCTTCTCCCACAACGAATGTCTAATCTACTTCTAGACATGAAAGAAAACTGTGCGGATTTCAAACATTTCGAATCCGAACAGTAACTATGAACAGTAAAAATGAACAATATATTACTGTTCAAACAGTCTATTACTGTTTACCTATTACAAAAGACCAAATTACCCTTATCAGGAAATTTATTATTCTTTCCTTAATGCAGCCGGGATTTTATTAATATCCTGTGAAGAACGTATGTCTTTATTTGGGTCTTGGGCTTCTCCTGCCAGACAACCAAATTGATTATCATCCATTTTTGATTTTGAGGAAGTAGCCATTGACACTGTATCATCTTCTTCAGAAGAGCCATTATTATCTTGTTCTTTTAACTCTTCCTGAACCATATTAATCACTTCCTTCAAAAGATCTGCCTTGGACAATCTTCCTAAGCTTTGCCAAATAATGAAGAAGTTTCTTTCTTTTTATCAGATTCAATTTTTTCTTTATAAATTTGAATTGCTTTTTTAATATTATCTTGGGTTTCTTGGCCTTCCATTTGACCAATCTCCTTATCCCTTTGGAGCATCTTGTTCCACCATTTAATATAAAAAGAACGATATAAACAAGGAATATTATCATTGTTAACCCCAACTTCTGGCGTCCATTTCCAGATCCAAGGGATTGAAAATTCCATAAAGAAAATCATTGCAGCATTATTATTAACCATATGATTTTCTTCTTCATCCCTTATTAATTCTGGAGAATATGAGCTCCATTGTTCGAATAATTGCCGAAATTGGACCGGGAGAATATTATGAGTTGGACCATATGATTTCCACCAAAATAAGAACCAATTGGGGATGAGATTATTAAAAATATCAGAACATACTTTTATAAGCCAAGTATGTTTTTTCTTGGGATTTTCATATAAGAAAATATTTGTAAAAGCTTGGATATAATCCCAATAATTATATTTGTAAGAGATATTATGGGCTCTTAAATGAAATTCTTTTTCTTTAAGAGAGGATATTCCCCATTCCTCAATAGAAATAATTTTCTTAATTATTATTTACTAAAGTTGAAAATATTTTTCTCATAAAGGGGGAAATAATGATTTATTTCGCATGAGCCCGTAACTATAAGTATATTTTCAAAATAAATTCTAGGTTTATAAGACCTAGCAGCATATGATGCTGTATCAAAGTACCTGTTCATTAGCTTCCAGGCATCCCATTCACGATCTTTATTATCCAAGACCATCATTATCCCCTTATGCTCCTTTTGCTCAAAAGTGGTGAGAGAATCTTCATCCACAGGAGCAGAGATGTTTTTAGTAACATCAATGTATGAAGGCATATTATTTCCTTCAGTCTTATCAGAAGAAGTAGATGCAGAAGAACTATTAGCTGCATTCTTCTGTGTTTTAAATTGCAGAAATTTTGCAAACAATGGATCTTTATATAATGGATCCTTGGAGTCAGAGGCATATGAACCTTGTGATATTGGAGAAGCTATAAGCTTCTGTTTGCCATGTTCTATTATTGGTTTGGCATAACTAGATCGATTGCTTCCTCTCGCCCTCCTTCCTCTATTATAGAAGGGATTACGGCCACTATCCCTATAAGGGATCATTCCTGCAAGAATTCTCTGGTTAGAAAATCAGGGATACTATTATGGATTCCCTTTTTATAAACAATTTTAAAATCAAAAGGGGCCATATAAGCATGCCACCTTGCAAACATTTGTTTAGAAACATTATGTTTAAAATCTTTGTTAAACATAAATTGAACAGCCTGACAATCAGTTTTAATTATAAAAAACTGATTATATAAATCATCTTGAAATTTAAGAACACATTTAACTAGCAAAGATTTCTTTAGCTACAATTGCATAATTCTTCTGGCTATCATTCCATACCAGAACAAAATCTAACAAGAATTTCTTGTTTACTATTTGGATTAGCCTGGGTTAATATACCACCATACCCTATATCAGAGGCATCAGTTTCAACAGTCTTATCCCAATTAGAATTAGAAAGCATTAAACAAGGCAGTTGTTTAACTTTGTTTTTAATATTAACCACAGCAATAGTATGACTCTCAGACCAAGGTTTAGGAACCTTTTTAAGTTTATCATATAAAATAGCAATATCCTGAGCTAAATTCTTATAATAAGGAGAAATATAATTTAAACTACCCAAAAACCTTTGTAGTTGAGTTTTATCAGATATTTTATCAGGAAATTTAGAAGCAAATTCAATACTTCTATAAATAGGAACAATTTTTCCTTTTTCTATAAAGTGACCTAAAAACTTAATTTCAGTTTGAAATAAAACCATTTTGGGTTTAGAAATAACAAGACCACTATTTATTATAGCAGTTTTAAAAATATTAAGATCTAAAATTATAGATGAAATGGAAAATGTTCCCTCTTCATCTTCCCCCTCTTCTTCTTTCCCTTCTTTATTGAAATCTGATAGTTTGCTTAATAGTGATCCTTATTCCATGTTTGAAGTTTATAAGATCTTAGAAGATAGGAATAAGAGTAGTAGCCCTACTACTGTTATAGATCTTAAAAAAGAAGTTGATAACTTAAGAAAAGAGATAATAGAGTTAAAAAGAAATAATGTGTTTCTTGAAGAAAGAATGAGAAAATTAGAAATTGCTCAGGGTAAACAAATAATCCCTAGACTTGATAATTTGTTTGATATAATTCCTGATAATGTTTCCAATAATATTAAATCTGATGATTTCCTTTCTAAATTAGAAATGGTTACATCTCAGAAGTGGTTAATAAAAATCAATCTTTTAATTGATAATAATTTTTCAAAAGAATTTATTGCACTTATTGATAGTGGTGCTGATTTGAATTGTATTCAGGAAGCTTTAATTCCTACAAAATATTTTGAAAAAACCACTCATATTTTGCGTTCTGCAAATGGTGAAAAACTTGACATTAATTATAAATTGTCAAAAGCTTTTATTTGCAAAAATAAAACTTGCATTCCTAATAACTTTTTGTTGGTAAAAAATATTTCTAACCAAATTATTCTTGGTACTCCTTTTTTAAAGAAAATATTTCCTCTTAAAAAAGTTGACCAAAATGGTTTTTGTGCTTTTTATAATGGCACTGATTTATATTTTCAATTTATAGTTGAACCTTTTACTAGAATTCTTAATAAAATTGAAGATCTTTATAAAGAAAAATCAAATCATATTAATTTTCTAAAACAAGAAATTGTTAGCATTAATATTGATAACCAATTAGAAAACCCTAGGTTAAAAGAAAAAATTTCTTTTCTTGAAAATCAATTTGCTTTATCTGTGTGTAATGAACACCCTAATGCTTTTTGGAATAGAAAGAAGCATATTGTTGATTTGCCTTATGATAATAGCTTTGATGGTAATATTCCTACTAAAGCTAGGCCTTGTCAAATGAATTCTGAGTATTTAATATATTGTAAAAAGGAAATAGAATCCTTGTTACAAAAGAGCTTAATAAGGCCAACCAAGTCTGCTTGGTCTTGTACTGCGTTTTATGTTAATAAACATAGTGAACAAGAACATGGTGCTCCTCGATTAGTTATAAATTATAAGCCCTATCATCTAGCTCATTATTAAGGGTAGAGATTTTAAATTCAGCAAACCAATAATATGCCATCTATGCACTAGATCTTATGAAGGGAAAGGCCACAGATCAGGCAGTTCATTCACAGGATTACATGATTAGGACTGTTTACCTGAATTTAACGTCATCCAACTTTATAGGTTTTCAAGTGGTGATATGAGATTTACTTAAATTAGTTTCAATTAAAATTGTTTCATTATTATGATTTGAAATCATTTTACACATAGGAGTAAGAGTATGAAGCAATTTATAATATATACGATAAGTAATACAAATCGTTTCAGTATTAGCCATATAAGTATAACCATGCAACTTCACATTCAAAGTTAAAGCATGTAAACTATTAACATCAGTTATAGATAACTGCAAATTAGGATAAACATCAAAATAAACTGGGCCATGTGCCACACTAGATTGTATTGCACCCATAATTGAATGCTTCCAATTTAAATTACGAGAATCACGTAAAATTGCAACAAAACTATCAGGAAGATTATCAAGAGTAAGAGGCTTAAAAGCAACTTGAATTAAGCCAATATGAATAAATCTATAATCAGATCTATATCTATCAATATCAGATCTATCAAAAAGCTGTAAAGTTATATCATCTTTACTTAAAGGAATTGATTCCTCCGTGGTTTTTACAATTTGTTTTAAACCAATTTTTTCAAAAGTACCATATTGATATTTTATCTTTGGATCCACTTTAGGAATGGTCCATTTATTAAGAAGATCAATATTAACTGGAAGATCTATTTCCTCCATTTTAGTATTCTTAATAAAAGATTTTTTTATTAAATTCATTTAAAGAAAGTGTTAAACATGCAATTATCAAATACTTCCTATACATCCATGGCTCCGATACCAACTATGCACTGGATCTTATGAAGGGAAAGGCCACAGATCGGGCGGTTCATTCACAGCATTACATGATTAGGATTGTTTACCTGAATTTAACTAGCCCACCAAGTATGAATTCTGGAACCAAAGTACCCCAAACAACCCACATGATCAAAGACTTAATAATATAATTTTTAATATGGAAAAATTAAACAAAAATATAAATAATCTGGAAGATAAAATAGATAAACAGTTTGTTTATCCTTCTCAAGATCAAATAGCAATGCCTTCTATTCAACCCCCTCCTGAAATTGATAATTTTATACTTAGAGATGTTTCTGAGTTAGAGAGGGTAATAACAAAGAAATTTGCTGAATTTAAAATCTCTACCCTTAATAATGAGCTAGATGATAGGGCTTATAATGATAAGGTAAAAGAAGAGATTAATAAAATTCAAAATTATGCAGATAGGCCAACAATGAGAACTTATTATTATCCTAGGCCTACACCACAAGATGTGTTGCATGAAGAACAAGATTTAGTTCTTAATAATTCATATAATGGTAAAAACATCTATGAATGGAACTTGGATGGTTTTACTGAACGCCATATTTATAATTTGGTGGATCGTATGTTGATGTATTGTACTATTTGCAAGAATAATGGCAATAGTGATAAAACTGTTGCAAAAATGATTATTGCAGGTTTTACTGGCCAATTAAAAGGCTGGTGGGATAATTACTTGTCTCAAGATAATAAAAATGAAATTTATTCTGCTATAAAACAGGAAGGAGCAGATACTAATGAAAATTGTGTTTATACTTTGATTGTTACTATTATAGAACACTTTACAGGTAGATGGACTAATAATTCTGAACACATTAGAACCTTATTAAATGGTTTAAAGTGTCAAAGTCTTAGATCCTTTAGGTGGTATAAAGACACCTTTCTTTCTAGAGTTATGGAACTCCCTGAGTCAAATAGTGACCATTGGAAATCCAAATTTATAGATGGGTTGCCTTCTTTGTTTACTGAAAGAGTCAGAAAAACTCTTAGGCAGAATGAATCTAATATAGATTATGGTAAATTTACATATGGCAAGTTAATAGGAACTTGTATACAGGAAGGATTAGCCCTGTGTAATGAGATAAAATTAAATCAACAGATTAAACATAATAATATTACGGAAAGAAAACAATTAGGATAGCTTTGTGGTCAATTTGGGATGGAAAACCCAAAACAAGCTAATAATAGTAAACCACAAAAAGAAAAAATGAGACGTTATAGAGAATCTGGTAATTATAGAGAACCTAATCCATCTAATAGGACGATTAGAAATTTTTTTTATAAATCTGGTGCTTGTTATAAGTGTGGCAAGGTAGGTCATTATGCTGATAAGTGTAAAATGAGAGAAAGAATTAATAGTCTTGAGATTGATAATAATCTTAAGGATATTCTTTTTAAATTAATGTTAGAATCTGATGATGATAGAGATTCTGATGTTTCTGACGATATCAATGAATGTATTGATAGTTCTAGTTCTGAATGTGATCCTTGTAAAAAAGGATTGTCTTGTGATAATACTGAGATGGATAATAGTAGTAAATCAGATAATGATTATATGTATAATCTGATTTCTCAATTTTCTGAATTAAATGTTATTAGTAATGATAATACTATTGAATTTTTAAAAATGATAAAAGATCCAATTTTAAGATCTAAAATTATAGATGAAATGGAAAATGTTCCCTCTTCATCTTCCCCCTCTTCTTCTTTCCCTTCTTTATTGAAATCTGATAGTTTGCTTAATAGTGATCCTTATTCCATGTCTAAAGTTTATAAGATCTTAGAAGATAGGAATAAGAATAGTAGCCCTACTACTGTTATAGATCTTAAAAAAGAAGTTGATAACTTAAGAAAAGAGATAATAGAGTTAAAAAGAAATAATGTGTTTCTTGAAGAAAGAATGAGAAAATTAGAAATTGCTCAGGGTAAACAAATAATCCCTAGACTTGATAATTTGTTTGATATAATTCCTGATAATGTTTCTAATAATATTAAATCTGATGATTTCCTTTCCAAATTAGAAAGGGTTACATCTCAGAGGTGGTTAATAAAAATCAATCTTTTAATTGATAATAATTTTTCAAAAGAATTTATTGCACTTATTGATAGTGGTGCTGATTTGAATTGTATTCAGGAAGCTTTAATTCCTACAAAATATTTTGAAAAAACCACTCATATTTTGCATTCTGCAAATGGTGAAACACTTGACATTAATTATAAATTGTCAAAAGCTTTTATTTGCAAAAATAAAACTTGCATTCCTAATAGCTTTTTATTGGTAAAAAATATTTCTAACCAAATTATTCTTGGTACTCCTTTTTTAAAGAAAATATTTCCTCTTAAAAAAGTTGACCAAAATGATTTTTGTGCTTCTTATAATGGCATTGATTTATATTTTCAATTTATAGTTGAACCTTTTATTAGAATTCTTAATAAAATTGAAGATCTTTATAAAGCAAAATCAAATCATATTAATTTTCTAAAACAAGAAATTGTTAGCATTAATATTGATAACCAATTAGAAAACCCTAGGTTAAAAGAAAAAATTTCTTTTCTTGAAAACCAATTTGCTTTATCTGTGTGTAATAAACACCCTAATGCTTTTTGGAATAGAAAGAAGCATATTGTTGATTTGCCTTATGATAATAGCTTTGATGGTAATATTCCTACTAAAGCTAGGCCTTGTCAAATGAATTCTGAGTATTTAATATATTGTAAAAAGGAAATAAAATCCTTGTTACAAAGGAGCTTAATAAGGCCAACCAAGTCTGCTTGGTCTTGTACTGCGTTTTATGTTAATAAACATAGGGAACAAGAACGTGGTGCTCCGCGATTAGTTATAAATTATAAACCTCTTAATAAAGTTTTGAAATGGATCAAATATCCTATTCCTAATAAAAAGGATTTGCTTGATAGATTATTTAATGCTAATATCTTTTCAAAATTTGATTTGAAATCTGGTTATTGGCAGATTCAAATAGCAGAAAATGATAAATTTAAAACTGCTTTTAATGTTCCATTTGGGCAATATGAATGGAATGTAATGCCTTTTGGTCCGAAGAATGCCCCTTCAGAATTTAAAAAAATTATGAATGATATTTTTAATCCTTTTAATAGTTTTATCATCGTTTATATTGATGATATTTTAGTTTTCTCTAATACTATAGAAAATCATTTTAAACATCTTAATATTTTTAAAACTGATATAATAAATAGTGGTCTTGTTATTTCTAAACCCAAAATGGTTTTATTTCAAACTAAAATTAAGTTTTTAGGTCATTTTATAGAAAAAGGAAAAATTGTTCCTATTTATAGAAGTATTGAATTTGCTTCTAAATTTCCTGATAAAATATTTGATAAAACTCAACTACAAAGGTTTTTGGGTAGTTTAAATTATATTTCTCCTTATTATAAGAATTTAGCTCAGGATACTGCTATTTTATATGATGGACTTAAAAAGGTTCCTAAACCTTGGTCTGAGAGTCATACTATTGATGTGGTTATTATTAAAAACAAAGTTAAACAATTGCCTTGTTTAATGCTTTCTAATCCTAATTGGGATAAGACTGTTGAAACTGATACCTCTGATATAGGGTATGGTGGTATATTAACCCAGGCTAATCCTAATAGTAAACAAGAAATTCTTGTTAGATTTTGTTCTGGTAAATGGAATGATAGCCAGAAGAATTATGCAACTGTAGCTAAAGAAATATTTGCTATAGTTAAATGTGTTCTTAAATTTCAAGATGATTTATATAATCAGCTTTTTATAATTAAAATTGATTGTCAGGCTACTCAATTTATGTTTAATAAAGATTTTAAACATAATGTTTGTAAACAAATGTTTGCTGGCAAGCTTATATGGCCCCTTTTGATTTTAAAATTGTTTATAAAAAGGGAATCCATAATAGTATCCCTGATTTTCTAACCGAAGAATTCTTGCAGGAATGATCCCTTATAGGGATAGTGGTCGTAATCCCTTCTATAATAGAGGAGGGAGGGCGAGAGGAAGCAATCGATCTAGTTATGCCAAACCAATAATAGAACATGGCAAATAGAAGCTTATAGCTTCTCCAATATCACAAGGTTCATATGCTTCTGACTCCAAGGATCCATTATATAAAGATCCATTGTTTGCAGAATTTCTGCAATTTAAAACACAAAAGAATGCAGCTAATAGTTCTTCTGCATCTACTTCTTCTGATAAGACTGAAGGAAATAATATGCCTTCATACATTGATGTTACTAAAAACATCTCTGCTCCTGTGGATGAAGATTCTCTCACCACTTTTGAGCAAAAGGAGCATAAGGAGATAATAATGGTCTTGGATAATAAAGATCGTGAATGGGATGCCTGGAAGCTAATGAACAGGTACTTTGATACAGCATCATATGCTGCTGGGTCTTATAAACCTAGAATTTATTTTGAAAATATACTTATAGTTACAGGCTCATGCGAAATAAATCATTATTTCCCCCTTTATGAGAAAAATATTTTCAACTTTAGTAAAATAATAATTAAGAAAATTATTTCTATTGAGGAATGGGGAATATCCTCTCTTAAAGAAAAAGAATTTTATTTAAGAGCCCATAATATCTCTTACAAATATAATTGTTGACATTATATCCAAGCTTTTACAAATATTTTCTTATATGAAAATCCCAGGAAAAAACATACTTGGTTTATAAAAGTATGTCCTGATGTTTTTAATAATCTCATCCCCAATTGGTTCTTATTCTGGTGGAAATCATATGGTCCAACTCATAATATTCTCCCGGACCAATTTCGACAATTATTCGAACAATGGAGCTCATATTCTCCAGAATTAATAAGGGCTAAAGAAGAAAATCATATGGTAAATAATAAAGCTGCAATGATTTTCTTTATGGAATTTTCAATCCCTTGGATCTGGAAATGGACGCCAGAAGTTAGGGTTGACGAAGATAATATTCCTTGTTTATATCGTTCTTTTTATATTAAATGGTGGAACAAGATGCTCCAAAGGGATAAGGAGATTGGTCAAATGGAAGGCCAAGAAACCCTAGATAATATTAAAAAAGCAATTTGATTTATAAAGAAAAAATTGAATCTGATAAAAAGAAAGAAGCTTTTTCATTATTTGGCAAAGCTTTTGAAAAAATAAAGATGCGCAAAGGAAGATTGTCCAAGGCAGATCTTTTGAAGGAAGTGATTAATATGGTTCAGGAAGAGTTAAAAGAACAAGATAATAATGGCTCTTCTGAAGAAGATGATACAGTGTCAATGGCTACTTCCTCAAAATCAAAAATGGATGATAATCAATTTGGTTGTCTGGCAGGAGAAGCCCAAGACCCAAATAAAGACATACCTTCTTCACAGGATATTAATAAAATCCTGGCTGCATTAAGGAAAGAATAATAAATTTCCTGATAAGGGTAATTTGGTCTTTTGTAATAGGTAAACAGTAATAGACTGTTTGAACAGTAATATACTGTTCATTTTTAATGTTCATAGTTATTGTTCGGATTCGAAATGTTTGAAATCCGCACAGTTTTCTTTCCTGTCTATAAGTAGATTAGACATTCGTTGTGGGAGAAGACGCTTTCCTTTCCTCTCCACTGTTTTGTTTTGTTTTCCCCTGATTTCCCCTCTGTAATTTCCCCTCTTTGTAATTTTCTTTCTTTAAGTTTAGTATTTGTATAATACAAGAAGTTGCTGTTTTGAAGATCCCGTCTTGGTAAGCTTCTATTTTAATTTTTGTTTTTAAATATTTATTTTGTGTTTAACCTAGCCTAATGGAAGGCTAAGGTGTTTGTGTTAAACATGTAAGAGTTAGATATTTTCCTATATAATTGTGGTAAAGGTCTGTATATGTACAAGACTATGTAAGAAAGGTTCGGATCTATGGTCTGGTTAACCAGTAATGATTAGGTTCTGAGGCTTAACGGCACTCCAAGTATGTTGTCCTCTGGAAGTTTACCCTGTTTGCCCTTGTTAGCCGGGGTTGGCGTTTGTGGGTTGTTTGGGGTATTTTAGTTCCAGAATTCATACTTGGTGGGCTAATTAAATTCAGGTAAACAGTCCTAATCATATAATGCTGTGAATGAACCGCCTGATCTGTGGCCTTTCCCTTCATAAGATCCAGTGCATAGATAATTTACTATATACTGCTCAAGTTTCTTACTTCAATTTTGTTACTTTCATTTTAGGATTTGAAATATCATCTAACTCCTAATCCAACAAAAACATTAAATAATTTTTTTTTTCTTAAAAAGAACATTAAACAACTCCATTTTAATACAGAACATATAAGACCAACAAGATAGAGGCTTTTTGTGCGGAAAAATACATGGGACCATTATATGCATTTCTATTTCGTAACTGTTTGTTTAAAATTTTTCAAATTTGCATTTGTTTTGGGATATAGAAAACATATAATAATATGTAGGATTTTTTTTACATTTCACTTATAATTTATCATTAGTTTGTAAAAACATGCCACGTATCCTAGGTTTTATGCTATTTAGTTATTTTTTAAGGTTAAATCAGTAATTTACTGTAGAATTTTGCTACCATCAGCTATTTTACACACGCCATATGACTTTGAGGGGGTTATTTGAAAATTTTTGTTGTACAGGGGGGTATTTGACACCCTTGAGGGGGTATTTGAAGGTTTTGGAAGTAGAGGGTGGTATTTGATATATACCCCATAGTATAGGGGATAAAATAAATTTAACCCAAAAATAATTAAAATGATAAAAGTTAGCTTTTAATGTTCAATTTCATAAAAAATATATAGTAGAATTAATTTTAGTTTTATTAATCCAACTAATATGGTGGTAAAAAGTTTTGTTTGACTCCAAATCTGATTAATTCAATTTCATATTTTTCAACATTAACATATTTTTACCCGAACTAATTTTCTCAAAAAAAATATTTATTTTTAAGATTGCCAAAATGTTATGCTTAAGTTCATAAAATTTCAAAAGTTATGTAATTCAAACAAGGTAATATAATAATGAACATATAAAAATTTAAAACCATCATTAGTACAATCTAGTAACTTGAAGGAACTTATTAAAGAAAAAATTTCTAACAAAATAATCGATCCAATAATTTTTCAATCTAAAAAGCCAAAGAATTAAATCTAAAAATCATAAAATCTTTGTATTTTTGTTATAAAATTTAATTGGTGAGTTTATTAAAATGAAAAGTTGACTGAATTTGTCTGCAAAATTGACAAATATTTTTATAAATTTTTCAGATATAAAAATTAAGTGTTTCTTACCTCCTTTATAGACAACATTTGTGTCCCTTACAAACCTTCCACCAACCCACATTTCTAAATGATAAGAGTTCTCCATTACACTGTAGTAAAAATAAAAAAAGAAAAAAAAAATACAAAACAAAAATTATGATTTCTTTAGAAAACAAAAATTATGATTTCTTTAGAAAACAATAATCATAAACAACAATAGTTTTACATGCCTTAATTATAAACTTCATTCCTAGTCAGAATGTAGTCATCATCAGAAATCATATCATACATAATAGGAGACATAATAGTCAGACCTATTTGTGTCATAAATTTACATAATTTGAATTTTAGAAATATAAGCACTAAAAGCATAATAGTTAGTGAAATTTACTTATTGTAGTACCTAAACACGAAAGGATTTTATACAAGAAGGGTCATATTGTAGAAATTTTGATCCTAAGACACATAATGTGAAAAAATTAGATATTTTACTTAGTTGAATACCTAAACAATGAAGAATTTTATACATATTACAGAAATTTCAACCCTCAGTCACTTAAAGTGAAAAACTTTTTTGAAAAATATCTTGAAATGCTTGAACAATAATCTAATCACACTACAAAAAAATATGCCTTTTACTATGGCTAATTATGTGTAGTAAATAGTTATTAAGTGTAGTAAAAAGTTATTAACTACGCTTGTGCTACACTTTTCTAGCCGTAGGCATTGCGAGCGAGGTAAAAGCTTCGCTACACATTTTTAATCGTGGTAATTAACTTTTGCTACGAAATTTTTTTCAATTGCTACAAATTTAATGTGAGGTAAAAACTATCAAATACACCATTGTCTTTTACTACAGTAAAAAAAGTGTAGTATATAATAGTTAATTGCCACACTTTAAAAAGTATAGTAAATGCTTAAATTATTTTTCACCACAATTAAATGTAGTAAAAACCAATTAATTTGGGGAGTTTTCTTTTTTATTTGTATACACACAGACACCAGGAGCTTATCAGGATTCGAACTCTGGACCTTATTCTTAAGTGTGTGAAAGTGACGTCATTAGGCCAATCGCCACTTTGTTATTAATTAGCTAATTTAAATATATTTGATTACTTAATCAATTTTTTTTTAATAATAAAAATTATTGGAGACAAATATTTATTTTGCCTCCAAATTTGGGGTTTTCTTAATGTTTTGAGGAACTTTGATAGTTAGCTAAATTAAGAATTTGATTAATAAATCAAATATTTTTTAATAATAAAAATTAGAGGAAGTTTTTCATTTTCCCTCTACTTTTATTAATTAAAACCATAAGTAGTTAGGAATTTTTTAGGGGTTTTATTTTTTAATTTAGAATTTAATTAATTAGTTAATTAACTAATATTTTAATAATAAAAATTGGAAGCAATTTTTTAATTTACCCTGAATATTATTTATTAAGCATTACTTCCAACATATTTTTCTTCTTTTCTAGCAATTTTTTTTTATTTAAGATCTTAATCTTTGCCTTCAAATTTTCACAAGTTTTATTGTTTTTATTTCACTAATAAAAAAGTATGGTTAATTCATTTACTTTTTGCTATAGTTTATGTAAAATTGCAGTAAATGTACAATATTATTCACCTCACACAAAAATTGTAATAAATAAGTATATTTTTTGCTACGATAAGATGAAGTGTAGTATTTAATTTAACTTTTACCACACATTTTGAATTTTATACTACAATAGTAAAATCATAGCAAATAATCCTTTTTTACTACATTATTTTTAGCGAAGTAAAAAATATTTTTTTTGTAGTGTCATTGATTAAAATTGAAAAATCATAACATAGCTACAATCAAACATTTCTAAAATAACACTATTACATTTTTAAGAAGCCCTAATAGACATACACCTACAATGCGAACGATTTCTTAACAAAAAATCTAAACTGAGTTATTTCTCTTCAAAATAGCATAGAAATAACACAAATAATAGCAAAAATTCAAAAAGCCCTAGAACGTAATCACAACAATAGAAGAAAAATGAATGTGTGCGTCGGTTACCTCAAATGTATTCTTCAATAGCTTCCCATTTCAAAAGATTCAGAAGCTAGCGCGTGCGCTTGCTGGCTTTGTATTCAAATGAGTATGCTTTTGCACTTCAGGCTCGCCTCGTTTCATAAATGGGCTAATTCCTTCAAAATTATTCGGAGGGATACACAAAATACAAATCCAAATACAAGATTAACACGAAAATGGGTTTGGAAACATGAAAGTAGGTACAAATTTTGGGCGTAATTCCAGTCGGTTCTAGGGTTATTCAAACAAGTTAAACAGAGTCAAAACGATTTACTTCATAAATCTCAGTAAAATTTTGCAGATTCTACTACATAACAAAGTGCAATTCAAACATTTGATTATTCAAAAACTGGAAAAAATCAATTGGGGCGAGCTAGCATTTTTTCAAAGCATACAAGGGGTTATTAGAAAATTAAATAATGTTAGGAAGTTTTGTGCCAATTAAACACTTTACGAGGGGTAAAATGTATTTAACCCCTAATTAATTGATGGGTTTTGAAGTTGAGTCCCAAAACAAAACATGATTTGCATGTCATGTGCGGATGAAGAATTCCATTTGGGTTTTTTCGGTAATTATCGCCAATCATACAGCTAGCTAGTTTGTCACAAGATGCTAGGTACGTAGTAGTAAATAACCCATTTACAACCACAAATTAATTAAATTCTATTTCATCCTATCACTACTGTAGGAAACATATGCATCACCGTAGAGTTTAATTACTTATGCTATCAGTATCATTTTTCTTTGATTTTTTTTTAATTTTGAAAGAGATTTTTTTTTCAAATTTAATTTTTCTTAGTATACCAGATCATACGAAAAATCAATAGAAAGAAATATTTTTTTCTTCTTTATTCTTGAAAATGGTTAGATACTTTATTCTAAAAAAGAACTGATATCGATATATATATATATATATATTATGGTATTAGTTAGCTAATTGATATGTAAGTAGTCATGTTGTGATTCATGACAAAACGCAAACCGCCCAAATGAATAGTAGCTAAATAAAAGTGAAACATGATGGAGGAAGAAATGAATGAGGGATGTTTGAATTGGTGAATATATATCGGGATGGACAATTATATTTATCAAAGCAAGGACAAGCAAGTTTTTGTTTCAAAAGAGAAATTATGGATTAAAGTTTGTCTAGGCATCAAATGGGAATCAAATATCACTAGGGAACAAAATTTCAAATCAATTTGCATGATGAGAGATGTGGATTATATATAACCCATATATGATGATGAATGATGATAATCACGAGAACCATCTTTTATTTCACCTTTGGGCTAAAAATGTCTAACACCAAAAAGAACTCCATTCATCCTTTCTCACCTGCCTTTTACTATATATCCCTGGGAGAGGGACTATTGTGGAATATTAGCCAATCAATGAATGATCAAATTCTCCATAAAGTTGATGGCCCTTTGGTGGAAAAGTTCATCACCTTTAAAAGTGGTCAAATCCTGTGCATGCATCATCATCCAACTCTTGGGCCTTGCCCTTGGTCATCTCTCCCCCACTCCCCCACCCCATATATGTATATATATATATATATATATATATGTCGATTTTTTATTGCAATTAGAATTAATCAGATAGATCGGATTATTTGATTTGCCCTATTCGAGCTGAATTAGAACTTCGACCCAATATATATATATATATATATACATGTGCGCGCGCGTGTGTGTAAGATAATTTTATTTTCTCATAATTTTGCAGTAAATCAAACAACTAATATCAATGATAATTATAATTGTGGTGGTCATTGTTTATGTATAATAAATAGTTTTTTTAAACTGGAAATTTATGTGTACAAAAGAAAGAACAAGAAAATATATATTGACAAGTGATAAAGCTGAGGCCTTATAATTAAGAGAATATGGGTCCAAATCCTACTAATGCAAGTTTTAAGTATTAATTAGTTACTTACATAGTAGTTTATTCTATTAGTATTTGATATTTAAATGTTAATTATATGATCTTATTATAAGTTATATTTAATGAATTTTAAATATAACGATTGATATGCATTAAATTGTTCGCCAAAAAAAAATAAAATAGTAATAGTTATAAACAATTTGCTAATTTCACAAATAATGTATATGAAAGTATGAACTGACACACTTGAGTTTAGAACACAATTAGGTCCAATGGTAAACTATTGGGATCAAGTCATTTTATATTTGAATATTTATAAAATAAAATCTCACAAACTCTTATATCTCTAGTGCTTTACAGTTAACATGGCCTTGAATTCAAGTCGTATCGTGCGTAAAAATTTGTTTAATTTAAAGAATGTTTGGGTGAGTTTATAAACTCTTTAAAATATCTTGTAAGATGTTTGAGAGCTTATAAAATGATAAAAAGTATATAGTAATTTTTTCCTAAAAAAACGCTTATAAGCTCCTAAAATAAAATGTTATGAGCTTATAAGCTCTTTTTTAAAAAGTAAGGAATTCATAACTTATTTTTAAGATCTTAACAAGCTCCCTTAATTTTAATCATACTAATTACAAAATTGTCATTACTAACATCGTATAAGCTTTAAAATCTTATTTTATCCAAACACTTTAAGAACTTATTTTTTTTGAAAAAAAAAAAAAAAAAAGATCTAACATCTTATAAATTCTAAAAATATCTTATAAAATGTAGGAGCTTATAAAACTTTTTAAATAAGTTTAGTCAAACATACTCTTACTACTAACTTCTTCTCTTTAATTCTATGTTAATTTTAATCAGAATCATTGATTATATTTAGCTCTCTATGTCCAAACATAATATCAAATAATCTAGCTAGTCATTTGATATTTTGACTTAAAGGATGTTTGGGCGAACTTGTAAATTTCTCAAAATATCTTATAAAATGTTCGAGAGCTTATATATAAGATGTCAAAAAGTATTTGATAATTTTTTTTGAAAAAAGACTTATAAGCTCCTAGAATAAAATGTTAGGATGTTACAAGTTCTTTTTAAAAAAGTACGAAATTCTCAATTTTATTTTTAAAATCAACAGGCTCCCTAATTTTAATCATATTAATTATAACATTATCATTATTAACATCTTAGAAGCTCCAAGATTTTATTTTATCTTAAGGATTTGTTTTTAAGAAAAGATTTAATATCTTAATTATAAGCTTCAAACATATTTTATAAGATGTAGCAATTTATAAGACATTTTAAATAAGTTTAACCAAACATCCTCTCAATACTCAATGATTTGATTATAGTTTCACTCCAATAATTTAAAACAAGAAAAAAAATAAGTCTAAAATTCCACAAAAAATATTTTTTAAATTATCATTTTAATTAATAATAGCAATGTAATATCATTAAATTTCAATAGTTACTCGTGAGAACAATAATGTTACGATATAAAAACAATTAATTCTTTTGACCTCATTTTCAAAACTTGGTTCAAATCATATTAAACCCATTTATTTGGGGCTTGAGGAAGTTTTATTCTCAAATAAAATTTGGATTCATCCACAAAGCTAAAATAAGCTAAGTAGGTAAGCACACACACACACACACACACACACACACACACACATACATACGCACACACACACACACGCAAACATACATGCATACGTGCGTATCTAGGGCGAGCGGCGAGACTGTGTTTTAGAGATTCCAAAATGAAAAAATAGAACGTGAAGGGTAGCTTTTGTACAGCTTGATCTGTTGTTTTTATCCATACTTAAAAATAGATTTGGGTCCCACACACCCCTACATTTCAGACATTGTCTCAGTATTTGACACCACCCATCAATTCTTTCTTTCTTTTATTATTATATTTTTAAAAAAAGAATAACAATAGTTATGAAAACTTACTACTACTATTTCTTTACTTTTTTCCAGTAATACCAATGCACTTCTGAAAGCATAACACTCAATTCATGTATTTACAATTAATTTTTTCTTTTAGAAATATGTGGCCCAATATTATATAATTAAGAAGGCTTATATAAAAGCAGAAAAAGTGTAAAGAAATTGATATGGTAACAGAAAAGACCCTCCAATGAATTATTATTTAACCATATATAGAGAATGGGGGGTTTGGTTGAGGCATGGAAAGAGACATTGGTCCATTGGATGAAAACTCATTGTTTATCCATTTATGTGAATTATTAGTACTAAATTGGAGGAAACAGTAATTCCAAAAAATGTATCTTTGGATTCGTCTATTCATTAAAATTGGACACAAAAACAAAAAATAATGTGTGGGCATGCGTCTATTCTGCCCGTCGATCACAATAACCCATAACTTTTAAAATGAAAAAAAAAAAAAGGTTAAAAATAATATACATATATTAATTTTGAAATGGAATTAATTACTTACTTCACTACGTATGTTGTAATGGTCATAACAAGGGCGGGTTTACACTTAATTCGAATGATGACAGTATTGTGTTTTAATTGTTATTGTTAATGATAATAATTTATATATATATATATATATTTTAAACTTCCATTCAAAGCAAAGTAGATCATTGGGCATCACCAATTTTGTATTACAGGGGTATATATGACCACCTCCAATATTTAAGGTATGTTTCTCTTCGTTATGGTAAGAATTTATTAAACTGATGAGTACACAATGTGTATGCAGACTAATTAATAAAGATTATAAATCGGTTATCATATGAAATGCTATATATGTATAATCCACACTAAAAAATTAAATAAAAAATTAAGGATTAGAATGAAGGATATCATGCACGTGAGAGGACACTATAGATGTTGTGCCTTTCTGCATCAAAAAGTTGGTGAAAAAGGGAAAGAAGCCTTCCCCGGCCCTCTATCTCTCTCCCCCCACCACCAAAAATCCAACCCCCCCCCCCCCCCCCCCCTTCTCTCTCTCAAAAGTTGAAGAAGACAATAAAATGATTGAAGCCTTTATAATGCAGCTGCAAGTCAATAGTATTATTGGGGTACTCAAATCTGTGGTATAAAGATGAAAGCAACATTAGAAGTATTAGCAAATTAACTGGTGCAAAAGGAGAGATATGGCTCTGGAAGCACTTTCTTCAAGTGAACTCTTGAACTTCATCATGTATGACTCTAATATTTCTGCAGCAACCCCATTCAGTTGCAACAATGACTCCTCCGAAACCACCGCACGAGAGATTAATGGCACCTGCTCTTCCATGCCGCCACGGCTGAGCCACCCACCAGCGCCGCCGGAAAACGCCTCGCAGGGCCGCAAGAAGAGGAGGAGGAGGCCAAAGGTGTGCAAGAACAAAGATGAAGCTGAGACTCAGAGGATGACACACATTGCAGTCGAAAGAAACCGCCGCAAGCAAATGAACGAGCATCTAGCAGTCTTGCGCTCTATCATGCCAGAGTCTTATGTCCAGAGAGTAAGAAAATTTAATTTCTAATTAATTTCCATATCTTTAAGTTTTTCAGAAATTTAATTAATTGCAACATTTTTTTATTTAAGTATTTTTCTTGGTACACACACAGACACACACATCCCCTCTTTTCCTATATATCTCAATCTGTTCCGATGAATTGAAAGTTGCTGGTCTATTTCTTCTGTCGGAAAGCCAACCTCAGACTATGACAATTATATTTTTGATGTTCGTTTCTTTTTTGACATTTTGACTATTTTCATTGAAATTAATGATTGCTGCCAAGAACCCAAATTCCATTTTACTTGGTACTAATAATTATACATAATTTGAGCCGCTCTACAACTCTTGTGCGCATGACAATTTTGCCATGTTAATTTTTCTACCAGAGAGAAAAAAGGGCACAATTAGATTTTGAATTTCACAAGGGAACAATTTGATTCCAAAATAGTTGTTCTTATATTCATGTGTCCGTCTTTTTGGACATATATTGTTGTCTTAATTCTTTCCGAGTATAAGCCAAGCATATATGACAAAAAGTATTGTCCGAGCTATATATGCATATAAGAAAATTAACCAGCTAAGAGGCCGTGCACCAACCATTAAGTGTAGATTCATAGTTAATTACTCTTAATTAATCTGATCATCTACTGTTTGTCAGAATAGTTTGTGGACTATTTCACATTTGTTCATGTTTCTGGTAGAACAGAATATAATGACGTAACACTCTTTAACTTTCCTTTCCCCGTGTCTTGTTATTGTCTCTGTCCGAATAAAATTTCATTCTCAGTATCTTATCACTAGCAAAAACTCTTCCAACGTGCCTGACGCCATACATCATTACTGCATCTTAATTAAACTTTTGGTGCAAATTATTTCATTAATAAAATGGAAGAATTATTAACTAAAAGGCAAATTACAAAGATTACATATTCTCTTCAAATTAATTGGAAAATGATATTGAAAACACACAAATTATGTATATGTTGGTTAAGTAAATGAGTAATGACCTCTGTATATGGTATTGGACAATTCTCACATTTTGAGTTAGCTTTTTAAGTGAGTTAGGCTCAAGGTCCATTAATTATTTAACAGTATCTTTAAAAAAAAAGAAAAAAGAATAGTATGTTTGAAGTGCACATACATATAAATGGGTAGTGGTGTTAATTTGATGAAGTTTTTGTAGGGTGACCAGGCGTCCATTGTTGGTGGCGCCATAGAATTTGTTAAGGAGCTTGAACACATTTTGCAGTCTCTAGAGGCCAAGAAATTTGCACTATTAATGGAGCAGCAGCAGCAGCAGGAGCAGGGAAATCATCATAGTCATCATGATCATGATCATGATACTGATGATGATAAGAAGCAAGTTTTGGGGAGCCCTTTTGGTCAGTTTTTTGCATATCCTCAGTTCAGCTGCTCTCACAACCATAACCATAACCATAACCAAATGGGCAATAATAATAGTAATAATAAATACACATCATCCCAGAGCAAGGCAGCCATTGCAGACATAGAAGTGACCTTAATCGAAACACACGCAAACATTCGAATTCTGTCCCGTCGAAGGGTCAGACAGCTCTCAAGAATTGTGGTTTCTTTTCAGTCTGTTTGCCTCACCATACTTCATCTCAATGTCACCACGCTCGACTCTCTCGTCCTCTACTCCATTAGCGCCAAGGTATTGTATTGTATTTAATTTGTCTATACTCTATATATATTATATCATGTCTTTCACACACTAAAACATGAATTACATATACACACACCACACTTTTTAATAACTAATTGGTTTAAATTTATTGTATCTCATATATACATACATCCTACTATCCTAGTCCTACCAATATATTTAATTAATTTGTTCTTTCTTTTCCTGAGTTGTACTGGGACGACTGCTGATGGTAACAAAACTGGGACTGTGGAAAATGACCTCAGCATGCAAAAGAATCTACTTTTTTGCACAGCCTTCCTGCACGTACTTCCACATCAACTAAGTACTTTGCAAGATTCTACTAGTAATTAATAAATTGCCTACTCATCATCTAGAATTTAAATGATTTTTCATTTGAAATTCCCATCAGGAATCATGGCAAAAACAGAAAATTTCCCTTTAGTACGTATTTTAATGCCCCCCCCCCCCCCCCACACACATATTTCTCTCTTTCTTTTCTTCTTCAACGCATGCAATCTCAGATCTAACACATTGTTAGTGTAGTCATGAAATTAATTAGGATGAATTTTATAAGGATTTTAATTAGGGATGAATACATACATATAAGTTTTTTAATGAGATATATTTTTGTTTTTGGCAGGTGGAAGAAGGTTGCCAACTCAATTCGGCAGACGACATAGCGGGGGCAGTCCACCACATGCTTAGAATAATTGAGGAGGAAGCTATCCTAGGTTGTCCATCCTAGGGCTATAGTTCAACTATATATTAGTAAAACTTATCAAACTCTTTAATATCCATCATGTTTAATTTATGTTTTATAGTCTTTTCCATTTCTTTCTATCCATGTACCTCGTTAGCTTATGGTTTTTGCCGCGGATGGATTTAGGGTATGTTTAGTTAGGGATATGAGATCTCATTTTTGTTAAAGTAATAATAATTATAATGTTAAACAATTCGAAAAGAAGAAACAAGAATAATATCCTGTCGCTAAGTGCCAAATTTGTATATGTGGCTTCACCAGCTGGATGATATATTGAACTATGCATAAGAGATTTCTTTTTTGATGAATGACATTATAGACATATTTTATTTGAAAAAAAAAAAACCAAGGAAGGACGACTTGTATAACAACTATCAATCATCAATAACACGATCGATATATATTAATCTAATAACATTGAGGGAAAGTTAAGGGAAGGTGATTTGTTTGCTTCCAAAATTTTGGTAAAAGTAGTTTCAAAAGAGGAATAACAAAAGCATTTAATTGTATTCTTCAGGAATGAGATAATATAATGGTTAATTTTGAAGTCCTCGTGCAACATAGAATATGCCATTAGGAAGAGTTTAAGTAGGTAACAAACAAATCAATTCACTAGGTATACATATGTGACTCAGGGACGGAGGGGGCAAGCAGGGGCCACTGCCCCCCCAACCTTGTGTGTGTGAGTGTACATGTCTGTATATATATATATATACATACATACATATATATTAAATTTTTTTCATAATAGTTAATTTAAATTTAGATTTAAAAAGAATACATCATTTAATATTAATTGAAATATTAATTTTTAATTAACATTCATTAATTTTAAAAGATTTAATTTTTCTTGTTGGGCTTCAAATAAAAAAAATTAATTATTTACATTTCTTAAATTAAATCAATTAATATTTAATTAATTATAAAAATAAATTTAATTAATTTAATTTTTACTTATTTAATTTTATAAACTCAAGATAAATTTTTAAGTCTATATTCACAATTAAGTAATCAAATGAAGAGTATAATTAGATTAGACCCATTAGAGTATTTTTATTTTATTCGTGTGAGAAAAAAAAGTATAGGAGTTTAGTTAAAAAGAGCATTAAGAACTTGCAAAACAACTAAAAAATTCCTCTTTTTGACTTTAACAAGATTGAGGTAAAGAGACAAAAGTAAGTGAATATTTTAAAACGACTTTTCTGAATTTTCTTTGTCATTTAGCAGCTACAAGGAAGAAAAATTTTCAAACTATAATTAAATATTATGAAAAAAGGCTCAAATAGAAAATAAAAACAATTTTTTAATCAGTTGTTTAGTTAATTATATTGAGAATGATACCACAATTTTTTTTGATAATGATTCAATTACTAATGAAATTTATGGTATAAAAGATCTTTGTGCTTAATTTCGATATAGATCATATATTATAAATTTATAAAATGTAAATTTATATTTAAACTTTATATTTTTGTAGCTTTTAACCCTTCCATACTTTCATTTCTGGATCCATCTATTTTCATTTCTGGATCTGTCACTACATGTGTATGTGTGTGTGTGTGTGTGTGTGTGTGTGTGTGTGTGTGTGTGTGTGTGTGTGTGTGTATAGTTATTGAGGCTCTAAATTAACTGATATAATTTCCAAACTTTAGGCCTCAATCTAGAGATAGGTTAATGAAAGGAGCATATTTTGTATGCTACTTGTAAGTGAAAAAGTTCAGGCATGTTCTACTTCACCATTGACTAGGTTTCATGAACTTATTGTGCGATAGAGAGTGGATACTTTTGAATTGATTTAATTTAAAAAGTAGTTTAGTAAATGAGTTAATTTGACTTAACAAAAAGTGCATGAGTTTGACTTAACAAAAAGTGCTGGAACTTTTGTTCTGTAAATTTGATATTAAAAGTACAATAAGTTGACTCCTTTGTGATCAAAGCATGCTTGACCTCGCAAATAGGTTGACTACCTTTGGCTCAGTTGAAGTTATTGAATCAACATTTTTCAAGTCGATCTCTTATGTTACATTAGAAGCAATCAAGCTCCATCCAAGGCTCCCAACAACAAGAAGCAAACTGAATCTTTGGCTCGATCCATCCACATCAACCTCCACTTGTCTAACAGAAGCGAGGCCACATTTAATGCGCTATAGATATGGCGTCAATCATCTCCATTTGCTTCTGATATCATTATTCGACAACCACATCCATATTTACTGCCATCAGTTGCTAGCAACATCTGCATTTACTGTTTTCGTCCCTAGCCACATCCACATTTAACACTATTGAGCGGCTGCTGCCTATTGAAAGGCTCGCCACCTATTGGTCGGTGCTTTACAAAAGACCTCAAATGCCCCTATGATATCAATAAAGCTATATATCTCCGTAGGGGTTAAACAGTCATTTCAACCCCCACTTTTGACGATTACTTCCACTATAAATGCTCACCATCATAAATGCTACAAGTATCCCATTTAACAGCCTTATTTCCATTAGCTTACTTATAGCTATCCTTTGCTCGACTTGACTAAAGGATCGGAGGGTTTTAGTCAATGATTATCTCAATAAGGCTAGCGTGCTCCTTTTTTGTTATTGGTTCAACTCGTTCTTAATCTACTAGTTCAACCAAGCATCCTTCCACACTCGATTCAACACCTCTACGAAGTGCACTCAATCAACCCACATATGCATCATCCCAAAAATTACATGGCATAATTGCAATTTTTGTCCTGTAACTTTGCCCGATTTGGTTTTTCGTCCTATAAGTTGCAAAACTTTAGTTTAGTCTTGTAAGTATTCATTTTTTCGCAGGAGCCCACGAAAGCCTTTGAAATAGCTGACGTGGCTAGTCGGGCGCGTGCCTATTTGGAGTTTTTGCCTTGTTTGTAGCTGGCGTGGCTAGATGAACTGGGAAAAGAAAATAAAAAATTGCAATTTTCATCCTATAAGTTGCAAAATTTCAATTTAGTTCTATAAGTATAAAAAAATTGTCACTTTTAGCCCTTTTCTTGCCTGAGCCGGCGAAATTCGCGTGAAAAAGCTGACATGGCTCATCGACCGCATGCGTATTTGAAGTTTTTGCCTTGTCTGCAGCCTACGTGGCTTGATTAATTGGAAAAAAAATAAAAAAATGTCAACTATGGATCTGGCCATGGCTAGAGGCCGCTTGGCTAGATTTGGCTAGGCGGCAGCCATGGTGGCTGTGGGGGGGGGGGGGGGGGGGGGGAGGGGGCGGCGGCGAGGAATGTACCATTTTTTTCCCTTTTTTTTTCAATTTTCATTTTTAATTTGTTTATTTTTAATATAATTTTAATTAAATTATTTTAACCACGTGATTTTTGTTTTTTAATTAGTAAATTATTATAAATTATATATAAATATATAAATATATATATTTATATAAATATGCGTATATATATGTGTATATTTTTAAATTCAAAGTCGTGCCAACTAAGCAAGTTAAAAGAATATTGTTAATATGGTAGATTAATTTTTTTATTTTTAATTAGTAAATAATTATAAAGTATATTAACTATATATTTATATAAATATATGGGCGAAGAATGTACCCTTTTTTTCCTTCTTTTTTTTTTTTAATTTTCATTTTTAATTTATTTATTTTTAATTAGTAAATAATTATAAATTATATATAAATATATTTATTTCTATAAAAATGTGTATATATATGTGTATATTTTTAAATTCAAAGTTGTGCCAACTAAGCGAGTTAAAAGAATATTGTTAATATGGTAGATTAATTTTTTTTTATTTTTTAATTAGTAAATAATTATAAATTGAATTAAATATATATATAAATATATGTTTGTATATATATATATGTGTGTATATTTTTGAATTCCAAGTTGTGCCACTGAGCGAGTTAAAAAATATTGTTAATATGGTAAAAAAAATTATTTTTTAATTAGTAAATAATTATAAAAGTGACAGTTTTTTTATACTTATTGGACTAGAATTGCAATTTTGCAACTTATAGGACCAAAATCTAAAATGGGTAAAGTTATAGGACGAAGATTGCAATTTTGCCAATTAATCATGCCACGTTAGCTGCCAACAAGGCAAAAACTTCAAATGGGCATGCGCCCGGTGAGTCACGTCAGCTTTTCCAGCGACCTTGGCCATCTCCGGCGAAAAAAGGACGAAAAATGACATTTTTTTAATACTTATAGGACTAGAATTGCAATTATGCAAGTTATAGGATCAAAATCCAAAATGGGTAAAGTTACAGGACGAAAATTATAATTTTGCCAAAATTACATCATTAGGTTTAATTCAATGGTAGTGGTACAGTAAATGAGTTTAACTTAGTCAAAAACCCTAGTACACTTAATTTTGGAAATATGATATCAAGATTACAAAAAAGTTGTTTTTTTCTTTTTTTTTCAAAAAGAATTATTGAAATGGTGTCAAAATTTGGTTGTTTAATTCTCATTTGACCATAATTACCTAAACCCCTAGTATTAGAATAATATAATCATGCATCATAGCTTATGTTAGAACATTATAATAAAAAATGAGAGTTACCACATTCAACACTGCTTTATGTTATAAGTGTAAAGGAAGATGGCTTATTAGATACAAGTAGTTTGTTTACAAATATTTGAGTACATGGGTGTTACCACTCATGTAAAGCTACATGATCTATCATTTACTATTGTACTAAACATGTGTGACTGATATACAATACTAAAAGCACAGACAAGTGGCATTTTTCTAAAATTGGTGAAATGATGTGGAAATTATTATTTTATAATCACTTTACCATGATAACATGAAGTCTTAGTTTTAGAAGGAATATAATTATGCAGAAATACTTCTATAGGAAGCTATTTGGTTGTTGATTTCTAGTTCAACTAGATAATCACCAACTAGCAACTTCCTTCAATAATTCATTCTAATCGTGTACTGGCCAAGCTCTTACAATTCCATGTCCTAATTATAAAAATATCTTTTACAAATTATACTAGCCTTTTCAATTCTCTTGTAGTGTGTTTGGGATAAACATATAAATTTGGATTTCATCTTCAATATTTAATTAAAGTCCAACTAGTCCTAATTTATTAATTGAACCTTTAATTAACTAAATTACAACCTCTGTTAAATTAATTGATCCTATCAATCAATTTCTAATAAAGATTAAATAAATCTCATAAACTTTAATTTTTCCTATATTTTAATTGAATCAATTTAACTTCTTAAATTGATCAAGCCTCCAGTTCAATTCCAAAAAGTAAATTAATTAGTTTAACAAATTAACTATTTTCTATCTAGAGTTAGTCACATCTCATATGCTCAATCGAAGAAATTCTATTATTAATTAATTGGATTAATTTAACTTTAAATCAATCAAATTAATAATACTTTTATAATTAATATAGACTTACTAGTTGTGGGCCAACAACTCTCTGTGATAATTTCTTAATCGTTTTGATTATCCAAACTCCCTTTAACTAACTACTTTTCAATTAACTTTTTAGATTCGATGTTTAGCAACAAGCTCATGGGACCCAATTAACAAGTAAAGTACATGTATCAATATTTTTGCTTATGTGCACAATGCAATATGGTCCTCATTCCATCTCCCAATTGAGGTTTGGAGTTTGAAGATTACATTGATCGACCTAATAATCTCAAAATCTATGAATTGATTCATAGTGCATTTACTTGTTTGTGACCTACCTAAGACTCCCACTTAAATGTCACATATTGTCTTGTACAAGTACTTCCTAGATTGTAGTGATTATGACTAAACCAACAACCTTAAGGGGGTGCACAACGACATCAGTAGCGACTTCAGTAACACCTCTAAAGATGGACTCATGGTAGCATTTAAATAGCTAAAGCAAGACACCCAAGGGGGCTCATAAAAGTTAGGTCAATAGCTTGCAACCAAATCTATACATTATTGCTTCTTGTCACGACAAAGTCCTGGGAAGAAGTGGAATTAAAAAAAAGAGAAAAGAGAACGAAAAAAAAGAAAGGCGCCAACATGTTACTGCCCACCAACAATGCACAAAAAAATAAAAAGTTGTCCCGGCAGCTAAACATCGAAAAGGAAGTCAAATCATTTAAACCTCCATAATAGAAAGGAATATAATTCAAAAATGTCAAAGCATGCCAAAATGTTTGGCGAACATGTAGCCATCAAAAGAAGCAAAAAAGCTAGCTAGCGTATTGTTATTGAGAACAAAACATATAGTAGTTCTCAACAAAGCAAAGAGAAAATTAATAAGAACTCCTAGTCTAAGTCATAGTCTGCTCTATGAAGGTTCATTACCAAACCCTCTACCATAGGATCAACACCAATCTCTAGAGCTCTACCAAATGCTTTAGCAGAAAGGTTGACCGAAATACCCAAGTCAAGTAGTAGCAAATCCTCTATAAGGTATCACCTATTATGAATAAATGCCATAGTCTGGCATAGGTCATGATAAAACAAACCTTTGCCTTCGCCAGCATGGAAAGAGTAAGATGACTTCAGACAAGTGCCTCCAGCTATTAATCCCCAAGCATGCTTCTTAGCTTGTCTTGCAAATCAACACAAAATAATTGTCTGTGCCCACTTGAGGTACTACAAAAGAAGGTGAAGCATGAGCCTCACTAGATCCCTACTGTGTGGTGGCCCAAAAGTTTGTCTAGCAGGCGACGCTTCCACATGATGCTATTTCACTAAGCATCTAGTGCGAGCAATTGTATTTGCCCTCTTATAAATAGATCCTCACCAAGTCAAATCTTCTTACCTGGAAAGGATGTGAAAATATAATTAAGCTCAACATCCAATAGATAATTAACAAAAAATAATGTAAGTGCTAAGAAGAATATAAAAACATAATAACAGGCTTGCGAGCACAACACCAATCATAAAATAAATTAAGTACCCTTGTAGCATATAAGTGATGTTAAGAGAAGCGGTGAACAAACTTTACACAAACAAATTAATGATGGCGATCTAGTCTGTGTGTGAGGAACTTCCCAATCCTCATCTCATGCAGAAAAGAACCTACTCAGTTAAGGCCCTCTAGAAGAAAATATGCTCAAAAATCTTTAATTGGTCTAGAAAATAGATGAAAAAAGACTCATTCGGTACCTTCTACACCTCGAATAAAGAGTAAAATTATCTAAGGATGTAGGAAGATCTAATTTCAATTCTTAAAGCGTGTTGGAATCATACAAAGCACGTAAAGGAATTTGGAGCAAATTGACTGAAACACATCCTGTAACTCCTAATTACTTCTAACAACAAGGGGTCAAGTGGAAGGGAGAACTTGCTATTAAAGTAGTTACTAAACACAATAAAGTACTTGGGAAGAAGCGATATAATACTATTCTTTGATGAAGGAAGGACGAACTCATATTCATGAAAAGTGTAAATTCTATGCTTTCTAACTTCCCTGATGAAAGTGAACAAAGTATCTCAACAACAGTAGCAAAACCTCCATTGACAATAGGGGCATCCTCGGATAGGGGTGTGCATTCGGTTAAAACTGACTGAATCGAACCAAAAATTTTGGTTTTTCAAAGTGAAAAATTGAAAATTGAATTGAATCGATTTTTAACCATATTTGATTGGTTCAGTTAAAACAGAACCAAAACCGGTTCAAGCCTCCTTCCATTCTTTTTTTTTCCCTTTTCTTTTTCATCCTAAAAGTGGTATCACTTTTCGCTAATATGAGGGGAAAAAATATATTATTCTACTCCTTCAAGATCATGATAGGACTCATAAAAAATTTAAATTATATTACTTATTTTTTATGGTACTAAAAAGTGTGATAAAAGTTTGTTTGATAAAAAAATATTTAATTTTAGGTAGAAAATTTGAATTGGATTACTTATTCTTTTAATTGGTACTAGAAAATTTTCTTGATTAAAAAAGTTTGTGTTATAACAAATTTGAATTGAATAAATATTTGCTACCAAAATGTTTGATAAAATGAATTTTGATATATTTTGTAATGAGATAATAAAATCAATCCTATTTCAAAAATAACGATAATACAATTTTATTTTCTCTTATCCTTCTCCAATTTTACTTTTTTTTCTCAATTATTTCACCCTATCAAAAACTTCTCTTTTTATTGATCTGAAAAACTTAAAAATTCATTAACATTTATATTATTTTTAAAAATTACATTTATTTGTCTTAGACTTAAAAAATTAATAAAAAATATGAAATTTGCTAAAACTACTAGCAGAAAATAAAAGATATTCTACACTTATATTATTGATGTAGACACTTGAGCAATAATGCTTAGAAAAAATAAAATAAAAGAACTAAATTAGTTTTCGGTTCGGTTAACAAATCGGAACTATGTTTTTTTCATTTTCGGTTCGATTTTGGTTAATCGAGCAAAAAACGAACCAAACTGAAAATAATTTTTTTTAAAGTACAAAACCAAAAATTAAACTAAACATACTTCGGTACGATCCAGTTCGGTTAAATTCATTTTTTTCGATTTTCGATTGGTTTGAATGATTCTGATTTTTTTTTTTTGCACACCTTTATCCTCGGACCCCTTCTCAGAAGAATCGTCTTCTGCAAACTTAGAGCCAAATTCAAATGAAGCAGATGAATTAAAAACATGCGTTCTTGAGGCACAACTTCATAAACTAAAGTTCGACTCGATGATGCACTCAAAAATGGGCTCACAAGCTAATAAAATGTTTTAATGTCGCGAGGAGGTTGACCCATGTAGACTTGGACAACTTTAGCATAATCACGACTGCCCAAGTGTCACGGACGGACTCTAATTATGTAGCGGAACAATAGTCTGTCAGTGTGGCATCTCAGGTTCCACCTAACCTTCGATCTGCCAACGTCCATCTCGAGTCTTTGTCATGACCCATTACTCGATTTGGCCCATTAGCTTACTAGCATAAGCATCAGAACGCCTCCCGGTACTTGCGTACTCGCCTATTCTGAATGCCCACAATCATCGGAGGCTCGCGTTCGTCCCACCGAGCATGTTTCCTTAATGGTCCCCGACTAGCCAGCATGCACGTTCTCAATCTTAGGTCCCTTACGTGCATCTCTTGATGGCAAAGGAGCAATCTCGCTCCATCTCGGCATTGAGGGTCACTCGTGCGCCCACAACGTAATACTCGTGCTCGTCACTCGCTTGGAGTGCTTAGGCTGTGCCATAGCGCCCTTCGTTTGTGCTTTGCCCAAGTTGGGCTACATGCAAGTCTAAGGCTTATGTGATGTGCCATCATCTTATATTAGTCCCGCACGAAGCATTGGACATTGTTTCCCGCTTGCTAGCAACATGCCACAACTTGCCCGCTATGCGGCGTCGTCCCACAACCACATGTCTTAAGCCAATGGACCCCCGAAGCAATGCTAGAACCCATAGCGCATGCTTAGCGAGTTAGTTCACAAGACATTTGGGCGTTCATCTCGATCACTCAATCGGCCTAGAGGTGTTGCCCCATACTTTTCGAAGCCCGCGGGGCAATAGTGTTTCCGCCTTCAAACTTCTCGGCACCCTCCCGGACCTAAAGTTGGCCCACCTAGCCCCACGCCGCCCGTTCGGTTCCCGACCCGTCCGGGGACTCTAAACACTCCTTTGAGATGTCTAGAGCCAGCCCTTGAAGGCACCCTATCGCATTCAAGGAGTTGCTCGTTTAGTGCCTCACAGCACGACGAAGACCGGCCGGTGCCCACTGTGGCATGCCCACCGTCCCAACAGCCCTTCAGACATGCTTATCTCCCTTATAGTAGGCTTAAAAAAGATTTTTGTTTTCCCCGCAGTAGATACTGAAATGTCGAGGATGTATACATTTTTGCAACTTCACCTCCCGACATCCAAATCACTTGCCTCTTGAACCATTGGATAGCTCTCGGCTTCTACATTAACTCTGTCAAGTTCCAGCCCCGTCTGATTCTCCATGGAACAGTAATTTCCCTCGTAATAACCTGAAATCACAACAATGCCACTGCACTGCCGCATTCTGAACATCTTCGCCGTTTCCTATCCAAACGGAACCTTCTACTGGTGAAACTTGGTGGGAATGTTGCCAACACCTCAAGGAACATCCCACAGAAACATTTTCACAAAACTCCTTTTCCAAGCTACTCTGCTCAATGCATCTTTGCGCTGCCTGCGCGCAGAAAGACCGCTCCTGGTTGCCTTTAATGTTCGGTGCCCAAACGGACACGGAATGACTTCAAACTTGGTGGGAAGCATCCTCATACCTTAGAGAGTATACCATTATAACATTTTTGCAATCTGCACCTCGTAAGAGTCTCTGATCATGGGCCGTTTCCGCCCTACTGAGTGAGCGGACAACGCCTTGTCGCTCCTAACACCCCTTCAAGTCACGGTCGCCATTCTTCTCCAATGAGTGACCCGTGACATTCTCCCCCACTCGATCCGTTGACGTCCTCGTCAACACATACACAAGGGCTCAAGAAAAAAAATTACCTTGAAAACTCATCTTATATCACTCACAAAGGCATAATCCTTGACGGTCCCAACTTGCCAAAGTTTGTCGAAGTCCTTAGACAAATACAATGAGCTTAACAAGACATATTCTACAAGCAACTAGATAAGGAGACCTTTGTCTTGATAAATTGTATTGTTCAAAATTCCAACAATGAAAAATAAAAAAGTAATCATTTACCAAGATTTAATGAAATTAATTAAACAAAGGAAGATAAAATTAAAAATCGAGCTTATGTTATACTTTCAGTATGAAAATTAAAATTTTAAATTAGAAGTAGGGGGTTTGCCAAGGCAAATTAAACCTAGATGTAAAAAATTAAAATTCAAATGAAATAGTCAATTAAATAAATAACAAGTAAAGTAATTAAATTATTAAAAGGTCTGTGAGCCCAATTAATCACGCTTCATTAAGATGGACACCTAACCCAAATGGACCAAAGTCTATCAAGCATTTAATTACTATAATATACCAACTCTTAAAGTGATAAGAGACATGAAAAATCACTTATTAAAATCTTGAGCTGTTGCTTCATGCAAACACATTCAAAAATCAGAATCTTATTAAATTTATTGGCTTACATTAATAACCTCAACTCAACTTCCAAACAGCATCAATCACTAATATTATATTTTCCTTTGTAGTCTGTCACTTCTCCCAGGTTCTTTTCCCGAAAATTGACGGTTGTTTGCTCCTTTGAAAAATAAGATTTTCTCCAAATTAGATTTCCAATACAAGATTTTTTCTCGAACTTAATCTTTAGAAATTGTATTTTATTTGTCTGTATTCAAATTTTTGGCCTTGATTTGATCATTTTTTTAGCCATTATAATTTGCTCCCTCATTTGAAATCACGTAAAAAGAATTTGAGAGCAAGTTAAAAACTCTTAAATTTCAAGTTTCTTTTTCACTCAGACTTTGTAATATAGGTATTTTCTATATTTGAGGCTATTACAAATGCTGCTAAGATTTCCTTCAAGAAATTAGCGTACATGGATATTCATGTACATGGCTAGACATTCATATGCATGCATAGACAGGTTTAAAACAGCAACCGGTCTACAGATGTTTACGTATAGCCTCCATGATTAAAGCTAGCTACGAGACATATATATATATATATAGGTGGTCCATATATAATTTACATTATATTCAAAGAAGAGTGTGTGTGTGTGTGTGTTTGTATGTCCATATGCAGTGATATCTATACATACAATTTTTCTTGGTAAAGAAAGAAGGTAAGATTGGGGTGTTGGGTGGTGTTGACAGATCGCTGTCCTGCTGAATGATCGTGCTCATGCAACGGAAATTGAGTCATGACTCATGCATATACATATAGTAAATATACATGTATGTATGTATGTATGTATGTATGTATATATGTGTATTATTATATGGTTTTCCATTTGTATGTTTACGTGCAGGATGCTGCGATGAGGGCTTTTTGGGGCGATCGATGCAAATTGCCATTTGCGTTGATTTTCTGGCCTTCAGTTTTGTTTCTTTCTGTGACATTAATCTGTATCCTCATTAAGAATTGTGTCATTTTGTGGAACTTGATGGAGACTTATTGGGAAAAAAAATACAGCGGTGGGGTTTAATCTGGATGTATATATGTATGTATAGATAGATTCCTTGTAATTTTTTCACTGGCCGAAGGATATTAATTTATGGCTAACATGTGGCTATGCATGAAGGCACATGTTGTCCCACATTTCTTCTTCTCTCCATCAGTCTGGTTCATATATTATATATATATATATATATAGTGATAAAGATTAATAAGGTTTCGAAAAAGGGAATAAATTCAATTTGTCAAAATCAAGATATATATCTTAAAGCCAAATAAAAATTGAAATTATGATAATGTGATTAGTCTACATATATTAATTTGCAAAGAAGAATAAATAATAACAAAGCAAGTGCAATTATATATGTTTTTTCGTTGAATGATTCCAACAAATTTAATTTCAACTAAAGTTTATTTTATGAATTAATTATGTCCCATTGCACTAGTTGTTGAGTTAAATTTTATATATACCATCTAAAGAACATTGGGTTATCAAGTGGGATTATAAGTACTCCTATTTGAAAATTCACAATATGTACATATATCCAATCTCATCAACTAATTGATGAGCGTTTTGGCCTTTTTGTATGCAAAACCCAAGAAAAAAAACCAAGTCATTCTTTTTCACACAACTCAAGACTACTGCTGCTTCAGTTATTTGGACTGCTACTCAAATGATAGACCTAACATTTAATTCACCAAAGTGGAAGATTTGGCCTCCATGCTCCACAATTGCCCTTTGATTATTTCCAGATACTGCGACTGCATAGCCCACAGTCTAGTCTTTTGTCAATGCTCTAAAATATTGCTCCTATATATATATATATATGTATATGTTAATATGTGTCATCTCCAAATTGATGATCACTTTCTTATCGCTCCTTTTCATTTAGTGAAAAACGAATGCAAATGTAATAAATGCAGTTGGTAAATATAAATAATTAACGTCTACCATAATTAAATATGTACCTTAATGAAATGAAGGGATGTAATTAGAAAGTAAAAGTTTGGTTGGGTAAAACGTCGTATTTCCCTTTTCTCATTTTAATTTTCTTGCTTTTCCTCCCACTAGCTAGTGTTAATAGATACACTACTCTATGGTAACGGCCCAATATTCGAACTAATTTATTACAAGAATTTTTTGTTTAAAAATTGTGCTTCTCCTTAAAGTGAATTAATTATTTAAGAAAGAAAGATAATTATATTGAATTCACATTGAGGCGAAGCACACTTATGAAGAAAAACGTTTTGCTAAGTGTGGGATTTTTAAATGGGCCAAAGTTGCTAATGTCGTAGGCCTAAAGTCCAGACCGAACAATAGACTGAAACCTTAAGCACAATTAACGTTTGCGAAACTATTTTAAAGGAATACACTTTGAGAACTGATTCAGTTAACCAACATTGGTTTGGACATTCCAATTCAACTTCATAAACCATATATTCTATACAAATATATATAATTAAAATAATACTTAAAACTAATTTTTGCAAAATCCTATTTTCAGTGGTTCACATCTAAAATTCCAAGGCCTATATAAGTGCTAAATAACTTCAAAAATATATTTTATTATCAAAACATGATTTCGTTTAGAACTTTTTGAAACGTGATTATATATAGCCATGGGGATGTAAATTTTGATCACTATCAAGAAATATAACTGTGTCCTGCTGATTCATGAGACTGCTAAGCATGGAGTAGCTGGGGAAGTTGTTGGTTGAATTGTAACTGAGGATAATATTTCCAACTAGAAAAAGTAGAAGTGGATATGATGCCTTTTTTATGGTACTTACTACCTGAATAGGGTATAATGTAGAGCTGTGTAGGTGACAATGCATACTAGAGCTCATGGGTTTTAACCCAACTCATATTGCTTAAGGTTGGGCTGGGCCTTAGAATTTTCCAAATTGGTTGTATACTATTGGTTTTTTTTTTTTTTTTTTTAATATCATATTTGGGTTCAAAACGAGTTTAGGTGGATTTAAATGAATTTAAGTGGGTTTCAAATGAGTCCATTCGAAAAATTTAACTAACATTTAATAATTTTTCATCAGAATGTTGTAGTTTTGGATTATTAATTATTTTAAAATTGAAATATACATCTTTGGCTTTCAACATATTAATAGAGTAGTTATCTAAAATTCTTTCAACATATAAATTTTAGTGTATAGATGATATCTTGTAGTCATTTGAACAAATATTATGTCTATTACTTCCAAAAAGAATTTATATTTATTGATTAGCTAATATTGTGTGTCAAATTGTCAATAGTAAGATTGACATGAAAGTCATTTAATTTAATTTTTGAAAAATCAATCAGAACTAACACATTCATGATTAAAAATTTGATATATACTTAGTGATGAAACAATTATGTTCTTTAACATTATCAACTTTGTTATGAACTAAGTACTACTCATAATTAATTTTTAATGTAATTACATATTATGAAAAGAATTAATACGTGAGTATATAATTTAATAGATCATCTCATTATATTGTAAAATGATATGTTGAATAGAGTGCAAAAGAGACGATGATGATGATGATGATGATGATGATGACAATATGTTTTAAATCAATTTTTAATATTATTATTGTCTTTTAAATTATTTTTTTAAATAGGTAAAATGAATATTTTTTTTTCTTTGCATTGGATCTATTCTGAATCTAACTCAACCCACTTTAGAACCAACTCAATCTATTTTGAATGCAGCACACTTTCAATCCACTTTTTCAACCTATGTTGAACCCAATTTATTTTAAATGCAATTCACATGAGCCTAAATCTAACTCAATTATTTGCCACCCATATAAATATCTGAACTCGTTAGACAAAAAAGTCGTGTTAAAATGGAGATGTCTTTCTTTATGTTGTTATTTGCTTCTTTTCATTGTTGGTGCAGCACACTTATGTTAGGTTGGTGTGATACACTCATGTACATGCAAGCATCCTTATTGCCAATTTGTGGGCATTGTGATATGGAGTGCCTAGCTAACATTATTGTGGCTAAGACTTGTGCTTACAGATAATTATGCATGATGAGCGGAGCATCATTTAGGACTTTGTGGGCTTGTGGCCGGGATAATGTAAAAGGCAACGAGCCTTGCTCAAAGTTGGCTAGACGGCGGCAGACACTAAGTACAAGTATCACTAATGCACATAGGAGTCTTGAGATAGGCCACGCTTGGCTGTGGGTAGTAGGTGGAGGCGATAACATATGCAAGTAGGTAAGATGTGCACAATGAGTTGCACAAGGCTAGCAAACAATTTGGCATACATGTTTGGCATGAGCATGATGAAATGGTGCTGACAGAGAGCTAAGTAGGCATTTACATGGCTGGCTGGCAAGTTTATGTGATGGTTGGCCAAGGTTCCAAGATTCTAGGCCTTGCTGGCTAGCTGCTGGATGATTGCACTTGACCCATTCAAAGCAGTTGGGATAAGGCTCAATTTTTCAGGTGGTGATGCCTTTATGTGGATAAGGTTGGCTAAAGCTAGAAACCAATAGGAGTGGCCCTAGAAATGCAGAAATAGGGTTGAACCACTTAGTCAAGCGGTTGCAAAAGTGGGTGGAGATTATGGGGCTAGTTGGCAGATGGTTGCACACACTGTGTGGGTAGTGACGGGCAAGACTGAGTTAATTGTTTTAGATTAGTACATGTGGCATATGATTAACCTAGCAAATTGGGAGTTTTCTCTGCACAATTTTGTAGCATATGGCTATAAATAGCTCGAGACCTCAAAACTTCAAGAAAAACATTACCCAAGTTAAATAAAGGTGTGCGTGATGACTCAAAGCCATTTTGCTAGTGTAATTGTATTATTTGGTAGAGAGCAATAAGAATTACCAAGTTGGGCATGTCGTCCTTAATCACATGTGTTACTTGTATTTACTTGATGCTTGAGTTATTCCACTGCGTGTTCGTGTATAAGAAATTGTAGGTGGGCCTTGGAGCAAACATTAACTCAAACTTTGGTTAAACAAGCACAAAATGGGTGCTTTGGCAAGGGAGGGCTGATTGATTTTACCTTATTGCTAAGGTGGGAAGTCAGACTATACATAGGTAAGGCAGAAAATTCTAAATGTTGGCCCGGGGCAGGCTTAACGCCATGTGACACCTACAATTACATGTACTTTTATTAGTTTTATCTAAGTATGCTTTGCAATAAAGCATTGTTACAGACAATATATTGGGACGTGAGTTGTTGAATTATGTTTTAGATTATTAAGAAGGTTTAACAAAAGAGTTACTAGGACATGTAACTTATATATATTAAAATAGAAAACCATATATGTGGTAAAATCAGAGTCATTCTATTTTGGTACGTGTTTGGTTAGCTACTAGATTATAGAGATTGTGTTATTTGATTTCATAGTCTCATGTAATCACAAGTGTTGTACCTTCTACTCAAGTTTAAGAGAAGCCAGTGAAAGTGCAAGAATAATAAGTGTGGTTTGATTACTGAGAAAGACAAGTAAAGTCCTAGCTCGCATAAGATTTTGTCTTTCATAATTTGTAATGTTTTCAGGTACTTGTAATTTCTATTCCAAATTGATAATTCTATACAACTTTCACAAAGGACTAAATTCAGGGCTCTTCCACATTTAGATAAGCTGAACTACTTTCCACTAGAATGTGATCTCTTCATCTCACCAGGGCTTATTGCACAGTTCAAGTCCCCATGACTATTGAGTACATTATCCATGGACCCTGATCTTCTTATACGTTGATCATGAGTACCTCCTAGATTATGTTCTAAAGAGTTGGCTTTGGTGGAATAGTGTCCCGCAGCTAATGAGATTGTCATGTAAATTATTTCACTTGTGATACAATCTTGATTGAATGATATTCCTTTTACATGGCCATCTTCATCTTATGCTTACATTACTTCACTAGCATTTAATTGAAGCTATTAGATCACACAAGTTTATGAGACTTGGTCACACACTGGGTGGTGATCATGAACCAAATCCTGTACGATCGTGATATTAAATCTTTCAAGTCGTAGGATCTTATGAGACAGGGCATCTAAGATTTGAATAGACTTGCACTAACGATGCATAAATCCAGGGGTTAGATATTGCTCCATTTCATGAGCAAACCATATGAGATATAGGTGCATGTTAGTGGGTGCTTGTTAGAAATAAGTTTACTAAAGGCTCACATGAAGAATCCACTAGATAGCCGTAGTGGCAAGTTCATCGGCTTATGCTAGTGCATATTATTAGTCATTTGACCTGCGGATCCATGGTAACATTGTGTTTAGGTCCTCATGCTTTGACTCTTCCTTTACCACTTAGCGAGTCTTTCGGGTTGAGGTTGGGTATGAGCTACTTAGATATAGAGGTTTGTGAGATCTAAGATAAGATCCGACTCCTCGTTGTTGTGATGGGCGAGTGAAACTCCTATGTATTCTATAATGATCGATTCTATAAAATCCTTGTGCAAGGTGGTATGATAATTTGGAAAAGGAGTTTTCCAAAGATGAGGTCATAAAGGAGGATCGAACATTGAAATAGAGACATAGTATCTAGGCTATTAGGGAGCCAATAAATATCTTGCCCTAAGCCTATTTTGGAAGATAGAAGATGGAAGGACCGTATTTATGTGGTAAGCGTAGAGCTAGAATGGTTCTCCAAAAGCATTCATTTGAGCCAATTAGTTGGGCTCCATAGGCTTGAGGTTGGACATCGACCATGGAGATTGGGTGCTATTCAATTAATGAGATTAATTGAATTGAGTCATTAGTTTAAAGGAGTTTAAACTAATGTGAATATATGATATTCGAGAAATCACAAGAATTGTGAGCCTATGTCCAATGAATGGTAGAACCTGATAGGTTATACACAAAAGCCAATTGAAAATCCTACATGGTGAAGAGGAACTTTTTAAGAGTTAGAAAGATCCCACCTCGATTGATTTTTCGAGGTAGACGATTGACTAAATTATTGGTAATTTTGGCTTGATCAATTTAATTGTTAAATTGATCTAAATAATTTAAGGAGTCAAATTAAGACCAGTTAAATTAAGAGTTAATTTAATTGGTACTACATGACTATCAATTGGTCAACTTAAGGAATTAAGTTAACAATAACTAGCTTAAAAAGTTAAGCTAGTTGACTTAAGAGTTGAGTCAAAGGTTAATTAATTAAATTAAAGTGTTTAATTTAATTAAAATGAAGAATCAATTATGGAGGGAAAATTCAAATGAAATGTTCATTTGGAATGCATTTATAATTTATTTGGATGACATTTTATGCGATGAAATAAAGATTCCGAATAAAATTCAAATGCAACTTAAATTCATATGCAACTTGCTTGCAAGTTTGCAAGCAAGTTGGTGCCAACCATAAGGGAGGTGTGATGCCACCTAAGCATCACACCTTTCCTCCATCTATATATGAATATAGAGGGTGGATGGCCACATGTATGTGATGCACAAGAATTTTAGATCTAAGTGTTAGATTCTCTCATTCCCTCCAATTTTTCATGTGTTGCATTATGTATTGAAGCTTCACATTTTTTCTTCATCTCCTACCTCCAAAATTCAGCCTCTTCATACCTTAATCTTTTTCTTGTTTTCCAACTAACATAGAAGAGATTTGGATTGTTCATTGGTGTTTAGATCTTATCATTAGAGGTAAAACAATTAGATTGCTAGCCTTTTGGAGATCCTCTATTTGGGTAGAAATTTGGAGGCATTATTAGAGTACCTTCTGAAGTTATGATTTGACTGAAAATTTTACTGTAGCTTCATAAAGGTGTTGGTGATTTTCAATTCAAATTTCAGCTGATTCTGACAAGTTTTGGTTGGGGAAAAGTTGTCCACAATCTACTGCTCCAGGAGAGACTGCATTGAATCATTCAAGCATCTCCTCACATCTTTGGTTGGATTTTGCTTTTAAGGTAATTTTCTAACATAAATCCACTTTAGTAGCATGAATTAGATGCTTAGGGAGGTGTGATCAAGTTTGATTTCAGTTTTCAAGTGTTTTATAATTGGATCCTTGGCTCACACCTTCTTTCAAGTGGTATCGGAGCCTAAATTCATGCTTTAATTTGGATTATTGGATGATTGATTCATGTGATGGATTGATCTAAATATCCAAATACTTGATCCGAGTTATGAATTGGAGTGTTTGGATGATATTGTATGTGGCTCCTTTGCTTGATGAATTGAAAGCTTAAGTGTTAATTCATATGATTAGTATGTTTTAATTCATAGTTGCTAATATTGAATTTTGCTTTAGTATTAGTTGATGTTATATGTTGATATAGCATGTTATTATTGGCCTTAAAGAGTTTTGTTCATTTTTTGGATCCAATTTGATTAGAGTTTATTGGAGGTTTTTGAAGAATTATGATTCTTACTTGAACTTGAAGTTTGAAGCATGTATGAGCACTTGTAATTTCAACTTTGAAAGGTGTTTTAAATCTAAAATTTCATCTATATTGTGTGATTTGATGTTTAGGAGGTGCCCTGAATTTTTTGGTGCACAAAAACCGAGCCAATTACAACTTGACTTGGACCATACCCAAAATAAGGCAGGTTGCCGCGCTCGGCCAGGAGCTAGTTGAGCAATAGGTGTGCTAGGGGCATGCGTGCCACACGGTTGTGCGCTAGGCATAGACATCAGTGCTCGGTCTTAGGTTTGGTGAGTTTTGAGGCGTATTTTATGTTCTTTTTGTGACCAAAAGTGTATTGAATCATACTACATAGATACACAACTGTTATGCAAGTTCTCAAAATTGTGTTTGACATTTTTGATTGCTTTTTAAGACTTGTTCAAGTTAATCTCCAAATTTTTGCAAAAATGAGATGCATAAATGTTATGCTTATTTTTGCTTGACTAATTAATTGTTTATGAGATAAGTATTTACTTGTTGAAATTGAATATCAATTCTTGATTTATTTATTGTTCATTTAATTGCTAAATGGATGTTGAATGAATAGGGATGTTCATGAGACTTTAATATTGATTTTATCTATTTCAAGTTGTTGAAAAGAGCTGTATTAAATTGGGGTTTGCATGCCTCTTAATTTCTATCTTGAAATAAGACCATTGGAGGCATGAAAACCCATTAATGTATGGGCATAAACTCATACAATAGCTAGATTTAATTAACCCATTTAAAATCAACTAGGTGGTACACCTATGGCTTTAAGTGCACCACTTGGTTAAGGCTCATGGTCATCCCACCTTAGGAGCATGCTAGGCACATTCACTTATTTATGTTTTCCATATCCTATTGATGTATGTGATGCATGGTTAGGATATATGAAATCTAAATAAGAAGATAAAATTTGTGAGATCTCGGCAAGCAAGAAAAATCCCTACACTTAGAGTGTCCAAATATTAAGTCAAAATGGATACAAATTAAAAGGAGTTTTAATTAATATATGCCTTTTACCAATAGTATGTGACATGATGATGCTATTTCCTTTTGTGTGATGGCACTTGAGGCGAGAGTCACACTTGAGGTAGAAAGCTGTGATCACATACGTAGCATATGATGCATGTTTGATTTGAGGCTTACCATGCATTAGCACTCGAGGTGAGGGATGTCATGGAGTAAGTCTCCAATCGAAGTTTTGATTGATAGGTCCGACTTAACACCTAGTAGTGTAGATGGCACACGAGGCATGGGTCCACTTACAAGTCCTTAAGGCTTTGATTCTCACTAGAAAATGAGATATCCTAAATTCTTCTAGGGGATGAAGAACTTGATAAAATAATGGGAGAAAAACATGTTTGAAAGACCATAAACATGTTTTCAAATATCAATATTCAATCACATGCTTATATTCTCTTTTTTGCATTTGATGATTTGCGAAATCTCAAGAATGGCTAAAAATCCACTCAGTGTTATTTTTGAAACCAGTAAACCAACCGGGCCTAACTTCTATGTTTAACTAAACCTCAAAATCATTCTAGATTTCAAGAAAGGGATAAATGTCCTATATCATGGTCCTCCTAATTCCATGGGGATTAATGTAGATCAAGAGACATGTGAAATGTTTACAGATTGTGTTAAGGATCGTCCCATCCCATAGTCTTATGATGGCATCGACAAACTTAAAAAAATCTAAGGACACGTGAATAAGTGGAGGGTTTGCAAGAGTTGGTTTAAGTTTGCAAGAGTTGTAAAGCAAACAAGGTATGAGAAGCTCATATTGTCAAAGGAGAATTTTCAAGCTAGGATAGATGTGAAGTTATGTGTCATCAACTACAGTCTAAATATGATTAGGCTTAGAGAAGCTCTTCAACTTGGACGTAGTGATGGACAATGATCTCCATGAGAATTTGATCCTTGGATCCTTGCCAAGTTTTATTGATCAAAATGTTGATCTAGATAGAAACTCTCATAACAAGGGCATATCATTAATGCTTGCTTCCTCGTCTAAGTTTATGGCTAGGGGTGCTACAAAGGGAGATAAAAGGAAAAAAAGTTTTTCCTCTAATGGAAAGCAACTACTAAAGGCATCCGAAGGAGTCAAGAAAATTATAGAGGATATAGTCGATATTACTTGTTTCTACTTTGGCAAAAAAGGCCATTGAAAACGGTATTGCAAGGAATACCTTGCAACCTTTGAGAAGGGTATGTGCTTTATTGAAGTGTATTTAAGTATAAATTTTTCCTCATGGATATATGATATCGCATATGGCTCTTATCTTTGTAATTTGTTACAAAGAGTAGAAAGAAGAATAACATTAAGTGATGGGGATATGATCCACCACCTTAGCAAAGGAGTTGGAGTTGCAGCCAAAGTCGAAGGCATATAATAAATTAGACTTAGGAAACTCCATACTTGTGTTGATCCCTTGTTATTATGTACCATATATTGTCGAGAATGTTATTTCAATTCCCATTTTGGATAGCGAAGAATTTGATCATTCTACATTAAATAGGAGATTGAAGGCATTAAAGAATGAGTTCTTTAGTTGCTTATGATAAACTTAACAAAGGATTATCCATTTTTGGATTCTCAACCATCACTAATGTGGATTCAATCAATTAAAAGAAAATTAAATAACTAAGAAGATGCCATCTTGTAGTATGTAAGACTTAGGCATATTTCTAAAAGTAGGATGAATAAGTTAGAAGCTCTCAAAGCACTAAACATTAGTGGTATTGAAGACCTTCCTACTTGTGAGTCTTGTTTAAAGGAAAAAATGACCAAGGTTTCTTTTGTAGGACAAATGGAGCGAACCACAAGTCCTTTGGATTTGATCCATAAGGATGTTTGTGGCCCACTAAGAGTTAGTGTGAGAGGAGGCTATTCTTACTTCATTACCTTCACCGATGACCATACTAGGTTCGGACATGTATATCTTATGAAGTAGAAGGCTGAAACTTTTGAAAAGTTTAAAGAGTCTAGGAATGAAGCAGAAAAGCAAAAAGGACTTAGTATTAAAGCTCTTCAATCGGATCAAGGGGGAGAATACTTAAGTACCGAATTTTTAGATTACCTATAGGAGAATGAGATTATCTCTCAGTGGACTCCACCCGGCACTCCCTAACATAATAGAATAGCTGAGAGGAGAAACCATACCTTATTGGACATAGTTCGTTCCATGATGAGCTTTTTTAAAGTGCCTATATCCTTTTAGGAATACATCTTACTAATGGCGGCGAGGCTACTAAATGTAGTACCCTCAAAGTCATTACCAAAGACACCGCATGAAATGTGGTATGACAAAGGACTCTCTTACTCTTATTTAAAAGTTTGGGGGTCTCTTGCTTACGTTAGATGGCTAGTGGGAGACAAGTTGGATAGTAGTTCCATCTTGTGCAAGTTTGTGGGCTACTTAAGAGAGTCTTTGGGTTATTACTTTTATGATCTCTTAGAACGAAGGGTGTTTGTTTCAAGGAACGTCACCTTTTTGGAAAAAGTTTTCTATTAGATAGAAATGACGTTAAGGTTGAACTTGATGAAGTTCAAAATGATCATCAATTCCCACAAGCAGTGGAAACAAGTTAGCAACAAGAGCCTTACACATAACCTCTGAAAAGGTCGGACCGAATCAAGAAGCAACCCAAAAGGTTTGAATTCCTTCATAAGACGGGCCAATCTGATAGCAATCCAAAAATCTATGAGGAAACTATGTTGGACATAGACTCGGGACATTGGTTTGATGCTATGAAATCCAAAATGGACTCCATGTACTCCAAAAAAGTATGAACTTTGGTAGATCCACCAAAGGAAATAGTTCTCATTGGTTGTAAGTAGATCTATAAGTGAAAGCTAGAAGTCGATGGAGAAGTAATGATGTTTAAGGCGATACTAGTGGCAAAATGTTACATTCAAAGACCAAGTATCAATTTCGAGGAAACTTTTCACCGGTCGTAATGCCTAAGTCTATTCGGATTTTCTTGCCATAGCCGCATATTATGACTATGAGATATAGCAAATGGATGTGAACACCGCTTTTTTGAATGGAAACATTGAAAAAGAAATCTATCTGGAGCAACCAAAATGTTTTACATCCAAAGGAAGTGAGCAAAAAATTTGTCAGCTCGAGAGATACATTTATGGACTCAAGCAAGCGTCCCAAATTGGAATATAAGTTTTGATAAGACAGTTAAACTATTTGTCTTTGTCAAAAATATATATGAACTATATGTGTACAAGAAGGCTAGTTGGATTAGTAGTTTATTGTGTTTTATGTTGATGAAAATTTTCTCATTAAGAATAAGAGAGCAATGTTAGAGTGTACTAAAGTATGGTTATCTACACAATTCTCCATGCAGGATTTAGGAGAAGCATCCTATGTATTAGAAGTATGTATCTATAGAGATAGATCGAGGAGGATGCTGGGGCTTTCCCAAACACTGTACATTGACAAGAAACTAAACAGGTTTAGTAAGTAAGAATCCAAGAGAGGATTCCTCTCAGTAGGACACGATCTTTGTTTCTCCAATTCTATAGCCCTTGAGATTGACGATAAGAGACATAAGATGTCTCACATATCTTATGCGTCTGCAATTGGGATGTCTACCATTCAATTTATAAGATTGGATGTAGAGTGCACTCTTAGTATTACGAGCCGCTTTCAATCCAACCTCGGTGAATGTCACTAGATGGTTGTTAAAACAATCCTTAAGTACTTGAGAAAGACTAAGGATTTGTTTTGGGTAGACGAAAATAGAGAATTAAAACCTGAGGGGTTTTCGGATTCTAGTTTTCAATCCAATGTAGATAACCTAAAATCTATTTTTGAATTCATATTTTGCCTTAATGGCGGCTGGTGAATTGGAAGAGTTCCAAACTAGACACCACGAACGATTCAACCATAGAGGTGAAATACATTGCAGTTTTGGAAATCGCAAAGGAACGTGTTTAAATAGAAACTTCATCCAAAATTTGGATGTAGTGCCTAGCGTGCATGAGCTTATTGTTGTCTTTCGAAGACAACTTTGGACTTCAGCTAAGATCTCATCAGTGATCCAAACACAGATAAATATATTATCATTTGATATATGATATCAATTGATAGAGGCAATATTTGAGTAGAAACAGTTGCCTCAAAAGAGAATATAGTAGAACTACTGTCTTAACCCCTAAATACAAAAGGTCCTTGAAGGATATCTTGAGAAGATGGGCCTTAAGGCTATGGGGTATTGGCTTTTGGGAGAGTGGGAGATTGTTGTAATAGTGCCCCATAGCTAATGAGATTGACATGTAAATTATTTCACTTGTGATACAATCTTGATGAAATGATATTCATTTTATATGGCCATCTTCATCTTATGCTTATATCACTTCACTAACATTTGGTTGAAGCCCTTAGATTACACAAGAGTATAGGACTTGGTCACGCACTGGGTAGTGATCATAAAACAAGTCTTACACGGTTATGATCTTAAATCTTCCAAGTTATAAGATCTTATGAGAAATGGTATCTAAGATTCGGATAGACTTGTACTACCAATAATGCATAAATCCAAGGGTTGGATATTACTCCATTTCATGAGTAAACCAAATGAGATATGAGTGCATATTAGTGAATGCTTATTAGAGAACAAGTTCACTGAAGGCCTGCCGGTGAATCCACTAGATAGTTGTAGTGGCAAGTTTTCCAACTTACGCTATTGCATATTATTAGTCCTTTGACTTGAGGATCCTATAGTAACCTTGTTTTTAGGTCCTCATGCTTTTACTATTCCTTGACCACTTAGCGGGTCTTTCGGGTTGAGGTTAGGTATGAGCTACTTAGATATGGAGGTTTGTGAGATCCAAGATGGGATCCGACTCCTTGTTATTATGAAGGATGATTGCATCTTCTATGTATTCTATAATGATCGATTCCATGAAATCCTTGCGCAAGTTGGTATGATAATTTGAAAAAGAAGTTTTCCAAAGATGAGGTCATAAAGGGGAATCGAACATTGGAATATAAACATAGTATCAAGGCTATTAGGGAGTCGACAAATATCCTACCCTAGGCTTTTTTTGGGAGATAGGATATGGAAGAACCATATTTGCATGGTAAGCATAGAGCTAGAATGGTTTTCCAAAAGCTTTCATTTCGGCCAATTAGTTGGGCTCTATGGGCTTGAGGTTGGACATCGACCACGGATATTGGGTACTCTTCAATTAATGAGATTAATTGAATTGAGTCATTAGTTTAAAGAAGTTTAAACTAATGTGAATATATGTTATTCGAGAAATCACAAGAGTTGTGAGCCCATGTCCAATGAATGGTAAATCTTAATGGGTCACACACAAAAGCGAATTGAAAATCCTACATGGTGAAGTGGAATTTTCTAAGAGTTAGAAAGAGTCCACCTTGACCGATTTTTGGAGGTAGACGGTTGACTAAATTGTTGACCATTTTGGCTTGATCAATTTAATTGTTAAATTGATCTAAATAATTTAAGCAGTTAAAATTAAGATCAATTAAATCAAGAGTTAATTTAATTGGTGCCACATGACTATCAATTGGTCAAGTTAACTTAAGGAGTTAAGTTAACAATAACAAGCTTAAAGAGTTAAGCTAATTGACTTAAGAGTTTAGTTAAAGGTTAATTAATTAAATTAAAGTATTTAATTTAATTAAAATGAAGAATAAATTTTGGAGGGAAAATTCAAATAAAATGTTCATTTTGAATGCATTTAAAATTTATTTGGATAACATTTCATGCGATGAAATGAAGATTCCAAATGAAATTCAAATTCAACATAAATTCACATGCAACTTGCTTGCAAGTTGGCCCCAACCATGGGGGAGGTGATGCCACCTAAGCATCACACCTTCCCTCTATCTATATAGATATAGTGGATGGCTGGCCACATGCATGTGATGCAGAAGAATTTTAGATCTAATTGTTAGATTCTCTCATTCCCTCCAATTTTCCATGTATTGCCTCATGTATTGAAGCTTCATATTTTTTCTTCATCTCCTACCTCCAAAATTTGGCCTCTTCATACCTCAATCTCTTTCTTGTTTTCCAGCTAACATAGAAGTGATTCGGATTGTCCATTGGTGTGTGGATCTTATCATTAGAGGCAAAACAATTGCTAGCCTTTTGGAGATCCTCTATTTGGGTAGAAACTTGGAGGCATTATTGGAGTACCTTCTAGAGTTCTTATTTGGCTAAAAATGTTACTGTAGCTTCATCAAGGTGTTGGTGATTTCCAGTCCAAATTTCAGCCGATTTCGATAAGTTTTGGTTAGGCAAAAGTTGTCCACAATCTATTGCGCTATGGGAGACTGCATTGAATCGTTCAAGCATCTCTTCACATCTTTGGTTGGATTTTGCTTTTAAGGTGATTTTTGACCTAAATCTACTTTAGTAGCATGGATTAGATCCTTGGGGAGGTGTGATCAAGTTTGATTTTAGTTTTTAAGTATCTTATAATTGGATCCTTGGCTCACATCTTCTTTTAGGCTCGTTCATCTTTTCACAAATCCTTCATCCTAGGAAGGTTCCTCAAAGGTCACAAAGTTTGGATTGTTCGCATGCCAAGCCCTTTGAACATTCCTCATGCAAAGAACATTTATGCTTCCACGAACCAGTAAAAGAAAGCAATTTGCTTAAAAAATGAGCATTAGCTTAAACTGTGGTATAATTAAAGCCGCGAGTGCTCGACTGACAAAAAGTTGACATGAAATAAGTTTCAAACATTTATGAAAAGGGATTGACATTGTAATACTTCATTGTTATTATTATGAACCCAAGTAAATTTCTAATGAAATTTGGCACGAGTTGTGTTGGGCTAGCAGCTAAATGTTTGATAATGTTGGTTGTAGGTTCAACTATGGGAAATCTGGGGCCTGTTTCTAAGCATGGTACACTGAAAGCTAAATTGTTGGGAAGAGGATTATCCATGGTTTGACTAGGTTCAGGAGTTATTATCTTATAACTTGGAGGAATAAAAAATCTTTTACACATAGCAGAAATTATTTGAGAAGACAGTTTGGAGATTTCTGCAATAGGGTCCTGAGAATTTCGATCTTGTGGAACTGAGCTCGAGGTCGCACCTTTTTTAGGTTTAGGAGGCATCTTATTCGGGGGAGTATTATCACGATGCGCTACATGATTATTTAATGATTTCTTATGAGGGTCAGGATCTGTATGGATACTATTGGGACTTGAAGTACTTGAACTAGTAGAAGATGTACTAAAATCAGGTGTGCTAGAACTACTAGAATCAAAAGACATGAGAAGAAATGTTATCTAAGTGTACTTGGTTGGATCTAGGGAATGTTTTGAATTGAAGAGGTTGTCTTTTGGGAGCAAACTGGGTATGGCAATGTGCAAGAGAGCAAACGGGACCAAGTATAAGGACTTGTCCAGAAGAATGCACCAATCTAAGGGACCGATTGCTTGGAGAAGTCAAATCTAATGGTGTTAAGAGTAAGAAGCTTGGAATCCTATGATCCAGATATAGCGCAAAAATTTTGAAATTGGGCGGTAAAAAATATAGGAACTGACGACCTTAAGTGACAACTTTCTTATTTTTGTAAACAAACATGGTGAAGTTGGGGAGTAGATGATCAAGAAAGACATGAATTAATAAATTAGATATGAATTTGCCTAACATCACAAAATTTAGTCCGACCTGGAGTACGAACCTAAGTATGACTTATCCTCAGTGTAGATCATGGGACACATGGCATCATTAGGGAAATGGAGGTCGTACAGAGAGGACATCCAAGATGGTACTCAAAGGTTACTAATCGTGGATCTACGATTACATGGCAAAATCACATACACCTATAAGGACAATTCTAGGATAGATAGTACATAATAGTTATTATAAATACCTTGAGTGATCATTTGTAGCTGGACCTTTAGGCATCTTGTGAAACATAGATCTTAATTTAGGCTTGACACAAACAACCTAGAAAGATAAGGGCTTTGTAATTTTCCTTCCAAGACTCAAGACTCATATAAATAAATTAATATTTGGGATCTAAGTGAGAACCTGAATTAATTGAAGAGGTGGCAATGTAGATTAGAGCTCATGGCCTTAAAATTTTAGAAATTGCTTTACCAGTTGAGTATGGCTGTTAATGGGTTGGATTCGGATCGGATCATGCTGAATCTGAATTTAAATTCGAAAGTAATCCTAACCCAATCCAAGATCCTATAGGATCTGTAGTTGGTATAACCATATTTGAATTTAGATAAAAATCGAATATCGATCGGATACTCAAAAAAATCCAAAATCGAATACTTCCAAAATTATTATATATTTATTATTTTTTTTAAAATTTAGTAGAATCTAAATTAAAAGTAGTTATCCTTAAAAAGAAATTACACAACAGATTAATGTATAAATTTTCGTGTCTATAATCACTTAAAAGCAATAATAGAATTTAATTTAATTATATTATTTTACCAGATCATTGCATTTTAGATTCCATTGCTAATGATAGTACTTATTTGGCATTATAAATACATAGTTATACTTGATTTTTCAATTAATTAATTATAGGTTCAAAATTTTATAAAAAAAGAAACTCATTTTGATCAAATCGAGATTTACATTACATTCTGGACATATCATGCCATTCGGCTCCTACTAACTATTCCGCGCCATTTTATGTTATAAAAATAGAGAAACAAGTGACGTAATTATGATGTAAATAAGATCAAAATCCAACAATTTACATGAAAAGTACCTGATTTGATATATTGTATAGGAGTTTATTACTCCATTCATCCAAATATCCACTTTAGCATTACTATAGGATCATGTGTATGTATATGTATAATACTAAATATATTTGGATTCGAATTATTAATGGATTGGATGGAGCCATATCCATATTCACTCCATTCATTTCGAATTGCGAACTTTTTTAATCGTATCATATTCGTTGAATCTTTTATCGATTATAGATCCTAAATAATTGAATTGAATTCAAATCAAATTTGAATTAAAATTTGTTCCATTAATAGCCCTACAGTTGAGTTTAGGTGGGTTTTATCAAATTTGAGCTCGAAATGAGTTTTAAATGGGTTTAAAATGAGTTTAAGCTAGTTCAAAATGAGTCTAGTTGATAAATTTAACTAAAATTTAATAAATTAAAAAAAAAAATTTTGTATTAATAATAAAAAACTATATTATTTTCACTTCTTTATTTTTGTCAGAGTCTCATAGTTTTGAATTATTAATAATTTTAAATTTAAAATATACATATTCGGCTTTCAACATATTAATAGATTAGTTATCTAAAATTCTTTCAACATATAAATTTTAGTACATAGATTAAATCTTGAAGTCATCTGAATAAATATTATGTCTATTAATTTAAAAAAAAATTAAATTTATTGCTTAGCTTATATTGCATGCCAAATTGCCAATATTATAAGATGGATATGAAAGTCATATAATTTAATTCTTGAAAGATTAATCAAAACTAACATATTCCATAATTAAAAATTAGATAGACACTTAGTGATGAATTAATTATATTTTTAACATTATCAATTTTATTATGAACTCAGTGTTACTCATAATTAATTTTTATGCAATTACATATTACGAAAAAGATTAATAAAATAACTATAAAATTTAATAAATCATCTCATTATATTGTAAATTGGTATGTGAAACAAAATGCAAAAAATATAATAATATTACTATTACGTTGTAATTTAATTTTTTAATATTATTATTGTCTTTTAAATTATTTTTTAAATAAGTAAAATGGATCAATTTTGTTGTTTTGCGTTAGACCTATTCTGAATTTAACTCAATCCACTTTAAAACCAGTTCAATCTATTTTGAATCCAACCCACTTTTAATCCACTTATTTCAACTCATATTGAACCAATTTATTTTAAATGCAATTCACATGAGCCAAAATAGAACCCAATCATTTGCCACCCATATAGATATGTGAAATGGAGACTTGTTTCTTTAGGTCGTTCATTGGTTAACCCATTTGGTACTTCCCTACCATTACATGTACTTCTTTTTTATTGGTGTTATCTGGATAAGTATACTTGGCCAAAAAGCATTGTTACAAACAATTTTTGGAACCTGAGTTCTTAAATGAAGTATTAGAAAATAGAAAAGGTTTAACAAGAGAGTCATGACCAGGACATAGGTCTCAGATATTAAAATAGAAAAGTATAGATGATAAAATTTTGGCCATTCTATTTTGGTACATTACTTGGCTAGCTATTAGATTATAGGGATTTTGTTCTTTGGTTTCATAGTCTCACGCAACCACAAATGCTGCACAAGAGCAAGAATTATAGGTGTGGTTTGATCACTGTGAAAGACAAGTAAAGTCCCAGCTCGCAAAAAATATATTTTTCATTCATAATTTGTAATGTTTTCAAGTATTTGTCATTCCTATTCCAAACCCGATAATTATATACAACTTTCACAAAGGAATTACTGAATTCGGGGCTCTTCCACATTTAGATAAGCTGAACCACCTTCCACTGGAATGTGATCTCTTCATCTCACCAGGGCTCATTACACAGTTCATCAAGTCCCCATGATTATTGAGTACATTATCCATGGACGCCGATCTTGATCTCATGATATGTTGATCCTGAGTACCACCCAGCTCATCTCTAATTTCAATTGATATTGACTCCATACTTCCAGATGGAGTCTTTGGTAGTATGTTAACTAATCCTTCAAATTCTTCCTCATTTCTTGTATCTATCTCCACATTTTCTGCCACAGCTGCACTCTCAACTTCAGCATGGCTCTGTGATAAAGGTTCATCCAAAGGAAGAGGAGTAGGAGGAGACTCCTCGACAGGTGGGGCCGCTGCCACGTTGGCTCGACACAAGGGGCAATTGGAGTTGGATTTGAGCCACGTGTCGATGCATCGTACATGAAAAGCATGGCTACATTTTGGTAAAAGCCTAAGCCGCTCATCTTCTACAAACTCACACAAGCAGACAGAACAGTCAGTCCCTTCAATTAATATTCCGGGCTCTCCTATCTTGTACTTGAACACCGTAATAGACCTGATCAGTGCCTCATCGAGGCCATTACTTGTCACAAACCACGGCTCATATTCCACAGAGGGCTCCTCCTCGTCTCTCGACTGATCCACATCTGTATCATGATTAATATTTTCATCCCTTGTGGATGAAAATCTGTTGCTACAATACTTTGATATGATGGCATAGTAACTGACAAGAAGGAATGCACCCGTCAAAATGCCGATGATTGTGATAACAAGAGGTGAAAATTTTGGAGCGGAGCTTTCATCAGGAAATTCTTCAAAGGAAGGTGGAGGGGGGAATATGATGTAGCACCACTGGGGACAGTACAAGCTACAAAAGCCTTGAGAGCAATCCTTATTATTCATATATTGCACCCATATCTTTGGGCTGCCAATAGAACCCGTATTCATTGCTAAAAGAATAGGGTAAAAAAGGAAAAACTTGCAGCAAGAACAAAGAATTTGTCCACAGGAAAGCCCTCCAAAGCTTGGCCAGCGAAACAAAATTAATCTTTAACAGCTACGTACTTATAATATTCAATAACTCCCTCATCATCAATATGCAGATGCTGTATTACTGCAAATCACTATTACAAAAGAAGAAAGGGAAATTAAATACCTGAGAAACGAACGTCAAATCCGCGGCATACTAATAGTTCAAAAATTTCCAAGCTTGCTAATATATATCAATATGTGTTGTCAAGATAAATCTAGAGATTGGGAGGACTGATGAGACAGTATACACCATAGAACATAATGTTCCTTTACCTGATCAACTGTTGAAGAGAAGCCGCAGCTGAAACTGAAAGTGTAAGAAAAAAATAAAGCAGCTTGATTAGATGGAAAGCAGGAAAATTAAAAGAATAAAAAATAAAAAGTGAAAAACAGGTATTCCTTTTTCTTTAGCTCACCTTTTCCTTTTCCTTTTCCTTTGTCTTCTCTCTTTCTTTGTATTAACTTGCTTTCTTGGAGATAATGGTATTTTGACTAATGTGGTCATGTTGGTTGGGATATTGTTACCAAAGTATTCAATGCCTTAATACATATTTATTTATTGAGATTTGAGATGCATTATCAAATAATAGATATATAATATATGAAGTTGAAAGCAGAATAAAGTTTAAAACTTTATGCAAGCAGGCCCACCAAGTTAGTTCTGCCAATCCAGGGTAAATGCATTCAGCGAATGATTCCTAATTCTTTAAGGTCTCTACTCTGTCATTTTCAGGCATGCATTTATCCCACGGAGAAACATTTAATGAAATATGTGAATCATTAATATATCTCAACATGTCACAACTAAAACGAAAGAAGAGACTGCATAAACAAATGTACTTTCAGTGGGAATCAATGTATTAAATCAGAGAGCCACTTGAAGAGCACATATTCCATCTTCTATTTGGATAATATTATTATTATCATGGTGTAGAAGTGAACATTTCAAGCACTGTGTTAAAGGGAGTAATCAAATCTCCATGATGGAATAGCTAATTGCAACACAGTACCTCTTCAATATCCGATCGAGTTCTGCAAAGTCAACTTGAGAACATATATCAGAATTTATGCATTTCCCGAGATAAATAAATCACGTCTTCATTGTTAATTTCATGCAACTTAGAATTTGGTAAAGCATTTCATAATCAACTTGAGATATATAAAGGTAGTTTTGGATGAGTTTAGAAATCATATATAACTACGTCAGCATCTGAGAGGGTGGCTACTAAATTTTAAGGTGGTAATTAGTTGAAGGGCTGATTTTGTCTAATTCTAACATGATTCTTTTCAATGTTATTTTAGATTCTTGGAGTCAGATTTAATCACAAATAAATTTGATTAAACAAACTATAACCCCCCCACCCCAAATAAAAAAGAAAATATTATTAGAGCCATTTAGGTGGCACTATTAACCCCCTGGGATATCATTTCTCAAAGTATATATCCTCAATCATGTTAGCTTATGCCTATAAAGCAGAGTACTGTAGGTGACAAAATGGAGTTTATTGTGTCATAACATCTTATATATTTGGCATACTGCGCGCTGTTTATCTTTCCTGTCTAGAGTTCTGCAAGTGATTCATTAATTAAGCAGTGAGGTGTAAAATTGTCTTGTTCTTCTATATATGTGGCTCTAACCTCTATCTATGGACTTGATAAAATTCTATGGTGCTCCAGAAATATAACTAGTATAATGACAAATAATCATACTCCAAGACATTATGGTTCCTTCTGAAATCAGCGGCCATCAGGCGCACTCATAAAGAAAATGACAAAAACCCTCAAAATCTCCATAAATCCATCATAGCTCAGTCATTACCAATCATAGATGAGATATACAAATTAATTAATGTACATTCCCTAGAGTATAATAACATGCAACCTTACCTAAGTTGATGTATGTAAAACAATATATAAAATCGTTCCATAATTAAAAGGAATAAGAATCGGCAATTGAACATTTGAAAAGATAGAATTAAAAATGAGCATAAAAAATATATATTAGTAGCCCTATGAAAGGATAGATATTAAGTTTCAACATACTAATTATAATTAAACAGGATGAAAAGCCTTAAGCAAATTCTGGAATGCAACAGAAACTCTTATCTGAAACAAGAGAATAAAGCACGCAAATTGCCAAATGCTAATACAACAAAGTATTTTATCCAGAAGAAGAGATATTCCATGATCACTATCAGATGTATCTATGAGTGATTATATGCCTAAGATGGGGGTGAATTAGGCCAAAGAGATTTTATTGCATTGGAAGTTTATCACTCAAAAATTCTTTTTAGCCTTTTAAAATAATTTATGTCTTTTGTAGAAAACTGTTTTAGTTACTGACTAGAATTTATAAATACCAATTCAACTTCCAGTCAGACCATTGAAAGATAAAGTGATAAAATAGTGGTAAATGGACACTGGTACTTATAAAGGTTCAGTAAGCTTACTCCTCTACCTAAGTTTTCACTTAAGTTTTAAACCTGTCAAATTAATTAATATGTAAGAATTTTTTTACAAGTAATAATAATAAATTGATAGTAAGAAAAATCGAGGATTAGAAACACCCTAGCATGGTGAAAAACCAGCTCTTCGCAAAGAGCTACACTGGAATCCCAGACGGGATAAGGCAGATTCTAGAGCACTGTGAAACCACCTATTTATGAATAAGCTGGGGGAAACTTCTGCTAGATTCATTTGCATAACCTTTGTGGACTGATGCATGAGTTGCTGCCACTTCGTAAGGCAAGCTCTAGTCTCTTCTCCCAAACTGAAATGAAGAACACTGATAAAGATTCCAAACAGTACCGCCCTACTGGTTTTTTCACCTAGAGGTCCTTAAAGCAACCAAGCGCCGATTTATTCTCTTCACGGGGTCCCTCGAGAGTAGGTACGACCCCCTGTCCCTCTTCACCACTTGGTTTTTCGAGACATAAACTGCTTTGTCTTCATCTCTTTAAGGTCCATCGAAGACAAGCTCCACTTGAACTTCTTCACCACAAGGTCCCTCAAATGCACACGTAGAGCAAGGAATTAGTGACACTTAAGCATAAAACATGTATGAGGGTATCACACACAACTCCTCAAGACACTTAAGAAAGTTTTTTTTCCCAACTAAGTGATTCACATAATTCAATGCTGCATAATTTCACTTTTATATGCTTATGTCCAACAACTATATGTTCTTATTAAGGTAAGCATTCGTTGGAATTAAATATGGAAACAAGATAATTTTAGCAATCATGCATTAATTCCTTAAACAACAGATGTAACAATGATTTCAGCATGATATGCTTTTCTTTCCTAAGTCATGAACATGTAAATCAATCTAGAATCTTCATGAGATCTTTTAATTATGGAAAGTAAGTTCCAACATGTAATAGATTCCAGCAGATAATGCACAAGCAGATTCCAGTAGATAATATGGAAAGATTTCATGCTTTCAGCACATAATTCTACAAGTGCAATTTTTTCATAATCAAAATAAAGTAAATAATCAAAAGGATAACAATCTCCCCCATTTTGATGATTACAAAATTTAAATAGAGTGAAAGGATATCACCTAAATTCCCCCTATCTATGTGCCTAGTTCTATAGGGATGTCACTTGAACTCTCTCTGTCTAACTCAAGAAACCACATAAACAACAAGTATTAGATAATAGATGATTGATTAACAATAGGCCTAGTCATCAATAACAAAACATTCAAAATAAGTTTACAGACATATAAAAATGTTCATAATCCAAGTTGATAAAAGTTTCAAAATAAGTTCAGACAAGATAAAAGTTCTAGCAGACTGGTGATAAGTTTCAACAAAATAAAAGATCTAAATTTCAAATTTCAGTTACTAATCTCCCCGTTCATTATCAAAAAGAGCTTAACAAACATTCAGATAAGCTCTAACTTTCTCCTTCAGATGAATGACACTAGCATGGGTACGACTGGATTTGTGAAGAAGGCGCTCGAGCTTGTAATCTATGGAATCAACAAGGATTTCCAAATGTCCTACTAGAGTTCCATAGCCTTGTTGAGATCATCTATCTTAGCTTCAAGTCCAACACCCACTTTGCTAGCTTTCCTTTGAGCCTTTCTTGGTGTTTTAATGGGAGTGGGGTGAACAGGGTTGGATTCCTCAAATTCTGAGCTAATGGATACTGGAATTTTGGATTTCTTGGGACAAAGCTTGATACTGCTAGGAGTTCTAGCAACCCCCCTGAACCATCTATCATCCTCAATATACTAAATTCTTATTTTCCTAAGGCTAGCAAGATCAAAGACTTTATGGCCACGCTCCCCCTCAATCCAAGCATTAGGTAGAAACACTCCATCACTTTTGAAGATGTGTGTGAAAAGTGTAGAATAGGGAGGATTCTTGGCTTGATGGGAGAAAGAGTAAACCATATATTTCAGAATGATAAAGTCAAGATTGACTTTTTCTTGCTTGATAGCTTTGGCCATAAGATAAATGCTTGTGGAATTTAGATCAGTGGTATATGCCCTTGACTTTAAACCAGGGCAGAAAAAACAAAGCAACCAAGCAACTTATGAAGTAGAATATGTTCAATTTTCATTTTGTTCAAACCAGCACCTCCAGAAAAAGAGTATTGCTTTCCTCCCCAATCGAGTTGACAAATTTCATCATGGGAAACATTGAAATTAGACAAATCACCAAAATTAAAAAAATTGGTACCATCATTTGGAATATCAGATAGAAAGTTCAACTTCGAAAGAGACAAGACAATCCTTTTGTCGAAAACATAAGACTCCATAGAGATATTAGATTCAATTTCAATAAAGGTGAAATTTGAGTAAAACAACTTGACTAAGTGAGGATATGAACATTCATCAATTCTCATTAAGTTATCCCATTTCAAACCACAAACCTAGTTAATTGCATCAGATTTTGGTAAAGAATCAAATTTGATAGCCTTACCATGATTTAGATTGTAGGCAGAAACTTTCTCATTAAAGCATGTTTGAGCTTCAGAAGAGTAGAATTTTAAAAAGGATGGAAACTTACTAAAATTCCAATCCTTAATTTCTTCGGGACGAATAAGAATAGTGGAATTAGGGCTAGAAACATATTTTTTAGAACTAGTGGGTCTTTCAAGACTACCCATGGGAGTATCCTTAACCAATTCTTTACTGCCAAGATGGACTGGTTTGTCAGAAGAAAATGATTGATCCTCATCAACACTGGAGTTATTATATCATTTTAATAGCATTGGAGCTTCAAAAATCTGGACAGGAACATGTTTAGAAGGAGATGATAAATGTTTTTTCTTGGAGGAAGAAGCTCCAACATCTAATTTTGCTGAGCATTTTGGCATTATGATTTTTTGCTGAAGAAAAGAAGAGAAACGAAGAGAATTTTAGAACAAAAGAAGAAAAAGGTTTCTCTTTTCTAGGATGAAAGAGGAAATGGCAAGTTAAGGAAACGAGAAATTTTGAAAAGCGAAAAAAATCATGAATTAAATGGCCAATTTTGATGCACGCAAAAACTAGTGTTGAAAATGGAAGAGATGCGATTATTTTGAGTACATATTAACTGTCATATTTAAATGAGTTAACTAATCCTACCAAAGTTAGATTTTGATTTAATACCTAATCTTTCTCTAATGCACACAAATTTCTTTTCTTCCAAGGCTTTAGTAAAAGTATTTGTAAGCTGATTTTCATTAGAAACAAAATCAATTGATATATCACCTTTATTCAAATGATCACACAAAAAAAGGTATTTAGTTCCAATATGTTTCGTGCGTGAATGCAAAGCTGGATTTTTTGAGATGCTAGTAGCACTGGAACTATCATATAAAATGGGCACGCAAGGCACATTAACATCAAAATCATGCAAGATACATTTTATCCATAATGCCTAGGTGCAGTAATTTCCCAAGGCCATGTATTCTGCTTCAGTTGTGGATAATACAACTATGGTTTGCTTTCTACTTCACCATGAAACCAGATAATTTTCCAGCAGTTGGCAACCATTGCTAGTACTTTTCCTATCTATCTTGCAACCATCATAATCCGCATCAGAATAACTTATGAAATTAGAAAATTTAGAATGTGGATACCATAAGCCATAGTTAGATGTTTCCTTAAGATATCTCAATATTCTTTTAACAGCATTTAAATTAGATTCCTTTAGATTGGACTGGAATCTAGCACATAAACATGTTGAAAACATAATATCTGGATGACTTGTAGTTAAATAGAGTAAACTACCAATCATACCTATATAGACTTTTTCGTCTACATTCTTATTGCCCTCATCAAGTTTTAGTCTAGTATTTGTACTCATGGGAGTGGTTTTAGGGTTGCATTCACTCATTCTGAACTTCTTTAGAAGCTCTATTGTATACTTTTCTTGCGAGATGAATATCCCTTTTTGAGATTGCTTCACTTGAGGTCCCAATAAGAAATTGAGCTCTCCTATTAAACTAATCTCAAATTCCTGTTTTATTTGCTCGGCGAACCCTTGATAAAGTAGATCATTAGTAGCACAAAAAATGATGCCATTGATATGAATTTGAACAATAAGAGAACCATTTTCTTGGTGCTTAGTGAACAGTATGGTTTCTAAGATTCCAATAGAAAAACCATTATTTGTGAGAAAATTACTCAACCGATCATACCAAGCCCTAAGGGCTTGTTTTAGTCCATATAAAGTGTTTGTTAGTTTAATAACATGATGAGCAAAAATTTTATTTTTGAAATCGGGGGGTTGCTCAACATAAACTTCTTCTTTTATGAATCCGTTTAGAAAAGCACTTTTTACATCTATTCAATAGAGTATAAAGTTTTTATGAAAAGCAAAGACAAGAAGCATTCCAATTGATTTTAACCTTGCAATCTTGCAATTGGAGCTAACATTTCATCATAGTTAATGCCCTCCTACTGACTGTAGCCTTTTGCTACAAGTCTGGCTTTATTCCAAGTAACTTTACCGATTTTATCCAGTTTATTTCTAAACACTCACTTGGTACCAATAGCTGGATGGTCTAATGGTTGTTCTGCCAACTTTAAGACTTCATTTTTTTCAAATTGAGCTAATTCTTCCTTCATTGTTTCAATCCAAAATGGATCTTTTAGTGCCTCTTTGACATCTTTTAGGTTTAATCATTAAAATGATAGCACAATATGACTCCTCTGGTGAAACTTGTCTAGCTTTTGATTTGGTAGTTATTCTAGCTTGAGGATCTTTAATGATTCTGTCAGTAGGGTGACATGAAGCATGTTTAAACTTTATGGTTCTTTGTTTAGTCGTATCTATTGACTCACTGGAATCAGGTTCATTAGTGGGATTTGTTTCCTCACATGATTCCGATTTCTCTTGATTTGATGTTGATGGCTCACGGTCTGAAATATTGATTGGTTTTTCGAATCTTGCAACTTCTTTGCTCAAGGTTTTCTTGGGATAAGATGGGTTAGTTTCATCAACATAACATGTATGGATTCTTGAACCATTATTTTCCTCTTAATAAAATACCCGATATGCTTTACTATTTATTGAGTAACCAACAAATATAGCTTCATGAACTTTGGGATCAAACTTTGCCAAATAATATCTATCATTTAGAATGTAACATTTACAACCAAAGACATGGAAATAAGAAATATTGGGGACTTTACCGTGCCAAAATTTATATGTGGTTTTTCTCAAAAGTGGTCTCAAGAAAACATGATTTGACACATAACAAGCTATATTTACGGCTTCACCTTAAAGGATTTTGAGAGATCATATTTATTAAGCATGATTCTTGCAACTTCTTGCAAATTTTGATTTTTCCTTTCAAAAATCCAATTTTGTTAGGGAGTCTTAGGAGTAGAAAAATCATGAATGTAACCATGTTCTTCACAAAATAAACTAAAATTTATTTCATGAAACTCAATTCTATGGTTATTTTGAATTTCTTAATGTAATAACCCTCTTCATTTTGAAGCCTTTTAGTAAGTGGAATGAAAGCATTTAGAGTATCATTTTTATGAGCAAGGAATAGAACCCTCATAAAACAAGTATAATCATCTACTATGACAAACACATATCTTTTATCTTAAAGAGAAGCGTTTGTCATAAGTTCGAATAGGTTAATATGTAGAAGTTCTACTAGTCTGAAAGCTGTGACCTCACTCTTTGGTTTGAAAGATGTTCAAATTTGCTTCCCCTTTTGGCATGCATCATATATCCTGTCCTTAGAGAAGTTTAACTTTGGTACCCCTTTAACAAGATCTTTCTTTGTGGGATGAGATATACGTTTCATATTTACGTAGGCCAATCTCCCATGCAATTTCCAACGTTCTTCATCTAAAATAGCTAAACACTCCACATTTTGATAGGTAAAATCATCAAGGGTTATATAATAAACATTTCCATTCCTGGCAGCAGTAAATACTAGTTTCTCATTTTCTAAATAACACAGTGAGAAGGATGGAGTTTAACCTCATAAGTAAGTTATGCTCAAGGCCCTCAACAAGCCATACATTATTAATAGAAGTACAATTTGCTTACTAATGGTACCTTTACCTATTGATATAGATAGCCCAACAGGCCCAACCTGATAACATTTGATCAGTCCAAAGATATGATTTGGAATAGCCCAATTAGTTGTCAGGCCTAGCCTATCAGTTATCGACCAAGTTATCGACCGAACCCAACCTCATTGGGCCTTTCTGCTAGCATGAGTATTGATATCTTGCCTGGTCGACCAGAGTTTGGTGACTAAATCGATGATGGTTATTAAGCACTCAACGAGAAAGATCTGAATCCAGCAGAGTTCCATCAACATTTTTGGAGTCTGTGCAAGCGACTTACAGGCAGACAGTCACCTTAACCTAAGAGGTTGAATCGATGCGACCATTTCGCTACCCCATTGAATGCTCTGACAAGCGTCATGCCTCTGTATTAATGGCGTATGCTACCAATAGTATCCCCTTTTCTATCGCGCTAGAGTAGTACACGCCTCCTATGTATCACCATATCCTAAGGAGCTGGAGGAAGCGCCACCTGGAACAATACACAAATTGGAGAAGGCTTAATGGTCCTCGGGCAAGGATGAAGGCTCTTTCTATACACACAAGGGTATCATGGACATTCTACCTCACCTGAAAGGCTATAAATAACCCATTGCCACTCTTCAGCAAGGTAGGCTCGTTATCACTTAAAGCTCTCACTTTTCTGCTCTACCTTTTAGTTGAATATATACTGACTTGAGCGTCGAAGTGCCTCATCGGCTAGCCTGATGTATGCTATTGGTTGCAGGAGTCGATCCAATCACATTATAAAGCTAATTTCTCTACCTCACTCCTAGTTGATTGGATTGGATCACAACCCAAAACACTACTTAGTAGTCCACACCATCATCATTTGGCATCGTATGTGGAAAAGTTTAAGTCCGTAATAAAGAAAAAATGGTTAACACTAGGTGAGCCATTTTTGAAAAGAAGGAGAACTGGAGATCCCCAACCCCTCTTCCTTAACCCTAACAAGAGCCAGATGTGGCTGGACCTAACTCTCAGCCAGAACAAGTAGTCACCTTGACTATGTCACAGCTCATGCAGTTGATAAGCGAGCAGATATTAACTCAATTATCAGCTGCCCTCAATAGGGATAACAATCAACCTGGCATAACTGCTAGTGCCACTCCTTAATCTTCACAGTGCGAGAAGAGGCCCCCAAGAGAAGAGAGGTATAGACTAGAGGCTAGAAGGCCCCCTACCTTACAGAAAGATAGCTAGGGATGATTCCCAATGGAAGAACCTCGACCTAACCCTTGAGAAGAAGTGGCCGATTCAGTGGATCAACTCGCTCAACCTATTTCAGCCTTGTAGCTCGATAGGTTCAAGCGCCTAAGACCTTAGATGAACCAAAATCTATCCCAGGCTGATTGAGAAGAATGGGAAGAAGTATCCTACTAAGTACAACAATTGAACAGACATTTGAAGGAGATTTCGAGGAGGAACTTAGACAGGAACCCTAACTATGATGGTGCTCCCCAGCTTCATCAAGAGCGAGAGTCGCCATTCATACAAGAGATAATTAATGAGCACATAGCTGTCGATGCCAAGGTTTCTACAAGTCTGCCCAGGTATGATGGCTCATCGGACCCGAATGAGCATCTATTATAGTCCGAGCACATGATACAGCTCTACGGCACAATAAGTTCATCTACGCAAAAATGATGGTCATCACATTCCAAGGAATTGCACTTGACTGGTTTGTTAAATTGAAGCCAACGCCGATCTACTCGTATGACCAACTTTGCGACAAGTTTCTCAACTAGTTCGCTAGTTGAAGGAAAGCGAAGCTCTCCCACACTCATCTGCACACTATTAAACTGAACGAGGGAGAGTCCCTTCACGATTTCCTCACTCGATTCAACACTGAATTTTTGAAGATTAATAGTCCCATATCAAATTTTTGATCAACATCATTTTCCTGGGCCTCCGACATAAAAAATTCTCCAATGCATTGGTCTAGGAGTGACCAAGGACAATGGAGGAGTTGTTTGACCTAACAGATTGGTACATGACCTAAGAGGACATAAACAAACTTAAATATGGTAATCAGGACAACAACAAGAAGAAGACTAAAGAAAAAGATGATCATTGATCTCTAATTAAATGCTTCCACAACTAAACTCCACTCAACACTGCTAGAAAAGAGGTGGTGATTGCCATTCAGCATGACAACCTCCTCAAAAAATCCTAGGGAATTGACCGAAATGGAAGCGATGAAGAGATCCAAAAAATACTATCACTTCCATATGAAGAAAAATCATGACGCGGAGTATTATTTCAATCTTCACGATGAAATTGAAAGGCTGATCCAACAAGGGCACTTGAAGAAATTTGTTGATGAAAGAGCCAGATAGGAGATGGGCCAAACCAACCAGACTCCTTGTAGAGAAAAGTCGGTTAGCTCGAGGAAAGAAGATAAGGTAAAGAAGTCTGCCCATGATTCCCGTAAAAGTAAGTAAGGTACTAGGATCCAATAATAAAACTTTAAAAGTTTAAATAAACTAGTGCTTACAAGCAACCAAGGATCTAAACATGTTTTAGAATTCAGATTTTGTTCAAGAGTTGCTTTAAGAGCTTAAATCCAAAGGTAGATTGAAAAACTCATTTTTCAAATAGAATCTACCAAACAGTGGCGTAGCTGGAAGCAAGCATATTTTGATTGACTCAGAACTCTCCAAAAATGCTAAACAAAATCCAGCAAATGCTCAACACCCTGAGGAAGCTGTTGGAATAAGTTTTAGCTCAAATTTTTTTCTGGATCTGCTAAAATAAAATTGACAAGGGACTAGTCTTGTAGGTGGGTCTCCAAAAGCTTAGCAAACTAAGTGTTTTGCCTCAATCAAAATAATCAACACACCAATCCAAATCCTACTACTTTTAGCTGTAGAACGAGATGAGAGGAAAATTTTTGGGAAGAGAGAAGAAGAAGAAGGTGATCTTTAACACATGATGAACACCTTTGAAAATGTAGGAAAAAGTGAGAATCTAATTCTTCACTTGCATAATGTGTGTGTTGCCACCCCCTCACTCTATATCTATATATATAGTGAAGATGATATGATGCCAAATCACACCTTTCTCAAGGAGGGTGGACCGCCAACCATTCATGCAATGCATGCTTAGTTGGCAAATTCAAATCTAATTTGAATTTGTGTGTATTTGAATTACATTTGAAATTTAATTTCAAATTAATTAAATGCCACATTAAAATGATCCTATCATTTGAATTTTTCCTGCAAAGAATATTCCCCACATTAATTAAATTAAAAAATTTAATTTAATTAATTAATAATTAACTTAACTCTTAAGTCAACTAGCTTAACTCTTTAAGCTTAATTTTGTTAACTTGACTCTTTAAGTTGACTTGATCAATTGATGGTCACATGGCACCAAATATTTAACTCTTTAATTATTGGTCTAATTTAACTCCTTAAATTAGTTGATCAATTTAACACTTAAATTAATCAAACCAAAATTGACCTCAATTTCAATTACCCAAAAATCAGTCTTCATGGAGAGAATTTTCTAATACTTATAAAGTACCTCCATTACCTAGGAAATGTAATTAGTTTTTGTGTATGACCCAATAGGTTCTACCATTCATTGGACATAGGCTCACGACTTCTTGTGACTTTTGAATACCGTATATTCATTTTAGTTTAAACTTCTTTAAACTAATCGACTCAATTCAATTAGTCTCCATTAATTAAATAGTACCCAATCTCTATGGTCGATAAACCTCAAGCCCATAGAGCCCAACTAATTAGCCGAAATGAATGCTTTTGGAGAACCGCCATAGCTCTGCATGTACCATGCAAATACAATCCTTTTGTTTCCTATCTCCTAAAACAGGCCTAAGGCAAGATATTTGTCGGCTCCTTAATAGCCTCGATACTATGTCTCTATTCCCAATATTCAATTCCACTTTATGACCTAATCTTTGGAAAAACTCTTTTCCAAATTGTCATACTACCTTGGGCAATGATTTCTTGGAATCGATCATTATAGAATACATAGAAGATGTACTCACCCTTCACAAAGATGAGGACTCAAATTCTATCTTAGATCTCATAAATCTCCATATCTAAGTAGCTCATGCCCAATCACCACTCGAACGGCCCGCTAAGTGACCAAGGATGAGTCAAAGCGTGAGGACCTACGCACAAGGTTACCATGGATCCTCAGGTCAAAGGACTAATTACATACGTTAGTGTAAGCGGGAGAATTTGCCACCACCGACTTGCCATTCTAGCTATCTAATGGATTCTTTGGTGGATCTTCAGTACCTTGTTCCTTAACAAGCATCCAGTGACACCATCCATATCTCATATGGGATTGCTCATGGAACAGAACAATATCTAACTCCTTGGATCTATGTATTGTCAGTGCAAGTCTATCCGAATCTTAGATACCCTATCTCATAAAATCCTACGACTTAGAAGATTTAAGATAAAGACCGTATAATACTTATTCCATGATCACCACCCAGTGTGTGACCAAGTCCCATAGTCATGAGTCATCTAAGGGCTTCAACCAAATGCTAGTGAAGTAAATATAAGCATAAGATAAAGATGGCCATATTATTAATATCATTCAATCAAGATTGTAATATAAGTGAAATAGTTTATAACGCCAATCTAATTGGCTTGCTGGGCACTATTCCAACAATCTCCCACTTACCCTAAAGCTAATTCCCCATAGCCTTAAGACCCATCTTCTCAAGATGTCCTTCAAAGACCTTTTGCAATAGGGGTTTAGTCAGTGGATTTGCTATATTATCTTCTGAGGTAACTCTCTCTACTCGGATGTTGCCTTTATCAATGATTCCCTGATTAAATGATATTACCTCAATATGTGCTTGGATCGCTGATGAGATCTTGCCTCTTTTGCTTGCGTAACTACCCCATTGTTGTCACAGAAGATAACTGCTAGCTCAGCAATGCTAGACACTACATTCAATTTTTGATGAAGTTTTTCATCCAAATGCCTTCTTTTGTAGCTTCTAAAGCCGCAATATATTCAGCCTCTGTGGTAGAGTTGGCCATGGTATCTTGCTTGGATTTCTTCCAACTTACCGCACCGCCATTAAGGTAAAATATGAATCTAGAAGTAGATTTTAGGTTATCTACATCAGATTGAAAACTTGAATTCAAAACCCCTTCCAGTTTCAATTCTCCACCGTCATAAACTAAAAACAAGTAGTCATTCTCAAGTACTTAAGGATTGCTTTTATGTCTATTCAGTAACTTTCACTGGGATTGGATTGGAAACGGCTCGTAACAATTAAAGCGTGTGCCATATCCGATCTTGTACATTAAACTGCATAACTTATGCTCCCAATGTAAAGGTATAACGTATGTAGGACATTAATTGTTTCTTGTCATTAGTCTTAGGGGCCATCAACTTAGAGATACGAATGTCATGTCCCATAAGAATGAATCCTTTTTTTAGATTCTTCCATACTAAACCTCTTTAGTATCTTATCAATGTACGGGGTTCGAAAAGCCTTAGCATCCTTCTCGATCTATCTCTATTGATACATATTCCTAATATAAAGGAAGTTTCTCCCAAATCCTTCATGGAGAATTGAGTAGATAACTATGTTTTATTATACTCTAGCATTCCTACCTTATTCCCAATGAGAAGGATGTTATTGACACAAAGCACAATAAACTATACACTACTCCTACTAGCCTTTATATACACATACACACACACACACATATTTTATACACATTTTTGACAAAGCCAAATAATTTGACTATCTTGTCAAAACGCATGTTCCAACTTTGGGATGCTTGTTTGAGTCTATAAATGGATCTCTAGAGTTTGCAAACCTTTTGCTCACTCCCCTTGTATGTAAAACCTTATGGTTGCTCCATATAAATTTCTTCTTCAATATCTCCATTGAGAAAAGCAATTTTTACATCCATTTGCCATATCTCATAGCCATAATATGCGGCTATGGCAAGTAGAACCCAAATGGACTTAGGCATTGTGATCAGTGAAAAGGTTTCCTCAAAATTGATATAAGGTCTTTGAGTGTAACCCTTTGCCACTAGTCGCGCCTTAAAAATTGCTACTTCTCCATCGACTTTAAGCTTTCGCTTATAGATCCACTTGCAACTGATAGGAACTATTCCCTTTAGTGGATCTACCAAAGTCCATACTTTATTGGAGTACATAGAATCCATTTCAGATCTCATGGCATCTTGCCAATGTCCCGAGTTTATGTCAAACATAGCTTCATCGTAGCTCTTAGGATCATTATCCAATTGGCCTATTTCATAAAGAAATCCGAACCTTTTGGGTTGCTTCTTGACTTGGTCCAACCTTCTAAGAAGATGTGTGTGAGGATCTTGTTGCTCATTTATTTCCACCACTTGTGGAATTTTATGATCATCTTAAACTTTATTAAGTTCAACAACAACGCCATTTCTATCTAATAGAAATTACTTTTCCAAAAAGTAGGTGTTTCTCGAGACAAACACCTTTTGTTCCAAGGGATCATAGAAGTAATAACCCAATGACTATTTTGGGTATCCCACAAACCTGCACAAGGTGGATCTACTATCCAACTTATCTCTTACTGTCCATCTCACATAGGTAGGAGATCCCCAAATCTTAAGACATTGGTAAGAGGGTCCTTTGCCATACCACATCTTATGCGATATTTTTGGCACTAACTTTGAAGGTACTATATTTAGTATTTTCGCTGCAGTTTGTAAAGCATATCCCCAAAAGGATATGGGCACATAAAAAAAACACGTCACAGAACATACCACGTCTAACAAAGTAAGGTTTTTCCTTTCGGTTACTCCATTGTGTGGGGTATGCCGGGTGGAGTCCATCATGAGAGAATCCCATTCTCTCTTAGATAATCTAAGAACTCAGTACTCAAGTATTCTCCTCCTTGATTGAATATGCATTAGTGAAGGTCGAGAATCTGGTATGTATAATCCATTATTCAATGTACCTTGTGCAATTAAAAACTCATTCTTTAATACTTTCAATACACTATTCGATATAGAAAAATCAAATCTTGGGTATTGAAACAATGTTCTTAGCAAGTTGGGGTACATAATAACAAGGATTTAACTTAATACAAGCATTCTCCAAGTCTAACTTTGTTATGCCTTGGACCATGGCGGCAACTTTTGCTCTACTCCTAAGGCAGAGGATCATATCCCCTTTATATAAACTCTTTCTTCTTTCCATCCCCTGTAATGAATTACAAAGGTGAGAAACACATGCTGTATCAAATATCCATGAGGAAGAATTAGTTGTTAAGTGCATTTCAATGAAGTACATACCCTTCCCAAGGAGGGCAAGGTATTTTTTGCAGTTTTTTTTCTAATGCCCATTTTAGCCACAGTATAAACAAGATGCATTGGTCATATCACCTTTTTTTTTCTCAACTCCCCCTTAACCCTTCAAGGGTTGCTTCCTTTTTGAGGAAGAACTTTTCTTTCTCTTACCTCCCTTTCTTGGACCCTAAGGGCCCTTTGACTTAAAGGCGAAAGCAATCAAAAGAGGCTTTTCCTTTTTCATAGTTTCCTCAGTGGTCACAAGTAAGTTCACCAATTCATTAATTGTAGCCTCTTGCGTGGACATATTGAAGTTCATAACAAATTGGTCGAATGGAAGGGGTAATGATCGGAGGATCGAATCCACATAAAGGTCATTATCCATGACCACATCAAGTTGTTCAATCTTCTCGATGATCCCTATCATCTTGAGGCCGTGATCATAAACATTAGCACCTTCACCCATCTGTGTTCTAAAGAGCTCCCTCGACAAAGCAAACCTTTCGTGTCGAGTTTGGACACCATACAACTCTTGTAGGTGTTTATAGATCTCACATACATGTCCCATATGCTCATGAGTCTTTTGAAGCTCATTAGTTATGGAAGCCATCATGAGGCATCTTATTTGTAAATCATCATCCACAAGTTTAGCGAACACTTCGCGCGTCTCATTAGTGGCATCGTCACCCAATGTGTCCAGTGGACATTGATCAAGGACGTAGGTTCTCTTTTTGGAGTCAAGAATGATTTAAATGTTTCTTAACCAATCATGGAAGTTAGGCCCCATTAGCTTATTGGTTTCCAAAATACTTGCGAGTAGATTTTTAACTATTTTGATTGAAGATTTTGAAAATCTACAAGAGGCGAAAAAAGAGTATAAGCATGTGATTGAATTTTGATATTGAAAAAATGATCATGGTTTTTCAAGCATATTTTTCTCCCATTATTTTTATCAAATCCTTTACCCCCTAGAAGATTTCGGGAAATCTCATTTCCTAGTAAAAATCAAGAACCTAAGAACTTGTAAGTGGACTGTTGTGACCAAATGTATATCCACAAATAATCCAAAGATAAGCAACTTTTGCTAATTGCATCTTATGTAACTTTTGATACATTTTGCCTCACTGTTTCATGTAGATCCCCTATATGAACAACCTCTACATTACTTGGTGTTAAGTCGAACCTACTAATCAATCTTTGATTTGAGACAGGCACCACAACAACCCCCCTGTCTGAATGTATAATGTGTGGACGTTTTCAAATCAAACGTGCATCTCATGCTAAGTATATGGTCACAACTTTTCACCTAACTGTGACCCCCATGACCGAATGTATATCACACAAAGATGGTAGCATCAGCATGCCACATATTAATGGTAGAAGGCATGGATTTATTAAAACTCCTTTTAATTTGTATCTATTTTGACTTAACATTTGAAAAACAGTTAGACATTCTAAGTTGAGGGTTTTTGCTTGCAAAGATTGCATCATTTTAATATTTTTATTTAGGTTATCTATATCTTAACCATGCATCTCATACATCAATAGGATATGGAAAGCATAAATAAGTAAATAAGTCTAGCATGCTCTTAGGGTGGGATGACCATGAGCCTAACCAAGTGGTTCACTTAGAGCCACAGGTGCACAACCTAGTTGAATTTAAGTGGGTTGGTTAAATCTAACTATTACATGAGTGTATCACATATATTCATGGGTCTTCAAAAGTCTCCATGCCTTTAATGGCCTTCTTTGATCGATGCAACATTTACATGAGAAAGAAATCCTCACTCCTAGTGATTCTACTCTCATAAATTTTACAAAATAGAATAAAAGAGGCATGCAAGCCCCTATTCAATACAACCCTTTTCAACAACTTAAAACAAATAAAATCAATATTAAAGGCTCATGATCATCCCCATTCATTCATCATCCATTCAGCAATTAAATGAACAATAAATAAGTCTAGAGTTAACAATTAATTCCAACAATTAAATGCTTATCTCATAAACAAATAATTAGTCAAGCATAACTTTTATGCCATAAATTGAAGATTAACTTTAACCAATTTTTAAAAGCATTCAAAAATGTCAAACATAATTTTGAGACCTTATACAACACTTGTGCATCCAATACATGTGATTTAAAATTATTTTGGTCATTAAAGAAGCCCAAATAATGGCTCAAAAATTGCCACACGTAAAACTAGGCTTGACTTGGCCGAGCGTGCGTGCGGCTGGTCTGTGACTTTTGGTCACTGCCCCGCCAGCGTGCACGCCTGGCTCGGCAACTGCCCTATTTTTGGGTTGTGGCCAAGTCAAGCCAATTTTAGCTGAACTTTTATACACCAAAAATTTTAGAACACATTCTAAACACTAAATCACACATTATGGATGAATTTCCATATTCAAAACACCTTTTAGAAATGGAAATTTAAGTGCTCAAACATGCTTCCAAAAATTAGTTTAAGAATCATATTCTTCAAAAATCTCCAACAAAACTCCATTCAAATTGGATCCAAAAATGACCAAAACATCTAAAGGCCAATCAATACATGCTATATCAACACATAACACCAATTAATCCTAAATCAACATTCAACATTAATCGCTATGAATTAAAGCATACTAATCATATGAATCAATACTTAAAACACATATTAGCATGCTTTTAATTCATCAATCAAGGAGCCATATACAACATCATCCAAATTCTCTAATCCATCAATTGAATTAAGAATTTGGTGATACGGATCAATCCATCACATGAATCAATCAAACAAAAAATCCAAATCTAAGTATGAATTTGGCTCCGATACCACTTGAAAGCAAGTAAGGTACTAGGATCTAATAATAAAACTTTAAAAGCTTAAATAAACTAGTGCTTACAAGACACCAAGGATCTAAACATACTTTAGGATTTAGATTTGGTTAAAGAGTTAACTTAAGAGCTTAAATCCAAAGGTAGATTGAAGAACTCCATCTTCAATTAGAATTTGCCAGTAGTGGTGTAGCTAGAAACAAGCGAATTTTGATGGATTCAAAACACTCAAAAAATGTTGAAAAAATTCCAATAAATGGTCAACACCTTGAGAAAGCTGTTGGAATAAGTTTCAGCTTACAACTCTTTCTGGATCTCCTGGAATAAAATCGACAAGAGACTAGTCTTGCATGTGGATCTCCAAAGGCTTAGCAAACCAAGTGTTTTTTTGCCTCTATCGAAATGATCCACACACTAATTCAAATCCTACTACTCCTCACTTTTAGCTAGAGAAAGAGAAGAGAGTTGAGAAGAGAGTGGCCAATTTTTGGGCAAGGAGAAGAAGAAGAAGAAGATGATCTTCAACACATGAATGAACACCTTTGAAAATGGAGGGAAAAGTGAGAATCTAATTCTTCACTTGCATAATGTGTGTGTTGCCGCCCCCTCACTCTATATCTCTATATAGAGTGAGGGTGGTGTGATGCCAAAGTGGCATCACACCTTCCTCAAGGAGGGAGGACCACCAACCATGCATGCCGTGCAAGCTTAGTTGGCAAATTGAAATCTAATTTGAATTTGTGTGCATTTAAATTACATTTGAAATCTAATTTCAAATTAATTAAATGCCACACTAAAATGGTCATATCATTTGAATTTTCCCTGCAAAGAATATTCTCCTCATTAATCAAATTAAATAATTTAATTTAATTAATTAATGATTAACTAAACTCTTGAGTCAACTTACTTAACTCTTTAAGCTTAATTTTGTTAACGTAACTCTTTAAGTTGACTTGACCAATTGATGGTCACATGGTACCAAATAATTAACTCTTTAATAATTGGTCTAATTTAAATGAATTTAACTTCTTAAATTAGTTGATCAATTTAACATTTAAATTAATCAAACTAAAACTGACCTCAATTTCAATAACCCAAAAATACGTCTCCTTGGAGAGAATTTTCTAACACTTAGAAAGTTCTTCCATTACTTAGGAAATGTAATTACTTTTTGTGTATGACCTAATAGGTTCTACCATTCATTGGGCATGTGCTCGATCTCCTTGTGACTTTTGAATACCGTATATTTATTTTAGTTTAAATTCCTTTAAACTAATTGACTCAATTAAATTAATTTTCATTAATTAAAGAATATCTAATCTCCATGGTCGATGTCCAACCTCAAGCCCATGGATCCCAACTAATTAGCCGAAATGAATGGTTTTGGAGAACCATCATAGCTCTACGCGTATCATGCAAATATGGTCATTCCGTCTCCTATCTCCGAAAAGTGACTTAGGGTAAGATATTTGTCGGCTCCTTAATAGCCTCGATACTATATCTCTATTCCCAATGTTCGATTCCACTTTATAACCTCATCTTTGGAAAAACTCCTTTTCCAAATTTTCATACTACCTTACGCAAGGATTTATTGGAATCGATCATTATAGAACACATCGGAGATGTACTCACCCTTCACAAAGACGAAGAGTTGGATTTCATCTTGGATCTCACAAACCTCTATGTCAAAGTAGCTCATGCCCAATCACCATTCGAACGGCCCCGTTAAGTGACCAAAGAGGAGTCAAAGCATGAGAACCTAAGCATAAGGTTACCATGGATCCTCTAGTCAAAGGACTAATTATATGCACTAGCGTAAGCGGGAGAACTTGTCACTACTAATTTGCCTGTCTGGCTATCTAATAGATTCTCCAATAGGTCTTCAGTGCCTTATTCCCTAACAAGCACCCACTGACACGCATCTATATCTCATATGGGATTGCCCATAGGATAGAGCAATATCCAACTCTTTGGATCTATGTATTGTCAGTGCAAATCTATTTGGATCTTAGATGCCCCATCTCATAAAATCCTACGATTTGGAAGATTTAAGATAACAACTATATAAGACTTATTCCATGATCACCACTATAAGACTTATTCCATGATCACCACTTGATGCATGACCAAGTCCCATAGTCATGAGTGATCTAAGGGCTTCAACCAAATGCCAATGAAGCAAATATAAGAATAAGATAAAGATGGCCATATTATTAATATCATTCAATCAAGATTGTATCAGAAGTGAAATAGTTTACAACGCCAATCTAATTAACTTGTTGGGCACTATTCCTACATCCCACCCACCCATTAGAGGAGTAATTGACACAATTGCTGGAGGCCCGACTAGAGGGGACTCCAAATCAGCAAGAAGATAAAATCAAATAAGGCTGGAATCGACCAAGTCTTCTACTGTCGAAATAGTTTTCCAGCTCTCGACCAGTGCAAAATCAATCACTTTCTCAGATGTTGACCTTTCACACATCGAGAATCAGGGGGCTGACAACAAGTTAGATTGCCCCCTTGTGGTATCTGCTGAGATAGCCAACTTTGAGGTTAGAAAAGTGTTGGTTGACAATGGCAGCTCTGCAAATATAATTTTCTTGTTGACTTTGAAGAAAATGAATAAATATTGGGAAGCTAAAATTTGAGCTTGTGCGTACCCTGCAGGTTGGATTTGGGGGGTTGATATCATTCCTGAGGGGTTTATAAATTTTTCCACTTCATTTGAAGAGGCCCTTCGGTAAAACACGCTCATGGTTAACTACCTGGTCACTGATGCCCACTTTGCTTACAATGCTCTTATCGGACGACTAGCATTGAATGACTTTAGAGCTATTATCTTGACTTGTCACATAAAGGTCAAGTTTCCGACAGCTGCTGGAACTAGTAAACTTCTCTGCAACATGAAGGAAGCTTGGCCCTGTAACATAACCACGATCGAGTTCAATGAACAAAAAGCTTGAGCAAAACTAAAATCTTTAGGGGACATCCTAATAACAAAACCTCGAAGAGGGATAGCAAAGTAAAAAGAAAAAACTGGAGGAGACTAGGGTTGAGCTCATTGGAGAGTTCAAGAGTATCAAACTCGAGTCAGGGAACCCCAACAAGACCACCAGAATTGGGACTGGTTTTGGGAGTAGGATAGAGTACTTGATGGTCAATTTCCTAAGAAAGAATGTTGATGTCTTTACTTGGAAAGCTGCTGACCTATAAGGAATCAACCACAGTGTCATCATCTACCATCTGGATGTGGATCCTCATACAAATTGGTCAAGTAGAAGACCAGAATCGTCAACGCTGAAGGATGCCAAATAATTGAAAGGAGGTCAACAAACTTTTAGAGGCTAGATACATTGTTGAAATTCAATATCCAAGTTAGCTTTATAATGTAGTCCTTGTCCATAAGAATGAGGAAAAATGGCGAATGTGTAACGATTTTGCTGATTTGAATAAAGCTTGTCCTAAAGATCATTACCTACTACCTCATATAAATTTATTAGTAGATTCTACTACTGGTTGTGATCTTTTGAGTATGGCGGATGCCTTCCAAGTTTATTATCAAATTTTCATGCCCCCGAGGATAGGGATATAAGACTTCTTTTCTGGTCCCCAATAGTGTATATTGCTAAAAAATGTAAGTGCAACCTACCAGAGACTTATGAAATTTATGTTTAAAAATGAGATTGGTAAGACCATGGAATTGTATGTCAATGACATGATTGTCAAAATAGAAAAAGAATAAAATCACTTAGCCAACCTCAGCTATACATTTTCAATACTACGAGCATTTAGCATAAAACTCAACCTTAATAATTGCACGTTCGGGGTGAGAAGTGTTAAATTTTAGGTTACATGATCAGTGAAAGACATATCGAAGCAAACCCGCAAAAAATCCAAGCAATTTTAGATATCTCACCCCGTCGACTAATCAAGGACGTTCAATGTCTGGTCGGAATAATCATATCTCTAGGCCGATTCATCGCTTGACTAGCTTACAAGAGCCTATCATTTTTCAAAATCTTTCAAAATACAAGGAAGTTATACTGGATGAAACAATGCGACCAGGCCCTGGTCGAATTGAAGCAATATCTATCAACACCCTCAATACTAGCTAAGCTTGAGGTCGGAGAGGTGTTGCATATTTACTTGGCAGTTTCGTCGATAGCAATTAGCTCAGTTTTGACCTTGATAAAAAATGGCACCTATCGACCTATGTACCACAGCAGCAAGGTATTGTAAGGAACATAACATAATTTTCTGGAGATCGAGAAGTTTGCCTTTGCTTTGGTCACTACAGCTAGAAAACTGAGACCTTACTTCTAATCTCATTCCATTGTTATCTTGATGAACTAACCACTGAAATAAGTTTTGTCAAAGCTAGGTACTTCAGGAAGATTGACAAAGTAGGTCATAAAGTTAGGCGAATTTGACATCAACTTCTAGCCTCTAACTGCTATAAAGACCCAAGTGCTAGCAGACTTTATCGCGAAGAGACTTGACTTGCCTAACAAACTTAACCAAGATTTCCTCATGTGGACTTTGCACGTCGATGGTTCAGTGACCAGCTCAGGAGGAGGAATTAGTGTTTCCTTGTGCTTTCCACAGGTCAAGGAGTATGACTTTGCAATTAAACTCGACTACTCTGTTACAAATAATGAAGCAAAGTATGAGGCCCTCCTCGTTAGTATAGATGGTTGTCGATAGGGGAGTGGAACAGCTAGTAGCTACCACTGATTTCTAGTTAGTCGCAGAACAATTTGAAGGACACTTCAAAGTTAAAGAGGCTATGATGGGCAAGTATTTGGCCGAGGTCAAAAGGTTACAATAGCTATTTAAGAAATTCACTCTCAGCTAAGTCTCTTGATTAGAAAATGAAAGGGCCAATGCCTTGTCAAAATTTGCTAGCTCGACAAAGGGAACTAGAGACAGAACCATCATATTTCTAGTCGCCAATAAACCCACCATAGGTGTTCCTGACCAGAATTTGGAGGGGTATATCGAAGAGATACCTCCCTCATGGCAGGACAAAATAAAAGCTTACTTAGCGAAGGGGAAAGTTCCCGATGATAAGACACAGGCACAGGCTCAGAGGTCAAGCAGCTAAGTTTGCCCTCAATGAGCACGATCAGCTTCATAGGAGATCAATTTCTGGACCACCAATCGGAACAGGCTCGGTAGGTCTTACAGGAAGTCCATTTAGAAATCTATGGCAATCACTCCAGATGACGATTTTTGGCCTATAAAATCATCAAGCATGGGTATTTCTGGCCAAGTTTGCTGAAAAATGTCATCGACTTCCATTAAAAATGTCCATCTTGCCAGGTCCATTCCAACATACCCTACCAGTCTGCATCACCATTAGTTTCCATTCAGAACACATGGCCGTTCGACTAGTAGGGGATAGATATAATCGGCTCATTCCCAAAATCCATAGGTTAAAGGAAATTCACGATCTTTGGGGTTGAATAGTTCACAAAGTGGGTTGAAGCTGAGGCAGTCTTGAAGATAACCGATGCAGGTATTAAAAGTTTCGCGTGGAAAAATATTATCTGCTGTTTTAGTTTACCTAAAGTATTGATATCTGATATAGGACGTAGTTTCAAAGTAGAAACACGAGGAAATGGTGCAAAAACCTCGGAATCTAGCAACATTTTACCTCAGTCATGAAAAAGCTCATGGGCAAACAAAAGTTATGAACAGGACTGTCCTAGACCACCTCAAAGCTCGACTTGAAGGATCTGAAGTGGGTTTGGCGAATGACCTCCTTGGGGTTCTGTGGGCATATAGGACCACCCCTCGAACTACCACAAGTAATAGTCGTTGTAGCCTGGTCTACAGGTCAGAAGCAGTTATCCCAACAGAACTGATACAACATACTGCATGGTAGATTCACTACAACCCGATCAAAAATAACTTCGAAAGGGAATTCGACCTAGAAATAATCGGTGAGCAGCAACAGCAAGCATACACAATAATGCAGAGATACAAATCGAAGATGGCATAATATTACAGCAAGTGAGCTCGACCAAGAAGCTTCTAAGTGGGGTACCTCATCCTCAAGAAGGTCGAAGTTTTGAAGAATATATGCAAGCTTGATCTCAAATGGGAAGACCCGTACTTGGTGGTCAAAGTGGCAAAGAACAACTCTGACTGACTAGCGGATATAAGTGGTAATGAGCTCTATCGACCATGGAAATTTTTTTTATGTATAAAGAGGCTAAAGTCTCTACTCGACTGTATTGAAATATGATCTTAGATCAATAAAAACTACTTAAGCTTCTGCAACTACTTGTTCGCATCACAAACTAGGGCTTCTACTCTAAATTGACAAGCGACTTGATCGTTTAACTTTGACCTCGTAGTCGACCTCACATCGGTTTCAAGTCACAAGCTAAGGCTTCTAGCCCTAAATTGATAAACAACTTGATCATTTAAAGTCGACCCCATAATCGACCCTAAAATTCATTTGAATGGCACGTTGCAGCTCCAAGCCCAAACATAACAAGTTGATCTCCTAAATTCAACCATGCCAAACTTGATAAAAGAGCAACTTATTTAAAATTGACTATTTCATCAAGCGCAACCTAAAATTGACCACGTTGTCTATACTTATGTTGCTCCCCCGATATACGCATCACAACAAAAATGTCAAGCAATGACTTGAAGTTAATTTAATAAACTCAATCTATGATCGACCATGGCGACAAGCCTATTTATGTGATTACGATGGCAACGACTCAAGTTGACTAAATAGTCGACAAAAAATGCTTTTTGAAAGCTTATTTTGAAATGGGCTCAGTCGATATGAATATATTTAGATTGGTTCAACTATTCTTTCACAAGTCAATCTTGTAATCGACCACTAACTCGGCTCAAAAACCAATGAAATATTAACTATTCCATTTATTAAGAAGTCGCGTGTTTCGACCGTTTGTTTGAAAGTGAAGTGCTTGCTTCACCACACATCGGTGCAATCAATCGAGAAAAATAAAAAATTATAAGAGAAAAAGGAAGTGAATCGACAATACAAAAACAAGCAGAAGATTTATTTCATTAAAATATTCCAATACATGGTTAAAAAAATTGATCATAGACTATTGCATCAAATCGCCTTATGGGGCGAACATACTCAAATTACAATTACTATTTCGTCAAGCGCAATATAAAATTGACCACGTTGTCTATACTCATGTTGCTCCCCCGATATATGACGACAATGTCGAGCAATGACTTGAAGTTAATTTAATAAACTCGATCTACGATCGACCATGGCGACAAACCTATTCATGTGATTATGATGACAACGACTCAAGTCGACTAAATAGTCGATGAAAAATGCTGTTTGAAAGCTTATTTTGAAATGGGCTCAGTCGATAGGAATATATTTAGATTGGTTCAACTATCCTTTCACAAGTCGATCTCGTAATCGACTACTAACTTGGCTCAAAATCCAATTAAATGTTAGCTATTCCTTTTATTAAGAAGTCGCGTGTTTCAATCGTTTGTTTGAAAGCGAAGTGCTTGCTTCACCACACATTAGTGCAATCAGTCGAGAAAAATAAAAAGTAATAAGAGAAAAAGAAGTGAATAGATAGTACAAAAATAAGCAGAAGATTCATTTCATTGAAATATTCCAGTACATGGTTACAAAAATTGGTCATAGACTATTGTATCAAAATGCCTTATGGGGCAAATAGACTCAAATTATATAGAGTAACCTAAAAATCTATTGCCTTAGCCTGACCCCACTCCTTCTCAGACTATCCCTTGAGTAGCCGCCTTGGCGATAGCTTGGTTGAGCTCATCCGAGGAGGGCAAGTAAACAATTGCAGTAGGACCCTCAACTTCTTGCTTGGGAGCTATAGCAGCCGTTGGCTAAACTATAGGGGCTTGCCGAGAAAGCTCCGTTTCATTGACAATAAAGGTGCGCTCGCAACAGGGAAAAATGCAGCTACTTCGACTTTGCAGTCGATGATGTCAAATACAAAGTCATTTGCAATGGAAAACTCATTGGTCACCTCGGTAAGCCTTGCTTAAGGGCCAATAGCAGCCCCAGCCACAGACACAATGACAGACCCCTTCACAAAAGCATTCTCTTTTAGCTAGGGGAGATTGAGATAGTACATGTGCTGGTTCGCTTGCATTAGTTGAGCGGCGCCTTGTTCTCGAGATGAATTTGATAGCCTGAAAATTCCAACTACTTTATGGCATTCTCGAAGACCTCCATTACGTTGTCGATGGAAAAAACGACACTATCATATTAGAATGCCGAGCACAACAAAATTACTGCACAACTTCTCTTCGAATCGGTGGCAGCGTCCTAAAGAACCTAGTTCAAGCATAATTCATGGCGATGTTGTGCTCGTGTGATCAACCAGCATCATCATTGGCCTAAGCATCCAACCTGGTCCGCAGTAGTAGCTTGTCCATTCTGCTCTTCTCGGCCACCGCAGCAATAAGCTATGTGTCCTTATCCTTGAGCTGCTTGGTCAACTCCTCAATTTTAGGCTGAGCAAAGTTAAGCTGAGTCTTAGCTACCTCCGCCTCGCTTTGCTCCTTCTGGAGCTCCTCTTGATCACCAAGGGCTAGCTCCACCTTTGGCATAAGTGGTAACCTAATTGGTTAACCTATGATGCGAGCAAGTTCAATCAAAACTCAACAAAAATTTAGGCAGAGCAAGTAAAAATTGACCTGACACTAACCATGTTAGAATAGTAAGCCAATGCCTTGAGAGCTCCCAGTTGGCTTAACTCCATCATCTTCTTCTGGTTGGACATGAAGAGTTTGGCCATCATCACCTTAAGAGGCGCAACCCCAGTCGACCTTGTCAACATCATCAACAAGAAATTTTGGACCCCAATTTCAGTCCCAAATCGGGATGAGGAAAAGATTGGCATTGAGATTAGGTTGTCGTCGGGAGAGGCTCGAAGAGATCCATGATGGTCGGTTAGTTTGACATCTCGATTTTGCCTTTTTCTTTGTCGACAACAGTCTTCTTCTAAGTAGGTCTAGATTGCTCGACCATTGCCTTTTTTGTCCAGTAGAGGGGTTGTTGGTCTCGAAAGTAACTGGTCGAGTTGGTTAAAGAGCAGGCAGGAATAATTGCTTGCAGCTGCAGAACAACTTGAGGAGTAGCCTCTCGACGGGTACTTATCTGGTGGTGCTCCTACAGCCTTTATTGATGAGCCATCGTATGTTGATGTGAGTAGCTCATGATCTCAGCTCGATCTGAAAAAGCAACCAAACAAAGACATCATCATTGACCATAAAGTTAAAAAAGCAAATGGTCACCAAAGAGATAAATAAATACATCTACCTAGTCAAGCATTAACTGACAAGTCTAGCAGAGCAGGTGATAAACCTGCTAGCACCAAATTCCTCTTCTCGATAAACCTAGTTACCTCTATCTGACCAAACTTGGTTAAATCCCGAATAAAAGTATTGGGCCAAGTGGGAGTCTCGTTTCCTGGCATCTCGACGTGCCCTCTCCACCATCCCCTAGGAATGTTAAACCCGACTTCCCAGGCACCTAGGCATAAATAATTAATTTTTTCCACTCTTGGCCATGGGACGAGGAAGAAGTAACCAAAATTTTCGATGAGAGTGGGCTATAAGTAATAAAAGCCAGACTCCTCTATGCTAATGAACTTTTGGGACATCGGGAGATGGAAGAGATTTGAAAAATTGGCAAAGGTAGGAGGTTGATCATGTATACGCATTAATACGATGAAGCTGTATAAGGTTGAAAAATTGTTCGGGAGGAGTTGGGTTATGCAAACTTGAAGACCCGTTAACAGGTTGATTGTAGATTGTGCAAGGGGAAATCTAAGCCCACACTTCAGAGCTCCTTGAACACCGTTGTACAGCCAATGGGTGGTCAATGCATCATATCGGTGGAACCAAAGACGATCAGCTCATACCTTGGGGGAATATGATATAGCTGTCTAATCAATGCAAGGTCGGTAGTTCTAATTTTAGAAATGATCTCACTATAGTAGTCGGGAGTAAATAACTAGCCACGAGATACTAGAGGCTGACTCAGCCTAGCATTACCCCCCACATTACCACAAGATTAACTCGAACTACTAGAAGAGATCGAACTATTGCTAGAAGAATCATTGGACTTACTAGTCGAGCCATCCCCCACCCTGGTCAAATCCATATCCGATCGGGTAGCCTCACTATCACTTTCTTGATTACCACCTTCACCAAATACTCTCAACATGATTGGCAAAATAATGTGATCGATATAAAATAAAGTAAAATTCACTCGGAGATTGCAGAAGACTTATAAACAAGTTCAAAACAGAACTTAGTCAACAGAAAACGCAGTAAAACGACATATTCGACCTCTCAGGATACTGTGAAAGTATAAAATGAAAATTTTCACCACGCTTATTTATAGGCCTCAACCAACGAGTAATTCAACTGCCTAAATCGATCGACTACTAGCTATTAGTTACATATCCGCTAGTTACCTTTCTACACTACCCAACATAACAGTAGCTTTAAATGTACTGAAGCCCTGGTCGACTTTTGAAATATAAGTGTTACCATCATGTTGGATGCATCGTCGAGTGTATCTAATTTTTCCAAATAAGCTATTGCCCATTCTTTTTCATCGATCATCTCGATCAGGAATCAAAAGTGGGCAGACTATGATATAAGATAGTCCAACAGGCCCAACCCGATAACAATCAACCAGTCCAAATACATGATTTAGAACAACCTAATTAACTGCTAGGCCCAACCCACTAGTTATGAACCACGTTATCAACCGAACCCAACCTCACTGGGTCTTTCTACTACCACGAGTATTGACATCTTGCCCAATCAACCAAAGTATGGTCAACCAAATCGAGGATGGTTATTCAACACTCAACTAAGAAGATCTAAATCCAATAGAGTTCTATTATCATCTCCGGAGTCTGCACGAGCAACTCACAAGCATGCATTCACCTTGACCTGGGAGGTCAAACCAACATACCATTTCGCTGCTGCATTAAATGCTCTGACAAGCATCATGCCTTAGCATTAATGATGTGTGCCACCAATAGTACCACTTTTTCTACCACGCCAGAGTAGTGCGCTCCTCCTGTGTACCGCTATTCCTATGGAGTTGGAGGAAGCGCCACCTAGAATAATACATAAATTGGAGAAGACTTAAAGATCCTTACATAAGGATAAAGGTCCTTTCTATACACACAAGGCCATCATGGACATATCAACTTCACTTGAAAGGCTATAAATTCCCTATTGCCACCTTTCAGTAAGGTAAGCTCATTATCACTTAAAGCCCTTACTCTACTGCTCTACCTTCTAGTCGAATATATACTGATTTGAGCTTCAGAGTGCCTTAGCAGAGGTACGTTGGCTAGCCTGATGTGTACTATTGGTTGCAGGACTCACCCTAATCACATTATAAAGTTAATTTCTTGACCTCACTCTTGGTCAATTAAATCGGATCACAGCCTGGAAACTATCAAGAAGTCCATGCCATCGTCACCTATTATACGTCCTTTTATGTTATTTGCATAAAGAACATTTCCTGTAGAATAATTATTAAGGAACATGGATGCATCCCCCATTATATGCCTGGAAAATTTTGCTATCCAAGTATCACTTCTATTTCCAGGAATGTTACTTGGCATGAACCTATAAGAAATTAGTTTGTTTTAGATCCCCAAACTTTATTGGGTCCTTCATGGTTAGTAATAGATTATTTTCTAACCCAAACAAACTTGGTACCAATGAGTTTCTCAATCGAACATTTATAATTGACATGACCAGATTTACCACAAGTAAAATAAGTTTTTTGAATTGGTTTGAAATTCATTCTGGAAGTTGTTGAAACTAATTTGGTATTTTTTTTATTTATGCGGTTTCTAAATTTTTGACCCTTTTTGGCATGATGTCTAGGTGGAACATGCATATATGTGTGTTTAACACTTGTATAACATTCACCTAGATCATCCTTAGCATGCAAGCATTCTTCAACAATCATTTTTCTTTGATTTCACAGCTCATATTTCAATTTATTTCTTCAAAGAACTAATCTCTTTAGTGAGCCAATCATTCATTTTCTTTTTGCATTCAGCATCAAGGGTCCCTTTTAATTTTAGCCATTTGCATTTCAAACTTATCTTCATGAGTCCTATCTAGCTCTTCCTGCAAATAATCCACTTTTTCTTACAAAACTTTATTTTTATCAAGAAGCATTTTGACACGAATTTCATAAAGCTTAAACAATTTTTGCACATCTTCATCAATGTCAATTTCATCACTAGAATAATAATCAGAACATAAAGAGATACTTACTTGATTTACCATGAAGCAATTCTCTTCATTGTCAAATTGTTCACTATTTCATTCGTCCCTTGTAGTTGCCATCGACTTAGCTTTAGCTTGTTTTGCATATTTCCATAATCGGGGACACTCTAGTTTTTATGTCCAATTTCATTACATTAGTAGTAGCGAGGTGGCTCGGTACTTGGAGTTTCTAGACCGGTTCTTTTTTATTTTAATCTGTTGTTCCCAAATTTCCTTTTGAGGTTTGTCAGTTGCTTTAATCTCTAGAAAATCAAAACGATTTCATCTTCAACTTGGTCTTCATTAAGATCTTCTTGAAGTTCCAAATTGGAATCATGGCCAGTATTAAAAGCAATATTCATATTGGCTTTTGTTTTCGAACCTTCATCTTTATTTAGTAGCATCATCTCATGGGATGTGAGAGATCTAATCAGTTCACCCATGGTCATCCTGCTAAGATCACGAGTCTCTTGAATAGTAGTAACTTTTGGTATTCATTCCTTACGAAGCAATCTAAGAGTCTTCTAGACTTACTTGTGAAGAGAGGATTGCTCTTCTCATCAGGTTTCATCAAGAACATTTCATACTTGTGAATGAGAAGAGCAATCCTCTCTTCTCAAACCTAACTGGTACATTCATGGGTTACTTGCAAAATTTCTCACATTTGTTTTGCTATAGCGCATGCACTAACTCAGTTGTACTCCTTTTGGTGAGAGTGCACGACAGAATATTTTTGGACCTCGCATTAATTGAGATGACCCTTTTATCGTCATTGGTAAATTCACGTCACACCTTTGGAACCATCTGTCTATCAATCATTTTAATAGAACCATCGACCCTTCACCGACCACATCCTACAAATCAAATCAAGGGCAATAATATATTCTTCCATCCGATTTTCCCATGTAGAATAATTGGAACCATCAAATAGTGGAGACCGGTTGTGTGATTGCCCCTCTGCAAAGACATCAAGAGTGTTAATGGCCATATGATCTTTAACTCTAGTAGTTGTACCACAATATAGAGAACTAATGCTCCAATGCCAATTGTGAAAGATTATATGCCTAGGGTGGTGAATTAGGCCAAAGGGACTTTGTTGCAGTGGAAGTTTATCACTCAAAAATTCTTTTTAGCATTGCAAAATTGTTTAAGTATTTTGTAGAAAACTGTTTTAGTTATTAACTAAAATTTGTAAATACCAACTCAACTACCAATTAGACCAGCAAAAGATAAAGTGATAAAACAGTAGTAAATAGACACTGGTACTTATAAAGTTTCGGTAAGCGTACTCCTCTACCTAAGTTTTCACTTAGAATTTTGAACCTATCAAATTAATTAATATGTAAAAATGTTTTTACAAGTAATAATAATAATTTGATAGTAAGAGAAGTAGAGGATTAGAAACACCCTAGCAGGGTGAAAAACTAGTTCTTCGCAAAGAGTTATACCGAAATCCTAGACAGGATAAGGCATATTTCAGAGCACTATGAAACCAGCTACTAGTGACCAGGCCAGGGGAAACTTCTGCTAGATTCATTTGCACAACCTTTGCGGACTGATGCATGAGTTGCTACCACTTGGTGCGGCAAGCTCTAGTCTCTTCTTCCAGACCGGAATCAAGAACATTGCTGAAGATTCCAAACAGTACCGCCATGCTGGTTTCTTGACCTGAGGTCCTTAGAGCAATCAAGCGCCAATTTATTCTTTTCATGGGGTCCCTCGAGTGCAGGTATGACTCCCATCCGTCTTCACCTCTAAGTCTTTCGAGACATAAACCGCCTTGTCCTCATCTCCCCAAGGTCAATTGAAGGCAAGCTCCACTTGACCTTCTTCACCACAAAGTCCCTCGAAAATACACGTAGAGCAAGGAATTAGCAACACTTAAGCATGGAACGTGTATGAGGGTATCACACAACTCCTCAAGATACTTAACAAAGGTTTTTCCCCAACTAAGTGATTCACACAATTCAATGCTGCATAATTTCACTTTTATATTCTTATGTCCAACGACTATATGTTCTTATTAAGGTAAGCATTCATTGGAATTAAATACGAAAACAAGATAATTTTAGCAATCATGCATTAATTCCTTAAACAACGGATGTTAACAATGATTTCAGCATGATATGATTTTCTTTTCTAAGTTATGAAGATGTAAATCAAGCTAGAATATTAATGAGATCTCTTAATTATGGAAAGTAAGTTTCAACACGTAACAACATCCAGCATATAATGTGTAAGCAGATTCCAGTAGATAATATGAAAAGATATTCATGCTTTCAACACATAATTCTAGGAGTGCAATTTTATTGTAATCAAAATAAAGTAAATCATCAAAGGGGTGATAGTATCATCGAAATATTTCCCGAAGAGCAGTATATCATAGAAATGTTCGGACAGACTTTCTCTTCTTTTTGAAACAAAATGTTCGGAGAGAATAAACCTGTATTCTATAAAAGATTATGCAAAATAAACATGTGGCAGATTTTGTAAATTGGAAGTGTGGCAATTGTTTTTAGAGCAGTAGTCACAAATCAAGATCCATAAACTCTTAAATTTCAGAATCCAACGATTTCACGCACAATTTTGCTTCAACTACACCTGCGACAAAATCCCAAATTTGAACTTCAATAAAAACCGAGGCAAATTTCGTAACAAACAGACATGATTATTTATAATCTTAAACAATCAATAGCACCAACAGAACAACTATATTATTATGAGAAAAATTTTAACTGCTTAGGTGAGTTGCTCAAGCATCACTCGGCAAACTAATAAGAAGGTTGTCGTAACAAGTTGGGATAAGTACATCGACTACCCGAGGTTTGCTATAATTACAGTGGACTCTCTGAGACTTAGGATATCATATCCAATATTCCTACCATCAATGAATATCTAACAAATAGATCCAATTATTAATTTAATTAGTGGAATTTGCTTATATCAACATAGAAAATAGATGCAAATCCAATTTTGTCCTTGAGTTAACTGGCTCTTAAGTGTTGACTACTTTCTTGAGTCGAAATTAAAATTGATGCTATAGTGCTTGGGATGGTAAGATTTGGGGCGAGAGCACGAGATCGAACCAGTAATCACAATAAAGCACTTTTGATTTTTGAGGAGGCTCCTACTAATATCCTCCAATATTTAAATTAAAATAAGCCTGTTAAGATGAGGAGGTCAAGTTAAAGCTAGGAGAATATATATAGCAGAATGCGTACTTGTAGCAATTTTTGAGTAGGTATTTATAATAGTTAAAGGTTGGGATCAAAGTAACTATCCAACTTATACTCGGCCTTCCAAGTAATTCCTACTAATGGCACAGGTGCACTATATGTCTTTTGTAAAGTAGGGGACAATATACTTTTTGGCACCCTAGTTGGTATAAAAGTCGCCTAAACACATCAAAAGCATAGGAGATTTGCTAACAACAACATTAAATGTCGACTGAGATTGATTGACAACAACATTTAATGTGGAAGATAATTGCTATTAGAGAGCTTGCAACATTAAATGTGGCCACCCACGTCGGGTACGTGATATTCGAAGTTATATAAACCACTTACATTTATCTAGGAAAGACTAAAAGATTGATGCTATTGGTCGACCTAAGGGGGAAGAACTTAAGTTATTTTATTGATGACAAACGAAATGTCGAGGCCTGTGTACAATCTCCCACATAAAACACATTAATGTATATACCACGCAGTTGGGGAGCTGCTTATAATTAATTAAATTAAACTACAAAAAGATTAGTGTAATAAATTTAATTAAGCAGTTATATTGCATTCAAAAAATATTTACTATTTTTATTAACTAAAAGTTTAATTTTATTATTTATTTCAATTAATTAATTTAATTAACTAAAAATCTGACTGTACAAATCATTCGAAGTATTACATTAATCTGTACATACCTATATTGGTATATAGTCTAACATTGTTTGTATACATATATAGTATAACATACTTTTAATTATTTTCAAAATTATTAACTGAGATACAAAATTTACTATAATATAAATTACTCTTCTTAAATTCAAGCTCTAAATAACTAAAATAAAACTATTTCTTAAAAAATTACAAACTTAGTATTTCTTCAAATGGTATAAACTTTATATTTTTAAATTCTCACAATAAATTTACATATGTTTAAGTATTAATAAAATTTCTTAAGTATTAAATAATTTCTTTAAACTCAAACATCAAATAATAAAAGAACTGATTAAATAATACAATTTTAATAATTTTAAACTACATAATCGATATTGTCCCTTATTTCTCAGAAACTGTTGCCAATAGATTTCTTTTAAGTATGATAGCCAATAAAAACCATGCATACATATATGTACATATAGATATGCAAAATAATACAAAGTTTCATTTTTGGAGAAAATTATAAGAATATTATTAAACAAAGAATGTCTTTTTTCTTGCCAAACAACCAATTAGAAATATCATTGTGAATTATATATTTTCTTGCAGTTTTACTTTACGGATATATATATATATATATATAGAAGTAGATTGCACTCTATAATCTTTTATGAAAAAGGAGATTATCTCCATTTCGTTGTTTTCTTGCATTTACGTTTTCGAGTTCATATAGTGGTTATGAATAATAATAATAATAATAATAATAGTGGTTATATGCATATTCGGCAAAATATCCTTTTGTGTTGTCTTTTCTTCTTATTGAAGTTCCAATTATATTTTAATAGGTGCAGAAATCAGACTCTCATAAAAATAATTGTGATATTTTTAATTGGATTGAGTATAATGCACTTAATCCTATTAAAACTATTGAATTGAGAGGAACTGAAATCCAACAGTGTGCGATAAATTGAGGACATTATGGATCCACCCAAAATAAGTGGTCACCCTGGCAAGGTAAAAAGTCAAATCCTTTATATCATTCACTAGCTTGTTCTATTATTGTTTGGCAAGGTAATTGTTATTAATTATGTTTTATTCTTATTTTTTTTTTTTGGTTGTTTTGTGGGGGGGGGGGGGGGGGTGGTTACCAGAGAATGGAGTGTTGAATTAATTTACTGCAAGATATGCTTATAACATGAGATTTTTCCATGGACACAAATCACAATTTTGTACAACAAAAGCTTTACTTGGAAGCATGGACAGGTCACTCAAAAAATTCTTAACCATATTTTAGGGTTAATTCTACTTACGGTTTCTTTAAAACAATTAAATTATTATTATCTTCGTATTTATCTTTTACAATTAGAAAATCTCCCCTCTACATTTGCATTGTTAAAAAATTCATACAGAAGTAGTGAATGGCAATTTTAGCCTCAAATTCAAAAAGTAAATAATTATTAAATTAGTAATTCGCTAAATGATCATTTCACCTGGGTATCTTGATAATATCTATACTATTATATAAAAGAAGGAAATATTTAATTAAAACTCAACTAATTTTGACTCAACTCTCAATTCTAAATTCTTAGAATTTTAAAATTTTTAATTAAATTAAAAAATTAATTAAACCTAGTTAGCTATTAATTTATTTTTAATTTAATTATAATATAGCCAACTTATTTGTGTAACTAAGCATCATGATGTCATTTATCCAAATTGCAACATATAGATTTTTATTCGACTAAGTAATAAATAGTAATAATCATGATATAAATTCTTATTAGATAAGGTTGAAATTCAGAGTGTATTTCATTAACATTATATTAGGTACTCCTATTATAAAATTGACCAATTCTGCATTTGTTTCATGTGTATATTATTATTCTATAATTATTTTTTTCTCCTTTTATTTCGTCATTATATTACCTGCACCACAATCTTTTATACTTCTATTCTTTTCTATTATTACATTGTAAAACCACTAGTTTGCATAATCTTTCTTTTTTCCCTTCTAATTAAAAATTTAGTAGAATTTATTTTGAAAATATTATTTAATAAATTATTTGTCCATGCAGCTAGGAACAAAACCCTTTTGCTTGTCACTGATAAATGTGAAAGCATCATTCCTCACTATGTTCAAATCCACCTTTACCAGCCCAAAAAATCATTCCATGCCTTCTTTATTTCTTTAGAAACCGCTGCATATGATATATGGTATAAACTGTTGCTAGGATACACAAAAATAGCTGTGAGTAGCACACCACCAACGAAATAGTTGCTAGATAATATGAATCTTTAATTTATTGTCTGGCTTTTAGAATTTCAAATTAAACCTTTTTTGTTAATTAGGAGTCCGATTTTATTTCATTCGGGTTGATATCTTGCGTATAATTTTTTGTTGAATTTGTAAATCTATTTTTGCTTAGTTTTAGTTTTAATTTTTCTTTTCGAGAATTTTTTCTTCGTCTAATTATTTTTTCCCCTTATACTCTATTAGTTATAATGGATTAATACAATTTACTAATTATTGAAAATATTTATTTTGCAGTTGATGTTACATAGTAATTAGGTTAAGGTCCTTTCCGTATATTAGTAAACTGTTGGATTTCTTTTCCTGGAATGTGTTTTACAGAGAATTAGAGCTTTAGTTGAAAAGATGATTTCTTAGATGCTTGAAAGTTGGTTTCTATTGTAATTAGGTCATTAGTGGGCTTCCACATCCAGCTTGAGTGAGCTTAATTTGGTTCCTTTTTTATTTAATTAATTTGGTCTCTTATTGACTTTTTTAAGTTTTATGTCTTTGGATTCTTAATTTGACGTATCTTTGGCTTCCCCTAGTTTCAATTGGAAATTTAATTTTTCAAACTAAATGTATGATTTAATTGCTATTTTAATTTTTCTTACCATATAGCAATTAATTTTATTACTATTTTGTTTTAACTTTCCTTTGATTTAATTTTAATTAATTTTAATAATCAATGAATTAATGTGATAAATATACAACTTCATTTATTCATTACTTTGGGAGGTGGTGCTCTAATAGTGAGTTGCAACCCCCAAGGGACTTAGTAATAGATATCACTCAGGACATGGAAAGTTTTCTTTACTAGGTGGCACTCTGATAGTGAGTTGCATCCCCCAAGGACCTTAGTAATAGATATCACTCAAGACTTGGAAAGTTTTCTTTACTGCTAGTGGATGAGTTCAAAAGGTTAGGTTTTACCTTTTTCTTTACTTCTTTCCATTACTCAAATTAACTAACACTTTTGAGAGAGTCACGTTTTGGAAAGTCTAAACTTGAGAGGAAATGTGGGGGAGGGATGATGGTAGATGGGCCAAATTAGTGTAGAAGTATAGAGGCAAAGTAAGAGTCTATAGTAGGGCACTAACTACTTGCATGAGGTAGGGGCGGCCATAAGGCCACTTCTATGGATTGGGGCGACCGGCCATTAGGTGGCTAGGCGCATGTTCGCAGTTGAAGAATTCATCATGTTTGCCGGTCTCATGGGCATTAGTGTAGTCCATCTTCACGGGGGTTGACCCCCTAGGTGTCGTAGCTTTTTTTAAGTTTGTGAGTCCTCATTTGGGTGCATCTCAGAGTCCTATTTCAAGTCAAGGGGTTCCACCATCATGAGTACATTCAACAGTCCTTAACTAAAGTTGGGGTTTGAATTGGAGAGCTCTTTTGAGAAAGACTCTAATGACCCTCCTATTTTAGATGGAAGTCTTACAGATATTAGCAGTCTATTTGTTAGTTTACACCATAGGAGTCATACCTCTTGAAACATAGGATTTATCTTATTGATGAGTTTAGTTTTTCTTCCCTTTTTATAGGATTTTATCATATTGTCCCTTTTTGAGGTACTTCACTATCTTTAGTAGGTATTTTAATAGTTGGTTATTCCTTCTCCTTAATTTTTTGCTGCTTCAAGTAATTGGAAGCTATGGGATATGCTTGAGTTAGTTGGGCCCAAATTCGTTTGCATATTTTGTGGAGTTTTGGCATCACGTTAGGGAGTTAGGTCTTGCAGTCTACTTAGATAGTTTTTATGCTCTCTTCATAGTAAGAAAGATTCCAAATGACCTTTTTTTATTTCTTCCCTAGGCTGGGTTATAGATGTTTTAGTGGATTGCCATCTTCTCAAGGGCTTTAGGAGAGCCTTCTTTCTTCTTTGTTCTTTTTTTTTTCTTATTGAGGGATGAAGGTTGGGAGTTGCTCATGCTTTGGAACAGGTGCTTTCCTTTATGCATTTGTTGAAAGTTCATCATGACATTTGATAGCATTTTGATGAGGTTGGGTTGTTTGCCTCTCCCTTGATGTTACTTAGATGTTTTTTGCTAGTCCTTAGTTTTAAACCTTTTCTTTCACTTGTGCTCTCGATTTTACATTTGTGACCTTTCCTCAACACTTGTACCTTTTTTATGTTTCTTTATGCCTTTGCTAATTTAACTTAATTCACTTGCTTATAGCGACTTAGTAAGGATTCGAGCTAGAAAGAAGGATGGCGACAAGGGACCTCCCATGGGGTCATAGTAGAGGGATTCACACCCAACCATCTAGTGTTCGAGCTCTTTGCAGAGATATTTTGGAGAGCCTTAGCTTCTGCCTCTTTCTTTCAGTCCTCATTCGAATGGAGATGGTAGTTTTTGAGCTAGTAATATTGGAGGCCCACTAGGAAGCATGCTCAATAGCTCTTGCTGGGCTTCTTGCTCTCAATCTTGTTACCCTTCACATTATGGTGCGGGAAAAAGTTGTCTTGTTATGGTCTATTGATAAGTTCTAATGTTGACTTTCACTAGGGCATTGATGAGACTTCCTTTAGAATTTATAGCCTCTCAGTGGAGTCAATAAGTATGACTAGGGGAAGTTGAAGATCTTATCCTCTTTGCACTTAGCAAAGCTTGCTGTTAAGGACTTAACGGGGGTAAGCGCCTATTTTTTCTCTTAGTTAATTTTGCTTGCTAATTTTTTGTAGTTTTATATTGATGTTTGAATATTCTGTATATTATCTCAAAGCAGGCTTTGAACTTGAAGTGTAGAGGAACCGCAACTGTAATAACCAAGCTCAAGGAGGAGGCTACAAGATTTGCCCAATAGATCAAAAAGATGAAGAGCTTACTAAGGTGTTAAAAGAGTGTGACCAACTAAAGGAGCGGTAAGTTAAAAAAGTGAAGATCAAGAGGAAGTTTTTAAAGTCCTCCATAGGGAAAACACCTTTGTCCACGGCATAAGAAAAGGCAGTGATGGAAGTCATAGCCTCATAGGCTTCAACGAGTTTTTTGAGGTAGTTAAGGTGGAGGCCACTGTGATCTATGAGCAGACCATCTAGAATTAGTGTATTTTACTAAATGAGACTAGATGATATCCTCCAAAGGACTTGTTGCTTTGACCTTGTTATACCTATTACCCTCGCTATTGGTGTAGTCGACAGATCATCGCAAGCTGGCCTTGAGACTACGATGGAGGATCCAACTGTTGTAGCTCCGTAGGAGGCTGTGTAGGAGTTAGATTAGGATTCAATCTTTTTTAATTGAGGATTCTTTGCTTCTATTTTCCTCTAGTGGTATGTTGGTTAGTTTTTCTTTTTTATATTGCCAAGTTTGAATACTCTGATTTTGTACACTATATGCTTTTGTTATGGATACCTGAGTTGTTTTTGCACTCTTTTCACACTTAGTTGTATTGATTATTGCATGACTTATGACTTATTAATTTTTTATGCTACTTGCACTTTGTAATATTTTTGTATTTTCCATACTTCCCCATGAGATAGCTCTTCCTTCCATTTTTTTATCGTGCCTTTCAGGACTTCACTACAAGAGAACTTGTGTGTAATCCTCTTAGGGTTCTTGTAGTTTACTTGGTTTCTATCCCTTAGGGGTTTTGTAGCTACATGTTATTTCTACATACTTTATTGGACGTCTTGTACTACTCTTAGTCGCTGCATACTCCTTGGGGCTATTATAGCAATCTTCATTACTTCGCGACCCTTTAGGGGTCTTACTGTAGTCTTCAGTAGTTTGCCACATACCCCCTTAGGGATTTTGTAGTGGTCCACATTTGTTGTTTGCACGTCAATGGTCTTCCTAAAGTGTGTGCTTAGGATCTTAACTCTTAGTCATCATTGTACATGCTTAGGATCCAGGTGCAATGTACGCTTGAGTTCTTACTATTAAGTCTTTGTTCAGCAAGCTGAGGATCTTACCACAAACATTCCTAGGGTCTTATTGCTAAATCATCATTTTGTCCGTGTAGGGTCTTATTGTAGTACATGCCTAGGGTCTTAACATGAGGTCATCATTTTGTGCCATAGGATCTAATTGCAGTGCATGCCTAAGTTTTACTACTAAGTCACCATCTCGTGTGCCTGGGATCTTACCATAGTACATGCCTAGGGTCTTACCACTAAGTCATTATTCCATCAACAGAGCCCTTTGGGGTCTCAAAGAAGTGTTATTTACGCATGTTTATTGTGGTTTTACTGTGAATGCAATGTTTATGCAAAAGATTAATTTGCAATATAATAAGACAAATATATTGAAGGAGTTGAAATGTTTTATTAAACTCTCAAAGGATCATATGTCATCTTCAAAGTTTGGATGGACTTTATTAATGAAACAGAAAAAGTTGGCCTAAGCTATTAGAAATCAAACTCAAACAAAGGATATTGAAATAAACAAACTTCTTCCAAAGTGAGTTTACTTCAACTCAAGGGGTGTCTTTATTGTGTTAGGGCCACTCCTTATTCTTGCAGTTGGTTAAGTCACTTGAGGCAGCTTCTTCCTTTTCCTAGGACATTCCTGCTATGATTGCATTCTTTGTTTTTTTTTTCACACGAGAGTTTGCTTCTTAAGGGAAGGATAAACAATGTTAGCTTCTAGAACTAGGTCTACGCCTTTATTTATTGAGTTACTTTTGCAATGCCTTGTAGGACTACCTCGGCTTGCACCAACAAATTTCACCCTTCTCAAGATGCTAGCATAACATTCTTTAATAATGCGGTGGTCACCAGTTATTTCTCTTTCCATGTAAGAAGTAGGGGCCTTCATCTTCAAATGGTATGTTGATGTAACAAATTGAAAAAGGTTTAAAATAACCCTCTTAAATGACATTGTAAGCGAAAGGGGCCTTGACTACTTGGCATTTCACCATTTTCATCACCCTATGAGTATGAATGCCAAAGAAAAGCACGAGGAAAGTCTCTCCAAGTGATTTCGATCTCACTAGTGAATCCAACCAAATGGGTGTTAATCTTCTATTGCTGAGCATTGCTTACACCGAGTTGGAAGAAGGCGTCATGAAAGATTATGTTTGTTGAGCTCCCATTGTCCACCAGAATATTCTTTACCCAAAAGTTAGCTAGGGAGGCTGAGATAACGAGTGTGCCAATTTATTCGCCTCTCCTTACTTCCAGTTCCTCTTCCCCAAAGGTAACATTGGGAAGGGGGACACATTTCGTATATGCCAAGAGCTAGCTCCAAATCATGGATATCCACCTGCCTTGCTACCTTCGCAAGCACTTTTCATGCATTAGAATAGTCACCTCTTATGGCAACTCCAGAGATCACAAAAATGATGCGATGGTAGGTGCTTTTAGTATCATATTGTGGCTACTTTTTTCGAGATTTTGACTATCCACTAGATAAGTATCGATCGTCTTCATCATTTTTGGATTGGGCTGCTTCTTAGGACTGTCACACCTCTAGGCCATAAACTCTTTCAAGTATCCCTATTGGATCCACTTCTCATTGCATTTGTCAAGTTGTGGCATTCTTTAGTTGTATGCTATTGATCATGGTGGAATTGGCACCATTTCTTGGATTTTTATTTTTTGGGATTGTACTAGATTAGACCTTGTTGCTCAGCGAAAACAAGTATTTCCACCCTGGAGGGTTGCACCTATGATCTTCCAGCTTCTTTCATGTGTCGATTCATTCCTCCCATACTTTGTGCTTGTTGGCATCTATCGAGGCCATCACTTCTCAATAGGGATGTATTTATCCATTTGGACGGAGCTATTCAAAGGTGGCAGGTAGCTTCCCGATTCTAGATTAATGGAACTTCTAGTGCTTTCAGTTCTATTGGATGATGCTGGGCAGAAGCTCCCGGTTAAAATGCAAAATCTTATAAATTGCTTGGACAAATTAGTTAATATAGTCTCTAAGTTTCTCCATCTTTTTGCTTGATAGTAGGTACTTGTAGTTGATGAAAAAGTTAGAAAGAAAATGTTTTGCCAATTACTCCTACCTAGTGATGGACCTAGTGGGCATCTAATTGAACCAGGTTAGGGCGCGTTTGATCAGTATAGTGCGGAATACCTTGCAGTAAGCAGCTTCACTCAAATCATAGTGCTCTATTCGCATAAGAATGCTTTTCAGTATTCTTAGGGGTTGCTTATACCATCAAACTCCTGGAGGTCCATGTCGTACAGAGTTAAGCATAGGAGGAGGATGAATTATACTATTTCGACTTTTTGCACACAGTAGAATAACTTCAGGAATGATTGCTTTCTAATTCTATTGACTCAATATTTGCAACATTTAAACATATTATTGGTTTGTAGTAGTACAGTATAGAATGTAAAGCATAGTAATCAATAAATATACAATGAGCAATAGTAAAGAATAAAGCAAGTAAAGAATATCAAGGATTTAGAGAGTTTTGGATCAAATGATCGTACTGCTTTACCTAAACTTTACAACTTAGAGTTTTGGGAATACTTCAACTATAACGATATTTTTTAGGATGAAATCTAACCTATTGCAAAGATTTTTTTGGAGCAATCATAACATAAATTTTTAACAGGAGTAATCCTAACTTAGATTTCTACAGGCACAATCCTAACTTAATCCTTTATGGTACAGAAGGACTAAACAGGCTAAGACAAATACCTTAATCCTTTAGGATAAGGAAGAACTCAACCTTGACTTTTTCGGGCTCAGCCAACAAACCAGTCTTTTATGGTACAGAAGGATCAAGCCTTAACATTTACGAGTGCAATAAAAAATTCAACCTTTTATATAGCTAAGGTTGAACTTGTAACGAGTGCTTCACTAGGAGACAAATTCCTTCGACACTCAAACTTTTTTTTACGCACTACAACAAAATGCACTTCATGTAACAAATAATTTGGTAATGAAATGAAATTGCGTTTCCATTTGTATTTAATTGTATCGAAATAATATAATTTCTTACCTAAATGCTCATGTTGGGTAACCAAGAAATATTCTTGTTACCTTTAAGTAGTATTTGTTACCAAAAATATTTTCTCTTTTGTAACTAAATACAAAGTTGTTACCAATGTAAAATATTGTTACGAATAGTATTTCCCGCCAGTTTTGAAGATTTATTTGTAACAAAAGTTCATATTTTTTGTAACACTGGCAAAATCATTACAGGTACAATGTCTTGTAACAAATATTTTAGTTATTAAAGTCAAATTTACTTCTCCTCAAAATGTCTTGCGGCCATAGTTCGTTCTATTATTATGGTGAACAATATTTTAGTCACCCATTTTTTTTGCTATTAAATTAAATTCCTAGCCATAATTAATTTTTGCTCTCAAAAATATATTTAACTCCTAAATTTATTTCAAAATTTATTCCACATTTTGAAAATGAATTAGGTTTCACATAAAAGTCGAATTGAGCTTAAAAACTCATGTAAATTAAAGAAAGACCAAATGTTTTAGTTGGGCTTTGCTTTATGTTTCAAATTGGGCTTCTTTTTTCTAAATTGAAAAAAGTCTTTTTTTTTTTTTTTTAATTGGGATTTCTTGATGCAAATTAAAGCTAATAAAAAAATTGGAGAATTGGGCATTACAACTTTTAATATGAGTTAATCAATTTTTTAATTAATTCTAAATTAGGCTTGCTTGTGCAAGTTCTTATTAACAAATCAGTTTAAGTGTTTAACCTATTTTCCAATTATCTGGGGGATTAAGATTCCTTTAGATTAGGCATCATACAAATTTAAAAGTAGTGAATTGATTTGTAAAGATTGGAGTTCTCTATTTCTTCGTGAATTGGTGAAGCAATCTTTGCCCAAAAATTAGTCTTTACATTGATTTATAAAATAATTTAATTCCATTCCACCAACTTATTTCTATTCATGAATATTTTAGTTACTTAATGAAGTAGGCATTGCTCAAAAAATTGAGCTTCATTTTAGTGTATAGAAAAATGTAATTAGGCTTCACTAAGTTTTTTTTAAGAATGACACATCACTAGTTTTTTAGTAAATTAATCAAGTGGACTTTGTTTGAAAATTGGTCTCCTCATTAATTTATAAAATAATTTAATTGGATTTCACCAATATTTTCTAAAGATTGGGCTTCACTATGTTTATATTTTATTAAACATTTATATTAAAAAACCTACTTTATCATTGATGTTGCTTAATTCTTCTGATCTTTGTTACCATTCGGTTAAATTGAAGTTCAAACATTAAAACTACGTATGTATTCCTTTATTTTATGAAACCACAATATAACGACAGCTATTTTGGTGTAGCATAATGTAGAAAAAATATTAATTTAGAGTTTATAATTAAAATAATGAGTTATTAATAAAACTCAACTGAAGTATAAATGAGACTTATAAACTATAAATCAACTACTTATTAATGGTCCATGTTGGATGAGAAACATGGAACTTTAAACAAGTTGGCTTCATATCAAACTAATGTCAATCAAATTTGAATCTAATCATTAATATTTATATTCAAAGTCGACCTGATATCCTAAAGGATCTATCATATATAATGTCATATTTGGTCCCACGGATATAAAAAATCCAATAACGTCTATTGGATATTGTAATTAGTTAAAATTCCTAAAATTCAAATGAAATATGGATGGATTTAGATTAAAATTTGACCTATCAACCATAATGAATACATCACAAATGAAATAAATTGGAAAAAGTATCGAATATAAGTTTTATGGTTAAGGAGATCTTGATCAAGCATCTATTAAACATTTACTATACTCAATTAATTATGGTTGGTATAAAATTGATCAACTTGAATTACATGAATATATATAGTCAGAAATTGTAAAAAAATTTTAAACACTAACAATTTTACTATATAATAAACTCAATTCTATAGTTTTATATTTGATAAAATATAATTTTATCCCCATGATAAAACAAGTTTTGTTTCATCTCCAGATTTTGACATTGAATTTTATTTTTATTAAAATAAGATTGTGCTTTAATTAATCTCCATTAAATAATTATATTATAACTAATTACAATCTCATAATTAAGCACAGACACACTTTAACTTATCTAAAATTAGAAAATAATGTTATAATTAACTACACAGAAAATAATTTTTATAATATTATTCATTATAAAAAATTATTTAAAAAACAAGTAATTAGGCTTTTCTATTTTAAAGAAAGACATAAAGGCAGAAAAGAAACATCGTCCCTAAATTCCCGTCTGGTACTCATCCTTCTTCTCCTTTGTACTTCTGGGTAAGAGTTTTCTCCATATATTATTATTATTATTATTTTCAAATAAAACATAGAAAACTCATCTCTCCTTATACATGATAAAATTTATGTAAATGTTGAAGAAGTTGAAGTTCAATTGCTCAAAGAGAAGACCATCTTTGCAGTGAAAGTGAACCCACCAAATTTGAAGGAACTTTTGGGGAAAAAAAAATTTGTCTTACCATAGAAGGTGTAGAAACCCGTCTTTCTAAGGGTTTTAGGATGCATATTGAAGGTTTGTTTCTTATTTTCATTTTTTCAATTGGATTTAAGGTTTTGTTTGTAAATGACTTTGGATGTTTTCGTCTTTGTTAGGAGTTGTGAGAAACTTAGGCCATTTGAGACATTTGTGAGGAGAAATAAAAGGATGCTATGCTTTGTGAGGTGTAGATTATAATTTCAGGGTCGGACAACTTTTGGGAGGAATGTTTTAAAACTCTCTCCATATGAATTATTCAATTTTTATGATTTTTTGTTTGAGATTACTTGTTTATTTGTATTTTTGTTTGAATATAGTAATTTTTGTAAAAGGAAAGATGGGAAGAATATTTTCAATTTGATTGGTAAAAGTATTTGCGATTACTGTGTTCATGCGTTTATGCTCGTATGTATTTAGGCTGTTTATGCTAAAACCACATTGAAAATATGGTTTAAGTAAAACCAAATTGGTAAAAGTATGTGGTTTATCCTAATCGTAAATGGGCACTAATTCTTCGGCTCATCATAGCAATTTTGATATGATATGATTAGTTTTTCCATGGAAGGCCGATAACTACCAATATGGATAGCTACCCAAATGCCTTAATGCATAGGTAAAGAATCACTGTAAATTGAGCACTATTCTCCAAGGGATCAACAAATTGATGCAACGGTTAGTCATTATTTTGGTTTTTATAGATTAATTATAGTCCTGTTATTTGTTTAGTATAATTTGAAGGCTAGAGTAGCATTAAGATCCATAAACCAAAACTTTATAAGCTTGAAATTAACCAAGGTACTCGAGCACCCAACAGGGATGGATTTACGGGGGGGCTAGCAGGGGCCACTGCCCCCCCAACCTTGTGTGTGTGAGTGTACATGTTTGTATATATATATACACACACACATATGTATATTAATTTTTTTTAGTAATAGTTAACGTAAATTTAGATTTTAAAAGAATACATCATTTAATATTAATTAAAATATTAATTTTTAATTAACATTCATTAATTTTAAAAGATTTAATTTTTCTTGTTGGGCTTCAAATAAAAAAATTAATTATTTACATTTGGTAAATTAAATCAATTAATTTTTAATTAATTATAAAAATAAATTTAATTATTTATAAACTCAAGAGACAATTAAGTAATCAAATGGAGAGTATAATTAGATTAGACGCATTAGAGTATTTTTATTTTATTTGTGTGAGAAAAAAAGTATAGGAGTTTAGCTAAAAAGAGCCTTAAGAACTTGCAAAACAACTAAAAAATTCATCTTTTTGACTTTAACAAGATTGAGGTAAAGAGACAAAAGTAAGTGAATATTTTAAAAAGACTTTTTTGAATTTTCTTTGTCATTTAGCAGCTACAAGTAAGAAAATTTTTTTTTCAAACTATAAATATAATGAAAAAAAGGCTCCAAAATAAAATAAAAATAATTTTTTAATCAGTTGTTTAGTAAATTATATTGAGAATGATACCACAAATTTTTTTGACAATGATTCAATTACTAATGAAATTTATCGTATAGAAGGTCGTTGTGCTCAATTTCGATGTAGATCGTATATTATAAATTCGTAAAATGTAAATTTATATGTGAACTTTATATTTTTATAGCTTTTGGTCCCTCCATACTTTCATTTCTGGATCCATCACTAGCTCCCAAGGATTTAGTCATGCCATAGATCTGGATTAGGATGAAGAATTACCACTTGTAACTCAAAAACAAAGAGAAGATCAATTATCTCTCACGAATCCAGAAACTCTTTGGAACTGGCACAATGGAAAGATGGCAACCAAAAATCACGAAATTAAATCTGGAACACCTCCACACATAGGGAAAGCTACTGTGAAAAATTGGAGCCAAAAAAGCCTTTTGGATCTCTCGATAAAATTTCGCCAACCAAAAGCTACTGCAGGTGGATCTCCAAAACTGAGCAGGTCAAGTGCCTTGCCTCTATTGATATGATCCACACACCAAACAATCTTCCAATTTCCTCTCACTAGAATCTGGAGTTAGATAGGAGAAAATGAGGTAGAGGAGGCCAATTTTTAGGCTGGGAAGAAGAAGAAATGCTAAGCTTCAACTCATGATGTAATGCATGGAGAGAGAGATTTTGCAGGAAATGCAAGAATGTAATTCTCACACTTTTCAGCAGCTAATCTCAAATTTTGCACACCTTCTATATCTATATATAGAGGGTGGAAGGTGTGATGCAAGTTGGCATCACACCTTCCTTAAGGTAACCGCCCAAGTGGCATGCCAAGTTGGCAAAATTCAAATTCAAGTCTTACTTGAATTTCATGTGCATTTCAATTTCATTTGGAATCTAATTCCAATTTAATTAAGATGCTAATTTAAATGAGCACTTCATTTAAATTTTCCCTCCAAAAAGGATTCTTCCCATTAATTAAATTAGACACTTTAATTTAATTAATAACTTTTGATTTAACTCTTAAATCAAATAAGCTTAACTCTTAAGCTTAAATTAGTCAACTTAACTCTTTAAGTTAACTTGTCCAATTGATGGTCAATATGGTACCAAGTAATTAACTTCTTAATTATTGGTCAAATTTAACTCTTAAATTAGTTGATTAATTTAACATTTAAATCAATCAAAGCAAAATTGATCGTTGGATTGGAACCTTGAAAATCGGTCACCAAAGGGTGAATTTTCCAACACTTGGAAAATTGATGTACTAATTTGGGAAGCTATTTGACTTTTGTGTGTGACCCAATAGGTTCTACCATTCATTGGACATGGGCTCACTACTCTTTGTGACTTTTGAATATCTCATATTCGTTTCAGTTTAAAACTCCTTTTAAACTAATCGATTCAATTCAATTAATCTCATTAATTGAAGAGCACCCAATCTCCATGGTCGATGTCCAACCTTAAGCCTATGGAGCCCAACTAATTAGCCAAAATGAATATTCTGGAGAACCATCATAGCTTCACGCATACCATGCAAATACGGTCCTTTCGTCTCCTATCTCCCAAAAGAGGCCTAGGACAAGATATTTGCCGGCTCCTCAATAGCCTCGATACTATATCTCTATTCTTAATGTTCAATTCCCTTATGTGACCTCACCCTTGGAAAACTCATTTTCCAAATTGTCACACGACCTTGCGGAAGGATTTCTTGGAATCGATCATTATAGAACACATAGGAGATGTACTCGCCCTTCACAAAAGCGAGGAGTTGGATTCCATCTTAGATCTCACAAACCTCCATGCCAAGTAGCTCATACCTAACCTCAACCCGAAAGACCCGCTAAGTGGTCAAGGAAGAGTCAAAGCATGGGGACCGGACATAAGGTTACCGTGGATCCTTAGGTTAGAAGACTATTAATATGCATTGGCATAAGCGGGAGAATTAACCACTACCAACTTGCCACTACGGCTTTCTAGTAGATTATCTAGAGGGTCTTCAGTACCTTGTTCTCTAACAAGCACTTACTGACATGCACCCGTATCTCATATAGATTGCTCATGGAACAGAGTAATATCCAACTTTTAGATTTATGCATCATCAGTGCAAGTCTATCTAGATCTCATATGCCCCATCTTAAAAGATCTTATGACTTGAAAGATTTAAGATCACGACCATGTAGGACTTATTCCTTGGTCACTGAACCAAGGCTCGTAGTCATTTGTGATCTAAGGGCTTCATCTCGATGTAAGTAAAGTAATATAATGCATAAGACGAAGGTAGCCATATAAAGAATATCATTCAATCAAGATTGTTTAACAAGGGTATAGCTTTTTCAAGGCCAATCTAATTGGCTTGTCAGGCACTATTCCAACAATCTCCCACTTGCCCTAAAGTCAATGCTCCTTGGCCTTGAGATCCATCTTCTGAATATTTTCTTGAAAGACCTTTTGTGCTAAGGGCTTAGTCAATAGATCAGCTATATTCTTTTCTAAGGCAACTCTCTCTATTCGGATGTTGCCTCTATTAATGATCTCCCAGATCAAATGATATCGCCTTAAAATGTGCTTGGATTTTTTATGAGATTTTAGCTCTTTAGCTTGCGCTACCTCTCTGATGTTGTCATATAAGACAACAATTGGCTTAGCAATGCTAGGTACTACATTCAACCCTTGAATGAATTTTTTCATCCAAACACCTTCATTTGCAGCTTTCGAAGCTGCAATATATTATGCATCAGTGGTGGAATCGGTCGTGGTGTCTTGTTTGGAACTCTTTCAACTCACCACGCTGCTATTGAGGCAAAATATAAATCCAGAAGTGGATTTGAGGTCATCTACATCGGATTGGAAACTTGAATCCGATAACCCCTCTAGTTTCAATTCTCTATTGCCATATACCAAAAATAAGTCATTAGTCCTTCTCAAGTACTTAAGGATTGCTTTTACGACTATCTAGTAACTTTTACCAAGATTGGATTGCAACCTACTCATAACACTTAGCGAGTGTGCCACATCCGGTCTTCTATATTGAACCCCATACATTATGCTACCAATAGTGGAGGCATAAGGCATGTGAGACATCCCTCGTTTCACTTCCTTAGTCTTGGGGGCCATAGACTTTGATAGACGAATGCCATATCCCATGCGAAGGATCCCTTTTTGGATTCTTCCATACTAAACCTCTTTAATATCTTGTCAATATACGGGGTTTGGGATAGCCCCTATATCCTCTTAGATCTATCTCTATAGATACGTATTCCCAATACGTATGATGCTTCTCTGAAATCCTTTATAGAGAATTGTGTAGATAACCATGCTTTAGTACACTCTAACATTCTTCCCTCATTCCCAATGAAAAGGATGTCATCGACATAAAGCATAATAAACTATACTGAAGTCCCACTAGCCTTCTTGTACACACATGGTTTATACATATTTTTGACAAAGCCAAATGATTTGACTGTTTTGTCAAAATGTATGTTTCAACTTTGGGACGCTTGTTTGAGTCCATAAATGGATCTCTAGAGTTTTCAAACCTTTTGCTCACTCCCCTTAGATGTAAAACCTTGTTGTTGCTCCATATAGATTTATTCTTGAATGTCACCATTGAGGAAACCGAATTTTACATCCATTTGCCATATCTCATAGTCATAAAATGTGGCTATGGCAAGTAGAATCTGAATGGACTTAGGCATAGCGATTTGTGAAAAGGTTTCCTCGAAATCGATACTGGTTGTTTGAGTATAACCTTTTGCCACTAGTCGCGCTTTAAAAGTCACTTCTCCATCTACTCCAAACTTTCGCTTATAGATCGACTTGCAACCAACGGGAACTATTTCCTTTGGTAGATCTACCAAAGTCCATACTTTGTTTGAGTACATGGAGTCCATTTTGGATCTCATGGTTTCAAGCCTGAAGGAACAATCAGCATTAGGATGCACAATAATTCAAAATTAAAATACCAAATCCAATGCCAATCGGTCATCCCAGGGTCATACCATGCAGTATATTTAGAATTAGAAGAATATACTTACCTTTAGAAGCAAGATCCAAGGAAGAAAACCAAATCTCTAAATGTTGTTAGATTCGCGACTGGATCTGGCGCAACGGATTCAAATCCAAATTTGACCAACCAAAACTCTCAATCAATTTGAAAAAAACATATGGGAGATACCTAACACATTAGGCTATCTTCAGTAGAAAATTTGGATCAAAAATCGAATCACAGCTTCCAGAAAAAATTCGCAAAGTCAGATGATCTGTAGGAAACTGTGAAATAGCGATCTCACGCGAAATTGCCTCCAACGTTGATCCACACACCAAAGATGAGATCCTAAATCTCCAGATCCTAAGTTGGATTAGATCTGAAGATGGAGATGGAGTATGATCGGTTTTTTGGAGAGTTTTGGTAGGGAAGAAAATGAAGAATTCAACACATGAATATCTTGCCTAGAAAGGTTTTTTGGAGGGAAAGCATTTAGAATTTGATTTTCTAATGCTGAAAATTACACTAAAATTCATCCAACTCTATATCTATATATAGAGTGTGTGAGGTGTGATGCCTCCCATGAGGATGTGGGGACCGAAAATTAGTTGTGTGCAAGTTGGCAATTTGAATTTCAATTGAATTTGAATTTCATCTTGCCAACTTGCCAACTTGGAATCTTATTCCAAATTAATTCAAATTCAATTTGAGTTTTCCCTCTTAAAATCCTTGTTCTTCCATTAATTAAATTAATTGAATTAATTGAATTAATTAACCTTGACTTAACAATTAAGTCAAGTAAACTTAACTCTTTAAGTTTACTTTAGTCAACTTAACCCCTTAAGTTAACTTTTATCAATTGATGATCAATGTGGCACCAAATAATTAACTCTTTAATTATTTGCCTAATTTAACTCCTTAAATTAATTGATTAATTTAACACTTAAATTAATCAAGCCAAAATTGATCTTCAAAAGTCTCCCAAAAATCGGCCATAGAAAAAGGTTATCTTTCTAATACTTAGAAAAATTTCTCCATCAATTAGGAAGGTCTTTTCGCTTTTGTGTGTGACCCATTGGGTTCTACCATTCATTGGACATAGGCTCACAACCCGTTGTGACTTTTGAATATTTAATATTCATTCTAGTTTAAAACTCCTTTTAAACTAGTCGACTCGATTCAATTGATCTCATCAATTGAAGAGTACCTAATCTCCATGGTCGATGTCCAACCTCAAGCCCATGGAGCCCAATTAATTGGTCGAAATGAATGTCTATATGAGAACCGTTTAAAGCTCTACGCGTTCCATTCAAATACGGTCCTTCCGTCTCCTATCTCCCGAAAGAGGCCTAGGGCAAGATATTTGTCGGCTCCCTAATAGCCTCGATTCTATGCTTCTATTCTAAATGTCTGATTCCTTTGTATGACCTCAACTTTGGAAAACTCCTTTCCCAAATTGTCATACCACCTTGCGCAAGGATTTCTTAAAATCGATCATTATAGAATGCATAAGAGATGTACTCGCCCTTCACAAAAGCGAGGAGTCAGATTCCCTCTTGGATCTCACAAACCTCCATGCCAAGTAGCTCATACCCAATCTCACCTCGAACGGCCTACTAAGTGACCAAGGATGAGTCAAAGCATAAGGACCGGACACAAGGTTACCATGGATCCTCAAGTCAGAGGACTAATAATATGCACTAGCGTAAGCAGGAGAACTAACCACTACCGACTTGCCACTACGGCTACCTAGTGGAGTCTCCAATGGGTCTTCAGTGCCTTGTTCTCTAACAAACACCCACTAACACGCACCCGTATCACATACGGTTGCTCATAGAACGGAGCAATATCCAACCCCTTGGATTTATGCATTGTTAGTGCAAGTCTATCCAGATCTTAGATGTCCTGTCTCTGAAGATCCTATGACTTGGAATGTTTTAAGATCATAACTGTGTAAGACTTATTCCATGATCACTACCTAGTGCGTGACCAAGTCTCGTAGTCTTAAGTGATCCAAGGACTTCATCCAAATGCCAGTGAAGTAATATGGTGCATGAGATGAATGTGGCCATATACAAGATATCATTCAATCAAGATTGTTTTTACAAGAAAATATCTTTACAAGGCCAAATCTATTGGCTTGCCGGGCACTATTTCCAACAAAGCCAACATCCCAAATCTATGTCCAACATAGCTTCCTCATAGGTCTTCAGATCATCATTCGATTGGCCTGTTTCATGATGGAATCTAAACCTTTTGGGTTGCTTCTTGATTCGGTTCGACCTATGTAGAGGTTGTGTACTTTGCTTCTCTAGCTCACTTGTCTCCACCGCTTGTGGGATTTCTTGATCATTTTAAACTTTATCAATTTCAACAATAACGCCATTTCTATCTAATAGAAATTCTTTTTCCAAATAGTGAGCGTTCCTTGAGACAAACACCTTTTGTTCCGAGGGATCATAGAAATAATAACCCGTAGACTCTTTCGGGCATCCGACAAACTTGCACAAGGTGAATCTACTTATCTCCCATTGTTCGTCTCACGTAAGCGGGAGATTCCGAAGCCTTAAGATATTGGTAAGAGGGTACTTTGCCAAACTATATCTCATATGGTGTTTTGAGCACCAAATTTGAAGGTACTATATTTAGTAGCTTCGCTGCCATTTCTAAAGCATATCCTGAAAAGGATATAGGCATATAAAAAAAACTCATCATGGAACGTACCATGTGCAACAAAGTATTGTTTCTCTTCTCGGCTATTCCATTTTGTTGGGGTGTGCCCGGTGGAGTCCATTGAGAGAGAATCCTATTCTCCTTCAGATAATCCAAGAATTCAGTGCTCAAGTATTCTCCCCCTCAATCCGATTGAAGAGCTTTAATACTTAACCCCAATTGCTTTTCTACTTCATTCCTATACTCTTTGAACTTTTCAAAGGCTTCGAACTTGTTCTTCATAAGAAACACATGTCCGAACCGACTATAGTCATCGGCGAAGGTGATGAAGTGGGAGTAGCCTCCTTTCCCACTAACTTTTAGTGGTCAACGATCATTCGTATGGATCAAATCCAAGAGACTTGTGTAACGCTCTGTTTATCCTACAAAAGGAGCTTTGGTCATTTTTTCCTTTAAACAAGATTCACAAGTAGGAAGATCCTCAATACCACTAACATTTAGTGCTTTGAGAGCTTCTAACTTGCTCATCCTATTCTTAGAGATATGGTCAAGTCTTGCATGCCAAAGAATGGCATCTTATTGGATACCTAATTTTCTTTTACTTAATTGAATGTGCATTAGTGAAGGTTGATAATCAAGTATGTACAATCCATTTATTAATGTACCTTGAACAATCAAAGAACCATTCTTTAATGCTATCAACTTCCCATTCGAAATAGAAAAATCAAATCCTTCATTATCAAGAATGAGAATTGAAATAATGTTCTTAACAAGGTGGGGTACATAATTAACTGGATCAAGTACAATGCAAGCATTCCCTAAGTCTAACCTGATAACGCCTTGGAAAGTGGCCGCAACTTTTGCTCCATTTCCTAAGCGGAGGATCATATCCCCTTCACTAAGATTCTTTCTTCTTTCCATCCCTGTAACGAATTACAAAGGTGATAACTGCATGCGGTATCAAATACCCATGTGGAAGAATTAGTCATCATGTGCACTTCAATAAAGTGCATACCCTTCTCAAGGGTTGCAAGGTAAGCTTTGCAATTTCTTTTCCGATGCCCTTTTTCGCCACAGTGGAAATAACTAGCTTCGGTTCTAACCTTTTTCTTAACCCTCCGGAACTTTTCTTAGGTTGTTTCCCTTTTGAGAAAGAACTGTTTTCATCTTACCTCTCTTTCTAGGACCCCTAGGGCCCTTGACTTGGAGGAAGATGCCAGCATAAAGGGCTTTTCCTTTCTCATAGTTGACTCGCGGTCACAAACATATTGATCAATTCGTTAATCGTTATCTCTTGCTTGGACATATTGAAGTTCATAACAAATTGATCATATGACGGTGGCAATGACTGTAGGATCAAATCTATGTAACGGTCATTATCTATGACCACATCTAATTGTCCAAGCTTCTCGATGAATCCTATCATCTTGAGGCCATGGTCATAGACATTGGACTCTTAACTCATCCTTACCCTAAAGAGCTCTTTAGATAAAGCAAACATTTCGTGTCTACTTTGTACACCAGACAATCTTGCAAGTGTACAAAGATCTCTCGAGCATGTTTCATGTGCTCATAAGTCTATTGGAGCTCATTGGACATAAATGCCATCATGACACACCTCACTTGTAGATCATCATCTACCAATTTTGTGAACATTTCACATTGTGCGTCGGTGGCGTCATCACCAAGTGTGTCCACAGGACTTTGATCAAGGATGTAAGCCCGCTTTTCAGAGTTAAGAATATTTTAAAGGTTTCTTAACCAGTCTTGGTAGTTCGGCCTGCTTAGTTTATTAGTTTCCAAAATGCTTGCGAGTAGATTTTTAGCCATTTGTTTGAAGATTTGAAAATCTACGAGAGGCAAAAAGAGTATAAGCATGTGATTGATTTGATATTAAAAACATGTTTATGGTCTTTCAAGCATGTTTTTCTCCCACTATTTTATCAAATTTTTCACCCCTTAGTAGAATTCGAGAAATCATATTTCTTAGTGAGAATCAAGATTCTAAAGACTTGTAAGTGGACCCCCACCTCAAGTGCCATCCACAAACAATCGAAAGGTAAGCAATACTTGCTAATTGCATCTCATGCAATTCTTGATATATTTTGCCTCACTTTTCATATAGACACCCCGCTTCGGGTACATCTATATTACTAAGTGTTAAGTCATACCTACCAATCAAACTTTGATTGAAGACGACTCCATGTCATCCCCCGCTTCAAGTGCCATGCATGGAGGTTCTCAAATCAAAGGTGCATCATATGCAAAGTATATGCTCACAACTTTCCTCCTAAGTGTGACCCCCACTTCGAGTGCCATCACACAAATTTGGTAGCATCATCATGGCGTATACTATTGGTAGAAGGCTTGGATTAATTAAAACTCTTTTAATTTGTATCCATTTTGACTTAATATTGAAAAGCATTTAGACATTCTAAGTGGAGGGTTTTTGCTTGCAAAGATCTCATCATTTTTTTATTTTCTTATTTAGGTTTTCTTTATCCTAAACATGCATCTTATACATCAATAGGATATGGAAAGCATAAATAAGTAAATGCGCCTAGCATGCTCCTAGGGTAGGATGACAATGAGCCTAACCAAATGGTGCACCACCTAGTTGATTTTAAGTGGGTTCATTAAATCTAGCTATTACATGATTGTATCCTATATACTCATAGGCCTTCAAAAGTCTCCATGCCTCCATTGGCCTCCATTGCTCCATGTAACATCTACATGAATAGGAAATCCTCACTCCTAGTGATTCTACTCTCATAACATTTACAAGGTAGAAAAAAAGAGGCATGCAAGCCTCAATTTAATATAACCCATTTCAACAACTTGAAACAATAAAAATCAATATTAAAGGCTCATGATCATCCCCATTCATTGAACAATTAAATGAACAATAAATAAATCTAGCATTAACAACTAATTCTATCAATTAAATGCCTATCTCATAAATAAATAACTGAACAAGCATAACATTTATGCCACTATTGGAAAATTAACTTTAACCAATTTTCAAAGGTATTCAAAAATGTCAAACATAATTTTGCGAACTTGCACAACCTTTGTGCATCCACCATGTGTGGTGCAAAATCATTTCAAGCACAGAAGGAGTTGGAAAAAACACTAAAAACTCACCAAAACCACAAAATAGTGGTTGTCGCCTAGACTGGGTGCACAGCTAGGCAGGCCATGCCCACAACATGTGTGCAGCGCTTGGTTACTGCTCGACAACCCCTATTTTCGGGGTTTCAAGGTGTGTCAAGTTATTTTCCACTCAACTTTTATGCTCTAATAGTTTTAGCACATGTTGCCAACACTTAAACATACATTATAGATGAATTTCTAGATTTAAAACCTCTATTAAAAAAGGGAATTCAAGTGCTCAAACATGCCTTAAAAGATTAGAAAAAGCTAGAATTATATTCTTCAAAATCTCCAATACTACTCCAATCAAATTGGATCCAAAAATGACCAAAACTCTTTTGATCAAAAGTCAACATGATATAACAACATATAACATCAATAAATGTTGAATCGACATTCAACATTTATCACTATGAATTGAAACATACTAAAACATGAATCAACACTTAAATTACATAATAGCATGAAATCAATTCATCAAGCAATAGAGCCGCAAGCATCATCATCCAAACACTCCAATCCATCGATTGGATCAAGTATTTGGTGATATTGATCAATTCATCACATGAATCAATCAAACAATAATCCAAAACATAGCATGAAAAAGGCTCTAATACCACTTGAAGGCTAGAGTAGCATTTAGGATCCATAAATCAAAACTTCATAAGCTTGAAATTAACTAAGTACTCGAGCTCCCAAGGATCTAGTCATGCCATAGATCTGGATTAGGATGAAGAATTACGTCTTGTAGCTCAAAAACAAGGAGAAGATCAACTATCTTTCACAAATCCAGAAATTGTCTGGAACTGGCACAGAAGAAAGACAAACGTTTTCCTAGGCTAAACTGCTCCAAAATTACAAAATTAAATCTGGAACACCTCCACACACAGGGAACGCAACTATAAAAAATTTAAGCTGAAAATGCCTTCTGTATCACTCCAGAAAAATTCTCCAACTGGAAGCTGCTACAGGTGGATCTCCAAAACTGAGCAAGTCAAGTGCCTTACCTCTATTGATATGATCCACTCACCAAACAATATTCCAATTTCCCCAGACTAGAATATGGAGTTAGAGGGGAGAAAATGATCTAGAGGAGGTCGATTTTCAGGTTAGGAAGAAGAAGAAATGCAAAGCTTCAACTCATGATGCAATGCATGGAGAGTGAGATTTTGTAGGGAATGCAAGCATCTAATTTCACACTTTTCAGCAGCTAATCTCGAATTTTGCACACCCTCTATATCACCTCTTCCTCAAGGTGACCGCCCAGGTGGCATGCCAAGTTGGCAAAATTCAAATTCAAGTCTTACTTGAATTTCATGTGCATTTTTATTTCATTTGGAATCTAATTCCAATTTAATTAAGATGCTAATTTAAATGAACACTTCATTTAAATTTTCCCTCCAAAATGAATTCTTCCCATTAATTACATTAAAAACTTTAATTTAATTAATTAACATTTGATTTAACTCTTGGATCAAACAAGCTTAACTCTTAAGCTTAAATTAGTCAACTTAATTCTTTAAGTTAACTTGTCCAACTGATGGTCAATATGGTACCAAATAATTAACTCCTTAATTATTGGTCAAATTTTACTCTAACTTAGGTGATTAGTTTAACACTTAAATCAATCAAACCAAAATTCACCGTTGGATTGGAACCTTGAAAATTAGTCACCAAAGGGTGAATTTTCCAACACTTGGAAAATTGCTCTGCTAATTTTGGAAGCTATTTGACTTTTGCGTGTGACCAAATAGGTTCTACCATTCAGTGGACATGAGCTCACAACTCTTTGTGACTTTTGAATATCACATGTTCATTTTAGTTTAAAACTCCTTTTAAACTAATCGACTCAATTCAATTAATCTGATTAATTGAAGAGTACCCAATCTCCATGGTCGATGTCCAACCTCAAGCCAAAGGAGCCCAACTAATTACCGAAATGAATATTCTGGAGAACCATCATAGCTTCACACGTACCATGCAAATGCGGCCTTTTCTTCTCTTATCTCCCGAAAGAGGCCCAGGGCAAGATATTTGTCGGCTCCTCAATAGCCTTGATACTGTGTCTCTATTCTTAATGTTCAATTTCCTTGTGTGACCTCACCCTTGGAAAACTCATTTTCCAAATTGTCACACCACCTTGCGCAAGGATTTCTTGGAATCGATCATTTTAGAACACATAGGAGATGTATTCGCCCTTCACAAAAGCGAGGAGTTAGATTCCATCTTGGATGTCACAAACCTGCATGCCAAGTAGCTCATACCCAACCTCAACCCGAAAGACCCGCTAAGTGGTCAAGGAAGAGTCAAAGCATGATGAGCGGACACAAGGTTGCCATGGATTCTCAAGTTAGAGGACTAATATGCATTGGTGTAAGCGGGAGAATTAACCATTACCGACTTGCTACTACGGCTATCTAGTGGATTCTCCGGAGGGTCTTCAGTGCCTTGATCTCTAACAAGCACCCACTAACTTGCACCTGTATCTCATATAGATTGCTCATGGAACAGAATAATATCCAACTCTTGGATTTATGTATTATTAGTACAAGTCTATCCGGATCTTAGATGCCTCATCTCAAAAGATCCTATGACTTGGAAGATTTAAGATCATGACCATGTAAGACTTATTCCATGGTCACCGAACCAAGTCTTGTAGTCATGTGTATCTAAGGGCTTCATCCAAATGCAAGTGAAGTAATATAAAGTAGAAGACAAATGTGGTCATATAAAGAATATCATTCAACCAACATTGTTTTACAAGGGAATAACTTTTTCAAGGCCAATCTAATTGGCTTGCCGAGCACTATTCCAACATAATTATATCTAAGTAATTGGAAAATGTTCGTATTTTTGTGTTGAGTTGAGTTTTAAGTATAAAGTACCTATTTTTAAACTACTCAACTAAGTATGATTTTGTTGCTGAGGGAAATGTGCCATCTTTTGGATATTTTTGTAAAAATGCTGTTTATTTATTTTGTCGGAAAATTGGTGACTTAAACACATAGTTTGAGAAGTGTCAGCTACTGTTGAACTCCTTTAGTAGGACTATTAAGGCCAAATCCACGGTATTTTGGACTATTTTAGTGTTACCTTAATGGTATTTTCTTAATATTTTCCGAAAAATATAAGAAGAAAAGACATTTCTTATCATTTCTCTACAGCTTTGTTTGGGATGGTGGCATGATCATGTTTTCAAAAGAATACTATTATTATGTCTTTGGATCAAATGATTTTCTTATGAAGTTGAAAACTTTAGTTCCAATTCATGATTCGAATGAAAAAAATGTTATACTAAAATCAGGTTCATGGATTTAAAATCAAGATGTTGTGTTGAGAAATCCATGATTCTTATTGCTTTATAAGTATTATATAGTGTTTTTGACAGTGATTGAGAAGAAGGATGTCTAATCCATGAAAAATTTCTTCAATCCAAACATACTATATAGCTGGAAAATATCTCTGGAAATATGAAAAATATAGTGCTTTAGTTTGAAACTTGATGATCTAATGTATGAGAATGAATTATTTATTTATAATTCTTTCCCACCTTGTGAAATATTGTTGTTGTCAGATTGTTGAGGGGCAAAAATGCTATTAGTCAGCTTGCTCTTATTTTATTTTTTTCTATTGTTGTTTTGTTTAGTTTCTACTGCTCAACGCTGAAAGTAAGTAAGGCACTAGGATCCAATTATAAAAACTTCAAAAGCTTAATAAACTAGTTCTTACATGCTAACTAGGATCAAATCATGCCTATGATTCAGATTTGGATAGAGTGTTACCTTAAAATTGCAAAATCCAAGGAGAATAAGGTGAACTTTCCACCATTCTAGAAACTGCCAGAAAATACTCAGCAGGAGATGAGCGGTTTTTGCCTAGGTCAAATCCACTCCAAAAATCATGAAAATGTTACTAGAGCTGATCAACACCATGCGAAACTCTCTGTAAAAATTTTAGTTGAAAATTGGATCTCCTTGGAGAAAATCACCAAATCGGACTCTGTGCAGTAGATCTCCAAAACTGTAGCAAACAAAGTAGTTTGCCTCTATTGAGATGATCTACACACCAAATAGGTCTTCCAAAATCTCTAGCCTATAGGATGGAATAATGCTAGAGATTAGCTATGGTGGAGGCCGAATTTTTGTAGGCAAGAAGAAGAAAAAGCAAAGCTTTTAACACATGAATGCAATGTTTGCCAGGATTTGGGAAGAAATGGTAGAGAATCTAACTCTTCACACCTTTTGACATAATGACCAGCCCCTCCCACTCTCTCTCTCTCTCTATATATATATATATCTATATATAGAGGCTGGAAAGTGTGATGCCAAGGTGGCATCACACCTCCCATGAGGAGAAGGGGCTGCCAACTTGCATTTGCCAAGGTAGCAAATGCAAATTTAAATCTAATTTGAATTTCACTTGTATTTTAATTACATTTGAAATCTAATTTCAAGTTAATTAAAATGCTAATTCAAATGAACATTTCATATGAATTTTCCATCCAAAATGTGTTCTTCCCATTAATTAAATTAAACACTTTAGTTTAATTAGTTAACCTTTGACTTAACTCTTAAGTCAAATAAGCTCAACTCTTAAACTTGAATTTTGTTAACTTAACTCTTTAAGTTAACTTGATCAATTGATGGTCATATTGGCACCAAATAATTAACTCCTTAATTATTGATGTAATTTAACTCGTTAAATTAATTGATTAATTTAACACTTAAATTAATCAAGCCAAAATTGACCTTTAAAATTGATACCTTAAAATCGGTCCGCTAGGAGATAATTTTCTAACACTCAGAAAATTTCCTCCATTAATTAGGAAGCTAATTGGCTTTTGTGTGTGACCTAATAGGTTCTATCATTCATTGGACATGGGCTCAAAACTCCTTGTGACTTTTGAATACAAATATTCGTTTTAGTTTAAAATACTTTTAAACTAATCGACTCGATTCAATTAATCTTATTAATTGAAGAGTACCCAATCTCCATGGCTGACCTCCAACCTCAAGCCTATGGAGCCTAGCTAATTGGCTGAACTGAATATTTTGGAGAACCATTATAGCTTTATGCATACCATGCAAATACGGTCCTTCCGTTTCCTATCTCTCGAAAGAGGCCTGGGGCAAGATATTTGTCATCTCCCTAATAGCCTTGATGCTATGTTTTTATTCTCAATGTTCAATTCCCTTGAGTGACCTCATCTTCGAAAAACTCCTTTTCCAAAGTATCACACCATCGTGTGCAAGGATTTCTTGGAATTGATCATTATAGAATACATAGGAGATGCACTCACCCTTTACAAAAGCGAGGAGTTAGATCCATCTTAGATCTCACAAACCTCCATGTCAAGTAGCTCATGCTCAACCTCAACCTGAAAGACACGCTAAGTGGTCAAGTAAAAGTCAAAGCATGAGGACCAGACACAAGGTTATCATAGATCATCAGGTCAAAGGATTAATAATATGCACTAGCATAAGCTAAAAAACTTGCCACTATGGCTACCTAGTGGATTCTCTGATGGGCCTTCGGTACTTTGTTCTCTAACAAGCACCCACTAACATGCACCCATATGTCATACGGTTGCTCATTGAATGGAGCAATATCCAACTCTTGGATTTATACATCGTTAGTGTAAATCTATCATGATCTTGGATGCCCCGTTTTGTAAGATCCTATGACTTGGAAGATTTAAGATCATGATCGTGTAGGACTTATTCCATGATCATCACCTAGTGAACTGACCAAGTCCCGTAGTCTTATATGATTTAAGGGCTTCATCCAAATGCTAGTGAAGTAATCAAGAGCATAAGATAAAGATGGTCATATAAAGAATATCATTCAATCAAGATTGTTTTCCAAGGAAATAGCTTTACAAGGCCAATCCCATTGGCTTGCCGGGCACTATTCTAACAAATGCTTCCTTTAATTCTGCTGCAATTTGCTTTAATTGGGACTTGATCAATTTAGTTCTTGTTGAGTGATGTGTTGATTAGAATTTTAAGCCAAATTTTTGTCTGAAATGTGGGGTCTAAAAGTTTGATAAAATTGCTCTAATGAGGACTTTCTTAGCTGAAGTGAGGTCCTTTATTTGCTATTCCAAAATCTTGTTATCTTTCGTATATTATCATGTTGTTTTGTTCCTTTTTTTTTTTTATCTCATTCATATTATTTTCAGTAATGTATATACATGAACTAATCATGTTTTTCTTCGTTTTGTTTTGTAGTCAATATGCCACCTAAAGGAGTGGTACTACATCGTCCTGTAACAAAGAATGCTCCACAAAACATCCAAGAAAATAGTCAAGCAAGTAAGAGTAAGGCAACTTCAAATAGGCAGCAAAATTCGCCACCCATAAAAACTACTAATCTTCCAGCTTTGTGCACATCTCCACGTTTCAAAAAGAGTATAGTTTCATCTCTTCTTTCCACAACAAATACTGCTACATCTTCTTCTCTACCAAGGAGCCCCAAAAACACAACAAGAGAATAATTTCCTCCTACCACATGGACTGGTACTACATTACTTCAACCTACAATCTCTCCAGCCCCCACTTTAAGTGAGCCTTCATCTATACTTGTAGTTATGAATGAAACCACAACTAAATCACCAATTCAGAGTCAATCTTTAGCTTCGTAGGCTGTACAGTATGTGACTTCTCTATGAGCTATTAGGAGTAAGGCTGCACCGACAAACCTACAAGTAAAAATACCACATGCTATTTACAATAAGCTTTCACATACTAGGAGTGCTTCTTCTAAGAACTTGTTGTCATCTCTATAGTCATCTCTTTAATCATCTTCAGAACCATCTTTTCACCCAGATTTGCCTTCAACATCAAGAGATGCAACATCATATTCTCATTTGGGACAAGTAGATGAGCATTTGGAAATTCTTCCTTATGTTACTAACTCAACTGAAGTAGTAGATTCTACACTTGCTACAAGTTACATTTTACATCGGATTAACTATTTCAAATTCATAGAAGTTTTACTTTATGTGACTTTGTCTTGTTGCACATTTGCATAAAACCTTAGATTCCACAAAAAAAAGAGGTCATGGTGCAAGCACTGGCAAAGTAATAGAGAGAGAAATTATGATCAATGTAAGTAGTATTAGCAACTTATAATTTATGCTCAATCTCTTATATGTCATTGCCAATGTTTTAGTACTTATGATATCATTGGGGGAAAGACAATAAAAATTGAGTTTCCTAAGGGTTTAAAGAGGCCACTCAAATATGGTAACCATCTAGCTAATGGGATTGGAATAATTATTAGGCATAGCCCCCAGCTTGATTGGAAAACTTTATGGAAAAAGGTTTATGAAGTTGATAAATTGCCGTTCTATGCTGGATTAGATGTAAATTTAGTTATTTCTTTAGTTAAATTTACACTTTCACTTTGTCATATGCATGATAACACCATACGGGACAATTGATCTAATTTTCCATTTTATGGTTTCATCATAGCAATGGTTTTCTATTAAAGGATGGCGTTCGGATCCTATGGTGACTTTATTATATAGATGACATGCTTGTTGATAGTTATAACACTACAAAGGAATATTGAGTACCATCTACAAAAAAATTGTTCAACGCGGTGAAAATCCAAGGAGTAAAGCACAATTTTATTGGATCCCTCTCGAAAAGTAGCTAGGCTTAAGCAATGTATTTGAAGATCTTAAATTTCAGGTGATATTTTGATTAGAAAAGTGAATATTTGCGTTGTAAATGTTAATGGCCTTTTGGAGCAAAATATGCGATCACCGTGGTGTTTTAGTTGCCCTTTTCTATGTTCTAATATAAAAAATTTCAAACCCAACTTTTATGGCTAAAGTCCAACCTTTAATCAATGAGTCCAAAGCAAATAAATTATTTCGGTACTACGACTTTATAGATAAGTCTTAACAATATAAGTGAAGTCAAGTGTAGCATAAAGATCTAAGTAATAAAGCAAAAATGACTAAATCAAACTTAGCTACACTCAACCCAAGGATCAAATCATGCTTATAAAATGGATTTGGTTGCCAAAAATTAATTTAAGGTAGGAAGACAAGGTTGGGCTCTTCAAAACTATCTTATCCTGGCATAGCATAAATCCGTCAACGTTTTCCCTGCCAAAACACCTCCAAATTGGTTGAAATTTGGATAGCACCTCCTCAACACCTTGAGAAATACCCAGTAAAATTTCAGTAAAAACAAAGTTAGCAAGTGCTTCAAAATTGCCTCCAAAGTTTTTGCCCTGCAGTGGATCTCCAAGAGCAAAGCTATCCAAATGTTTAGCCTCTAATGAAGTCATCCATACACCTAAGATAAGCTCCAATCAGCCTTTAGTGAGCTGGAACACGAAGGGATGAACAAATGATGAATGCCGAAAAGTGGAGGAAAGGCAAACAAAATTGTGTGAAACTCCAACATATGAGTGGATCACACTTTTGGAGGGAAAAGGAGAATCTAGCATAAATGTCTTGCATTTGACCGCCTACTCCTCTATATATAGATGAGGAGGTGTGATGCAAGTTGGCATAATACCTCCCATGAGGTAGGGTTCCAACTAAGCAAGACAACTTACATGTGAAATGTGATTTCACTTGCATTTGAATTTCATTTGGAGTCTTCATTTCATCTCATGAAATGTCATCCAAATTAATTCTAAATGCACCTCAAATGAACTTCTTTATTTGAATTTCCCTCCAAAATTAATTCTTCACATTAATTAAATTAACTCCTTAATTTAATTAATTGGTCTTTACTTAACTCCTTAAGTCAACAAGCTTAACTTCTTAAGCTAGAAGGTGTTAACTTAACCCTTTAAGTTAACTTAACTAATTAATTGTCATATGATACCAATTAAATTAACTTATTAATTTAATTGGTCTAATTTATTCCTTAAAATTTTTTGATTAATTTAATAATTAAATTAATCAAGCCAAAATGACAAAAAAAGTAGGCAACCGGTTTCTAAACAAAATCGCTCACTAGAAAATTTCTAACTTTTAGAAAATTTCCTTTACCAAATAAAACTTATTTTAGGCTTTTGTGTGTAACTCATTAGGTTCTCCCATTCTTTGGACATGGGCTCACAACTCTTGTGATATTTTTAATTTTGAAATATTCACATTAGTATAAACTCCTTTAAACTAATAACTCAACTCAATTAATCTCTATTAATTGCAGAATACCTAATCTCCATGGTCGATATCCAACCTCAAGCCCATGGAGTCCAACTAATTGGTCAAAATGAATATGCTCTTGGTAAGCCATTCTAACTCTACACTTGCCATGCAAATATGGTCCTTCCGTCTCCTATCTCCCGAAAGGGCCTAGGGCAAGATAATTGCTGGCTCCCTAATAGCCTCGATAACTAAGTTTCTATTCCTAATGTTAATTCTCGTTTATAACCTTATCTTTGGAAAACTCATTTTTCAAATTGTCATACTATCTTGTACAAGGATTTGTTGGAATCGATCATTATACAACATATAGAAGATGCACTCATTTTTCACAGTAATGAGGAGATGGATCCCATCATAGATTTTACAAACCTCCATATCTAAATAGCCATACCCAAGCTCAACCGGATGACCCACAGAGTGGTCAAGGAAGAGTTAAATCATGAGAACCTAAACACAAGTTTACCATGCATCCTAAGGTCTAAGGACTAATTATATGCATTTTCGTAAGCTAGAGAACTTGCCACTATCCACTTGCCACTACGGCTATTTAGTGGATTCTTCATGTGGGCCTTTAGTGAACTTGTTCTCTAACAAGCACCTACTAACATGAACCTATGTCTAACACGGTCTGCTCATGAATCAGAGCAATATCCAACTCTTTGAATTTACATATCGTTAGTGCAAAGATGCCCTATCTTATAAAATTTTATGACTTGGAATATTTTAAGATCATGATCGTGTAAGACTAATTTCATGATCACCACCTAGTACGTGATTCAGTTCATAATGATGTGTGATCTAAGGGCTTCAACCAAATGCTAGTGAAGTAAAACAAGCATAAGATGAAGATGGCCATTGAAATATGAATATCATTCAACCAACTTTGTCTCACAAGTGAAATGGTTTACATGCCAATCTAATTGTCCATGAGACACTATTCCAACAATCTCCCACTTACCCTAAAGCCAATTCACTATAGCCTTAAAGCCCATCTTCTCAAGATGTCCTTCAAAAACCTTTTGCATTTAGGAGTGTAAATAATTCTTCTGAGGCAACTTTATCCACTCAATTGTTGCCTCTATCAATTAATCTCATATATCAAATGATAATGCATTTACTTGTGTTTAGATTACTTATGAGATCTTGGCTCACGTCCTAAGTTTTCTTTAAAAGACAACCTTGCGTTTATGCACACTAGGCACTACATTCAACTCTTGGATGAAGTTTTATCCAAGCACCCTCATTTGCAATTTCTAAAACTAACTCTTCCAACTCACTGCGTTGCCATTGAGGCAAAATATAAATTCAGAAGTGAATTTTAGTTCATTTACATTGAATTGGAAAGTATAATCCAAAAATCCTTGGAATTTCAATTCTTCATTGCCATATACCAAAAACAAATCCTTAGTCCTTCTCAAGTACTTAAGGATTACTGTAACGGCTTTCCAGTGACATTCATCGGGGTCGGGTTGATAGCAGATCATAACACTTAAAGCGTGTGCTACATCTGACCTTGTACGTTGAACAACATGCATTATGCTCTTTATGACGGATGCATACATTGAACGGCATGCATTATGCTCCCTATGACGGATGCATAAGGTATGTGGGACATTTTATGTCTCTCATCTCAATCTTAGGGGCCATAGAGTTGGAGAGATGTAAACCATGTCCCATAGTAATGAATCTCTTCTTGGATTCTTCCATATTAAATCTCTTTAGTATCTTGTCAATGTGTCTTGTTAGGGAAAGCCCCAGTATCCTCCTCGATCTATCTCTATAGATGCGCATTCTTAATACATAGGATGCTTCTTCAAAATCATTCGTTGAGAATTATGTAGATAATCATGCTTTAGTACACTCTGACATTTCTATCCCATTCTCAACGAAAAGAGTGTCATTGATATAAAGTATAATAAACTGTACACTACTCCTATTAGCCTTCTTATACACACAAGTTTTATACACATTTTTAACAAAGCCAAACAATTTAGATGTCTTATTAAAACATATGTTACAACTTCGGGACACTTGTTTGAGTCCATAAATAGATCTCTCAAGTTTGTAAACTTTTTGCTCACTCTCTTTTGATGTAAAACCTTGTGGTTGCTCCATATAAATTTCTTCTTCAATGTTTCCATTGAGGAAAGCAGTTTTCACATCCATTTGCCATATCTCATAGTCATAATATATGGCTATGGCAAGCGAAATCCTAATGGACTTAGGCATAGCGATCGGTGAAACAGTTTCCTCAAAATTAATACTGGGTCTTTGAGTGTAACCATTTGCCACTAGTCGCACCTTAAAGGTCATTACTTCTGCATCGACTCTTAGATTTTGGTTATAAATCCACTCGCAACCAACGTGTGTTATATTTTCTGGTGGATCTATTAAAGTCCATACTTTATTGAAGTACATGGAGTCCATTTCGAATTTCATGGCATCAAGCCAATGTGCTGAATCTATGTCCAACATAGCTTCTTCATAAATCTTTGGATCACCATCCAATTAGTTTATCTCATTAAGGAATCCGAACCTATCGAATTACTTCTTGATTTTGTTTGACCTTTTCAGAGGTTATGTCCAAGGCTTTTCATGTTCACTTGTTTCTACCGCTTGTAGGATTTGATTATCATTTTGAACTTTATCAAGTTCAATAACAGCGACATTTCTATCTAATAGAAATTTCTTTTCCAAAAAGGTGGCATTCCGTAAAACAAACACTTTTTGTTCCGAGGGATCATAGAAATAATAACCCAAAGACTCTCTTAAGTTTTGCACAAACTTGCACAAGGTGGATATCGCATCCAACTTGTCTCCTACTAACTGCTTGATGTAAGCGGGAGACCCGTAAACTCTTAGAAAAGAGTAAAAAGGTGCTTTATCATACCATATTTTATGTATTGTCTTTGGCACCAATTTTAAAGGTACTATATTTAGTAACCTCGCCGCCGTTTCTAAGGCGTATCCCCAAAAGGATATATACACATCGAAAAAACTCATTATGGAACGTACAATGTCCAACAATGTGTGGTTTCTTCTCTCGACTACTCTATTATGTTGGGTTGTGCCGGGTGGAGTCCATTGAGAGATAATCCCATTCTTCTTTAGATAATCCAAGAATTTAGTACTTAAGTATTCTCCCCCTTGTTCCGATAGAAGACCCTTAACTTAATCCCTTTTGCTTTTCTACTTCATTCCTATACTCTTTGAACTTTTCAAAGGCTTTGTACTTGTACTTCATAAGATAAACATGTCTGAACCAAGTATGATCATTGGTGAAGGTGATGAAGTATGAACAGTCTCCTCTTGTATCAACTCTTAGTGGTCCCCAAACATCTATATGGATCAAATCTAAAGGACTTATGGTTCGCTTTATTTGTCCTACAAAAGGAGTTTTTGTCATTTTTCTCTTAAACAAGACTCACAAGTGGGAAGATCCTTAATGTTACTAACATTTAGTGCTTTGAGGGCTTCTAACTTGTTCATTATATTTTTGAAAATATGTCCAAGTCTTGCATGCCACAAAATGGCATCTTCTTGGATATCTAATTTTCTCTTACTTTGTTGACTATGTATTAGTGATTGTTGAGAATCTAAAAATTTATAATCCTTTGTTAAGTGTACCATGAGCATTTAAAGAACCAATTCTTTAATGCCTTCAATCTCCCATTTGATATATAAGGATCATATCCTTCACTATCCAAAACAAAAATTGAAATAATATTCTTAACAAGATATTGTACATAATTACAAGGCTCCAATCCAAGTATAAAGTTCCCTAAGTCTAACTTATTATATGCCTTCAACTTTGGCCGCAGCTCTTACTCCTTGGCCAAGGCAGTGGATTATATTCGCATCACTAAGTTTCATTCTTCTTTCTATTTTTTGTAACAAATTACAAAGATAAAACCACATGCAATATCATATATCCATGAGGAAGAATTTATCTTTAAATGCACTTCAATAAAGTGCAAACCCTTTTCAAGGGTTGTAGGTATTCCTTGCAATACCGCTTCCAATGGCCTTCCTCACCAAAGTAGAAACAAGTAATATCGACTATATCCTCTATAATCTTCTTGACTCTACTAGATACCTTTAATTGTTGCTTTCCCTTGGAGGAAGAAATTTTCTTCTTTTTACCTCCCTTTCTAGCACCCCTAAGGCCCTTAAACTTAGAGGAGGAAGTAAGAATCAAAGGTTTGTCCTTGTCATAATAGTGTCCATCTAGACCAACACTTTGATTAATAAAACTCGATGAGGATGTGACAATCAAATTCTCATGGAGATCATTGTCCATCACTATGTCCAAGTTGAAGAGCTTCTCAACAAGCCTAATTATCTTTAGACTATAGTCGATGACATATGACTTCTTTTCCATCATAGCTTGAAAAATCTCCTTTGACAACATGAACATCTCATACCTTGTTTGCTTTACAACTCTTGTAAGCTTTAACCAAGGTATTATTCATGTGTCCTTGAGACTTTTGAAGTATGTAGATACCATCATGAGACTATGGGATAAGACTATCCTTAACCCAATTCATGAACATTTCATGTGTCTCTTGATCTACATTGATCCCCATAGGATAAGGAGTACCATGATATAGGACATATATTTTTTTTCTAGGAATCTAGAATGATTTTGAGTTATAGTCAATCGTGGAAGTTAGGCGTGGTAAGTTTATTGGTTTCTAAAATAGCATTGAGTGGATTCTTAGCCATTTGATTTGAGATTTCAAAAATCTATAAAAGCAAAAAGGAGAGCAAAAGTATGTGATTGAATATTGATATTGAAAACATGTTTATGGACTTTCAAACATATTCTTCTCCCACTATTTTATCAAATTTCTCACCCTCTTGAAGAATTCGGAAAATCTCATTTCCTAGTGAGAATCAAGGCCTAAAAGGACTTGTAGTAGACCCACGACTCGTGAGATATCCACAAACAATCCTAAGGTAAGAAACTTTTGCTAATTGCATCTCTATGCAACCCTTGATATATTTTGCTTCACTTTTCATGTAGACCCAAAACTCATGCGACATCTACACTACTAGGTGTTAAGTCGGACCTACCAATTTGAAAGTGGTATAAGAATAAGGACTCAATTAAAAACATTTAAAAACTGAAATCTAACTTAGTTTACACCAAAAAAGTATCTAAATCTTGCCAATAAAATGGATCAAGGTTAGATTGTTACCTCTCAAGCAAAATTCAACCAAAACATGAAGTAGTGCTTCCTTTCCCGAAAGCAAACTGCTTCTGGCGTAGCAAGGTGTGATCAACTTTTGATTGGGAAAATCACCTTGGATTCAAGCCAAATCTGGACCAAAATTTTGCCAACTTAATGGAGAATGTCCATTTAAAAATTCAGCACCAAAAACCTTCGGAAAGACCTCAAGTAGAGTCCAGAAAATAACTGCTGAAACAGAGGATCACCAAAGCAAGCAATCTGAAATTCATCTTGCCTCTAATGCCAAAGTCTACACACCAATGGACAATCCTTTCCTTAATTAAGCTGGAAAAACTAAGAAGGAAGAGAGCATGGTTGGAGGCTAAAAATGGTGAGGAAGGGAGGAGAAGAGAGTGAAATGTCAACTCATGAGAGAATCACAATTTTGGAGGGAATTTTAGATCTAACTTTTAGATGCACAAAATGTGTGAATGAATAAACAGCTGGCCTCTATATCTATATATAGAGAGAAGATAGTGTGATGCCAAGGTGGCATCACACCTTCCTCAAGGGGGGATCCACCTAAGCATGCCAACTAGCAAGCATCTTGCAAGTTGAATGTTAATTTGAATTTGGATTTAATTTAGAATCTACATTTATTTTATGAAATGTCTACCAATTAAATTTTAATTCATCAAATAAATATTTCATTTGAATTTTTCCTCCAAAATTACTTCTTCAAACTAATTAAATTAAAGCAATTAAATTAAATGCTTAATTAAACTTTGACTTAACCTTTAAGTCAACAAACTTAACTCTTTAGGTTTACTTGACCAATTGATAGTCATATGGCACCAAATTCAATTAACACTTAATTTATTTGGTCTTAATTTAACTCCTTAAATTAATTAGATCAATTTAATAATTAAATTGATTAAGACAAAATAACTAAAAATTGCATCAGCCAAATCCCTCAATTTTCGGTCACCATGGAATTATTCTAACACTTAGAAAATTCCACTCATCATAGTGATATCCGATTGGCTTTTGTGTGTGACCCATTAGGTTCTACCATTCATTGGACATGGGCTCACAACCTTTGTGACTTTAGAATATTATATATTCATGTTAGTTTAAAATTCCTTTTAAACTAACCGACTCAATTCAATTAATTTCTACTAATTGAAGAGTACCCAACTCCATGGTTGATGTCCAACCTCAAGCCCATGGAGCCCAACAATTGGCCGAATGAATGCTTTTGGTGAACTATTCTAGCTCTATACGTACCATGCAAATATGGTCCTTCCGTTTCCTATCTCCATAAAGAGGCCTAGTGCAAGATATTTATCGGCTCCCCAATAGCTTCGTACTATGCATCTATTCTCAATGTTCAATTCGTATTTGTGACCTCATCTTTGGAAAACCCTTTTCCAAATTGTCACAATGCCTTGGCCAAGAACTCCTTGGAATCAATCATTATAGAACGCAAAGGAGATGCGCTCACCCTTCACAAAGACGAAGAGCTAAATTCCATCTTAGATCTCATAAACTTCCATGTCTAAGTAGCTCATACTCAATCACCACTAGAACGCCTGCTAAGTGGTCAAGGATGAGTCAAGACATGAGGACCTAAATACAATGTTACAATATATCCTCAGGTCAATGGACTAATTATATGCGCTAGCGTAAGCTAGAGAACTAGCCACTACTGACATGCTACCACGACTACCTAGTGGATTCTATTGGTGGGTCTCCAGTGCTTTGTTCTCTACCAAGCACCCAATAACAGGCACCCATATCTCATATGGTTTGCTCATAGACGAGAGCAATATCCAACCTTTGGATTATGAATCGTTAGTGCAAGTCTATCCGAATCTTGGATGCCATGTCTCATAAGATTCTAGACTTGGGATGTTTAAGATCACAACCATGCAAGACTTATTCTATGATCATCACTGAGTATACTAACCAAGTCCCATAGTCTTGCGTGATTTAAGGGCTTCGACTAAATGTCAGTGAAATAATATAAGCATAAGATGAATATAGCCATTTGTAATGAATATCATTCAATCAAGATTGTATCACAAGTGAAATAGTTTACATGCCAATTTTATTGGCTTGCGGGATACTATTCCAACACAATTAAGCTTTGATTTGAAATTGCACCATGCCATTCCATGATTCGTGGGACAATGCATGGGAAACGTCAAATTGAAGGTGCATCATATGCTCAGTATGTGATCACACCTTTCCATCATAAGTGTGACCCACAACTCGTGAGATATCACACAAATGAGGTAGGGTCGTCATGCCACCTACTATTGGTAGAATACATGGATTAATTAAAACTCGTTTTAATTTGTATCTATTTTGACTTAATATTTGAAAGCATTTAGACTCCTTTAAGTGGAGAGATTTTCTTGCTTGCAAAGATCTCATCAATTTTATCTTCTTATTTAGGTTTTCTATACTCTAACCATGCATCTCATATATCAACAGGATATAAAAAGCATAAATAAGTAAATGCACCTAGCATGCTCCTAAGGTGGGATGACCATGAGTCTTTAACCAAGTGGTGTACTTAGAGCCATAAGTGCACTACTTAGTTGATTTTAAGTAGGTTTATTAAATTTAGCCATTACATGAGTGTATCCCCATAAATTCATAGGTTTTCATGCCTGCAATGGTTTTCTTTTCTCCTTGTAATATTTACAGGAGAAAAAAATCCTCACTCCTAGTGCTTTTACTCTCATAAAATTTACAAGATAAAAATTAAGAAGCCCCAATTTAATACAACTTTTTTCAACAATTTGAAACAAATAAAATCAATATTAAAGTCTCATAATCATCCCCATTCATTCATCATTCATTCAATAATTAAATGAACAATAAATGAAGAATTGACACTCATTTTCAAAATAAAATGCTTAGCTCATAAATAATGAATTAGCTAACAAAAATAAGCATAACATTTATGCATCTCATTTTTGCACCAAATTGGAGATTAACTTGAACAAGATTTTAAAAGCATTCAAAAATGTCCAATATTTCTTTGCACACTTACACAACATTTGTGCATCAAAAATAGAGATAAAATAATAAAGTTTGATAGGCCAAAAACACCAAAAAAGCACAAAAGTGGGTTCTAGAGTGACCTTGGGCGAGCCACTATCCAACCGACCGGCCAGGCACGCAACGGACATGCACAAGGCATGCCCATTGCTGGGCCAAGTTGCTTCCAGGCAAGGTGGCAGCCTTGCCACAACTCACACTAATCAACCATAAGCACCGTTTTGTGTTTTTGCCACTCTAAACCATATGGACACTTCCATAGCATTATTTCAAAAAAATTCAGATAAATTTTCAGATTATAAATATCTTTAAGAATTGTAAGTTAAAGTTCTCAAACATGCTTCAAAAATTAAGTTTAAGTGAGAATCAACTTTTTCCAAAAATCTTCAATTAACTCCAATCTAATTGGATCCAAAAATGACCAAAACACTTTAAGGCCAAATTTAGTATGCTACATCAACATATAACATCATCCAATGCTAAATCAAAATTTAACATAATCATCCATGAATCAAAAACATACTAACATATGAATTAACTCTTAAAACATATATTAGCATATTTCAATTCATCATCAAAGAAGCCACAAGAAACATCTACCAAACACTCCAATCCATGACTTGGATCAAGTATTTAGAGATCTAAATCAATTCATCACATGAATTAATCGAACAAAAATCCAAATTAAAGCATGAAATAGGCTCTGATACCACTTGAAGTCAAGTGTAGCACAAGGTTCCAAGTAATAAAGCGAAAATAGCTAAATCAAACTTAGCTACACTCAATCCAAGAATCAAATCATGCTTCTAAAAGGGATTTGGTTACAGAAAATTACCTTGATTGCAGAAATTAAAGTAGGAATGAAGACAAGGTTGAACTCATCAAAACTATCTCTTTCTGGCATAGTGGAAATCCAACAATGTTTGCCGTATCAAAACACCTCCAAATTGGATAAAATTTAGAAAGCACCTCTGCAACAACTTTAGGAATATCCAGTAAACATTTTAACTAAAAAAAAAAGTCGGCAAGTGCTTCAAAATCACCTCCAAAGTTTCTGCCCTACAATGGATCTCCAAGAGCAAAGCTATCCAAATGTCTGGCCTCTAATGAAATGATCCACATGCCTAAGGCAAACTCTAATAAGCTTTTAGTGAGCTGGAACACCAAGGGATGAAGAAATGATGAATGCCAAAAAATGAAGGGAAGGTGAAGAAAATTGTGCGAAACTTCAACATATGAGTGGATCACACCTTTGGAGGGAAAAATATAATCTAGCATGAATGTCTTGCACTTGGCTGCCCACTCCTCTATATATAGATGAGAAGGTGTCATGCAAATCGGCATCACACCTCCCATGTGGTAAGGCGCCAACTAAGCAAGACAACTTGCATGAGAAATGTGAATTTCACTTGCATTTGAATTTTATTTGGAGTCTTTATTTCATATCAGGAAATGTCATCCAAATTCATTCTAAATGCACCTCAAATGAAAATTTTCATTTGAATTTTCCTCCAAAATTAATTCTTCACACTAATTAAATTAACTTCTTAATTTAATTAATTGGTCTTGACTTAATTCATTAAGTCAACAAACTTAACTTGTTAAGCTCGAAGGCATTAACTTAACCCTTTAAGTTGACTAATTAATTATCATATAACACTAATTAAATAAACTCCTTAATTTAATTGGTCTAATTTAACTCCCTAAATTCTTTTGATTAATTTAACAATTAAATTAATCAACCCAAAATGACCAACTGTTTTCTCCACAAAATCAATCACTAGGAATTTTCTAACCTTTACAAAATTCCTTGTTGGAATAGTACCCTGCAACCAACTAGATTGGTATTTAAACTATTTTACTTGTGATATAGTTTTGATTGAATGATATTCATTATAAATGGTCATCTTTATCTTATGCTTATATTATTTCATTGGCATTTTCTTGAAGCCCTTAGAACACATAAGACTACGGGGATTGGTCACGCACTGGGTGGTGATCATGAAACAAGTCTTACACAGTCGTGATTCTAAATCTTCCAAGTCGTAGAATATTATAAGATAGCGCATCTAAGGTTCGGATAGATTTGCACTAACGGTGCATAAATCCAATGGTTGGATATTGTTGTGTTTCATGAGCAAACCATTTGAGATATGGGTGCATGTTAGTGGATGCTTGTTATAGAACAAATTCACTAAAGACCCACCCAGAGAATTCACTAGATAGCTATAGTGACAAGTTGGTAGTGACAAGTTCTCCAGCTTACTCTAGTATACATAATTAGTCATTTGACCTGAGGATCCATGGTAACCTTGTGTTTAAGTCCTTATGCTTTGACTCTTCCTTGACCACTTTGCGCGTCTTTTGGGTTGAGCTTGGGCATGAGCTATTTAGACATAGAGGTTTGTTAGATATAAGATGGGATCTCGACTCCTCGTTATTGTGAAGGGCGAGTGCATCTCTTATGTATTCTATAATGACTAATTCCACAAAATCCTTACGCAAAGTAGTATGACAATTTGGAAAAGAAGTTTTCCAAAGATGATGTCATAAAGGGGAATCGAACATTGGGAATAGAAACATAGTATCGAGGCTATTAAGGAGCCAAAAAATATCTTACCCTAGGCCTCTTTTGGGCGATAGGAGATGGAATGACTGTATTTGCACGGCAAGCATACAACTAGAGTGGTTCTCCAAGATCATACTCATTTCAGCTAATTAGTTGGGTTCCATGGGCTTGAGGTTGGACATAGACCATGGAAATTGGGTACTCTTCGATTAATGGAGATTAATTGGATTGAGCTATTGGTTTAAAGGAGTTTAAGCTAATGTGAATATTTTGATATTCTAGAAGTCACAAGAGTTGTGAGCCCATGTCCAATGAATGGTAGAGCATAATGGGTCACACATAAAAGCCAATTGAAAATCTTATTTGATGAAGGGAATTTTCTAAGAGTTAGAAATTCCACTTGATTGATCTTTTGGAGGGAAATGATTGACTAATTTTTGGTCATTTTAGCTTGATCAATTTAATTTTTAAATTGATCCAAATAATCTAAAGAGTTAAATTAGACCAATTAGGTTAAGGAGTTAATTTAATTCATGCCATATGATTACCAATTGGTCAAGTTAACTTAAGAGTTAAGTTGGCACCTTCTAGCTTAAGGAGTTAAGCTAATTGACTTAAAGAGTTAAGTCAAGGTTAATTAATTAAATTAAGGGGTTAATTTGATTAATGTGAAGAATTAATTTGGAGGAAAAATTCAAATGTAAGTGAAATTAAGAATTTTACACAAGCCATTTATCTTGCAAGTTGGTGCCAACCTTATGCGAGGCTTGATGCCAACTTGCATCACATCTCCACCCCTATAAATAGGAGAGAGGAGTGGTGAGGCATGTGTGTTCACACAATCTAAAAGTTAGATTCCATTTTTCCCTCCAATTTTGTGTGATTTTCTTATATGTTGAGGCTTCACATTTTCTGGACCTCTCCCTCCTAAATTTAGCCTTCATCATCTCTCATCTCTCATCTCTCCTAGTTTTTTAGCTAATCTAGGTGCGATTTAGATTTTCCATTGGTGTGTGGATCCTCACATTAGAGGCAATACATTTGAATTGCTTGGCTTTTGGAGATCCATTGTAGTTCAATCTGTTATGAGGCATTTCTGGACTAGCTTTCGATTTTCTATTTTGGATGAATTTTTTTCTGAATCTTAATTGAGGTGTTGATGATCTTCTGTCCAAATTTCAGCTAATTCCAAGATGATTTGATAGAGCAATTGTTTTCGAGAACCTGCTGCGCCGTTGGAAGACAGTTTTCAAGTGTTGAAGTGTTCTTCCTCCTTTCCTTGGATTTTGGGTATTCAAGGTAATCCTTTATCCAAATTTGAATTTAAAGTTTGATTAGAGCCTTGGTATCATGTGTATCCTAGTTAATTTAGCTATTATTATACTTTAATATTGGATCCTAGTGATACACTTGACTTGAAGTGGTATTGGAGCCTCATTTCATGCTTTGATTTAGATTTTTGATTGATTGATTCATGTGATGGATTGATCAAAATTGCCAAATACTTGATCCAATTTATGGATTGGAGTGTTTGGATGATGATGCTTGTGGCTCCTTTGTTGATGAATTGAAATTATGCTAATATGTGTTTTAAGTGTTAATTCATATGTTAGTATGTTTTGATTCATAGTTGCTAATGTTGAATGTTGATTTAGCATTAGTTTATGTTATATGATAATATAGCATGTTAAATTTGGCCTTAATGTGCTTTGGTCATTTTTGGATCCAATTTGATTGGAGATTATTGGAGAATTTAGGAGAATATTAATTCTCACTTAAACTTGATTTTTGAAGCATGTTTGAGCACTTGAATTTTCATTTTTAAAAGGTGTTTTAAATCTGGAATTTCATCTATAATATGTGATTTGATGTTTAGGAGGTGTCCAAAAATTTTTGGTGCATAAAAGTTGAGCAAAAAATGGCTTGACTTGGTCCCAACCCTAAAATAGGGGAGCTCCCACACTCGGCCAGGGGTTGGCCACACAGCAGGCGCACCTAGCACGCGCCTGCTGCAGTCATGCACACAAGCTAGGGCAGTAGCTTCCGGTTACGGGTTGGATGAGTTTTGAGCCAATTTTTGTGTTCCTTTAGAGACCAAAAATAATTCAAATCATGCTAGGTAGGTGCACAAGTGTTGTGCAAGTTCTCAAAATTATGTTTGACATTTTTTATTGCTTTTAAAATCTTGTTAAAGTTAATCTTCAATAATGAAGCATAAATGTTATGCTTGTTCTTGCTTGGTCAATTAATTGTTTATGAGATAAGCATTTATTTGTTAGAATGGAATGTCAATTCATGATTTATTTATTGTCCATATAAGTGTTGAATGAATGATGAATGAATGGGGATGATCATGAGCCTTTAATATTTATTTTATTTGTTTCAATTTGTTGAAAATTGTTGTATTAAATTGGAGCTTGCATACCTCTTAATTTCTATCTTGTAAATGCTATGAGAGTAGAATCACTAGGAGTAAAGATTTCTTTCTCATGTAAATGTTACAAGGAGAAAAGAAGACCATTAGAGGCATGAAGACCCATGAATATATAGGGATACACTCATGTAATAGCTAGATTTAATCAGCCCACTAAAATGTCAACTAAGTAGTGCACCTATGACTCTAAGTGCGCTACTTGGTTAAGACTCATGGTCATCCCACCTTAAGAGCATGCTAGGAGCATTTACTTATTTATGCTTTCAATATTCTATTGATGTATGAAATGCATATTTAGGATATAGAAAACCTAAATAAAAAGATAAAATTGATGAGATCTTTGCAAGAAAAAACCCTTCATTTAGAAAGTCTAAGTGTTTTTAAATATTAAGTCAAAATAGAAACAAATTAGAAGGAGTTTTAATTAATCCATGCTTTCTACCAATGCTATATGACATGACAACGCTACTATCTTTGTTTGATGCACTCGTCACGAAGGTCACACTTAGGTAGAAAACTGTGAGCATATACTTAGCATATGATGCATCTTTGATTTGATGCTTTCTTTACGTAGCTCACATCAAGTGGCATGACTTGGAGTGGTCTTGAATAAATGTTTGGTTAGTAGGTCTGACTTAACAATTAGTAATGTAGAGCTCACTTGACAGAGAGATCTATTTGAAAAGCGAGGCAAAATATATCAAGGGCTGCATAGAGATGCAATTAGCAAAAGTTGCTTACCTTTCGATTATTTGTGGATACACTCATCATGGGGGTCCACTCACAAGTCCTTAGGACCTTAATTCTCACTAGGAAATAAGATTTCCTAAATTCTTCTAAGGGATGAAGGATTTGATAAAATAGTGGGAGAAAAATAAGTTTGAAAGACCATGAACATGTTTTCAATATCAATATTCAATCACTTGCTTATACTCTTCTTTTCGCTTCTTGAAGATTTTTGAAATCTCAAACTTAAAATGGCTAAAAATCCACTCAACTTTATTTTGGAAACCAATAAGCTAATTGGGCTAAATGTTTGCGATTGTTTGAAAAACCTCAAGATAAATCTAAATTTCGAAAAGAGGACTTATGTGCTTGATCAAAGTCTGATGGACACCATTAGTGGTGATGCCATTGATGAAGCACGTAAATTGTTCATGAAGTTTGTGGATGATGATATATAAAGAATATACATCATGATGGCATCTATGACTAATGAGGTTCAAAAGATTCACAAGTATGTTTATATGACTAATAAGCTTCAAAAGATTCACAAGCACATGAAACATGCTCACGAGATCTATCTATATCTACAAGAGTTGTATAGTGTTCAAACTAGACAGGAAAGGCTCGCTTTGTCTAGAGAACTCTTCAAATCAAGAATGAATGAGGGCACTAATGTCCATGATCATAGGCTGATGATCGAGCTCTTTGAGAAGTTAGGTTGGTTAGACGTAATTAGAGCTCTATGTGGATTTGAACCTTCAATCATTGCCTAGCTCATTCGACCAATTTATTATGAACTTTAATATGTCCAAACAAGAAATGACTATTAATGAATTTGTCAATATATTGGTGACCGCCGAGGCAACTATGAAGAAAGACAAGCCTTTTTTGCTTGCTTCCTCTTCTAAGTCTAAGGGCCCTAGGGGTCCTACAAAATGAGGTAAAAGGAAGAAGAGTTCTTCTTCTAAGGGAAAGTAACCCTTGAAGAGTTCAGGTGGAATCAAGAAGAAAGAGGCTAAAACCAATGCTACTTGTTTCCATTGTGGTGAAAAAGACATTGGAAAAGGAATTGCAAGGCTTATGTACATTAGCACCCTTGAGAAGGGTTGTACTTTATTGAAGTGCCCTCATGGGTACCGTATGTAGTTCTCACCTTTGTAATTCGTTATGAGGGATGGAAAGAAGAAATAGTCTCAAAAGAGGGGATACAATCATCCACCTTGGAAATGGAGCAAAGAATGCGGCCATGGTTGAACGTATAGTCAACTTGGACTTGGAGAATGCCGCTATTGTGCTTGATCTTTGTTATTGTGCACCCTCTTTTGTTAAGAACATTATCTCAATTCTTATTTTAGATAATGAAGGATATGATTTTTCTATATCTAATGGGATGTTGAAAATATTAAAGAATGGTTCTTTAGTTGCATAAGGTACATTAAATAATGGATTGTACATATTCAATTCTCAACCTTCATTGATGTACATTCAATCAAGTAAAAAAAAGTGAGATAACCAAGAAGATGCCATCTTGTGCCATGCAAGACTTGGACATATTTTTAAAAATAGGATGAACAAGTTAGAAGCTCTCGAAGCACTAAATGTTAGTAGCATTGAGAATCTTCCTACTTGTGAGTCTTGTTTAAAGGAAAAAATGACCAAGGCTCCTTTTTTAGGACAATCAAAGCACATAATTCCTTTGGATTTGATCCATATGAATGTTTGTGGCCCATTAAGAGTTAGTACGAGATGAGGCTACTCTTACTTCATCACCTTCACCGATGATCATACTCAGTTTGGACACATGTATCTTATGAAGTTCAAGTTCGAAGCTTTTGAAAAGTTTAAAGGGTATAGGAATGAAATAGAAAAGCAAAAGGGACTTAGTATTAAAGCTCTTCGATCGGTTCGAGGGGAAAAATACTTAAATACCGAGTTCTTGGATTATCTAAAGGAGCATGGGATTCTCTTTATAGACTCCATCTGGCATACCCCAACATAATGGAGTAATCGAGAAGAGAAACCGTACTTTGTTGGATATAGTACATTCCATGATAAGCTTTTTCAGTGTGCCTATGTCCTTTTGGGGATATGCTTTAGATACGATGGTGAGGCTACTTAATATGGTACGCTCAAATTCGGTGCCAAAAATGCCAAATGAGATGTGAAATGGCAAAGCACCTTCTGACGCTTTTCTAGGAGTTTGGGGGTTTCTCGCTTACATCAAGCAATTAGTGGGAGATAAATTGGATAGTAGATCCACCTTGTGTAAGTTTGTGGGACACCTAAGAGACTTTTTGGGTTATTACTTTTATGATCCCTCGAAACAAAAGGTGTTTGTTTCAAGGAACACATACTTTGTGGAAAAGCAATTTCTATTAGATAGAAATAACGTTATTGTTGAACTTGATGAAGTTCAAGATGATCAACAAATCCTACAAGCGGTGGAAACAAGTGAGCTATAAGAGCCTTACGCATAACCTTTAAGAAAGTCAGACCGAATCAAGAAATAACCCAAAAGGTTTGGATTCCTTAATGAGATGGGCCAATCATATAGTGATTCGAGTACCTATGAAGAAGCTGTGTTGGTCATAGATTCAAGATATTAGCCCGACACCATGAAATTCAAAATGGATTCTATGTACTCAAACAAAATATGGACTTTAATAGATCCACCAATAGGAATAGTTTTTATTTCGATGACCTTTAAGGCGTGATTAGTGCAAAGGGTTATACTCAAAGGCTCAGTATTTATTTCGATGAAACCTTTTCACTGGTCACTATGTCTAAGTCCATTTGGATTTTACTTGCTATAACTGCATATTTTGACCATGAGATATGACAAATAGATGTGAAAACTGCTTTCCTCAAAGGAAACATTGAAAAAGAAATCTATATGGAGCAACCACAAGGTTTTACATCTAAAGGGAGTGAGCAAAACATTTGCAAACTTAAGAGATCCATTTATGGACTTAAACAAGTATCCCGAAGTTGGAACAATGCTTTATCAAAAATATGTATGAACCATGTGTGTACAAGAAGGCTAGAGGGAGTAGTGTATAGTTTATTATGCTTTATGTCAAAGATATTCTTCTCATTAGGAATATGAGAGCAATGTTAGAGTGTACTAAAGCATATTTATCTATTTAATTCTCCATGAAGAATTTGGGAGAGGCATCCTACGTATTAGGAATACATATCTATAGAGATAGATCAAAGATGATGCTGGGGCTTTCCCAAATACCGTACATTGACAATATATTAAAGAGGTTCAGTATGAAAGAATCCAAGAAGGGATTCTTCTCTATAGGACATATTCTTTGTCTCTCCAAGTTTATGACCCATAAGATTGATGACGAGAGACATAGAATGTCCTACATATCTTATGCATATGCCATAGGGAGCATAATGTATGCCGTTCAATGTAAAAGGTCAGATGTTGCACATGCTCTAAGTGTTACGAACCGCTTTCAATCCGACCCTGGTGAATGTCACTGGATGGCCGTTAAAGTAATCCTTAAGTACTTGAGAAGGACTGAGGATTTGTTTTTGGTACACAACAATGGAAAATTGAAACTTGACAGGTTTTTGAATTCTAGTTTCCAATTTGATGTAGATGACCTAAAATGCACTTCTAGATTCAAATTTTGCATCAACACTAGCGCGATGAGTTGGAAAAGTTCCAAATAAGATGCCACAGTCGATTCAACCACAGAGGCAGAATATATTGCAGCTTCGAAAGTTGTAAACGAAAGTCGTTGAATGAAAAGCTTCATCCAAGAGTTGGATATAATGCCTAGCATTCTTGAGCCAGTTGTTGTCATCTATGATAATAACGGGGTGGTAGCACAAGCTAAAGAGCCAAGATCTCATCAACGATCCAAGCATATTTTGAGGTGGTATCATTTGATCTAGGAGATCATTGATAGAGGCGACATCCGAGTGGAGAAGGTTGCCTCATAAGAGAATACAACAAATCTACTGACTAAATCCCTATCGCAAAAAATCTTTGAAGGACATCTTGAGAAGATAGGTCTTAAGTCTATGGGGAGTTGGCTTTAGGGCAAGTGGGAGTTTGTTGGAATAGTACCTCGTAGCCAAGTAGATTAGCATGTAAAATGTTTCACTTGTGATATAATCTTGATTGGATTATATTAATTATAAATGGTAATCTTCATCTTATGCTTATATTATTTCATTTTTATTGGGATGAAACCCTTAAATCACATAAGACTATGCGACTTGGTCACGCACTGGGTGGTGATCGTGAAAATAAGTTTTACACGGTCGTGATCTTAAATCTTCCAAGCCATAGAATCTTATGAGACAGGGCATATAAGATTTTGATAGACTTGCACAAATGATGTATAAATCTAAGGGTTGGACATTACTTTGTTTCATGAACAAACCATGTGAGGCATAGGTGCATATTAGTGGGTGCTTGTTAGAGAACAAGTTTAATGAAAACCCGCTTGAAGAATCCACTAGATAGCCATAGTGGCAAGTTGATAGTGACAAGTCTCTATTTTACGCTAGTGCATATAATTAGTCCTTGGAACTGAGATCCATGGTAACCTTGTGTTTAGGTCCTCATGCTTTGACTCTTCCTTGACCACTTTGCGGGTCTTTCGGGTTGAGCTTGGGCGTGAGATATTTAGACATAGAGATTTGTGAGATTCAAGATGGGATCCGACTCCTTGTCATTGTGAAGGGCGAGTGCATATCCTATGCATTCTATAATAATCGATTCCACGAAATCCTTGTGCAAGGTAGTATGACAATTTGGAAAAGGAGTTTTTCAAAGATGAGGTCATAAAGGGAAATCAAACATTGGGAATAGAAACATAATATTGAGGCTATTAGAGGGCCGACAAATATCTTACCTTAGGCCTTTTTCATGAGATAGGAGAAGGAAAGACCATATTTGCACAACAAGCGTACAGTTAGAATGGTTATCCAAGAACATATTAATTTTGGCCAATTAGTTTGGCTCTGTGGGCTTGAGGTTGGGCATCGACCATGGAGATTGGGTACTTTTCAATTAATGGAGATTAATTGAATTAGTCATTAGTTTAAAGGAGTTTAAACTAATGTGAATATTTTGACATTCTAAAAGTCACATGAGTTGTGAGCCCATGTCCAATGAATAGTATAACCTAATTGGTCACACACAAAAGCTAATTAAAAATCCTATTTGATGTAGGGAATTTTCTAAGAGTTAGAAATTCAACTTGACCGACTTTTTGGGGGGGAATGGTTGACTAATTTTTTATCATTTTGGCTTGATCAATTTAATTGTTAAATTGATCCAAATAATTGAAGGAGTTAAATTAGACCAATTAAATTTAATTTGTGCCACATGACTATCAATTGGTCAACTTAAGAGTTAAGTTGACATCTTCTGGTTTAAGGAATTAAGCTAATTGACTTAAAGAGTTAAGTCAAGGTTAATTAATTAAATTAAGGGGTTAATTTAATTAATATGAAGAATTAATTTGGAGGGAAAATTTAGATGAAAGAGTTCATTTGAAGTGCATTTAGAATTTATTTGGGTGATATTTCATGAGATGAAATGAAAATTCAAAATGAAATTCAAATGCAAGTGAAATTAAGAATTTCACACATGCCACTTGTCTTGCAAGTTGGCTCCAGCCTCATGAAAGACATGATGCCAACTTGCATCACACATCCACTCCTACAAATAGGAGAGAGGAGTGGTTAGCCATGTGTGTTCACACAATCTAAAAGTTAGATTCCGTTTCCCCCTCCAATTTTGTGTGATTCTCTCATGTGTTGAGGCTTCACATTTTCTTCACCTCTTCCTCCTAAATTCAGCCTTCATCCTCTCTCATCTCTCTCTCATGTGTTGAGGCTTCACATTTTCTTCACCTCTTCCTCCTAAATTCAGCCTTCATCCTCTCTCATCTCTCCTTGATTTTCTAGCTGATCTAGGAGAGATTTGGATTTGCCATTGGTGTGTGGATCGTCACATTAGAGGCAATACATTTGGATAGCTTGGCTTTTGGAGATCTATTATAGTCAAGTCTGTTTGGAGGCATTTTTGGAGTGACTTCCGATTTTTTTTTGGTTGAATTTTTTACTGGATCTTCATCAAGGTGTTGGTGACCTTGTGTCCAAATTTCAGCCAATTCTGAAGTGATTTGATAGGGCAAATATTGCCGAGAACCTGTTGCACTGCTGGAAGATAGTTTTCAAGTGTTGAAGTGTTCTTCCTCATTTCCTTGGATTTTGAGCATTCAAGGTAATCCTTTATCCAAATCTGAATTTAAAGCATAATTAGATCATTGGTCTCGAGTGTAACCTAGTTAATTTAGCTATTTTTGTGCTTTATTATTGGATCCTAATGCTACACTTGACTTCATTCCCTTCATCAAATAGAACTTCATTTAAATTTATGAGTGACCCATTAGGTTCTCCCATTCATTGGACATAGGCTCCAACTCTTGTGAAATTTTGAACATCAAAATATTCACATTAATTTAAACTCCTTTAAAGTAATAACTCAATTCAATTAATTTCTATTAATTGAAGAGTACCCAATTTCTATGGTCGATGTATAGAACACATAAGAGATGCACTCACCCTTCACAACGACGAGGAGATGGATCCCATCTTGGTTATGACAAACCTCCGTATCTAAGTAGTTCATACCAAAGCTCAACCCGGATGACCTACAGAATGGTCAAGGTAGAGTCAAAGCATTGACTTTGAGAACCTAAACATAAGGTTACCATAGATTCCTAGGTCTAAGAAGTAATTATATGCACTAGCGTAAGCTGGAGAACTTGCCACTAAGCTATCTAGTGGATTTTTTGGGCAGGCCTTCAGTGAACTTGTTCTCTAACAAGCACCTACTAACATGCACCCATGTTGAACATGGATTGCTCATGAAACGGAGTAATATCCAGCTCTTTGGACTTATGCATCGTTAGTGCAAGTCTATCCAAATCTTAGATGCCCTGTCTCATAAGATATTATGACTTGGAATATTTTAAGACCACGACCATGTAAGACTTGTTTCATGATCATCACCCAGTGCGTGACCAAGTTTCATAGTCAATTTGATTTATGGGCTTCAACTAAATGCTAGTGAAGTAAAATAAGCATAAGATGAAGATGGCAATTGAAATATAAATATCATTCAATCAAGATTGTCTCACAAGTGAAATAGTTTACATGCCAATCTAATTAGCTGTTGTGCACAATTCCAATAATATGATAAGTACAATGAGTAAATAGGTTAAGCTTATGCAAAGCTCTTACAATAATTTAACTTAACTATCAATTTAAGAAAAAGTTTAACACTGGTTTCTAACTTGTACACTTGAGAAACTTTTGAGAAAGCTTGAGAGAAGTTGAAGTGAGTACCATCACAAGCTTGAATATTTTTTTAGCATTTCTCTCTTGAATTTGAAGTCCATTTCAGAGTATCTATAACCAAACTAGCCATTTATGAACGTTACTCAAGAGTATGGAGTCTTTCTAGATTTTTCCTTTTTGGTTTGATAGACTTTGCTTCCCAGAATTTGACTTCCTGTGTTTTCATTTTTGGTGTAAGTGAGCTGTCAATAGAGATTGTTCTATCTGGAGTCATTCCAAACTATGAATTCAAATTTCAAATTTAAACATTGAAGTTTCCACATCATTTTGGCATGAAATTTGATTTTTCAAGTGATGTTATTAATGCGTGCCATTCAACTACTTCTTGCCAGCTAGAAATCAGAAATCATTCCTTCTTTTAGTTATTTATTTTGAAAATTGGATCAGATGTCAACCATTTCTTGATCCCTTGTATCTAAGAAAGATTGCTTCAAGAAAATCATTAGTATCAAAGATTGGCTTGTTATCATCGAACTCTAAGATTGAACCAAAAGGTAAACAATATCCTCATTTTTTACTATGACAAATAACCAAGTGTTTTAGAAAAAAATTTCAACCAAGTGAGCAAGAAGCAATACTTACATAACCTTTTTTTTTTCTTTTTGAAAAATTATCTGCCCCTGAATGGGAGATTTTTCCCATTTTTGTTCCTCTTAATTTTATAAAAAAACAGCTATTTTCTTAGGAGACTTTTTGAAGAACTTAACTTCATTGTTGAGTCTCTGAACTCAAATCATATTCATCAAACATATGAAGCATATTACATCTTTAGCACAATAATTTGATTATTAATTATTCTAAGTAAGCACAGTATCCCAGTGAGCTGTTTATAGAAGAAATATCTTAAAATTGTGAAAGCAGTTATAATATTGAACATATTAGAGTGTATCCAGTAATTGATACAAAAGGAAATAAAGTTAATATAAATTATTAGAGCCTGTGATATCAGAATTTCCTTCATAGATGAGCATATTATAAGAGCAATTTCAATATCAGAAACTTTCTATTAGAATAATTATATCACTACAAAATAACAATATTTCGTCGAAATTTTTTGGCAGACTTCATCGAAAATTCATCCAAAAATTAAATTTTCAATGAATTTCCAATAGAATTTTGTTCATCGAAAAATTGCTCATCCCAAAAAAGTTTTGATGAGAAATTCCACTGGAAAACATTTATGACAACATTTCCTAGGGAATTCTAAGAAATTCTATTGAAATTTTTTTGCTAAAAATTCCCTTGCAAGTTCCACCAGAAACATTTTGACAGAATTTCATATGGATTTTTTGTTAATGATATTAATTTTTATTTAGAAAATAAAATTTTCTTATTATTTATTAAATATGTACCTTATTCATAAAATTCAAAAATATTATATAATTCATATTACAGTATCCACAAAATAAACTAAAACTAAGCTAAGAGGCACATCATCGGCATTGTCATGTATGTGATCATCTGCCTCATCATCATTATCATCTTCATGCTGTTGTCTGTATGGAGCCAAAGCAGAAAATATTGGTGGTAATCTTTGCATCATGTTGTCAATCTGCAAATGGTGAAATATCCATCTAGTTCATCAGAACAGCAAACAAAAATTTATTAAGGCAATATCAAGTACCTCCTAATTAGATTGTTATGGGAGTATCTAAATTCTCTAAGACATGCTTGCAATTAATAAAAATAATATTTTTTAACAATATAAATAATTTATAAAAAAGAAATGTTTACTTGAAAATAAGCACAACATTAGAAAATGAACAAACAGAGATGAACTATCAAATAAACTTACTAAACATTTAATGGTATGAAATATTCCGAAGTATCAAAAACAAATATAAGATACTAATTAAATAAAATCTAACTATATAATTAAACATTAATATATATCTATCATATTCATGTAGTCATATAATAATATTTATGGTCATATATAATAATTTTATAATTATACTTATTTCTAATTAAAATTTTTAGTTTCTTATCTCTAATTTCTATTTTAGTTTCTTTCTAATTTGCAATTTATAATTTCTAGTTTCTTTCTAATTTATAATCATAAACTCTAATTTCTAGTCAAATTTGTATTTGTAATTTGTAATTTTTATTTTAATTTCTATTTCCAACTTTTGTTTCTAATTTCAAATTTCAAATTTACAATTTCTATTGTATAACATATATATATGTATACTAAATTTCCATCCTAACATTCCTCAAGCAACTCTCTTAATCTTATGTCTTACGATAGTAAAAGCCAAAATTCAACCATTGTTTGGTTTCACCTTTAAAAGTCATTTTTAAGAAATACGTTGTTTAGTCCACTTCAAAACAAATAATATATTTTCTTTATTTTTATATTTTCAAGTAAAGCTAGATATAAAAATGATAATTTTCAATTCATGTTCAAAACTAGTACTCCTTTTTATATGTATAACATACGTAGATGTATATATTAAATATAATATGTATATATATGTATATGCTAATTGCTAACCAAAACAACAACAACAATAGCAGCAATAACAATATATGCATATATATACTAGCATATAACATATGATAAAGTTACATATGTACACATATGGTGTTACATAATATATATACTTACAAAAAGAGAGATAGTGTTAGCTTAGGGATAAGGAAGAAGTAGCAACGGCGGATTGTATTGGAAGAGTAGTGGTAGGTTGGTTGGGGGAGGGGGGAAGGGAGATCTAGGTTGGGGATAGGGTGTTGGGCTAGTGGCATGGGGTGGGTTGGGGGAATAGAAATATGGGGAAGATAGGTGTACTTAAGGAAGATAAAAGTGGGGTAGTAAGGTAGGCAGTGAAGACGAAGAAAAAAGAGTTAGGTAGAGAAAATAAATGTGGAGAAGAAAGGAAGAAAAAGGGGGGTGGATAGGTTCTTATAGTTTTCTGATAGATTTTTTCAACAGAAATTTTGTTGGAAATTTTTTTAAAATTCACCCAAAAAAAAATCTATTTTTTGATGGAATTTCATTAGAAATAAAACATATTTGTCCCGCCTAATTTCTCTTATGGATTTTCTTTGAAACTTTGTAAAAAATCCATCAGAAATAAAGCATATTTATCCCGCCTAATTTTCTTGATGGATTTCCTTCAAAATCCCATCGGAAATCCATCGAAAATGAAGCACATTTATCCCGCCTAACTTTTTTGATGTATTTCTATTGAAACTCGATTAGGATATTTTTTGATCGAAATTCCATAAAAAATCAGTATTTCTTTTTTTGTAGTGTATTAGAATAAGTTAGAGCATGCCAAAAATATTCAGTATCAGAGCAAAGTAGAAAAGTATGATAATTATCCCTATCATAGCCTGTTAGATCAAAATTATAAGTATTTTCAAAATATATCAAAGTAAAACTATAAATAAATAAGAGCATATTAGGAATTATCCAAAATCATATCATGCCAAATCATACAAAGAGCAAACATATAAACATAACATATTAAGCATTTTTCATCAGAATACTTGTTCAAATTCTCCCTCTTTGCATCATCAAGAAAGGGTAAGAAGAATATTAGGAAAAATAGATAAAATTATCCAATAGAATAGTAAAAACTATTTATTACATGCTCAATTAAGATTACCTCACTTATTATGGAGATAAGAGATGCAGTAAGTGATTAATTCAAGGAGTAATGTCTTGAACAAGTAGGCCAAAAACATATTAGATTTTGGACTTCTTCCTCAGATTGACTTGAATGGAGTTAAGTTTGGAGTTCACAGTTTATATGAGGGAAAACATTGGATCGATCTTTGTGTCTATTTGTTGAAGTAGCTCCTTCTTCATTTCTCCAAAGTCCTTATCTTCCTTGCTCAAGTTTTAGAATGAGCATTCTCTTGTTCATCTATCTCAATATCCTCTTTAATCTTTTTTATTTCTCTCTACTAGCCTTATGCTTCTACAACACCAAGGGATCCTCCTTCTGCATAACCCAGTTACGCTTCTTCCTTTGGTAGAATCTAATCTTTAATAGGTTGGTAATAGTAATCATATGTTTTTGTATTTGACTCATAGATTCCTTTAAGTCCTCATATAGTTCAACCTTGAATGCCTTGAAAATCTAAGTAAATAGCATTATGTATGGCAAAACCTTACCTTTGTTCACATAATAGTATATGATGTTTTTTGATCACCAAGTAACCTAAGTTCACCTTGAATCCACTTGAAGCAACATACATCAAATATACCATCATGAAATTTATGTTCATAGTATGAGTAAGTCCAGTGCGAATTAAAATAGTGTCAGAAATCAATTTGTGAAGCATTTTGTTATACGTATTGATTGCACTGTAAGTTTGACCTCCCACAAACTTCTCATAGCCATTTCCTTTCGAGAACATTTTCTTAGCAAAGTTTATATCAAAATAATCTTTGGAGCATCATTCCTTCATCTCAAAATATTTTTGACCCTCATTCTAACAATAACCCAAAATCTTGCACATTTTCTGGATAGTTAACTTGATGTGTGTGCATTCACATAAGACTTAATCATAAGTTTCCTTTTCTCTTTGCCAAGAGTCATATTGACTAAAAACTTAGCGATTAGTTCATGATAGACAAATTCCTCTATTTTCATAATAAAATAAATACTAGCTTTTCTAATTATCTCAAGCAATTTCATATCAAAAGTCAAAGTGAAATCAACTAACCAATACATTCAACCTTTTTGCTTTTGTATTCATTTTCAAACTCTATCTAACAATATTAAGTCAAAAAGTCCTCTGAGAAGGGATTTTCTTTTTCCTTAGAATCACTTTCTTTCCCTTTTGCTTCTTTGTTCTTTCTTTTAGTTTTCTCGTTGCCTTCACTGGCTATCGATCCTTTTTCACTATTGTTACTGGCATAGCCTTGAGTTACTTCAACCTTTTCACTACACCCTTTTCAGACCCAGTTTTTTATTTAAATTCTAGACCAATTTTAGACATTCATTTATTCTCTTTATCCCTAGTCGGAGGTGATATAGTCTTTTCAGGATGTACAACTTTTGGAGGAATGGGAAATGGTTTAAACTTTTTGTTGATGTTTAAAATTTTGGTAGATGTTGTTACCTAATCTTTAGAGGCTGAGTGGACTTCAGATTTAGTAGTAGCCTTTCTTTTGGTCCTTCCCATAATGGCAGGTCCTAGTGATGGAGGCAAAAAAAACTAGGGTTTTCCTTTATGGAAGACAAAAGAGAATGGATGAGTGAACATTTGTGAACGAATGTGCAAATGTGTATATAAAAATTATGCAATAGATAGTGCACATTAACCGTTGGGTAAATGAGTGAAAATAAGTAATTTCAATTCCACATACCAATGAGATATTTAAAGTCTGCCGCCAAATTTTGATAGTTACTAATTCATACATTTAGGGTAAATAAATTTGGATTTTGAATTCAAATCGCTAGTTGAAAAGACTTGACAACTTTCTAGCAATTTTCTCACACAAATTCAACTTCAAAATATTAAATGCGTACTTGAGTAGTAATTTTGCTTATAACCTAGTCTTTTACGATTTGCTTTCTAGGGCACGTAATTTGATTGATTTTCAAAATTCCAGACTATTCTATTTTCTAAAACGATCTTCAGTGAGGGGCTTGGTATATGTAATGGATAAACTTTTGCTCTCAGCTTATCTGCATAATCAGAGCTTGGTGGCACACATTTCAAGATTATCTTCATAAATTGTTGCAGTCATGATAATCTTAGAAGCATAGGATTGTCCAGATGAGTCCAAATCCTTCTGAATTGATTCCAATGTCTTAAGCTGGTTCTGGACCAGGTTCTAGTATCCATCCAAATTCATCATCTTGGAAGGGATAAATATCACATAAGGTGTTGGCGAGAGATGGTTTAGGAAAAGTTGGCACTTTATTTATATAACATAGATGCTTTTATAGAGCTTTCCCCTTTGCTGGGTTGTGATTGAGAGGTTGTGAGAGATTCTTCTATAAGTAGTATTATGGCGAAAGTTATGGCTTTGGAGCACTTCCCATGTAATATGGTCTGTGAAATATAATAATAACTTGTGCTCCTGGTTCTTCTTGTTCCTAAATGGTTTTATGAATTGATTGTATCCAATTTTCTATTGAATGAAACCATAACAAGAAAATCCATAGCAAGGATAGCTCACTCCTCTCATCTTGTAGAAATTCGATCATTTTATGAGGAGACATCTGTACTGCAAAGTACTATAAGCTGCCATGTACCATAGATACCATAGTCCATCTTCTGGTAAAGGAATAACGGAGGATAGGGTTTGAAAACATAAGAAGGTATAATTCAGATAAAAACATGCTTTATCAAGATTAAGGTTAATAGCATTTAAAAATTTTGCAACATAAAGGAAAATATTATTTTTGCAAAATCCTTAATGCTTTGAAAGATAAAGAAAAATATTATTTTTTGCAATATCCATAATGCCATTAAGGGTTTGAAATGCTTCACTAGGTATGGGAATAGTCGCAAAGGTATCTGTAAGATTGCTTGATGAGAACAAGGCCATAAATATAACAGGAATTGTCTTCGTGGTGAAAATAAGAAGGACAAATTTTGGTCTCGAGAGTAAGTCAGGGATGAGATTGGCATCTCCTTTGATGTGTCGAGCTATAAATTGATATTTAGAGAACTTAGCTTTGAGCCTCAACAATTGTGGCTCTAGAACTTTCTTGATCTTGAAATCCATAATCCTCGAGAATGAGGAATTATCCATGTGTACAATAAAATAATATCTAATGAGGTGAAATTCAAATTTCTTAATGTCGTACTTGATGGCAGGGATTTTTTTGTAGATCATGTGGTAATGTTTTTCTACTTTTTTAAATTGTCCATTGACATGACCACAATACTATTGTAATTTCCCATCTTGTTCCTTAATAAGTACGACTCCCCAAAACACATAACTGGCATCTATCTGTAGGATCCTATAGCCTGTGATGGGGATCTTTAGAGATGGTGGGTCTTGAAAGATTTCTTTATGTATCTTGGTAGCTATCGTTTGCTCGTCTCCCCAAGTGTTGGCATCTTTTTTCAACATTCCGAAGAAAATCCTTAATATAATAAACAATATTGAGAAATTGCTAGATCTCTTTAGTAGTAAAGTCCTTATCTTAATACTTGAGGAGCTCCCTAGTGATATGGGGGCTAGGTTGATAATGGCCATTTGAGAACTTCACTCCCAAGAGTTCAATATTGGGCAGTTGATAAAAAATTTCTTTTCAGAAAGTATAATTCCATGGGTCTGGACCAAAACTAAGAATTATTGTAAAAGATTCTAATGGTCCGACTTGTCTTGGGAGAATAACAAGATGTCATCAATATATACCAGTATTCTATGTAAGATGGGCTCAAATATTATTATTATCACCTTTTGGAATAATGATAAGGCAACTTTAAGTCCAAATGGCATTACTGGCCTTTGATACTGGGCATTTGGGATGCAAAAGGACATTTTTGTATTGGTCCTTTGGGATGATGCCCAATTGTCTGTCAGAATAGTGACCCGCAAGCCAATTACATTGGCATGTAAACTATTTCACTTGTGATACAATCTTGATTGAATGACATTCATTATAAATAGTCATCTTCATCTAATGCTTATGCTACTTACTACAACAAATTACACTTTTAGTAACGAATAATTTCATTACCATAAGTCTGAAATTCGTTACCTAAAATATTGGTAATGAATTTTTCGTTACTTGAGTTTAGTGTCCTAAAGCCCGTTGCAAAAAGTCTTAGTAACGAAATTTATGGTTCATTACGAATTGTGGACTTATGGCGATGAAATGTATCATTACCAAAAATATGATATTAGTAACAAAAAAAGTATATTAGTTACAACAGATTTTTACTGCGTAACGAAATATTTAGTTACTAAAACATTGGAAATTTTGTTGCATTTTATTTTTTCGCAACCAATGCATAATATAATGATATTATTTATTTAAGTATAGCCACTAATTGTTTATGTAACAAAATAGTTTGTTACAAATAGTTAAGTCATATTTTAATTCAAAAACAAGTATTTCGTTACTAATGGAATAGATAACTAAGAGTTTTGTTACGAAAGAGTGTAAAAATTTTGTTATATTTAGTACATATAATACATTAATTTTTTAGGCCCACTATCTTCGGCGCAAGGCTGCTGTGGGTGGGCCCAACATTAAACTGTGGGCTTACACTGCTTTCCCCGCTGCCTCAGGCCCCTCTCTCCTAGACGGACTGTTGAATAGATAAGGTTGGATCTCTGGAATTTCTGGGCCTCGGCATAGTCCACACTAGGCCTTTGGCTTGCAGACTGGGCCTCAGGCTATGTACTGGATCGAGGGCTGGTTTGGCATTCCAAGATTGGGCCAGCTTTCAAGCGATCGGGCAGGATTTGTGGGCTTCGATTTGGGCTGCTACTGCATAGGGGCCGCCATGCATATGGATGGGCCATTTCACATTGGACCTTCGCGTACTGGGTCGCTAAGAACCCTGTGAAGGAAATTTCTCTAACACTGGGCCTCAGGCTATGTACTAGACCGAGGGCTGGCTTGGAGTTCCAGGCTTAGGCCAACTTTCAGGCGATCGGGCAAGATCATAGGCTCCAGTTTGGGCTGTTGCATAGGGACCACCATGCATAAGGATGGGTCATTTCACATCAGGCCTTCGCGTGCTAGGCCACTGAGAACTCTAGGAAGCAAATTCCTACAAACTACTGGCAGCAGGGCTCGATCCCACGCCAGTGCCACCCGCCAGCAAGCATCTAACCATCTTGACTGCATCCTCCAAAAGCTAGTGTTGGCATATGCTCAAATACTTATTCATCTCTTCCATATAAAGCTCTCAAGCAATTTCACATGTTATCAAGCAAACATTAATTTATTTTTAAAAATAAAAAATTAATTGCCATTTGAATAAATAAAATAAGAGTATCAAATAGTGTACTAAAAGAAATAAACATAAAGTGTGGGGTAATTATATAACATAGCTGCATGAAACAAAGAAATTTTATTACGTATACGTATATATAATTGTTAGGTAAAGGAATAATATTTTTGCATTGTAAGTTTTGGGTAAAGAAAATACTATAATAATTCATTTCATTAATCAAAATATATGATATTAAAAGACAAGTAGAAATGTAAACTAAGTGGGTGTTTGGCTAAGTTTTTAATGAAAAAATATTATAAGAATTTTTTTATCTTATAAAAATATCAAATTTTATCTTTTAAAATAAGTCTTGCAATGTATGAATAAGAAAAAAACTTAAAATTCATACGGTCTAAATTATTATAGGAGTATATTCAAAATTTAAAGTAAGTTAATACCTCTTTACATTTTGTAGAAGAGCTTATAATATAAAACACTTTATTTTAGAAATTTATAAAAAAAAAATATTTATAAAGAACAATTGGCATTACATATATGTAGTAAAAAACTGTGGACAAAACTCTTTAAAGTAAAAACAAAGGGCAATCTAATAAGCAAAAGAAATAATATTATTAACTGCGGCAGTTTATTATATATGTGACACCCCACCTAGGATAACCCCGAAGCTGGGGTACAACCTCTGTGACACCCCACTTAGGATAACCCCAAAGCTAGAGTTCCACCAATACAAGCTTAGACTATAATGTATAGCATAACCGATAAGCCCATAAAATTTTCAGTAACACTCAAAGAAATCGTCATATTTTAAATCTTAAAGCAGCACTATTGAGGGACCCTATCACATGCCAAGTTCTTGCTGTATCCCAAAAACTCAGTTAAGCCGCAATTAAATACAAGCTCAGAATGTCATTTCATGAAATACAATATATGCGTACCACAAGTCTTAGGTTCGAACTTGACATATCGCAATATCCTTAAATCAAAGTTTAGTCATCAGGTGGACCTATGTGTACATATATCCATCAATACTTTTATGAATAGTCCCATTGGGCTAAGTCATAAGCCCTTATTCCATTTTTGTACTTGTTCGGGAAGGAAATAAAAGAAAAATAACAAGGTAAGTCCGAAGGACTTAGTGAGGGAAAAAAAATGATGAGAGTTAAGGGAAAGCTATCAAGATGTAACAATTAATAAACAAATTCAGTAACAAGCACAACTTTTCAGATTGAATCAACAATGTAATATAGTACACATGATAACAATTTTAATAGGTTGCTGGTCATTCCGTCCTTATCACTCCTAAATCAATTTAAAATTACTAGGACCGGGCATTGGTACATTATAAACAAGATTTTCGTATCGCTCCAATGCTCGAGCACTCAGCTCAGTAGGTAATAATTGATTTATATGGCATGGTCGACCGCATGCCGAATCCCGTCACTCATAATTCGCATCTCCATCTACCTGTAAGTCAGGATCATAGGTAGGTAATAGTCGTAAGACCTGTATCCATCGGTCCATTCTGCCCAGCCATCTTCTGGACCTAACCCCTGGGCACAAACCCTCGTGGCGTCCCTCCGAGTGGAAATCACCTATGGCATCTCATAAGTTAGAATAATATAATGCCAACAGATAAGAATTTAACCTTTAAGGTAATAAACACGAGTATAACCAAGTAAAGTCTAGAAGAGGTCTACTAATGAAATCTAGAGGTGCTGACGGGGATAGACTTAAGAGGGGCCCCCACTTAACATGCCCTGTCAACTAGTATGGCTCTTTGCTATGCTTGACACATAGTTTACAATACTGGCCAAACAAGATATTTAAAAGGGTCAAGAATACAATAATAAGCTTGAATGTAACAAGATACAACCTGTAATATTCAATATACTAGTTGGTAAGGCCATTTCGAAGTTACAAAATGAATCAACAAGTAATATTGGGTTAGCCGACAAAGCTGTAGGGTACAAGGGACAGAAAACAAGTAATATAATAAGAGTTCTAGATGCCAGAACAGAAACAAGCAATAACCCTCACAGAGGTGTACACATTAGAAATAAATAACAATCGAGATTTCAATTAATATACAAATTTTCAATAAGTATGATACATAAACAAAAACCCTTACAAGGGTTTATCACAACAGGTAGGTATGAGAATGGTGCTAAATTGGTAGACCCTGACGGGGTGCAACAAATATAGAATAGCCATGTACAAAGCACGTACCAATTGGTAGACCCTCACCTTAGTAGTTTCAGAAAAAGAAAACCACAATTAGCAATCTATTGGTTAGCAGGACCCACTTATTTAGCACCTATTCAAAAGAGTATATTCATAGTCAAAATTCCCATTCAACCTTATTAATAACAATGATATTATTCATAGTCTGGAATCACTAATTACTCAATCAATATGGTAATTTTAAAGCTTAAACGGTACTATCAGCCCAAAATGGCTAATAAAGTCATTATTGGCAAAATAATCCTAGTTTTCTTGCTCAATAAACTCAATTAATCCCAAAATTAACATATATCAATATAGATTTGGGTCCAAGAATTCAAACAATATCCATACATATAATATTTTTATAGCTAGATACACTTTAGAATCATTTCATCCAAAAGTGCGAGAGAAAGCTATTCCTGCTTCATCATGTTCACCGATGATCATACTCAGTTCGGACATGTGTATCTTATGAAGTACAAGTCCAAAGCCTTTGAAAAGTGCAAAGTGTATAGGAATGAAATAGAAAAGCAAAAGGGACTAAGTATTAAAGCTCTTCGATTGGATCGAGGGGGAGAATACTTGAGTATATAATTCTTGGTTTATCTAAAGAAGAATAGGATTCTCTCTTTATGGGCTCCACTCGGCACACCCCAACATAATGGAGTAGTCGAGAGGAGAAATCATTCCTTGTCGGACATGATACATTCCATGATGAGCTTTTCCAATGTGCCTATATCCTTTTGGAGATACGCTTTAATGATGATGGAGAGATTACTAAATATAGTACCTTCAAAATTGGTGCCAAAAACACCGTATGAGCACTATTTAAAAAATCGGATTGGACCGTCAATGGGCCAGTGAACTGGTCCGATTTTATCAAAAAAACCAAAAAACTAAAAAAAATGCCCTATTTTGTAAAAACCATTCAAATCGACTAGTCGGACCGTTGAACTGTTCATGGTTCAATTGAACCAGATCGGTTTTTTTATTTAATTTTTAATAAAATTAATTAATTTTTTTAAAATTTTTTGGTCTAAATACAAAGTTTGAAGGTTAAGATACATCTCACAAGCTATCTAAAAGTCAAAAAAAGCCTTAGTTTAGAGTTAAGAATTAACTTACACACTCTCAACTTTAAACTTTGGACTTGATATATTTAAATTGTTGTGATCATTTATAATATGAGTTGTGAAATTTGGATTGCAATGTTAGATAATATCATTTAAGCTCTTTATGTTTTATATTTTGGTATTTTATTAATTTTTAAGTAATATATATAATATAAATATATATTTCATAATTATGACGTCATGGTTCAATTACAGTCCGACCAACGATTGAACCAGTGAACCGTGAACTAGTAAGTTTTTCGGTTCAATGAACGGTCCGATTTTTCAAACATTACGCATGAGATATGGTATAGCAAAGCACCCTCTTACACTTATTTAAGAGTTTGGGGGTCTCCCATTTAAGTCTACGGATTAGTGAGAGACAAGTTGGAAAGTAGATCAATCTAAGAGAGTCTTTAGGTTATTACTTTTGTGATCCCTTGGAACAAAATATGTTCATTTCAAGGAATGCTTACTTTTTGGAAAAGAAATTTCTATTAGATAGAAATGGTGTTGTTGTTTAACTTGATGAATTTCAAGATGATCATCAAATCCCCCATGCGGTGGGAAAAAATAAACATTAAGAGCCTTACACATAACCTCTAAGAAGCTCGGACCGAATCAAGAAGCAACCCGAAAGTTTCGCATTTCTTCATGAGATGGAACAATCGGATAGTAATCCAAAGACCTATGAGGAAGTTATGTTGCAAATAGACTTGGGACATTGGCTTGATGTTATGCAATCCGAAATGGACTCCATGTACTCCAAAAGAGTGTAGACTTCGGTAGATCCGTCAGAGAGTATCATACTTATTGGTTGCAAGTGGATCTATAAGCGAAAGGTAGGAGTCGATGGAGAGGTAATGACCTTTAAGATACGACTAGTAGTAAAAGGTTATATTCAAAGACCTAGCATTGATTTCGAGGAAACCTTTTAACTAGTTGCAATGCTTAAGTTTATTCGAAATTTACTTGTCATAGCCGCATACTATGACTATGAAATATGGAAAATGGATGTGAAAGCCGCTTTCCTTAATGCAAACATTGAAGAAGAAATCAATATGGAGCAACCATAAGGTTTTACATCGAAAAGGAGTGATCAAAAAGTTTGAAAACTCGAGAGATCCATTTATGAACTCAAGCAAGCATCCCCAAGTTGGAACATACATTTTGATAAGACAGTCAAATAATTTGGCTTTGTAAAAAATGTATATAAACTTTGTGTGTACAATAAGGCTAGTAGGAGTAGTATACAGTTTATTGTGTTTTATGTCATTGACATTCTTCTCATTGGGAATGAGACAGAAATGTTAGAATGTACTAAAGCATAGTTATCTACACAATTCTTCATAAAGAATTTGGGAGAAGCATCCTAAGTATTAGGAATACATATCTATAGATATATATATATATATATTAAGAGGGGCTTTCTCAAATCCTGTACATTGACAAGATACTAAAGAGGTTTAGTATGAAAGAATCCAATGTACATATCTATAGAGATGTAAGGTGTCCTGTATACCTTATGCGTCCACCATTAGGAGCATAATGTATGCTATTCAATGTACAAGACCGGATGTAGCACACACTTTAAGTGTTATGTGCCATTTTCAGTGTAACCCCGATGAGAGTCACTGGATGGCCGTTAAAGCAATCCTCAAGTACTTGAGAAGGACTAAAGATTTGTTTTTAGTATATAATAATGGAGAATTGAAACTTGAGGGGTTTTTGAATTCTAGTTTCCAATCCGATGTAGATGATATAAAGTCCACTTCGGGATTTAAATTTTGCCTCAATGACAGCACGGTGAGTTGGAAAAGTTCCAAACAAGATAGCACACCTAATTCAACCATAGAGATGGAATACAATACAATTTTGAAAACCGCAAAGAAAGGTGTTAGGATAGAAATTTCATCTAAGAGTTGGATGAGTGCCTAGCGTACATGAGCTTATGGTTATCTTTTAAAGACAACTTTGGGCTTGATCCAATATCTCATCAGTGATCCAAACACAAATAAATGCTTTATTATTTTATATATGATATCATTTGATAGAGATGACATCTAAGTGGAAACAGTTGCCTCAGAAAAGAATATAGCAGATCCTCTGATATAACCCCATAAAAGTAAAAAGGCCTTTGAAGGACATCTTGAGAAGATGGACCTTAAGGCTATGGGGTATTAGCTTTAGTGCAAGTGGAAGATTGTTGGAATAGTGCCCTACAAGACAATTAGATTGACATGTAAATTATTTCACTTGTAATACAATCTTGATTGAATGACATTCATTATAAATGGCCATCTTCATCTTATGCTTATATTACTTCACTAGCATTGATTGAAACCTATAGATCACAGAAGGCTATAGGACTTGGTCGATACACTCAGTGATGATTATGGGATACGTCTTACACGGTCATGATCTTAAATATCCCAAGTCATAAAATCTTATGAGACAGGGCATCTAAGATTTGGATTGACTTCTACTAACGATGCATGATCCAAGGGTTGGATGTTGCTCTATTCTATGAGTAAAACATATAAGATATGGGTGCATATTAGTAGGTGCTTGTTAGAGAACAAGGCATTGGAGGCTAGTTTGGAGAATCCACTCGATAGCTATAGTGGCAAGTTGGTAGTAGCAAGTTTTCCAGCTTATGCTAATGCATATAATTAGTCCATTGTGCTGAGGATCCATGGTAACGTTGTGCTTAGGTCCTCATTCTTTGACTCTTCCTTGGCCACCTAGTGGATCCAATATAGGATCAGACTCCTCATTGTTGTGAGAGGCGAGTACATCTCTTATGTATTCTATGGTGATATTTCCAAAGAGTCCTTATGTAAGGTAGTGTGATGATTTGAAAAAGGAGTTCTCCAAAGATGAGGTCACAAATCAAAATCAAACATTGGGAATAGAAACATAGTATTGAGGCTATTGGGGAGCCAACAAATATCTTGCCATAGACCTCTTTTGGGAGATAGAAAATAGAAGGACATTATTTGCATGGTATGTGTAGAGCTAGAATTGTTCACCTAAAGTACTCATTTAGTCAATTGTTGGGCTCCATGGGCTTGAGGTTGGACATCGACTATGTAGATTGAGTACTCTTCAATCAATAGAGATTAATTTAATTGAGTCGATTAGTTTAAAGAAGTTTAAACTAATGTGAATATTTGATATTCTAAAGTTACAAGAGTTGTGAACCCACGTCCAATGAATGTTAAAACCTAACGGGTCACGCACAAAAACCAATGGGAAATCCTACTTGATGAAGGAAATTTTTTAAATGTTAGGAATATTCTGCCTTGACTGAAATCAAGAGGGAATAGTTGATGCAGTTTTTAGTCATTTTGGCTTGATCAATTTAATTGTTTAATTGATCTAAATAATTTAAGGAGTTAAATCAAATCAATTAAATTAATGGTTAATTTAATTGGTGCCACATGACTATCAATTGGTCAAGTTAACTTAAAGAGTTCATGTAACCATTGCTATCTTAAAAAGTTAAGTTAGTTGATTTAAAAGTTAAGTCAAAGTTTAATTAAATTAAAGTGAAGAATTAATTTTGGAGGGAGAATTCAAATGAAGAGTTAATTTGGTGTGGCATTAGAATTTATTTGGATAACATTTTATGAGATGAAATGAAGATTCCAAATAAAATTCAAATGCACATTAAATTCACATGCAACTTGCTTGCAAGTTGGCAAGCAAATGACACTCCCCCTCATGAGAGGTGGGATGCCACCTAAGCATCACACCATCCCTTCATCTATATATAGATATAGGCCATGATGCCTGTGGTCGAGTGGCATAAGTCTCCCACATAATGTGGAAAGTCAAGAGTTTGAGCTCTAATGAGCTCTTGATATGTGTGTGTGTGTGTGTGTAAATATATATATATATAGAGGGATGGCCAAGAGGTATGTGAATGCAAGCATTTTGCATCTAATTGTTAGATTCCTTTCCTTCCAAAATTGTGTGACTCTCTCATGTGTTGAGAATTCACATTTTTTTTCACCTCTTCCCTCTCTAAATTTTCAGCCTTCATCATCCTCATTTCTCCTTTGATTTTTCAGCTGATGTAGGAGAAATTAGATTGTCTATTGGTGTGTGGATCTTATCATTAGAAGCAATATATTTGGATTGCTAAGCTTTTGAAGATCCTCTATTTAGATAGTAACTTTGGAGCGTCTATTGGAGGTCTTGTAGAAACTGTTTTGAGTTGAAATTTTTCCTTGACAATCATCAAGGTGTTGGTGTTCTTTTGATTCAATTTTCACTCAATTCTGAGGTGATTTAGCTGCGCAAACGTTTCTCACACTCTGCTGCACATGAAGAGATTGCTTTGGAGAGATCTAGCTAGTCTTCATCATTTCGATTGGAATTTACTTTTAAGGTAATTTTATGACCTTAATTCAGTTTTAATAGCATGAATTTGACCATTGTGGAGATGTAAATCAAGTTTTATTTCAGTTTTTAAGTGTCATTAATTGGATCATTGGCTTATACTGTGTTTCATTGTCAAAATCCTGCTTTAAGATCAAACTTACAGAAAACTTTAGTTGAAGTCACATGTAGCACTGGGATCCAATTGTCAAAGCATAAAAATCTAAGCAGATTTGGAAGAAGACTTACGTTGATTTCAGAAAATCAAGGGAAAATGGAAGAAAATCCCAACTCATTGAAAATTGTTTCCCAGGCAGCACAACATAATCCAAGCAACTTTTTCCCAATCAAATGAACTCCAATTTAAGTGAAATTTATACCAAGTGAATACCAACTCCTTCATGTATCTTCAGTAAAAAAACAAGCTCAAAATGGATCCAACAAGACCTCCAAAGGTCACTCCAAAGTCATTGCCCGAAATAATGAATCTCCAAAGGCTGGCAATCCAATTGTCTTGCCTCTAATGTAAAGATCCCCACACCAATGCACAATCCTTTTCTTCTCAATTTCAGCTGGAGAAAAAAGATTAGAATATCTTGGATGAAGGCTTGATTTTGGAGGAAGGGGAAAAAGAGAAGTGAAGCTTCAACACATGACTTGAAAATTTGGAGGGAAATTGAGAGAATCTAATTCGAGCTTGTAAAATTCATGTGGCTGCCCCCTTCACTCTCTATATCTATATATAGAGGGAGGATGGTGTGATGCCAAGTTAGCATCACACCTTCCTTAAGGTGGCTGCCTACTTGCTCTTGCAAGTTGGCATGTGAATTTTGAATTTTATGTGAATTTGAATTTCATTCGGAATCTTTATTTCATCACATGAAATGTTATCCAAATAAACTCTAATTCACAGCACATGAACATTTCATTTGAATTTTCCCTCCAAAATTAATTTTCTATTATAATTAAATTGAACTCTTTAATTTAGTTAATTAACTTTAACTTAAATCTTTAAGTCAATTTGCTTAATTCCTTAACCAAGACATTGTTAACTTAACTGCTTAAGTTAACTTCACCAATTGATAGTCATTTGGCACCAAATAATTAATTCCTTAATTAATTGGGGTTAATTTATCTCCTTAAATTAATTAGATTAATTTAAAAATTAAACTAATGGAGCCAAAAATGACTACAAGTTGTATCAGTCAGTCAAACTCCAAAATCGATTATATAGGAGTTTTCTAACTCTTAGAAAATTCCCCTTCTTGAATTAGGATTTGCAAGTAACTTTTATGTGCAACCCGTTAGGTTCTACCATTTATTGAACATGGGCTTACAACTCTTTGTGACTTTAGAATATCGAATATTCACATTAGTTTGAACTCCTTTAAACTAATTGACTCAATTCAATTGATCTCCATTAATTGAAGAGTATCCAGTCTCCATGGTCGATGTCCAACCTCAAGTTGAGCCCAACTAATTGGCCGAAATGAATGCTTTTGGAGAACCATTCTAGCTCTATGTGTATTATGCAAATACAACCCTTCCGCCTCCTATCTCCCAAAAAAGGCCCAGGGAAGATATTTGTCGCCTCCGTAATACCTTGATTCTTTGTGTCTATTGAAATGTTCGATTCCTCTTTATGACCTCATCTTTGAAAAACTCATTTTCCAAATTTTCATACTACCTTGTGCAAGGATTTCTTAGAATCGATCATTATAGAAGACATAGGAGATATACTTACCCTTCACAACGACGTGGAGCCGAATTCCATCTTCGATCTCATACATCTTCATGTCCAAGTAGTTCATGCTCAATCACCACCTAAACGACCCTCTATGTGGCAAAGGAGGAGTCAAAGCATGAGAACCTAAACACAAGGTTACCATGGATCCTCAGCTCAAAGGACTAATTCTATGCACTAGCGTAAGGTAGAGAACTTGCTACTACCAACTTGCCTCTTCAGCTATCTAGTGGATTCTTTCGGTGGGCCTTCAACGCCCTGTTCTTTAACAAGCACCCAATAACATACACATATATGTCATATGGTATTGCTCATGAAACGAAGCAACATCCAACCCTTGGATTTATGCATCATTAGTGTAAGTCTATCTAGATCTTAGATGCCCTGTCTCTTAAGATCCTATAACTTGGAAGATTTAAATCATGATCGTGTAAGACTTGTTTCATGATCATCACCGAATGTACTGACTAAGTCTCGTAGCCTTGTGTGATCTAAGGGCTTCAACCAAATACCAATGAAGTAGATATAAACATAAGATGAAGATGGCCATTCCAAGAATATAATTCAATCTAGATTGTATCACAAATGAAATAGTTTACATGCTAATCTAATTAGCTTGCGGGGCACTATTCCAACAATCTCCCATTGCCCTAAAGCTAATTCCCCATAGTCTGAAGAACTATCTTCTCAATATGTCCTTCAGAGACCTTTTGCGATAGGGGTTTAGTAAGTGGATCTGCTATATTCTCTTTCGTGGCAACTATTTCCACTCAAATGTCGCATCTATCACCTGAATCAAATGATATCACCTCAAAATGTGGTTAGATTGCTGATAAGATCTTGTTAGCTTGCACTACCTCCTTGTTGTTATCACATAAGACAACTACTAGCTCAGCAATGCCAGGTACTATATCCTACTCTTGGATGAAGATTTTCATTCAAATACTTTCCTTTCTAGCTTCTGAAGCAGCAATACACTCTGTCTCGATGGTTGAATCGGCCATAGCGTGTTGTTTGGAACTCTTCCAACTCATTGTGCCACCATTAAGGCAAAGTATAAATCCAGAAGTGGATTTTAGCTCATCTACATCGGATTAGAAACTAGAGTCCAAAAATTCCTCAAATTTCAATTCTCCATTGCCATATACCAAAAATAAATCCTTAGCCCTTCTCAAATACTTAAGGATTACTTTAACGGCCATCCAGTGATCTCATTAGGGTTGGATTGAAAGTGGCTTGTAACACTTAGAGTGTGTGCCACATTTGGTCTTATATATTGAACGTCATACATTATGTTCCCATTGGCGGATGCATAAGATATGTGGGACATTCTTTGTCTCTCGTCGTTAATCTTAGAGGCCATAGACTTGGAGAGACGAGTGCCATATCCCAAAGGGAGGATTGCCTCTTGGATTCTTCTATAGTAAACCTCTTTTGTATCTTATCAATGTACGGGGTTTAGGAAAGCCGCAACATCCTCTTCGATCTACTTTTATAGATATGTATTCCTAATCAAGGATGCTTCTCCTAAGTCCTTTATGGAGAATTGGGTAGATAATCATTCTTTAGTACACTCTATCATTTCTCTCTCATTTCCAATGAGAAGAATGTCATCAATATAAAGCACAATAAACTGTATGCTACTCCCACTAGCCTTTTTATATATATATAAGGTTCATACACATTTTTGACAAAGCCAAATGAGTTGACTATCTTATCAAAATGTATGTTCCAACTTTGGGATGTCTGTTTGAGTCCATAAATGTATTTATGGAGTTTTCAAACCTTTTGAACACTCTATTTTGATGTGAAACCTTGTTGTTGCTCTATAAAGATTTCTTCTTCAATGTTTTCCATTGAGAAAAGGGATTTTCACATCTATTTGTCATATCTTATGTCATAATATGTGGCTATGGCAAGTAAAACTAGAATAGACTTAGGCATTGCAACTGATAAAAAGGTTTTCTCAAAATCGATATCGAATCTTTGAGTGTAACCTTTTGCCACTAGTCACACCTTAAAGGTCATTACCTCTCCACTGACTCCTAGCTTATGCTTATAGATCCACTTGCAACCAAGGGGACCTATTCCCTCTGGTGGATCTTCCAAAGTCCGTATTTTGTTGGAGCACATGAAGTCCATTTAGGATTTCATAGCGTCAAGCCAATGTCCAAAGTCTATATCCAACATAGCTTCCTCATAGGACTTCAGATTGATATCCGATTTGCCCATCTCATGAAGGAATCCGAACCTTTTAGATTGCTTCTTCATTCGGTCCAACCTTATTAAAGGTTGTGTGTAAGGCTCTTGTTGCTCTTTGGTTTTCACCACTTGTGGGATTTCATGATCATCTTGAACTTCATCAAGTTCAACAATTATGCCTTTTCTATCTAATAGAAAATACTTTTCCAAAAGTTAGCATTCCTTGGAACAAACACCCTTTGTTCCAAGGGATCATAAAAGTAATAATCCAAAAACTCTCTTAGGTATCCCACAAACTTGTAGAAGGTGGATCTACTATCCAACTTATCTCTCACTAATAGCTTAACGTAAGCAGGAGACCTTTAAATCCTTAGATAATGGTAAGAGGGTGCTTTTCCATACCACAAATTATACGGTGTTTTTGGCATCGACTTTAGAGGTGCTATATTTGGTAACTTCGCCATCGTATGTAAGGCATATCCCCAAAAGAATATGGGCACATTGAAAAAGCTCATCATGGAATGTACCATGTCCAAAAAGGTACGATTTCTCTTCTCGGCTACTCTATTATGTTGGGGTGTGCTGGGTGGAGTCCATTGAGAGAAAATCCCATTCTCCTTTAAATAATCTAAGAATTCAATACTTAAGTATTCTCCCCATTGATTCGATCAAAGAACTTTAATACGAAGTCCCTTTTAGTTTTCCACTTCATTCATATACTCTTTGAACCTTTCAAAGACTTCAGACTTGTACTTCAAAAGATACATGTCTAAACCGACTATAGTCATCGGTGAAGGTAAAGAAGTAAGAATAGCCTTCTCTCGTACTAACTCTTAGTGGGCAACAAATATCCATATGAATCAAATTCAAAGGACTTGTGTTGCACTCCGTTTGTCCCAGAAAAAGAGCCTTGGTCTTTTTTCCATTCAAACAAGATTCACAAGTAGGAAGGTCCTCAATGCCACTAACATTTAGTGCTTTGAGAGCTCCTAACTTGTTCATCCTATTTTTAGAGATATGTCCAAGTCTAGCATGCTATAGAATGACATCTTTTTAGTTATCTAATTTTCTTTTACTTGACTGAATGTGCATTAATGAAGGTTGAGAATCAAGTATGTATAATCCTTACTCAATGTGCCTTATGCAATTAAAGAACCATTCTTTAATGCTTTCAATATCCCATTCGATATAGAAAAATTATATCATTCATTATCAGGAACGAGAATAAAAATAATATTCTGAACAAGTTGGGTACATAATAACAAGGATTTAATACAATGCAAGCATTCTCTCAGTCCAACTTGACAACGCTTTGGACCATAGTGGCAACTCTTACTCCATTTCTTAGGTGGAGGATCATATCCCCTTCATTAAGACTCTTTATTCTTTCCACCCCCTGTAATGAATTATAAAGGTAAGAACTACATGATGTATCAAATACCCATGAGGAAGAATTAGTCATCAAGTACACTTCAATAAAGTACATACCCTTCTCAAAGGTTGCAAGGTGAACTTTGCAATTTCTTTTCAAATGCCTCTTTTCAACATAATGGAAATAACTCACATCGGTTTTAGCCTCCTTCTTCTTCTTGACTCCCCCCAAACTCTTTAAGGGTTACTTCCATTTAGAGGAAGAACTCTTCTTCCTTTTGCCTCCCTTTTTAGGTCCCCTAGGGCTCCTAAACTTAGAGAGAAAGCAAGCATAAGAGGCTTTTTCTTTTTCATTGTTGCATCGACAGTCACCAATATGTTCCCTGATTTGTTAATCATGACCTCTTGCTTGGACATATTAAAGTTCATAACGAATTGATCAAATGAAGAGGGCGATAAGTACAAGATCAAATCCACGTAAAGGTCATTGTCCATGATCACACAAGTTATCCAAGCTTCTCGATGAGTCCAAACATCTTAAGCCCGTGATCATGAAAACTCAAACCTTCAACCATCCTTGACCTAAAGAGCTCTCTTGACAATGCGAACCTTTTGTGTTTTGTTTATACACCATACAACTCTTGTAGGTGTGTGTAGATCTCATTTGCATGTTTCATATGCTCATAAGTCTTTTGCAGCTCATTGGTCATGGAAACCATCATGAGGCATCTCACTTGTAGATCATCATCTACAAACTTAGTAAACAATTCATGAGCCTCATTAGTGGCGTCATCAGCCAAGTGTTTTGCGGACTTTGACCAAGGACATAGGTCCTCTTTTCGGAGTCTAGAATTATCTTGAGATTTCTCAACCAATAGGGGAAGTTAGGCCCGGTGAGCTTGTTATTTTCCAAAATAGTGTGGAGTGGGTTCTTAGCCATTTTCTTTTTGAAGATTTTGAAAATCTACAAATGGGGAAAAAGAAAAGCATAAGCATATGATTGAATATTGATATTAAAAACATGTTCATGGCATTTCAAGCATGTTTGTCTCCCACTATTTTATTAAATCCTTCACCCTCTAGAAGAATTGGAGAAATCTCATTTCCTAGTGGGAATCAAGACCCTAAGGACTTGTAAGCCGATCCACGACTTGTGAGATATCCACAAATAATTGAAAGATAAGTAACTTTTGCTGATTGCATCTGATGCAACTCTTGATATATTTTGCCTCATTTTCCATGTAGACCGATGACCCGTGTGACATCTACACTACTAGGTATTAAGTTAAACCTACTAATCATTCTTTGATTCGAGACTGCTCCATGTCATCCCATGACTCGTGTACCAAGGCATGAGAAGCTTAAAATCAAAGGTGCATCATATGCTAAGTATATGGTCACAACTTTCCATAATAAGTGTGACCCACAACTCTTGAGACATCACACAAATGATGGTAGCGTAGTCATGCCACATACTATTGGTAGAAGGCATAGATTAATTAAAATTTCTTTTAATTTGTATCCATTTTAACTTAATATTTGAAAGCATTTAGGCATTCTAAGTGAGGGATTTTCTTGCTTTCAAAGATCTCATCATTTTTTATCTTCTTATTTAGGTTTTCTATATCTTAACCATGCATCTCATACATTAATAGGATATGAAAAGCATAAATAAGTAAATGCGCCTAGCATGCTTCTAGGGTTGGATGACCATAAGCTTTAACTAAGTGATGCACTTAGAGCCATATGTGCACCACTTAGTTAATTTTAAGTGGGTTGATTAAATTTAGCTATTACATGAGTGTATCCCAATACATTCATAGGTCTTCATGCCTCCAATGGTCTTTTTTGCTCCATGAAATTTTTACATAAGAAAGAAATCCTCACTCCCAGTGAATCTACTCTCATAACAATTACAATATAGAAATTAAGAGGTATGCAAGCCCCAATTTAATACAACTCTTTTCAACAACTTGAAACAAATAATATCAATATTAAAGGCTCATGATCATCCCCATTCATTTATTATCCATTCAACAATTGAATGAACAATAGATAAATCTAGAGTCGACATTCAATTCCAACGATTAAATGCTTATCTCATAAACAATTAATTGGCCAAGCAAGGGGAAGTATAACAATTATGCCACATTATTGAAGATTAACTTTAACAAGTTTTTAAAAGCAATCAAAAATGTGAAACTTAATTTTAAATGCCACTAAAGGAACGAAAATAATACTCAACACTTATCTCTCCTCAAAACAACTGCTGTCGGCCCAGCCCGACAGAGGCTGGCAGCAGCCTCAGTTTTGAGGTCATGACCGAGTCAAGTGTTTTTAGGCTCAACTTTTGTGCACCAAAAAATTTAGGATACCTCCTAAATATTAAATCACACTATACAGATGAAATTTCAGACCTAAAACGCCTATTAAAAATGAAATTTCAATTCCTCAATCATGCTTCCAAAAACAAGTTTAAGTAAGAATCATATTCTCTAAAAATCTCCAATAAACTCCAGTCATATTAGATTCAAAAATGACCAAAATGCTTTAAAGCCAAATAAAACATGCCATATCAATATATAATTTCAACTAATACCAAATCAACATTCAACGTTAGCAGTGATGAATTAAAACATACTAATCATATGAATTAAAACTTAAACAATATATTAGCATGCTTTCAATTCATCAAGCAAGGAGCCATGCACAACATCATCCAAACACTCCAATCTATAGGTTGGATCAAGTAATTAGATATTTTGACCAATTCCTTACATGAATCAATCAATCAAAAATCCAAATCACAGCATGAATTAGACTCCGGTACCACTTGAAGTCACATGTAGCACTGAGATCTAATTATCAAAGCATAAAAATGCAAAAATAACTAGGCTACATATGAAGCCAAGGATCTAGGCATGCCATAGATTCAGATTTGGAAGGAGAATTGCCTTGATTTTCAGAAAATCAAAGGAAGGTGGAAAAAAATGTCAACTTCTTGAAAACTATCTCACATGTAGCACACTAGAATCCGAGCAACTTTGGCCTAGCCAAATGAACTCTGATATGAGTGAAATTGTACCAAGCGAACACTTACTCCTTAATGTATCTTAAGTAAAGAAATCAACTCAAAATAGATCTGAAAAGACCTTCAAAGATCACTCCAAAGTCACTGCCCAAAACAGAGGATCTCCAAAGGCTAGCAATCTAATTTTCTTGCTTCTAATGTAAAGGTCCACAAACCAATGAACAATCATTTTCTTCTCAATGTCAGCTCAAGAACAAAGAGAAGAAGAGCTTGGATGAAGGCTTGATTTTGGAAGTAGGAGAAGAAAAGAAGTGAAGCTTTAACATATGTGGCAACACTTGAAAATTTGGAGGAAAATTGAGAGAATTTAATTATAGCTTCCAAAATTCATGTGGCAGCCCCCTTCACTCTCTATATCTATATATAGAGGGAAGATGGTGTGATGCCAAGTTGGCATTACACCATCCTCAAGGTGGCTGCCCACTTGCTCTTGCAAGTTGGCATGTGAATTTGAATTTCATTTAAAATCTTCATTTCATCTCATGAAATGTCATCCAAATAAATTCTAATTCACACCAAATGAACATTTTATTTGAATTTTACCTCCAAAATCAATTCTCCATTTTAATTAAATTAAATTCTTTGATTTAATTAATTAACTTTGACTTAACTCTTTAAGTCAATTTGCGTAACTCCTTAAGCAAGATATTGTCAACTCCTTAAGTTGACCAATTGATAGTCATGTGGCACCAAATGTTTAACTTCTTACTTAATTGGTCTTAATTTAACTTCTTAAATTAATTAGATCAATTTAACAATTAAATTGATTAAGCTAAAAATGACTACAACTTGCACTAATCGGTCAACCTCCAAAATCGGTTATGTAGGAGTTTTCTAACTCTTAGAAAATTTCCCTTTATGAATTAGGATTTGAAATTGGCTTTTATGTGTGACCCATTAGGTTCTACCATTCATTTGACATGGGTTCACCACTCTTTGTGACTTTAGAATATCGAATATTCACATTAGTTTAAACTCCTTTAAACTAATCGACTCAATTAAATTAATCTATATTAATTGAAGAGTACCCAATCTCAATGGTCGATGTCCAACCTCAAGACCATGGATCCCAACAAATTGGCCGAAATAAATGCTTTTGGATAACCATTCTAGCTCTACGTGTACTATGCAAATATGGTCATTCCGTCTCCTATCTCCCGAAAAAACCCTAAGGCAAGATATTTGTTGGCTCTCTAATAGCTTCTATTCTATGTCTCTATTCAAATGTTCAATTCCTCTTTATGATCTCATCCTTGGAAAACTCATTTTTCAAATTGTCATACTACCTTGCGCAATGATTTCTTGGAATCGATCATTATAGAATACATAGGAGATGTACTTGTCCTTCACAATGACAAGGAGTTGGATCCCATCTTGGATCTCACAAATCTCTATGTCTAAGTAGCTCATGCCCAATCACCACCCGAACGACCCGCTCTGTGGCTAAGAAAGAGTCAAAGCATGATAACCTAAATATAAGGTTATCATGGATCCTTAGGTCATATGATTAATTATATACACTAGCATAAGCTGGAGAACTTGCCACTACCGACTTGCCTCTTCAGCTATCTGGTGGGTTCTCCGGGTGGGCCTTCAATACCTTGTCTTCTAACAAGCACCCACTAACATGCACCCATATCTTATATGGTATTGCTCATGCAACGAAGCAATATCCAACCCTTGGAGTTATGTATCGTTAGTGCAAGTCTATCTAGATCTTAGATACCCTGTCTCATAAGGTCTTATGACTTGGAAGATTTAAGATCACGATCGTGTAAGACTTGTTTCATGATCATCATTGAGTGTACTGACCAAGTCCTGTAGCCTTTTGTGATCTAAAGGCTTCAATCAAATGCCAGTGAAGTAAATGTAAGCATAAGATAAAGATGGTCATTCCAAGAATATCATTCAATCAAGATTGTATTACAAGTGAAATAGTTTACATGCGAATCTAATAGGCTTGTGAGGTACTATTCCAACATTGGCTTGGGACAAATATGAGAACAACATTTAGGTCTTCAGAAGGAGAAACTTATAATCTTGCAATAAGTAGTTTAAAGGTTTCTAATCAATGACAAGTCTCTTTTTTTCTCTAACTTGTTCAGATTATTTATTTACATAGAATGCTGGACAAGCCTGACTATTTTTTTTTTTGGCTCGATCAAACCTAGTGTGAGAAGTTGGTTACATTCCTTTCTAGCTACGGTAAGGTCACTGGGTCAATCCATGATGTGTAGCCTTTGTGGGATTGACATCTTCATTCAACATGTGTAGAATGTATAGTATGGAAGCAAGTTCTTGGAAGCTAGTTTCATGGAAAAGATTGTTGTCAATTTTGATCTATATTATAAGGCCCAAAGGCTACATAGGCTTTAGAACCTTTCGACGAGCATCAAGTTTTAAAAAAATTTGTAGCCGTTGACAACTATTATGAAGATTTATGCTCTAGTTGATGCTTTTAAAGCATATTCTGAGTTTGCCCAAAAACTCTAGCAATGCTGTCCAAAATCCCATGCATGTTTCATCCATCCTTATTTATTATGAAAGAATTCTGATTTCTTTATCCAACTACCCTTCAAGTTGAATAAAGACGATAATCCCACAAAAGCTACATATCCTGCAATGGCCCTAGATGACCTTGCTCCAGCATGAAAGGAATACAACCAACATCTCATACTAGGTTTCATCGACCCAACAAAATCTAGTTGGGCTTGTCTAGTATTCTATGTGAATAAGTAGTTTGAACAAGAGAAAAAAATAGACTTGTCATTGATTACTAGCCTTTGAACCACTTCTTGCAAGATGATAAGTTTCTTGTTCCGAAGACATAGATGTTGTTCTCATATTTTTCCTAAGCTAAGGTATTCTCTAAGTTTGATCTTCAAGCAGGATTTTGGCTATTGGACATCGACCTAAAGGATTGGTACAAAAAGGCCTTTTGGATACTAAATGCCCACTGTTAAGGGATGATCATTCCATTTAGACTTAAAGTCACCCCATCATTATTCCAAAAGGCAATGACAAGAATATTTGAGCCCATCCTACATAGCACACTAGTCTATATTGATGATATCCTATTATTCTCCGAAGCCAAGTGGGCTTGAGAATCTTTTACAACAATTCTTAGGTTTGGTGTAAGCCTACGAAATTGTGTTTTCTGAAAAGAAAGTTTTATCAGGAGCCTAATATTGAATTCCTGGAAATTAAGTTCTCAAATGGCCATTATCAACTGGCCCCTATATCACTAAGGAGCTCCTCAATTTTCAAGATATCAACTTCGCTACCAAAGAGATCAACAATTTCTTGATTTTGTTAATTATATTAAGAATTTCCTTCCTAAGTCCTCCAGGTGTACAAGCCAACTCTCCAAAATGCTAAAAAAAAATGCCCCTCTTGGGGAGACTAGCAAACGACAGTTGTTAAGATACTGAAAGAAATATGTCAAGATCTACCACCTCTAAAGATCCCTAGCACAGGCCACAAGATCCTGTAGATAGATGCCAGTGATGAGCTTTAAAGAGCCTTATTCATTGAGGAACTAGATGGGAAATGGTCATGCCAATAGATAGTTAAAAAAAGCAGAAAAATATTACCACACGATCTACAAAGAAATCATTATCATCATGTACAGTATTAAGAAATTTGAATTTCACCTTATTAGATATTATTTTACTATACAAATGGATAATTCCTCATTCCTAAGGATTATGGATTTTAAGAACAAGGGAGTTCCAGAGTCACAAATATTAAGGCTCAAAGATTAGTTCTCTAAATATCAGTTTACAATTCGACACATCAAAGGAGATGCTGATCTCATCCCTAACCTACTCTCTAGACTGAAATATATCCATCTTATTTCCACGACAAAGACCATTCCCATTATCCTTATGTCCTCATCCTCATCAAGAAAATCTACAATTACCTTTCCAACTGCTCCTATACCCAGTGAAGTGAAGGCACATATAGCACTAGGATCCAATAATTAAAAGTTTAAAAAACTAAAGTAAACTACGCTATACGTGCTAATAAGGATCTAAACATGCTCATGATTAGGATTTCGATGGAGAATTACCTTGATTAGAAAAAATTCAAAGGAAAGATGAAGAATACTTCTTCAATCTAGAAACAATCACGCAGTAACACAGCAGATTTGTGCAACTTTTGCCCAATCCAAACTTCTCAAAAAATTTCAAAAATGTTACAGAACCTTCCCAACTCCTTAATGAAGCTACTATAAAAATTTAGCTCAAAAAGCCATAGGGAAATGCCAAAAAAAATTCACCAATCAGACTGTCGTGATAGTGGATCTTCCAAAAACAAGTAATCCAAATATCTTGCCTCTAACAAAATGATCCACATACTAATGCTAAATTCTAATCTCCTTAGTATTAGCTAAAAAATAAAAGAAGATTTACAAAGAAGGAGGCTTGATTTGAGGTAGGAGAAGAAAAGATAAAGTGGAGATTCAACACATGAGGCAACACTCAAGATTTGGAGGGAAAATGCGAAAGAATCTAATTCTTCGCATGGAGAGTGAGGACAGTGTAATGCCAATGTGGCATCACACCTTCTTCAAGGGAGATTGCCAACTTGCCTTGCAAGTTGGCAAGTTTCAAGTCAAATATGAATTTAAATTTTGTGTGCATTTCAATTTCATTTGGAATCTAATTTCAAATTAATTAAAATGCCACATCAAACGAACATTTCATTTGAATTTTCCCTCCAAAATGAATTCCTCTCATTAATTAAATTAGACACTTTAATTTAATTAATTAACATTTGACTTAACTCTTAAGTCAACTAGCTTAACTCTTTAAGCTAAGAATTGTTAACTTAACTCTTTAAGCTAACTTGACCAATTGATAGTCATGTTGCACCAAATAATTAAATCCTTAATTATTGGTATAATTTAACTCATTAAATTAGTTTATGAATTTAACAATTAAATTGACCAAGCCAGAATGACCACAATTTTGCCAATCCTCAAATCAGTCTACTGGGAACATTTTTCTAACACCTAGAAAAATTCTTCCATTAATTTTGGAAATGCAATTGGTTTTTTGTTTGATCCGTTAGGTTCTACCATTCATTGGACATGGGCTCACAACTCTTTGTGACTTTTGAGTATCAAATATTAATTTTAGTTTAAATTCTTTAAACTAATTGACTCAATTCAATTAATCTCCATTAATTGAAAAGTACCTAATCTATATGGTCGATGTCCAACCTCAAGTCCATGGAACCCAACTAATTGGCTGAAATAAATGCTTTTGAAGAACCATTCTAGCTCTATGCGTACTATGCAAATATGGTCATTTTGTCTCCTATCTCCCAAAAGAGGCCTAGGGCAAGATATTTGCCGATTCCTTAATAACCTCGATACTATTTCTCTATTCAAATGTTCAATTTCACTTAATGACTTCATCTTTGGGGTCCTTCACAAAGACAAGAAGTCGGATTCCTTCTTGGATCTCACAAACCTCCATATCTAAGCAGCTCATGCCTAATCACCACTCGAATGTCCTGCTACATGGCTAAGAAGGAGTCAAGGCATGATAACCTAAATACAAGGTTACCATGGATTGTCTGGTCAAAGGACTAATTATATGTATTAGTATAAGCAAGAGAAGTTGCCACTACCAACTTGCTTCTCAGGCTATCTAGTAGATTCTCTAAGTAGGCTTTCAGTGCTTTGTTCTTTAACAAGCACCCAATAATATGCATCCATATCTCATATGGTATTGCTCATGAAACGGAGCAACATCCAACCTTTAGATTTATGCATCGTTAGTGCAAGTCTATCCGGATCTCAGAGGCCCTGTCTCGTAGATCCTATGACTTGAAAAATTTAAGATCACTACTATGTAAGACTTGTTTCATAATCATCACCGAGTTTACTGACCATGTTTTGTAGCCTTGTATGATCTAAGGACTTCAACCAAATGCCAGTGAAGTAATAATGAGCATAAGATGAAGATGGCCATATAAAGATATCATTTAATCAAAATTGTCTTACAAGGAAATAGTTTACAAGGCCAATCTAATTGGCTTATGGGGCAATTTTCCAATAATCTCCCACTTGTCTTAAAGCCAATTCCCCATAGTCTTAAGGCCCGTCTTCTCAAGATGTCCTTTAAAACTATTTGCATTTAGGGGTTTAGTCAATGGTTTTGCTATATTTTTTTCTAAGGCAACTATTTCCACTCAGATGCCACCTCTATCAAGTGATAACACATTTATCTATGTTTGGATCACTAATGAAATCTTGGCTCAAGTCCAAAGTTGCCTTCAAAAGACAACTATAGGCTCATGCACGCTAGGCACTACATCTAACTCTTGGATGCAGTTTCTATCCAAACATCTTCCTTTATGGTTTCCAAAATCGCAATGTATTCTACCTATGTAGTAGAGTCGGCCGTGGTATCTTGTTTCGAACTCTTTCAACTCACTGTGCTATCATTGAGGCAAAATATAAATCCAGAAGTGGATTTTAGGTCATTTATATCGAATTGGAAACTAGAATCCGAAAACCCCTCGAGTTTCAATTCTCTATTGCCTTATACAAAAAAATAACTAAAGGATTATTTTAACGGCCATCTAGTGACATTCACGGGGCTGAATTGGAAACGACTCATAATGCTTAGAGTGTGTGCCGAATTCGATATTGTACATTGAACGGCATACAATATGCTCTACATAAGGTATGTGGGTCATTCTTTATCTCTCGTCGTCAGTCTAAGGAGTCATAGACTTGGAGAGACGAAGACCATGTCCCTGGGAAGGAACCTCATCTTGGATTCTCCATACTAAATCTCTTTAGTATCTTGTCAATGTACTGTGTTTGGGAAAGCCCCAGCATTCTTCCCGATCTATCTCTATTGATACATATTTCCAATATGCAGGATGCTTTTCCCAAATGCTTCATGGAGAATTATGTAGATAAACTTACCTTAGTATACTCTAACATTTCTCTCTCATCCTCAATGAGAATAGCAACATCAACATAAAGCACAATGAGCTTTATATTACTCCCACTAACCTTCTTGTACACACAAGGTTCACACATATTTTTTATAAGCTAAATGATTTGACTTTTTAATCAAAACATACGTTCTAAGTTCGGGACACTTGTTTGAGTTCATAAATGGATCTCTAAAGTTTAGCAAACCTTTTGGTCACTCCCTCCGGATGTAAAACCTTGTGGTTGCACCATATAAATTTCTTCTTCAGTACTTTCATTGAAGAAAGCGGTTTTCATATCCATTTTTCATATCTCATAATTATAATATTCGGCTATGGCAAGTAAAATTTGAATAAATTTAGGCATTGCAATCGTTGAAAAGGTTTTCTCAAAATTGATACCGAATCTTTGAGTGTAACCTTTTGCCACTAGGCGTGCCTTAAAGGTCATTATCTTTCCATCTACTGCTAGCTTTCGCTTATAGATCCACTTACAACTAATGGGAACTATTCCCTTCGATGGATCTATCAAAGTCCATACTTTGTTAGAATATATGGAGTCCATTTCAGATCTCATGGCATCAAGCTAATGTCCCGAGTCTATATCAAACATGGCTTCCTCATAGGTCTTCGGATCTCTATCAGATTGGCCCGTCTCATGAAGGAATCTGAACCTTTTTGGTTGCTTATTGATTTAGACCGACCTTCTTAAAGGTTGTGTGTAAGGCTCTTGATGCTCATTTGTTTCCACTGCTTGTGGTATTTGATGATCATCTTGAACTTCATCAAGTTCAATGACAATGCCATTTCTATATAATAGAAATTCCTTTTCTAAAAAGTAGACGTTCCTCAAGACAAACACCTTTTATTCCAAGGAATCATAAAAATAATAACCCGAAGACTCTCTTAGGTATCCCACAATCTTGCACAAGGTAGATCTACTATCCAACTTGTCTCCCACTATCCATCTCACGTAGGCAGGAGACTTCCAAACCCTAAGGTACTGGTAAGAAGGTGCTTTACCATACCATATCTTATTCAGCGTCTTTGAAACCGACTTTGAAGGTACTTCTCCCAAAAATGATATGGGCACATTGAAAAAGCTCATCATGGTATGTGCTATGTCCAACAAAATACGGTTTATCCTTTCGGCTACTCCATTGAGTTGGGGTATGTCGGGCAGAGCCCATTGAGAGAGAATCCTATTCTTTTTTAGATAATTGAAGAATTCGGTACTTTAATATTCTCCCCCTCAATTCGATCATAGAGCTTTAATACTAAGTGACTTTTGCTTTTCCACTTCATTTCCATACTCTTTAAACTTTTCAAAGGCTTTAGACTTGTACTTCATAAGATACATATGTCCAAACTGACTATAATCATTGGTGAAAGTGATGAAGTAGGAATAACCTCCTCTCACATTAACTCTTAGTGGGCCACAAACATCCGTATGGATCAAATGCAAAAGACTTGTGGTGCGCTCCGTTTGTCCAACAAAATGAGCCTTAATCATTTTTCTCTTCAAACAAAATTCGCAAGTAGGAAGGTCTTCAATGCCACTAGCATTCAGTTCTTTGAGAGCTTCTAACTTGTTCATTCTATTTTTAGAAATACGCCCAAGTCTTACATGCCAAAGAATGGCATCTTCTTAGTTATCTAATTTTCTTTTACTTCATTAAATGTGCTTCAATGATGTTTGAGAATCCAAAAATGTATAATCATTTATTAAGTGTACCATGAGCGACTAAAGAACCCATTCTTTAATACCTTTAGTCTCTCATTTAATGTAGAAGGATCTAATCCTTCGCTCTCCAAAATGGGAATTGAAATAATGATCTCTACAATATATGGTACATAATAACAAAGGTTCAATACAAGTATGAGTTCCCTAAGTCTAACTTATTATATACCGTCGGCTTTGGCCGCAACTCTTACTCCTTTGTGAAAGCGGTGGATTATATCCCCATCACTAAGTTTTATTCTTCTTTCTATTCTTTGTAACAACTTACAAAGATAAGAACTACATGCAATATCAAATATCCATAAGGAACAATTTTATAGTTAAATGTATTTCAATAAAGTACCTATCCTTCTCAAGAGTTGCAATGTATTCCTTGCAATACTGCGTCCAATGGCCTATCTCGCCAAAGTAGAAACAAGTAATATTAACTATATCCTCTATAATCTTCTTGACTCCTCTAGATGCCTTTAATGATTGTTTTCCCTTGGATGAAGAACTTTTCTTCCTTTTATCTCCCTTTCTAGCACCCCCAGGGCCCATAGACTTGGAGGAAGAAGCAAGCATTGATGGTATGCCCTTGTCATGGTAGTCTTTGTCTAGATCAACACTGATCAATAAAAATCGGCGAGGATGTGAGGATCACCATCCTTATGGAGATCATGGTCCATCACTACATTCAAGTTGAAAAGCTTCTCCAAGCCTAATCATCTTTAAACCGTATTCGATGACACATGACTTCACATCTATCCTAGCTTGAAAAATCTCCTTTGAAAACATGAACCTTCTCATACCTTGTTTACTTTTACAACTCTTGTAAACTTAAACCAAGGTACTATTCATGTGTCCTACAGATTTTTGAAGTTTTTAGATGCCTTAATGAGACTATGGGATAGGACTATCCTATACCTAATTCGTCAACATTTCATGTGTCTCTTGGTTTACATTAATCCCCATAGAATTAGGAGTTTCATGATATAGAACATTTATCTATTTCTTGGAATCTAGAACAATTTTTGAGGTTAAGTCAATCATGGAAGTTTGGCCTAGTTGGTTTATTGGTTTCCAAAATAATGTTGAGTGGATTTTAAGTCATTTTGAGATCTCACAAATCCTCAAAGGCGAAAAAGAGAACATAAGCATATGATTGAATTTTGATATTGAAAACATGTTCATGATCTTTCAAGCATTTTTTTCTCCTACTATTTTCTCAAATCTTTCACCCCATAGAAGAATTCGGGAAATCACATTTCCTAGTGAGAATCAACACCCTAAGGACTTGTAAGTGGACCCCCGCTTCGAGTGCATCTACATTACTAAGTGTTATGTCGAACATACCAATCAAACTTTGATTAGAGACAGCTCCACGACATCCCACGACTCGTGTGCCAATGCATGGAGGTTTTCAAATGAAATGGGCATTGTATGCTAAGTATATGGTCACAACTTTCCTCCTAAGTGTGACCCCATTTCGAGTGCCATCACACAAATTCAGTAGTGTCATCATGGCATATACTATTGGTAAAAGGCATAGATTAATTAAAACTCCTTTTATTTTGTATCCATTTTGACTTAATGTTTGAAAACACTTAGATATTCTAAGTGAGGGTTTTTGCTTGCAAAGATCTCATAATTTATCTTTTTATTTAGGTTTTCTATATCCTAACCATGCATCTCATACTTCAGTAGGATATGAAAACCATAAATAAGTAAATGCGCTTAGCATGCTCCTAGGGTAGGATGACCACAATTCTAACCAAGTGGTGCACTTAGAGCCATAGGTGTACCACCTAGTTGATTTTAAGTGAGTTGATTAAATCTAGCTATTACATGAGTATATCCTATACATGAGTGGGTCTTCAAAAGTCTCCATGCCTCCAATGGTCTTCTTTGTTCCATGCAACACTTACATGAGAAAGAAATCCTCGCTCCTAGTGTTTCTACTCTCATAACGTTTACAACATAGAAATTAAGAGGCATGCAAGCCCTAATTTAATACAACCCTTTTCAATAACTTGAAATAAATAAAATTTATATTAAAGGCTCATGATCATCCCTATTCATTCATCATCCATTCAACAATTAAATGAACAATAAATAAATCAAGAATTGACATTCAATTCCAACAATTAAAGGCTTACCTCATAAACAAATAATTGATCAATCAAAAAAGTAAGCATAACATTTATGCATCTCATTTTTTGCATCTCATTTTTGCACTAATTGAAGATTAACTTTAACAAGATTTTAAAAGCAATCAAAAATGTCAAACATAATTTTGAGAACTTGCAAAACACTTGTGCTTTTATCTAGCATGGCTTGAATCAATGCTCAAAACTCATGCCAACCAAAACTGGTCACTGCTGCCTGGGCAGTGTGCACGGCTGAGTAACAAGTGCGTTCACTGCCCTGCCTGTGTGTTGTCCCAGTACAGCAGCACCCCTATTTTGGGGTTGGGATCGAGTCAAGCAATTTTTAGCTCAACTATTGTGCACCAATATCACACATTATAGATGAAATTCTAGATCCAAAACATCTTTCAAAAATAGAATTTCAAGTGCTCAAACATGCTTCGAGAATCAAGTTAAAAGTAAGAATAACATTCTTCAAAAATCTTCAGCAAACTCTAATCAAATTGGATCCAAAAATGACCAAAATATTTTTAGGCTATCAACAACATGCTATGTCAACAAATAACATCAACTAATGCTAAATCAACATTCAACATTAGAATCTATAAATTAAAACATACTAATCATATGAATTAACACTCAACACATATTAGCATGTTTCCAATTCATCAATCAAGGAGCCACACACAACATCATCCAAACACTCCAATCCATCATATGAATCTAGAATTTGGTGATTTTGATCAATCCATCACATGAATCAATCAATCAAAAATTCAAATCAAAGTATGAATTAGGCTCCGATACCATTTAAAGGCACATGTAGTACTAGGATCCAATAATTAAAACTTTAAAAAACTAAAATAAACTAGGCTACACGTGCTGAAAAAGGGTCTAAACTTGCTCATGATTTAGATTTGGATGGAGAATTACCTTGATTAGCAAAAATCCAAAGGAAAGATGAGGAACATGAAAGCAAGTAAGGCACTAGGATCCAATTATAAAAAACTTCGTAAGCTAAATAAACTAGTGCTTACATGCTAACTAGGATCAAATCATGCCTAATATCCAGATTTAGATAGAGTGTTACCTTGAAATGCTAATATCCAAGGAAAAAGTAGTGAATCTTTCACCAACCCAGAATCTGCTAGAAATCGCACTGTAGGAAGGGAGCGATTTTTAACCTCATTAAAACTCCTCCAAAATTCACAAAAAAAATACTGAAACTTCTCAACACTTTGGAGGAAACACAGTAAAAAATTTGAATCCTAGACCTCCCAAAAAAAATTCGCTAAATCGGTGCTCTGCTCAAATGGATCTCTCAACCGTAGCAAACTAACTTGTTTGCCTTTATTGATATGATCCACGCACCAATTGAAACTTCCAAACTCTCCTCACTATAAGCTGGAATAAAGGAGGAGAATGACAATGGTAGAGGTCAATTTGAGATAGGGAAGAAGAGATTTCAACATATGAATGCAATGTTTGCAACGCGTTTTGGAGGGAATTGTGAAAATAATCTAGTTCTTTCACACTTTCAGCAATGACCTATCCTCACACCCACTATATCTATATATAGGGTAGGCGGCCAACCTGCATTGCTAAGGTGGAAAATGCAAATTCAAATCCAATTTGAATTTCATGTGCATCATAATTACATTTGAAATCTAATTTCAAGTTAATTAAGATGCTAATTCAAATGAACATTTTATTTGAATTTTCCCTCCAAAATGTATTCTTCCCATTAATTAAATTAAACACTTTAATTTAATTAATTAACCTTTGACTTGACTCTTAAGTCAAACAAGCAGAACCCTTAAGCTTAAATTTGTTAAATTAACTCATTAAATGAACTTGACCAATTGTTGGTCAATTTGGCACCAAATAATTAACTCCTTAATTATTGGTCTAATTTAATCTTTCAAATTAATTGATTAAATTAGGATTTAAATTAATCAAGCTAAAATTGACCTTTAAATTGGACACCTCAAAATCGGTCCACTATGAGGAATTCTCTAACTCTTAGAAAATTGCTCCATTAACTAAGAAGCTAGTTGGCTTTTGTGCGTGATCCAATAGATTCTACCATTTATTGGACATGAATATAATATATTTATTTTAGTTTAAAACAATTTTAAACTAATTGACTCAATTCAATTAATCTCATTAATTGAAGAGTATACAATCTCCATGGTTGGTGTCCAACCTTAAACCCATGGAGCCCAACTAATTAGCCGAAATGAAAGTTTTAGAGAACCATTATAGCTCTACGCTTACCATGCAAATATGGTCCTTCAATCTCCTATCTCCCAAAAGAGGCCTAGGGTAAGATATTTGCCAACTCCTTAATAACTTCAATACTGCGCCACTATTCCCAATGTTTGATTCCCTTATGTGACCTCATGTTTGGAAAACTCCTTTTACAAATTGTCACACCACCTTGCGGAAGGATTTCTTAGAATTGATCATTATAGAATATATAAGAGATGCACTTGCCCTTCACAAAAGCGAGGAGTCGGATTCCATCTTGGATCTCATAAACCTCCGTGCCAAGTAGCTCATACCCAACCTCAACTCGAAAGACCTGTTAAGTAGTCAAGGAAAAGTCAAAGCATGAGGACCAAACATAAGGTTACCATGGATCCTCAGGTCAAAGGACTAATAATATGAAATAGTGTAAGCAGGAAAATTTACCACTATCGACTTACCACTACGGTAATTTAGTGGAATCTCTAGTGGGCTTTTAGTGCCTTATTCTTTAACAAGCACCCACTAACGTGCACCCACATCTCATACGGTTGCTCATGGAATAGAGTAATATCCAACTCTTGGATTTATGCATCGTCAGTGTAAATCTATTCGGATCTTAGATGCCCTATCTCATAAGTCCTATGACTTGGAAGATTTAAGATCACGACCGTGTGAGACTTATTCCATGGTCATCAAACCAAGTCCCACAGTTAAGAGTGATCTAAGGGCTTCATCCAAATACAAGTGAAGTATCTCATGGCCTTAGGATCCATTTTATCAAGATGTTCTTCGAAGACCTTTTACACTAGAGGTTTTGTCAGTGAATCTGCTATATTCTCTTCTGAGTCAACTCCCTCCACTTGGATGTTGCCTCTATCAATGATCTCTCGAATCAAATGATATCGCCTCAAAATATGCCTGGATTTTTTATTAGATCTTAGATCTATGGCTTGTGCCACTGCTCCATTGTTGTCACAATAGACAACTATTGGCTCAACAATGTTAGGCACTACATTCAACTCTTGAATGAAGTTTTTCATTCAAACATCTTCCTTTGCAGCATCTGAAGTCGTAATATATTCTGCCTCATGGTAGAATCAGCTGTGGTGTCTTGTTTCAACCTCTTCCAACTCACCGCACCGCTATTGAGATGAAATATAAATCTAAAGATAGATTTTAGGTCATCTACATCAAATTAGAAACTTGAATCCAAAAACCCTTCTAGTTTCAATTCTCTATTGCCGTACACCAAAAACATGTCCGTAGTCCTTCTCAAGTATTTAAGGATTACTTTAATAGCTATCCAGTTACTCTCACCGGGATTGGATTGGAACATACTCATAATACTTTAGTGAGTATGCCACATACGATCTTGTACATTGAACTGCATACATTATGCTACCAATAGTGGAGGCATAAGGTATATGGGACATTCTTCATTTCTCTTCCACTGTCTTGGGGGCCACAGACTTGGAGAGACGAATGCTATGTCCTATGGGAAGAAATCTCTTCTTAGGCTCTTCCATACTAAACCTCTTTACTATCTTGTCAATATACGGGATTTAGGATAGCCCCAGTATCCTCTTTGATCTATCTCTATAGATATGTATTTCTAACATAGGATGCTTCTCCTAAATCCTCCATGGAGAATTGTATAGATAACCATATTTTAGTACACTATAACATTTCTACCTCATTCCCAATGAGAAGGATGTCATCGACATAAAGCACAATAAACTCTATACTACTCCCACTAGCTTTCTTCCACACACATGGTTCATATATATTTTTGACAAAGCCAACGATTTTAACGTTTTGTCAAAATGTATGTTCCAACTTCGAGATGCTTGTTGGAGTTTACAAATAGATCTCTGGAGTTTGCAAACCTTTTGCTCACTCCCCTTAGATGTAAAACCTTGTGGTTGCTCTATATAAATTTCTTCTTTAACATCCCTATTGAGGAAAATGATTTTTAACATCCATTTGCAATATCTCATAGTCATAATATACGGCTATGGCAAGTAGAATCTGAATGGACTTAGGCATTACGATGGGTGAAAAGGTTTTCTCAAAATTAATACTGAGTCTTTGATTGTAACCCTTTGCCGCCAGTTGCACCTTAAAAGTCAATACTTCTCTATCTACTCCAAGATTTTGCTTATAGATCCACATACTACTAACTGGAACTATTCCCTTTGGTAGATCTACCGAAGTCTATACTTTGTTTGAGTACAGGGAGTCCATTTCAGATCTCGTGGCTTCAAGCTAACGTCTTGAATCTATGTCCAACATAGCTTCCTCATAGGTCTTTGGATCACTATCCGATAAGCCTATTTCATTAAGGAATCCGAACCTGTCAGGTTGCTTCTTGATTCGGCCTGACCTTCTTAGAGGTTGTGTGTGAGGCTTTTGTTGCTCATTTGTTTCCATTATTTGTGGGATTTCATGATTATTTTGAACTTCATCAAGTTCAATGATAATGCCATTTCTATCTAATAGAAATTCCTTTTCCAAAAAATAGGCTTTCCTTGAAACAAACACCTTTTGTTCCAAGGGATCATAGAAATAGTAACCCTTATACTTCTAGGGTATCCCACAAACTTGCACAAAGTAGATCAATTATCCAACTTATCTTCCACTGTCCATCTCACGTAGGTGCGAGATCCCCAAACCTTGAGATATTGGTAAGAGGGTGCTTTGCCATACCGTATCTCATATAGTGTTTTGGGCACCAACTTCGAAGGTACTATATTTAATAGCTTCGCCGCTGTGTTTAAGGCGTATCCCCAAAAGGATATAGGCACATCAAAAAATCTCATCATGGAACATTCCATGTCTAACAAGGTACGGTTTCGCCTCTCAGCTACTCCATTGTGTTGGGGTGTCCTGGTTGGACTCCATTGAGAGAGAATCCCATTCTTCTTTAGATAATCCAAGAATTCGGTGCTCAAGTGTTCTCCTCCTCGATCCAATCGAAGAGTTTTAATACTTAGCTCCAATTGCTTTTCCACTTCACTCCTATACTCTTTGAACTTTTCAAATACTTCGGACTTTTTCTTCATAAGAAAAATATGTTCGAACTAACTATAGTCATCGGTAAAGGTGATGAAGTAGGAATAGTCTTCTCTCCCACTAATTCTTAGTGGTCCACAAACGTCTGTATGTATCAAATCTAAGAGACTTATGGAGCGCTCTATTTGTCCTACAAATGGAGCTTTGGTCATTTTTCCCTTTAAACAAGGTTCACAAGTAGGAAGGTTCTCATGGCGTCTAGCCAATGTCCCGACTCTATGTCTAATATAGCTTCCTTATACGTCATCGAATCACTATCTAATTGGCTCGTCTCATAAAGGAATCCGAACCTTTTAGGTTTCTTCTTGATTCGATCTAACCTTCTTAGAGGTTGTGTGTAAGGCTCTTGATACTCACTTGTTTCTACAGTTTGTGGAATTCATTGATCATCTTGAACTTCATCAAGTTCAATGATAACGCCCTTTCTATATGATAGAAATTCCTTTTCCAAAAGGTGAGCGTTCCTTGAAACAAACACCTTTTGTTCCAAGGGATCATAAAAGTAATAACCCATAGACTCTTTTGGATATCCCACAAACTTGTACAAGGTGGATCTACTATCCAACTTATCTCCCACTAACCATCTCACGTAGGTGGGAAACCCCCAAACCTTTAGGTAATGGTAAGAAGGTGCTTTGCCAAATCATATCTCATGCGGTGTCTTTGACACTGACTTTAAGGGTACCACATTTAGTAGCCTCACAACTATTTCTAAAGTGTATCCCTAAAGGGATATGGACACATAGGAAAAACTCATTATAGAACGTATCATGCCTAACAAAGTACGATTTCTCCTTTTAGCTACTCCATTATGTTGCGGTATACTGGGTGGAGTCTATTGAGAAAGAATGCCAATCTCCTTTAGATAACCCAAGAATTCGGTACTTAAGTGTTCTCTTCCTCAATCTAATCAAAGAGCTTTGATACTAAGTCCCTTTTGCTTTTTCACTTTCTTCCTATACTCTTTGAACTTTTCAAAGGCTTCGGACTTGTACTTCATAAGATACACAGTCCGAACCAACTATAATCATTGGCGAAGGTGATGATGTAGGAATAGCCTCCTCTCGCACGAAGTCTTAGTGGGCCACAAACATTTGTATGGATCAAATCCAAAGGACTTGTGATGCGTTCCGTTTGTCTTACAAAATAAGCCTTTGTCATTTTCCCTTCAAACAAGATTTACAAGTAGGAAGGTTCTTAATGCCACTAACTTTTAGTACTTTGACAGCTTCTACCTTATTCATCCTATGTTTAGAGATATGACCAAGTTTGCATGCCAAAGAATAACATCTTCTGGGTTATCTAATTTTCTTTTACCTAATTGAATGTGTATTAGTGAAGGTTGAGAATCTAGTATGTATAATCCGTTATTTAATGTACCTTGTACAATTAAAAAATTATTCTTTAATGCTTTCAATACCCCAATCGATATAGAAAAATTAAATCTCGTATTATCCAAAATGGGAATCGAAATAATGTTCTTAACAAGTTGGGGTACATAATAACAATGATCTTACACAATACAAGCATTCCCCAAGTCTAACTTTATTACGCCTTAGATCGTGGCAGCAACTCTTGCTCCATTTGTGAGACAGAGGATCGTATCCCTATCATGTAGACTCTTTCTTCTTTCCATCCTCTGTAACAAATTACAAACGTGAGAACCACAAGACGTATCAAATACCTATGAGGAAGAATTAGTCGTTAAGTGCACTTTAATGAAGTACATGTCCTTCCTGATAGTGCCAAGGTATTCCTTGCAATTTCTTTTCCAATGCCCCTTTTCGCCACAATAAAAACAAGTTGCATCAGTTTTATCACATCTCTTCTTGTTAACTCCCCCTGAAACTTTCAAGGGTTGCCTCCCTTTCTAGGAGGAACTCTTCTTCCTCTTACCTCTCTTTCTAGAACCCCGAGGGCCCTTCGACTTAGAGGTGGAAGCAAGCATAAGAGGCTTTTCTTTTTTCATAGTCACCTCGACGGTCACCATCATGTTCACCAATTTGTTAATCATCACCTTTTGCTTGGACACATTAAAGTTCATAACGAATTGGTCGAGATCATTGTCCATAGCCACGTCTAGTTGTCCAAGCTTTTTGATAAATCTAATCATCTTAAGCATATGATCATGGACACTTGAACCCTCTACCATCCTTCATCTGAAGAGCTCTCTAGACAAAGTGAACCTTTGGTGTCTTGTTTGAACACTATACAACTCATGTAGGTGTTTATAGATATCACTTGCATATCTCATATGCTCGTGAGTCTTTTGGAGCTCATTAGACCTAGAAGCTATCATGAGGCATCTTACTTATAGATCATCATCCACAAGTTTAGTAAACACTTCATAGGTCTCATCAATGGCATCATCACCCAAGGTGTCCGGTGGACATTGATCAAGTACATAAGTGCTCTTTTCAGAGTCAAGAATGATTTTAAGGTTCCTTAACTAATCACGAAAGTTAGGCCTGATGAGTTTTTTGTTTTCCAAAATGCTTGCGAGTGGATTTTTAGCCATTTTATTTTTGAAGATTTCAAAAATCTACAAGAGGCGAAGAAAGAATATAAGTATATGATTGAATTTTGATATTGAAAATATGTTCATGGTCTTTCAAGCATCTTTTTCTCCCACTATTTTATCAAATCCTTCACCCCCTAGAAGAATTTGGGAAATCTCATTTTCTAGTGAGAATCAAGATCCTAAGGACTTGTAAGTGGACCCCCGCTTCAAGTGCCATCCACAAACAATCCAAAGGTAAACAACATTTGCTAATTGCATCTCATGCAAACTCTTAGTATATTTTGCCTCAGTTTTCACGAAGACACCCCACTTTAAGTACATCTATATTACTTAGTGTAAAGTTGAACCTACCAATCAAACTTTGATTTGAGACGGCTTCATAATATGCCATGCTTTGTGTGCTAATGGTTGGAGGTTCTCAAATCAAAGGTGCATTACATGCTAAGTGTACGCTCACAACTTTCCTCCTAAATGTGACTCCCGTTTCGAGGGCCATCACATAAATTCAGTAGCGACGTCATGGCATATACTATTGGTAGAAGGCATGGATTAATTAAAACTCCTTTTAGTTTATATTCATTTTGACTTAATATTGAAAACACTTAGATATTCCAAGTGGAGGGTTTTTGATTGCAAAGATCTCATCATTTTATCTTCTTATTTAAGTTTTCTGTATCCTAACCATGTATCTCTTACATCAATAGAATATGGAAAGCGTAAATAAATAAATACGTCTAGCATGCTCCTATGTGGGATGACCATGAGCCTAACTAAGTGGTGCCCTTAGAGCCATAGGTGCACTACCTAGTTGATTCTAAGTAGGTTAATCAAATCTAGTTATTACATGACCGTATCCCTATACATTCATGGGTCTTCTTGGGTCTCTATGCCTCTAATGGTCTACTTGCTCCTTGTAACATTTACAAGAGAAAGAAATCCTCACTCCTAATGGTTCTACTCTCATAACATTTACAAGATAGAAATTAAGAGGCATGCAAACCACAATTTAATACAACCATTTTCAATAATTTGAAACAAATAAAATCAATATTAAAGGCTCATGATCATCCTTATTCATTCATTATTCATTTAACAATTAAATGAATAATAAATAAATCTAGAATTAACAATTAATTCCAACAATTAGATGCTTATCTCATAAATAAATAATTGGCCAGGTAAGAGGAAACATAACAATTATGCCATAAATTGAAGATTAACTTCAATGGATTTTTAAAAGCTTTCAAAAATGTCAAACAGAACTTTGCAAACTTGCACAACGCTTGTGCATCTATCATGTGGGAATCAAAACACTTTTGGTCACATAAAAGAGCACCAAATCCAGCAAAATGAAAATTGGCTAGTGTCCGCCCAAGTTGGGCGCATGGCCGCATGGCAAGCTTTCCCGCAACTAGGCTAGTGCTCGGCCATGTAGGTGGCAGCCCCTGTTTTCAAGTTTTAATCGAGTCAAGTGTCAATTAGCTCAACTTTGGTCCACAAAAAATTTTAGGACACTTTTTAAACATTAAAACACACATTATAGATAAAATTCCAAATTCAAAACTCCTTTAAAAAAAAGAATTTTAAGTGCTCAATCATGCTTTCAAAAACAAGTTCAAATAAGAATAACATTCTTCAAAAATCTTCAACAAAACTCCAATCAAATTGGATCTTAAAATGACCAAACAACTTAAGGTCAATCAACACGTGCTATATCAACATATAACATCAATTAATGCCAAATCAACATTCAACGTTATTAGCTATGAATTAAAACATACTAATCATATGAATCAACACCTAAAACATATAATAGCATGCTTTCAATTCATCAATCAAGGAGCCATATTCATCTAAACATTCCAATCTATCATATGAATTGAGAATTTGGTGATTTTGATCAATTCATCACATGAATCAATCAATCAAAAAAATCCAAATCAAAGCATGAATTAGGCTCTGATACCACTTGAAGGTAAGTAAGACACAAGGATCCAATAATTAGAACTTCAAAATCTAAAATTAACTAGTGCTTTATAGGCAAACAAGGTTCTAAACATGCTTGGGATTTAGATGTGGATAGAGAGTTACCTTGATTAGCAAATTCCAAAGGAAGTATGAAAAACTCTTCTTCAATCTAGAATCTATCAAACAGCAGCGCAGCTAGAAGGATGCAACTTTTAGATAATTCAAATGCCTCCAAAAATTTTGAAAAAATTCTAGTAGATCCTTAATGCTTTGATGAAGCTACTGTGAAAATTTCATATCAAAACTCCTTTTTGGATCTCTTGGAAAAAATTTGCCAAGTCACTGCCCTGACTAGTAGATCTCCAAGGCACATCAATCCTATTGTCTTGCCTCTATCAATATGATCCACACACCAATTGTTGGAATAGCTCCCCGCAAGCTAATAAGATTGGCATGTAGACTATTTCACTTGTGATACAATCCTGATTGAATTATATTCTTTATAAATGGCCATCTTCATCTTATGGTTATATTACTTCACTGGTATTTGGTGATCATGGAATAAGTCTTATACGGTCGTAATCCTAAACATCCCAAGGCATATAATCTTATAAGACAAGGCATCTAAGATTCGGATAGACTTACACTGATGATGCAAAATCCAAGGGTTGGATGTTCCTCCATTCCATGAGCAAATCATACGAGATATGGATGCATGTTAGTAAGTGCTTATTAGAGAACAAGGCACTAGCGACCCGCACGGAGAATTCACTATGTAGCCATAGTGGCAAGTCAGTAATGGTAAGTTCTCCAAGCTTACACTAATGCATATAATTAGTCCTTTGACCTGAGGATCCATTGTAACCTTGTGTTTCGGTCTTCATACTTTGACTCATCCCTGGTCACCTAGTGGGGCCGTTCGGGTTGTGCTTGGGTATGAGCTACTTAGACATGAAGGTTTATGAGATCCAAGATGGGATCCAACTCTTTGTCTCTGTGAAGGACGAGTGCATCTCCTATGCGTTCCATAATGATTGATTCCAGTAAGTCATTGGCTAAAGCAGTGTGACAATTTAGAAAAGGGTTTTCCAAAGATGAGGTCACAAATAGAAATTGGACATTAAGAATAGATGTGTAGTATCGAGGCTATTAGGGAGCTAACAAATATCTTGCCCTAAGCCTCTTTCATGGAGATAGGAGATGGAAGGGCTATATTTACATGCTATGCGTAGAGCTAGAATGGTTTACCAAAAGCATTCATTCAACCAATTGTTGGGGCCCATGGGCTTGAGGTTGGATATCGATCATGGAGATTGGGTACTCTTCAATTAATAGAGATTAATTGAATTGAGTCAGTTAGTTTAAAGGAGTTTAAACTAATATGAATATATGATATTCTAAAGTTACAATGGTTGTGAGCCCATGTCCAATGAGCGGTAGAACCTAATGGGTTTCACACAAAATCCAATTGAAAATCCTATATGATGAGAGGAATTTTTTAAGTGTTAGAAAAATTCCAAGGTGACTAAAAATTGAGGGATTCGGTTGATGCAATTCTTAGTCATTTTGGGTTTAATCAATTTAGTTGTTAATTGATTTAATTAATTTAAAAGGGTTGAATTATGACCAATTAAATTAAGTATTAATTTAATTTGGTGCCACATGACTATCAATTGGTCAAGTTAGCTTAAAGTGTTAACTAAAACTAGCTTAAAGAGTTAAGTTATTTGACATAACGGTTAAGTCAATGTTTAATTAAATTAAAGTGTTTAATTTAATTAAAGTGAAGAAATAATTTTGGATAGATAATTCAAATGAAATGTTCATTTGGTGTGGATTTAGAATTTATTTGATAGACATTTCATAATATGAAATGTAGATTCCAAATTAAATTCAAATTCAAAACAAATTCACATACAACTTGCAAGATGCTTGCAAGTTGGCATGCTTAGGTAGCTCCCCTCCTTAAGGAAGGTGTGGTGCCACCTTGGCATCACACCATTATCCTTCCAGATATAGATATATATGGGGGCGGCCACAAGAGATTCATTCACACATTTTGTGCATCCAAAAGTTAGATCCAAAATTTCCCCCAAAATTGTGATTCGCTCATGAGTTTAGGTTTCACTCTCTTCTTCACCCCCTTCACCATTTTTGGCCTCCAACCAAGCCCACTTTCTTCTTAGTTTTTCCAGATGAATTAAGGAGAAAAGAATTGTCCAATGGTGTGTGGACTTTCGCATTAGAGGGAAGACAAATTTTGGATTGCTTGCTTTAGTGATCTTCTATTCCAGCAGTGGCTTTCTGGACTCTTTTCGAGGTCTTTCCAAAGGTTTTCGGTGCTGAAAATTTTACTGGACATTCTTCATTGAGTTGGAAAAACTTTGGTTTAGATTTGTCTTGAATCCGAGGTGATTTGCCCGATCAAAAGTTGATCACACCTTGCTGTGCCAGAATCTGTCAGCTATCGGGAAAGGAAGTACAACTTCAAGTTTTGGTTGGATTTTGCTTTAGAGGTAGCAATCTGAACTTGATCCATTATATTGGCATGATTTATATCCTTTTGGTGGTGTAAACTAAGTTAGATTTCAGTTTTTAATTGTTTTAAATTGGATCCTTAGTCTTACACCTCTTTCAAGTAGTATTAGAGCCTAATTTCATGCTATATTTTGGATTCTCTTTTGATTGATTCATGTGATGAATTAATCTAGATCTTCAAACACTTGATTCAAATCATGTATTGGAGTGTTTGGCTAATGATGCTTGTGGCTCCTCTGATGATGAATAGATATTATGCTAATATGTATTTCAATTGTTAATTCATATGTTAGTGTAATTTGATTCATGATTAGCTAATGTTAAATTTAAATTCAGCATTGGATGATATTATATGTTGATATATCATGTGATATTCGGCCTTAAATTATTTTGGTCATTTTTGGATCCTATTGGATTGGATTTAATTGGAGATTTTTGGAAGAATGTGATTCTCACTTAAACTTGATTTTTGAAACATGTTTGAGCTCATGATTTTTTAGACTTGAAAGGTGTTTTAAATCTGAAATTACATCTAAATTGTGTGGAAATGATGTTTAGAATTTTTTTTGAATGTTTGATGCACAAAAGGTTGAGCTAAAATAGAACAAATATCGCCAAGACCATGTGACTGAGCGGTTGCCCAGCCTGGCCCGGTGTTAGCTGGCAACGAGCGCGCCTGCTGCATGGTAGTGCACCTAGCACTGGTTGGCAATAGCTTGCTATCTATCTAGGCAGTTTTTTGGCTTCTTTTTGTGATCAAAAGTGAATTGTTTCACACATAATAGATGCACAAGTGTTGTGCAAGTTCTCAAAATTATGTTTGACATTTTGATGCTTTCTTAAATCTTGTTAAAGTTAGTCTCCAAATGTTGCAAAAATAGGATGCATAAATGTTATGCTTGTTTTTACTTGACCAATTAATTGTTTATATGATAAGCATTTAATTATTGGAATTGAATGTCAATTCTTAATTTATTTATTGTTCATTTAATTGTTGAATGGATGATGAATGAATGGGGATGATCATGAACCTTTAATATTGATTTTATTTGTTTCAAAGTTGTTGAAATGGGTTGTATTAAATTGGGGCTTGCATGCCTCTTTATTTCTATCTTGTAAATGCTATGAGAGTAGAATCACTAGGAGTGAGGATTTCTTTCTCATGTAATTGTTACAAGGAGCAAAGACCCATATATGTATGGGATACATTTAATGTAATAGCTAGATTTAATCAACCCACTTAAAATCAATTAAGTGATGCATTTATGGCTCTAAAGTGCATCACTTGATTAGGCTCATGGTTATCTCACCCTAGGAGCAAGCTCGGTGCATTTACTTATTTATGCTTTCCATATCCTATTGATGTATGTGATGTATGTATTAAGATATAGAAAACCTAAATAAGAAGATAAACTTGGTGAGATCTTGGTAAGCAAGTTAAAAATCTTTCCATTTAGAATGTCTCAGTTCTCCCAAATATTCATAATGGATATAAATTAAAAGGAGTTTTAATTAATTCATGCCTTCTATCAAGAGTATATCCTGCGATGATGTTACTAATTTTGTGTGATGGCACCGGTCACAGAGGTTACACTCATGAGGAAAGCTGTGAGGATATACTTAGCATATGATGCACCTCTAATTTGGGGCTTTCCACACATTGGCACTTGGTCACAGGGGATGTTGTGGAGCGGTCTTGAATCGAAGTTTGATTGGTAGGTTTGACTTAACACTTAGTAATATAGATGTTGCACGAGTCATGGATCTATATAAAAAGTGAGGCAAAATATATCAAGAATCACATGCGACGTAATTAGCAAGTGTTGCTTATCCTTAGATTGTTTGTGGATGGCACTCAATCACAGGGGTCTACTTGCAAGTCTTTGGAGTCTTAATTCTCACTAGGAAATATGATTTCCCCAATTCTTCTAGGCAGTAAAGGATTTGATAAAATAATGGTAAAAGAATATGCTTAAGACCATAAGCATGTTTTCAAAATATCAAATATTTAATCACATGCTAATAATCTCTTTTATCGCTTTTTGTAGATTTGTGAAATCTTCAAACTCAAAATGGCTAAAAATCTACTCACAACGATTTTGGAAACCAATAAACTAATCAGGCCCAATTTTGGCGAATGGCTGAGAAATCTCAAAATAGTGCTTGAATCTAAGAAAAGGACTTGTGTACTTGATCAAAGTCCACCGAAAACCATTGGCGATAATGCCACCAATGAGGCCTATGAATTGTTCATTGAGTTTGTGGAGGATGATCTACAAACAAGGTATCTCATGATGGCAACTATATCTAATGAGTTGCAAAAGACTCATGAGCATATGAAACATGCAAATGAGATCTATGCATATCTACAATAGTTTTATGATGTCCAAACTAGATACAAATGGTTCGCTTTGTCTAGGGAGCTCTTTAGAAGTAGAATGGCTGAGGGCATAAGTGTCCATGATCATGGGCTTAAAATGATTAGACTCGTTGAAAAATTTAGACAACTTGATGTGATCATGGACAATGACCTCTATATGGATTTGATCCTACAGTCATTTCCAAGCTCGTTTGACTAATTTGTTATAAACTTTGATATGTCCAAGAAGGAAGTAATGATTAACGAATTAGCGAACATATTGCTTACCGCCGAGGTGACTATGAAAAAAGAAAAGTCTCTTATGCTTGCATCTTCCTAGAACTCCAAAGGCCCTAAAGGTCCTAAGAAAAGGGGTAAGAAGAAGAAAAGTTCTTCATCAAAAGAGAAGCAACCCTTGAAAGGTTCAAAAGGAGTTTAGAAGAAGAAAGAGGCTAAAACTAATGCTGCATATTTCCATCGTACCAAAAAATGGCATTGGAGAAAGAATTGCAAAGCTTATCTTGCAACCCTATGTGCTTTTTTAAAGTGTATTTAACGACTAGTTCTCCCTCATGGGTATTTGATAAAGCATGTGGTTCTCACCTGTGTAATTTGTTACAAGGTATGGAAAGAAGAAAAAGTTTGAGAAAAGGGGATATGATCCTCCACCTCGAAAATGGAGCAAGAGTTGCTGCCACTATATAAGGTATAATCAAGTTGGACTTGGGAGATTCTATGATTGTACTTGATCCTTGTTTTTATATACTGAATCTTATGAAAAATATAATTTCAATTCCCGTTTTGCATAATGAAGGATATAATTTTTCTATACCTAATAGGAAATTGAAGGCATTAAAGGATGGTTATTTAATTGCTCAAGGTACATTGAATAATGGATTGTATGTTTTGGATTCTCAAAACTCTTTAATGCACATTCAATCAAGCAAAAGAAAATTAGATATCCAAGAAGATGCCATTCTATGGCATGCAAGAATTGGGCACATCTCTAAAAATAAGATGAACAAGATAGAAGCTCTCAAAGCAGTAAATATTAGTGGCATTGAGGAACTTCCAACTTGTAAGTCTTGTTTAAAGGGAAAAATGACCAAGGCTTCTTTTGTGGGACATTGGAGTGAAGCGCAAGTCCTTTGGACTTTGTCCATACAGATGTGTGCGGCGCACAAAGAGTTAGTGTACAAGGAGGCTATTCTTACTTCATTACCTACACCGATGATCACACTCAGTTTGGACATGTGTATCTTATGAAGTACAAGCCTAAAGCCTTTGAAAGTTGCAAAGAGTACATGTGTGAAGTAAAAAAGCAAAAAGGACTTAGTATTAAAACTCTTCGATCGAATCAGGGAGGAGAATACTTAAGTATAGAGTTCCTAGATTATCTAAAAGAGAATGAGATTCTCTCCCAATAAACTCTACGCGGCACACCCTAACTCAATAGAGTAGCAGAGAGGAGAAACCATACTTTGTTGTACATGGTACGTTTCAAGATGAGCTTCTCCGATGTGCCTATATCATTTTGGGGATATGCCTTACAAATGGTGGTAAAGCTACAATATATAGTACCCTAAAAGGCCGTGCAAAAGATGCTGCATGAGATGTGGTATGGCAAAGTATACTCTTACCATTATCTCAAGGTTTGGAGGTCTCCACCTGCGTGAAGAGGTTAATGGGAGATAAGTTGGATAGTCAATCCTCCTTGTCCGAGTTTATGGGATACCCTAGGGAGCCTATGGGTTATTATTTTTATGATCCCTCAGAATAACAAAAGGTGTTTGTCTTAAAGAACGCCACTTTTTGGAAAATGAGTTTCTATTAGATAGAAAGGGCATTGCTATTGAACTTGATGAAGTTCAAGAGGATCAACAAATCCCACAAGCGATGGAAATGAGTAGTGAGCCTTACACACAACCTCTATGTAGGTCGGACTAAATCAAAAAGCAACCCGAAAGGTTCGGATTTCTTCATGAGATAGGATAATTGGATATAGATTTAAAGACCTATGAACAAGCTATGTTGGATATAGACTTGGGACATTGGCTTGATGCTATAAGATCTGAAATGCACTCTATGTACTTCAACAAAGTATGGACTTTGGTAGATCCACCAGAGGGAATTGTACCCATTGGTTGCAAGTGGATCTATAAGTAAAAGCTAGGAGTCAATGGAGAGGTAATGACCTTTAAGGAGCGACTAGTAGTAAAAGGTTATACTCAAAGACTTGGTATTGATTTCAAGGAAACCTTTTCACCAGCTGTAATGCCTAAGTCCATTTGAATTCTACTTGCCATAGCTGTATGTTATGACTCTGAGATATGGAAAATGGATGTGAAAACCACTTTCCTCAATGGTAACATTGGTGAAGAAATTTATATGGGGCAACCACAAGGTTTTACATCTAAGGGGAGTGAACAAAAGGTTTGCAAACTCCAAAGATCTATTTATAGACTCAAGTAAGCATCCCAAAGTTGGAACATACATTTTGATAATGTAGTCAAATCATTTAGCTTTATAAAAAATGCGTATGAACTATGTGTGTATAAGAAGGCGAGTAGAAATAGTGTATAGTTTATTGTGCTTTATATCGATGACATCCTTCTCATTGGGAATAAGGTAGGAATGTTAGAGTGTCCTAAAGCGTGGTTATCTACTCAATTCTCCATAAAGGATTTGGAAGAGGCATTCAACGTATTAGGAATACATATCTATAGAGATAGATCGAAGATGATGCTGGGGGTATCCCAAACCCAGTACATTGACAAAATACTAAAGCGGTTTAGTATGGAAGAATCCAATAAGGGATTCCTTCCCATAAGACATGGTAGTTGTCTCTCTAAGCCCATAGCTCATAAGACTATGGCAGAGAGATAAAAGATGTCTCGTATACCTTATGCATCTACTATAGGGAGCATAAAGTGTGCAGTTCAAAGTACAAAACCGAATGTAGCGCACGCTCTGAGTGTCATGAGCTACTTTCAATCTAATCCTGGTTAATGTCACTAGATGGCTGTTAAAATAATCCTTAACTACTTGAGAAGAACTAAGGACTTGTTTTAGTATATGGCAATGGAGAATTGAAACCTGAGGGGTTATCAAATTTAAGTTTTCAATTTGATGTAGATGACCTAAAATACACCTTTTGATTTATATTTTGCCTTAATGGCGGTGCGCTAAGTTGGAAGAGTTCCAAACAATATACCACGGCCAATTTCACCACTATGGTAGAATATATTGCGGCTTTGAAAGCGGTAAAGGAAGATGTTTGGATCAAAAACTTTATTCTAGAGTGGGATGTAGTGCCTAGCATATAAGAGCCTATAGTTGTCTTCTATGACAACGATGGTACAATTGCAAAGCTTAGGAGCCAAGATCTCATTAGCGATCCAAGCACATTTGGAGGTGATACCATTTGATCTAGGAGATCAACAGGCAGAGGCAACATTTTAGGGGAAAGAGTTACCTCAAAAGAGAATATAGCAGATCTGCTAACAAAACCCCTAGCGCAAAAGGTCTTTGAAGGACACTAGAGAAGATAAGTCTTAAGACTATGGAGAATTGACTTTAGGGTAAGTGGGAGACTGATGGAATAGTGCCCCGCAAGCCAATAAAATTGGCATGTATACTATTTCACTTGTGATAAAACCTTGATTAAATGATATTCTTCATAAATGGCCATCTTCATCTTATGCTTATATTACTTCACTAGCATTTGATTGAAGCCCTTGGGTCACACAAGACTACAGGACTTGGTCACACATTAGGTGGTGATCATGGAATAAGTCTTACACGATCGTGATCTTAAACATCCCAAATCATAGAATCTTATGAGATAGGGCATCTAAGATTCGAATAAACTTGCACTGAGGATGCAGAATCTAAAGGTTAGATGTTGCTCCGTTCCATGAGCAAACCATATGAGATATGGATGCATGTTAGTGGGCGTTTGTTGGAGAACAAGGTACTAGAGACCCACTCAGAGAATCTACTAGGTAGCGATAGTAGCAAGTTCTCTAGGCTTACGCTAGTATTTATAATTAGTCTTTTGACCAGAGGATCCATTGTAACCTTGTGTTTTGGTCCTCATACTTTGACTTATCCCTGGTCACCTAGCAAGCTGGGTTGTGCCTAGGTATGAGCTACTTAGACATGGAGGTTTATGAGATCCAAGACGGGATCCAACTCCTCGTCTTTGTGAAGGATGAGTGCATCTCCTATGCGTTCTATAATGATTTATTCTAGGGAGTCCTTGGCCAAGGTGATGTGACAATTTGAAAGAGGATTTTCCAAAGATGAGGTCAGAAATAGGAATTAAACATTAAGAATAGATATATAATAGAGATTAATTGAACTGAGTCGGTTAGTTTAAAGAAGTTTAAACTAACACGAATATATGATATTCTAAATTCACAAAGGTTGTGAGCCCATGTCCAATGAGCAGTAGAACCTAATGGGCCACACACGAAAGCCAATTGGAAATCCAATATATAGAGGGGAATTTTGTAAGTGTTAGAAAAATTCCAAGGTGACCGAAAATTGAGGGATTCAGTTGACGCAATTTTTAGTCATTTTTGCATGATTCTTTTAATGGTTAAATTGATCTAATTAATTTAAAGGTTTAAATTAAGACCAATAAATTAAGTTTTAATTTGATTTGGTGCCACATGACTATCAATTGGTCAAGTTAACTTAAAGAGTTAAGTAAACTAGTACTAGTTTAAAGAGTTAAGTTAGGTGACTTAACATTTAAGTCAAAGTTTAATTAAATTAAAGTGAAGAAATAATTTTGGAGGAAAAATTCAAATGAAATGTTCATTTGATGTGGAATTAGAATTTATTTGGTAGATATTTCATAACATGAAATGTAGATTCCAAATGAAATTCAAATTCAACAGAATTCACATGTAACTTGCAAGATGCTTGCAAGTTGGCGTGCTTAGGTAGTGCCCCTCCTTGAGGAAGGTATGATGCTACCTTAGCATCATACCATCCTCCCTCATCTCTTCTTCACCTCTCTCACCATTTTCGGCCTCCAACCAAGCTCTCTTTCTTCTTAGTTTTTCCACCCGAATCAAAGAGAAAATGATTGTCCATTGGTGTGTGGACTTTGACATTAGAGGCAAGCCGATTTCGGATTGCTTGGCTTTGGTGATCCTCAGTTCCAGCAGTGATTGTCTGGACTCTGTTCAAGGTCTTTCTAGAGTTTTTTGGGGCTGAATTTTTTACTGGACATTCTTCATTGAGTTGGCAATTTTGGTCTAGATTTAGCTTGAATTTTAGGTGATTTGCCCGATCAAAAGTTGATCACAGCTTGTTGCGCTAGAAGCTGTCTGCTTTCGGGAAAGGAAGCACAACTTCAGGTTTTGGTTGGATTTTTCTTTAGAGGCAACAATCTGACCTTGATCCATTATATTGGTATGATTCAGATCTTTGTGGTGGTGCAAACAAAGTTAGATTACAGTTTTTAAATATTTTAAATTGGATCCTTAGTCTTACGCCTCTTTAACCAATGCTTTTTCCAATTTCTCCTCAATATTAGCTGGAGATAGAGAGGAGAAATGAGAGCTTGAAGGCCAATTTTGAGGTTGGAGAAGAAGAGAGAAGTGGAGCTTCAACTCCTGAGGCAACACTTTGGAGGTGGGAAAATGTGATAATCTAATTCTTCAAATGAATTGTGATGGTGCCCACTTTAACCTCTATGTCTATATATAGAAAGAGGATGGTGTGATGCCAACGTGGCATCACACCTTCGTCAAGGTAGAGGGACTGCCCACTTATCTTGCAAGTTCACAAATTCAAACTTAATTTGAATTTTGTTTGTATTTCAATTACATTTGGAATCTAATTTCAAATTAATTAAATGCCACACCAAAATAAACCTTTAAGTTTAAATTTTCCCTTCAAAATGATTATTCTCATTAATTAAATAAAACACTTTAATTTAATTAATTCAATCTTTAACTTAACTCTTAAGTTAATTAGATTTACTCTTTAAGGTAAGAATTGTTAACTCAACTCTTTAAGTTAACTTGACCTATTAATGATCATGTGGCACCAAATAATTAATTCTTTAATTATTGATCTAATTTAACTCCTTAAATTATTTGATCAATTTAACAATTAAATTAATCATGCCAAAATTGACCTCAACTTTCAATCACCCCAAAATTGGTCACATGGAGTAAATTTTTAACACTTTGAAAAATTCCTCCATTAATTAGGAAAAGAAATTGCCTTTTGTGTGTGACCTGATAGGTTCTACCATTCATTGGACATGGGCTCACAACTCTTCATAACTTTTGCATATTATATAATCTTTTTAGTTTAAACTCTTTTAAACTAATCGACTCAATTCAATTAATCTCTATTAATTGAAGAGTACCCAATCTCTATGGTCGATGTCCAACCTCAAGCCCATGGAGCCCAACTAATAGGCCGAAATGAATGCTCTTGGAGAACCATTATAGCTCTATGTGTACCATGCAGATACAATCCTTTCATCTCTCATTTTTCGATAGAGGTCTAGGGCAAGATATTTACCAGCTCTCTAATAGGCTCGGTACTATGTCTCTATTCCCAATGTTTGATTCTACTTTATGATCTTATATTTGGAAAACTCATTTTCCAAATTGTCATATTACCTTGCACAAGGATTTCTTGGAGTCAATTATTATAGAATATATATAGGAGATGCACTTGGCCTTCACAAAGACGAGGGGTTAGATTCCATCTTGGATCTCGTAAACCTCTATATCTAAGTAGCTCATGCTCAATCACCACCTGAAAATCCTGTTAAGTGAGAAGGGAGGAGTCAAAGCATGAGGACCTAAACACAAGGTTACCATGGATCATTAGGTCACTACTAACTTGCTACTACTAACTAGCGTAAGCTGGAGAATTTGCCACTACAAACTTGCCACTTTGGCTACCTAGTAGATTGTCCAGGTGGGCCTTCAGTGCCTTGTTCCCTAACAAAACCAACTAATATGCATCCGTATCTTGTATGGAATTGTCTATGGAATGGAGCAATATCCAACTCTTTATATTTATGCATCATTAATGCAAGTCTATTTGGATCTTAGATGCCCTGTCTTTGAAGATCCTATGACTTGAAAGTTTTAAGATCACAATCATGTAAGACTTACCCCATGATCACCTCCCAATGCATGACCAAATCCCACAGTCTTGTGTGATCTAAAGGTTTCAACTAATTGCCAGTGAAGTAATAATAAGCATAAGATGAAGATGGCCATATAAAAAATATCAATCAATAAATATTGTATCACTAGTGAAATAGTTTAAAATGCCAATCTAATTAGCTTTCAGGACACTATTCCAACACCACCAAACTCTAATGATGTAGATAAGTTGAGAGCAAAAGTTTATCCACTGCATAGCCATCAAATGACATGTGTATTCCTATTTGGCATGTGTCTATGAGCTATAATAAAGCTAGCTAGTTGTATGATATGTATCTTTGTGTTGTATGTAAGTGAGTTTGGCATGTGTCCGTTATTGGAATAGTGTCCCACAAGCCAATAAGATTGGGATATAAACTATTTCACTTGTGATATAATATTGATTGAATGATATTCTTCATAAATGGCCATCTTCATCTTATGCTTATATTACTTCACTGGCATTTGGTTGAAACCGTTAGATCACACAAGACTACGGGACTTGGTCACGCACTAGGTAGTGATCATGGAATAAGTCTTACGTGGTCGTGATCTTAAACATCCCAAGCCATAGAATCTTATGAGACAGGACATCTAAGATTCAGACACACTTGCACTGACGATGCATAATATAAGGGTTAGATGTTTTTTCGTTCCATGAGCAAACCATATGAGATATGGATACATGTTAATGGTTGCTTGTTAGAGAACAAGGCACTGGAGATGCCTAAAGAATCCACTAGGTACCCACAGTAGCAAGTCGGTAGTAGCAAGTTCTCCAAGCTTACGCTAGTGCATATAATTAGTCCTTTAACCTAAGGATCCATTGTAACCTTGTGTTTAGGTCTTCATACTTTGACTCGTCCCTGGTCACCTAGTGGGGCATTCGGGTTGTGCTTGGGTATGAGCTACTTAGATATGGAGGTTTATGAGATTCAAGATAGGATATGACTCCTCGTCTTTGTGAAGGACGAGTGCATCTCTTATGCGTTCTGTAATGATCAATTCCAAGGAGCCTTTGGCCAAGGCAGTGTGACAATTTGGAAAAGGGTTTTTCAAAGATGAGGACACAAACACGAATCAAACATTAAGAATAGATGCATAGTATCGAGGCTATTAGGGAGCTGACAAATATCTTGCCTTAAGCTTCTTTCATGAAGATAGGAGACAGAAGGACTATATTTGCATGGCACGCTTAGAGCTAAAATGGTTCACTAAAAGCATTCATTTAGCCAATTGTTGGGCTCCATTGGCTTGAGGTTAGACATCGACCATGGAGATTGGGTACTATTCAATTAATAGAGAATAATTGAACTGAGTCGGTTAGTTTAAAGAAGTTTAAACTAACATGAATATATGATATTCTAAAATCACAAAGGTTGTGAGCCCATTTCCAATGAACGATAGAGCCTAATAGGTCACACACAAAAGCCAATTGAAAATCCTATATGCAGAGGGGAATTTTCTAAGTATTAGAAGAATTCCAAGGTGACTGAAAATTGGGGGATTCGGTTGACGTAATTTTTAGTCATTTTGACTTAATCAATTTAATTGTTAAATTGATCTAATCAATTTAATGGTTTAAATTAAGATCAATTAAATTAAGTGTTAATTTAATTTGGCGCCACATGACTATCAATTGGTCAAGTTAACTTAAAGAGATGAGTTAACGGATACTAGCTTAAAGAGTTAAGTTAGTTGACTTAACAGTTAAGTCAAAGTTTAATTAAATTAAAGTGTTTAATTTAATTAAAGTGAGGAAATGATTTTGGTGGGAAAATTCAAATGAAATGTTCATTTGGTGTGGAATTAGAATTTATTTGGTAGACATTTCATAACATGAAATATAGATTCCAAATGAAATTCAAATTGAACAGAAATTCACATGCAACTTACAAGATGCTTTCAAGTTGGCATGCTTTGGTGGCACCTTTCCTTGAGGAAGGTGTGATGCCACCGTGTCATCTCACTATCCTCCCTTTAAATATAGATATAGATGGGCGCGTCTACATGATGATCATTCACACATTTTGTGTATATAAAAGTTAGATACAAAATTCCCTCCAAAATTGTGATTCTCTCATGAATTTAAGTTTCACTCTCTTCTTCAGCTCCTTTACAATTTTTGGCCTCCAACTAAGCTCTTTTTCTTCTTAGTTTGTCCATTTTAATTAACAAGAAAAAAGATTGTCCATTGGTGTGTGGACTTTGACATTAGAGGCAAGACAGTTTTGGATTGCTTGGCTTTGGTAATCCTCTGTTCTAGTAGTGATTTTCTAGACTCTATTTGAGGTCTTGCCAGTGGTGTTTGGGGCTGAGTTTTTTACTGGACATTCTTCATTAAGTTGGTGAAATTTTGGTCCAAATTTGGCTTGAACTTGAGGTGATTTGTCTGATCAAAATTTGATCACACCTTGTTGCGCCATAAGATGTCTGGTTTCGGGAAATGAAGCACAACTTCAAGTTCTGGTTGGATTTTTCTTTAGAGGTAGCAATCTGACGTTGATCATTATATTGGTATGATTTAGATCTTTGTGGTGGTGTAAACTAAGTTAGATTTTAGCTTTTAAATGTTTTAAATTGGATAACTATCTTGGACTCCAAAGGACCATTCCATTATGGTTTAAAGTCCTTTGAGTCAATGCCTATAACTAGGGGATTATACTCTACTTTTTTATCAAGTTGAGTTGGAAATAAACCTCCATGTTTTATTCTCAATCCTAACCTTCAAAGTTAATTCAAAGTCCCTCCATAGTCTATTCAAGGCCAATTGGCTTGGAGCATATAGATAGGCAGATAATCTTCAGGCTCAGATTTTTCAACTGGATGCTTCTTGTCATCTAAAATATATCATGGATTGCAAACATCATTTTTTTCTTTTTGTTGTTCCTATTCAGAGTATAAGGATTCAACATATGTATTAGATAGAGTTGTAATTGAACATTGTAGAACTTGAGATATCATATGGGTGGACTTGTTTATCTTGTTACGGCAATTCTTTGCAAAATGCTATTTTCTCGCATAAAGCTTATGCATACATCTTTGTTCACATGATCTTGAATAAAATAATATTTTACCTCAATATGTTTAGTTCGATAATGATGAATTGGATTCTTTGTGATGCTTACAGAACTAGTATTATCACAATATATAGAAACATTGCTAAAAGTCAATCCATGGTCATGCAAAGTTTGTTTCATCCATAAAATTTGTAAATAACAATTACTTGATGCAATATATTCAGCTTCAGCAATAGAAAGACCAATATAATTTTGTTTCTTACTAGACCAAGTAATAAGACTCTTTCCTAATAATGACATGTACTACTAGTACTTTATGATATATTCTGTATACAGTATAATCAGTATCCGAGTAACCAAGTTCAAATTCATCACAGGACGGATACCATAAACCATAGTCAATTAAGATATTTGAATATACATTTGACAGCTATTAAATGAGATTCTCTAGATTTAGATTGAAATCAAGCACAAATGCAGGTAGAAAACATGATACTAGTAGTTAAATATAAGAGGTTACCAATCATACGTCTATATCATTTCTCATTAGTAGGTCAGCCAACTTCATCATTTTCAAGTTTAGTCATCATGCTAATAGTAGTGACTGTTTCCTTATAGTTATCTATCCCAAATTTATTTAGTAACTAGTTGATATATTTGGATTGGAAAATAAAATTGCTTTTGTTAGATTGCTTTACTTATAAACCAAGGAAGTAGCTAAGCTCACCCATGAGGCTTATTCTAAATTCTTCTTTCATCTGCTTAGCAAATTCTTTGCATAAATGATTGTTAGATACTCCAAATATGATTTGCGCAAGTAACATATCATTATTATAATTTTTCATAAACAATGTAGTATCGATTGTATATATTAAAAATCCTTTGTTTATAAAAAACTTACTCAACCTTTCATACCAAGCTCGTGGAGCTCGTTCGAAACCATAGAGCATTTTAGTAAATTTGTAGACATGAATGTGAAGTTCTTTTTCCTCAAAGCTAGGAGTTTGTTCAACATAGAATTACTCATTGATGAATTCATTCAAGAAGGCAGTTTTAACATCCTTCTGCTATAGATTAAATTGCTTGTGAGATACAAAAGCAAGTAGTGTATGAATAGATTTAAATCTTGCAATGATGCAAACATCTCATCATAATCAATTTCTTCCTCTCGACTATAGCTCTTAGCTACTAATTCAACTTTGTTTTTGGAAACTTTTTTATCCTTATTTAGCTTATCTTTGAATAGGGGTGTAAGATGAGTCAAGCTACCTCATGAGCCTTATGAGTTGGCTTGATATATAGTCGAGTTGAGCTCGAGCTTTACAATGAGCTGAGCTCGAGCCTTAATATAGTTCGTTCAAAATCTCATGAGCCTAGCTCATGAACTTTTTTCTATTTTTAAATATTTTATATATTAATTAGATAATTATTATATATTAATAATTTACTTGTTTTATGTTTAAATACTTTCTATATATTAATTAAATAATTATTTATATTAATAATTTAGTTTTTTATTTTTTAATATTATATATAATATTAAATTATTATTATATACTAATAATTAAATTTTATTAAGTTGAGCTAAGCTCGAGCCTAAAATACTGGATTTGAGCTCGAGTTCAAGCTCAAAGTTTTTTTCAAGCTTGACTCGAGCTCTACTCATTTACACCTCTATCTTTGAATATCCATTTTATTCTAATGACTAGATAGTTTTTTGGTCTTTTAATAAGATTCCAAACCTTATTTTCTTCAAATTAAGCTAGCTCTTCTTTCATTGCATCTATATATGATTTATTATTGAGAGATTCTTCAACTCTTGTTAGCTAGATCATTAATAGAAATGCACAAATTCCCATTTCATCTTCTTCTTGTCTTGAAGATGATCTTGTACTTACTCTATCTTTTATGCTTCTTATGACTTGTGATGTAGGATGGTTTAATGCTTGACAAAATTCTCTTTTTGTTTGCACCAACCACTTCTTTGAAAGTATTTTCTTCTAGTTGTTTGTAAAGAGAGCTTTCTTCTTCCTTGATCTATTCTTCATTGATTTTGTAATAGAGGGAATGATATCTATATCATCTTTGCTCAAGTGTTCCTTGGCTATTCAAAAGGGTTAGTATCATCAAAAGAACATGCATTAGCTCTTGAATCACTTTCTTCCTTTTGTTGTAAACCTATATGCCTTACTATGCACGAAAAAACCAACAAATATTCCTTTATCCACTTTAGAATCAAATTTGGTAATAGAATCACAATCGTTTAAGGTAAAACATTTGCAACCAAACACTTTGAAATATGAAAAATTAGAAATTTACCTCTGCATAATTCAAAAGGGGTTTTATTAAGGACATGTCTAAGGAGAACTCTATTAGACACAAAGCATGTAGTATTCATAGCATCTTCCCAGAATGACTTAGGCAGATTATACTTATTAATCATAGTTCTAGCTATTTTAATTAACACATTATTATTTCATTTAACAATACCATTTTGTTATAGGGCTCTAGCTGCATAGAAATTATGAATATATTCCATTTAATCACAAAAAGATGCAAAGCTATACTCATCAAATTCAGTACCATGATCATTTCTAAGTTCGCATATAAAATAACCTTTTCATTTTACAGCTTCTTAGTGATAATATGAATGCATCTATGCATCGTTCTTGTTTGCAAGAAATATCGTCTAAGTATATCTACAATAATCATGAACAATAATAAAAGCATACTTTGAGTGTGCTCGTCTTCAAGCTTTGAATAAACACTTTGCCCATTTTCCTTTCTAACATGAATCACATAGTTTGTCTTTCACAAATTTGAGCTCAGAAACTCCTTCGATAAGATGTTTCTTTGAAAGTATAGAGATGAGTTCCATGTCAACATGTCCAAGTCTTTAGTGCCATATCTAGCTTTAATCTTCCACTACCACTAGGCATTTTACATTTCAATTAAGAAGACCATCACAGTACACACAGAACACATTTCCTTCTCTTAGTGCAGTAAAGATAAGTTTCTTATCATTCAGAATAGTGCACTTTTGTGATTCCCAATTAAGTCGATAGCCAGTATCTGGTAGTTGACTTGTACTAAATAGTTTACGCTTCAATCCTTCAACTAGCTATACATCATTGATAATTATAAGAAGTCTTTATCAACTTTTTCAATTCCAACAATCTTTTATTTGGTGTTGTCAGCAAAAGTGACATGTCCCAAGTTTGCTTATTGGTTTTCATTAACTTCATTAGATCACCTATCATATGTATGGAGACACCATTGTATAGGAACCATTTTTTTTATTTTGGAATATCCTAGAAACTTTTGCAACCAAAAAGTTATTTTTTGAGTTTTGGTCCAAAGTGCTCTTTGGGTATTGAAAAGTTAGTCAACATAGATTTTTAAATCTATCCATAATTGGCATTTGCCTTCTCCTTCTTGATAGACCATGACTTGGTTATGTGACCAATCTTTCTTAAATAAAAAGACGTAATAGATGTTTTCTTCAATCTCTTTAAGCTTCTATAACCAATTCCAATGTTGCTCAAAGAAGCATTTTGCATACCAAGTAATTTCAAGTTATCTCTTCCCATAGTAAACTTTTCAAGATTCTTGAACTTGATTTTTCAAGAAACAATTTTCTAGCTCAAGAACTTTACAATAACAATTAATAATTTTGACTTTCAAATAAGAATTTTCCTTTAGAAGCACACCAATCTTAGCATCACCAGTAGCTCGAGAAATCATTAAATCACTAATTTTTTCCTTTAGAGAAAAATTTGAAAGCAAACAAGGCACTAGGATCTATTAATAAAACTTCAAAAACTTAAATGAACTAGTGCTTACAAGCAACCAAGGATCTAAATATTCTTTAGGATTCAAACTTGGGTAGAGAGTTACCTTGAATTGCTAATATCCAAGGAGAAAATGGTGAACATTTCACTAATCCAGAATCTGCCAGAAATTGGCGCAGCAGGAAAAGAGCAACTTTTGCTTAGTTCAACTTATCCAAAAATCACCAAAAAAATATTGTATCCTCACAATACCTTGAAGGAGACACTATAAAAAATTTGATCAAAAAGCCCTTTGGATCTGTAGAAAAAAAATGCCAAATCAGTGCTCAATTTTAGCAGATCTCCAAAACTAGCAAACCAAATGTTTTGCTTCTATTGTAATGATCCACACACCAATCAAACTCCCAATTTATCATCACTTTTATCTAGATAAAGAGAGGAGAAACACAATGGTGAAGGTTGATTTAAGATTAGAGAAGAATAATGAAAGCAAAGCTTCAACACATGATGCAATGCTTGGAGAGAGTTTTCGGAGGGAAATATGAAATATTCTAACATTCACATTAATCCAGACACCCTCTATATCCATATATAGATGGATGATACCTTCCTCAAGGGTGGTGGCCACTTGCATTGCTAAAGTGGCAAATTTGAATTCAAATTTAATTTGAATTTCATGCGCATTTCACTTACATGTCAAATCTAATTTCGAATTAATTAAGATGCTAATTCAAATGAACTCTTCATTTAAATTTTCCCTCCAAAATTTATTCTTCTCAATAATTAAATTAAACATTTTAATTTAATTAAATGACATTTGACTTAACTCTTAAGTCAAGTAAGCTTAACTCTTAAGCCCAATTTTGTTAACTTAACTCATTAAGTTAACTTGACCAATTGATGATCATTTGGAACCAAATAATTAGCTCCTTAATTATTAGTTACTCCTTAAATTAATTAATTAATTTAACACTTAAATTAATCAGGCCAAAGTTGACCTTCAGATTGGACACCTAAAAAACCGATCCTTTGGTGTGATTCTCTAACTCTTAGAAATTCCTCCATAAACTAGGAAGCTAATTGGTTTTTATGTATGACCCAAAAGGTTCTACCATTCATTGGACATGGGCTCACAACTCCTTGTGACTTTTGAATATCTTATATTCATTTTAGTTTAAAACAATTTTAAACTAATTGACTCAATCCAATTAACCTCATTAATTGAAGAGTACTTAATCTCAATGGTCTATGTCCAACCGCAAGCCCATGAAGCCCAACTAATTGGCTGAAATGAATGTTTTGGAGAACTATTATGGCTCTATGCTTACCATGCAAATACGGTCCTTCCATCCCCTATCTCCCAAAAAAGGCCTAGGGAAAGATATTTCTCAGCTCCCTAATAGCCTCAATACTATGCTCTATTCTCAATGTTCAATTCCTTTATATGACCTCATCTTGGAAAAATTCATTTTCCAAATTGTCACACTACCTGGCGCAAGGATTTCTTGGAATCGATCAATATAGAACACATAGGAGATATACTCACCCTTCACAAAAGTGATGAGTTGGATTCTATCTTGGATTTCACAAACCTCCATATGCCTAGTAGCTTATACCCAATCTCAACCCAAAAGACCCACTAAGTGGTCAAGAAATAGTCAAATCATGAGGACCAAACACAAGGTTACCATGGAACCTCAGGTTAGAGGACTGATAATATGTACTAACATAAGCTAGAGAACTTGCCACTACTGATTTGCCACTTCAGCTATCTAGTGGACTCTCCCAATGGGTGTTCAGTGCCTTGTTCTCTAACAAGCACCTATTAAGATGCACACATATCTCATATGGTTGCTCATGGAACGAAGCAATATCCAGCTCTTGAATTTATGGATTATTAGTGCAAGTCTATCTAGATTTTATTGTTGGAATAGTGCTCGGCAAGCCAATTAGATTGGCCTTCTAAAAGTTATTTCCTTGTAATACAATCTTGATTGAATGACATTCTTCATATGGCCATCTTTATCTTATGCTTTTTAATACTTCACTTGCATTTGGGTGAAGCCCTTAGATCACTCTTGGCTGTGGGACTTGGTTTGATGACCATGGAATAAGTCTTATACGATTGTGATATTAAATCTTCCAAGTTATAGGATCTTGAGAAACGAGGCATCTAAGATTCGAATAGACTTGTACTAACGATGCATAAATCTAAAAGTTGGATATTTCTTCATTCTATGAGCAACCATATGAGATATGGATGCATGTTAGTGGGTGCTTATTAGAGAACAAGGCACTGAAGACCCATAGGAGAATCTACTAGATAGTTGTAGTGGCAAGTCGGTAGTGGCAATTTCTCTGGCTTATGCTAGTGCATATTATTAGTCCTCTAACCTGAGGATCCATAGTAACCTTGTGTCCGGTCCTTATTCTTTGACTCTTCCTTGACCACTTAGTAGGTTTTTCGGGTTGAGGTTGGGTATGAGCTACTTGGCATAGAGGTTTATGAGATCCAAGATGGAATTCTACTCCTTATTTTTGTGAAGAGAGGGCGAGTGCATCTCCTATGTATTCTATAATGGTTGATTCTAAGAAATCTTTGCACAAAGTGGTGTGACAATTTGGGAAAGGAGTTTTCCAAAGCTGAGGTCACATAAGGGAATCGAACATTGAGAATATAGACATAGTATGGAGGCTATTAGGGACCCAACAAATTTTTTGCCCTAGGCCTGTTTCGGGAGATAGAAGACGGAATGACCGTATTTGTATGGTAAGCATAGAGCTATAATGCTTTTCCAAAATGTTCATTTCAACCAATTAGTTGTGCTCCATGGGCTTGAGGTTGGACATCGACCATGGATTTGGATATTCTTCAATTAATGAGATTAATTGATTTGAGTCGATTAGTTTAAAAGTGTTTTAAACTAAAATGAATATATGATATTTAAAAGTCACAAGGAGTTGTAAGCTCATGTCTAGTGAATGGTAGAACCTATCAGGTCACACATAAAACCCAATTAGCTTCCTAGTTGATGGAGCAATTTTCTAAGAGTTAGAGAATTTCTCTTAGTGGATTGATTTTTAGGTGTCCAATTTAAAGGTCAATTTTAGCTTGATTAATTTAAATGGTTAAATTAATCAATTGATTTAAATGTTTAAATTAGATCACTAATTGAGGAGCTAATTATTTGGTGCCAAAGTCACTATCAATTGGTCAAGTTAACGTAAAGAGTTAAGTTAACAAAATTAAGCTTAAGAGTTAAGCTTGTTTGACTTAAGAGTTAAGTCAAATGTTAATTAATTAAATTAAAGTGTTTAATTTGATTAATGAGAATAATACATTTCAGAGGCAAAATTCAAATGAAATGTTCATTTGAATTAGCATCTTAAGTAGCTTGAAATTATATTTCAAATGTAATTAAGATGCACATGGATTTGAATTTCCGTTTGCCACCTTGGCAATACAAGTTGACCGCCCACCTTGAGGAAGGTGTGATGCCAACTTGGCATCACACCAATCTCACCTTATATATAGATATAGTGAGTTGAGGATAGGTAGTTGCTGAAAGTGTGAAAGACTTTTATTCTTTTACAATTCCCTCCAAAACACCTTGCAAGCATTGCATTCTTGTGTTGAAAGCTTTGCACTCTTCTTCTTGTTTCCTACCTCAAATCAGCCTCCACCATTATCATTATCCTCTCTTGTTCCAGCTGATAGTGAAAAGAGTTTGGAAGTTTCAATTGGTGTGTGGATATCAATAGAGGCAAACAATTTAGTTTGCTACGTTTGGAGATCCACTTGAGCAGAGCACCGATTTGGCAAATTTTTTTAGGGTACCCAGAAAGCTTTTTTATTCGAATTTTTTACTGTGTTTCCTCCAAGGTGTTGATAGGTTTCAGTACTTTTTTTGTGAATTTTAGAGGTGTTTTAACGAGGTTAAAAATCATTCCATTCTTGTTGCGTGATTTCTAGCAAATTCTAGATTAGTGAAAGGTTAACCACTTTCTCCTTGGATATTAGCATTTCAAGGTAACACACTATCTTAATCTAGATTTTAAGCATAATTTGATCCTAGTTGGCATGTAAGCACTAGTTTATTTAGCTTTTGAAGTTTTACAATTGGATCCTAGTGCCTTACTTGCTTTCAGGTAGTATTAGAGCCTAAATCATGCTTAGATTTGGGTGTTTTGTTGATGATTGATTCATGTGAAGGATTGATCAAAATCACCAAATTCTTGATTTGTATGATGAATTGGAATGTTTGGATGTTGTGTGTCACTCTTTGATTGATGAATTGAAAGCATGCTAATTTATGTTTTAAGTGTTAATTCATATTATTAGTATGTTTTAATTTATAGCTATTAATGTTGAATGTTGATTTAGCATTAATTGATGTTATATGTTAATATAGCATGTTTTTTATTGGCTAAAATAATTTTGGTCATTTTTGGATCCAATGTGATTAGAGTTTTGTTGGAGATTTTTGGAGAATGCGATTCTTACTTAACTTGATTTTTGAAGCATAATTGAGCAATTAAACTTTTTATTTTAAAATGTGTATTAGATCTAGAAATTGGTCCGTAATGTGTGATTTAATGTTTAGAAAAAGTTCTAGAATTTTTAGTGCGCAAAAGTTCACTTGGCTAGCCTTTACCCCAAAACAAGGGCTGCCAGCTAGCCTTGGTGCAAACTGGCAAGGCAGTAGTTGAAAGCCATTGTCTAGCCGCACACCTAGCACATCCAGCAGCGTTAGGTTATGGTTTGAGCAGGTTTTGAGCTTGATTTTTGGCTCATTTAGTGGCTAGAAATGATGTTAAATCATGTTTTATGGTTGCACAAGTGTTGTGCAAGTTCTCAATTTTATGTTTGACATTTTTCAAGCTCCTTAAATCTTGTTAAAGTTAATCTCCAATTATTGCATAAGTGTTATGCATGTCCAATTATTTGTTAATTTGATTAGCATTTAATTGATGCAATTAATTGTTAACTCCAGATTTGTTTATTGTTCATTTAATTGTTGAATGGATCAATGTTTGAAAAACCAAATCGTTCATTGGACCGGAAAACTCACCGGTTCACGATTCACTAGTTCAACCATTGGTCAGAACGTAATTGAACCGCAATTGAACCGTGATGTCATAATTACGAAATATATATATTTATATTATATATATTACTTAAAAATTAATAAATTGCCAAAATATAAAACATAAAGAGCTTAAATGATATTATCTAACATTAGAATTCAAATTTCACAATTCATATTATAAATGATCACAACAATTTAAATATATGAAGTCCAAAGTTTAAAGTTGAGAGTGTGTAAGTTAATTCTAAACTCTAAACTAAGGCTTTTTTAGACTTTTAGATAGCTTGTGAGGTGGATCTTAACCTTCAAACTTTGTATTTAGATAAAAAATTAAAAAAAATATTAATTTCGTTAAAAATTAAATGAAAAGATCAATTCGATTCAATTGAACCGTGAACGGTTCAATAGTTCAATGTTTCAACTGACCGATTTGAATGGTTTTTACAAAATAGGGCATTTTTTTTAGTTTTTCGAGAAAATTAGATCGGTTGACCGGCCGGTAAGTCTGGTTTGATTTTTTAAACAGTGGAATGGATGATGAATGAATGGGGATGATCATGAGCCTTTAATATTGATTTTACTTATTCTAAGTTGTTGAAATGGGTTGTATTAAATTGGGGCTTGCATGCCTCTTTATTTCTACTTTGTAAATGTTATGAGAGTAGAATCGCTGGGAGTGAAAATTTCCTTCTCATGTAAAAGTTACATGGAGCAAAGGAAACCATAGAGGCATTAAGACTTTTGAAGACCCATAAATATATGGGATACAATCATGTGCACTTATGGCTATAAATGCACCACTTGGTTAGACTCATGGTTATCCCACCCTAGGAGCATGCTAGGCGTATTTACTTATTTATGCTTTCCATATCTTATTGATGTATGATATACATGTTTAGGATATAGAAAACCTAAATAAGAAGATAAAAATGATGAGATATTTGCAAGCAAAAACCTTCAACTTAGAATGTTTAAGTGATTTCTGAACATTAAGTCCAAATGGAAATAAATTAAAAGAGTTTTAATTAATCCAATCCTTTTACCAATAGTGTATGCTATGTCGATGCAACCAATTTTGTGTGATGGCACTCGGTTACAGGGGTCACACTTAGGAGACAAGCTGTGAGCACACACTTAACATTAGATGCACTTTGACTTGGGAATGCCCACACATTGGCACTAGGTTATGGGGGATGATGTGGTGCACGTCTTGAGTCAAAGATTGATTTGAAGGTTCGACTTAACACTTAGTATCACAGAGGGCGCACGGTTACATGGGTCCATATGAAAAGTGAGGCAAAATATATCAAGAGTTGCATGAGATGCAATTAGCAAGAGTTGCTTACCCTTCGATTGCTTGTGGATGGCACTCAGTTACGGAGGTCCTCTTGCAAGTCCTTGGGATCTTGATTCTCACTATGAAATATGATTTCCCAAATTCTTCTAGGGGGTGAAGAATTTGATAAAATAGTAGGAGAAAAACATGCTTGAAAGACCGTAAACATGTTTTTTATATCAAATTCAATCATATGTTGATTCTCTTTTTCGCCTTTGGGAATTTGTGAAATCTCAAGAATGATTTAATGTTCCATTTAAAGTATTTTTTGAAACTAATAAACCAACGGGCCAAACTTCCACGATTGACTTAATCTCAAAAATCATTCTAGATTCCTAGAAACAAATATATATCTTACATCATGATGCTCCTAATCCCAAAGGGACTAATGTAGATCATAAGATACATGAAAAATTCACGAATTGGGTTTAGGATCGTCCTATCTCATAGTCTGATGGTGGAATCTACAAACTTTGAAAGTCTCAATGACACATGAATAGTACCTTGGTTATAGTTTACAAGAATTGTAAAGCAAAAAATGTATGAGAAGTTCATGGTTTCATAGGAGATTTTACTACTTGGATGTATGGATGTGAAGTTATGTGTCATCAACTACGATCTAAAGATGATTAGGCCTGAAGAAGCCTTTTACTACTTAGACGTACTGATGGAAAAAGATCTCCATGAGGATTTGATGTTCACATCCTTGCCGAGTTTAATTGATCAAAGTGTTGATCTAGAAGGAGACTATCATGACAAGGGCAAACCTTTGACACTTGTTTCCTCCTCCAAGTCTATGGGCCCTAAGGGTACTAGAAGGGGAGATAAAAAGAAGAAAAGTTCTTCTTCCAATGGAAAACAACTAGTAAAGGAATCCAGAGGAGTCAAGTAGATTATAAAGGATATAGTTGGTATTATTTGTTTCTACTACAACTAAATAGGCCATTGGAAGCATTATGCAAGGAATACCTTGCAACCCTTTGGAAGGGTATGTACTTTATTGAAGTGCATTTAAGGATAAATTCTTTCTCATGGATATACGATATCGCATGTGGTTCTTATCTTTGTAAGTTGTTATAAAGAATAAGAAAGAAGAATAAAACTAAGTGATGTGAATACGATCCACGCCTTTGCTAAGGAGCAAGAGTTTTGACCAAAGCCAAAGGCATATAATAAGTTGGACTTAGGGAACTCCATAATTGTATTGAAACTTTGTTATGTGCCATATATTGCTGAGAACATTATTTCAAATTCCCGTTTTGGATAGTGAAGGATTTGATCCTTCTATATCAAGTGGGAGATTGAAGGCATTAAAGAATGGGTTCTTTAATTGCTTATGGTATACTTAACAAAGGATTATACATATTGGATTCTCCACCATCACTAATGCACTTTCAGCAAAGTAAGAGAAAGTTGGATATCCAAGAAGATGCCATGTTGTGTCATGCAAGACTTGGACATATTTCTAAAAATAGGCTGAACAAGTTAGAAGCTCTCAAAGCATTAAATGTTAGTAGCATTGAGGATCTTTCTACTTATGAATCTTGTTTAAAGGAAAAAATGACCAAGGCTCCTTTTGTAGAACAAGCGGAACACTCTAAAAGTTTTTCAAATTTGATCCATGTGGATGTTTGTGGACCACTAAGAGTTCGTAGAAGAGAAGGATATTCCTACTTCATCACCTTCATCGACGACTATAGTCCATTCGGACACGTGTTTCTTATAAAGAACAAGTCTGAAGCCTTCGAAAAGTTCAAAGAGTATAGGAGTGAAGTGGAAAAGCAATTAGGGCTAAGTATTAAAGCTCTTTGATTGAATTGATAGAGAGAATACTTAAGTACTGAATTCTTGGATCATCTAAAGGAGAATGGGATTTTCTTTCAATGGACTCCACCCGGCACACTTCAACAAATAGAGTAGCTGAAAGGAGAAATCGTACCTTGTTAGACATGATACATTTTATGATGAGCTTCTTCAATGTGCCTATGTCCTTTAGGGGACACGCATTAAAGATGACGGCTAAGTTGTAAAGTGTAGTACCTTCAAAGTCGGTACCTAAAACACCATATGAGATATGGCCTGGTAAAGCACCCTCTTATAATTATCTTAAAGTTTGGGGATCTCCTGCCTACGTAAGACGGACTATAGGAGATAATTTGGAGAGTAGATCCACCTTGTGCAAGTTTGTGGGATATGCAAGAGAGTCTATGGGTTACTATTTCTATGATCCCTCGGAACAAAAGGTGTTTGTTTTGAGAAATACCACCTTTTTAGAAAATAAATTTCTATAAGATAGAAAAAGGCATTGTTGTTGAACTTGGTAAAGTTTGAAATGATCATCAAATCCCACAAATAGTAGAAACAGATATATATCAAAGAGCCTTGCACACAACCTCTGAGAAGGTTGGACTGAATCAAGAAGCAACTCAAAAAGTTCGGATTCCTTCTGAAAAGGGCTAATCGGATAGTGATCCGAAAACTTATGAGGAAGCTATGTCGGACATAGATTCGGGATGCTGGTTTAAAGCCATGAGATCTGAAATGGACTCCATGTACTCAAACAAAGCATAGACTTTGGTAGATCCACCAAAAGGAATAGTTTCATTGGTTGCAAGTGGATCTATAAGCGAAAGCTTGGAGTAGATAGAGAAATGGTGACTTTTAAGGCGTAACTAGTGGCAAAGAGTTATACTCAAAGACCCGGTATCGATTTCGAGAAAACCTTTTCACCGATCGCAATACCTAAGTCCATGCAGATTCTACTTGCCATAGCCGTATATTATGACTATGAGATATGGCAAATGGAAGTAAAAACTGAATGGAGACATTAAAGTAGAAATCTATATGGTGCAACAACAAGGTTTTACATCCAAGAGAAGTGAGAAAAAGGTTTGCAAACTCCAGAGATCCATTTATGGACTCAAAAAAAGATCCTAAAGTTGGAACATACATTTTGACAAAACAGTCAAATCATTTGGCTTTGTCAAAAATGTGTTTAAACCATGCTTGTATAAGAAGGCTAGTGGGAGTAGTATATAGTTTATTGTACTTTATGTCGATGACATCTTTCTCATTGGTAATGAGGTAAGACTGTTGGAGCGTCTACACAATTCTCTATGAAGAATTTGGGAGATGCATTCTATGTATTGGGAATACGTATCTATGGAGATAGATCGAGGAGGATGCTGGGGCTTTTCCAAACCCCGTATATTGATAAAATACTAAAGAGGTTAAGTATTAAAGAATTCGAGAAGGGATTTCTTCCCATGGGATGTGGCATTCATCTCTCTAAGTCTATGGCCCCTAAGACGGAGGATGAGAGACAAAGGATGACCCACATACCTTATGCCTTTGATATTGGTAGCAAAATGTATGGAGTTCAATGTACAAAACTGGATGTGGCACACTCGCTAAGTGTTACGAATAGATTCCAATCAATGCTAGTGAGAGTCACTGGATAGCCATTAAAGTAATCTGTAAGTACTTGAGAAGGACTAAGGATTTGATTTAATAATATGGCAATGGAGAATTGAAACTAGAGGGGTTTTCGGGTTCAAGTTTCCAATCCGACGTAGATGACCTAAAATCCACTTCTGGATTTATATTTTGCCTTAATGGTGGCATGGTGAGTTGAAAGAGTTCCAACAAGACACCACGGCGGAGATAACTACTAAGGTGAAATAATTTGTGGTTTTGGAAACCGCAAAAGGAGGTGTTTGGATAAAAACTCCATCCCAGAGTTGGATATAGCACCTAGCGTGCATGAGCCCACAATTATCTTTGGAAGATAATTTTGGACTTAAGTCAAGATCTCATCAGTAATCCAAACACAGTAAATGTGTTATCATTTGATAGAGGCGACCACTGAGTGGACAAGGTTACCTTAGAAGAGAATTTAGCAGAACCACTATCTAAACTCCTAAAAGCAAAAGGTCTTTGAAGAACAACTTGAGAAGATGAGTCTCGAGGCCATGGGGCATTGGTTTTAGGGCAAGTGGGAGATTGTTGGAATAGTACCCGACAAGCTAATAGGATTGGCCTTGTAAAGGCTATTTTCTTGTAAAATAATCTTGATTGAATGATATTCTTCATGTGGCCATCTTCATCTTTTGCTCATTATTACTTCACTTGCATTTGGATGAAGCCCTTAGATCACATATGAATATGGGACTTGGTTTGATGCCCATGGAATAAGTCTTACACGGTGGTGATCTTAAATCTTCCGAGTCATAGGATCTTATGAGATGGGACATCTAAGATCCGGATTGACTTGCTCTGACGATGCATAAATCCAAGAGTTAGATATTGCTCCGTTCCATGAGTAACTGTATGAGATATGGGTGCATGTTAGTGAGTGCTTGTTAGAGAACAAGGCACTGAAGACCCTCCGGAAAATCTACTAGATAGCCGTAGTGGCAAGTCGGTAGTGGTTAATTCTCCCACTAATGCTAGTGCATATTATTAGTCCTCTGACCTAAGGATCTATGCTAACCTTGTGTCTGGTCCTCATACTTTGACTCTTCCTTGACCACTTAGCCGATCTTTTAGGTTGAGGTTGGGTATGAGCTACTTGGCGTGGAGGTTTGTGAGATCCAAGATGGAATTCGAATCCTTACTTTTGTGAAAGGCGAGTGTATCTCCTATGTGTTCTATAATGATCGATTCCAAGAAATCCTTGCACAAGGTGGTGTGACAATTTGGAAAAGGAGTTCTCTAAAAGTGAGGTCATACAAGGGAATCGAACATTAAGAATAGAGACATAGTATCGAGGCTATTAAGGAGTTGGCAAATATCTTGCTCTAGGCTTCTTTTGGGAGATAGGAGACAGAATGATCGTATTTGCATGGTACTCATAAGGCTATGATGGTTCTCTAGAATATTCATTTTTGGTCAATTAGTTGGTTTTCGTGGGCTTGAAGTTGAACATCGACCATGGAGATTGGGTACTCTTTGATTAATGAGATTAATTGAATTGAGTCGATTAGTTTAAAAGAAATTTTAAGCTTAAATGAATACAAGATATTCAAAAGTCACAAAGATTTGTGAGCCCATTTCCAATAAATGGTAAAACCTATTGGGTTATACACAAAACCAATTACCTTCCAAAATTGGTAGAGCAATTTTCTAAATGTTGGAAAAACTCACCCTCTGGTGATCGATTTTCAAGGATCCAATTTAACAGTCAATTTTGGTTTGATTAATGTAAGTGTTAAATTAATCAACTAATTTAAAGAGTTAAATTAGACCAATAATTTAGAAGTTAATTCTTTGGTGCCATATTGACCATCAATTGGTCAAGTTGACTTAAAGCGTTTAGTTGACTAGTTTAAGCTTAAGAGTTAAGCTTGTTTGATTTAAGAGTTAAATCAAAAGTTAATTAATTAAATTAAAGTGTTTAATTTAATTAATGGGAATAATAGTTTTTGGAGGAAAAATTTAAATGAAATGTTCATTTAAATTAGCATCTTAATTAATTTGGAATTAGATTCCAAATATAATTGAAATGCACATGAAATTCAAGTAAGATTTGAATTTGAATTTGCCAACTTGGCATGCCACTTGGGCGGTCACCTTGAGGAAGGTGTCATGCAAACTAGCATCACACCTTCCACCCTCTATATATAGATATAGAGGGTGAGCAAATTTGAGATATACATTGTTGAAAGTGTGAAGATTAGATTTTTTGCATTCCCTCCAAGACTCTCTTTCCCCATGAATTGCATCATGTGTTGAGCTTTGCATTCCTTCTTCTTCCTAATATGAAAATTGGCCTCCTCTACTTTATTTTCTCCTCTCTAACTCAAGCTTCTAGTGAGGAGAAATTGGAAGAATGATTGGGGTTTGGATCAAATCAATAGAGGTAAGGCGTTTGACTTGCTGAATTTTGGAGGTCCACTGTAGTAGCTCTAGATTGGTGAATTTTTTTGGAGCGATACAGAATTTTGCTCCAATTTTTCATAGTAGCTTCCTCAATGTGTGTAGGTGTTCCATATTTGATTAGGTGATTTTTGGAGCCATTTAACTGGGGCAAAGGTTGCTTCCTTTCCGCTATGCCGATTCCAAACAATTTCTGAATCTGAGAGAGAGTTGATTTTATCTTTGTTTTGAGCTACAAGAGGTAATTCTTCTTCCTAATCCAAATCTATAACATATCTCGATCCTTGGTTGCTTGAGTAGCTTAGTTATTTTCAAGATTATAAAGTTTTCATTTATGGATCCTAATGTTACTCTTGCTTTCACAGATACAAGGTAACCATGGATCCTTAGGTCAGAGGACTAATAATATGCACTCGCGCAAGCTGGAGAACTTGCCACTACCGACTTACCACTACGACTATCTAGTGGATTCTTTGGTAGGCCTTCAATACCTTGTTCTCTAACAAGCATCCACTAACATGCACCCATATCTCATATAGTTGGTCATGAAACGGAGCAATATCCAACCACTGGATTTATACATCGTTAGTGCAAGTCTATTCGGGTTTTAGATGCCCTGTCTCATAAGATCCTATGACTTGGAAGATTTAAGATCACGACTGTGTAAGACTTATTCATGGTCATCGAACCAAGTCCTATAGTTACGAGTCTAAGGGCTTTATCCAAATGCCAGTGAAGAAATAGAGAGTATAAGGTGAAGATGGTCATATAAAGAATATTATTCAATCAAGATTGTTTTACAATGAAATATCTTTACAAGGTCAATCCTATTAGCTTTCCGGGCACTATCCCAACAATCTCCCACTCCCTAAAGCCAATGCCCGTGGCCTTGAGACACATCTTCTCAAGATGTCCTTCAAAGACCTTTCGTGTTAGGGGTTTTGTTAGTGGATCTGCTATATTCTCTTCCGAGATAGCCTTCTCCACTTGAATGTCACCTCTATCAATGTTCTCCAGAATCAAATGATATCGCTTCAAAATATGCTTGGATTTCTGATAAGATCTTGGCTCTTTGGCTTGTGCCACTACCCTATTGTTTTCACAATAGACAACTAGTAGCTCTACAATGCTAGGTACTACATTCAACTCTTGAATGAAGTTTTTCATCCAAACACCTCATTTGTAGCTTCTAAAGTAGCAATATATTCTGCCTTCGTGGTAGAATCACCGTGGTGCCTTGTTTGGAACTCTTCCAACTCACCACGCCACTATTGAGGCAAAATATAAATCTAGAAGTGAATTTTAGGTCATCTATATCGAATTGGAAACTAGCATCTGAAAACCCCTCGAGTTTCAATTCTCTACTATCGTACACCAAAAACAAGTCCTTAATCCTTCTCAAGTACTTAAGAATTACTTTAATGGCTATCCAGTGACTCTAACTGGAATTGAATTGAAACCTACTTGTAGCACTTAGCGAGTGTACCACATTCGGTCTTGTACGTTGAACTGCATACATTATGGTACCAATAGCAGGGCATAAGTATGTGGGATATTGTTTACCTCTCGTTTTCAATCTTAGGGGCCATAGACTTGGAAAGACGAATGCCATATCCCATGGGAATGAATTCCTTCTTGGATTCTTCCACACTAAACCACTTTAATATCTTGTCAATGTACGGGGTTTGGGATAGCCCCAGCATCATCTTATATCTATCTCTATAGATATGCATTCATAATACGTAGGATACTTTTCCCAAATTCTTCATGGAGAATTGTGTAGATAACCACACTTTAGTACACTCTAACACTCCTATCTCATTCCCAATGAGAAGGATTTCATCGACATAAAGCACAATAAACTATACATTACTCCCACTAGCCTTCTTATACACACATGGTTCATACACATTTTTGACAAAGCCAAACGATTTGACCATTTTGTCAAAATGTACGTTCCAACTTTGGGACGTTTGTTTGAGTCTATAAATAGATCTCTGGAGTTTGCAAAAATTTTGGTCACTCTTCTTGGATGTAAAATCTTGTGGTTGCTCCATATAGATGTTTTCTTCAATGTCTCCATTGAGGAAAGCAGTTTTCACATCTATTTTGCCATATCTCATTATGATGGCTATGGTAAGTAGAATCCAAATAGACTTAGGCACTGAGATTGGTGAAAAGGTTTCCGCAAAATCAATACTGAGTCTTTGAGTGTAATCCTTTACCGCTAATCATGCCTTAAAAGTCACCACTTCTTTATCTACTCCAAGCTTTCGCTTATAGATCCACTTGCAGCTAACGAGAACTATTTTCTTTAGTTGATCTACCAAAGTCCATAATTTATTTGAGTACATGGAGTCCATTTCGGATCTCATGGCTTCAAGCCAACATTTTAGCTGCTCTCAACTATTGTGCTTCTAACTTATTCTTGATATGTTGTGGCCGGCCGCCCTACCTGCCAAAAGAAGGGCTCTAAAGTTCCATCTATCAAAAACAAGATGACTCTGAGCTCTCTATTTGAGTTAGCCCTGATCTCTCGCTTATCATATGCTTGCCCTTCGCGCAAGATAGCTAATCTAATTGCCCATCTACGGTTAAATCTCTATTTAGGAAGAGCAGACCCAAACCCTCTCTTTTCTTTATAGCATGCAATATGAATCAATGGCTCTCTACAAATCTATGTCCAACATAGCTTTCTCATACGTCTTCGAATCACTATCTGATTGGCCTATCTCATGAAGAAATCCAAATCTTTCGGGTTGCTTCTTGATTCGATTCGACTTTCGTAGAGATTATGTATGATGCTCTAGTCCCTCATTTGTTTCTATCGCTTATGGGATTTGATGAGCATGTTGAACTTCATCAAGCTCAACAACAGTGCCATTTCTATCTAATAGAAATTCCTTTTCCAAAAGATGGGCATTCCTCAAAACAAACACCTTTTGTTCCGAGGGATCATAGAAGTAATGACCCACTGATTCTCCAAGCTATCCCACAAACTTGCACAATGTGGATCTATTATCCAACTTATCTCCTACTATCTGTCTCACATACACGGGAGATCCCCAAACTTTGAGATAATGGTAAGACGGTGCTCTGCCAAACCACATCTCATGTGGTGTGTTTGGGACCGACTTTGAGGGTTCTATGTTTAGTAACCTTGCTGCAGTTAGTAAGACGTATCCCCAAAAAGATATAGGCATATCAAAAAAGCTTATCATGGAATGTACCATGTCCAACAAGATACGATTTCTCCTCTTGGCTACTCCATTGTGTTGGGGTGTGCTAGGTGGACTCCATTAAGAGAGAATCTCATTCTACTTTACATAATCCAAGAATTTGGTGCTCAAGTATTCTCCTCTTTGATCTAATCGAAGAGCTTTAATATTTAGCCTTAATTGTTTTTTCACTTCATTCCTATACTCTTTGAACTTTTCAAACGACTTCAGACTTGTTCTTCATAAGAAACATGTGTCCAAACTAACTATAGTCATCGGTGAAGGTAATGAAGAATAGTCTCATCTCCTACTAACTCTTACTGGTCCACAAACATCCATATGTATCAAATCTAAAAGACTTGTAGAGCGCTCCATTTGTCCCACAAAAGGAGCCTTGGTCATTTTCCCTTTAAATAAGATTCACAAGTAGGAAGATCCCCAATGCCACTAACGTTTAGTGCTTTAAGAGCTTCTAACATGTTCATCCTATTTTTAGAAATATGTCCAAGTCTTGCATGCTATAAAATGGCATCTTCATGGTTATCTAACTTTTTTTTACTTGATTGAATGTGCATTAGTAAAGGTTGAGAATCAAGTATGTACAATCCATTAATCGATGTACGTTGTGCAGTTAAAAAACCATTCTTTAATGCTTTCAACATCCCATTCGATATAGAAAAATCAAATCCTTCATTATCAAGAACAGGAATTGAAATAATGTTCTTAACAAGATGGGGTACATAATAAACTGGATCAAGTATAATGCAAGCATTCCTTAAGTCCAACTTGATAACACCAAAGTGGTTGCAACTCTTCCTCCATTTCCTAAGCAGATGATCTTATCCTCTTCATAAAGACTCCTTCTTCTTTCCACACTCTGTAACGAATTACAAAAGTGAGAACTGCATGTGGTATCAAATACCTATGTGGAAGAATTAGTCGTCATGTGCACTTCAATAAAATACATACCTTTCTCAAGGATGGATTGTAAGGTAAGCTTTGCAATTTCTCTTCCAATGCCCCTTCTCGCACAATGGAAACAACTAGCTTCGGTTTTAGCCTTCTTCTTAACCCTCCCAGAACTCTTCTCGAGTCACTTCCCTTTTGAGGAAGAACTTTTCTTTCTCTTACCTCTCTTTCTAGGACCCATAAGGCCCTTTGACTTGGAAAAGAATGTAAGCATAAGGGGTTTCTCCTTTCTCATAGTCGTCTCCGCAATCACAAGCATGTTGATCAATAAGTTAATCATAACTTCTTGCTTGGACGTGTTGAAGTTCATAACGAATTGATCATACGATGGTGGTAATGACTGTAGGATCAAAACTACGTAAAGGTCATTGTCCATGACCACATCTAACTGTCCAAGCTTCTCGATGAGTTCTATCATCTTGAGACCGTGATCATGGACATTTGACCATTCACTCACTCTTGTCCTAAAGAACTCCTTAGACAAAGCGAACCTTTTCTGTCTATTTTGTACACCATACAACTCTTGTAAGTGCACATAAATCTCTAGAGCAGGTTTTATGTGCTTATGAGTCTTTTGAAGCTCATTAGACATGGAGGCCATCAGGAAACATCTAATTGTAGATCATCATCTACAAATTTCGTGAACATTTCACATTGTTGGTCAGTGGCATTATCACCAAGTGTTTCCACGGGAGTATGATCAAGGATGTATGTCCGCTTTTCAAAGTCAAGTATTATTTTAAGGTTTCTTAACCAATCTTAGAAGTTAGGCCCAATGAGTTTATTGGTTTTCAAAATTGATGCAAGTGGATTTTTAGTCATTTTGTTTGAAGATTTCAAAAATCTTCAAGAGGCAAAAAAAGAGTATAAGCATGTGATTGAATTTGATATTTAAAAACACGTTCATGGTCTTTCAAGTATGTTTTTCTCTGACTATTTTATCAATTTTTCCACCCTCAAGAAGAATTCGAGAAATCGTATTTCCTAGTGAGAATCAAGATCCTAAGGACTTGTAAGTGGACCCCTACTTCGAGTGCCATCAGCAAATAATCGAAAGATAAACAACACTTGCTAATTGCATCTCATGTAACTCTTGATATATTTTGCCTCACTTTTCATATAGTAACCCCGCTTCGAGTGCATCAACATTACCAAGTGTTAAATCGAACCTACCAATCAAACTTTAATTCAAGACGACACCATGTCATCCCCCGCTTCGAGTGCCAATGCATGGAGGTTCTCAGATCAAAGGTGCATCATATGCTAAGTTCATGCTCATAGCTTTCCTCTTAAGTGTGACCCCCGCTTCGAGTGCCATCACGCAAATTTAGTAGCATTATCATGGTATATACTATTTGTAAAAGGCATGGATTAATCAAAACTTTTTTCAATTTATATCCATTTTGACTTAATAGTTTGCAGGCACTTAGACATTCTAAATGGAGCATTTTTGCTTGTAAAGATCTCAACATTTTATCTTCTTATTTAGGTTTTCTATATCCTATATATACATCTCATACAGCAACAGGATATGGAAAGCATAAATAAGTACATGCACCTAGCATGCTCCTAAAGTGTGATGACCATGAGCCTAACTAAGTGGTGTACTTAGAGCCACAGGTGCACCACCTAGTTGATTTTATGTGGGTTGATTAAATCTAGCTATTACATGAGTGTATCTCATACATTTATGGGTCTTCAAAAGTCTCCATGCCTCCATAGCTTCCTTTGCTCCATGTAACTTTTACATGAGAAGGAAATCCTCACTCCTAGTGATTCTACTCTCATAACATTTACAAGCTAGAAATAAATAGGCATGCAAGCCCAATTTAATACAACCTATTTTAACAACTTGAAAAAACTAAAATTAATACTAAAGACTCATGATCATCCCCATTCATTCATCATCTATTCAACAATTAAATGAACAATAAACAAATCTAGAATTAACAATTAATCCCATCAATTAAATGCTAATCAAATTGACAAATAATTGGTCATGCATAACACTTATGCAACATATGGAGATTAACTTTAACAAGATTTAAGGAGGTTGAAAAAAATGTGAAACATAAAGTTGAGAACTTGCACAACACTTGTGCATCCATAACACATGATTTAACATCATTTCTAGCCACTAAAGGAGCAAAAAATCAGCTCAAAACCTACCCAACCCATAACCGGGCATTGTTGGCCTAGCCAGGCATGTGGCTGAGCAATGGCTCTCGGTCACTGCCCTGCCAGCGTGCACCAAGGCTGGCTGTTAGCCCCTGTTTTGGGGTAAAAGCTAGTCAAGCCAATTTTTAGCTCAACTTTTGTGCACTAAAAATTCTAGAACCCTTTCTAAACATCAAATCACACATTATAGACCAATTTCCAGATTTGAAACACTTTTTAACATAGGAAATCTAAGTGCTCAATCAAGCTTAAAAAATCAAGCTTAAGTAAGAATCACATTCTTCAAAAATCTCTAACAAAACTCCAATCACATTGAATTAAAAATTGATCAAAACTATTTTAGCCAAACAACAACATGCTATATCACCATATAACATCAATTAATGCAAAATCAACATTCAACATTAATAGCTATGAATTAAAACATATTAATCATATGAATCAACACTTAAAACATATATTAGCAAGCTTTCAATTCAACAATCAATGAGCCACACACAACATCATCCAAACACTTCAATCCATCATATGAGTTGAGAATTTGGTGATTATGATCAATCCATCACATGAGTGAATCATAAAAAAAATCCAAATCTAAGCATGAGTTAGGCTCCGATACCACTTGAAGGTTAGTTAGCCACTAGGATCCAATTAGAAAACTTTAAAATCTCAAAATAACTAGTGCTTACAGCCTACCAAGGATCTAATCATGCTAGGAATTCAGATTTAGTTGGAGAGTTACCTCAAAAAGCAAATTTTCCAAGGTTGTGATGGTGAACACTTCACTAATTTGAATTTTCCCTCCAAAATGTATTCTTCTCATTAATTAAATTAAATATTTTAATTTAATTAATTAACCTTTGACTTAACACTTAAGTCAATTAAGCTTAACTTTTAAGCTTACTCTTGTTAATTTAACTCCTTAAATTAACTTGACCAATTGATGGTCACTTGACATGAAATAATTAACTCCTTAATTATTGGTCTAATTTAACTCCTTAAATTAGTTGATTAATTAAACCCTTAAATTAATCAAGTCAAAATTTGACCTTCAAAATTGGCACCTCAAATCAGTTACCTTGGAGTTACTGTCTAACTCTCAAAAAATTACTCCAATAACTAGGTGGCTAATTGGGTTATATGTGTGACCTAATAAGTTCTACCATTCATTTGACATTGACTTTTGACTTTTGACTCCTTATGACTTTTGAATATCATATATTTATTTTAGTTTAAAACAACTTTAAAACTAATCGACTCAATTCAATTAATCTCATTAATTAAAAACTACCTAATCTCTATGGTCGATGTCAAACTTCAAGCCCATGAGCCCAACTAATCGGCCGAAATGAATACTTTTGGAGAATCATTATAGCTCTACACATACTATGCAAAAATGGTCATTTTATCTCTTATCTCCCGAAAGATGCCTAGGGCAAGATATTTGCCGGCTCCCTATAGCCTCAATACTATGTCTCTATTTCCAATGTTCGATTCCCTTATGTGACCTCATCTTTGGAAAACTTATTTTCCAAATTGTCACACCACCTTGCGCAAGGATTTCTTGGAATCGATCATTAGAGAATATATAGGAGATGCACTCGTCCTTTATAAAAGCAAGGAGTCGAATTCCATCTTAGATCTCACAAACCTCTATGCCAAGTAGCTCATACCCAACCTCAACCCAAAAGATCCACTAAGTGGTCAAGGAAGAGTCAAATTATAAAGACCAGACACAAGGTTACCATGGATCCTCAGGTCAGAGGACTAATAATATGCACTAGTGCAAGCTGGAGAACTTGCCACTATGGCTATCTAGTGGATTCTTCGGTGGGCCTTCAGTGCCTTGTTCTCTAACAAGCACCCACTAACATACACCTATATCTCATATAGTTGCTCATGGAACGGAGTAATATTTAACTCTTGGATTTATGCATCGTTAGTGCAAGTTTATCTAGATCTAGATGCTTTATCTCATAAGATCCTATGACTTGAAAGATTTAAATCACAATTGTGTAACACTTATTCCATGGTCATCGAACCAAGTCCCATAGTCATGAGTGATCTAATGGCTTCATCGAAATGCAAATGAAGAAATAGAGAGCATAAGATGAAGATGGCCATGCAAAGAATATCACTCAATTGAGATTATTTTACAAGGAAACATCTTTGCAAGGCTAATCCTATTGGCTTGCCGGGCACTATCCCAACACGATCTTGTACATTGAACTACACACATTATGTTTCCAATATTGGAGGCATAAGGTATGTCGGACATCCTCTGTCTCTTATTTTTAGTCTTTTGGGCCATAGAATTGGAAAGACGAATGCTATGTCCCATAGGAATGAATCCCTTCTTAGATTCTTCTATACTATACATCTTTAGCATCTTATCAATGTACAAGATTTTGGATAGCCCCAGTATCCTCTTAGATCTATATCTATAGATACATATTCCTAATACGTAGGATACTTCTCTCAAATCCTTGATAGAGAATTGAGTAGACAGCCATGCTTTAGTACACTCTAATATTCCTACCTTATTCCCAATGAGAACGATGCCATCGACATAAAGCACAATAAAATATACACTATTCCCACTAGCCTTTTTATACACACATGGTTTGTACACATTTTTAACAAAGCCAAACTATTTGACCCTTTTGTCAAAACATATGTTCCAACTTCAGGACGCTTGCTTGAGTCTATAAATGGATTCCTGGAGTTTGTAAACTTTTTTCTCACTTTCCCTTGGATGTAAAACCTTGTGGTTGCTCCATATAGATTTCTTCTTCAATGTCTCTATTAAGGAAAGCGGTTTTTACATCCATTTTCCATATCTCATAGTCATAGTATGCAGCTATGGCAAGTAGTATCCAGATGGACTTAGGCATTGCAACTGGTGAAAAAGTTTCCTCAAAATCAATACTGGGTCTTTAAATGTAACCTTTTGCCACTAGTCACGGTTTAAAAGTCACCACTTCTCCATCTACTCCTAGCTTTCACTTATAGATCCACTTGCAACCAACGGGAACTATTTCCTTTGGTGGATCTACCAAAGTCCAAACTTTGTTAGAGCACATAGAGTCTATTTCGAATCTCATGGCTTCAAGCCAATGTCCCAAATTTATGTCCAACATAGCTTTCTCATAGGTTTTCGGATCATTATCCAATTGGCCTATTTCATGAAGAAATTCGAACCTTTCGAGTTGCTTCTTGATTTGATTCGACCTTCTTAGAAGACGTGTTTGAGGCTCTTTGATATTTAATTATTTCTACCGCTTGTGGGATTTGATGATCATCAACTTTATCAAGTTCAACAACAATGCCATTTTTGTCTAATAGAAATTGCTTTTCAAAAAATTAGGCGTTTCTCGAAACATACCTTTTGTTCCAAGGGATCATAGAAATAATAACCCACAGACTCTCTTGGGTATCCCTCAAACTTACACAAGGTGGATCTACTATCCAACTTATCTCCCACTACCCGTCTCACGTACGAGGAAGATCCCCAAACCATGAGATATTGGTAAGAGCATGCTTTGCCATGCCACATCTTATGCGGCGTCTTTGGCATCGACTTTTGAAGGTATTACACTTATTAACGTCGCTATCATCTTTGAGGTGTATCCCTAAAAGGGTAAAGGTACATCGAAGAGGCTCATCATGGAACTTACCATGTCCAACAAGGTACGATTTCTTCTCTTGGCTACTCCATTGTATTGGGGTGTGTGGGGCGGAGTCTATTGTAAGAGATCCCATTTTCCCTTAAACATTCCAAGAATTCGGTACTTAAGTATTTCGAATCTAATTGAAGAGGTTTAATACTAAGGCCTAATTGCTTTTCCACTTCATTCCTATACTCTTTGAACTTTTCAAAGGCTTCGAACTTGTACTTTATAAGATACACGTGTCTGAACCGACTATAATCATCAGTGAAGGTGGTGAAGTATGAATAGCCATATCTCATACTAACTCTTAGTAGGCCACAAATGTCCGTATGGATCAAATCCAAAAGACTTGTGGAACGGTCCATTTGTCCTACAAAAGGAGCCTTGGTCATTTTTCCCTTTAAACAAGATTCACAAGTAGGAAGATCCTCAATGCCACTAATATTTAGTGCTTTGGGAGCTTCTAACTTGGTCATCCTATGTTTAGAAATATGCCCAAGTCTTGAGTTCCATAGAATGACATCTTCTTGGATATCTAATTTTTCTTACTTTGTTGAAAGTGCATTAGTGATGGTTGAAAATCCAATATGTACAACCATTTGTTAAGTGTACCATAAGCAACTAAAGAACATATTATGTAATGCCTTCAATCTCCCATTTGATATAGAAGGATCAAATCCTTCGCCATCCTTAATGGGAATTGAAATAATGTTCTAAACAATACATAGTACATTATAACAAAAGTCTAATTCAAATATGGAATTCTCAAAGTCTAACTTATTATATGCCTTTGACTTTAGTTACAACTCTTGCTCCTTAGCCAAGGTGGTGGATCATATCCACATCACTTAGTTTTATTCTTCTTTCTTTTTTTTTATAACAACTTACAAAGATAAAAACCACATGCGATATCATATATCCATGAGGAAGAATTTATCCATAAATATACTTCAATAAAGTACATACCCTTCTAAAGGGTTGCAAGGTATCCCTTGCAAAATCGTTTCCAATGGCCTATCTAACCAAAGTAGAAACAAATAGTATCAACTTTATTCTCTATAATCTTCTTGACTCCTCAGGATTCCTTTAATAGTTGTTTTCCCTTGGAAGAAGAACATTTCTTCCTTTTACCTCTCTTTCCAGCACTGCTAGGGCCCATAGACTTGGAGAAGGAAACAAGTGTCAACAATTTTCCCTTGTCATGATAGTCTCCTTCTAGATCAACACTTTGATTAATAAAACTCGATGAGGATGTGAGGATCAAATCCTCATGGAGATCATTTTCCATCACTACATCCAAGTAGAAAAAGCTTCTTCAAGCCTAATCATCTTTAGACCGTAGTCGATGACACATGACTTCACATCCATCCTACTTTGAAAAATCTCCTTTGACAACATGAACTTCTCATACCTTGTTGGCTTTATGACTCTTGTAAACTTTAACAAAGGTACTGTTCATGTGTCCTTGAGACTTTTAAAGTTTGTATATGCCACTATGAGACTATAGGATAGAACGATCCTAAACCTAATTCGTGAACTTTTCACTTGTCTCTTGGTCCATTGTAATCCCCATGGGATTAGGAACACCTTGGTATAAGACATATATCCGCTTTCAAGAATCTAGAACGATTTTGAGGTAAAGCCAATCGCAAAAGTTTAGCCTTGTTGGTTTATTGGTTTCCAAAATAATGTTAAGTGGAACATTAAGCAATTCTTGAGATTTCTCAAATCCTCAGAGGTGAAAAAGAGAATAAGCATGTGATTGAACTTTGATATTGAAAACATGTTTATGATTTTTTAAGCTTGTTTTTCTCCTACTATTTTATCAAATCCTTCACCCCCAAGAAGAATTTGGAAAATCTCATTTCTTAGTGAGAATTAAGATCCCAGAGACTTGGAAACAGACTATTGGAATAGTGCCCCACTAGCCAATTAGATTGGCCTTGTAAAGTTAATTCCTTGCAAAATAATCTTGATTGAATGATATTCATTATATGACCATCTTCATCTTATGCTCTTTATTACTTCACTTGCATTTGGATGAAGCCCTTAGATCACTCTTGACTGCGGGACTTAGTTCGATGACCATGGAACAAGTCTCACATGGTCGTGATCTTAAATCATCCAAGTTATAGGATCTTACAAAACGTGGCATCTAAGATCTGGATAGACTTGCACTAACGATGCATAAATCCAAGAGTTAGATATTGCTCTATTCCATGAGCAACTATATGAGATTTGGGTGCATGTTAGAGAATAAGGCACTGAAGCCCCACCAGAGAATCCACTAGATAGTTGTAGTGGCAAGTCGGTATTGGTAAATTCTCTAGCTTATGCTAGTGCATATTATTAGTCATAACCTGAGGATCCATGGTAATCTTTTGCTTGGCCCTCATGCTTTGACTTTTCTTTGACCACTTAGCAAGTCTTTCGGGTTGAGTTTGAGCATGAGCTACTTGGCATAGAGGTTTGTGAGATCTAAGATGGAATCTAACTCTTCGTTCTTGTGAAGGGCGAGTGCATATCCTATGCATTCTATAATGGTCAATTCCAAGAAATTCTTGCGCAAGGTGGTGTGACAATTTGGAAAAGGGATTTTCCAAAGATGAGGCCAGACAAGGGAATTGAACATTGGAAATAGAGACATAGTATCGAGGCTATTAGGGAGCTGACAAATATCTTTCCCTAGTCCTCTTTCGGGAGATAAGAGACAGAAGGACCGTATTTGCATGGTAAGCGTAGAGCTATAATGGTTCTCTAAAACATTCATTTTGGCCTATTAGTTGGGCTCTATGGGCTTGAGGTTGGACATCGACTATGAAGATTGTGTACTTTTCAATTCATGAGATTAATTGAATTGAGTCAATTAGTTTAAAAGTACTTTAAACTAAAATGAATATTGACTTTTCAAAAGTTATAAGGAGTTGTGTGCCCATTTCCAATAAATCATAGAACCTATTGGATCACAAACAAAAGCCAATTAGCTTCCTAGTTAATTCAACAATTTTCTAAGAGTTAGAGAATTTCTCCTAGTGGACCTATTTTTTGAGGTATCCAATTTAAAGGTCAATTTTGGCTTGATTAATTTAAGTGTTAAATTAATCAATTAATTTAAAAGGTTAAATCAGACCAATAATTAAGAAGTTAATTATTTGGTGCCAAAGTGACCATCAATTGATCAAGTTAAGTTAAAGAGTTAAGTTAACAAAATGAAGCTTACGGGTTAAGCTTGTTTGACTTAAGTGTTAAGTCGAAGGTTAATTAATTAAATTAACGTGTTTAATTTAATTAATGGGAATAATACATTTTGGAGGGAAAATTCAAATGAAATGTTCATTTGAATTAGCATCTTAATTAGCTTGAAATTAGATTCCAAATGTAATTAAGATGTACATGAAATTCAAATTGGATTTGAATTTGCAATAGCCACCTTGGCAATGCAAGTTGGCCGCCCATCTTGAGGAAGGTGTGATGCTAATAGGTGACTACTAAAAGTGTGAAAGAATTAGATTCTTTTGCAATTCCCTCCAAAACAACTTGCAAGCATTGCGTTCATGTTGAAAGCTTTGCTCTTTTCTTCTTCTTCCCTACCTCAAATTAGCCTCCACCATTATCATTCTACTATCCAATTCCAGCTTATAGTGAGGAGAGTTTTTAAGTTTTATTAGTGTGTGGATCATATCAATAGAGGCGAACAAGTTAACTTGCTACGGTCTTGAGATCTACTTGAGTATAGCATTGATTTGGAAAAATTTTCCAGGAATATCCAAAATCTTTTTTGATCCAAATTTTTTACTATGTTTCGTCCATACTGTTTAGAGGTTTTGGTAATTTTTTTGTGAGTTTTGGAGGAGTTTTAATGAGGTTAAAAATGGCTCCATTCTTGCTGCGCGATTTCTGGTAGATTCTGGATTGGTGAAAGGTTCACCACTTTCTCCTTATATATTAGCATTTCAATGTAACATTCTATCTAAATCTGGATTTTAGGCATGATTTGATCCTAGTTATCATATAAGCATTAGTTTATTTAGCTTTTAAAGTTTTTATAATTAGATCCTAGTGCCTTATTGCTTTCACGGACCCCCGTGACCGGATGCATATCCACGAGCAATCTAAAGGTAAGAAACTTTTTCTAATTGCATCTCATGCAACTCTTGATATATTTTGCCTCTCCATTTCATGTAGATCCCCTATATGGACAACCTCTACATTACTCGATGTTAAGTCAAACCTACATATCAAGCTTTGATCCAAGAGGGTACTACAACATCCCTGTGACCGAGTGTATAATGTGTGGGCATTCTCAAGTCAAAGGTGCATCACATGCTAAGTGTATGGTCACATCTTTCCATCTAAGTGTGACCCTCGTGACCGAATATGTATCACACAAAGGTGGTAGCATCAGAATGCCATGTACTATTGGTAGAACACTTGGATTAATTAAAACTCTTTTAATTTGTATCCATTTTAACTTAATATTAAAAGCACTTAGACATTCTAAGTGGAAGGTTTTTGCTTGCAAATATCTCATCATTTTTATTTTCTTATTTAGGTTTTCGATATCCTAAACATGCACCTCATACATTAACAGGATATGGAAAGCATAAGTAAATGTGCCTAGCATGATCCTAAGGTGTGATGACCATGAACCTAACCAAGTGGTGCACTTAGAGCAATATGTGCACCACCCAGTTGATTTTAAGTGAGTTGATTAAATCTAGCTATTTCATGAGTGTATCCCATGCATTCATGGGTCTCCAAGGGTCTCCTTTGCTCCATGTAACATTTACATGAGAAGAAAATCCTCACTCCTAGTGGTTCTACTCTAATAACATTTATAAGACAGAAATAAAGAGGCATGCAAGCCTCAATTTAATACAACCCTTTTCAACAACTAGAAATAAATAAAATCAATATTAAAGACTCATGATCATCCCCATTCATTCATCATCCATTCAACATTTAAATGAACAATAAATAAATCAAGAATTGACATTAAATTTCAACAATTGAGTGCTTATCTGATAAAATAATAATTTGTTAATCATAACTTTTATGCAATAAGTGGGAGATTAACTTTAACAAGTTTTAAAACCATTCAAAAATGTCAAACATAATTTTGAGAACTTGCACAACACTTGTGCATCAATTATACGTGAAATTAAACATTTTTGGTTACTAAAGGAACACAAAAAATTGGTCAAAACCCATCCAACCCAATACTAGGCGCTGCTGCCCCAGCCCAGCCACATGGCCTGGCAGCAAGTGAGAACACTGCCCAGCCAATGCTTGGCTGGGTGTGGCAACTTGCCCTATTTTTGGGTTTGGACTGAGTTAACTCATTTTCTATTCGATTTTTGTGCACCAAAAAATTTAGGACAACTCCTAAACATTAAAACACACATTATAAATGAAATTTCAGATCTAAAGCACCTTATAAAATTGAAATTTCAAGTGCTCAAACATGCTTAAAAAACAAGTTCAAGTAAGAATCAAATTCTCCAAAAATCTCCAACAAAACTCCAATCATATTGGATCCAAAAATGACCAAAACTATTTTAGTCAATCAACAACATGCTATATCAACATATAACATCAATTAATGCCAAATCAACATTCAACATTAATAGCTATGAATTAAAGCATACTAATCATGTGAATCATCACTTAAAACACATATTAGCATGCTTTCAATTCATCATCAAGGAGCCACACACATCATCATCCAAACACTCCAATCCATAATATCAATTGAGAATTCGGTGATTTTGATCAATCAATCACATGAATCAATTAATCAAAGAATCCAAATCTAAGCATGATTTAGGCTTCTATACCACTTGAAAACAAGTAAAGCACTAGGATCTAATAATAAAACTTCAAAAACTTAAATAAACTAGTGTTTACAAGCAACCAAGGATCTAAACATGATTTAGGATTCAGATATAGAAAGTTACCTTGAATTGCTAATATCCAAGGAGAAAATGGTGAACACTTCACCAATCTAGAATCTGCCAAAAATCGGCGCAGTAGGAAGAGAGCAACTTTTGCCTTGGTTAAACTTCTCCAAAAATCACCAAAAGAATACTGTATCCTCATAACACCTTGAAGGAAACTCTGAAAAAAATTTGAATCAAAAAGCCTTTTGGATCTCCCAAAAAAATTCACCAAATTGGTGCTCTGTTTTAGTAGATCTCCAAAACTAACAAAGCAAATATTTTGCCTCTATTGTAATGATCCACAAACCAATCGAACTTATGATTTCTCTTCACTTTCAGCAGGAGAAAGAGAGGATAAAGACAATGGTGAAGGCCGATTTGAGGTTCGAGAAGAAGAATGGAAGCAAACTTTCAACATATGATGAAATGCTTGGAGAGAGTTTTTGGAGGGAAATGTGAAAGATTCTAATCTTCACATTAATCTTGCATTGGCCGATCCACACACCCTCTATATTTATATATAGAGGAAAGATGGTGTGATGCCAACTTGGCATCACACCTTCCTCAAGGGGGCGGCTACTTGCATTGCTAAGGTGGCAAATTTGAATTCAAATCTAATTTGAATTTCATGTGTATTTCACTTACATTTGAAATCTAAATTCAAATTAATTAAGATGCTAATTCAAATGAAATCTTATTTTAAATTTTCCCTCCAAAATTTATTCTTTTCGTTAATTAACTTAAAAGCTTCAATTTAATTAAAGAACATTTGACTTGACTCTTAAGTTAAGTAAGCTCAACTCTTAAGCTCAATTTTGTTAACTTAACTCTTTAAGTTAACTTGGCCAATTGATGATCATTTGGCACCAAATAATTAACTCCTTAATTATTGGTTTAATTTAACTCCTTAAATTAATCAAGTCAAAATTGACCTTCAAATTGGACACCTCAAAAATCGGTCTTATGGAGTGATTCTCTAACTCATAGAAAATTTCTCCATTAGCTAGGAAGCTAATTGGTGTTTGTGTGTGACCCAATAGGTTCTACCATTCATTGGACATGGGCTCACAACTTCTTGTGACTTTTGAATATCATATATTCATTTTAGTTTAAAACACTTTTAAACTAATCGACTCAATTCAATTAATCTCATTGATTGAAGAGTACTCAATCTCCATGGTCGATGTCCAACCTCAAGCCCATGGAGCCCAACTAATTGGCCAAAATGAATATTTTGGAGAACCATTATAGCTCTATGCTTACCATGCAAATATAGCCCTTCTGTCTCCTATCTTTCAAAAGAGGTCTAGGGCAAGATATTTGTCAACTCCCTAATAGCATCGATACTATATCGTATTCTCAATGTTCGATTCCTTTGTATGACCTCATCTTTGGAAAATTCTTTTTCCAAATTGTCACAGCACCTTGCAAAGGAATTTCTTGGAATCGATCATTATAGAACACATAGGAGATGTACTCACCTTTCACAAAAGTAAGGAGTCGAATTCAATCTTAGATCTCACAAACCTCCATGCCTCATAGCTCATACCCAATCTCAACCTAAAAGACCCACTAAGTAGTCAAGGAAAAGTCAAGACCAGACACAAAGTTACCATGGATCCTCAGGTCAGAGAACTAATAATATGTACTAGCGTAAGCTGGAGAAATTGCTGCTATCGACTTGCCACTACGACTATCTAGTGGGTTCTCTGGTAGGCCTTCAGTGCCTTATTCTCTAGGAAGAACCTACTAACATGCACCCATATCTTAGACGGTCGTTTATGGAACGGAGCAATATCCAACTCTTGGATTTATACATCGTTAGTGCAAGTCTATCCAGATCTTAGATGCCCCATCTCGTAAGATCCTATGACTTGAAAGATTTAAGATCACGACTATGTGAGACTTATTCCATGGTCATCAAGCCAAGTCCCATAGTCATGAGTGATCTAAGGGCTTTATCTAAATGTAAGTGCAGTAATGAAGAGCACAGAATGAAGATGGCTATATATAGAATATTATTCAATCAAGATTTTTTTACAAGGTCAATCTAATTAGCTTGCCGAGCACTATTCTAACAAAATTTTCTATTTAAATGACTTCTATCTCAATTTCAAAAGTAGCAAGAGAAATCTTAAACTTGTCTGTTCTTTTCTCAAAAGCTTTGTTTTCAATAAAAGGATTGTCAATGTTTTCATTTAAAAAAACTATTTTCTAGCAAGTTGCTCTAATTCATTTTTGCATTCTTCATTAGCAGTATGAAATTCATCTTCAAAGTCATCATCACAAGTACTATCATACTCAGAGTTAGATTCAAAGTGTACCTCAATATGAGCCATAAAGTAAAGGTTCACAAATTCATCGTCTGGTCCTTCCTCATCTAATTCTACTTCATCATCATCCAATATAGTTGCCATAGCTTTGTGTTGCTTCTCTTCTTGGAAGCTTTCCTAATTTTAAGGCAATTTGGGCAAATATGTCCAGGCTTGTTGCAATTATAACAAACAACATGATTTGAGTTTCGGTTTATTCTTTCCTTTTTTTTTGAGCGTGCATCATTTCTCCTCTGTGGAAAGATTTCCTTCTTCTATTGAGAAACTTTAATCTCCTTGTGATGAGTGAAATTTCTTCCTTATTTTCATTATTATTGTCAATCTTATTTTCTTTAGACTACTCCTCATTTGTGCTATTGAATGCAAAATTCTTTTCTCTTTTGATTTTAACAAGTTTCTTCTTAGCTAGTATCATCATTTCATGTGATGTCAATGAACCAATGAGTTTAACCATACTCAATTTGGTGAGATCTTTTACTTCCTGGATTGCTAGAACTTTGGGAGTCTATTCTCTAGGCAAAGACCTAAAGATTTTCCTTACTTTATCTTCTTTAGAGAACACTTTTCCAAGTACATTAAGAGGATTGATGATTTCCACAAACCTTGAATACATTTACTTGATTTTCCTCAAGCTTTATTATAAACATCTCATATTGATGTACTAGAATAGTGATTCTTTTAGCCCGAACATGATCCATTCCTTCATGCATAACATGTAGTAAATCTTACATTTCTTTAGTATTTTCACATGAGCTTATTCTATTGTATTCTTATTTTGTGAGAGAACATACAATGATATTCTTAGCTTTGGCATTGAGACTAATCTCTCTTATCTTCTACATTACCCCATTTTCATCTTCTGCGGTTGGAATGAATGGTCCTTTAGTAATGATTGTCCATAGATTAAAGTCTTGAGCTATGATATATTTCTACATCTTTTCTTCCCATTAGGATAATCTTCTCCATTGAATAACTGTAGCCCATTGCGTGCCATAGTTGATCTTACACTCAAGTTGTTAAGCCTTTAAAAAGAGTAAACCTGTTCCGATACCAATTATGGTGTAGAGTTGACCATAGAGGAGGGTGAATTATGCTATTTTAACTTTTTACGCACAATGAAATAACTTCATGAATGATTACTTCCTAATCATGTTGATTCAATACTTGCAATACTTTAAACAAATTATTGATTAGTAGTAGTGTACTAAATAATGTAAAGCGTAGTAATCAATAAGCATCAGTAAAGAATAAAGCAAGTAAAAACATCAGGAATTTAGAGAGCTTTGGATCAAATGATCTTACTGCTTTATCTAAGCTTTCCAACTTAGAATTTTAGGAAAAATTCACTATATCGATCTTTTATAAGATAAAATCCAATCTATTACAAATATTTTCTGGGGGCTAATCTTAACCTAAATTTTTAATGGGAGTAATTCTAACCCAATGTTTAATGAGCACAATCCTAACCTACTTTTTTACAATACAGAAAGACCAAATCTTGACTTTTACAAGCTAACTAAAAAACCTTTGTTCCTTGAGGTACAAAATAACCCAACCTTAAATTTTGCAGGCGCAGTCCAAAGCCGCAGCTTTTATACAGCTAAGGCTGAACATGTAACAAGTGCTTTACTAGGAAATAAATCCCTTCAACACTCTAATAAATTTTTACGGGATAAAGTTTAAACATAACTTTTATGCTGAAAGTCTAATGTTCAATCAGTACGTCATAAGGAAAATGAATCTCTTCAGCACCCAGACTTTATGGATAAGTCTTAACCAGAGAATACTGCACCTTAAGGAAATGAATTTCTTTGGCACTATGACTTTATGGATAAGTCTTAACCTTATAAAATTAGTACATTGAGTACAAAGGTTAAGTTTTTACAAAGCTTTTACAATGATTTAGTTTGGCTCTCAATTCAAGAAAAGAAGAACATGGGTTTTTATCTCATAGACTTGAAGATTTTTGAGAGAGTTTGTGTAACACCCCTGAAAATTTAATTAGTAAAAAATTAAAAATCATAATTTTAATTTATTTTTTTAAAACAACAATTAGGGGTCAAAACATATATAGAAAATAACTTAGCTGTAAGAAATTTAAAAGTTTTTGAGGTCAATTTATAAATAATTTAGGTCAATCGGGTCAATGTGGGGCACTAATTAATTGAGGGCTTTAATCTGAAATTGAGAAAGAATATTGGGGCCAATATGTAATTCTAGAAATTTTCTCTTTAAATATCAAAGCACCCCCTCTTATTTCTCTTAATTTTCGCATGCAAACCCCTCCATTCATCTTCCGCAACTTCATCTCCAACGCTAATGAAACTCAAAGATAGCCATACCATTTCACTCATCTCAGCATAAGGATCACATTAGTACCAACTTTTCACAGAACAACTGGCAGAATGGCTAGAATTTGAACAAAAAACCTAGGCAACGATAGAGGTAGTGAACGTGGCACCACCAACGGAGGAAACTTAAGTTTGACTTGTGGGTTGTGACGGGCTTAATTCAAGGAACAACCTAGTGTCTTCAATTTTGAGAACAGACCACCAACGGTTCAGAATTAGATGCGACACTGAGCGATGGCGTTGGGTGACCCAGTTGAAGTTTTTGACCAATTAAGTAGTAAATCGATGGCAAAGCTTGAAACTGACTTGGGCATTTGACTATACACATTGAGATGCATTAATTGGTGGTGGCCATACGTAACTCCAATTGTGGCGGACGGCAGAGGCTCCGGTAGTCCCGAGATAAAATCTCCATGTTATCGCGATGATTGCATGTGTGGCTCCAAAAATAAGCACTTTGGTAAAATTCATTTGGAATTGGGATTGCTACCAATTGATTTATGCTATTCTTAATGCCTTGTGATTTTTTGTATTTTGAAATGATTTGAAAAGAATATGATTTGGAACTGAGGCATTGCTTACATATGTTGTTGTACCTAGTGCTAAATGAGCCTGAATACATTAAAATAAACTTAACTATGGTTAATTAAGCTAAATGATGTAATTAAAACCCTAATTTTGTATAATGTTGCAAAAATTAAATATTAATAGAAATTTAAGAGAATTCTTGCATTCTGATTACATTACTAATTATGGATTTAGACTATTGATTCGGAAAATAATGACATAAAGATTAGTGACTCAGAACAAATATGCCCCTCATTAATATTATAACGACATAACATGATTAGTATATCATCCTTATGATATCTTTGGAATTGAGCCTTTAAATATATTATTAATTGGAAAATAGTTGATATTAAGACATAAATTAGTTAATTATTATTTAAAGAATTCGATACAAGCATTTTGATGTTAAGTACGTTCTATTGGAATAAGTGATGAGGAACCAGGATCTACAAGGCAGTAAAATGAGGAAAGCATTTGCTATGGGAATTAAGGTGAGGGTATAGCCTTTATTCTTCTGGGAAGTGAATGATCTTCGTTATTTAACTCTTCTGTATTCATTGTCTGAATTTGACCATACACATTTTGGTGCCCATAACTCTTATTATGTTATCAGTCTTCTATCATATATACCCTACAACTTTGCCAACTTTCTTTATATGTGTTGATATTTTGGTCTTGTTGACTAGCTTCATCTCATACTCCTGGTTAAATCATTTTGTATGTTATTTATACATCCTTAACGGCTAATGTCTTATGGGTTGTACCGTTTTGTTCAGTATGACGTACAAGCTTTTGATCAATTATTTTGGATTTACATTCCTATATGTTGGCATTATATCACCTTTGAGGACGCTTTTGGGATCTTTCCATCTGGAGGGATGCCACAGAGAGGATTGAGCCTTGGACTTGATCCGAAAAGATGATCGAGCAGTAAAAATTGACTATGACGGTCTCTCGGCTAGTACCCACTTATGATCTTAACTTGTTGATATTCAAATATAGCTATCTGCGAGTGGCAGGATCCAGCATACAGGTGGCCATGCCACATGTCTACGGAGCAAGTGCTTAGGTAATGGAGTAATAAGGAAAATTTGTTATGTTATATTTGTACTCTATTTTACCAGTCATGTTATGTTCTGGAAGTAATAAGGTTGGATTTGCCAACAGTCTATTGAATTTTGTATAACATGTGTTATGTTATATCATTACTTCGTGTTGTGAATTATGAAATGTTCGTTATTGAATCCTTGCTTATTGATAATTTTACTTTCAACAGTTTTCCCATGACTTTTTGTCATCCATTTCCCTCTCTGAGTCATTAGGACTTACCCCCTTCTGCTGTTTCTTATTCTTTTCCTAAACAGGACTTGATGGAGGTTTGAGGACTCGAGGCTTGCCCGAGTTGTGGATGTATTTTGTAATAGATTAGGTGCTATGTATGTATGTATATATATCTACAGACTTGACTAAATTACACCTAATTATGATACTTAGACTTTTGAATGCTATGTATATAGCTAAGTTGGTCTTTACCTTTGATATGTACATATTTGCACCATTTGGGACAATCTTTTGGGCTTATTTTGCTGCTATCTATTGGGATTATTTGGTGGATTTTGGCATCTTTAGTTATCTTTTTAATTATGCTTTAAGTTTGAACTAGTGGCTCCTTAGGTTAGTTAAGTCTCACTCCTAGCTGGGGTGCTTCAGAGGTGGTATCAAAGCTTAGGTTTGATGATGACCTAGGTAAACGAGTATCAGTGGGATTTGTGTCAAGTTAGTGGGATAAAAGGTTAGTTAAGGTATGAATTCTTAGGTATGGTGTTCGATACTAGGAAGTAAGAGACTATACTTGGGATGGCCAACCAATCTATAATCTTCACTTCTAAAAATTGATCATTGGACTTTAGATTGACAATAGAACCTTGGGTATCTTGGGTGTGATTGAAAAACTTTTATGTGATTGAGAAAGTTGGAAATGAACTTAACTAGTATGGCTTTAATGAGATAAATTTATATATTGCAAGATGATGAGATGACATAGAAAAGGAAAGGAACCTATGAAAGATAAAGACAAAGAGTCTCTAGATGAGAGAATTAGAGCCTCAGAGCAGGAAAGCGTAAAGTTGTTGGAACGATGCCAAAGTTATGAGGATCGACTCTATAACTTGACTGAGGCATTAAGGGAAAGCCGAGCGGAGACATACCATTTAGAAATGATGGTTTAGATTAGAAGTGACATTATAAAAAGGCTTATGGATAAAGTGGATCAAGAGAGTGAAAAGGTAATAATAGCTAAGGGACAGATTGAGAGACTCTGCGTAGTACGGGCCTAGATAGAGGAAACTTCTGGGACTTTGGAGGTAGATCACCGAAAGATTGTCTCTATGACCCAAATGATCATAGATGAAGTTACAATGAAGATGGCACACTACAGAAGTGCCATAAACCAGATTATTGGTTTTAGGATAGCATCTGAGGTTGAACCTTCCAAAGTTGTCCGTCTTCAAAGCCAGGGTAGAGATAGGGTATCTATATCAAGGAGGATCCTAGGAAAAGCCCTAGGAGAACCCCACACAAGAAAATGAGTTTCTGGAATTTGAAGAGGAATGTGATGATTAGGATATAGAGTTTAATGAGGAGGAACAAGTGGATGAGGATGTGAACATGGAGTTTGATATTACCAATGTTGAAGACTAGTGTTTAAGGCTCTTATACATGTAAATATGCGTGTATATATATATATATATGCATGTCCTAGTAATGCCTTTTAGCCACTAAATTAGAATGTAATAAGCTAAGGTTAGTCAGACTAGTAGGGTAAGCCCTAACATAAGCTTTGTTATATTTTTCCACGACTAGGCGAATAGTTAGCTTAGCTAATTTTGGGATTTTGACTTTGTATATACCGCTGTAAACAATCGTTAATGCTAACTCGGAATGATAATGAAAGCTTTTATGCAAATTTTTTAATGATTAAGACTTTTGTTATAATTAATTTTACTTAAATTTGTTAAATACTTTATATGCAAATTTAAGGGATTAGAAAGAACTAATGATAACATTAGATATTATTGCATAACCTTGATAATTTGCAAGTTAAGAAGCATCCTAAATATAAATCTATTTAGAGAAAAGAATAGCATCGCTGGAAGGCTCTTGGACACCTACTCTGGCTTGAGCGAGGCGATGTGGGAGGCTGCCCGATAGAGCAATAATGTACAAAATATCCCCAGGCAATGAGCACCTGCTTTACAGCAACCGCATGAAGAAGATATTTCACAAGCCCCTCCAATAGATCAAGTAGTTGTGGGTTAGCTAGCAGACCTCATGTTTCAAATGTGGCATCAATTTATGTAATTCTGCCGGCAATAGGGATAGGGTGAAAGGGCTAGAAATGTTGAAGAGCTCACTGAAGACTGGGCATTGGAGTGGTTTCTTCACCTCCAGCCCCCAAAATTCCTAGGGAAACCAAACGATAAAAGGGCCAAGACATGGATTGAGTACTTGGAGAAGATATTTGGAACCTTACATTAACCAGATGGACAGAAAGTCTAATATGTTACATTTTCACTAGAATGTCCTGCACACAACTGGTGGAAGATGATAGACTGCAGGTGGACCGCAGAAGAAACTTAGTGAACTTGGGAAAACTTTACTCAAGAATTCACAAAAAAAATATGTACCATTGGCTGCCAAGCATGCAATGGAAAGGGAGTTTATGGATTTGATACAAGGAATGTCATCTATCAGTTAGAAAGAGGCCACATTTTGCTGACTGATTTAGCATGTGCCCTACATACTTGGAGATGAGGACTAACAAATCCAAATTTGTAGAAGGACTTTGGCTGGAGATCACACAGCCCTTATCACATGTGACTTGCCAAGCTATAACCATGCCATAAGCATGACGCTGCAGATAGAGTCAGAGCTGCGGGAAATTCAAAAAATTGAGGATAAATGGCAAAAAAAGAGAGTATACCCTAGTGGACAGAATAACTGCAAAAAGAAACAACCAAAATTAAAGATTGGGGGCGTTAGTTAGCAAACGCATCAGGCTAGTAGGATTGTAGATTTGGCTCGAGGGGTGGTACAGAAAAAATGTGGATTTTGTGAAGGACCAGACCACGAAGAATCTGAATGTTGGAAAAAGCGGAGCAAATATATGAGTTGTAGTAGCGATCAACACTTTATCAGAGATTGCCCCAACAGAAATGAGTCAGCACCTGCAGGGAAAGGAAAACAGGTGGCAGGGACTAGTGGAAAACTGAAGGTCCAAGCATGTGATATGCCCTAATAGGAGAAGAGGTGCCAGACCCTAATGAAATAGTTGAAGGTATGGTTTCTATTTATGGAATTAATGGTAGCAGTTTATATGATCTTGGAGCTACTCATTTCTTTATATATGTATCTTTCTCTCATAATTTAATATACAACCCAAAATCATGGCCTATCAAATAGAAGTATAGACACCCTTCAAGGTAGGGTTGATAGCCGATAAGATGTATCAAGCATACCAAGTTAGGATTAGGGATAAGGAGTATCCAACTAATCTTATAGAAATCCCTATTTAGGAATATGATTTAATATTTGGAATGGATTGGCAGTACTGGCATCAAGTACAAGTGAATTGCTACACCAAGTGTATCACTCTTGGAGATAAGGTCCCAATACCGATACGTCATTCCATATATATGACTTCCCTGATACCTATTATATCTATAGTAGAGGCTACGAAAATTCTAAGGAAATGAGGACAGGAATTTCTAGCATACCTCATCAATAAACCCTAGGACACGGCTAAATTAAAGGAAGTAGAGATAGTAGCTGGTTACCCAGACGTACTTGCCGATGAGCTAAATTCATTACCACCTAATCAAGAAATAGAGTTCGTTATTCACACTCTTCTCGATGCCACATCTTTTTCTAAAAACCCCTACCGAATGGCACCTATAGAATTGAAGGAGCTAAAGAATCAACTCCAAGAACTATTGGAGAATAAATTCATAAAGCCCAGCACTTTCTCGTGAGGAGCTCCGATGTTGTTTGTTAACAAGAAATATAGGTCCTTAAGGATATGCATGGACTATCAGGAGTTGAATAAAGTCACTGTCAAGAACAAATAGCCCTTGTTGCATGTAGAGGAGTTGTTTGACCTTATATAAGGATCTATGATCTTCTTGAAGTTGGATTTGAGAGAGGGGTACTATCAATTGAAAATTAGGGAAGAAAATATACTGAAGACCGTATTCAATTCTCAGTATAGTCATTTTGAGTTTGTAGTAATGCCATTTGGTCTGACCAATGCTCCACAGCTTTCATAGATTTTAATGCACTGAATTTTTCGACCGTATCTGGACCAGCTTGTGATAATACTCATTTATGATATCTTGGTGTATTCAAGAACCAGAGAGGAGCATACAAAGCACTTACACATGGTTTTAAGAACTTTAAGGGAGCATAAGTTGTATGCAAAGTTCAGCAAGTATGAATTTTGGTTAGATAAAGTAGCTTTCTTGGGACACATCAAATCCCAAGATGGGGTAGAGGTCGACCCCTATAATATAGAGGCAATAATCAACTGGAAAAGACCTGAGAATATAATAAAAGTTCATAGCTTTTTGGGACTAACTGGAAATTATTGAAGATTTGTACAAGATTTTTCTAAGATAGCCAGCTCGTTGACTAAGTTGACTCAGAAAGATCAATCGTTTGATTGGAACGAAGAGAGTGAGAAGAGTTTCCAAGAATTGAAGAACAGATTGACCTCAGCTCCAGTTTTTGCCCTTCCCTGAGGACTAGAAGGTTTTGTTGTGTATACGGACACCTCTAAGAAAAGGCTTGGTTATGTGCTAATGCAGAATGGGTGAGTTATTGCATATGATCTAGAAAATTAAAACTACATGAGAAGAATTACCCAACTCATGACCTAGAGCTAGCTGCAGTACTTTTTGCATTGGTAACATACAGATACTATCTCGATGGGGCCACTTTCAAGGTATACACTAATCATAAAGTCTTAATTATTTACACTCCTAGAAAGATTTAAACATGCGACAGCAAAGGTGGATGGAATTTTCACTCGAGAATGGAAAATGTAGTGGCAGATGCTTTGAGTCGAAAGGTCGGATGACCTACATATTGGGAAAAGAAACATCAAAAAGTCCAGGGGCAGATATTGTGATAAGAATAAAACAATGAACCTAGATCGTAGGAGTAAATGTGTAGCTAGAGCTATATAATGAAATACGACATACTCAGGCTAATGATAGTTGGTTACTGAAATAGAAAGAAATTATCGCGAGTTCTGGGGAGTCTAAACCCAGTTCAGATAGTCAGGGCACTCTCTTATTCTGCCGGAGAATATGTGTGCTTGAAGAGATAGAAAGAAGACCTCTAGAAGAAACAAACAAGACAAGATATGCGGTACACCCGAGATGCACGAAGATGTATCGAGATTTGAAAAGGAAGTTCTGGTAGAACATGATGAAGAAAGATGTCACAGATTATGTGCAAAAGTGCTTAACCTGCTTAGTGAAAGTAGAGCATCAACGACCATCAGGATTACTATAGTCATTTTGATCTCTTTTTGGAAATGAGAGCATGTAACTGTGGACTTTGTAATAGGTTTATCGATGGCTCGAGGAGGATATAATAGTATCTGGTTGATAATAGAGTAGTTAACAAATTCTGCACATTTTCTACTAGTTGGGACATACTACAGGGTTGAAAAACTAGCAGACTTATATGTTAGGAAAATAGTTAGATTACACAGAATCCTAGCCAGTATTATGTCAAATCGAGATCCAAAGTTCACCTCAAGACTTTAGAGGAGTTTACAAGAACATCTTGGGACAAGGTTACAATTCAACTTTGCTGCTCACCCTCAAACAAATAGCCAATCGAAAAGAGTAATTCAAATATTGGAAGATATGCTACGGGCATGTGTTTTAGATTTCGGTGGGAGTTGGAACAGACACCTTCCTCTGATAGAATTTACTTAGAATAACAGTTACCAGTCTACCATTCAGATAGCTCTGTATGAAGCACTATATGATAGAAAATGCTGATCTCCATTACATTGGGACCTCGACGAGCACATGAGCCACGTTGGTAAGTCTTGGGGACCTTAAGGCTAGAACTTATACAAGAGACTATTGATAAGGTACCAAAGATTAAATAAAAGAAGAAAACAACTCAAGATTGGCAAAAAAGATATGCAGACAAGCAGAGAAATGGCTTAGAATTTAAAGTTTGTGACCAAGTGTTCCTGAAAGTATCCCTCAAAGGATTGGAAAAGGCAGGAAGCTTAGCCCAAGGTATGTTAGTCCTTATGAGATATATGAAAGAATTGGACTAGTAGCTTACGATTGGCACTACCTCAAGGATTGACAAGAATATATGACGTCTTTCATGTATCACAGCTCCTTAAGTATCACCCTGACCCCTCCCACATTATTTCATATGAAGACATACCACTGGAAAGTGACCTGACCTATGAAGAACAACCGATCCGCATCTTAGACTTAAAATTTCGAAAGCTTAGGAATCAAAGGATTCCTCAAGTGAAAGTATTATGGCTCAATCACAACATAGAAGAGGCAACTTGGGAGCAAGAAGATTACATGAGCCAATAGTATCCCGAACTTTTCTAGTTGTCTGGTGAGAATATGAGGACTTGATTCTTCTAAGAGGGGGAAGATTTTAACCCCTAAAATTTTAATTAGTAAAAATTTAAAAATCATAATTTTAATTTTTTTTTAAAATAAGGGGTTCAAAACGCAAATAGGAAAAAACTTAATTGTAAGAAATTTGAAAGTTTTGGAGGTCAATTTATAAATAATTTAGGTCAACTGAGTTAATGTAAGGCACTAAATAGTTCTAGGATTTAATCCGAAATTGAGAAATAATCTTGGGGAAAATATGTAATTCTAGAAAATTTCCCTTCAAATTATCAATATATCCCCTCCTTATTTCTCTTAATTTCTACATGCAAACCCCTCAATTCCTCTCCAGTGACTTCTACTCCGATGCAGGCAAAACTCAAAGATAGCCATACCATTTCACTCCTCTCAGCATAAGGATCACTTTTCACAAGAACAATCAGTGGAATAGCCAAAATTTGAACAACCGGAGGGATGCTATGGGGAAGGTTGAGCCTGGGACTAGGTCCAAAAAGATGACTAGGCAGTACAGACCAATGGTGATGATCTCCCGACTAGTACTTATTTACGATCCTGACTTAGAAATAGTTGGAGTTAGCTATCTGTGAGTGGCAAAATTCGGCTTGCTTCCAGCCATGCTACATGTCTACCAAGCCGAGTACTTGGGTAATAAAGTAATAAGGAAAAATTTTTATGTTATAATTGTACTTCATTTCACCGATTATGCTCTGTTCTGGGAGCAATAAGGTCAAATTTGCCAACAGTCTATTGAATTTTGTTTAACATGTGTTATTTTATATCATTATTTCATGTTGTAAATTATGACATGTTCGTTATTGAATCCTTACTTATTGATAGTTTTACTTTCAACTGTTTTCCCTTGACATTTTTCCGTATACTCTCCTCACTAAATGAAAGAAGGTGTAAGCTAAGGATCCAATTATAAAATAATTAAAAACTGAAATCAAACTTGATTACACCTCCCTAAGGATCTAATTCATGCTACTCAAGTGGATTTAGGTCATAAAATTACCTAGATAGTAAATTCCAACCAAAGAGATGAGGACTTGCTTGAACTTTTCAATGCAATCTCCTCCTGGCGCAGCAACTTATGGGCAAGCTTTGCCCAACCAAATCACCTCAGAATTGGTTAAAATTTGGACACAATATCTCCAACATCTTGATGAAGATCCAGCAAACAATTTAGCCAAAAATCAATCCGCCAAGGCCTTCAAAAGACTCTCCCAAGTTTATGCCCAAACAAAGGATCTCAAAAAGGCAAACAATCCAAGTATTTTGCCTCAAATGACAAGATTCACACACCAATAAACAATCCAAATCTCTCCTAGATCAACTAGTAAATCAAGGAGAGAAGAGAGAAGAATGAAGGCCAAATTTAAGAGAGAGGTGAAGAAAATATGAAACCTCAACACATCAGATAGTCACACAAAATTGGAGGGAAAAATGGAATCTAACTTTTAGATCAAGAATTATGCAAGCATGCTTCTCTAGTGGCCGGCCATATCTATATTGATATATAGAGTGAAGGAAGATGTGATGCTAATTGGAATCACACCTCCCTTGGGGTGCCACCTAAGTAAGCAAGTTGCACGTATGAAATTCACATTTCATGTCCATTTAAATTTCATTTGGAATCTTCATTTCATCTCATGAAATGTCATCCAAATAAACTCAAATACACACTAACTGAACTCTTTCATTTTAAATTTCCCTCCAAATTAATTCTTCATATTAATTAAACTAACCCCTTAATTTAATTAACTAATCTTGGTTTAACTCTTTAGGTCAATTAGCTTAACTCTTTAAGCTAGAAGTTGTTAACTTAACTCCTTAAGTTAACTTGACCTATTGATAATCATGTGGGACCAATTAAATTAACTCCTTAATTTAATTGGTCAAATTTAACTTCTTAAATTATTTAGACCAATTTAACAATTAAATTAATCAAGCCAAAACGACCAAAAAATAGTGTCAACCATTTCCCTCCAAAATCGGTCATGATGGAATTTTTCTAACTCTTAGAAAATTCCCTTCATCAAGTAGCATTTTCAATTGGCTTTTGTGTGTGATCCATTAGGTTCTACCATTCATTGGACACAGGCTCACAACTTTTGTGATTTATAGAATATCAAAATATTCACATTAGTTTAAATTCCTAGAAACTAATGACTTAATTCAATTAATCTCCATTAATTGAAGAGTATCCAATCTATATGGTCGATGTCCAATCTCAAGCCATGGAGCCAAACTAATTGATTAAATGAATATGCTCTTGGAGAACCATTCTAGCTCTATGCTTACCACGCAAATACGATCCGTCCATCTCCTATCTCCCAAAAGAGGCATAGGGCAAGATATTTGCTGGCTCCTTAATAGCCTCGACACTATGTTTCTATTCCTAATTTTCAATTCTGGTTTATGACCTCATCTTTGGAAGAATCCTTATCCAAATTGTCATACTGCTTTGCGCAAGGACTCCTCTGAATCGATTATTATAGAATACATAAGAGATGCACTCGCCCTTCATAACAACGAGGAGTCGGATCCCATCTTAGATCTCATAAACTTCCATGTCTAAGTAGCTCATGCCCAAGCTCAACCCGAAAGACCTGCAAAGTGATCAAGGAAAAGTCAAAGCAGGAGGACCTAAACATAAGGCTACCATGGATTCTCAGGACAAAGGACGAATTATATGCACTAGCGTAAGCTAGAGAACTTTCCACTACGGCTATCTAGTGGATTCTCCAAATGGGCCTTTAGTGAACTTGTTATCTAACAAACACCTACTAATATGCACCCATGTCTCACATAGATTGCTCATCAACTAGAGCAATATCCAACCTTTAGATTTATGCATTGTTAGTGAAAGTTTATCCAGATCTTAGATACCCTATCTCATAAGATCCTATGACTTGGAAGATTTAAAATCACGATCGTGTAAAACTTGTTCCATGATCACCACCCAATGTGTGACCAAGTCCCGTAGTCATGTATGATCTAAGGTCTTCAACCGAATGCTAGGGAAGTAATATAAGTATAAGATAAAGATGGTCATTGACATATTAATACCATTCAATCAATATTATATCACAAGTGAAATAGTTTATATGCCAATCTAATTTGCTGCGGGGCACTATTCTAATAATCTCCCACTTGCCCTAAAGCCAATCCCCGATAGTCTTAAGACCTTTTGCATTTAGGGGTTTAGAGACTGATTCTGCTATATTCTCTTCCGAGGCAACTATCTCCACTCAGATGTTGCCTCTATCAATTGATATCATATATTAAATGATAACGCATTTACTTATGTTTGGATCATTAATGAGATCTTGGCTCAAGTCCTAAGTTGTCTTCAAAAGATAACCATAAGCTCATGCACGCTAGGCACTACATCCAACTCTTGGATGAAGTTCCTATCCAAACACCTTCCTTTGCGGTTTCCAAAACTGCAATATTTTTCACCTTAGCAGTAATCTTAGCCATGGTGACTTTTGGAACTTTTCCAGCTCACTGCATCGCTACTGATGTAAAATATAAATCCAAAATTGGATTTTAGGTCATCTATATTAGATTGGAAACTAGAATTCGAAAAACCCTTAAGTTTCAATTCTCCCTTTCCGTATACCAAAAATAAATCCTTAGTCCTTCTCAAGTACTTAAGGATTGCTTTAACGGCTTTTCAGTAACATTCACCGGGGTTGGATTGGAAAGCAGCTCGTAATACTTAGAGCGTGTGCTACATTTGACCTTGTACATTGAACGGCATACATTATACTCCTAATAGCCAACGCATAAGGTATGTAGAACATTCTTTCTCTCTCGTCCTTAGTCTTAGGGGCCATAGATTTGGAAAGACGTAGACCATGTCCCATATGGATGAATCTCTTCTTGGATTCTTCTATACTAAACCTCTTTAGTATCATATTAATGTATGGTGTTTAGGAAACCCCTAGCATCCGCCTCGATCTATCTCTATAGATATGTATTCCTAATACGTAAGATGCTTTTTCAAAATCCTTCATAGAGAATTGAGTAGACAACTATATTTTAGTACACTCTAACATATCTCTTTAATTCCCAATGAGAATAATGTCATCAACATAAAGCACAATAAATTGTACACTACTCCTACTAGCCTTTTAATACACACAAGGTTCATACACATTTTTCACAAAGTCAAATGATTTGACTGACTTATCAAAATGTATGTTCCAACTTTACGACACCTATTTGAGACCATAGATGGATCTCTCGAGCTTGCAAGCCTTCTGCTCACTCTTTTTGGATGTAAAACCTTATGATGCTTTGCCAAATCATATCTCATGCGATGTTTTTGGCACCAACTTTAAGGGTACCATATTAAGTAGCTTCGCTGCTGATTCTAGGGCGTATCCCCAAAAAGATATAGGCACATTAGAAAAGCTCTTTATGGAATGTACATGCTCAATAAGGTATGATTTCTCTTTTCGGCTACTCCATTGTGTTGGGGTATACGGGGTGGAGTCAATTGAGAAATAATCCCATTCTCCTTTAGACAATCTAAGAATTCAGTACTTAAGTATTCTCCCCATTGATCAAATCAAAGAGCTTTAATACTTACTCATTTTTGCTTTTCTACTTCATTCCTATACTTTTTGAACTTTTCAAAGGCTTTGAACTTGTATTTCATAAGATACATATGTTCGAATCGAGTATGATCATCAATGAAGGTAATGAAATGTGAATAGCCTCATCTCACTATAAGTCTTAGTGGTCCGCAAACATTTGTATGAATAAAAACCAAAGGACTTGTGGTTCACTCCGTTTGTCCTACAAATGGAGCTTTGGTCATTTTTCCTTTTAAACAAGATTCACAAGTAGGAAGGTCCTCAATGCCACTAACATTTAGTACTTTGAGAGCTTCTAACTTACTCATCCTATTTTTAGAAATATGTCCAAGTCTTGTATGCTATAAGATGGCATCTTCTTGGTTATCTAATTTTCTTTTACTTTGTTGAATGTGCAACAATGATGGTTGAGAATTCAATATGTATAATCCATTGTTTAATGTAACTTGTGCAATTAAAGAATCATTCTTTAATACTTACAACTTCCCATTAGATAGAGAAAAATCATATCCTTCATTATCCAATATGGGAATAGAAATAATTTTCTTAACAAGCTTAGGTATATAAAAGTAAGGATCAAGTGCAATGTAGGAATTCCCCAAGTATAACTTGATTACGCCTTCGACCATGGCCACAACTTTTGCTCCATTGCCTAAGCAGAGGATCATATCCCCTTCATTGACTTCTTTTTTCCATCCCCTATAACGAATTACAAAGGTGAGAACCATATGCAGTATCAAATACCAATGAGGAAGAATTTGTCATTAATCGCACTTCAATAAAGTACATACTCTTCCCAAGGGTGCCAGGTATGCCTTGTAATTCCTTTTCCAATGGCCTTTCTTGCCACAATAGAAATAACTTGCATTGGCTTTAGCCTGTTTCTTTTTCTTGACTCCCCCAAAACTTTTCAAAGGTTGCTTTCCTTTAGACAAAGAACTCTTATTCCTTTTACCTCCCTTCTTAGTACCCCTAGGGCCCTTAGACTTGGAGAAAAAAGCAAGCATAAGAGGCTTGTCTTTCTTCATTGTTACCTCAGCGACCACTAACATATTGACCAATTCATTGATTGTCTCTTCTTCCTTAGTCATGTAAAAGTTCACAATAAATTAGTCAAATGAGCTAGGTAATGATTGAAGGATCAAATCCATATAGAGCTCATTGTCCATGGCTGTATCCAATTGACCAAGCTTCTCGATGAGACTGATCATCTTAAGGCTATGTTCATGGATACTTGAGCCCTCATTCATTCTTGTTCGGAAGAGCTCTTTAGATACTGAGAACCTTTCATGTCTAGTTTGTCTATCATACAACTCTTGTAGGTGCAAATATATCTCATGAGCCGTTCTCATGTGCTCGTGAGACTTTTGGAGTTCATTAGACATAGAAGCTATCATGAGACATCTTGTTTGTAGATCATCATCCACAAACTTCTTGAACGCTTCACATGCCTCATCGGTGGCATCATCACTAATAGTATCCAGTGGACTTTGAGTAAGCACATAGGCCCTCTTTTCGGAATCAAGTATAATCTTGAGGTTTCTAAGCCAATCTTGGAAGTTAGGCCCGATGAGTTTATTAGTTTCTAAAATTGTGTTGAGTGGATTCTTAGCCATTCGATTTTGAGATTTCAAAAATCTACAAAGGCGAAAAAGAGAGTATAAGCATGTGATTACATATTAATATTGAAAACATGTTTATGGACTTTCAAGCATGTTTTTCTCCCACTATTTTATCAAATTCCTCACCCCCTAGAAGAATTCAGGAAATCTCATTTCCTAGTGAGAATTAAGGGCCTAAAGACTTGTAAGTAGACCCCATGTCGAGTGATATCCACAAGAAAAGGTAAGTAACTTTTGCTAATTGCATCTCTATGCAACCTTTGATATATTTTTCCTCAGATTTCATGTAAATCCCTGTGTCATGCACCCTCTACATTATTAGGTGTTAAGTTGAACCTACCAATCAAACTTTGATTCGAGACCACTCCATGTCATGCCATGTGACGTGGGCCATTGCATGGGAAGCATCAAATCAAAGGTGCATCATATGTTAAGTATATGATCATAACTTTCTACCTAAGTGTGACCCCCATGATGAATGATATCACACAAAAATTGTAGCATTGTCATGTCATATACTATTGGTAGAAGGCATGGATTAATTAAAACTCCTTTTAATTTGTATCCATTTTGACATAATATTTGAAAACACATAGACTCTTCTAAATGGGGGGATTTTCTTTCTTGAAAAGATCTCATCAATTTTATCTTCTTGTTTAGGTTTTCTATATCCTAACCATGCATCTCATACATCAATATGATATGGAAAGCATAAATAAGTAAATGCACCTAGCATGCTCCTAAGGTGAGATGACCATGAGCCTTAACCAAGTAGTGCATTAGAGCCATAGGTGCACTATTTAGTTGATTTTAAGTGGTTTGATTAAATCTAGCTATTACATAAATGTACCCCCATATATCCATGGGTCATCATGCCTCAGATGCTCTTCTTGTCTCTTTGCAACAATTACGTGAGAAAAGAAATCTTCACTCTTAGTGATTCTACTCTCATAACATTTATAAGATAAAAATTAAAAGGCATGCAAGCCCCAATTTAATATATACATTTTCAACAACTTAAAATAAATGAAATAAATATTAAATTCTCATGATCATCCCTATGCATTCATCGTCCATTCAACAACTAAATGAACAATAAATCAAGAATTGACATTCAATTCAACAATTAAAACCTTATCTCATAAATAATTAATTAACTAGCAAAAATAAGCATAACAATTGTGCATCTCATAGTTGCACTAATATTGAAGATTAACCTTAAAAAGATTTTAAAAGCAATAAAAAATATCAAACATAATTTTGAGAACTTACACAACTTTTGTGCATCTATGTTGGAATAGTGACCGACAAGCCAATTAGATTGACTTTATAAAAGCTATTTCCTTGTAAAAATAATCTTGATTGATTGATATTCTTTATATGGCCATCTTTATCTTATGCTCTTTATTACTTCACTTGCACTTGGATAAAGCCCTTAGAGCACTCATAACTACAGGATTTGGTTTGATGACCACGAAATAAGTCTCACATGATCGTGATCTTAAATCTTTCAAGTCATAGGATCTTACGAGATGGGGCATCTAAGATCTGGATAGACCTATACTAACAATGCATAAATGGATATTGCTCCATTCTATGAGCAACTGTATGAGATATGGGTGTATATTAGTGGGTGCTTGTTAGAGAACAAGGCACTGAAGACCCACTGAAGAATTCACCAGATAGCCATAGTGGCAAGTTGGTAGTGGCAAGTTCTCCAGATTATGCTAGTGCATATTATTAGTCCTCTGACCTGAGGATCCATGGTAACCTTATGTCTGGTCCTCATACTTTGCCTCTTCCTTGACCACTTAGCGGGACTTTTGGGTTGAGGTTGGGTATAAGCTATTTGGCATGGAGGTTTGTGAGATCCAAGATGGAATCTGACTCCTCGCTTTTGTGAAGAGCGAATGCATCTTTTATGTATTCTATAATGATCGATTTCAAGAAATCCTTGCACAAAGTGGTATGACAATTTGGAAAAGGAGTTTTCCAAAGATGGGGTCACACAAGGGAATCAAACATTGGCAATAGAGACACAGTATCGAGGTTGTTAGAGAGCCGAAAAATATCTAGCACTAGGCCTCTTTCAGGAGATAGGAATGGAAGAACCGTATTGCATGATAAGTGTAGAGCTATAATAGTTCTCCAAAACATTTATTTTTCCCAATTAATTGGGCTCCATGGGCTTGAGGTTGGACATCGACCATGGAGATTGGGTGCTCTTCAATTAATGAGATTACTTGAATTGAGTCGATTAGTTTAAAAGTATTTTAAACTAAAATGAATATATGATATTCAAAAATCACAAGGAGTTGTGAGCCCATGCCTAATAAATGTTAGAACCTATTGGGTCACACACGAAAGCCAATTAGCTTCCTAGTTAATGGAGTATTTTCTAAGAGTTAGAGAATTTCTCCTAATGGACCGATTTTTGAGGTGTCCAATTTAAAGGTCAATTTTGGCTCAATTAATTTAAAAAGGTTAAATTAGACCAATAATTAAGAAGTTAATTATTTGGTGCCAAAGTGACCATCAATTTGTCAACTTAACTTAAAGAGTTAAGTTAACAAAATTAAGCTTAAAAGTTAAGCTTGTTTGACTTAAGAGTTAAGTCAAAGGTTAATTAATTAAATTAAAGTGCTTAATTTAATTAATGGGAAGAATACATTTTGAAGGAAAAATTCAAATGAAATGTTCATTTGAATTATCATCTTAATTAGCTTGAAATTAGATTTCAAATGTAATTAAGATGCACATGAAATTCAAATTAGATTTAAATTTGCATTTGCCACCTTGGCAATGTAAGTTGGCCACCCACCTTGAGGAAGGTTTAATGCCAACTTGGCATCACACCAACCTCACCATATATATAGACATAGAGGGTTTGAGGATAGGTCATTGCTGAAAGTGTGAAAGAATTAGATTCCTTCCACAATTCCCTCCAAAACTCCTTACAAGCATTGCATTGATGTGTTGAAAGCTTTGCTCTCTTCTTCTTCTTCCCTACCTAAAATTGGCCCCTACCATTGTCATTCTCCTCTCTTATTCCATCTTATAGTGATGAGAGTTTGTAGGTTTTAATTGGTGTGTGGATCATATCAATAGAGGCGAACAAGTTAGTTTGCTAAGTTTTGGAGATCCACTTTAGCAGAGCGTCGATTTGGTGAATTTTTCTCGGGAGATCTAGAAAGATTTTTGATCCAAATTTTTTACTTTGTTTCCTACAAGGTGTTGAGAGATTGAATTAATTGTTTGGTGATTTTGGGGGGATTTAAAATGAGGCAAAAATCGTTATCTTCCTACTGTGTTTGTTTCTAGCAGATTCTAGATTGGTGAAGAGTTCACCACTTTCTCCTTGGAAATTAGCAATTCAAGGTATCCCTCTATCTAAATCTGGATTATATGCATGATTTGATCCTTGTTAGCTTGTAAGCACTAGTTTATTTAGCTTATGAAGTTTTATAATTTGATCCTAGTACCTTACTTATCACCAAGTGGCATCGGAGCCTAAATCATGCTTAGATTTGGATTTTTATTTATTTCTTTTGATAATTGATTCATGTGGTGGATTAATCATAATCACCAAATTCTCAATTCATATGATAGATTGGAATGTTTAGTTGAGGTTGTGTATGGCTCCTTGATTGATGAATTGAAAGCATGCCAATATGTGTTTTAAGTATTGATTCATATGATTAGTATGTTTTAAATCATAGCTATTAATGTTGAATGCTAATTTACCATTAATTGATGTTACATGTTGATATAGCATGTTGAAGATTCGCTAAAATGGTTTTGGTCATTTTGGGATCCAACATGATTGGAGTTTTATTCGAGATTTTTGAAACATGCAATTCTCACTTAAACTTGATTTTTAAAGCTTAATTGAGCACTTAAATTTCCAATTTTAAAATGTATTTTAGATTGGGAAATTGATTCATAATGTGTGATTTGATGTTTAGAAAGATTTCTAGAATTTTTGATGCACAAAAGTTGAGCTAAAAATCGGCTTGACTAGCTTTCACCCTAAAATAGAGGCTGCCAGCCAGCCTTGGTGCAAGCTGCCAGGGCAGTGGCCGAGAGCCACTGCCCAGCCGCATGTCTGGCATGGCCAGCAGCGCCCGATCATGGGTTAGACAGGTTTTGAGCTTGTTTTTGACTCATTTAGTGGCTAGAAATGATGTTAAATCATATGTTATGGATGCACAAATGTTGTGCAAGTTCTCAATATTATGTACGACATCTTTCAAGCTCCTTAAATCTTGTTAAAGTTAATTTTCGTATGTTGCATAAGTGTTATGCATGACCAATTATTTGTTAATTTGATTAGCGTTTAACTGTTGGAATTAATTGTTAATTCTAGATTGATTTATTGTTCATTTATTTGTTGAATGGATGATGAATGAATGGGGATGATCCTTTAATATTGATTTTATTTATTTCAAGTCGTTGAAATGGGTTGTATTAAATTGGTGCTTGCATGCCTTTTTATTTCTACCTTGTAAATATATGAGAGTAAAACCACTAGGAGTGAGGATTTCCATCTCATGTAAAAGTTACATGGAGCCAAGGAGGCCATGGAGGCATGGAGTCTTTTTAAGACCCATGAATGTATGGGATACACTCATGTAATAGCTAGATTTAATCAACCCACCTAAAATCAACTAAATGGTGCACTTATAGCTCTAATTGCACCACTTGGTTAGGCTCATAGTCATCCCACCCTAGGAGCATGCTAGACATATTTACTTATTTATGATTTTCATATCCTATTGATGCATGAAATACATGTTTAGGATATAGAAAACCTAAATAAGAAGATAAAAAAATGATGAGATCGTTGAAAGCAAAAACCTCCACTTAGAATGTCTAATTACTTTTTATTTATATTAAGTCGAAATGGATTAAAATTAAAAAAGTTTTAATTAATCCAAGCCTTCTACCAATAGTATATATGCCATGATGATGCTACTGATTTTGTGTGGTGGCACTCGTGTACGGGGGTCACACTTATGAGGAAAGTTGTGAGCATGCACTTAGCATACAATGCACTTTGACTTAGGAATGCCCACACATTGGCACTCATGTACGGGGGATGATGTGGTGCCCGTATTAAGTCAAAGATTGATTGATAGGTACAACTTAACACTTAGTACCATAGATGTCACACATGTATGTAGATCTATGTGAAAAGTGAGGCACAATATATCAAGAGTTGCATAAGATACAATTAGCAAAAGTTGCTTAGCCTTCAATTGCTTGTGGATGGCACTCGTGTACAGGGGTCCACTTGCAAGTCCTTGTAATCTTAATTCTCACTAGGAAATATGATTTCCCGAATTCTTCTAGGGGGTGAAGAATTTGATAAAATAGTGAGAGAAAAACATGTTTGAAAGACCATAAAAATGTTTTTTAATATCAAATTCAATCACATGCTTATACTCTTTTTCACCTCTTGTAGATTTTTGAAATCTTCAATCAAAATGGCAAAAATCCACTCGCATCAATTTTGGAAACCAATAAACTCACTGGGCCTAACTTTCAAGATTGATTGAGAAACGTTAAAATAATTCTTAACTCTGAAAAGTAGACTTACGTCTTTGATCAAAGTCCCATGGACACACTTGGTGATGACACCACTGACCAACAACATAATTGTTCACTAAATTTGTAGATGATGATCTACTAGTTAGATGTGTCATGATGGCCTCCATGTCCAACAAGCTCCAAAAGACTCATGAGCACATGAAACATGCTCAAGAGATCTATGTACACTTGCAAGAGTTGTATGGTGTACAAAATAGACACGAAAGATTTGCTTTGTCCAAAGAGCTCTTTAGGACAAGGAAGAGTGAAGAGTCCAACATCCATAACCATGGCCTCGAGATGATTAGACTCATTGAGTAGCTTGGATAGTTAGATGTGGTCATGGACAAATACCTTTACAGCTTCTTTCGGGAGATAGGAGACGAAAGGACCGTATTTGCATGGTAAGTGTAGAGCTACAATGGTTCTCCAAAACATTCATTTCGGCCAATTATGTGGGCTCCATAGGCTTGAGGTTGGACATCGACCATCAAGATTGGTACTCTTCAATTAATTAAATTGAGTTGATTAGTTTCAAAGTGTTTTAAACTAAAATGAATATATGATATTCAAAAGTCACAAGGAGTTGAAAGCCCATGTTCAATGAATGGTATAACATATTAGGTCACACACAAAAGCCAATTAGCTTCCTAGTTAATGGAGCAATTTTCTAAAAGTTAGAGAATTTCTCCTAGTAGATCGATTTTTGAGGTGTCCAATTTAAAGTTCAACTTTAGCTTGATTAATTTATGTGTTAAATTAATCAATTAATTTAAAAGGTTAAACTAGACCAATAATTAAAAAGTTAATTATTTGGTGTAAAAGTGACCATCAATTGGTCAAGATATGAAGTTTATAAAACTTATCCATTACCAAAACTGGCCACTACTACCCAGCCAGGGCACACAACCATGTAGCAGGCGTGCACCAGGAGCTCCTGTTGCTCAGCCAGCACTGGCAGCTTGCCCTGTTTCAAGGTTTGGACCGAGTGAAGTTGTTTTTGGCTCAACTTTTGTGCACCAAAAAATTTGGACAGCTCCTAAACACTAAATCACACATTATAGATAAATTTTCAGATCTAAAGCACCTTTTAAAATTAAAAATTCAATTGCTCAAACATGTTTAAAAAATCAAGTTTAAGTGAGAATCACCATTCTCCAATAATCTCTAATTTAAATGGATCCAAAAATGATAAAAACACTTTGAGGCCAAATATAACAAGCTATGTCACCATATATCATAGATCTATGCTAAATCAAATTTAACATAATCATCCATGAATAAAAAACATATTGACATATGAATTAACTCTTAAAACACATATTAGTATAATTCAATTCATCATCAAAGGAGATACAAGGAACATCATCCAAACACTTCAATTCATGAATTGGATAAATTATTTGGAGATCTAGATCAATCCATCCATGAATCAATAAGATAAAAATCTAAATTAAAGCATGAAATGGGCTCCGATACCACTTGAAGTCAAGTGTAGCACAAGGATCCAATTAATAAAGCACAAAATAGCTAAATCAAACTCGGCTACACTTAATATAAGGATCAAATCATACTTTTAATGTAGACATGGTTGTAGAAAATTACCTTGATAGCTCGAAATCCAAGGTAGAAGTGAAGACAAGGCACAACAAAATTTTGAAAAAATTTGGCAATCAAACCACCTCTGATTTGGCTGAAAGTTGGATAAACCTCACCAACACAGTGAGAAATATCCAGTAAAAAGTTCTAGAAAATCAAAAATTGGAAAGTACTCCAAATGTGCCTCCAACTGGACTGCCTTGCAGTGTATTTCCAAAGAGCAAAGCTATCCAAATGTCGAGCCCCTAATGAAATGATCCACAGGCTGCAGGCTACCTCCAATCAACCTCTAGAGTGATGAAACTCCAGAATATGAAGAAGTAGTGAGGACCGATTTTAGCAGAGCAGTGTGAAGAAAATGTGTGAAACTTCAACACATGAGTGAATCACACTTTTTGTAGGGAAAAGAGAATCTAGCATGAATAATCTTGCTTGTGCCTGGCCACCTCTATTTATAGAAGAGGGAGGGTATGATGCAAGTTGGCATCACACCTCTCATGAGGCTTGGCGCCAACTAAGCAAGCATGTTGCTTGTGAAATGTTAATTTCACTTGCATTTGAATTTCATTTAGAATCTTCATTTTATCTCACGAAATGTCATCCTAATAAATTCTTCCAAAATTAATTCTTCACATTAATTAAATTAACCCCTTAATTTAATTAATTGATCTTCACTTAACTCCTTAAGTCAACTAACTTAACTCCTTAACTTAGAAGGTGTTAACTTAACCCCTTAAGTTAAATTGACTAATTAAATGACATATAGCTCAAATTAAATTAACTTCTTAATTTAATTAGTCTAATTTAACTCCTTAAATTCTTTTGATCAGTTTAACAATTAAATCAATCAAGCCAAAATGACCAAAAATTGGTCAACCATTTTCCTCCACAAAATTGGTTATAAGGAATTTTTCCAACTCGTAGAAAATTCCCTTTATCAAATAGAACTACCTATTGGCTTTTGGATGAGATCTATTAGGTTCCACCATTCATTGGACATGAGCTCACAACTCTTGTGATATTTAGAATATCAAGATATTCACATTAGTTTAAACTCCTTTAAACTAATGACTCAATTCAATTAATCTCCATTAATTGAAGAGTACCCAATCTCCATGGTCGATGTCCAATCTCAAGCACATAGAGCCCAACTGATTAGCCAAAATGAATATGCTTTTGGTGAACCATTCTAACTCTATGTTTTTCAAGTAAATACGGTTCTTCCTTCTCTTATCTCCTAAAAGAGGCCTGAGGTAAGATATTTGTCAGCTCCCTAATAGCATCGATAATTATGTTTCTATTCCCAATGTTTGATTCCTCTTTATGACCTCATATTTGAAAAACTCATTTTTCAAATTATCATATTACCTTGCGCAAGGATTTTATGGAATCGATCATTATAGAATTCATAGGAGGTATATCAGCCCTTCACAACGACTAGGAGATGGATCCCATCTTGGATCTCATAAACCTCCATGTCTAAGTAGCTCATACCCAAGCTCAACCTAGAAGACCTACAGAGTAGTCAAGGAAGAGTCAAAGCATGGAAACCTACCATGGATCCTCAGGTCTAAGGACTAATTATATACACTAGCATAAGCTGGAGAACTTGCCACCACTGACTTGCTACTACGGCTGTCTAGTGCATTCTTTGGGCGAGCCTTCAGTGAACTTGTTCTCTAACAATCACCCACTAATATGCACTCATGTCTAACATAGATTGCTCATGAAACAAAGCAATATTCAACCCCTTGGATTTCTGCATCGTTAGTGTAACTCTATCCGAATCTTAGATGTCCTATCTCATAAGAATTTATGACCTAGAATATTTTAAGATCACGACCATGTAAGACTTATTTTATGATCACCACCTAGTATGTGATCAAATCCCGTCATCTTATGTGATTGAAGGGCTTCAACCAAATGCTTGTGAAGTAAATTAAGCATAAGATAAGGATGGCCATTGAAATACCAATATTATTTAATCGAGATTATATCACAAGTTAAATATTTCACATACCAATCTAATTGGCTACAAGGTACTATTCTAATATTTTGTGTGTAACCCTTTAGGTTTACCAATTAATTTGACATGGGTTCACAATTCTTTGTGACTTATTGAATATCAAATATTTCGATTAGTCTAAATTCTTTTAACAAATCACTCTATCAATTAATATCTATTAATTGAAGAGTACCCAATCTTTACAATCGATGTCTAGCACAAGCCTATGGAGCCCAACCAATTGGTTGAATTAATTACAGCTGAAGAATTACCACTTACAATTGTTGTGAAAATACAGTCTTTTCGTTACAATCTCCCGAAAAAGGCTTAAGTCAAGATATTTTCCGGCTCCCTAATAGCTTCGATAACTATGTGTCTATTCTTAATGTTTGATCCCTCATTGTGACCTCAACTTTGAAAAACTCTTTTTCCAAATTGTCATATCACCTTGCCCATGAATTTCTTAGAATCGATCATCTTAAAATACATAGAAGATCAACTAGTTCTTCATGGACAGGCGAAATAGATCCTATCTTGGAACTCATTAACCTCTATACTTAGATAGCTTGTGCCCAACCTTAGCCCCGAGTGACCCACTACGTGGTCGGAGCAAAGACAAAGTACAAGGACCTAAATACAAGGTTACTATGGAACCTCAAGTTAAAGGACTAATTATATGCACTAAAGCAAGCTAGAGAATTTGCCACTACCAACGCGCCACTACGGTTACCTAGTGGTTTCTCTCTAAGCGAATCTTCTGTTAACTTGTTCTCCAACAAGCATCCACTAACATATATCCATGTCTAATGTAGATTACCCATGAAAAGGGGCAATATCTAACTCCTGGAATATATATTGTTAGTGCGAGTCTATCCAAATCTAAGATGTGGTATCTCATAATATTCTATGACTTGAAATATTTAAAAGCATGACCATGGAGACTTGTTTCATGATCACCATCATATGCTTGACCAAGTTCCATAGTCTAGTATAATTTAAGGGCTTCAACCAAATGCATGTGAAGAAATCATAAATGCTTAAGATAAAGATGACCATTTTATTTAATACCGTTCAATCAAGAATGTTACATGGAGTAGTTCTACATGCCAATCTAATTGGCTTGTGGGGCACTATTCCAACATCCTCGCCAATCCCACTCTAGCCCATTGCCCATCTTTCGGGCATGGCCATACATGCTACTCAGTCGGTGACCCCCTCTAGTGTTGAAGGCCCTTTTGAAAATAGCCCTCATGCTGAGATCCTAAGTGATATATCTTTGTGAAATAAAAAAAAATCAGCTAGTGTACTTATAGTACACAAATGTATTTAATTTATAAAAGTAAATATGTTACTAACATTCATATGTCTTCCATTCTATGAACAATAAGTCTCAGAGAGCTTGGAGGATATCCGACCAGGTCCTATAGGGCTTCTGTAACCTGCTCTTAATGACCCTCATCAAAAACTTGGTACCATCAAGCAAAGATGTATACCTACACAAAATAATTATTAACATTAGGATAGAATGATTAAAATAATATTTATATAAAAATTTAAGCTCACCTGCAGGATCCCTCAGAATGCAAGTATACCCTATTAGAACTATTGGATAGGGACTTTGATTGTTGGAATAGTGCCCTACAAGCCAGTTAGATTGGCGTCATAAACTATTTCACTTGTCACACAAACTTGACTCATTATGTGGCTATTTTCATCTTATGCTCATTATTACTTCATTGGTATTTGGTTGGAGCCCTTAGATCACACAAGACTACATGACTTGGCCACATACTAGGTGGTGATCATACAATAAGTCTTACATGATCGTGATCTTAAATCTTCTAAGTCATAGGATCTTACGAGAGAGGGCATCTAAGATCTTGATAGACTTGCACTAATGATGCATAAATACAAGGGTTGGATATTGCTCCATTCCATAAGCTATCCCATATGAGATATAAATACATGTTAGCGGGTGCTTGTTAGAAAACAAGACACTGAAGGCTCGCCTACCCGGAGAATCCACTAGATAGCCAAAGTGGCAAGTCAATAGTGGCAAATTCTCCAACTTACGCTAGTGCATATAATTACTCCTCTGACATGAGGATCCATGGTAATCTTATGTTTAGGTTCTCATTTTTTGACTCATCCTTCGTCACTTAGCAAGCCGTTCGGGTAGAGATTAGGCATGAGCTACTTGGACATGGCGCTTTGTAAGATCTAAGATGGAATCTGATGCCTCATCTTTGTGAAGGGAGAGTGCATCTCCTATGTATTCTATAATGATCAATTCCAAGAAATCCTTGCACAAGGTAGTATGACAATGTAGAAAAGAAGTTTCCAAAATATGAGGTCATAAAGTAGAATGGAACATTGGGAATAGAGACATAGTATCAAGGCTATTAGGAAGCCGGCAAATATCTTGCCCTAGGCCTCTTTTGGGATATAGGAGATGGAATGACCATATTTGCATGGTACGCATAGAGCTATAATAGTTCTTAAAAGGCATTTATTTTGGCCAATTAGTTAGGCTCCATTGGCTTGGGTTGGACATCGACCATAGAGATTGGGTACTCTTCAATTAATGGAGATTAATTGAATTGAGTCGATTAGTTTAAAGGAGTTTAAACTAAAATGAATATATGACATTCAAAAGTCACAAGGAGTTGTGAGCCCATGTCCAATGAATGGTAGAACCTATCGGGTCACACACAAAAGCCAATTGCATTTCCTAATTGATGGAGGAATTTTTGTAAGTGTTGGGAAATTCACTCCAAGTGACTGATTTTGGGGTGATTGAAAATTGAGGTCAGCTTTAGCTTGATTATTTTAATTATTAAATTGATCAACTAATTTCAGGAGTTAAATTAGACCAATAATTAAAGAGTTAATTATTTGGTGCCACATGACCATCAATTGGTCAAGTTAACTTAAAGAGTTAAGTTAACAATTCTTAGCTTGAATATTAAGCTAATTGACTTAAGAGTCAAGTCAAAGGTTAATTAATTAAATTAAAGTGTTTAATTTAATTAATAAGAAGAATCTATTTTGGAGGGAAAATTCAAATGAAAGGTTCATTTGGTGTGACATTTTAATTAATTTGAAATTAGATTCCAAATGTAGTTGAAATTTACACAAATTTCAAATTTGATTTGAATTTGCCAACTTGCAAGCAAGTGGGTGATCCCCCACCTTGTCAAAGATGTGATGCCACCTTGGCATCACACCATCCTCTCTCTATATCCATAGATAGAGGTAGGGGTAGGCAGCATCATCACAATCCATGTGAAGAATTAGATTCTCAGATTTTTCCCTCATCCAAGTGTTGCCTCATGAGTTGAAGCTTCACTTCTCTCTTCTTCTCCAACCCTAAAATCGACCATCTATCTCTTATTTGTCCTCTCTATATCCAGCTAATATTGAGGAGAATTGGGAAATAGCATTGGTGTGTGGATCATATTAATAGAAGCAAGACAAAAGGATTGGTAGCTTTTGGAGATCCACCAGTAAGGGCATCAACTTGGCAATTTTACTTCCGGAGATCCAGAAGATTTTTTAACTTGAAATATTCATAGTAGGTTCATCAAATAGTTTAGAAGCTACAAGAAATTTTTTAGAATTTTTGACGAAGCATGGATCGGGCAAAAGTTGCTCCAAATCTACTGCGCCGCTGTTTGACAGTTTCTAGATTGAAAAAGAGTTCTTTATCTTTCCTTTGGATTTTGCTAATCAAGGTAATTCTCCATCTAAATTTGATTCATAATCATGTTTAGATCCTTGTTTTCTTGTGAAGCACTAGTTAATTTTAGTTTTTGACATTTTAATTATTGAATCCTAGTGCCTCACTTGCCTTAAAGTGGTATCGGAGCCTATTTCATGCTATGATTTGGATTTTTTTATTGATTGATTCATGTGATGGATTGATCAAAATCACCAAATTCTCGATTCATATGATGGATTGGAGTGTTTGGATGATGTTGTGTGTGGCTCCTTGATTGATGAATTGAACGCATGATAATATGTGTTTTAAGTGTTGATTCATATGATTAGTATGTTTTAATTTATAGCTTCAAATGTCAAATGTTGATTTAGCTTTAGTTTATGTTATATGTTCATATAGCATGTTGATGATGGCCTAAAAGACTTTTGGTCATTTTTTAGATCCAATATGACTGGACTTTTGTTGGAGATTTTTTAAGAATGTGACTCTTACTTTAACTTGTTTTAAAAGCATAATTGAGCACTCGAACTTTCAATTTTGAAAGGTATTTTAGATCTGAAATTTCATCTATAAAGTGTGTAATAATGTTTAGAAGTTGTTCTAAATTTTTTGGTACACAAAAGTTGAGCAAAATTAGGGTGACTCGGCTATGAACTTGAAATAGGGCTGACTGCCCTGCCTCGGTTGGGCGTTGGCCGGCTGCGGGCCCAGCTTGAATCTTATAATTAAGGAATTAATTATTTGGTGCCACATGACCATCAATTGGCCAACTTAAAGAGTTAAGCTAATTGACTTTAGAGTTAAGTCAAAATTAATTAATTAAATTAAAGTATTTAATTTAATTAATAAGAGGAATATATTTTGGAGGGAAAGTTCAAATCAAAGGTTCATTTGGTGTGGCATTTTAATTAATTTAAAATTAGACTCTAAATGTAATTGAAATGTACACAAAATTCAAATTTGAATTGAATTTGCCACCTTGCAAGCAAATGAGCAGTCCCTTACCTTGAGGAAGGTGTGATGTGACCTTAGCAGCACACCATCCTTTCTCTATATATAGATATAGAGGTGGGGATAGATGGCATCATCACAATCCACATGAAGAATTAGATTCTCACATATTTCCTCCTCCAAATGTTGCCTCATGAGTTGAAACTTCACTTCTCTCTTCTTCTCCAACCCCAAAATCGGCCATCTACCTCTTATTTCTCTTCTCTATCTCCAACTAATATTGAGGAGAATTTGGAAATAGCGTTGGTGTGTGGATCATATTGATAGAAGCAAGACAATAAGATTGTTACCCTCTGGAGATCCACCAGTCAAGGCAGAAACTTGGCGATTTTATTCCAGTAGATCCAGAAAGATTTTTGATCTGAAATATTCACAAAAGTTGAGAAGCTATTAGAATTTTGTTCAGAATTTTTTAGAAAGCTTGGATCGGGCAAAAGTTACTCTAAATCCGTTGTGCTGTTGTTTGACAATTTCTGGATTAAAGAAGATTTCTTTGTCTTTCCTTTAGATTTTGCTAATCAAGGTAATTCTCAATTCAAATTTGATTCATAAGCATATTTAGATCCTTGTTTTCTTGTGAAGCACAAGTTAATTTTAGCTTTTGAAGTTTTAATTATTTGACCATAGTGCCTCACTTGCCTTAAAGTAGTATCAAAGCCTGTTTCATGCTATGATTTGGATTTTTTGATTGATTGATTCATGTGATGGATTGATCAAAATCACCAAATTCTTGATTCATATGATGGATTGGAGTGTTTGGATGATGTTGTGTGTGGCTCCTTGATTGATGAATTGAAAGCATACTAATATGTGTTTTAAGTGTGGATTCATATGATTAGTATGTTTTAATTCATAGCTTATAATATTGAGTGTTGATTTAGCATTAGTTTATGTTATATGTTCACATAACATGTTGATGATGGCTTAATAGAGTTTTGGTCATTTTTTGGATTCAATATGATTAGAGTTTTGTTGGAGATTGTTGAAGAATGTGATTCTTATTTTAACTTGTTCTAAAAGCATGATTGAGCACTTGAAATTTCAGTTTTGAAAGTTGTTTTAGATCTGAAATTTCATCTATAATGTGTGTAATAATGTTTAGAAATTATTATAAATTTTTTGGTGCACAAAACGTTGAAAAGAATTGGGTGACTCGACCATGACCTCGAAACAAGGTTGATTGCCCTGCCTCGGCTGAGCACTGGCAGGCAGTGGCCCAGCTTGGGCGATCCGTGGCTAGTTTCTGTCAAGGCCATCTTTGCTTCAAGTTTTGGCTCCTTTTTGTGATCAAAAGTGTTTTATTACACATATATTAGATGCATAGCCTGCAACATGGCTGCGTGCCGAACTTGGGCGGGCAGTGGCCAGTTTCGATCAAGGCCATATTTGATTCAATTTTTGGCTCCTTTTTATGATAAAAAGTGTTTTTATTACACATATATTAGATGCACAAATGTTGTGCAAGTTCTCAAAAAAAATTTTAACATTTTTTATTACTTTAGAAACTTGTTAAAGTTGATCTCTATATTAATGCATAAATGTTATGCTTGGCCAATTATTTGTTTATGAGATAAGCATTTAATTGTTAGAATTGAATGTCAATTCTAGATTTGTTTATTGTTCATTTAATTGTTGAATGGATGATGAATGAATAAGGATAATCATGAGCATTTAATATTGACTTTATTTTTTTCAAGTTGTTGAAAAGGGTCTATTAAATTGGGGTTTGCATGCCTCTTAATTCTATCTTGTAAATGTTATGAGAGTAGAATCACTAGGAGTGATGATTTCTTTCTCATGTAAGTATTGCATGGAGCAAAGAAGACCATTGGAGGCATGAAGACTTTTGAAGACCCATGAATGTATAGGGATACACTCATGTAATAGTTAGATTTAATCAACCAACTTAAAATCAACTAAGTGGTGCACCTATGGCTCTAAGTACAACACTTGGTTAAGCCCATGGTCATCCCATGCTAACCGCATTTACTTATTTATACTTTTCCATATCCTACTGATGTATGAGATACATAGTTAGGATATAGAAAACCTAAATAAGAAGATCAAATGGTGAGATCTTTGCAAGCAAAAACCCCTCACTTAGAATGTCTAAGTGCTTTTCAAATATTAAATCAAAATGGATATAAATTAAAAGGAGTTTTAATCAATCTATAGCTTCTACCAATAGTATGTGGCATGACGATGCTACTATTATTTGTGTGATGTCTCACGAGTCGTGGGTTAGACTTATAGTAGAAAGTTGTGACCATATACTTAGCATATAATGCACCTTTAATTGAGAACGCCTATTTATTGTCACACGAGTCGTGGGATGTTGTGGTGCCTGTCTCGAATTAAAGTTTGATTGGTAAGTTTGACTTAACACCTAGTAATGTAGATGCCGCACGAGTCGTGGGTCTACATGAAAAGTGAGGCTAAATATTTCAAGAGTTGCATAAGATGCAATTAGCAAAAGTTGCTTACCTTTCGATTGTTATTGGATATCTCACGAGTCGTGGATCCGCTTACAAGTCCTTAAGATCTTGATCTCACTAAGAAATGAGATTTCCCAAATTCTTCTAGGGGGTAAAGAATTTGATAAAATAGTGGGAGACAAACATGCTTGAAAGACCATGAACATGTTTGAAATATCAATATTCAATCATATGCTCATACTCTTTTTTCACCTATTGTACATTTTTTAAATCTCCTTTTTGAAATCTCCAAAACAAAAATGGCTAAAAATCCACTCACAAGCATTTTGGAAACCAATAAACTCACCAGGCCTAACTTTCGTGATTGGTTAAGGAACCTTAAAATCATTTTTAACTCTAAAAAGAGGACTTACGTACTTGATCAAAGTCCGTTGGAACCTTAGGTGATGATGCCACTGATGAGGCTTGTGAATTATTCAGTAAAGTTGTAGATGATGATTTACAAGTGAGATGCCTCATGACGACTTTCATGACTAATGAGCTCCAAAAGACTCGCGAGCATATGAAACATGCATGTGAGATCTACAAACACCTACAAGAGTTGTACGGTGTACAAACAAGACACGAAATGTTAGCTTTGTCTAAAGAGCTCTTTAGATCAAGGATGGTAGAGGGTTCAAGTGTCCATGATCATAGGCTTAAGATGATTGGACTCATCGAAAAGCTTAGACAACTAGATATGGTCATGGACAATGACCTCTACATGGATTTGATTCTAGAATCATTGCCCTCTTCATTCAACTAATTCATTATGAACATTAATATGTCTAAGCAAGAGGTCACAATTAACGAATTGGTGAACATAACGGTGACCACTGAGGTGACTATGAAAAAGGAAAAGCCTCTTATGCTTGCTTTTGCCTATAAGTCAAAGGGCCCTAGGGGTCCTATAAAGGGAGGTGAAAGGAAGAAGAGTTCCTCTTTAAAAGGGAAACAACCCTTGAATGTTTCGGTGAGAGTTAAGAAGAAGAAAGGTGATAAAATTGATCCAACTTGTTTTTACTGTGGCAAAAAGGAGCATTGGAAAAGAAACTACAAGGAATACCTTAGCACCCTTAGGAAGGGTATATACTTCATTGAAGTACACTTAATGACCAATTCTTCCTCATAGGTATTTCATACCACATGTAGTTCTCACTTTTGTAATTTATTATAGGGATATAAAGAAGAAAGAGTCTACATGAAGGGGATATGATCTTTTGCCTCTAAAATGGAGTAAGAGTTGCCGCCACAGTACAAGGTGTAGTAAAGTTAGACTTGGAGAATGTTTGTATTGTGTTAGATCCTTGTTATTATGTACCCCAACTTGTTAAGAACATTGTTTCAATTCTTGTTCTTGATAATGAAGAATATGATTTTTCTATATTGAATGGGGTACTGAAAGCATTAAAAATTGATTCTTTGATTGCACAAGGTACATAGAATAACGGACTATACATACTGGATTCCCAACCTTCGCTAATGCAAATTCAATCAAGTAAAAAAAAGTTAGATAACCAAGTAGGTGCCATTCTTTGGCATGAATGACTTAGGCATATTTCTAAAAGTAGGATGAACAAATTAGAAGCTCTCAAAACACTAAATGTTAGTGGCATTGAGAACCTTTCTACATGTGAATCTTATTTAAAGGAAAAAATGATTAAAGCTCCTTTTGTAGGATAAGCGGAGCGCACCACAAGTCCTTTGGATTTGATCCATATGGATGTTTATGGCCTATTAAGAGTTAGTGCGAGAGAAGGCTATTCATACTTCATTACCTTCACTGATGACTATAGTCGGTTCGGACACGTGTATCTTATGAAGTACAAGTCTGAAGCTTTTGAAAAGTTCAAAGAGTATAAGAATGAAGTGGAAAAGCAAAAGGGACTTAGTATTAAAGCTCTTTGATCAGATCGAGGTGGCGAATACTTAAGCACCGAATTCTTGGATTATCTAAAAGAGAATGGAATTCTCTTTTAATGGACTCCACCCAGTACACCCCAACACAATGGAGAAGCCGAAAGGGGAAACCGTATATTATTGGATATGGTACATTCCATGATAAGCTTTTTTTATGTGCCCATATCCTTTTAGGGATATGCCTTACCAACGGCGACGATGCTCCTAAATGTAGTACCATCAAAGTCGATGCTAAAAATGCCGTATAAGATGTGGAATGGAAAAGCACCCTCTTACCAATACCTTACGGTTTAGGGGTCTCCTGCCTACGTGAGATGGACAATAGAAGATAAATTGGATAGTAAATCCACCTTGTGCAAGTTTGTGGGATACCTAAGAGAGTCTTTGAGTTATTACTTTTATGATCCCTCAGAACAAAAGGTGTTTGTTTTGAGGAACGCCACCTTTTGGGAAAAGCAATTTCTATTATACAGAAATGGCGTTGTTAGTGAACTTGATAAAGTTCTAGATGATCATCAAATCCCACAAGCGGTAAAAACAAGTAAGCATCTAGAGCCTTACACACAACCTCTAAGAAGGTCGAACCAAATTAAGAAGAAATTCGAAAGGTTCGGATTCCTTCATGAGGCAGGCCAATCGGATAATGATCCCAAGACCTATGAGAAAGCTATATTGGACATAGACTCTAGATATTAGCTTGACCCCATGAGATCCGAAATGGACTCCATATACTCCAACAAAGTATGGACTTTGGTAGATCTACTGAAGGAAATAGTTCCCGTTGGTTGCAAATGGATCTATAAGAGAAAGTTAGTAGTTGATGGAGAGGTAATGACCTTTAAGAAGCAACTAGTTACAAAATGTTATACTCAAAGACCTAGTATCGATTTTGAGGAAACATTTTCATCGGTTATAATACCTAACTCCATTTGGATTATACTTGCCATAGCCGTATATTATGACTATGAGATATAGCAAATGGATATGAAAAGCTCTTTCCTCAATGGAGATATTGAAGAAGAAATTTATATAGAGCAACCACAAGGTTTTACATCCGAGGAGAGCGAGTAAAAGGTTTGCAAACTCAAGAAATCCATTTATGGACTCAAATAGGCATCATGAAATTGGAACACACATTTTGACAAAATAGTCAAATTATTTGGCTTTGTCAAAAATATGTATGAACCTTATGTGTACATGAAGGCTAGTGGGAGTAGTGTACAATTTATTATGCTTTATGTCGATGACATCCTTCTCATTGGGAATGAGGTAGGAATCTCATAGTGTACTAAAGTATAGTTATCTACTCAATTCTTCATGAAGGATTTGGGATAAACATCCTGCGTATTAGAAATATGTATCTATAGAGATAGATCGATGATGATGCTGGGGCTTTCCCAAACCTTGTACATTGACAAATACTAAACATGTTTAGTATGGAAGAATCCAGGAGGAAATTTCTTCCCATGGGACACGACATTTTTCTCTCCAAGTCTATGGCCCCTAAAATTGACAATGAGAGATATAAAATGTCCCACATATCTTATGCCTCTGCTATTGGGAGCATAATGTATGTTGTTCATTGTACAATACCGAATGCGGCACACGCTTTAAGTGTTACGAGTCGTTTCCAATCTAATTTCAGTGAAACTCACTAGATAGTTGTAAAAGCAATCCTTGAGTATTTAAGAAGGACTAAGGACTTGTTTTTGGTATAAGACAGTGGAGAATTGAAACTCGAGGGATTTTTCGATTTTAGTTTTCAATCCGATATAGATGACCTAAAATCTACTTTCGGATTCATATTTTGTCTCAATGATGGTGCGATGAGTTGCAAGAGTTTCAAACAAGACACCATGGATGAATCTACCATAGAGGCAGAATATATTGCGGCTTTAGAAACTACAAAGAAAGGTGTTTGAATGAAAAACTTCATTAAAGAGTTGAATGTATTACCCAGCATTGCTGAGCCACTGATTGTCTTCTGTGACAAGACGGGGAGGTAGTGCAAGCTAAAGAGCCAAGATCTCATTAGTGATCCAAGCACATATTGAGGCTGTATCATTTCATCTGGGAGATCATTGATAGAGGCGACAACCGAGTGAATAGAGTTGCCTCGAAAGAGAATAGTAGATATTGACTAAACTTTATTGCAAAAGGTCTTTGAAGGACATCTTGAAAAGATGTGTCTTAAGACTACAGGGAATTAGCTTTAAGGCAAGTGGGAGATTATTGGAATAATGCCCCACAAGCCAATTAGATTGACTTTATAAACTATTTCACTTGTGACACAATCTTGACTGAATAATATTTATTATATGGTCATCTTCATCTTATGCTTATAATTACTTCACTAGCATTTGCTTGAAGCCCTTAGATTACAAAAGATTATAGGACTTGGTCACAAATTGGGTGATAATCATAGAACAAGTCTTATACAAATGTGATCTTAAATCTTCCAAGACATATGATCATACGAGATAAGGCATTTAAGATTCGGATAAACTTAGACTAACCGTGTATAAATCCAAGGGTTAGATATTTCTCCATTCAATGAGCAATCCCATATGAGATATGGATGCATATAAGTGATTGCTTCTTAGAGAACAAGGCACTGAAGGCCCACTTAGAGAATCCACTAGGTAGCTAAAGTAGTAAGTCGGTAATGGCAAATTCTCCAACTTACGCTAGTGCATATAATTAGTGCTCTGACTTGAAGATCCATGGTAACCTTGTGTTTAGATCCTTATACTTTAACTCCTCCTTGGTCACTTAGCGGACCGTTCAAGTAGAGATTGGGCATGAGCTATTTGGATATGGAGGTTTGTGATATCCAAGATGAAATCCGACTCCTCATCTTTGTGAAAGGCGAGTGCATCTCCTATGTATCTATAATGATTGATTCTAAGAAATCCTTGCGCAAGGTAGTATGACAATTTGGAAAAGAGTTTTCCAAAGATGAGGTCATAAAGTAGAATCGAACAATGGGAATAAGATATAGTATCGAGGCTATTAGGGAGCCAGCAAATATCTTGCCCTAGGCTTCTTTCAGGATATAGGAGATGGAAGGACCGTATTTGCATAGTACGCATAGAGCTATAATGGTTCTCCAAAGGCATTCATTTCAAACAATTAATTGGGCTTCATGGGCTTGAGGTTGGACATCGACCATGGAGATTGGGTACTTTCAATTAATGGAGAATTAATTGAATTGAGTCGATTAGTTTAAAGGGGTTTAAACTAAAATGAATATATGATATTTAAAAGTCACAAGGAATTTTGAGCCCATGTCCAATGAATGGTAGAACCTATCGGGTCATACACAAAAGTCAATTGCATTTCCTAATTGATGGAGGAATTTTTGTAAGTGTTAGGAAATTCACTCGAAGTGACCAATTTTGGGGTGATTGAAAATTGAGGTAAACTTTGGCTTGATTAATTTATTGTTAAATTGATCAACTAATTTAAGGAGTTAAATTAAACCAATAATTGTAGGGTTAATTATTTTGTGCCACATGAATATCAATTAGTCAAGTTAACTTAAAGCGTTAACAATTCTTAGCTTAAAAAGTTATGCTAATTGACTTAAGAGTTAAGTCAAAGATTAATTAATTAAATTAAATTGTTTAATTTAATTAATGAGATGAATCTATTTTTGAGGAAAATTCAAATGAAAGGTTTATTTGGTATGGCATTTTAATTAATTTGAAATTAGATTCCAAATGTAATTAAAATGTACACAAAATTCAAATTTGATTTGAATTTACCAACTTGCAAGCAAGTCGGCGGTTCCCCACCTTGAGGAAGGTGTGATGCCACCATCCTCCCTCTATATATAGATATCGAGATGAGGGCGAGAGGCATCATCACAATCCATGTGAAAAATTAGATTCACACATTTTTTCCTTCTCCAAGTGTTACCTCATGAGATGAAGCTTCACTTCTCTCTTGTTCTCCACACCAAAATTGGCCATCTACCTCTTATTTCTCCTCTCTATCTCCAGCTAATATTAAGGAGAAATTGAAAATAGCATTAGTGTGTGGATCATATTGATAGAGGCAAGACAATAGGATTGCTAGCCTTTGGAGACCCACCAGTCAGGGCAGCAACTTGGTGATTTTATTCCAAGAGATCCAGAAGAAGTTTTGATCTGAAATTTTCACAATAGGTTCATCAAAGAGTTAGGAAGCTACTGGAATTTTTTCAGAATATTTGAAGAATCTTGGATTGGGCAAAAGTTGCTCCAAATCCATGCACCGCTATTTGATAGCTTTTGGATTGAAGAATAGTTCTTCATCTTTCCTTTGGATTTTTCTAATCAAGGTAATTTTCCGTCAAAATATGATTCATAAGCATATTTAGATCCTTGTTTGCTTGTGAAGCACTAGTTAATTTTATATTTTGGCATTTTAATTATTAGATCCTTGTGCCTCACTTGCCTTCACTAATCCCCCTCGTCTAGTGTCTAGTCTAGTGAAGAATCCACTGTTGGTGATGATGCTGCCTTTGATGCGGAATGATCGAGTAGAACAACAGGGGATGGCTGAGTGATAAGTGGAGTGATGGATGGTAATGGAGTGCTTGTGGGTAAAGTGGATAGCGGAGGGGATAAGTAAGGCTGCCGTAAGTGTAGGTGTGGGGAACAATATGTGGTTGACCTCACAGCTGTAGAAGAGGACAAAAGAGGAGTATTGTGGCTCCTTGTGGGAGGAAGGCATGGGGTAGGCATAAACTGATGACCAGCCAAGTGTGTCTGATGGATCGGGAAATTCATCCCTCTACCTTGGCCCGAACCCCGACTTCTGCCGATGGTAGGGAGATGAAAACCAGACCAGACTACCATCTATAAAATAAAAGCAAACATCACATATGGATAATAATTAATATTATTATGACAACTTAATATTTATGCACGTCAAATGCATAAGAGCAGTTGACAACTAGACTTGAGAAGGCACATTAATTAAAATTGAAGTTTAGATATATAGAATATATCATTTATTCATTGAATAAATTCTTCAGTCTTTCTATCTACCCGTATCTATTGTTGTAATAAGAGGACAATTTTAATGGTCCATAGACATTCCAATCCTTGATTGGTTATAATTTACAACAACAAATTCTGGTAGACCAAAACACTGAAAACTTTATATAATAAATGAATGAATTTAAAAAACAAAAATTATTGAGCATGTAAGGCTATTGACTGATTATAGGAGTTGGAGACTCATATAATGCTCATTTTCTAGTCAAATATATTTGGTTTAGAAATTATGTAATGACTCCCTACCAAAAATGACAATACTATGAAAAATTATATATTCTTTGATCATAAGTTGAAAATTCACTTGAGATCGACCTCAAGTGAATTTTCAACTTATGATCGTAGAATAATTTTCCACAATACTAGCATTAATATTTAGGAGTCATTATATTTGTCCTTTTTGGGTTTGTTAGAATAACATTTAAATGATGAAATTTTTATTCTTTATGCTTCTAACTTTATAAAATCTTTGAGATAGATGGGGTAGAGATGAGTTTGAATGGGTAGTTGGTTGGTATAATAGTGTATACTGTAGTTATAGGCAATAACAATTCGATTATTGTAATACCCCAGAATTTTATTTTGTATTTAATCGATTACTATATCTTGTTTTATTTTATTTAATATTTCAATTAAAGTAATAGAAAGGCATGAACTATATTTTCAGAAATATTTATAATATATAGATAATATTAAATTATCTCTTGATCAAATAGTGATAATTAATATTTTATATTCATATATATATATTGTAGGTACTCTATATTTTGGGAAGTATAAGTTATAATTCTACTTAAATTAATATTATATTAATACAAAGGGTTGAATTATTGAATTTTAGGAATTAATAATAAAGACATTAGATTTATAGTAAAATTATTATTAAAGTCCTAATTGATTAAATCGACTTAGGAAGAGATTGATTAGAGTCATGAGGAAGAGAATAATTAGAGTCGATATCAGTCTACACTTGATGTAACGCGATGGAGCGAGGGATCTCTCAAAACCTCTATTCTCCGCGTTTCAGTCGCCAGAAAATTCACGTAACAATCTTTATAAGCTTTCTTCTTCCTCTCCGCACACCCCCCCCCCCCCCAAAATAAATACCGACGACATTGCTTTCTTCCTTTTCTTTTCCTCTTTAACTTCAAACCTATTTTACAACTATAGAGCACTTCCCGGGTTAGCTTCCGCCACACACACTTCACCAGACCCCGCATTTTCTATATATTAATATTTGCTTAGCTCTAAATCCTTGTTAACTGAAATTAAACCCACAAATAATTGCGTGATAATTGGTGTTGAGTTTGGTTGTGAGTGAAGTACTTTGTGTATGATGGTGCTAGGGGTTTGTTGATTGAGTGAAACCAAGTGGAATTTTGTGAGCGTGTGTGTGTTTGATGGAGGTGGAGAAAGCTTGGGCAGTGAATTAGAGTAAGATGTTTGACGAGGTGTCAAAGGATAAAACTAAGAGTTTAGCTACGGCATTGCAGAGAGTCATCTAGAAATCCTTTGATTGCAAATTATGGCATCGCGACTCAAGCAATTGAATAAGCATTTTCAAAACTGACCCTATCCCGAGATTTTTCATCTTATGTCAAAATGCTACTGCAGTCTCTTGTCCTTTTGGGAGACCCCTGATGGCGTGATGTCGGCTGAATCCTTTTCCTCGCAAATGGATTTTGGTCAAAAACTGCAGCCTTTAGTTTGGGCTCAAACTCACAGTAACAATGGTGGTCTAAATGGGCCTTTTGGCTTTGTTAGGGCCCACCAGAATATCCATGTGGTCCTTGAGCCTATGAATTCTTTTGGGGGAGGCCCAAGTATTAATACAGGTGAGCTAATCGAATATCCTAAATGGCAACATTTTTGGGATACGACTTGTAATGATCATGACAGTGCTTCTTTCTTGCATGGCGAGAAAACCAATTTCCAGAGAAGCCAGGAATCATGTACTAATTGTAACCTCTTCACTCAAAATCAATTTTTGTAGTTTAGACAATAACAATGTCAAGCACTTTTGTAGTCCCAGGTCTACTTTTTATAGCAAACAACATTTGACCCACGAGTAGCAATAATTAACTTTTGATAATATGAGGGGGAGAATAGTTTCATTACCTCAAGATCAACTCTGGAGTGGTGTTCTGAAGTGGGAATTGGAGGGTTTGAGTGAGCAAGAAATTGGGGTGGTTTTGTTAGAAGTAATGGAATTTTTATGTGACTTGATGAGAAATCAGTTTGGATGCAAATATGAGATTTAGAATAGACTTCTACAAGGTTAGTGGAATGTGCTATATACGCCAGCTTAGTAGCAGCTAATGTTATTGTCACCTACTGTATTAGACTACGTAAAGGGAGAAAGAGAGGAGATTGTGACCCTGTCAAAACTCATGGTTAAATACATCAAAGAGATTTGGATCCTTTGCAATTTCGTGTCAATTTGGTTATTTGGGACTTCACACATCAATGTTAGTTATTAAATCAGTCGATAAGTACTGTGAGTGCCTAAACCTATAAATACTATATATTATTATGTTTCAAAACCTAGAAGGATATATGTTATTGTATAAATTGCTTGTGACTTGTTTCTTGCTTACACTACACCATACGTATTCCACTGCGCACAAAAGAAATATTTTTCTTGTGTTATTTCTGCACATAAAGAATTATTTTTCTTCTTTTATTTCTGGATAAAAGAAAAGTTATGCTTTTATGACTTTTTTAATGCTTTTAGACTAGCAATTAAATTCGATGATCAACTGATTACTGCTACTATTACTGTTAGTCGGATCCAACTTGGTCTGGGTGTGCGAGGGACTTCACTAGGCAGCAGCGGGCTAGCCAATTTAATACCAAGCCCTCATGGCCTAATCCCCCCAGCGCACAACAGAAGACGTTTGTGGCTGAGGTAGGTCGTAGGAATTCCCCAGGGATGCTTGGGCACTGTTTTGGTAAGGTCGCACCTTGCCCGGAGCGATAAGGGACTATTACAGTGGATGTCAAAAGGTTAACTGGCTATAGCAAAAATTGTCTGATCATCGTATTTATGTTGTTAGTCTAGAAAAATCGTTTATTAGACTCTTGACTTGATACTACTTGACTGTTTATAAAATTATTGACTATTTATAAACTTCTTAACTGTTATTGCTAAACTGTTCTATGAATTCCACTTACTTATTTTTTTCCTTAAATATTTTCACTGTACGAATTCTTGAACATTTTCACTATACAAATGATTTTAATTTTGAAACTCACATTGCACACACTTGGCACTCACTGAGTCTTTTACTCACACTCGTTTTCCTCTTTAACTTCCTTTGGAAAACCTGTATCCTATCCCTAGTGAAGATGTTGAACCTGCTTCTGACGAGAATGGGAATTGAAGAATTTCTTTTGGAATGAGGACTTTCCAGTAAGTTTATCTTTATTGCTATGTTGGCAAATTAGTTCTTCTCCTTTAATGATTCTCCAGTTGGGGGAGGAATATTTGACATTTTGAGTTTTTATGTTGTAATAATTATTTGAGTTATTATGAATTTTTGGAGTTTTCTTATTTAAAATTATGATTTTTGGATAGATGATACTGATTATTTGGGATCGAGTTTCATGCCTCAAGACTAGATTGTATGGTTTGATTTTTGGGGCGTGACAGAATGGTATCGGAGCTTAGGTTTTGAACTTAGGCTATGTCGGGATAAGATCCTCGGACTATAGAATTTGGGCATAGAACATTTAGGAATTGATTTGAGTATTTTGGTTCAACCACTAAAATGATTGATCGAATTTTATTTAGTATCAAGGTTGTGGAGTATTGTTATTAGGTTTGTCAATTGATACGATTGAACAATTTTTGTACTTGACGATAGAATTTATGACATATTATGAGACTTAGCTCGAAAGTATTGTAGGATTTGATAGATTTCTCCCCTTTGAGAATTGTGAATGCTTGTTATCTTCTTTTTGAATGACTACTTAGCGTACTGGATATTTTCTTTCATTGATCTAGGCTTATTTGATATGATGGTGAGTCAAAGCCCGCATAAGTCGGTTCATGATTTAGATGTTTCACCCTTACAATCAAGGTTAGTTTTCAAGAGCTTAGGTTATGATTTTAGATATGAAATAGGCATGTGATATTGGGATAAAAACCTTTGGTTGATAATTGAAATTTGTTTGGGTTTATGAGAAAATTATTTTACTAAAATAAGGAGGATCTGAAAAATGAAAAGGAAGAAGTGAGAGTCTTTATGTCAAAGAGTGGCATCTATTTAGGAAACAAGAGCGAAACCACCATGGAATGTGAATTGTAAAACTTGGTGTACAAATCCATACATATTGTTATATACATTAGATATACTGCCACTAAGGGTTGAGGGTTTCAGTAGGAATTGACAGGATAAGGATGGATATGTATATAAGACTTTCTGAAAGTTAACAACGTATAGTAAACATAGTGCACCAGGTTTAACCTTATGTTACTTACGGCTACCCCTATCATGAAAGCATGAGAGAGTCAATTTAAAAATAGGAAGGCTTACATCAATAAACTCATAGGAGGATGAACCTTGCAAATCCATTTCAATTGGACTTGATTTACTAAACTTTTGAGTCTTCTTGGAGATTCAAGTCGCCAGAAAAATGTATTTATAGTAATTGTACTAGAATATTTTTGTGGTCCCTATTGTGAGATATGAATCAACTAGTACTTTGGGTAAACTTAAGATGTCGAATTAGAAGTTTTTGGATATATTTTGGCATGGAGGACAACTATTTGACTTTGGAAAGGAATGCTACATGAAAGAATGCTCCCCCAGGATCCTAGTTTTGCACGACCAGTTCTTCTAATGGATTTTTCACATTGTTACTTATTGAATTTGGAAACATGTCAAACATAAGAATAATGGGTATATTATTTAGGTGTTTATAGCTGCTTGAATCATCTCAATCGGATAGATATGGAGTAAGTTATCACCAAAATACTAAGATGTGTTCAGTCAAAAGATATAGGACTTTGATTTCTCGAAAATGGATATTAGTGACAACTTTACTACTTGTTCCCGATAGAATTAAGCAAAATTATCAACATAAAAATTTTATTTCTAGATATTAGGTTTCTAATTCCTTCTATATAAACTCAATCTGATTTATATAAAGAAAGTTATGATCCAAATACTAAGATATATCATGTCCGGAAACACAGGATTTTGATTTTTCGAAAATAAATAGTTTTGATTCTTTTACTAGTTGATCTTGATAGAATTAAGTAATGTGATCAACATAAGATTTGTAAATATATCTCTTATATATTTACATCCATATGAATAACTACAATTAGATATACAGAGAGGAAGTTATGAGTAAAATACCAAGGTGTGGCATGACAAAAAATACAGGGCTTCAATTTTCCTAGGACAAAATATTGTGATGGTTTTTAATACTCGATTCCATATTTAATTCGGCAGTATAGTCAACATTTAAATTTTATATCTATATCTTAGGTTTCTATATCTAGTTGAATCACCTTCATCCGATAGATATGAAGAAAGTTATGACTAAAATACTAAGATGTGTCAATGTAGAAAATATAGACTTCGATTTTTCCATAGCAGATATCTGTGATGCCTTTTATGGTTTGATCCTAATCGAATTAAGAAAAGTAGTCAACATATTATTTGTAGCTCTATCTGTTAGGTTTCTATATCCACTTGAATCACTCTATACCAACATACATGGAGAAAGTTATGGCCAAAATTCTAACATATGTCAAATTAAAGACTTCATAGACTTGGATTCGAATCTTCATCACACTTATGAATCTTGGACTCAAATTTATTCCTTGATATATTTGCTTATATGGAAAAATGTGTAAACATTTTGGTCTCTCTCTTAGCTTTTCAATATTGCAAGAATCACATCAATTGGGTCTCTAGAAAGGAAGATACAAGCATATCACAAGAGAAGTTACCTACAAACCTAGGGAATTCACTTGCTACACCAAGATCGTGCAAAGAAATCTTTCATTGAGGTCCTTCCAGGAATAAATCCCAATACCTAAGGCATTATATATGATGGCACAAGTAGAACTTGATGTACAGTTGCAGGAACTAATTGAAAATAAGTTATTTGACCAAGTCCATCTCCTTGGGAACCTTAGTATTTCTTTGTAAACAAATATTATAGGACTTTGAGGATATGTATGGACTATTGGGTTTCAATAATGTTATGATTAAGAATGGTACCTAAGGCTCAATTTTACACCTCGACGTTGGCTTATTTGGACTACGATATCAACATAAAAGTTTTAGGTCTTTCTCTTAGTTTTCCAATACCTCAAGAAAATCAAAACTATATGAGCAAAGCTATCCAACTTATGACTTAGAGCTAACCAGATGATAGAAGAAGATTTTTGGAATTTAGTATTGGAGATATGGAGTTTCTAAATTGTCACTCAAAAGGATATACGATGATCACAGTAGCAGCTTATCGACTTATTTCACTAACAAACTTTATGGAGATACATAATATCTTCTATGTGTCACAACTATATAGGTATCAAGAGGATCCTTAGCATATCACAAAATATAAGATTTTGTTACTCCAAGAAGAGTTGATGTACGAAGAACAACTAGTCTAAATCCTAGATTAAGAATACAAATATTATGCACAAAAGAGTATCCTACTTCTATGGAGATGCCATAAGATAGAGAATGTGACTTGGGAAAATAAGGAGGAAATGCCAAAAATATCACCAGGACACTTCCCTAACTCAGGTTAGAATTTGGGGGCCAAATTACTTTCAGGGGGGTAGGATGTAATACCCCAGAATTTTATTTCGTATTTAATCGATTACTATATCTTGTTTTATTTTATTTAATATTTCAATTAAAGTTATAGAAAGCCATGAACTATATTTTTAGAAATATATATAATATATAGATAATATTAAATTATCTCTTGATCAAATAGTGATAATTAATATTTTATATTCATATATATATATTGTAAATACTCTATATTTTGGAGAGTATAAGTTATAATTCTACTTAAATTAATATTATATTAATGCAAATAGTTGAATTATTGAATTTTAGGAATTAATAATAAAGACATTAGATTTATAGTCGGATTATTATTAGAGTCCTAATTGATTAAATCGTCTTAGGAAGAGATTGATTAGAGTCCTGAGGAAGAGAATAATTAGAGTCCATACCAGTCTACACTTGATGTAACGCGATGGAGCGAGGGATCTCTCAAAACCCCTATTCTCCGCGTCTCAGCCGCCAGAAAATTCACGTAACAATCTTCGTAAGCTTTCTTCTTCCTCTCCGCACACCCCCCCCCAAAAAAAAAATACCAACAACATTGCTTTCTTCCTTTTCTTTTCCTCTTTAACTTCAAACCCAATTTACAACTATAGAGCACTTCCCGAGTGTTAAGGGTCGCTCCCTCCATCGGGCCCCTTGATCATCTACAGGGCATCCGGGCTGCCCCTCAGCAGCTTGCATCAACAGACTTGCACTCCAAGGAGTATCTACTGTGTCCTAGGTATAGGCCTTTTCTTTTGTTTTCACCATTGTACATATGTAGGCAGGATGCTGCCATTTTTGTTGTAATTTTCAGCTTTTCAGTATCTAGTGTTGTAACAACATTTTTTCTTTTTTAAGCCTATTATAGGGGGAATGAGTATTCGAAGCTAAGTTGTACTGTGTATTATTAGAGTCCCCCCCCAATGTCTAGCGTTGCTCTAACGATTATCGAAATTGTACTGTTGCTGTTATCAATGAAATGGAGTTTTCTTTCCAAAGCGTTCCGGCGTGTGAGTGAGTACCGTTGGGGATTGTGCCTCTAAAGCACCCCAGTGTGGGCGGGATTGCAACACACAATCACCCAACGGCTATCAAGCTTTGACGGTTACTAAGCTCTTAACAGTTACCGAGATGGTTGATGATTGTATTTTGGCGAAAGTAGTTAGCGTGTGGCAAGCTACTACCCGCACAGTGCGCAGTTTTCTCATTACTTGAGAAGCGTCATATGACAGGTGGTATCAGAGCCTCGGCTCTTGATCCACTAGCCAAGGCAAATGGCGCTAGAACCTACAGCTTCCCCAAATATGGCGAGGCAAGATAATGAAGCCCCAAGACGGGTTGGTACTACAAAATAGTGATTAGACGCACTGGAGGATGAGAACTCCAGGCTGCAATTTGTGGTTGAGACCTTGGAGGAGAAGGTCGAAGGACTGGAAGTAGAGATCACGGATCTCCATGCTCAACTAGGTGAGAGCAGAGATGTCTGTCAGGCCTTGATGGAGGCCCTAAAGGCAAATAATACAGCTTATTTGAGACAGGAAATGGAAGCAATGTCGATTCAAATCCACTTACTCCAGAGAGCGATGAGTAATAGGCCTGCCATTGCTCCAGACCCAATGTCCAGGCTTCGAATACTAGAGCCCAGAGCTTACGGGGGTGTAAGAGATACAAAGGAGGTCGAGACCTTCCTGTTTGACATGGAATAATATTTCCTTGCCGCTAATATTGAGGATTAGGCAAGGAAAGTGGCGACCACTACCATTTATTTGATGGGAGATTCAAAACTATGGTGGCGGACCAAATATGCAGATATCCAGGCACAGCGGGTGCGCATTGATACATGGGATCAGCTCCAAGAAGCAATCAAGCAACTATTCTTCCCGAAAAATGTCGAGTATAATGCCAGGTGGGCCTTATGAGATCTGAAGCATACAACCTCCATCAGGGAATATGTGAAAGCTTTCTCTACCTACATGCTAGACATAAGGGATATGTCTGAGAAGGATAAGCTTTTCACATTATTGGAGGGATTGAAATCGTGGGCGTGTGCTAAGCTGCAGCGCCAGAGAGTGACCGATTTGAATACTGCTATGGGAGCAGTAGAGCGGTTAATAGATTACAGTTTAGAGCCCTGAAAGGAGAAACATGTAGCCTCCAACACTAATCAGTCAAAAGGGGGCGGGACAAAATCATTCAGGCCGAATCTGAGCAAAGGTGGGGGAGAGAGGCAATCCCATACCCAAGGGAGCTCGCAGGCGAGTTCCAATAAGGTAAAACCTGAGAACATGCAGGGAGCACTGCAGATGAAAGATTATCCGAAGCATTATTTACTTAATGCTTTGGCAAGCCTTGCAGAAACGGGGTGGGTGCCTAAGCAAGTTGAGACTCAGGCTTCTGCTGCTGGAGAGCAAGCTTCAAATGAGGGCGAGGACAACCTTGGGGCCATCTCACAGTGGTGCAATACAATTTCACAGGTGGAAGCTAAAAGAACAGTGCCACCAAAGGCGAGCAAGACTACAACAGCTCTAATTGAGAACCAACCAAAGTAGGGATCACAGCCCCAAAACTATAGAAAGAAAGGGTTGATGTTCGTTGATGTAAAGATTAATGGCAAGCCGGTTCATGCCATGGTCGACACTGGTGCCACCCACAACTACCTAGCAAGTGCCAAAGTGGAGAGACTCGGGCTTGTACTGGAGAAAGGAGCTGGTCGGGTGAAAGCTATTAATTCAGCTTCTCAGCCGATTGCAGAAGTGGCCAAATTTGTGCTCATCAAGGTGGGACCATTTGAGGAGAGGACAAACCTTTCAGTGGTCGTGATGGATGATTTCAAGTTTATCCTTGGGCTTGAATTTCTGAGGGACTCAAGGACAGTGGTGATGCCGCACGTGGATTCAATGGTGATGATGATGGTAACCAAGTTGTGCGTCATTCCTTTATTGACCAAGAAGCTGGGGAACAAAAATCTCTCAGCCATTCAGTTTGAGAAGGGTTGCAAATGAAATGAGCCATTATTCTTGTGCACCCTTCGCTTTGAAGAGAATGAGGAGGCCTCGGGGCCAATCTCTGGTGTGGTTAAGGAGCTCTTGCGGGAATTTGAGGATATGATGCCAGATTAACTGCCTCAGAAGCTATCGCCGAAGAGAGCAGTGGATCATGAGATTGAGTTGGTGCCAATTACCAAACCTCCTGCCCGGGCGCCATATCGAATGTCGCAACCTGAGCTTGAGGACCTTAGGAAGCAGTTGAAGGAGATGCTGGAGTGTGGGATCATCAAGCCCGCCAAGTCACCGTATGGAGCCCCTGTATTGTTCCAGAAGAAGACTAATGGGTCTTTACAGATGTGCTGTAACTACTGGGCATTGAATAAAATTACTGTGAATAACAAGTATCCTATACCGCTTGTGGCCGATTGCTTTGACCTACTTAGTGGGCAAAATACTTTACAAAGATTGATTTGTGGTCGGGTTACTGGCAAGTTCGGATCAGGGAGGGAGACGAGGCGAAGACTACAGTGGTTACAAGGTATGGGGCCTTTGAGTTCTTGGTCATGCCTTTCGGTCTAACAAACGCCCCAGCAACCTTCAGCACGTTGATGAACTAGGTACTCCATGGTTTTTTGGACGAGTTTGTGGTGGTGTACTTGGATGATATTGTGGTGTATAGTAGAACCTTAGCTGAACATCTGGAGCATTTGCGAAAGGTTCTCACTCGACTCCGTGAGCATGAACTATATACCAATCCGTCGAAGTGTTCATTTGCTCAGGAGAAAATTCATTTCTTGGGTTACATTGTGGAGTGAAGGAGAATTCATATGGACCTAAAGAAAGTGCAAGCTATTCATGAATGGCACCTCCCGGGAATGTTCATGAGGTGCGGTCATTTCTTGGGTTGGCAAACTATTATCGAAAATTTGTGAAGGGCTACTCTGAAATAGCACGACCCCTCACCGACCTCACGAAGAAGATAGAGTCTTGGAATTGGACACCTCAATGCCAAGTAGCATTCGAGGGACTAAAGAGAGCTATGGTGTCGGATCCTGTGTTGGCCCTCCCAGACTTGACAAAGATGTTCGAAGTGAAGACTAATGCTTCGGACTTTACTCTTGGAAGAGTTCTGATTCAGGATGGGCATCTTATTGCTTTTGAGAGTCGCAAGTTGAAGGAAGCAGAGAGGCGCTACACAGCACATGAGAAAGAGTTGCTAGCCATAGTTCATTGCCTTAGACTAAGGCGGCATTACTTGTTGGGCTTTCCTTTTGTGGTCAGGACGGACAATACTGTAGTCAGCCATTTTATGACCCAGTCTAAACTTACCAGTAAGCAGGCATGGTGGCAAGCGTTGTTGGTAGAGTTTAACTTTTCCTTGGAGTACCGTGCCGGTGCGAGCAATCACGTGGCAGACGCCCTGAGCCGGAGGGCGGATCATACGAGAATGGTGGCCACTTTGTCCTCGAGTGTAGCTACTACTTCTGTGAAGGACTGAATACGGGAGCTCTTACCGAAAGATCCTGCAGGGCAGTATTTGGTTGATCTTGTTGAGAAGGGCAAAACTCGATAGTTTTAGATGGATGGAGAACTCTTGATGACCAAAGGAAATCGCATGTATATTCCTAAAGACAGGGACTTGAGGAAATCATTGATTTCAAAATGCCATGACACTCTTTGGGCTGGACACCCAGAAGCAGAGCGCACCTATGCTTTGGTGCACAGATCGTATTGTTGGCCGCAGATGCAGGATGATATTGAGATGTATGTCCGCACTTGTTTGGTGTGCCAGCAAGACAAGTCGGACCATCAAAAGAAACCAGGCTTATTGGAGCCACTTTCGATTCCCCAACGACCTTGGGATAGCATATCTATGGATTACATCATTGGGTTGCCTAAGGTGGGAAATTTGGGGACTATTATTGTCATGGTAGACCGGTTTTCAAAGTATGCTACTTTTATTGCAGCCCCTAAACATATTACAGCAGAAGGGACGACTCATCTCTTCCTCAAGCATATTGTTAAGTATTGGGGACTGCTGAATGATATTGTCAGTGATCAGGACTTTCGGTTTACTGGAAACTTTTGGACCGAGCTCTTCAAACTCCTCGGATCCAAACTGAATATAAACTCGAGCTATCATCCACAGTCTGACGACCAGGCCGAGTGCTTCAATTCCATGTTGGAAGAATATCTTCAACACTTTGTGAGCGGCTCTCAGAAGGATTGGGTAAAGCTCTTGGATGTTGCTCAGTTGTGCTTTAACGCCCAGAAGTGCTCTACCACCAATAAGAGTGCTTTTGAGATTGTAACTGGGCAGCAATCGCTACTCCCACACACTCGGGGCTCCCTGCAGGGTGCGTGGTCTCCTATTGGACGAAGTTTCTCGCAGGAATGGAAATAAAATGTTGATTTAGCCCGAAGCTACCTCGAGAAAGCTCAGAAGCAGATGAAAAAGTATGGAGATCAGAATCGCCGCTTTAGTGAATTTCAAGTGGGAGATATGGTATTAGTGAAGGTCCTTGATCCGAGACAGTCAAAAGCAACAAGGGGGAGAGACCCTCGCTTGATGTAGAAGTACATTAGACCGTTGCCTATCATTAAACGCATCAGGAAGATAGCCTACAAGATAGCGTTGCCTGACTGGTGGAAAATTCATAATGTCCTCCATATGAGTCAGCTTAAGCCCTATCATACAGATCAGGAGGACGCATCTCATAATAGACCTAGCCGCCCACAATTGATGTTCACGAAGAAAGAAAAGAGAGTGGTGGAAGCAATTCTAAATCACCGAGTAACCGGCACAGGAAGCGCAACTCAGATGGAGTACTTGGTGAAATGGAAGGGATGTTGCAGTGAAGAGAACACTTGGGAGCGGGTGACGGACCTTAAGGCATTCCAACCTCTGTTAGAGGCATATCAGGCCTCAGTGTCGCTGAGGATGTCGCCATCTTAGGTGAGGGAGAATGTCAAGGGCCGCTCCCGCCATCGGGCCCCTTGACCGTCTATAGGGCATCCGGGCTGCCCTGGCCGTCCCTCAACAGCCTGTATCAACGGACTTGCACTCGAAAGAGTATCTACTGTGTCATAGGTGTAGGCCTTTTCTTTTGTTTTCACCATTGTACATATGTAGGCAGGATGCTGCCATTTTTGTTGTAATTTTCAGCTTTTCAGTATCTAGTGTTGTAACAACGTTTTTCTTTTTTAAGCCTATTATATGGGCAAATGAGTATTCGAAGCTGAGTTGTAATGTGCATTATTAGAGTCCCCCCCAACGTCTAGCGTTGCTCTAACTATTATCGATATTGTACTGTTGCTGTTATCAATAAAATGGAGTTTTCTTTCCAAAGCGTTATGGTGTATGAGTGAGTACCGTTATGGATTGTGCCTCTAAAGAGCCACGGTGTGGGTGGGATTGCAACACACAATCACCCAACGGCTATCAAGCTTTGATGGTTACTAAGCTCTTAACAGCTATCGAGACGGTTGACGGTTGTATTTTGGCGGACGTAGTTGGCGTGTGGCATGCTAGTAGCCGCACAGTGCGTAGTTTCCTCGTTACTTGAGAAGCGCCCTGTGACACCGGGGTAGCTTTCGCCACATACACTTCACCTGACCTCGCATTTCCTATATATTAATATTTGCTTAGCTCTGAATCCTTATTAACTGAAATTAAACCCACAAATAATTGTGTGATAACTGGTGTTGAGTTTGGTTGTGAGTGAAGTACTTTGTGTATGATGGTGCTAGGGGTTTTTTGATTGAGTGAAACCGAGTGGAATTTTGTAAGCGTGTGTGTGTTTGATGGAGGTGGAAAAAGCTTGGGGTAGTGAATTACAGTAAAATGTTTGACGGGGTGTCAAAGGAGAAAACTAAGAGTTTAGCTACGGCATTGCAGAGAGTCATCTAGAAACCCTTTGATTGCAAACTATGGCATCGTGGCTCAAGCAATTGAATAAGCATTTTCAAGATTAACCCTGTCCCGAGATTTTTCATCTGATGTCAAAATGCTGCTGCAGTCTCTTGTCCTTCTGGGAGACCTTTGATAACGTGATGTCGACTGAATCCTTTTCCTTGCCAATGGATTTTGGTCAAAAACTGCAGCCTTTAGTTTGGGCTCAAACGCACAGTAACAATTATGGTCTAAATGGGCCTTTTGGCTTTGTTGGGGCCCACCAGAGTATCCATGTGGACCTTAAGCCTATGAATTCTTTTGGGGGAGGCCCAAGAATTAATGCAGGTGAGCTGATCGAATATCCTAAATGGCAAGATTTTTGGGATAGGACTTGTAATGATCATGACAGTACTTCTTTCTTGCGTGACGAGAAAACCAATTTCCAGAGAAGCCAGGAATCATGTACCAATTGTAACCTCTTCACTCTAAAGAAATTTTTGTAGTTTAGACAATAATAACGTCAAGCACTTTTGTAGTCCCAGGTCTACTTTTTATAGCAAACAACATTTAACCCACAAGCAGCAATAATTAACTTTTGATAATATGAGGGGGAGAACAGTTTCATTAGCTCAAGATGAACTCTGGAGTGGTGTTCTAAAGTGGGAATTGGAGGGTTTGAGTGAGGAAGAAATTGCGGTGGTTTTGTTAGAAGTAATGGAATTTTTATGTGACTTGATGAAAAATCAGTTTGGATGCAAGTATGAGATTTAGAATGCACTTTTACATGGGTTAGTGGAAGGTGCTATATACGCTAGCTTAGTAGCAACTAATGTTATTGTCACCTACTGTATTAGACTACATAAAGGGAAAAAGAGAGGAGATTGTGACCCTAGCAAAACTCATGGTTAAATACATCAAGGAGATTTGGATCCTTTGCAATTTCGCTATCAATTTGGTTATTTGGGACTTCACACATCAATGTTGGTTCTTAAATCAGTCGATAAGTACTGTGAGTGCCTAAACCTATAAATACTATATATATTATGTTTCAAAACCCAGAAGGATATATGCTATTGTATAAATTGTTTGTGACTTGTTTCTTGCTTACACTACACTATATATATTCCACTGCGCACAAAAGAAATACTTTTCTTATTTTATTTCTACACAAAAACAATTATTTTTCTTGTTTTATTTCTAGATAAAAGAAAACATATGCTTTTATGAATTTTTTTAATGCTTTTAGACTATCAATTAAATTCGATGATCAACTAATTACTGTTAGTTTGATCCAATTTGGTCTGTATGTACGAGGGACTTCACTAGGCAGCAGCGGGCTAGCCGGTTAAATACCAAGCCCCCATGGCCTAATCCCCCCAGCGCACAACAGAAGCCATTTGTGGCTGAGGTGGGTCGTAGGAATTCCCCGGGGATGCTCGAGCACTGTTTTGGTAAGGTCGCACCTTGCCCAGAGCAGTAAGGGACTATTACGGTGGAAGTCATAAGGTTGACTGGCTACAGCAAACACTGTCTGATCATCGCATTTAAGTTGTTAGTCTAGGAAAACCATTTATTAAACTCTTGACTTGATACTGCTTGACTGTTTATAAAATTATTGACTTATTACTGCTTGACTGTTTATAAACTTCTTAACTGTTACTGCTAAACTGTTCTATGAATTCCACTTACTTATTTTTTTCCTTAAATATTTTCACTGTACGAATTATTGAACATTTTCACTGTACAAATGATTTTAATTCCGAAACTCACATTGCACACACTTGGCACTCATTGAGTTTTCTACTCACACTCATTTTCCTCTTTACTTCCTTCTGGCAGACCTGTATCCTATCCCTAGTGAGGATCTTGAACCTGCTTCTCACGAGAACGGGAATTGAAGAATTTCTTTTGGAATGAGGACTTTCCAGTATTTTTAGCTTTATTACTATGTTGGCAAATTAGTTCTTCTCCTTTAATGATTTTCCAGTTGGGGGAGGAATATTGGATATTTTGAGTTTTTATGTTGTAAGAATTATTTGAGTTATTATGAATTTTTGGAGTTTTCTTATTTAAGATTATGATTTTTGGATAGATGATACTAATTATTTGGGATCGAGTTTCACGCCTCGAGACTAGATTATATGGTTTGATTTTTGGGGCGTGACAGTTATACTTGGCAATGTACAACATTTTTAGTTAAATTTTTATCATTTAAGTTTAAAATAATTTGTAAGATAGCCATATGTAAAATAAGATGGAATTTAGTTTCGTAAGCTACCTTGGTTATTTCGGATAGTCTATATTGTCCTATTTGATTTTTTGAATATTTAGCCTCAATAGTATTTTTTATGATCTCAATATAATTATTATTTCATAAGATACCTTGGCTATTTCGAAATGTTTTAAGTTATCCTATAAGTTATCATAGACTCAATTCTAAACTAAAAGGCCTTGTTTGCTTGAAGGATTGTGCGTGATAGATGCAGAACCCAAGCATTCCGATATCTTGGTTAGTATACAATTGGAGTCCATAATTGATAAATGACCTGATATTTATTATGATTAATCCTATTATGCATCACATGTTAGTAGCATGATTTGTAATCTTAAGATTAGAGACCTCAAATAAGTGTAAAGGGACAAAGAAGAAATTATGGTAAAAATTAAAAGTAATTATGTCATCTTATCAATTATCGCAGGAAATAATTCCGAAAAACCAAACAATGAATTGTATAATTCCAAGAAACCAACAAATCAAACTATATCAAACTAACAGGAAAGCAGTCATACTAAATCAAACTAACATACCAAACAATGAATTGTATACTAAATCATATCAAACAAATGAATTGTATAATTCCAAGAAACCAATCAATTATCACAAGAAAAGTTCCAAAAAACCAATATATCAAACTAACAAATTAACAATACTAAATCATATTAATCAAACTAACATATCAAATCTAACAATTAATCATACTAATATATCAAACTAACATACTAACAATTAATAATACTAAATCATATAAATCATTCCAAATAAAAATTCTAATGTACTAACCAAATAAACAAAACTAAAAAAATAGGAAAAGAATAATTTATCGAATAAATGGAGGAACGGCAAACCGGCGGGTGGCGACTGGGGGCAGCGGCAAACCATGGTGATGACAGGGTGGAGGCACTTCAGGCGCAGAGGAGGAAAAAGATTGAAGGAAGAGAAAAAAATATGAAGAAGGAATGTGCGGATCTAATTTTACTTAGTTTTTTGATGGAATTTTCCGACGAAAATTCCGTCAAAGATCAATTTTTATTTTAAAAAAAAATTATAAATTTCCAATGAATTTTCCATTAGAAATATCCCTCAGTAAAAAATTTCGACGGACTGCCGACAAAATGTCCATCAAACATATTCATGCATTTTGCGCCAAACCAGCTCTAAATTTACAAACAGTTTTATGTTGATTTACCGTCGAATCTTCGAAAAACTAACTTTTCTTTGTAAGTTTGTTGCAAATCCATTTGAAATTTCCAATGGACAGTTTCCTTCGAAAATTTCCATAAAAAAAAGTGTTTTTTTGTAGTGATATACTTTTTGATAACTGAAATGTGTAAATGATACCTGCATTTAGTGTCTTAAAATATGTAGAATAATGAAATTGAGTTATATGTGGATATATTATAAAACACCCCTTCAAAATATAAAAACATCACAAAAACACCCCTTTATAATTACACAAACATTGCAAAGATACATGGGGGCAGACTGGTTAGACTGGCTATTTGATAAATGAATTATTAAATTACTTTTTAACTTTTTAAGTTGAGCGTAAAATGATCCATTTATTACTTCCACTTGACTTTTTAACAAATTATTAGGTTGGAAAGTTTGGTGATTATGTAGATTAGAAGAAGAAATTTAGAAATTTCATTATTCCGTGGGGAAAACATATTTCGTTATTGTTTATTTGATATACATGGTAAAATGATAGGGGATATTATTATAATTTTGGAAAAAAGAAAAGAAAAGAAAGAAGTTTGTAATTTGATTATCTTTTTACTATAAAAAAGTGTCCACAAGTAATCTGTTACTTTAATACGGATTCCAATGTGATGACAGAACAAAAACTTGTATTACAGCAACGAATTTCTTCCCATCTTTTACTTTTCCGTTCTTTACATCCTGTTGCCGTTGAAAAAGTTGAACAAAGTGACTGAAAATCTGGACCCAGAGGCAGATAAAAACCCATAATTCAAAAACTTTAGTCCCTTTCACAAATCCAATCGGAGAAACCAAAATTATTGGGCCTTACACCAAAAGAATCAATTCCCTCTTCTCAAAGCTAAATTTCATCCCCGTACCTCCTTCTCAAACTTGCCAAAAAACCCTTTTTCCCTAAACATGGCCTTGAGCAACAATGTGATAGGAGCCATTAATTTTGTCGCCATGCTCTTATCAATCCCAGTGATTGGTGCTGGAATCTGGCTTGCAACAGAACCAGACAACTCTTGCGTGAAAATCCTACAATGGCCAGTTATCGTTCTTGGAGTTGTTATCCTGCTTGTGGGTCTTGCTGGATTCATTGGAGGGTTCTGGAGGATCCCATGGCTGTTGATTTTCTACCTCATTGCCATGCTTATTCTCATTGTACTTCTTGCGAGCTTGGTGGTTTTCATCTACATGGTCACCATTAAAGGGTCGGGTCATATCGTCCCGAGTCGGGCTTACCTGGAGTACAACCTTGATGACTTCTCCGGGTGGCTCCGAAGGAGGGTCCGGAGTTCGTACAAGTGGGATAGGATCAGGAGCTGTCTTAGCTCGTCGAGTATGTGTGGTGAGTTGAACCAGAGGTATCGCACGGCTCAGGATTTCTTCAATGCTCATATCAGTCCGCTCCAGGTAATTATATTAATAGGTTTTGCCTTTCTTTGCTTTCAATTAATATATTGTCTTCAATATTTCGAGGGAGTACACATGAGAAAGTTAACGAAGAGGAACATAAGTGTGAGATTTTGTTTTCTCGTTAAATAATTAGAACTAAACAAGACGACAAATGCAGCAAATATGACATGGTTAATTTGGTTAGATTTTTCTTTTCTTTTCTTTACACTATGATCTTTTAGAAATTTAATTATATATATAGAATAAATCAAAACTCTAACTGAATATTGTTTGGTTACAATTTTTGTTGAGCAAATGTTTGATTTAGCTAGGTTATATATTGTCCTGTTATTAATTTAAAATATAATATTTTAAAATTCCGAATGCATTTTTTTAACTGAAGGTTTTCTTCAATTTTCCCTCTATTTGCACTTAGTTTCTCAAATAATCAATTTTCAAATAATTATTTTTTCCGTTAACATTATCTTTTTCTAATTTAACTGAAGAACTCACATATATGATTTAAGGGGGAAAAAAGGGTGAGTAGATCAATATTTGGATTTGATAAAATATAGCCACTCCTTTAACTCTCGATCGTAGCTAGCTTGTCCAACATCTTCCGAAAATAGGAGTCATATTTCTCAAGAATTTTATGAAATCACCTATGTAGCTTGGCGCGCAAAGTCATAAAGCTCGTTAAGCTAACTTCCCTTTTTTCTATTCTTAGAGTGGATTCCATGTAAAACAAAGGTTTCCTTTAACATATAGAGTAGAAACTAAATTAAGATTCTCCAAGTCCAACAATGCATATGCTTTCTTATTTTAATCTCTTTAACTTGTCTTAATTAAGTAATGCTGTACACATACGATCTTAATTACGAAAGCATTTTCAAATAATTCACTAATTAGATAAATTCAAAACATAAACACTACCCAAATTATTATATATAAGAAAATGTGGAAAAACGATAAAGAAGAAGCAATTAATTAACCAGTAATTAATTACGAATATATATATATATATATATATAGAGAGAGAGAGAGAGCATCCATCATTTATGAGTTAATTATATATATATATATATATATGTTTATGTTGGTTGCAGTCAGGATGCTGTAAACCACCGACAGAATGTGGGTACACATTTGTGAACCCGACGTATTGGATCAGTCCCATAAACACAGCAGCAGATATGGACTGTTTGCAGTGGAGCAATGACCAAACACAGCTCTGCTATTCATGCAATTCTTGCAAAGCAGGTTTACTCGCCAATCTTAAGAAAGAATGGAGGAGAGCAGACATCATTTTGCTAATAACTCTTGTGGGTTTGATTTGGGTTTACTTGATTGGATGCTGTGCTTTTAGAAATGCTAAAACTGAAGACCTTTTTAGGAAATATAAGCAAGGAAATCCATACAATTAATTTAATTAAACCGCTTTTAATTCAGCTACTCATGTAACTTACGCAACTTGGTTTGCTTAAATTATTTTAGACTTTTCTGGGTGATTAGCTTCCTTTTATTTGTTAAATTAACACTTTTTCGCGTTGTTATTACTTATTATAATTATCATTAGCTTTTTTTGTTTTCATTTATTTTCTGGGTAAATTGAGAGGGAAAAAAAAAAAAGAAGCAAAAATGTAAGATGCTTTTGTTAATTTTAGTCCGTGTTTGCGGCTGAAGCGCGTGAACGCGGGATGACCTGTGCATGGTTTTCCAGCCTTTGCAAAAAGAAGCCATAGTAATTTCTGTTTGATTCAGTAATATTACTGCTCCAGGAAATAAATAATTGTTATTGGGGAATTGCTTGATTCGCGGATAGCGCCGAAAGTAACTGAACCAGTTGGCTGCCACCAAGAAAAATGCTTCCAAATATAGAGTTCCGCCCCATTTGTTTTTGGCTTTAGTATTTTCAATATGTTTGGGTTTATTTTTAGATATACTCTTAATTTCATATATTACAAATAAATATTTTTTTCAAAATATATTTTTAAAAATTATACTTATAACTAACCCAATCCTTTTAAGTTATTACATCAACAAAAATTCTATATTTATATAGTAGAATTGTTATTTTGATGTATACATTTTTCAATTACGTATTGATATGTTACAATAATATAAACTCTATATCTCTAATATATGTTATAATCATATGTATAGAAGGATATCAAAGTTTGATACAGTATCATTAATTAAACAAAGTTTATATAAAAGAAGTACTTAGTGTAAATTATCTCTACAAAAAATGTAACATTAATAACTAAAAAATAAGTTACAATATAAAATTTATCACTAATGGTATATATTCAGTGAATGATACTTTTAAAGTAATGTAACTTAATAGTGTGAACAACTCATGTTTGAAGTTGTCACAATTTATAATTAGTGATAAATCTATAATGACTATAATTTGTAACAAAATTTTCATTGTCCAGATTGTCATTATAGCTAAGTATATCACTAATTGTCGATGTTGGGAATTTAAACATTATTCTTGTAACTATTAAGTTTGTAAATTTTTTAGAATAACAAATAAAATTTTTTGTCACTTAATCTATAATTGGTGATACTTTAATTTTCTATATTTTCTTTAGTGATAATTTTTTATATTGTAAACTTACTATTTTGTTACTTTTCTTTTTTTCTTGTAGTGTATATACACTATTACAATAATTGTTTTTAAAGTAATTCAATAATGTCCTAAAATAATATCAAACAATACCTTATTTTCAACTCATTAGAATGAAACAACGAACAAGTTCTAACTTTCAATGTTGTAAAACAAAATGGAATCTCTCAATGCACAGTCCAAATTAATTTGACGTTTTATTTTACATTTAACATCACAAATACATTCTAAGTATATAAAATAATATATAGTAATTGTGCATCATTTATATTTGATACGTATATGTTATAGAACATAGCGAAGAATAAATTCGTATAGAGGATTGAAGCTTTCGCCCCTTGATGCCAATCAAATTTTATTTTATCTACATCTAATGAAGGTTGTGCATGGGTTATGTAACACTCCCTTTCTTCCAAAATTAAGCATAGAAAAATGAATTTTCACTTTGGTTGCCTAACAATCGTAAGAAAGTACAAATCCTAAGCAATTGTCACGCATCAAATTTGAAAACATAATATGATAGTGCTCCCAGACCCAAAATACTCGGAAACACCAAGATTCAAAGATCAAAACATACTGAAATCAATAAGATACTAATTACAAAACTTCAAAATTGTCTCAGCAGAAGACAATTCAAAATTTTAAATTTTGGAATCAAACACTATGTTTAGGAATCAATCCTGATAATTACATTCTTTAAAAAATTGTCTTCAATCATAAACAAAAATTTCTAAGCGATAACTTAAATTTTAACCAAAACTAAGGAACATTTTAATATCCTATCATCAATCCCAAAATAGACCATCCTTTTCATTCTCAATGAAGTCTTCCGCAAAAATAGTTATACAATTGTATGAGTGACACTTCCCTCAATAAATAATTCTTAACCTTCTATCAAATTTGAGCAATTAATTACATACCAAGAAAAAATACATTAAAAGACTCATATTTTTCTCTTAAGTAAAACAAAACAACCAACTTTCAACAACCGGATAGTTTCGGGATGTAAAAACATATACCATGTCATATCATTTTGCATTAAATCAAGCTAATGTTTATAAAATCATTAACAAACTCTGAAAGAACATATATGTAGCATATAATCACTTTTCGCTATAGAACATATAGTAAATTAGACTTCATAAAAAATATATTTTCATTGACTTTCTTCTTCTTCTTTTTTTAATTTTAAAAATTTTGAAACTTTCATAACTTAACAATACATGTAATTTATTATGTTTTCCTTAATTTTGCTTATGAACTTTCGGGATTCCAATTACTATTATAACCTGGTAGTAGGGTCAGACATTTTCTACTATAATCCGATAGCACAGTCATAAATTACTACTATAACCAGTAGTATAGTTAGAGATTTTACTAATATCACCTATAGCCCGGTAGCACGGTTAGAAACTTACTACATTAATCCGGTAGCACGATCAAGGGTCACCCGATCATACAGAGCAAAATCATTGGTTAATTTCTTATTTAGAAAATAAAATTTCTTTCTTTTTTACTAGAAAATTAAAATCTTCATCTTTGTAAAAAAATATGATCACGTAATAGGTTTTATTTATCAGAAACTTTAGCATGCTCAAATCCTTCTATTGTACAAAAAAAAAAAGATTATTTATTCAAAAAACCTATGCACCTATTTGGTAGAAATGTCTTTACGAAAAATAGAAGGCAAAAACTGCTTGTCCATCTCAAATTTCTTTATGCTTAATATATAGGTTGGTCTGAATTACCTAAAATCCTATAAACAAATAAATCACAATAAATTATGGCCTATAAATCACGATAAATTAGGTCCTAAATATATTTAAACGATCAAAAAATAACCAAAGATCAGAATACCGCCTCAAGAATGTGAATGATTTGATCCTCAGGCTCTTCATCTTCTTTTCTACGATTTTTTTTTCATCTAGAATGGTTTTGTGGAGAAACTTAGGTTACTTTTGGAGAATTCTCACATGAAAAGATGGGAACACAAGACAATGTGTTTTAGGATTTTGTATCACCTATATGGATATGGGGTTTTAGTAAACCTATATGGCTAGATATCTTACGGGGGTCAAAAGCTAACCTAAATAGAATTTTGAAATAATGGAAGACCTCCAAAATTATCCATCTATCCATAAATCCAAAAATTTCATGAAAAAATAATTTTCATCAATTTTAATTTCATAATCATAGATCTAAATTCATAAATACATCATAATGATTTATCGGCTTATTTTATTCACTGCCAATGGGCTTAATTATAACTTGAAATGAATTAAATAGTTGGGGTTGATTAATACAAAGTTGGGCTTACTTTTGATAATTCAATAATATAAATATATGCTCTAAAATTATATATATATGCAATAATATTAACTCTATCACTGCTCTAATATCAAGTACTTAAATTACTAAATTAGCTTAAAATATGATGCATACCACAAGATCAATATTCCTTTACTAGAAAGAGAAAACCACAAATTAAAAGGTTGTATTTTATCATTATTTCCCAAACATATATAGATATATTTCATAGAATTACAACCTATCAATATGTCAAGTCAAATATCCTCCAACGCAACATTAATTCATAGCTCCAAACCATGTATAGTCTTAAAATGATGTCTGTAATCGCTAACTTAATCATTACTTGAAATTCAATCACTGAACCTTCCGTCAAATGTTTGGCATCTTATGGCAAGTAATAAATTTTACATCATCAATCACTAAGCAATTCTTAGAAAATTATTAAGACTAAAATTCTATGTCCACGAAATTCCAAGTAAAATTAAGGTAAGTATTAGATTCCCTAATAAGCCCAAAAACAGAATGCCATTTATATTCAATATTTATTTTCTATTAAGATCCCAAAAGTATTGATCGAGCTCCTAATCTGTATCCACAAATGTTTTAGAAAAAGAGCAATCCAAAAATATCAATGAAGAATCAAAATTATCTAAAATTGATATTTCTCTATCCCTAATGTCCAACATAGTACATATTCATTTTTTGCCTCACAAGATAGAAACTTACTCCTAACTATGCATTCTTTCATTCTAGATCCTATAATATCGAGACCTAACCTTAATGAAATTCAAGTACTGCTAGAGGTATAATTGACATTAGAAAGTGCAACTTAAATAGTATTATAGTGCAAATATATGAGTTTACCGTCAAGTTACCTACCAAATGTTCGTTATAAATATTCAAAAATATTATTATACTCTTATACTTTAAAAGCATATTTTCTCAATTATTTAAATATATGCTCAAAATTATTTTATTAAATAATACATTTGAAAAAGTTTGAGACATTAAATTTAGAGGTAGAAAATATTTAAAAATATAATTTACAGGTGAAGAGAAAAAATAGACAAAAACTTAAATCTGTATACTTCTTGAAACATATAATTAATTTAGTCGATACATTAAAATTATATTTAAGTAGTTAATTTAATCAATGCATTATGATAAGATATAAAATTTTATATTTTTTAATTATTAATAAATGTATATACTTTATCTATTTCTGTGTGATATTTATTCCATGTTACACTGTAAATAAATTATGAGTCATGTTTTTCTCCTTTTTTCAAAAGAAAAGTAGTATTGTTAACTAAATACTTTTAACATATAGTTCTATTAGTAATTTCAACAAAATTACATTTATATAATATTTATTAATCAATTACTACTAAGTAAAACTACATTGTAAAATAGCATTAAATTAGTGCTACTAAATAATTTGTAGTACTTTTTATAAATGACACCATAAATAAATATGAGTAGCATTTTAAAAAAAAAAAATTAGTGGTACTACTTAAATGCCTTGCAAATATATTTATGTTGGCACTACTTAGTGGCACTTTTTTGTTACTTGTTAATCAAATGCCCGCTAAATATTGTATTATAGTGACATTTTTCAACAATTATCACCATATTACTCTTATGTGTCATTATACTATCGAATGTCACTAAGTTAGTACTGTTAAATATTTTATGACATTTTTTTTAGGTGCCACCATAAATAAATATGAGTGACATGTTTTTAAGAAAAATTAGTGGCACTAGTTAAATGCCTTCAAATTATATTTTTGTTGGCATTTATCAAATGCCACTATTTTTCATTTAATAATCAAATGCTATTAAATATTTTATTATAGTGACATTTTTTTATGACTATCACAATTTTATTTTTGCGTGTCATAAACTATAAATGCCACTAACTTAGTGCCACTAAATACTTTATGACATTTTCTTCAAACGACAATATAACTACATATTAGTGGCATTTTTCTAAAAAAAATTAGTGACACTAACTAAATGCCTTTGAAATACATTTATCTTGGCATTTTTAATCAAATGTCACTATTTTATTTGTCATTTAATAATTAAATACCACCAAATATTAAATTATAGTGACATTTTTTTATAACTATCACCATAATACCTTTTTGTGTCATTATATTATAAAATGTCACCAAGTTAATGCCACTGAATGTAAATTTTCTTGTAGTGTTTGAGGTTCTTTCTCTCTATAACATGGTGCAGAGATTTCTCAACTCTCGAAGGTTCTTGAAAGTTCATGAATTCTTGTGAATGATTTTTTCTGTCCAACTCCTCTTTGAGGCTTAATATTTATAGTCTTTCTTCTTGATGGACTTCGTTCCATTAAAGTTTTGATGCCCTTCTTGATGGGCTTAGTCAATTGGGCTCCCCATCCTTTTTATTCATTTATTAATCCATTGAGCTTTTTTTAGTCCTTTTAACCTTTTACCCTTGTGTACTTAATATATGATATCATCAAGTCCCCCTACTTTCAATTTGAAAAGTGAGTTTTTATTTTGAAAATATAATATAATACACGACAAGAAAATATGCTTTTTGCTACAATATTCTTTACTTCACTAAAAATAATGCAATAAAAAAGGATTATTTGCTATGATTTTATTATTGTAGTATAAAATTTCAAACGTGTGGTAAAAGTTATATTAAATACTACACTTCATGTCACGCCCCAAAATCTGACCATACAGTCTAAACTCAAGGCGCGAAACTCGATCCCAAACAACCAGTATTACCTATCCAAAATCATAATCTTAAATAAAGAAAACTCCAACATTCATAATAATTCAAATAATTCAAGCAACATATATAGAAACCAAAGATGCCCAATATTCTTCCCTCAACTGGAAAAGAATCTTTAAAAGAGAAGAACTAATAACGGCAATAAAGCTAAACCTACTGGAAAGTCCTCACTCCAAAAGAAAACCTTCAATTTCGATTTTCTTCAGAAGCAGGTTCAACATCCTCACTAGGGCTAGGATACAGGTCTGCCAGAAGGAAGTTAAAGAAAAAAATGAGTGTGAGTAAAAGACTCAGTGAGTGCCAAGTGTGTGCAATGTGAGTTCCGAAATTAAAATTGTTTGTACAGTGAAAATGTTCAAGAATTCGTACAGTGAAAATATTTGAGAAAGAAACATAAGTGGAATTCAAAAAACAGTTTAATAGTAGCAGTCAAGAAGTTTATAACAGTCAAGTAGTAACAAGTTAAGAATTTTATAAACAGTCAAGCAGTATCAAGTCAAGAGTTTAATAAACGATTTTCCTAGACTAACAACTTAAATATGATGATCAGATAGTGTTTGTTGTAGCCAATCAACCTTATGGCTCCCACCGTAATAGTCCCTTATCGCTCCGGGCAAGGTGCGACCTTACCAAAACAGTGCCCGAGTGTCCCCGAAAATTCCTACGACTCACCTCAACCACAAAGGGCTTCTGTTGTGCGCTGGGGGGATTAGGCCTTGGGGGTTTGGGGTTCAACCGGATAGCCCGCTGCTGCCTAATGAAGTCCCTCACACACCTAGACCAAGTTGGATCCAACTAACAGTAACAGTAGCAGTAGCAGTAACAGTAACAATAATCAGTTGATCATCGAATTTAATTACTAGTCTAGAAGTATTAAAATCATAAAACATGTTTTCTTGTATAGTGAAATAAAATAAATCATTTTTTTGTGCGCAGTGGAATACAATTATAGTGCAGTGTAAGCGGAAACAAGTTACGAGTAAATTATACAATAGCATATATCCTTCTGGATTTTAAAACATAATAATATATAGTATTTATAGGTTTAGACACTTACCTTCAAGATCGATCCTAGGAGTCAATCACATATCTCGGAGTCAATTGAGACAATTGTCGAGTTACCTAATTCATTCAATAGACATATGAATCAACAATTCAGATGACTAGTATGATAAGATTTATTTAGATCTAGTCATTATGGGTGCCATAAGCCAATGGGCCTCAAGACCAACAGCTCTGCTTGGCACAAAAAGTCTATTTTAACGATTCGTTTTCACTTGCCTTCTACTCAAGAAAAATCTAAGATCCTATAAAACTAAACCTATAATAAATTCCTTTAAGACAACCTTGTAACTAAATAACAGAAAAGTAATAACGATCAAAGACATGGGTACAACCTGTTCTATCAACGACATAGTAGAGTTTAAAGTTTTAATTGATACAATTACGCACATATGCACATTATCTATCTATATATATCCCCGTCTCCTTGGATTAACAAAAGAAAAAAGGTACAACAAAAAGTGAGACTTTCAATGGTGTGTAAATCATATAAGACCAAAAGAAAGGAACTAGTTATATTATCCAAGCTTAAGCCTATAATAAAAATATATATTCATAATATGAAATAGGAAAGATCAAATTGAATTAAATTTCACACTTCAATTGTATAATAATACTTTTCAATAATTGTGTCCAAAATATTTTATGTGTATTATATAAATATATATATATTAGTACATATTCTTGAAGCTAAGTATTGATCAACCTATAAATCCTAGATTTAAGAGTCCAAAATACTCATTGTCTACCTATAGCATGAATAATAGTAATTTCAATAATTCCACCTAATTGGTGAATCAAAAGGACAAAAGGTCACATATGTCATCAGCTAATGGACACTATTTGCCCACAGGGTTGTATCAAATATCAACATCAAAGTGAAAAAAAAAAAAATGTTTAAATCCTTGTTACATATCCCGTTCTACATAAATTTAGGTCAGTGTTTCCTCTATGCTCACCTGTAAGTAAGTACCATCACCTTTCCTAAAGATGGTAAAGAGAAGAATATCTTTTATGTTATTAGAAAAAACCTTGTAATAATTCTAATTTTAAAAATTAATGTAAAGAAAAGGCAATGGGCCACTAATGACTAAACAAGTAATCTCCAAACAATCAAAATATATGATAATTCAATAAGGTTTAACTGACCTGCTTATGTATAATTTCGAAGACCCATTTCTATGTCTAAAAGTAGTAATACTAGTAAGCTCCTCCAAATATTTTGAAACTATATTAGGATGTTTGCATGCATCACAAGATTTTGCACACAATGATGTCGCTGCCTTTTCCCCAAGATATCAACCTCCAAATTCATCTACTCCGCACAATGCCCAACTCTCCTATGCTTAATCCCACAGGAACTACCGAAGTTTTCCTTCCCCTCAAAGCTGATGTTGGTTTCATATGGTTAGCTTTGTAAAGTGATTGCAAGTCCTTGCATTTTGTCTTATGCCCGGCCGGAATTCTAGTGAGATCTTTGACAAGCTTTAGAGCAGTACTTAACCATCTTGCAGGGCACACTGCTTCTTCCTCAAAAGGCCACAAACGGCACATGAATCAAAACCCTTGGCGGTGCCACCGCCAGCCTCCTCCATGTTCTCCCTTTTCCTGCGATCCAAGGAAGAATAATCCGCGGCGGAGGATTCGAAATTGGAGTCCCCCCCCCCCCAAAAAAAAACTTAGACGCAGTGTTTCAAACCAAACAAAGCAACCCAAAAACCCCGGCCAATGCTAATCCTATGAGTTGCAGGAACCAGTTGAGATCTGCCGCAACATGCATTTACAATTTGCAATTTCCTCTTAATAGTACAATTTTCGATCCAACGACCTCCCTAATCATTAATTAAAATGAGTGGGATTTAGGGTTTCTGACTCTATGTAAATTGTGTGGCGGGGGGATTGAATTGGTTAAGTAAAGATTTCTCTCTATATGCTATATGCTATAGTGTTTCTTCCTCTGTTGTACTCTATTCTTTCTAGGAGTAATTTTCTATGATAAGAATATTATATTATATATGTAAAATGAAAAAAAAATTGGTTTAATTAGAATAGGACTCTAATCAATTTCCTTCTAGGAATAAGATAATCCCACTATAATTCTAGTATCTCTATTATTCCTAGAATTCAATAATAAAACTCCTTGTATTAATATAATATTAATTCAAATAGAATTATAACTTACACTCCCCAAATATGGAATATCTACAAAATATATATATATAATATTAATTATCATTATTTGATCAAGAGATAATTTAATATTATCTATATATATTATATATATATTTTTCCAAAAATATAATCTATGTCTTACTACAATTTTAATTGTAATAATAAATAAAATAAAATAATGCATATTAATTGATCAAATACAAAATAAAATTTTGGGCATTACACTTCATCTTATCGTAGCAAAAAATATACTTATTTAGTATAATTTTTATATGAGGTGAATAATATTATACATTTACTACGATGTTACATAAGCTGTAGCAAAAAGTTAATGAATTAACCATACTTTTTCATTAGTGAAGTTAAAACAATGAAACTTATGAAATTTGAAGGCAAAGATTAAGATCTTAAATCAAAAAACTTTTCAGTAGAAAAGAAGAAAAACATGTTGGAAGTAATGCTTAACAAATAATATTCAAGGTAAATTGAAAAATTGCTTCCAATTTAATTAATTAATTAAATTCTAAATTAACAAATAAAACCCCTAAAAAATTCTTAACTACTCATGGTTTTAATTAATAAAAGTAGAGGTAAAATAAAAAATTTCCTCTAATTTTTATTGTTAAAAAATATTTGATTAATTAATCAAATGCTTAATTTACCTAACTAGCAAAGTTTCTCAAAACAATAAGAAAACTCCAAATTTGGAGGTAAAATAAATATTTGTCTCCAATAATTTTTATTATAAAAAAAAAAGTTGATTAAGTAATCAAATATATTTGAATTAGCTAATCAATAACAAAGTGATCATGACGTAGTGGCATTACTTTCACACACATAAGAATAAGGCTAAGAGTTCGAATACTGATAAGCTCATATTGTCCGTTTGTATATAAATACAAAAGGAAACTTCCCAAATTAATTGGTTTTTTTTTACTATATTTAATTGTGGTGAAAAATAATTAAAGTATTTACTACACTTTTCAAAGAGTAGCAATTAACTACTATAGACTGCACTTTTTTTATTGTAGTAAAAGATAGTAGTATATTTGATAGTTTTTTATCACACATTAAATTTGTAGTAATTGAAGATTTCATAGCAAAAGTCAATTACCACGATTAAAAAAATGTAGCGAAGCTTTTACCTAGATCGCAATGCCTATAGTTAGAAAAGTGTAGTACAAGTGTAGTTAATAATTTTTTATTACACTTAATAACTATTTACGATAGATAATTAACCATAGAAAATTTTAGCTTGGAGGCTTCATACTTGGAAGATCTTTTCAGATAGTCAGTAGGGTCTATGGTTTCAAAGACAACTCTCGCTTTTCTTAGAGAGTATTTCATTTAACATGTATTTCAAGGAGCCTTGTCGAGCCTTAGGTCTCAAAGATTATTTCTCATTGTTTATAGGAGATTGATTTTCTTTAGAGGACTTAGAGTCGCACTAAGTTTGATTCATGTAAGGAAAGAACTTAGAATTTCGCAATGACCAAGTATGGCTTGGATTTAAGTGCATGAACTTTTGCGTCATAGTGAGGTTGAGACATATCTTACTACATGTTCCACATAGGAGGTTGAGACATATCTTACTACATGAACTTTAGGATCAATGTCGGAGTTTTGTATTCTCCTTAGAGTCGCACTAAGTTTGATTCATGTAAGGAAAGAACTTAGAATTTCGCAATGACCAAGTATGGCTTGGATTTAAGTGCATGAACTTTTGCGTCATAGTGAGGTTGAGACATATCTTACTACATGTTCCACATAGGAGGTTGAGACATATCTTACTACATGAACTTTAGGATCAATGTCGGAGTTTTGTATTCTCCTTAGAGTCGCACTAAGTTTGATTCATGTAAGGAAAGAACTTAGAATTTCGCAATGACCAAGTATGGCTTGGATTTAAGTGCATGAACTTTTGCGTCATAGTGAGGTTGAGACATATCTTACTACATGTTCCACATAGGAGGTTGAGACATATCTTACTACATGAACTTTAGGATCAATGTCGGAGTTTTGTATTCTCTGAGGTGCTCAGATGTTTTCTGAGGCTTCTGAGGTAGTCTTCATAGCCAGGACAATTCTTCAAGATAACTTGTTACCTTTTGTTGTGGGTATCTTCTAGATAATTGTCTCTATGGTAGGTGACCACAGTAAGATTAACTTCATTTAAATTGCGATGATTGTCCTTCTTTCAAAACTATTACGTGTTCTAAGTTCATAAGCTCTTATTTGGTACCAATTGTCCTGCTTTGTGCATTTGCTCTAGAAGAATTTGAACTTGAGGGACATCAAGTTATTCCCTTAGATAAATTAGAGTTTGCAAAATATGCTGAGAATCAGCAATTTTTGCTATAGTGTTATACTTCCATGATCCACATAGCATTTTTGGATGGAGGTTCGTACTCTGAAAATTCTTCCAAAGTCCAGTTATTTCATGAGCCCCTTGGGGTCTATCGAGGAGACTCTTCTTCTTCTAGTTTTCATGAACCCTCCTTATTTTTCTTTAGATAGCTAAGAATCACCCAGATGTAAAGTAATGTTTGCACTTGCAATATTTTCATATTTCATATCTTTATTAGGATGTTAGAGTATTATTGTACTCTCATTTTTGAATTGAGTCATTTGGAAGAATCATCTTTCATGAATTTTATTACTTTTGTGGCGGTGTCTACACATTGCTATGCTCTAGTATTTCTTTTGTGCTGATTACCTACTGGGGAACATTGTTGTGGAAACTACTAGGTGGATGCTCGTGTGTGGCATAGATGCTGACTATTATTGGGGTCAGTGCTTGGCGCTTGATCGTGCTAATAGGCACGGGACACTCGTTAGTTGGGAATGCAGCTATACGATCTTTTTCGAGCCTCAAATATTATAATGTTTATTCTTTCAGTAGATACGACTATTTGGGTATCACTTAGAATTTTTGCCAAAACTTAGCGCTTAGGGAATGATTTAGAAATTTTTATTTGGCTTCATTCTTGGGGAGTTAACTAGAGTGTTTGGTGTGAGTTCGCATCTCTATTAATAACTTAGATAGTTTTTTGTTTAAGATTACTATATGTTGCTCTTCTGCATAAGTAGCTATTCAGCTCATTTTTAATTTTGGTTTTTCTTCAAGAGGCCAACTATTAGCTAACACTTTTTTGCTTTTTTTGATATTGTGAATGTTTAATCCCTTTGCGATTGAGAAAGTTTTCTTATTCATTTGCTCTTGTTCATACCCTTAGAAAAATGCATGACCTTAAAATGTTATTAAGTTATCGATGTGGAGCTTACACATAGTGAGGACATATGAATAAGGTGTGGAGCCTCTTCATATCGAGTTTTGTTGTAAGTCTACTCGAAGGGGTTCATCAAATTGAGTAGAAAGGTGTGCAGGAGTCTGTGCAACTTTTACTTGGGAGACCTTTTTGTAATAATCAATCAATTAAAGTAAGATTCATTGGATGCCTCGCGAGTGAGGTCATTATCGTGCTACTTTATCAATATCATTGAAATCAATTGGATGCCTAATTGGTGAGGCTTTGTTGCAATACTTAGTCTAAGATTTTGAATGTAGTTGAGTGCCTCATTGGCTAAGGCTTAGAAAATCAAGTATTATGACCCCGTTTCACAACAAATCTCATTCGGGGGTTCACAATGCCACTATCAGAAGTTGTAAGCAAATTTTGATTTCATGCCTGGTTCATGAGGTCTTTGTTGCTAATGCTAATTATCATGATGGCGTCAAAGTGTGAGCCTCGCTCAAGTGGTCTCATTGTCGGATGTTAATCTTTACAATGAGTAGTGGCGGACATGCATCGGCCATGTGCTCCCAGAGGGGTCTTATGATTGAACTACAGGGTCCAACCATGTGCCCTAGGGAGGCCTCATGGTGCGCTTGCATGATATCAATTCTTAAATGTTGTAGTAAATTATAAATCATTATAATGATGCTGCCACTTGTCTTCTGGGAGAGTGTTCAGTGGGCTTACGCACAACCACCACGTCTTGGAGGAGTTGAATAGTAGGTTTATGCCAAATCAATTAAGGTGTTGATGTAATTCATTCATTTTCATTAGGAAACGACATGTCTCCGTAGAAGGTTTTGAGTGGGCTTAAACGCTGCAACCACATACTTTATGGATAGCTAAATAGTTGTTTAATGCCAAAGGATGCTACAAGAAAAATAACCTTTAGCAGCACTAACTTAGTGACTCTTTATAAAGTAATGGCACACAAAAGTAATGTGGTGACAATATAAATTAATGCCACTATAACATAATATTTAGTGGTATTTGATTAATGAATAACAAATAAAACAGTGACTTTTCATTGAAAATGCCAATATAAATATTTTTAAAGGCATTGAACTAGTACCACTAAATTTTTTCTTAAAAATGCCACTCATAGTTAGTTACAGTGTCATTTGAAAAAAAAAATCATAAAGTATTTAGTGGGACTCGTTTAGTGGCATTGTATAATGTAATGACATGGAACAATAATATAATGATAGTAGTTAAAAAATGACACTAGAAGTAATACTTTATGGCATTTGATTAATAAATATCAAATAAAATAATGACATTTGATTGGACATACCAACATAAATAGGCATTTAACTAGTGCCACCAATTGTTATTAAAAATGTATTGAAAAAAATGCCACAAAATATTTAATGCTACTAAATTAATGGCATTTTGTAATATTGTGACACAGTAAAGCAATATGGTCATAGTTGTAAAAAAGGTCATTATAGTATAGTATTTAGTGACATTTAATTAGTGACAACATAATTACATTTCAATAGTCATTTATCTAGTAATACTAATATTTTCTCTAAAATTCCACTCTATTTAGTTACAATCACATTTTTTTTTAAAAAAAAAAACACATATAAAGAAAATAAAGGGAAAATTAATAATTACAAAATATAAAAATTTATATATCATATCATTAATATGTTAATTAAATTAATGACTTGATATATTTTTCGATGTGACAGCTAAATTAATGATCATATCATAAATTGGTAGACTAAATTACTTATATTTTACTTATGCATTGACCAAATTAAATTAACAACCAATCTTTAAAAAAAAAAAAGCATTATTACAAGCAAAGTTAAGCACATAAAAAGTACAAAAATTTACTCTAACTGTTTTACAAAGTTAAGCATAATTTAGGAGGGGTTATTTGAAGCCCTATCAATTATTTTACTCTAATAATAAACAATAAGAGTTTGAAGTATTTTGGAGGGCTTAACTCTCTTAACAATTATGCTTTTATTTTAAAGAAAATAATTACTTTTTATGAAAAAGTGAATTAGAATTGTGAGGTTTTAAACTTTCATTATATTTTTACTTTTGAATTAAATTTTTTATTTTAAATTCGTTTTTCTTTCTATCTGTGATGTTATAAAATAAACAAAAAAAGGTATAAAACTCAATCACAGATTTGATATGAAAATATATATATATATATATATCTCCAATTTATACCACACAAAAATAAATTAAAAGTCAATTTAATATTTTATTTTTCGGAAGTTTTTACAATTAAATAAATTGATAAACTAATCCTCCCCAAAATACAGGGCTAGGACTAGTGAATCCTAATTTCTTTAATTTATTTCTCTCTTCCGCCTCACTGTTAATCAAAATTTCTTTATTACATCTATATCAATCAGGTTTTCCTTCTCCAAATGTGGGCCCCATCACCAGAGGTAGAAAAAGAGAAGCAGATACTTAAGAGAGAAAGAAAAGAGAATCTAGTTGGTGAGAATTTTATTTGGGATAAGATGACCAATCCTCTTGAAAGTATTTCTTTCTATTTTGCATAAAGGAGACTCTTGATTAAGTTTGCCTCGAAGTCACTTTGCAGATTGTGCAAACACAATATGGAAACATGAATAATTGTTGGATAAATCTTTATTTGTTGTTGGCCAAAATGAAGTAATTTCTCATCATTTTCAGTCTCCCCACTGTAGATACCTGGGGAAATCTAAGGAAGTGGCCCTCCTCTCAAACGAAAAAGATGAATTAAATTAATTAAATACAAAGCTGCATAACTGAAAACAATTGCCCCTACTTCGTTATTCACCTTTCCTTTGAGTTGAACTTGTTCTGTGCGACCTATAGTTGGTTGGAGTAATACTAATTTGGACAAAAGTATGATACAAGTATGACAACATCTAGAACCAACAAAAAAAAAAAAAAGGAAAAAACCAATTTTGTGTTTTTACGAGAATTTTCTATATGTTTGCTGAAATACATGAAAAATGCTAAACTATTGATAGTTTTGTATATATACATAATTTCTTCTTCTCTTTATTAAAACTCTTTTTGTAGAAAATAATATATCTTACAAAAGTTATTGTTACACTAGTATATTAGATTGATTCAGGTTTATATTAGATTTACATGGAATATAGATGAAGGAACAAGAGATGGATATGACTTGGATGAAACCATCAAGGGCAAGTGATGAGTAAGATGTTGGAGTCAAGAAGTTTATTGACTTTGCATTTGAAAACGTAAGTTTTGAGGAAAAAATTATTTGTCCTTGCAAAAAGTATAGACTTATATTGCCAATACCTCGAGAAGTTGCATTTGAGCATTTGATAGTTTTTGGTTTTGTAGAGAATTACACTACTTGGGTTTTCCATGAAGAACTCAAATCCTCTTTTATACCTAGCAACGAGGTTCCAGCTAGTGTTTGAAAAATCGAACCATTCATTGAACCGAAAAACTTACCGATTCACGATTCACTAGTTCAACCATTGGTCGGACCATAATTGAGCCACAATTGAACCGTAACGTCATAATTACGCAGTATATATATATATATATATTACTTAAAAATTAATAAAATGCCAAAATATAAAATATAAAGAGCTTAAATGATATTGTATAACTTTACAATCCAAATTTCACGATTTATATTACAAATGATCACCACAATTTAAATATCTCAACTCTAAAGCAAGGCTTTTTCTTGCATACAATTTTTTTTAACTTTTCGATAGCTTATGAAGGTGTAACTTAGCCTTAAACTTTGCACTTAAAAAAAATTAAAAAAAATATTAATTTCATTAAAAATTAAATAAAAAAACTATTTTAGTTCAGTTGAATTGTGAGCGATTCACCGATTCGAATGGTCCAACCATTGATCTAAATAGTTTTAACAAAATAAGGTATTTTTTTTATTTTTTTATTTTATGAGAAAATCGAACCTATTTGATGGCCGATCGATGGTCGGACCGGCAAATCAGGTCCCCTTTTTTAGACCATGGTTCCAGTTCTTACTAATGTAAATATAGACATTAACATGGAAAAAATATTGCATGAGGCATTTATTTTTTTGAATTCACAGTGTCAACATGAGAATGATATTCCCGTAGAATCTGAAGATGAGTCATATGGGGAAGGAGCAACATTTTATAACTCTGTTGAGGGTGCAAAAAAATGAACTCTATCTTAGTTGTAAGAATTTCATGAAGCTTTCATTCATTGTTAGACTATTTCACATCAAATGCCTTAGTGAATGGAGTAATAATTCTTTTAATTTGTTGCTTGATTTGCTAAAGTATGCTTTCCTTGAAGGGGAAACATTACCCAAGTCTTTTGTTGAAATGAAAAAGATAATTAAAAAACTAGACCTTGGTTATGAAAGGATACATGCATGCCCAAGTGATTGCATTGTACCGAAAGGAACACCAAGACAAGGCAAAATGTCCCAAAATGCCATACATCCAGATACATGAGACCAGAACATGATTCGAGTAGTGAAAATTCTTCTCGTATTCCAAATTCCAAGATGCGACCAAGGTTTTGTGATATTTTTCATTAATATCTAGATTATTGAGAATATTTATGTCTTCCAGAACTGCTTTATTTATGACGTGGCATAGTGAAGAGCGTATAAACAATGGTTACACAAGACACCCTATTAATTCTCCAGCATGGATGACCTTTGACCATAAGAATCCAACATTTTTAATAGAGCCTCGAAATGTTAAAATTGGTTTAGCATGTGATTGGAAGAACCTTTTTAGGACAATGAGCATGACACACAGCATATGGCCCTTATTTTCTTAGCATATAACTTGCCACCTTGGATATGCATGAACCTAGATAACTTAACGTTATCTATGATTATACCTGGCCTTGGATCACTAGGTAATATTATTGATGTGACTTAGAGCCTTTAATAGATGACTTGAAGTTGTTAAGCGACTCTAGGGTTCAAACATTTGATATTTCAATGAAGTCTACTTTTCAAGTATGTGCACTATCACTTTGCACGATCAGTGATCTTCCTACGCTTGCATATATTTATGGGTGGAACATGAGAGGAAAATACTAATGTATATGCTGTCACAAAGAAATATATTAAGAATGGCCTAAACACAGATGAAAATTTTGTTATATGGGTCACAGACGATTTTTAGACAAAAAAACATGCTTTTCAAGATGATGAGGGCTCAATTAATGGTAGAAAAGAGAAGGGAACAGTACCAACACCTATAAATGACTATGATATTGGAAATGCTAGATAGATTTTAAGTTGAATTTTGGCAAAACTTGAATTTTGACAAAACTAATGCGAATCCAGAATTGCCGTACAACTAGAAAAAGAAATGCATATTTTCTAAGTTTCCAAATTGTAAGGAAAACATAGTTCGTCATAATCCTAATGTTATTTGTATTAAGAAGAATATACATGAAAGCATAATTGGAACATCATTGAATTTAGAAGGGAAAACAAAAGATGAGTTAAATGCACATCTACACTTACAGTGTATGGGTTTGAAGCCTGAACTTCATCCAAGGAAATGCCCAAATAATAAAATCGTGCTGCCTCTTGCATGCTTCTCATTAAAGAGGGAAGAGAAAACAACTTTTTGCAAGCTTTTGATAAGTATCAAAGTACTTGACAATTATGCATCAAATATCACTACAAAAAATCACTAAAATTCTGGCAAAACTTTCCATCAAAAAATTTTCAATGGAATTATGATTGGTTTTCCGACTTCATAAACTGCCATTGAAAATCCACCTAAAAGTCAATGAAAAATTGGAGACTCTTAATGCTACTTTGGCGCGAAAATTTCCAATGTACTTTTTGTCTGAAAATTCATTAATTTTATGTGTTATATGTATGAAATTTTGATATTTTAGGGTTTCATTTGTTTAACTTAGAGATTATTAAATTTGTATTATATGTTCAATTTTTTTAATTTAGTGTTTCTTCAATTTAGGATTTAATTATTAAGTTTATGTACTTTAGTGTCAATTTAGGATTTAATTGACTATTTTATATTAATTTGAAATCTTTTTAGTTGTTATATCTTAGTTAAATTATGAGTATTAAATATCAGTGAATTTGGAAAGTGGGATGTAATCTATATGTAATTGTTGTGTGATTGATTTACTTAGAAATCTTCCATTGAATTAATTTGTAATTGTTCTTTTAAATTATAATATATATATATATATATAAGTACTGTAGTTATTGATATCCAACACTTTTCTTCATTCTTTCCCTCAGTTGTTCATATTCTGCATTTTCTTAGGTAAATGCACTTTTTTATGTATATGGTCCAGTCTTATGGAAATTTTATGTCAGTATGAATAGTAAGCATGAGTTTGGTCTGGAATCTAGAATTGGTGGTTTTGGTTGGAGGATGGAAATTAGAGAAAGGGGTGGAGCCTTCCTATTAGTTGCTGGAGTATTATTTACTTGCATGGGTCAAGAGTAATAAATAGTTGTGATATTGAATAGTTGTTTTATTTATTTATTTTGACACCTTTGAATAGTTTGTTTATATTGTTCTGTGTATATGTCTTTGTTTTGTGGGTTAGAAAAAATTTGGATAGTTATAGTTATTTGCCAAAAAAAAATTTGGGATCAAATATTAGACAGAACCTCATATAATAACCATAAGAGCCAAACTCTTTTTAAACTTTGAATTAATAAATATTTAAAAGGGGAGACTATGCCCAACTCTTTTTTTGTGCTATAATCTTTCAAAAATACCCCTTCATGGCCCTTAGACGATAAATGTCTCCATCACAAAAGATTGAAGGATTCTTTCTTAAAACCTTCAAAATTTATATATACTTGTGAAAAATATGCCTAGATCTTATAAGTAAGGAAGTACTTGAATCTTTAGCCTTGAGTTATAATATAAAATCAATTATGCCTTTTTTATAATCATAAAAACACCCTACTTATAATGACAAAAAAATATGAGTCACTTCATCTTACAATTAAGTTCTAATTCAAACAATTTCTTTCTTTAGAAAATACATGATTAATCCGTCATACTTTCACAATCTATTAATGTCAGTAACATAAATTTTCTAATAATGTAGATGGATAATATTCCTCCACAGAGGCTTTGGATGTACAATAGGTTGTATTCTGATCGTGCTGGAATTAAGTTGGAGTTTTTGGATGGTGTTGAGGAATTTATTAATCATGCAGGCAGTTTACGTCAGTTTGTGAGAGTTGGGACCATTAAGTATCTTTGAAAACAGTCTAAAATAAAATGCCAGTTGTTAAAACCCAATTGATGTAGAACTAAATTCAATACACCAATGAAAATTAAGAGCATAATTTGCTGACAGATAAAATTTATTGCTTAATCTCACAAAAATGTGTTCCCTTTCTATTTACATATATCTTTTACATCAAAGCATCCCTTATTTTTGCGGGTCGATCCAATCACTACTAACACTATGGTAACTATGATAATGCTATACGGAGACTTAATAATGGGAGCGAGAAGGAAACAGGCACATCAGCCTCTCATGTGGTCTCTGCCAAAACCACATTTATCAACTTCTTAGCTCGTAGCTCGGCTGCATAATCCTTCAGCTCGACTGCTTGGGAACTCAATCAGCAGCAATTTAGCTAGCAGATTAAGTGGTTACATCTTTAATTGACAAGTGCCCGTGTACTCGAAGATGGAGAAGCTCGGGCTGGAAGAAGCTTGGATCTTGAGAGTTACCATATCATTACTTCCCCCCAACTCAAAGTCCAAAAGAGGGCACCTTTTTAGAGTGATATTGAGTTATACTGAGGCCAAGCTAGCTAACACCTTCAGGTCGCCAACCATTCGAAATCTCCCTCATCGAGTCGAAATGAAGCCAGACTAATTGGCATTTTAAAATAATTATTCGGAAGATCGAGCTAAATTAAAATTTCATAGGTTGGCATTTTTGGGCTAAACTTCTTGATAGTCATTACCCGAAAGATGCGGATAGAGCAGATTGGTGCCCTCGATTTGAAATTTGAATTTAAGACATTATACCAGAAAAGACTTTTTAGACGCCAAGGCCGGTTCATACAGCGCTTTCCCTTCCTAATGACAACCATGAATCCTTATTAAGTAATCAGCCACACGTGTTCCGTCAAGATTTTCTTGAGCATTGGAAAACAACTCTCTCCTATATAACTAAGTGCTTGTTCTTTTCTTATTCCATATTTTTTCTCTCATTCGTGTGCATGTGTTCGTCTCCTGCCGCATTCTTTCTCCTGTCGTATTCTCTCTCCTTTTCGCCTTTGACCCAGATCAAGGTTCCGATTCCTATCCCCATGCTTCTTTTTCCCATTAGAGATCGTTTGCTTTCCTTTATATTGCATGACAAATACATCATCCAACTCAATTTTAATATTTGATTCATTTTTAGAAGCTTTTGATATAGTTATGGACCGACGTACATTTAAGTTTGTTAAATAGAATAATCATGTCAAGCAAACAATCAAAATTGAATATCACATTATTTAAAATATGCAAACAAATATTAGATAAAATACACAATAACTCACTATTTATCCTAGTTATATGTATCGTGCTTAATCCAAACACATCTAGTAAATAAGCTCTTTGTATAATACTTTGAACTCTCCTTTCTCCTCCTTTTTGTAAGATCCACTACCAAAAAAAGGGTCTATTGAGACTCCAAAAAGTGTCACTATAGGTAGATATTGTGACACTTTCGAATTTGAGACACTTGAAAAAAGTGTCACATAGATAGGTGTCCCAATAGCCTCTTTTGACATTTTATAGTGTCTGAAGAAATATTTTATTTTGACACTTGGAAGTTTCTTGATAGTAATTATTTTATGACACTGTCGTGTCACAAAATGTGTTCTTAAATACTTCAACTACCCAATTACATGACATAAGAAAATGTCCACATACGTAAATATAATGACACTTTATAGTGTCCTATTAACATGATAACTAGACATTTCCAAGTGTCTCTATATATTGGATATAGTAACACCCTTTTATGTCTCTTTATACTTTTAGTTATGGTGATAATTTTATATATCCAGAGAGTCAAATAACGTAAACTTATATGAAAATGTATCCTAGTAAACCTCTTTAAAAGCACATGTTTGTAGCTAATTGTTATTAACTAGAACAAACTAAAGTTAGCGTGTCTTCATCACTTGCTAAGAGTTAGATACAAGAAAACTTCACATGAGTTAAAGGTACTAGCTGCCTGTAAGCAAAAATTGAGAGCTATATCATGATATGTCAATTTTTATGGTTAACTGCATAACATATCAAATATAAACAAGTGTTGTTTACTTTCCCATCTCATTTCAACGTCGAGTAAAGAACTTCACGTAAGGGACAGAAAATTAGTGATAAGAAAAACTATCATATAATACTTTTCCGATGGAATCCCTATGAGGTCACAATAAATCCAAGCTACTGCTACTCATAAAGGTCACAAACAAAACAATAAAATGGGGAATCAAAGCAAGTATCTCATTCAAAAGCTGGCAACACCAATTAATATCCATTTCAACTAAGTGCATAAATACATTGTATTACATCACAAATCCAAGTTTCAGAAGATAGCTCTCTTTTGCAAAAGTAATTTCAACCATTAATATAAGTTCAAATGGTTAAGAAAGAGCTTGTTGACGAACTTCAAAAATTGATAGCTACATCACGAGCATTTGTTGCTGTTGCGTCTTTACACCATTAGAACTTCTCATAAATGCTCATCCACTACAACCTAAAGCAAATCAAGAATATTAATTAGATAATCAAATTGAAACAAGGAACTTCAGAAAATAAAGTAAATTATGGTATAGAAATGAGTATAACATGCTAACCAATGGAGTGGCTAAGCAATGGCTACGCCCACAACCTCTCCAATGGTTTTGCATTCATAAATAAGTCGAATCAACTCTTCACCCAACTCCATGCAACATTTACTTTCACCTCACACCATTTTTTTCCTAATTCTATGTGTCTAACCTTTTTTGATAGATCTAAACTTTCAACATGACCAATAGCTACAATTTTTGATGGATTAAACATACTTCTCAAAGAGACTGTTGCCCGAACCTACATTAAGCATATCAACTTTGAAATTCTACGAAACAGTCTCAACAAGACCTAGACAGTGATTTGATCTTCAGCATTTTATGGTTAACATCACAATATTCAAGTCCCACTGCTCAACTGAATTTCCTAAAATGATTTATATTTATTTTACTTAAGTCATGTTGTGCCGCCAATAACACTGCACGTCAAACTAAAGTAAATAAACTAATAGTCCATCTAGTGATTACCTTTAGAGGCCTTGAGCTGATAGTTGAGGTTGCTCGATGGTTAGAGCCTAGAGGCTGAGAGGTGGTAAGAGGGTGATGAAGGAATTGTAAGGACTTCTAGTGGATAATCATTTCTATTTCTTTGCATATTCATCCTTCTCAAGTCATTTATCTGCTTGCCTTGCTCATCAATTCTTTTGTTCAACTTTTCAATCTCATTCTTATACCCAATATTCATGCAATGACAGCTAGCTCGACTAGGCATAGTACCATGTACGTCAGATAGAGTGACGCCAAAACCAAACATGAGCACTATTCCACTTTTTTCTTGTATTACTTGAGAAAAAATGTCATTTGGACCTTTATCGTTTGCACTGCATGTCACGTTACTTCTTAATTCTTTCATTTTCCTCTGCAAAAATAAACACATTATAATTCACCTAAATGATCCAGTAAATATTAGAGTTTAAAATAATAAAAATAGGTTATTATTATTTTCCCCTCAATTTCACTCAAATCTAAAGAAGTTAGAGATAAGAGAACTTTTACCAATGATTCTGAAACAATTGGATTGGATGTGTTCCCATTTTGAGTGTAACATTTTCCAAAATGATCTACTCTACTAGGCTCATAATCCATTGTATCATCATTCAATTCATCAGCTCTATCATCATCACATTCATCATCCCTTGCAATTTAGTTTAATCTTATGATGAAAAATAAAAGCGACTACATATAAAAAAGAAAAAATAGTTAAAGATTTTGCAATATTACCTTAAGCAAGTCTATTGTTGCTTTTTTGAGGGATTGTGGCACTTTATGCCAATCTTTTATGTCCAAGGGTAGTAATGAGCCATTTCTGACTATGGTACCAAACAATTCGACATACTCGCTTTTATTTGGCCAATAGGTTGTCCAAGCTTGTTAAATTGAACTTCCTTGCATGCGTGTTCACCTTGCCCAAACACGAGCTATGTGAGTAGCCCCTCGAGTTTTTTGTTTTTTATAGGCAGTACCTTGAAATAAAAAAGCTATGTTTATAAAATATTTTCATTATGGATAGGTAATATAAAACTAAAATAAACAAATTCTTGTGCAAATTATACATAAAACATTGCTTATATTACTATACATATAAAAATTGGGTATATATTCTCAATGATACAAATTTGTGTATTCTAACAATAGATAAGGGCACGTTTGGTTCTATAGATAGGATTGATAAAATTATAATGATATGGTGGAATTACACTGTTGAGGATAATATAATATTGTGTTTGGTGACTAGGATCACACAATTTGGATATGTATTGATTTTATCAATCCCTTGTTTGGATGCAAGGATTAAATAATTGAGCTAATAAATTTACTAAAATATCCATTGTATGAAGACTAATTGAAACCCCAAATTGAATTTGCATGGATATAATTGTCATATCACAAATTTCTCCCTCCTCCCACTAATTTGGATTACATAATCAAGGTCCAAGCAGGTGAATACACAATCAATTGAATGTAGGATTATTTACCAGGCCATGTATCAATCTTGGTCTTTTATCACTACAACCAAACACTTGACATGGCTTCATAAAATTGTCCATCAAGCCATGTCCACCAAACCAAACGAGCCCTAAGGGGATAATAGTCAAATATCGAAAGAAAAACATTTATGGTATGCAGCCACAATTTTGCTACTATGTGTATTTTACACCACAATGAGTATAAACTGCAAATTGGTCCATATTTCTTTCATAATATTCTGTTTCTTTGTGATCAGTACTCTTGTTCATTTGAGATGAGCATATACTTAAAAAATAGATAATGACATGGTTATTGCTTTAGCTTTGATGCAAAAAGGTTCAAGCTCACAAGAATTGATAGAGATAGCATATGAATAAACGTTTAGTGCTACTAGTATCACGTGAATTTGCACCAGTCTAGTGTTTTAGACTTCACAAAACATAAGCTTTTCATTTCATTCATCTTTAGACTAGCATATCTGAGCTTCACAGTTTAGGATATAAGTATTTTTCTCCCATCACTTTTTTAAATTAATAAAAATAATATGTATAATGTATTGCGGACTTACTTCTAGTTTCTTCTTGCTGATTGTCACTCATCCCCATCAATATGATCCAAGTTGCTTGTTACTGCGTGGATTCTTTTTGGGTCCAGTATGTTGATTACTTGCCATCACTATAAAAGAAGTATCATATGTTTTAGTAAAACAATAACAAAAATCTCTATGTAGCCATACAAAGTAAGCAGTAGGTTGTGTATAATATAAATAATAATAAATATATACATGAAATATATGAAGAACATTACTTCATCCTAAAATTTCATCTTTGAATTCAAAGCTTGACCTTGGGAGATTCATCCAACTCTTGTCCATATTATTATTTTGAAAGCAACATGCACTTGAGTAAGAACTTCATGCAAAAAAAGAACAAATAATTAAATAACAATATTAATATGAATAGATACCTACTACCAATCATTCACTTTGTGATCATGGAACAAATAAATATAAAGAGAACAAAATCTCATGCCCCTCCTTTAAAAATCAGTAAAATAAAATAAATTGAAAAAGTTTGAGATGTATTTTTAAAATGAACAAAGGGATAAAAGGGAATCAAATGTGACACATATATGAGATTGTTTTACTTGAATATTTAAGAGGATTGACTTCTCCAACCTAACATAATATGTAGTCTATTTCATTCAAACTGTTTTTTTCTATCAAACAATAGTATAAGAAGTTCCTATGAATAAAAAATAGGACATTAAGTTTGTCAAACTGATCATGCATATGATGGTTAATCTGTATAGCTGCTGGCATCAACTTAAGGTTCGACAGAAACTAAATAATTTGTTGTCGGATGTAAAAATCAAGAATCTCAGGCAAGTAATAAGTTGACTTAAGTTCCATCTAATATTCATCTATCAAACAGTAGAGTAGAACGAAAGTTCTGGAACGTACCTGGCTTCACTTCTAGTTCTTTGCTCAACAATGCTGTCCATCAAAACAAAATTCATTGAGTAAATATATCTCAACAAGACAGAAAACTCATGTAAGCAACTCAAAATTTATGTTTCCATATTTCATGCGTCGTCATTGTCCACAGTAAAAGAGCAAAGATATAGCATTTGAAATGTTTAATGTAGAAGGTATTGATAGTACATACGATTATCTCAGGATGGACAGTTGTAATTGATGAGTAATTCTACAAGATTAGGACAACAGCATCAGGATTAATTAACTATGACTACTTCAAATGTAAGAGAGGTAAACTTAGGCAACTAAGAGTGCTTTAAGGAAATCCTCATGATTAAAAGTTTTTGTGCTTCCAGCCTACCAACAAAAATCCCATTCAATGTTTTAAATTTTTTTATAAGTATTTTATTGCCTACTGAACCAATGTAAAAGATATGATAAAAGAAACATAAGAAAAAATTCTTGTAGCCTAAGAAAGAACAGAAAGTGAGCAACTAATTTTTCCTAACATTCAAGAAGTTATAATATTCTCTACTATTCTAGAATCAATGTTTACTACCTCACTCCAAGAAAAAAGTATCATATTTTTAAATGAATGGAATAATTTACTTTATCAGGTCTAGAATCAACAAGACAAATAGTTGAAAATAAAACATAAATTAATGGCTAAAATTCTAGTTTGGAGAAGTAAAATATTGTCTTTCTTTCCTAATTCTTGGCTCATTAACCATTTGACCAGTATCCAACTTAACTCCATTCACAATTAGGATGATCAATTAAAATATTAAAGAACAATATATGCATAAACAATCCTCATATCCATGGTAATATGCCAAATCAGCACAGCACAAAAGAAGCACAAACACTCTAAAATAGGCTATGACTATTTATAAAACAAATTAAAATTCTATAGTTTTCTAAAATCCTCCAATCCTCCAAAGTTTAACATTGCAGACAACAATAGACTTTGTTCCAAAAATTATTTCCCCTATTCTAATTTGTTTAATAGAGAGTACCTAGTGATTGACCATACTTAATTAGTAGATCATCTAATGCATTATATTTTAAAATATATGAGAGAAATATATAAAAAATAAATAGGTAAATAGCAGACAGTCCCGAACGTACAGGGTTATGTGCACTTTATCCCCCAACCGTTGAAGATGTGCGAAAATATTACCCAACTATTGCTAAATGTGCTTGAATACCCCCTCATTCCATTTTCCAACAGAATATTCCACCGGAGATGCTGAAATACCTTGGGTATGTTTCACTTTACCTCCTGAAGTTTAACAAAATGTACATTTAATACCTTAATCATTCTAAAAAGTAGCATTTTTATCATTAGATTTTATTTTTGTGGAATTAAGTGAAATAATTTATACAAAATATTATCATACACTAGTCATTTATCAATATATAGACAATTAAATTAGTTTAAGCAATTATATATTCACAAATTAATTTTATAATTTTATTTTACTTAGTTTATATGAATAAGTTGATTAAAACTAATTTTAAAATTATACCCTAATTGATTTTTATATCAATATAAAATTATGCATATTTGTTAGCAAATGATATTAAATGTTTTTAATTTAAATAGAGCAATATATGAGAGAGATAAGATTGATATTAAGATCTATATTATTTGTTGCCAATATTTATCCAACTAGTGTCATCTATCTTATATATTCTTATTCAAATTAAAACCCTAAACTACTTGCACTCTTAATTAAACAGATAAACACAAATTTATAAGTACACCATAACAATCATTTGGTATAACCTAAAGTTATTTTTAATTATCTTACACACATTAATTTAAAAAAATTGGTACCATTAAGTTGTTATAGATTTTAGGTAACTCAAATTAACTGAACTAGTGAAATATTGACAATTAAGTAATATATGATAACAATATTTGACAAAATATTTGACTTTATTCCACCACAAATATGAATTTAATGCTAAGGGTAATATTTTAAAGTACTTTAGGTGACTTAATATAATTTTTTTAAAACATCAAGGGGCAAAGTGCAACAACTTTTAAATATGCCGCCGGAAAATTGGAACAGGGGTTATTTAAGCACATTAAGTAAATGTTGGGTAATCGTTCCGCATACTTGCAATGGTTGAGAGGCAAAATACAAATGACCCTATACATTATGAGGTTGTTCGCTATTTACCTAATATAAAAATACTCCAGGTTTTATAGTTAATTAAACTTCTTCTTGTAATATTTTGTATAAATTATTTATTTATTTTACTCAATCAATACGTTGTCGAACATAAATACTCCTCATTATGTAGAAACTCAAAATATTAAAATGCTTAATGAGCAACCATATACCAATTTCAATAATATTCCCTAACTTCTGGTTGTATATTTTTCCTCTCCTTTTCATTAATTCATTTACCATAGAAACAGTAGTAGGTATTCATTTTTTTGTTGCTTGCCCATTCTACTTTATTCCGAATATCTCAAATAGAGCCTCAGCCTCTATAAGATAAGAAGGCTATATGAAAACTTTATGCACCAAAAAGATTAATAATTTCCACTTCTTTAAAGAAAAATTAAAAGTCAAGTTGTATACCTGCAAAAAGATCTACTCTACCCGTACCCCATTCCCCACCCCTATTTTTTCTCCTGCAAACCCTTCAAAACACACACACTCTCACGCGCGCTTACACACACACACACACACACACACACACACACACACACACACACAAACATATATATATATATATACAGAGAGAGAGAGAGAGAGAGAGAGGTAGAGAATAGGACCTGATTTTTCTCCTTTAAACCCAGCAAACCCTAGAGTGGAAATTGAAAGGTTGTTACTTGTAAATGTGCAGCCTCGAAATCAGAGGGTGATTATTTGGTAAGAACAATGAGAAAATGGACTGGGCTTTAGAAGTGAGTCACTATTTTGTAGAAACTCAACTCCATCTTCTTCTCTTTGCTTGTATTGTTTGCATCGATGGTTCTTTTGTTAATTAAAAAGATAGTGGGAAAAGATTAGCTGAAATATAGGCAGGGAAACATGCCGCGTAAAATTAGACATAATCTATGTGTTTTTTTTTTTTAACATATCTAATTATTTGTTTGTTGAAAATTTTACAAGCAACCATCATTAATGGTTACACTTTTTAAAAGTGTCATATTATATGTGTCAAATCAGGGATGTTTTTTAGCAGTAATCCTTCCCTTTCAGTTTTGCTTCTGTGAAATATGGCTAATCCAAATTCATGGACACATTCGATGGATAGTCTTTCTATGGAAAATTCTAATTATTCCACCCTTAGCATTCTTCCTGAAATAATGCATTAATCTAAAAACGGTATGCTCGAATCTAGTACAAACCTAGCCACTTCTGAAGTATACCATTCTCTTATTACTCGTTCTAAAGGTGGGCGACTTAGAGAAAAAATAGGCATCCCCCAAGAGTATAGAATAGTAATACCTTGTTCGTCTGATTGTCCTCACTTGCCCCCAATAGGTTTTCTTTGTTTCTATTAAGAACAAATGCATGGGGGTTTAAGGTTTCCCACTCATGAACTATTTGTTTTAGTTTCCAGAGACTTGGGCATTCCTTTGAATCAATTTTTCCCAAACTCTTTTAGGTTAATGATAGGTTTCCTCATCTTATGTCAGCATCTTCAGATAGAACCTACAGCTTCCTTGTTCCATTCCCTCTTTTATCCCAAATCTCAGGGAAAAAGCTTTTTTTCTCTCACATCACAAGAGAGTGTTCCTTTTTTCTCCAAATACCCAACCTCTGTCAAATAGTGGAAAGAAAACTATATTTTCATCTCTTTTTCAAAGCCATGTGGTTTTCCTTCAAAATAGATAGTTAGCATGCCTGATTCTAGCTTTTCTCGTAATCATTACCAACCAATAGGTCGAAATAACCTCGGGATGAATTAAATAGTTTAAAACTGCAGCTAGTCTATCTGGAAAAATTGAGCTTTCTTTATCATTTTGCTCTTAGCCCCAAAGCTGAGGAGCTGCCTGAGTAATTTGGTATTTACCTTATTTATACTTTGATATTTTGATGTAATAACCAACGTACTTATTGTGTGTGTTTATCAAAATCGGATGTCAACCAAGGTGTTTCTGCTAGCAATCGAGGCAGGGCAACAACCAAGGAAGACAAAGAATCACCCAGCCAAGCGCATTAGGGGACCTAGCTCTTCCGCTGCAAAACGCCCTTCCACTAGCACCCCAATTGAGGCTCTTGTTCCCAAGAAAAAATTAGTTTATGTGCCAATCACCAGAGTGACTCCTGGAGTAGCTCTTACACCAGAATTTGAGACTGAGGCTGTTCCAGAGGTATTGGGGTCTTCGCAACTCAATCGTGGACATCCCAACACCTACCTTATGGTTAGTAGCTCAATTTTGACTAATGCCTTTGTTTCAATGGGCTAAGGCTTTCTAAGAGGTTTCTATAGTGGTTTAGATTGCTAGAGGGTAGACAAGATCCCTTTTGATGATCTCCATGCCCAATTTGCATCTTATTTGTCCAAGGTAAAGAAAACTAGACATTCCAGCTTCTTTTTTTTTTTTTTTTTAACTTTAATCCCTTTAATTAGTTCTTTTCTTATAGACTAGCGCAATGGATGGATGGATATTGGCCACATGGGAGAATGAGCAAAACTGCTTAGTTGTTGAACGAAAAAACCTTTTGACCGAGCTTCATCAGCTTCATACCAAAAATGAAAAATTTAGGGAATTAAAGGAACACTTATCTTTACTACAAGGCAAGTATGAGAAAATAGTTGCCATACTATCAAAGGCGAAGGTGAAACTAGTATAACTAGTTGAGTCGCTTGATGAAGAGCTAGAAAGAGCCTGGGAGATAGACGTAGGGAAGGTCGAGATGCTTCTTTTGAGATCTTTTATGCTACTAAAAAGGGGGAACAATACTTGGGGACCAATAGGCAGTCGCGTCTCCTTGAGCATAAGAAGAGCGCGGCATATAAGCAAGACTTAGCTGTCAAAGCTTTGAAGTACTACCATTATGGTGTTGACATATGTATTGAGCAATTGGAGGCCAAGGGCATAACTGCGATGGGCTTGGCATAATCTTCAAGATCGATTGTATAGTTTGTAGAGCCTTCTGGATTCAAATGACGAAAAAAAGGAAAAGCTAAAACAAACTAATCAAGAACAGGCCGAGTAAGAGGTTGAATAGGAGCATACGAAGCAGAGCAGGCCAAGCAAGAGTAGATTGAATAAGGACAAGCTGAGCAAAGGTATGCCAAGCAGGCCACAAACAATTATTCCCACTTAAAGTTGCTGATCCCTAAGAAACCTAATGCCCAAGCTGATGATTCTGCATGTAGTTTTGTAACATTTTACTATGCTCCTAAATAGCCCAAGTTAACTAGACTTGTCTTTTGTATTTTGTTTTCTGATGGGCTATCCACCCATGCAATTTTTTAACATCGAGTCCTTTTGAGAATCTGAATCATTTATGAACTCTTCCATTACTTTCTGGGGATATTTATCTAAAAGAGGAATAAGATTAAGGATTCATTTTAAAACATTTAAAAACTGAAATCTGACTTAGCTTACACCACCACAAGGATCTAAATCACGCCAATATAATGGATCAAAGTCAGATTGTTACCTCTCAAGCAAAAACCAATCAAAACTTGAAGTTGTGCTTCATTTCCCCAAAGCATACAGGTTCTAGCATAATAAGATGTGATCAACTTTTGATCAGTCAATTCACCTCAAATTCAAGCCAAATCTGGACCAAAATTTTGCCAACTCAATGGAGAATGTCCAGTAAAAGATTCAACCTCAAACACTACTGGCAAGATCACGAACAAATTCTAGAAAGTCATTGCTGGAATAGAGGATCACAAAGCTAAGCAATCCGAAATCGTCTTGCCTCTAACGCTAAAGTCCACACACCAATGGACAATCCTTTTTCTCCTTAATTTAGCTAGAAAAACTATGAAGAAAGAGAGCTAGTAGGAGGCTGAAAACATGAGGGGGAGGTAAAGATGAGTGAAACCCCAACTCATGAGAGAATCACAATTTTGGAGAGAATTTTGGATCTAACTTCTAGATGCACAAAATGTGTGAATGATAATGGCATGTGGTCGTCCCCCTTTTATGTATGTATATAGAGGGAGGCTGGTGTAATGCCAATCACACTTTTTTCAAGGAGGGGCACCACCTAAGCATGCTAACTTGCAAGCATCTTGCAAGTTGCATGTGAATTTGTGTTGAACTTGAATTTCATTTTGAATCTACATTTCATGTTATGAAATGTCCACCAAATAAATTCTAATTCCACACCAAATGAAGATTTCATTTGAATTATCTCTCCAAAATAATTTCTTCATGTTAATTAAATTAAATACTTTAATTTAATTAAACTTTAACTTAATTGTTAAGTCAACTAACTTAACTTTTTAAACTAGTTTTAATTAACTTAACTCTTTAAGTTAACTTGACCAATTAATAGTCATGTGATACCAAATTAAATTAACACTTAATTTAATTGGTCTTTATTTAACTCCTTAAATTAATTAGATCAATTTTACAATTAAATTGAACAATCCGAAATGACTAAAAATTGCGTCAACCAAATCCCTCAATTTTCGGTCACCTGGGAATCATTCTAACACTTAAAAAATTCCCTTCATCATGTAGGATTTCCAATTGGCTTTTGTGTGTGACCCATTAGGTTTTACCGCTCATTGGACATAGACTCACAACCTTTGTGACTTTAGAACATCATCTATATTCACGTTAGTTTAAACTCCTTTAAACAAACCGACCAAATTCAGTTAATCTCTATTAATTGAAGAGTACCTAATCTTCATGGTCGATGTCTAACCTCAAGCCCATGAAGCCCAACAATTGTCCAAATAAATGCTTTTGGTGAACCATTCTAGCTCTACCCATACCATGTGAATACAATTCTTCCGTTTCCTATCTCCATGAAAGAGGCTGAGGGTAAAATATTTGTCGGCTCCCTAATAGCCTCAATATTATGCATCTATTCTCAATGTTCAATTTTGGTTTGTGACCTCATCTTTGGAAAACCCTTTTTCAAATTATCACAATGCCTTAGCCAAAGACTCCTTAGAATCGATCATTATAGAACGCACAGAAGATGCACTCGCCCTTCACAAAGATGAAAAATCAGATCCCATCTTGGATCTTGTAAACCTCCAAGTCTAAGTAGCTCATACCTAAACACAACCCGAACGGCCCGCTAGGTGACCAGGGATGAGTCATAGTATGAGGATCTAAAACATGAGGTTATAATAGATCCTTAGATCAAATGACTAATTATATGCACCAGCGTAAGTTGGAGAACTTGCCACTACCGACTTGCTACTACGGCTACGTAGTGAATTCTCTGGACAGGTCTCCAGTACCTTATTCTCTAACAAGCACTCACTAACATGCACTCATATCTCATATGGTTTGCTCATGGAATGGAGCAACATCCAATCCTTGGATTATGCATCATTAGTGCAAGTCTATCCAAATCTTAGATGCCATGTCTCATAAGATCTTATGACTTGGGATGTTTAAGAACACAACCGTGTAAGACTTATTCCACGATACCACCTAGTGCGTGACCAAGTCCCATAGTCTTGTGTGATCTAAGGATTTCAACCAAATGCCAGTGAAGTAATATAAACATAAGATGAAGATGGCCATTTATAAAGAATATCATTCAATCAAAATTGAATCACAAGTGAAATAGTTTACATGCCAATTACATGCTAGCAATATAATTGTACTTGGATCGCTGATGAGATCTTAGCTCTTTAGATTGTGCTACCACCCCATTGTTGTCAAAAAAGACAATTATTGGCTCAGCAATACTAGGCACTATATTCAACTCTTGAATGAAAATTTTCATCCAAACACTTTCCTTTACAGCTTCCGAAGCTGCAATATATTCTGCCTCTGTGGTAGAGTTGGCTGGTATCTAGTTTGGAACTCTTGCAACTTACTGCGCCACCATTGAGATAAAATATTAATCCAGAAGTGAATTTTAGGTCATCTACATTGGATCGGAAACTAAAATTCAAAAACCCCTTAAGTTTCAATTAATCATTACCGTATACCAGAAACATGTCCTTAGTCCCTCTCAAGCACTCAAGGATTGCTTTTATGGCTATCCAGTGACTCTCATCGGGATCAGATTGGAAACGACTTGTAACACTTACAACAGTACCACATTCGATCTTGTACATTGAACTACATATAATATGCTCCCAATGGAAGATGCATAAAGCATGTGGGACATCCTCTGTCTTTCGCCTTTAGTCTTGGGGGCCATAGACTTGGAGAGACGAATGCCATGTCCAATAGGAAGGAATCCCCTATTGGGTTCTTCCATACTAAACCTCTTTAGTTGGGAAAGCCCCAGTGTCCTCCTAGATGTATCTCTATAGATACATATTCCTAATATGTAGGATGCTTTTGTTAGAATAGTGCCCTACAAGCCAATTAATTGGTCATGTAAACTATTCCCTTGTAAGATGATCTTGATTGAATGATATTCTAAAAAATGGCCATCTTTAACTTATGCTTATATTACTTCACTGGCATTTGGTTGAAGAACTTAGATCATACATGACTATAGGACTTAGTTTGGTGACCATGGAATAAGTCTTACACGGTTGTGATCTTAAATCTTCTAAGTTGTAGGATCTTAAGAGTCGAGGCATCTAAGATCCGGGTAGACTTGTACTAACGATGTATAATCCAAGAGTTGAATATTGCTCCGTTCCATGAGCAAGCCATATGAGATATGGGTGCATATTAGTGGGTGTTTGTTAGAGAATAAGTTTACTGAGGGCCTGCTTGGAGATCCTACTAGATAGCCGTAGTGGCAAGTCGGTAGTGGCTAGTTCTCCAGCCTATGCTAGTGCATATAATTACTCCTTTGACCTGAGGATCCATGGTAACCTTATGTTTAGGTCCTCATGCTTTGACTCCACTTTTGGCCATTTATCGGGCATTCCAGAGGTGATTGGGTATGATCTACTTAGACATGGAGGTTTGTAAGATCCAAGATGGAATTTGACTCCTCATCGTTGTAAAAGGCGAACGCATCTCTTATGTATTCTATAATGATCGATTCTAAAAAATCCTTGAGCAAGGTGGTGTGACAATTTGAAAAAGATTTTTCCAAAGATGAGGTTACAAAGGGAATTGAACATTGAAAATAGAAGCATAGTATCGAGGCTATTAGGGAGTCGTCAAATATCTTGCCCTAGGCCTCATTCATGGAGATAGGAGACGGAAGGATTGTATTTGCATGGTATACGTAGTGCTAGAATGGTTTTGCGAGAGCATTCATTTCGGCCAATTAGCTGGGCTCCTTGGGCTTGAGGTTGGACATTGACCATGGAGATTAGGTACTTTTCAATTAATGAGATTAATTGAATTGAGTCGCTTAGTTTAAAGAAGTTTAAACTAATATGAACATTTGATATTCCACAAGTCACAATAGTTGTGAGTCCATGTCTAATGAATGGTAGAACCTAATGGTTCACACGCAAAAGAAAATTGTAATACCTAATGAATGAAGGAGAATTTTCTAAGTGTTAGAAACTGTCATGATCGATTTTGGGGAGAAGAAAATTGATATCATTTTTGCTCGATCAATTTAAGTGTTAAATTGGTCAAATTAATTTAAGAGTTAAATTAAGATCATTTAATTAAGAATTATTTAATTGATGCCATACGATTATCAATTGGTTAAATTAATTTAAGAGTTAAAATAATTTGGACTAGCTTAAGGAGTTAAGCACTTTGACTTAAGAGTTAAGTCTAAAGAATATTAATTAAATTAAAGTGTTTAATTTAATTAAGTTGGAGGATATTTTTGTAGGGAGAATTTAAATGAATAGTTCACTTAATTTGGAATTATAATTTAATGGGAAGATATTTCATAGGGTGAAATGTAGATTCCAAATTAAATTCAAATTCACACACAACTTATCACATCATGCCACATGGCATGCTAAGTGGCACCCCCACCTTGAGGAAGGTGTGATACCAAGGTGGCATCACACCATCCTCCCTCTATATATAGATATAGAGGGAGTGGGCATCCACTACTAATTACACACTTCTAGAGAGTGCTGAAAATTGGTGTGATAAGATTATCTCAACAACCACAACAAATTTTGTTATTTGTTAGATCTAATTGTTAGATCAATATTCTCCTTCTTCCTCCATCATCTCCCACCTTCATTCCTCCATTCCTATGCATATTTCTCCAGCCTAAATTGTAGAGGAAAGGTGATCCAATTGGTGTGTGGACTTTGACATTAGAGGCATCACACTTGGGTTGCTATTGCTCTTTGCTAAAATGGTTTCTAGCAGTGAATTTGGGCAATTTTTAGGCGACCTTAGAGGAGTTCAATCAGGCTGAAATTTTTACTGTATCATCCTAAGGGAGTGATGAAGTTCCTATAAAAAATTCAGCTCAAAACTCGAAGAGGAGCTTGGAGAAATCTGGTGATATTTCTGCTGCGCCAGAACTGTGACAGCTTCAAGTGTTGAAGGTTGTTCATCCATCTACCTTGATTTTCGAGTTCTTAAAGGTATTTTCTCCACCAAATCTGAATTATATGCATGAGATGATCCTTTTGGACATGAGTAGCTTAGTTATTTTCAGTTTTCTATTGGAATTATTTTGTATTCTAATGCTACTCTATCCTTCAAGTGGTATCAAAGCCTATTTCATGCATTAATTTGGATTTTGTTTGAATGATTGGTTCATGTGATTAACTGATCAAAATCACCAAATACGTGATTCATATGATGGATTGAAGTGCTTGGATGATGTTGTACGTGGCTTCTTGGTTGATGAATAAAATGTTGGAAATAGTGCCCGGCAAGCCAATAGATTTGGCCTTGTAAAGCTATTTTCTTGTAAAAACAATCTTGATTGAATGATATCTTGTATATGGCCACATTCATCTCATGCACCATATTACTTCACTGGCATTTGGATGAAGTCCTTGGATCACTTAAGACTACGGGACTTGGATACGCACTAGGTGGTGATCATGGAATAAGTCTTACACGGTCGTGATCTTAAAACATTCCAAGTCATAGGATCTTCAGAGATAGGACATCTAAGATCTGGATAGATTTGCACTAATGATGCATAAATCCAAGGGGTTGGATATTGCTCCGTTCCATGAGCAACCGTATGTGATACGGGTGCGTGTTAGTGGGTGCTTGTTAGAGAACAAGGCACTGAAGACCCACTGGAGACTCCACTAGGTAGCTGTAGTGGCAAGTCGGTAGTGGTTAGTTCTCCTGCTTACGCTAGTCCATATTATTAGTCCTCTGACCTGAGGATCCATGGTAACCTTGTGTCCGGTCCTCATGCTTTGACTCATCCTTGGTCACTTAGCAGGCCATTCGAGGTGAGATTGGGTATGAGCTACTTGGCATGAAGGTTTGTGAGATCGCTTTTGTGAAGGGCGAGTACATCTCCTATGCATTCTATAATGATCGATTTCAAGAAATCCTTGCGCAAGGTGGTATGACAATTTGGGAAAGGAGTTTTCCAAAGTTGAGGTCATACAAAGGAATCAGACATTTAGAATAGAAGCATAGAATCGAGGCTATTAGGGAGCCGACAAATATCTTGCCTTAGGCATCTTTCGGGAGATAGGAGACGGAAGGACCGTATTTGCATGGAACGCGTAGAGCTTTAAACGATTCTCATATAGACATTCATTTTGACAAATTAATTGGGCTCCATGGGCTTGAGATTAGACATCGACCATGGAGATTAGGTACTCTTCAATTGATGAGATCAATTGAATCGGTCGACTAGGTTAAAAGGAGTTTTAAACTAGAATGAATATTAAATATTCAAAAGTCACAACGGGTTGTGAGCCTATGTCCAATGAATGGTAGAATCCAATGGGTCACACACAAAAGCCAAAAGACCTTCCTAATTGATGGAGAAATTTTTCTAAGTATTAGAAAGATAACCTTTTTCCATGGCCGATATTTGGGAGCCTTTTGAAGATCAATTTTGGCTTGATTAATTTAAGTGTTAAATTAATCAATTAATTTAAGGAGTTAAATTAGGAAAATAATTTGGTGCCACATTGATCATCAATTGATCAAAGTTAACTTAAGGGGTTAAGTTGATTAAAGTAAACTTAAAGAGTTAAGTTTACTTGACTTAATTGTTAAGTCAAGGTTAATCAATTAAATTAATTAGATTAATTCAATTAATGGAAGAACAAGGATTTTAAGAGGGAAAATTAAAATTGGATTTGAATTAATTTGGAATAAGATTCCAAGTTGGCAAGATGAAATTCAAATTCAATTGAAATTCAAACAGCCAACTTGCACACAACTAATTTTCGGTCCCCACGTCCTCATGGGCTTGGCATCACACCTCACACACTCTATATATAGATATAGAGCTGGACGAATTTTAGAGTAATTTTTCAGCATTAGAAAATCAAATTCTAAATGCTTTCCTTCCAAAAAACCTTTCTAGGCAAGATATTCATGTGTTGAATTCTTCCTTTTCTTCCCTACCAAAACTCTCCAAAAACTGATCATACTCCATCTCCATCTTCAGATCTAAGCCAACTTAGGATCTAGAGATTTATGATCTCATCTTTGGTGTGTGGATCAACGTTGGAGGCGATTTCGCGTGAGATCGCTATTTCACAGTTTCCTGTAGATTGTCTGACTTTGAGAATTTTTTATGGAAGTTGTAATGAGATTTTTGATCCGAATTTTCTACTGAAGATATATTAAGGTGTTAGGTATCTCCCATATGTTTTTTTCTAATTTATTGAGAGTTTTGGTTGGTCAAATTCGGATCTAAATCTGCTGTGCCAGATCTAGTCGCGAATCTGCCAACACTTGGAGATTTGGTTTTCTTCCTTGGATCTTGCTTCTAAAGGTAAGTATATTCTTCATGGTATGACCCTGGAATGATCGATTGGCATTGGATTTGGTGTTTTAATTTTGAATTATTGTGCATCCTAATGCCGATTGTTCCTTCATAAAAAGCATGCTATTATTTGTTTTAAGTATTAACTCATGTGATGAGTATGTTTTAATTCATTGTTACTAATGTTAAATTTTGATTTGGAATTGGTTGTTGTTATATGATGATATATTATGTTGTTAATGGCCTAAAATAGTTTTGGTCATTTTTGGATCCAATTTGAGTGGAGATAATTGGAGATTTTTGGTGAATATGATTCTCACTTAAACTTGTTTTTGAAGCATGTTTGAGCACTTGAAATGCCACTTTTTAAAGGTATTTTAGATCTAAATTTTTTTCTATAATATGTGATTTAGTGTTTAGGAGCTATTCTAAAATTCATGGTGCACAAAAATTGAGCCAAAATCAACTTGACTTGGTGCTAACATTGAAACAAGGCAAGTAGTGCCCAATTTCGGTCTTGCACGAGTCATGGTGTGTTTTTGTGTGTGTGGTTTTTTTTTTTTTGTGTGACCAAAAGTGATCTAAATCATGCCTAATTGATGCACAAATGTTGTGCAAGTTCTCAAAATTGTGTTGGACACTTTTGATTGCTTTTAGAAATTTGTTAAAGTCAATTTCCAATTGTTGCAAAAATAAGACGCATAATAGTTATGCTTAATTTTGCTTAACCAATTATTTGTTAATATGATTAGCATTTAATTGTTGAAATTGAATGTCAATTCTTAATTTATTTATCATTCATTTATGTATTGAATGGATGATGAATGAATGGGGATCATCATGAACCTTTAATATTGAATTTATTTGTTTCAAGTTATTGAAAAGGGTTGTATTAAATAGGGGCTTTCATGCCTCTCCATTTCTATCTTGTAATTGTTATGAGAGTATAATCTTAAGAAGTGAGGATTTGTTTTCCATGTAAATGTTACAACGAGCAAAGAAGACCATTGGAGGCATAAAGACCCATGAATATATGGATACACTCATATAATAGCTAGATTTAATCAACCCACTTAAAATCAAATAAGTAGTGCACCTATGGTTCTAAGTGCACGACTTGGTGAGGTTCATGATCATCCCATCCTAGAAGCATGCTAGTTGTATTTACTATTTATGCTTTCCATATCCTCTTGATGTATGAGATGCATGATTAGGATATAAAAATCCTAACTAAGAAGATAAAAATGATGAAATCTTTACAAGGAAAATCCTTCCACTTGGAAAGTTTAAGTGTTATCAAATATTAAGTCAAAATAGATACAAATTAAAAAGAGTTTTAATTAATCCATTCCATCGACCAATAGTATACACCATGACAACGCTACCAAATTTGTGTGATGACACTCGAAGCGGGGGTTACACTTAGGAGGAAAGCTGTGAGCATATACTTAGCATATGATGCACCTTTGATTTGAGGCTTCCCACCCATTGGCACTCGAAGCGGAGGATGTTGTGGAGAGGTCTCGAATCAAAGTGTGATTGGTAGGTTCGACTTAACACTTAGTAATGTAGATACACTCGAAGCAGGGTGTCTACATGAAAAGTGAGGCAAAATGTATCAAGAGCCACATAAGATGTAATTAGCAAGTATTGCTTACCTTTCGATTGTTTGTGGATGGCACTTGAAGTAGGGGTCCACTTACAAGTCCTTAGGATCTTGATTCTCAATAGGAAATGAGATTTCCCGAATTCTTCTAGAGGGTGAAGGATTTGATAAAATAGAGTGGGAGGATAATATGTTTGAAAGACCATAAACATGTTATGCTTTGAAATATCAATATTCAATCATATGCTTATACTTTTCTTTTCGCCTATTGTGCATTTTCGAAATCTTCAAAAACAAATGGCTTAAAACCCACTCAATGTTATTTTGGAAACCAATAAACTGAATGGGCCAAACTTCCATGATTGGTTGAGAAATCCCAAAATTATTCTTAATTCCAAAAAGAGGTCTTATGTCCTCCATCAAAGTCACCGGACACCATTAGCAATAATGCCACACATAAGGCACGTAAATTGTTCATGAAGTTTGTGGATGATGATCTACAAACAAGATGCCTTATGATGGCTTCTATGTCTAATGAGTTTCAAAAGTCTCATGAGCACATGAGATGTGCACACGAGATTTATTTACACCTACAAGAGTTGTATGGTGTTCGTACTAAATACGAAAGGTTCATTTTAAGTAAAGAGCTCTCTTTGTATTTGATCCCTCAATCATTGCCTAGTTTATTTGACCAATTTATTATGAACTTCTACATATCGATGGAAGAAGTAGTGATTAATGAATTAGTTGATATGTTGGTGACTGCCGAGGAGACTATGAAGGGAGAGAAGCTTCTTAGACTTGCTTCTTCCTCCAAGTCTATGGGTCATTGGGGTGCTAGAAAGAGAGGTGAATGGAAGAAAAGTTCTTCTTCTAAAGGAGAGCAATCCTTAAAAAGTTCAAGGTGAATTAAAATTAACAAGGAGGCTAAGACTAATGTTGTTTGTTTCTACTGTGGTGAAAATGGACGTTCGAAAATAAATTGCTAAACTTACCTTGTCACCCTTGAGAAGGGTATATACTTTATTGAAGTGCACTTAATGACTAATTCTTCCACATGGGTATTTGATACCGTATGCAGCTCTCACCTTTGTAATTCATTATAAGGGATAGAAAGAAGAAAGAGTCTCAATGAAGGGTAAATGATCATATGCTTAGGAAATGGAGTAAACATTGTAGCCATGGTCCAAGGCATAATCAAGTTAGACTTGGGGAACTCCCAAATTGTACTTGATCCTTGTTATTATGTATCTAATCTTGTTAAGAACATTATTTCAATTCTTGAATTAGATAATGAAGGATATGATTTTTCTATATCTAATGGGAAGTTGAAGGCATTAAAGAATGGTTCTTTAATTGCTCAAGGTACATTGAATAACAGATTGTACATATTGGATGCCCAACTTTCATTGATGCACATTCAATCAAGTAAAAACAAATTAGACAACCAAGAAGATGTCATTCTATGGCATACAAAGCTTGGGCATATCTCTAAAAATAGGATGAACAAGTTAGAAGCTCTCAAAGCACTAAATGTTAGTGGCATTGAGGACTTTCCTACTTGTGAATCTTGCTTGAAGGAAAAAATGACCAAGGCTCTTTTTGTTGGTTAAATAGAGCGAAGAACAAGTCCTTTGGATTTGATCCATATGGACGTATGTGGCCCACTAAGAGTTAGTGAACGAGGTGGCTATTCTTACTTCATCACCTTCACCGATGATTATACTTGGTTCAGATATGTGTATCTTATGAAGTACAAGTTTGAAGCCTTTGAAAAGTTCAAAGAGTATAAGTGTGAAGAAGAAAATCAAATGGGACTTGGTATTAAAGCTCTTCGATTAGATCTAGGAGGTGAATACTTAAGTACCAACTTCTTGGGTTGTCTAAAAGAAAATAGGATTCTCTCTCAATGGACTCCACTTGGCATACCCCAACACAATGGAGTAGCCGAAAGAAGAACTGTACCTTGTTGGACAAAGTGCGTTCCATCATGAGCTTTTCTAATGTGCCCATAACCTTTTGGAGATACGCCTTAGAAACGGCAGTGAGGTTACTAAATGTAGTACACTCAAAGTCAGAGTCAAAGACACCACATAAGATGTGGTTTGGCAAAGCACCCTCTTATCATTATTTGAAGGTTTGGGGATTTCCCGCCTAAGTGAGACGTTTAGTAGGAGATAAGTTGGATAGTAGATCCACCTTGTGCAAGTTTATGGGATACCTTAGAGAGTCTATGGGTTATTACTTTTATGATCCCTTAGAACAAATCGCGTTTGTTTCAAGGAACGCCTATTTTTTGGAAAAGAAATTTCTATTAGATAGAAAGGGCGTTATCATTGAACTTGATGGAGTTTAAGATGATCAAGAAATCCCAAAAATGGTGGAAACAAATAAACATCAAGAGCTTAACACACAACCTCTAAGAAGGTCGGACCGAGTGAAGAAGAAACCCAAAAGGTTCGGATTACTTCATGAAATGGGCCAATCGGATATGGATCCAAAGACCTATAAAGAAGCTATATTAGACATAGACTTGGGACATTGGCTTGAAGCCATTAAATCCGAAATGAGCTTTATGTAATCCAAAAAAGTATGAACTTTGGTAGATCCACTAGAGAGAATAGTTCTCGTTGGTTGCAAGTGCATCTATAAGCAAAAGCTGGGAGTTAATTGAGAAGTGATGACCTTTAAAACATGACTAGTGGCAAAAGATTATACTCAAAGGCCTGATATTGATTTTAAGAAAACTTTTTTACCGGTTGCAATGCCTAAGTCTATTTGGATTGTTAGTTGCCATAGCTACATATTATGGCTATGAGATATGGCAAATGGATGTGAAAACCGCTTTCATCAATAGAAACATTGAAGAAGAAATCTATATGGAACAACCACAAGGTTTTATATCCAAAGGGAGTAAGCAAAATATTTGCAAACTCTAGAGATCTATTTATGGACTCAAGAAAGCATCCCGAACTTGGAACATACATTTTGACAAAATAGTCAAATCATTTGGCTTTGTTAAAAACGTGAATGAACTTTGTGTGTACAAAAAGGCTAGTGGGAGTTTTATATAGTTTATTGTGTTTTATGTTAATGACATCGTTCTCATTGGGAATGAGGTAAGAATATTATAGTGTACTAAAGTATGGTTATCTACACAATTCTCCATGAAGGATTTGGGAGAAACGTCCTACGTATTAGGAATACGTATCTATAGGATAGATCTAAGAGGATGTTTGGGCTTTCCCAAACCATGTACATTGACAAGATACTAAAGAGGCTTAGTATGAAAGAATCCAAGAAGGGATTCTTCTCTATAGGACACGGTCTTCGTCCCTCCAAGTCTATGGTCCCTAAGACAGAGGAAGAGAGATAAAGAATGCCCCACATAGCTTATGCCTCTGCTATCAGGAGTATATTGTATGCAATTCAATGTATGAGATCAGATGTGGCACACTTGCTAAGTGTTATGAATAGGTTCCAATCCAATCTCGGTGAGTGTCACTGGATAGTCATGAAAGCAACCCTTAAGTACTTGAGAAGGATTAAGGACTTGTTTCGTGTGTACGGCATTAGAGAATTGAAACTCGAGGGGCTTTCGGATTCTAATTTCCAATTCGATGTAGATGACCTAAAATCCACTTCTGGATTTATATTTTGCCTCAATGGCGGCGTGGTGAGTTGGAAAAGTTCCAAACAAGACACCACAGTTGATTCTATGATAGAGGCAGAATATATTGCGGCTTCAAAAGCTGTAAAGGAAGGTGTTTGGATGAAAAACTTCATTCAAGAGTTGAATGTAGTGCCTAGCATTGGTGAGCTAGTGGTTATCTTCTATGACAACAACGGGGCAATGGCGCAAGTCAAAGAGCCAAGATCTCATCATAAATCCAAGCATATTTTAAGACGATATCATTTGATCCGAAAGATCATTGATAGAGATGACATCCGAATGGACAGAGTTGCCTCTGAAGAGAATATAGCAAATCCACTAACTAAACCTATATCACTAAGGGTCTTTGAAGGATATCTTGAGAAGATGGGTCTTAAGATTATAGGACATTGGCTTGAGGGAAAGTAGGAGATTGTTAGAATAGTGCCCTATAAGCCAATTAGGTTGACTATGTAAACTATTTCCTTGTAAGACAATCTTGGATTAAATGATATTCTATAAAATGACCATCTTCATCTTATGCTTATATTACTTCACTAGAATTTGGTTGAAGCCCTTAAATCACACATAACTATAGGACTTGGTTTGGTGACCATGGCATAAGTCTTACACGGTCGTGATCTCAAATCTTTTAGGTTGTAGGATCTTAGGAGAAGGGACATCTAAGATCCGGATAGATTTGCACTAACGATGCATAAATTCAAGAGTTAGATATTGCTCTGTTCCTTGAGCAAGCCATAGGAGATATAGGTGCATGTTAGTGAATACTTGTTAGAGAACAAGTTTTCTGAAGGCCCACCTAGAGATCCCACTAGATAGTCATAGTAGCTAATTCTCTATCCTACGCTAGTGCATATAATTGGCCCTTTGACCTAAAGATCCATGGGAACCTTGTGTTTAGGTCCTTCTGCTTTGACTCCAATTTTGGCCACTTAGCGGGCGTTCTGGTGGTGATTGGGCATGAGCTACTCAGACATAGAGGTTTGTGAGATCCAGGATGGGATCCGACTTCTCGTCATTGTGAAGGGAGAGTACATCTCCAATGTATTCTATAATGATCGATTCCAAGAAATCTTTGCGCAAGGTGGTGTGACAATTTGGAAAAGAGCTTTCCAAAGATGAGGTCATAAAGGGAATCGAACATTGAGAATAGAAGCATAGTATCGAGGCTATTAGAGAGCTGATAGATATCTTACCCTAGGTCTCTTTCATGGAGATAGGAGATGAAAAAACCTCATTTGCATGGTACGCATAGTGCTAGAATGGTTCTACGAGAGCATTCATTTTGACCAATTAGTTGGGCTCTATGGGCTTGAGGTTGGACATCGACCATGGAGATTGAGTACTCTTCAATTAATGAGATTAATTGAATTGAGTCGCTTAGTTTAAAGGAGTTTAAACTAATGTGAATAATTCATATTCCACAAGTCACAATAGTTGTGGGCCCATGTCTAATGAATAATAAAACCTAATGGGTCACACACAAAAGTCAATTGTAGCACCTATTAAATGAAGGAGAATTTTCTAACTATTAGAAAACTCTCATGACCAATTTTGAGGAGAAGAAAATTGATGTCATTTTGGCTTGATCAATTTAAGTGTTAAATTGGTCAAATTAATTTAAGAGTTAAATTAAGATCAATTAATTAAGAGTTAATTAATTGACGCCATATGATTATTAATTGGTCCAATTAATTTAAGAGTTAAATTAATTTTAAGCACTTTGACTTAAAGAGTTAAGTCGTGTTTAATTTAATTAAATTGCAGAATTTTTTTGTAGGGAGAATTAAATGAAGAGTCCATTTAATGTGGAATTATAATTCACTAGGCATACATTTGATATGATGAAATGTAGATTCCAAATTAAATTCAAATTCACACACAACTTATCACATCATGCCACATGGCATGCTAAGTGGCACCCCCACCTTGAGGAAGGTGTGATGCCACCTTGGCATCTCACCATCCTCTCTATATATATAGATATAGAAGGAGTGGGCATCCACTACTAATTACACACTTCTGGAGAGTGCTGAAAATTGGTGTGATAAGATAATCTCAACAACCACAACAAATTTTGTTATTTGTTGGATCTAATTGTTAGATCAATATTCTCCTTCTTCCTCCATCATTTCCCACCTTCATTCCTCCATTCCTATGCATATTTCTCCAGCCTAAATTGTAGAGGAAAGGTGATCCAATTTGTGTGTGGACTTTGACATTAGAGGCATCACACTTGGGTAGCTATTGCTCATGCTAAAATGGTTTCTGGCAGTGATGTTGGGCAATTTTTCGGCAACCTTAGACGAGTCCAATCAGGATGAAATTTTTACTGTATCATTCCCACGGAGTGATGAGTTTCTTGTAAAAAATTGAGCTCAAAAATCGAAGAGGAGCTTGGAGATATCTAGTGATCTTTCTGCTGCGCCAGAACTGTGACAGCTTCAAGTATTGAAGGTTGTTCGTCCATCTACCTTGATTTTCGAGTTCTTAAAGGTATTTTCTCCACCAAATCTGAATTATATGCATGAAATGATCCTTGTGGACATGAATAGATTAGTTATTTTCAGTTTTTTATTGGAATTATTTTGGATCCTAATGCTACTCTATCCTTTTGCTTCTCCCAAATCCTTTGTGGAAAATTGTGTAGATAACCGCGCTTTATTACACTCTAACATTCGAGCCTCATTCCCAATGAAAAGGATGTCATCGACATAAAGCACAATAAACTGTATACTACTCCCACTAGCCTTCATGTACACACATGGTTCATATACATTTTTGACAAAGCCAAACAATTTGATTATCTTGTCAAAATGTATGTTACATCTTTGAGACGCCTGTTTGAGTTCATAAGTGGATCTCTAGAGTTTGCAAGCATTTTTCTCGCTCTCCTTGGATTTAAAACCTTGTGGTTGCTCTATATAGATTTTTTCTTCAATTTTTTCATTGAGGAAAGCGATTTTCACATTCATTTGCCATATCTCATAGTCATAATATGCGACTATAGCAAGTATAATCCGAATGGACTTAAGCATTGCGACTGGTGAAAAGGTTTCCTCAAAATCGATACTAGGTCTTTGAGTGTAACTTTTTGCTACTAGTTGCGCCTTAAAGGTCACCACCTCTCCATGTGCTCCTAGTTTTCGTTTGTAGATCCACTTGCAACCAATGAGAACTATTTCCTTCGGTGGGTCTACCAAAGTCCGTACTTTGTTGGAGTACATAGAGTCCATTTTGGATCTCATGTCATTAAGCCAATGTCCCGAGTCTATGTCCAGCATAGCTTCATCATAGGTCTTTGGATTAATATCCGATTGGCCTGTCTCATGAAGGAGTTCGAACTTTTCATGTTGCTTTTTGATCGGGTCCGACCTTCCCAGAAGTTGTGTGTAAGGCTTTTGTTGCTTGTTTCTCTCCACTGCTTGTAGGATTTGATGATCATCTTGAACTTTATCAAGTTTAACAACAACGCTATTCCTATCCAATAACAATTCTTTTTCAAAAAAGTGGGCGTTCCTCGAAACAAACACATTTTGTTTCGAGGGATCGTAGAAGTGATAACCCATAGACTCTCATGGGTATCCCACAAACTTGCACAAGGTGGTAATTGTCTTTGACTGTCCGTCTCACATAAGCAGAAGACCCCCAAACCTTTAGATAATGCTAAGAAGGTGCTTTGCCATACCATCTCATGTGTTGTCTTTGGCACCAACTTTGAAGGTACTATATTTAGTAACCTCACCGCCTTTTCTAACACGTATTCCCAAAAAGATATAGGCCTATCAGAAAAGCTCATCATGGAACATACCATGTCCAACAAGGTATAGTTTCTCCTCTCGGCTACTCCATTATGTTGGCGTGTGCCGGGTGGAGCCATTTGAGAGAGAATCTCATTCTCCTTTAGATAATCAAAGAATTCGGCACTTAAGTATTCCCCATTGATCCGATCGAAGAGCTTTAATAGTAAGTGCCAATTGCTTTTCCACTTTATTCTTATACTCTTTGAATTTCCCAAAGGGTTCGGACTTGTACTTCATAAGATACACATGTCAGAACCGACTATAATCATCTGTGAAGGTGATGAAGTAGGAATAGCCTTCTCTCTCACTAACTTTTAGTAGGCCACAAACATCCGTATGGATCAAATCCAAATGACTTGTGGAGCGCTCTAATTGTCGTACAAAGGAGCTTTGGTCATTTCTCCCTTCAAACAAGATTCACAAGTAGGAAGGTCTTCAATGCTACTAACATTTAGTGCTTTGAGAGTTTCATACTTGCTCATCCTATTTTTAGAGATATGGCCAAGTCTTTCATGCCAAAGAATGGCATCTTCTTGATTATCTAATTTTCTTTTGCTTAATTGAATGTGCATTAGTGAATTTTGAGAATCAAGTATGTACAATCCGTTATTTAATGTACCTTGAGCAATTAAAGAATCATTCTTTAACACCTTCAACATCTCATTCGATATAGAAAAATTAAATCCTTCATTATTAAGAACAAGAATTTAAATGATGTTTTTAACAAGATTAGGCACATAATAAACTAGATCAAGTACAATGCAAGCACTCCCCAAGTCTAACTTGATTACGCCTTGGACTTTGGAAACAACTCTTGCTCATGTCCTAGGCAGAGGATCTATCCCTTACATGAAGACGCCTTTTTCTTTCCATCCCTTATGATGAATTAAAAAGATGAAAACCACATACAGTATCAAATACCAAGGAGGAAGAATTAGTCGTCAAATGCACTTTAATAAAGAATATACCCTTCTCAAGGGTTGCAAGGTAAACTTTGCAATTCCTTTTCCAATGCTCCTTTCCATCACAGTGGAAACAACTCACATTAGTTTTAGCCTTTTTCTTGAACCCCTTCCTCCTGGGAACACTTCACGGGTTGCTTCCCTTTGGAGGAAGAACTTTTTTTCCTCTTACCTCCCTTTCTTGGGCCCCTAGGACCTTTCAACTTAAAAGAGGAAACAAGCATAAGAGGTTTCTCCTTTTTTATAGTCATCTCAACGGTTGCAAGCATCTTCACCAATTCATTAATCATTACCCCTTGCTTGGACATATTAAAGTTCATAATGAATTGGTCGAATGATGGGCGTAATGATTGGAGGATCAAATCCACATGGTGGTCATTGTCCATGATCACGTCAAGTTATCTAAGCTTCTCGATGAGTCCACTCATCTTGAGCCCGTGATCATGGACACTTGAACCTTTTACCATCCTTGATCTAAAGAGCTCCCTTGACAAAGCGAACCTTTTGTGTCTAGATTTCACACCATACAACTCTTGTAGGTGTTTGTAGATCTCACTTGGATTTTTCATATGCTCGTGAGTTTTTTGGAGCTCATTAGTCATAGAGGACATCATGAGGTATCTAACTTGTAGATCATCATCCACAAACTTCATGAACTTTTCACGTGCCTCATCGGTGGCGTCATCACCAATTGTATCCATAGGACTTTGATCAAGGAAATAGGTCCTCTTTTTAGAGTTAAGTATGATCTTAAGGTTTCTCAACCAATCCCAAAAGTTTTGCCCAATTAGCTTATTGGTTTCCAAAACGCTTACAAGTAGATTTTTAGCCATATTTATTTGAAGATTTCAAAAATCTACAAGAGGCAAAAAAAAGACTATAAGCATATGATTGAATATTGATATTGAAAGCATGTTCATGGTCTTTCAAGCATATTTTTCTCCCACTATTTTATCAAATCCTTGACCCCTAGAAGAATTCGGGAAATCATATTTCCTAGTGAGAATCAAGACCCTAAGGACTTGCAAATGGACCCCCGTGATTGAGTGCCATCCACAAGTAATTGAAGGGTAATCAACGTTTGCTAATTGCATCATATGCAACTCTTGATATATTTTACCTCATTTTTCATATAGACCCACGTGATCGTGTGCCATCTATACTACTACGTGTTAAGTCCAACCAACCAATCAAACTTTGACTCAAGATGGCCTCATGACATCCTTCGTGACCGAGTGCCAATGCGTGAGGGTTCTTAAGTCAAAGGTGCATCTCAGGTTAAGTATATACTCACAACTTTTCTCTTAAGTGTGGCCCCAGTAACCGAGTCCCATCACACAAAATCGGTAGCATCGTCATGGCATACACTATTGGTGGAAGGCATAAATTAATTAAAACTCTTTTAATTTGTAACCATTTTGACTTAATATTTGAAACACCTAGACATTCCAAGTAGAGGGTTTTTGCTTACAAAGATCTCATAATTTTATCTTCTTATTTAGGTTTTCTATATCCTAAACATGCATCTCATACATCAATAGGATATTAAAAGCACAAATAAGTAAATGTGCCTAGCATCACTACAAGAAAAATTGGCTTTAGCAACGAAATTGTCTGCGACAATGATAAAATGGTTATTATAGTTAATCTTTGAGAGACCAAAAGTTATTTGGTTGCTAAAATTATTTTTGGTAGATTGTATTCTGACAAATCAATATTTGGTAGCTATAAATGGTCACTATATTTTAACAAATACTAGTGACCAACGTTAGAGTTTTTAGTAAGAATTTTCATGGTCGCTATAAGTAAAATATTAACAGTGACCAATTTAACAATAAAATTTAAATGGTTGTTATAAGTCTTTTGAGTTGATCATTAGCAGCTAACTAATTTGGTTGCTAAACATATACTCATCGCGACTAACTTTTTATGGTTGCTAAAAAAAAAAAAGAACAACTAGCATTATATTATCAACAAAAGTTGCGCTTGGCGATCTAATGGACTTTGACACTTACTATTTTTCAGAAAAATATCAACAAATTCTTTTAGTTTTTTTTTAATAAGTTCCGTGTATATTAAAAACCAAAAAGAAAAATTACATTTGAAGAGCTTTGAGCAAAATTTAAATAAAGAAATATTCACTTCCCTTACAATGTTCTCATTTCTCAATTGCTACTAATTTCCCCTAAAAGGAAAGAAAAAACATCAAATAAGCTAAAAGTGTAATTTTGAAAGTAGACATACATTTTTTTTAATCAAGTAAAAGATGGATATAATATTATAATTCATTCCACCTCGCAACAACCTTTGAGGCTTTGACTCCACTTAAAATTGTTTCCAGTACAAAGAACAATTTTCCACTCCCGCAGTATTTAACATATAATCTGGCTGCCGCAGTAAGTTGGTCCATACTCTCCATGGGGAGAAAAAAATTTTCAGCCAAACAATTGACCCTCCAAAAGAGTAAGGTTTGATTCAACCTTCAACAAAAATTGTGTCAAATTTGCATCTTCCTTGTGCACGGCTGGCTTCAAGTCCCCATTCCAACAAAAGATTGAATATTTAGTAGTCGGCGAAGTCTCAAATTGAAGTGCTGGGTTCGAGTCCCCGTTCCAACAAAAAGACTAAATCACTTTAGTAGTGGCCAAGCTTCCAATTAAAGTGTTGTGTTCGAGTTCCCATTCCAACAAAAGACAAAATCAATTTTGTAGCAGTTGTCTTTGCAATTAAAGTGTTACTTCCAATACCAAAATCAACTCTTCACTCCAACACTTGTTTATCAAATAACCTGGGCACTAATTTCCCTAAACTTGCATCAATAAAAGCAACTCTAAGGCTAAAATCAGCAGCAATAATCGATTCTTGAACATGTGGTCCACTAGCTGTTGGAAGGTAGCTCCTATATTCTTTAAGCCAAACTATATAACTAAGTAACAGTAAGTGCATTTAGCAGTAATGAAACATACTTTTTTGTGGTCCTCTGGATGAAGGAAGATCTGATGGTATCCTTGTGAAGCATCTATCATACTAAGCAACTCACAACCTGATATGTAGTCCACCAACTAGTCAATTCGTAGCAATAGGTAGAAGTCTTTGGGGCAAGCTCAATTCAAGTTTCTGAAATCTATGTATACTCTCCATTTCTCCACATGTTTGGGAACTAAGACCACATTGGATATCAATTTTGGGAACTGAATCTCAATTATGTGCCCAGCATCTAACAACTCTTCATTTGTTTTTTGTATGATGAAATTCTTTTCTAGACTAAAATATTTTTTTCTTCGCTTCACCAGCTTAGCAAGTGAGTCTATGTTAAGTTTATGTCCAACTATACTTGGGTCAATCCCTATCAAAACCTTAGTCAAAAAGGCAAAGATATCTATATAAGCTCTTAATACATAAGTGAGCAGAGTTACTTGATCCTTATTCAGGCGAGATCCCAGATAGGTAGGTTTTTCTGGATCTCTCGGCACCAACTCTATAGTCATTAGCTTTCCTATGGGCTTGAGGTAAACCTATTTAGCAGATGGTGGTATGCTAGAGCTCCTATGCCTTTGCTGGTAGATTGTCTTCCCTCTCTTTATGTCTCCCTTTCTCACTGTCTTCACATAGCACTTCTTTGAGGTGTTTTAGTCTCCTATCATTTCCCCTACTAGGTTGCCAACCACATACGTAAGCTTTATATGATATAACGAACCTATAACATAAGTGTGCCAAATATGATATTATAGGCAATAGAAGCATCAACAATAAGGAAATTTACCATGCAAATTTTGTGTTGTATTCCAAAGCCTAGAGTAACTGGCAAAGTGATTTGTCCTAGCGCTTGTATCGCTTCTTCAGTAAACCCGAATAATGTTTTCTCCACTCGCTCTAAGGTAGTATTACCTAACTCCATCTACTGAAAAGCATTCAAGAACGGAATGTTAATCGAGCTACCACCATCTATGAAAATTCGAGTGACCTCGCAATTAGCTATAAAAGCTATTATGACCAAGGCATCCTGATATGTCAATTGCACTACTTTCAAATCTTTCGGCCCAAATTGGATTACAGGTGTGTGCTCATTTATGTTAACCACCACTATCTCTCTATTCTTCTATAAAATCAAAGCTTGAGCTCGGACTCTTTGAGCTCGATGACTGTCTCTCCTGGTAGGCCCTCATGAAATTATCTTTTAATTGGAAGACTTCTTCTTGGCTCCCTTTCTACTTCTGGTGCACACATTTTTGGTTGTTCTCGGTGCTATAGTTTACTACATTGATTGCATTGAAAGACTCAATTACACCCATGTATTCTATATGCCTTTTGAAAATAATAGGTCTGAATCCCTTAGTCAAAGGATCCACAAACATAGAATCAGTATCGACATGCTCTATCATAATGGTGCCATTTTTAGCCAAGTCTCTTACAACAAGATATTTAGGCTCGACATGTTTAGATCCACTAGAGGACTTATTATTCCTTGTAAAGAACATAGCAGCAACATTACACGATAAATCCTCAATAGCTTTGAAATTGAATCATGAACTAAAAGCCTGAAATGAAATCTTTTAGATTTTTCTCAAATATCTTAAGACTTTCTTAATGGCCACTCAATGTTCTTGTCCTAGATTAGAGAAATAGTACCCAAGATCACCAATAGCAAAGGTTATATCACACCTAGGACAGACTTGTGCATACATTAGAATGCCAACAATGCTAGAGTAAAGAACACTTTTCATAGACTTTTGGTCAAGTTTGTTTTTAGGGCACTATGCAAGGCTAGGTTAATCACCTTTTAATATAGGCACATCACTAGGTTTACAATTCTGCATGTTTGATCTAGCCACAAACACAATCAATGTAACTTACTTGAGAAAGTCCTAACAAGCCTCGAGTTCCATAATGTTGGATCTCAATTCTAAGAACAAAAGATGCTTCATCCCAATACCCCTCTTTCCAGTTCTTCAAATTCATTCCTTAAGTGTTCACACTATTCTGTTATATGCTCGTACTTGTTATGAACAGCAACACTTGCCTGACCTAGGCTGCCGAGGAATTTTTCTAGAATTGGATGACCATCGTAATAGGTTTCTAATTTCAATTGCCTACATAACCTACTCTCTTGGCATTTTTAGGGGCATGTATTGATCAAATATAGGGGCAAGTAAGGCTGGCCCAGGGTACATTGGCTGGCTGAGCTCTTTCCTCTGGCTTGGGCCATTTTGTTACACCACTATCTTTCCTCCTGTTGTCTCTATGTTTTCCTCTACTTTTCTACCATCGTAAAAGTTCATTCTAGCTATTTGCTTATGTGCAACTCAAGGATCGGAAGAATGAGCCAGGTCTAAGTCCTTGGGTTAAAGTATTAGCTAATACTTCAGGAGTGGCAGATGGAGCTTCTAGGCAGTAATAGTGAACCTCTTAACAAAACCCCTCAAAAACTCATTATCCCCCTATTGGAAAGTGAGTAAGCTTTGGATACTTCAGCAGTAGTGTTTGTTACTAGTGAATTGATGCAAAGAATTACAAGAGAATTCATCAAAAGTGTGTATGGAATGAAGGGGTAATGGCCCAAACCACCTCTAGGCAGCTACTCCAAGAGTAGTTAAAAAGATATGACATTTCATTCTAATCGAAAACTAATATAACAAAGCCAAATTCTCAAAATCACATAGGTGATCAACAGGGTCAGATCCCCCTATGTGATTTTGAGAAAGACTTGTGGTGTCTGGGAAAGGATCAAGCAGGTGAATTCTCCAAATGGAGATGCCTTTACATTCTCCTTCTCTTCTCCGGCCATTTTCTTCTTCATCTGTCTCAAATTCCTTTGCATATCGTCCATTTTCTAAATAATGTCCGCTAGCAACCCTATCCTATTCTTTTGCCTAGCAAGGAATACCGACACCTGACTTTCAGTAACTTGTTTTTCTTTCTTTGTTAGCCTTCTGCTGGGATTCGTAATCTCATGTTTCTTTGGTAAATCACACACCTCTAGCTCTTTCGCTGGCTTATCTAAAGGAGGACTAATAGGTGCGACAGTGGGTTTTGCCCTCCAAAGAATACAATATCAAACATAGCAAGAAATGGCAATTAGACTATCATAGTACTTTGCGCTATCATCCTCAAGATAGACAGCATGATAAGGGAACATGTTGCTTGCCTTCCACCCAGGGGTGCTTGAATAAATGGAGTGGATGTATTTCAAACCTACCCAGGGACTGATATATGTGACATTCCTATAATATATATGGGAATAGCGACTGCTAGTGGCATTAGAAAGGGCAAGGAATGGCATTCCCACTGTAAATGGAAGAGTCACCGGGAAGGGTGAAGCAATAGAGAATCTAGTTTGCCCCATTCCTAGCTTCTAGGCAACCATGTAGGGTTAATCGTAGAACACAATAAACTCCATTGTTCAATTTTCATGTGTGCTAAGGTTGGAGGAAAGGTAGGAAACACTCTCACTTCTAGTAAGGCAGTTACCATTGAAGGACTTAACAAACCTTCGGGTGGCGAAGCTTCGGCTTGCTTAGTCTGGGGTGTAGTTAACATCTCACCATCCACATTTCTTCCTGATTCACTCATCCTCTCATGCCTTAACTCAAACTTCCCAGAGATGGCGTCAATTGATCTATAACTAAATTTAGTATATAATGAAAATTAAGAGAATAATTTGTTGATAGATAAAATTTACTTCTTAATCTCAGAAACATGTGTTCCTTTTCTATTTACGTATGCCATTTAGATCAAAGCATCCCCTTTTGATGGGTGCAATCAACTACTACTAACACTATGATAGTTCTATAGGGAGTTAGTAATGAGAGAGAAAAAGAAAGAGACACGTCAGCCCTTCATTTGGTCCATGCCAAAACCATACTTATCAACTCCTTGGCTTGGCTGCGTAATCCTTCAGCTCAGCTACCAAGGAACTCATTTAGGAGCATTTTAGCTAGCCCACTACAACAAATTACACTTCACGTAACAAAAGTTTTGGTAACAAAGGTAAAATTCATTATATATGTTAGATTTATTATAACAAAATTGATTTTTTGTTACAAATAACATTTTCTTGAGCAACAAAGTAAAAGTCTTGTTACCTTTAACTTAAATTTGTTACCTTAAATTTTTTATGTTCGTAAATAAATAATAATTCGTTATGAAAAATGTTATTTTGTTATATATAACATTTTTCGTCATATAAGAAGATATATTTGTAACAAAATTTGGTACCTTTTGTAACAACAAAATATTTGTTACAAATAAAAATATTGTAACAAAGTTTTTAGTTACTAAACTTTAATTAACTTCCCTTCAAAATTGATTTCCTCCAAATATCAATTGTACACATGGTAACAATGATTTTCGTTATTAATTATAAATGAATATTAAATTAAATTTTTACTAATACTTGTGGGTTGGGCTTTTGTTCAAGAAATGGACTTGACAATAATGTAAAGAATTTATTAATTGGGCTTAACTAATTTTTTAATGAATTATTGCTGAACTGGGTTTTATTTTAAAGATTGAGCTTGAAGAAATTTGAAGTGAATAATCCATTAGTTGGGCCAATTTCTTTAAAATATTGGAATTTATAAATTTTTTGTGAATTATTTAATGAATTGGGAGTTTTCATTAATGAAATAGATTTGACCAAATTTATAGTAAATTAAGTGGTGAATTAGGCTTCATTTTAAGAGTTGGTCTTGAACAAATTTGAAGTGAGGTAAATGATGAATCAAGCTTTCTTCAAAGAACTGAGCTTATTTTTTATTAATTAGGCTTCACATTAGTTCAAATAATTGATTACTTTTGGTTGACCAACTTATTTTTTTTACTAATTGGGCTTAACTAATACTTTAGTGAATTGGCAAATTGGGCTTCATACTAATTTGAAGAAGTCATTAATTGGGCTTTACCAACTTCCTTTTCATTAATTGAGCTCCAATAATTCTCCTAGTAAATTAGTGAATTGGATTTCAAAATGAATTGGATCTAACATTAGCTTCAAGAATTGATTAATTGTATTTCTGCAACTTTTCTTTTATTAATATGAGTTCACCGATTTTTTAGTAAATTAATGTCATTTGGTAAAGAATTAGGTCTGACATTAAATTGCAGAGTTGATTAATTGGGCTTTAGCAACTCATTTTTTATTAATTGGGCTTCACTAATTTTATAATGAATTGGTGCCAATAGCGGTGGCAATTTGGGTGGGTCGTGCGGGTTCAGGTTGGACTGAAATAAGAGTATAACATTAATTTTCTCAATACTAACCCAACCCTACCTGATGACAACCTAAAAATGTTCAACACTAACCCAACCTAAATCCTATTAGGTCAAGTTTGAGTCGACTTGATTTTTATTTGGTCAACTTGCCAACTCAAATCCACCCAATCCAACTTGTCAATTTGATTTAAAATAATTATTTCAAACATTTGTTTTAATTTCAAACCCTATTGTGAAAAATACACACACATATATATATACACACACACACTCACACACAAAATAGCTTCCTTATGTTTTATAAAACCACACACACTGCCTCCCCCTCATTTGTTGCCCATTTAATATAATTTTAATATAAAAAGACCAATTTATTCTTAATCATTTCACATATTTACAATTCAATATAGATAACTTTTTATTATCATTTTTTTTTTCATTCTTTTCTTTTCTTTTTATTCTCAATTTTCTCTTCTTCTATTATTTCATATATTTCTCATTTTATACATATATATAAATTTATCATTATTTCTCATTTCTCATTATTTCATATATTCTCATTTTATACATATATATATATATAAATTTATCTATAAATTCTTAAATAATTTTTATTTTTATCTTTATTCTTTCTAATTATTCATACATTTATACTTATTTTTTCTATTTATACTTATTCACATATATATAAATTTATCAATAAAATTTAAATTACTTTTATTTTATCTATTTTTTTCTATTTATTCATTCCAAACTAAATAATATTTAATATTTATAAAAATATATATAATATAATTTTTTATTCATACTTATATACATATATAGTACACACACACACATACACACACACATATATATAAATTTCAATAAAATTTAAAGAAGATTCATCATATATTCCTCATTTTATACATATATAAATTTCTCATTATTTCATATATTCTTATTTTATACATATGTATAAATTTATTTAATGAATTTGGATGGCAATGCAATTTTGGTTCCCTCCAACTTTGTATTCCCTCCAAAGTTTGGCCCATAAAAACTGTTAACAATTGTTTTTATTATTAGTTTGACATAATAATTTAACTTGATTTTTTCCAAAAATTTGATTCCCTCTAATAATAATGAATTCTCTTCATTTTTTCGATTACTCTAAATTTTAGCTCCTCCATTTGTTTTTGTATAAATAATTTATAGCAAACTTAATTTCTTTTATCTTAGATTATAGGAGGAATTGATATATAATTTTTTAAATTATTAAATGACTTTCTATTATAGTTAAAATAGTTAAATAACATATAATTTGGACTTATAAATTTTGGTGCTTAAGAATTTAATTTTTTATGATAATTTATTACAATAGTCTTTTAGAAAAATTCTAAAAACTCCTTAAAATAAAAAGTTAAAGGTTACATACCTAAATAGCAAAAGAAAAGAAAGAAATCTAGTTTACCATAATACTTAATGAAAAAAAAGGTCCCTGAAATTAGGCCTGTTAATGTTACATTTCGTTTTTAATCGTTGTATTGGCTAGTTAAAGATTTTTATAACTTATAGATATCTATATGTTAATTGTGTGTATGTTTTACTATATAAATTGCTAAAATGAAGATAACTTTCGTGGTTTAATATTGTTTAAAAAAAGGTATTAACTTAAAGTATATTATTAAATGTAATGATTATTAACTTTCATGGATCTGAACAAGTTGTTCTTAAGAATTAGTTGGTCTGCATATTATATTTCCTTCAAAAAATAAGTTTCCTTCCAAAAATGAATATCCCTATTATTTTTTTAATCCCTGCAAATTTTTGCTCCTCCCTCCATTTTGTGTATAAATAGTATATACAAAAGTTATTTGTTTTATCTTATATTATAATATGAATTATGATGTATTATTATGGGGGTTAAAAATTTAATTCTATTCTTTGTTGTTATTTATTAGGGCATTGTTTTTGAACAAAAAGGTTTTAGAAAAACTGTTTATAAATTTTAAAAACTTTAGTCTTTACGTGTAATTAATTTCATTTTAAAAGTTAAAATATTCTGTACTAATAATATATTGATGTGAACAATTTGAACATGCATTATTGAAAATTTTCTACACCTAATTAACGCAAATTGTTTTAAAATTGATCAACTTGTATAACTTTAATATAGTTGGAAAATTTGAAATTATTTTGAAATACTCATGACATTGTAATATAAACTTAGTAATATAGTTATAAGTTTAATAAAATTATTTTTTATCCCATATATTTAATTAAATATTTGAAAAATTGTTAGCATCCTTAACAAATTTGTAGACGTCGGTTGAAAATCTATAATAAGATTCAAAAATATCCTTCAAAAGCCATTTTGATTATTTTTCAGACAAAAATACCTCTGGATTTATTTGAAACTTTAATATGGGGGTTTAACTTTAATTAAACATATTTATTAATTAAAAATAAAAATAAAAACCAAATCTATCTCTTAATTAAATATGATTTTATTTTTAAATTACATCTCAATAATATTAAAAAATAATCATATCTAAAATAATTTAATTAGATTAAGTTGATTATATTTATTAAATATAAAATATATTTATGAACTAAATAAATAATTTTAAAATAAAAATAAGATCTAAAAATATCATACTAACAATAGTAACTTTAAAATGTCGATTTAACCTTATAAACCCAATAAAAAAGTTATTGATATGATATCTTGTTCTCTCCTAAAACACAAATAAATAAATAAATAATTTTTTCCCAATGTATTTTCCACCTACCGTCCAAAATACAAACAAACAACCATCACATTTCCCAACCCTACTTCCAAAAAATTATTTTGTTAAAATATTTTGACAAAATGCTCCAATTCATAAACAAACAAGCTCTAATTTAAACTAATTTCATTAAATTTATTAATTAATAAAAAAATAAATAAGCATGTGTGAGATCTACAGTTTGAACCCTATGAGACCTTGATGTGTGTATATATAAATAAAAAAATTAAATTTATTTATTGATCAAAATAAATAATTTAAATAAAAATAAAATCTAAAATTTTACACTAACAATATAAATTTAATAATTTTAAATAAATAAATATTTTAATTATTTTGAACAAAATAATGTAATGATTTAAATAAATAACATAAGTAAAAAAAATCAATTTAGGTTAATTTGATTAAAATTTATTAATTAACAATAAATAAATAAGTAAAAATATATATATGCATATATATATATATATTTGCTCCTTTTCCCCCCTCCCCCACTCACCCTGCCTCTTCCAACCAACCCCTCGCCCCCCAACCCCTAGGCCAGGCCATGGCAGGCCATAGCCAGTAGCTAGATCTGGCTACTGGCTGCTAGCCATTTTTCCATGGCTAGTCGTTGGCCACAGCTAGCGGTTGGCCATGACCAAACCCTGGGGCTGGCCATGGCCGGCAGTGAAGGGTTGGGGGAGAGGGGGGTGGGCTGGTGGGTGTTATATATATTTATGTATATATTTACATGATATTTATTTTATACATATTTATATTGACATTATATATATTTATATGATATTTATATTGATATATAAAATTTTTAATTTTTTTATGAGGATTTTGTTATATATTTTTAATTTTTTTTATTATTTATTAAATTTTTTTTAATGAAGGTTGATTGTGCAGCTCAAATTTTGTGGAATTTTTGTAAATAAATCAAATTTTTGGGGTTGTTTGGTAATTAATTTTTTTAAAAAATTTAATGGTTTTGCCTGAACACTAACAGAAGTTGAGGTGCTGTCCCAAATGTGTTAAAAAATTTAGAATTTTGGTCCTATAAGTGTCAACTTAAGTACTAAAAGTGCAAACCCCCATCCAATGGGACCAAAAATATAGCTTTTCCAATACAACCAAACACTACGTTAGCAAAAAAAGGAAAAGTAAGGGCTCCATTGAAATGGTAATAATTTTATTGAGCTAGTTGCAATTTACCCCCATGTGAACTGTGAAATAATTAAGCATCAATTCCTCCTGTGAAAAAAAAAAAAATACAAAAAAACTTCTTTATGTTTTATAAAACCACACACACCGTCTCCCTCTCCACATTCGTTGCCCGTTTAACATAATTTTAATATGAAAAGATCAATTTACCCTTAATCATTTCACATATATCCAATTCAATTTAAATAACTTTTTATTATCATATTTTATTTTTTTTATTTTTTTTCATTCTTTTCTTTTCTTTTTATTCTCATTTCTCTCTTCTTACATTATTTCATATATTTCTCATTTTATAAATGTATATAAATTTATCATTGTTTCTCATTTCTCATTATTTCTAAACTGCCATAATTAATAATATTGTTTCTTTTACTTATTGGATTGCCCTTTCTTTTTTACTTTAAAGGGTTTTGTCCACAATTATATATATATATATATGTAATGCAAATTATTTTTTACAAATATTTTTTTTATAAATTTCTAAAATAAAGTGTTTTATATTATAAGCTCTTCTACAAAACGTAAAGAGGTATTCACTTATTTTAAAATTTGAATATACTACTGTAATAATTTAGAACGTATGAATTTTAAGTTTTTATTTTATTCATACATTGCAAGTCTTATTTTAAAAGATAAAATATGATTTTTTATAAGCTTAAAAAATTCTTATAATATCTTTTCGTTAAAAACTTAGCCAGACACCCACTTAGTCTATATTTCTATTTGTATGTTAATATTATATATTTTGATTAATGAAATGAATTATTATAGTATTTTCTTTACCCAAAAACTCACAATGCAAAAATATTACTCCTTTATCTAACAATTATATATGCATATATGTAATAAAAATTTCTTTGTTTCATGCAACTATGTTATATAATTATCCCACACTTTCTATTTATTTCTTTTAGTTCACTATTTGATACTCTTATTGTATTTATTCAAATGACAATTGTTATTTTATTTTTAAAAATAAAATAATGTTTGCTTTATAACATGTGAAATTGCTTGAGAGCTCTACATGGAAGAGACGAACAAGTATTTGAGCAAATGCAAATATTAGCTTTTGGAGGATGCAGCTAAGATGGTTAGATGCTTGCTGGTGGTTGGCATTGGCATAGGATCAGCCCTGTTGCCAGCAATTTTGAGGAATTTCAAATTTGCTTCCTAGAGTTCAGCAGCCTAGGACTTGAAGGCCCGATTTGAAATGGCCCATCCATATGTATGGCGGCCCTTATGCAGCAACCCAAACTGGAGCCCACAATTCTGCCCGATCGCTTGAAAGTTGGCCCAAGCCTGGAACGCCAAACCAGCCCTCGGTCCAGTACATAGCCTGAGGCCCAGAAATTCTAGAGATCTAGCCCTGCCCATTCGGCAGTCCATCTAGGAGAGAGCTGACAACATTAAATATAAGAAAATATATGGCCTAAAAAGCCATGATTGTCATTTCTTAATGCAGCAACTACTTCGTCTAGCTGTGAGGAATTTTGAGCCCCTGTGTATACTCCTTTTTGGTTGAGCTAAGTAATTTTTTTGGGAGATCTATTCTAAAGTCAAGAAGCTATAGGATTTTGTTCATCTATAGCATGAGTTTTGCATCACTCTATGTAGATTAGAGCATAATTTTCCACCAACATTTTTTGATATTTTCTCAATTAATGAAGTTGACATTAGAGAGGAAGGAAAAGCTTCAGCCCTAGAGAGCAGATATTTGGTGGAAAAGTTGAGATAATATCTAGGACGAAAACTGAAAGTGCAACTTTCATTAATAAGGCAAGTAGTCTATTTATACATATAATAAAAGTAGGAAAAGGAGTAATAGCTGCAACCCTAACTACTAATTAACAAGCTAACAATATAGCTAACCCAACTGGAACAAAAAAAATAAAAAATAGAAAAAATAATTAACTTACTAAGCTAACTAATTCTGCTATAAAAATATCTATAATACTTCTACATCTCCCATCAAGTTGGAGCTTGAAAGACATTGCAAAAGTTCGACTAGAACAATATCTGCTAAAAGAAAGAAAGTGAAAAGGCCTTCATAAAAACATCTGCAAGCTGGAGAGTGGAAGAGACATGCTAAGGCATAATAAAACCATGCTTGAACTGATCTCGAACTAAGTGACAATCAATGTCTAAATGCCTGGTTCTTTCATGGAATATCATTCATAGTGATGTGAATGGATGCTTTATTATCCCATAGCAAGGAATAGGAAGAAGAATGGAGGTGTGAAAGTCTTTGAGCAGATAAGAGAACCATTGGAGCTCACACAGTAGAAGCCATGTTTCCGTACTCAACTTTAGCGGATGAACAAGAGACTATTGATTAATTCTTAGTTTTCCAACAGATTGGAGAGCTTCCTAGGAAGATGTAGTAGCCAGTAATAGACAATTTAGTGTTAGTACATGTTGTCCAATATATGTCACAACTATGTTTTAATGATCAGTAGTTAGAGCATTAGCATATTGGCTCAGCTATTAGACACTATAAGTGACGTCGAGTCTTGTGAGATTAAGATATAATAGTCTCCCAATCATCATTCTGTATTGAGCAAGGTCTTCACATAGAGGTCCTGTTGCTGTGAGTTTAAGATTCCTACTAACAAGCTTTTTTCTCATGAATACAGTATCTTCTAATATGTCTAATATATACTTTCTTTAGCTAAGGTTGGTGCTATTTGCTGATCTACCAATTTCAACTCCAAGAAAAAAGTTTGCATTGCCAAGATCTTTGATTGTGAATTTGGAGTATACAGACTCCAGCAATTGAAATATCATCTACATAAACTAATAAGGCCAAGAATGACTGCCAGACTCCTTAGTGAAATAGTAATGGTCATGTGAAGATTGTTGAAAACCACACTATTGTAAATAAGTTTTGAGCTCAACATTCCACTACCTTGATGCTTGTTCCAAAACATACAGAGATTTTAGTAATTTGCACACCTGTCTTGCCTTTATCTTGTTGTATCCATTATGAGGTATCATATAGACTTCTTCATTAATATGACCATTAATAAAGGCATTATTAATGTCCACTTGTATGCATGACCTTATTGTAGCTAATGCCAGAAAAGACTTACTATTACCAGCTTTGCAACTAGAGAAAAGTTGTCAACATAGACAACACTAGCTTTTTGATTGTACCCCTTAGCCACTAGCCTGGGTTTATATCTTTCAATAGTCCCATCTAACTTATATTTCACCTTGTACACCTAGCTTCATCCTATGTGTAACACCCCCTCTCGGGACAGCACCCAAGCGGAGGCGCTACCAGTTCAATCTTACAATACCATTCAAATAAAACTAAGGAACCTGAAATTTTAACCCACTCAATGATAAAACAACCATCTCAATCCAAAAGATCACCTCATAAAGCATAATATATATAACCGAAGTCCTAAGTTCACAATTGTCTTACATAATGATACTGATATCAATCTGGACTAGGTGTAAAGCATATATACAACCAGAACACCTAATCTATTCCAAAATAGCTTCCATCCCAAAACATAGTCTCCTGCGTCTTACCTCGACCAATCTGGAAAGATAAAGAATAACAAGAAGGGTGAGTCATAAGTACTCAGTGAGGGAAAATATTAAGATTTAAAGGTAGTGAACGAGACTTTTGGGACAACAATAAGATGACCAATTCATGATTAACAGGAATAAGATTTAACTCTCATAAGAATAGGAAACATGTAACATTTAGCAGGCATGTTGGCATCCTTCCTTATTGCTCCTCGATGAACAAGCAATAATATTTCAATATCTTGAACTTGAACAAGAATAAGTTTCCCTTATCCCTCCATCTACTCGAGCACACAGCTCGGCATGTAACAATAATTATGGCATGGTCGACCGCATGCCTGATCCCGCCACTCACAGTTAGCTATCTCCAGCTACCTATAAGTCGGAATCGTATGTAGGTACTAGCCAGAAGACCTGTCACTGTCGGTCCGTTCCGCCCAGCCGTCTTTCTGGACCTAGCCCCGGGCCCAACTTCCCGTGGCGTCCCTCCGGGTATAACTTCCCAAGGGCGTCCCCATAGGTATAACAATATAATGCCAACAGATAACAATATCACTTTTAAACAATCAGTATGAATATAACCGGTACAATCTATAACAATCAATATACTGGCCAGCATGGCCGTTTTAAAATAATAATCCAAGCATTATGCTGGAATTGGCACTCAGCCGATACAATCAGTAATCAAGTATGTTTTTCGGGCCAATAATCAACACATAAAACACATTCAAGAAATACAAGGTCAGCCGGCAAGGCTGTGGGGTACAAGGAACAGAAATCGACAACATAAATGGAGTTTCGGGCACTGGAACAACTAAAATAGATTCGATGACAAAGAATAGCCCTCACAGGGTGTTCAAATCAAATGTCAGATCATAAAATGAAATCAATATCAAACAATAACCCTCACAGGGGTGCTCCACTCAGATGATAGATAACAAATAAGATTTCAAGCATATTCAGAGTACGATATAGAAACAGAAACCCACACAGGGGCTTAGCACAAATAACAGATAAATAGAAAAGGTGCCAGATTGGCAGACCCTCACAGGGGTTCTCAATAAATACGAGTAAGCTTATACAAGCAACAACCCAAAGTGGGAGAAACCTCACCTCTGTAATCTCAGAAATGCTATTACAGTCAGTAGCCTATTGGTCCGCGGGACCCACTTCGTCGTTACCTATCCAAGAAGTAATATTTATAATAAAAATCCATACTTAATTCTATTAATCACAATTATTCCATTAATAATCCGAAATTACTAATTTATCAATTAATCCAATATTTCATTCCTATTCCAAGGTCAAACTTAATCCTAATCATGCCATAGGATTAATCTTATATAATCAATTCCTAATCAATGTCATAAAATTATATAATATACTCCTTAATACTATAATAAGTCCAAATTTTATTTTTTTCATTATGCATGAGTCCGGGTCCACTTTATCCATATTCCATAGCATGGGATACCAACAAATGTGTATATATCATCTCAACATCCTCAAATTCTATTCTTGGCATGAATATAATTTAATAGCAAAATATATACATATGCATGTACATATATATATATAACAATTCTTAAATTCTCTACCACAACTTCACAACGAGACCTCAATTTCACGAACCAATCATGCCACTGCGTTCACCACGACGAGAGGAGAAAACTGCCTCCAGGTCGCCAGAGCACCGCCGGAGCGCCACCGTCCGCCGCCGCCGGAAAATTCTTGAAACGAGCAGTCCGACTCCTTTTGAGCTCCTGAGTCCAACGATGCAGTCAGATTTTAGTTTTGATGCTTGTAGCCACCGGAAAACCCAAATTTCAGTCCAAAATTCAACTTCACCACCCAACTCCGATCACCTTGATTCTCGGATTTCGGCCGTTCGAAGCCACATGCAACCTTCCCAAAACCTTCCTCACACCCTCAGCTTCTAAAACACCCTTCAAATGCTCAATCCACCGTCGGAAAAGAGGAAACCCATCACCACCCAACTTTCGGGTCTTCTTCAAAATCCTCCGGCCGCCACGTCTCCTCCGTGCATGATGGTTGTTTGGTGTTTGGAGGGTGCTGAAGAAGAAGATGGTGGTGTTGGTTTGTAGTTAGGGGCTGGTTTGAGTGGTGTAGATGGTCACGGTGGTGGTGGTGTTTTCGGGAGAAAAAGGAGAAAAGAAAGAAACGGGGAAGAAGAATGAGGAAAATGGAGAAGAAAGAAAGGAAAAGAAAGAAAAGAAAAGAAGGAAAGAACAAGGGGCTGCCATGTGTCCCAAAATCCAATTTTTTTCTTAAAAAGAAATGCTAAATCAAGTTTTCATAAATTTTGAAATTAACTCCCAAAATTACATAAAATAATAATTTAACAACAATGACATAAATTCACAAAATTTAAATATATAAAATTTAAATTCAATAAATTATAAAATTTTGGGGTGTTACACTATGGCTCTTTTTCCTTTAGGAAGAGAGGTCAGCTCCCATGTGTTATTGGATTTAAGGGTTGCTATTTCTTCTTGCATAGCTGATATCTCCAGTGCTTGCTTGTCTATAGGAGTTAGGCTCCTTGACAGTAGATAAATTTTCCATAAGAGTCATATATACAGGGGATAAGTTGTTTTTGTAAGTGAATGGCTAGGTTGGTGGTGTGCATAATGATCCTGTAGACTTTAAGTTGACACCTTTGCTAGTACTAGTCATTAGGATAGACTTATTTAGGCTGTGTTGGGAGGCATTACACACAAAGTCATTGAGCTATGCAGGTCTCTTTCTTTACCTTGAACTAACACTTGGGTTGTTTTGAGAATGGTGGTTTGTATAGGTAGGATTTTTGTCAAAATTTTGGTCAAAAGTATAAGCTCCTCTTGACTAGTCAATAAAAGCTCTACCACTTCCTCTTGCTTGGATCCTTCTTCTTCACTTCTTGACCTTAATTTACAGTAGCTAAAGGCCCCCAACATGACCTCAAAATTGTACAATTTGGCAGAAATAAGAACGACTAGAGAAAAGCCTCAAAACCGCCAATGGAGGATGTAAAACTCTTCTTCAATGGACTCTTCTTTGTTTGCCAACAAAAATACCCCAAGTGTGGTGTCTCCAATGGTGTCCGCACAACTTACAAGCACTCTAATTCTTATTTCTTTTGCTAGAAGAAGGATGAAGAATGGAGCAGGAATTTTGGAGGAAAAAGTGTGAGGTAGTTTGGAAGAAAGAGAATCTAGGAGAGAATCTAGACAGAAAGTTTTTTGTTCACAACAAAAAAGAGATGAAGGTGATTTTTGGGTGTCTATGGCTGGCCACTTTGGAGAGAGTGTGATGGATGCGTCAAGAATTCTCTAGATGCATCATTCACACCTTTTTTCCTACAAGTGCCAATTCGTATTCCAACTTGGATGCCAAGTAGGATATTCAATTTCCACTAATTAAAATCCTATTTTAATTAGTACATTAAAAATCCAACATGACTACAAATGGACTCTTTCATTTAAATTTTACCTCCAAAGCTAGATTCTCCAATTAAATAAATTAGTCCCTTAATTTAATTAAGCCAACTTAACTCTTTAAGTTAGTAAGACTAATTAAATTGCCACATGACCCCAATTAAATTAACACTTCAATTTAATTGGTATAATTTAACTCTTTAAAATATTTGATTAATTTAACACTTTAAATTAATCAAGTCATCGATAAATTCTTAATTAGTCAACTTGATCTCTTTCAAACTTGACCAATCTAATTATCTAACTCCTTGGTTAAAACTTCATGTGTAATCCATTAGATTACCAATTAATTAGACATGGCTCACAACTCTTTGTGATTTATTGAATATCTAATATTCCGATTAGTCTAAACTCTTTTAAACTAATCACTATTCAGTTAATCTTCATTAATTGAGGAGTACCTCATCTCCATAGTCGATGTCTAGCACAGCCTATAGAGCCCAACCAACTGGATGAATTAATTCTAATGAATCTTTCCGTTTATGATTGCCATGAAAAAATGGTCCTTCTATTTCCTATCTCCTGAAAGAGACTTAGCGAAAGATAATTATTGGTTCCCTAGTAGCCTCAATCATTATGCATCTATTCTTGATGTGTGGTTCCAATTTATTACTTCAACCTTGGAAAACTCATATTTCAAATTGTTAGACTACCTTGTGCATGAATTTCTCAAAATCGATCATCACAGAATACATAGGAGATTAACTCATTGTTTACAATGAGCAGAATGAATCCCATCCTAGAACTCACCAACCTCTATACTTGAGTAGCTTGTGTCTAACCTAAGCTCCAAGCAACTCGCTAAATGGTCGGAATAAAACCAAAGCATAAAGACCTAAATACAAAGTTACCATGGAACCTTAAGTCAAAGGACTAATTATATGTACTATCATAAGCTAGAGAATTTCCATTACAGATAAGCTACTTTAGTTACATTATGGATTCTTTAAGCGAGTCTTTAGTGAACTTGTTCTCTAACAAGCAACCATTAGCTTGTATCTATTCCTTACATGAATTGTCCATGAAACGAGGAAATATCAAACCCCTTGGAGCATGCATCGTTAGTGCAAGTCCATCTAAACCTTAGATGCCCTGACTCTTAATATTCTATGACCTAGAATGTGCAAAATCATGGTCATAGAGACTTGTATCATGAGCACCATCATATGCATAACCAAGTCCTATAGCGTTGTATGATTTTAGAGTTTCAACCAAGTCCCATAAGATGAAGATGACCATTTTATAGAATATTATTCAATCAAGATTGTCATACACAGAGTAGTTTTACATGTCAATTTGATTGGCTGCAGGGTACTATTTCAACAATAACCTCTAGAAGAATACACTGTATGATTGTCTAAATCATAAACTCTGACAACCTTCTATCCTACATTCTACTCAAGAAGGACACATCTAAAGGCTCTCGGGACGAATTTGTCCACATAAAGATGAGTATTTGAAGCAAAACATAAAGATCCAAAAACTCTCAAGACTTTATAATCATGAGCTTTATTGTAGGGTGTCTTAAAAGGTGATTTCCAATTTAATATAGGAGTTGGGATTCTACTTACGACATGTGTGGCCATGAGGATAGAGCCTCCTCAAAACCTTGATGGTAGGCCAGATTATATCATTAGGGTTCTAACAATCTCAAGATGATGTCTATGTTATCTCTCTACTATCTTATTCTATTGGGGAGTATAGGGGTAAGTTCTTTGATGTGTGATCCCTAATTGTTTAAAAAGATTGGAAACTTGGCTATTGAGTATCTCAATTCCATTTTTTGTCCTTGTTGGAATAGAACCCTAATTAGATTGGCATGTTGAACTACTCTATGTAACAATTTTGATTGATTGATATTCAATAAAATGGTCACCTTTATCTTATATGTTTATGATTTCTTCACATGTATTTGGTTGAAACACTTAAATCATACAAGACTCGTGATCTAAAATTGTTAAAAAGATTAGAAACTTGGTTGTTGAGTATCTCAATTCCATTTTCTATCCTTGTTGGAATAGTGCCCCACAAGCCAATTAGATTGGCATGCTGAACTACTCCATGTAGTCTAGATTGATTGGTATTCAATAAAATGGCCATCTTCATCTTGTGCTTTTATGATTTTTGCACATACATTTAGTTGAAGTCCTTAAATCATACAAGACTGTAGGACTTAGCCATGCATATGATGGTGATCATGAAATAAGTCTCTATGATCATGATTTTAAATATTCCGAGTATAGAATCTTATGAGATTGGGGCATCTAAGATTTGAATAGATTTTCACTAACGATGCATACTCCATGAAGTTGGATATTGCCCCATTTCATGAGCAATCTATATTAGATATAAATGTATATTAGTAAGTGCTTGTTAGAGAACAATTTCACTGAAGACTCACTTCGAGAAACCACAAAGTAGCCGAAGTAGCACATCGGCAGTGATAAATTCTCTAACTTATGATAGTGCATATAATTGGTCCTTTGACTTGAGGTTCTACAGTAACCTTGTATTTAGGTCCTTGTGTTTTGATTTTGCTTTAACCACATAGTGGGTTGCCTGAGGCTTAGGTTAGGCACAAGCTACCTAAGTGTGGAGGTTTGCAAGTTCCAAGATAGGATCTGTTTTGCTTGTCTGTGAAGAACGGGTTAATCTCCTATATATTCTAAGATGATTGATTTCAAGAAATCCTTGCACAAGGTGATATGACAATTTGGAAAAGGAGTTTTCCAAAGTTGAGGTCATAATGAGAAATCAAACATTAAGATAGGTACATACTTATTGAAGCTATTAGGCAACCGGTAAATATCTTGCCTTAAGCCTTTTTTGGGAGATAGGAAATAGAAGAACCATATTTGCACATCAATCATTAGCAGTAATGATTGACCGTCAAATTAATTCTTTCAATTGGTTTATCTTCACAGGCTTGTGCTAGACATTGATTATAGAGATTGTGTACTCTTCAATTAATAGAGATTAATTGATAGAGTGATTAGTCTAAAAGAGTTTAAACTAATCGAAATATTCGATATTCAATAAATTACAAAGAGTTGTGGGCCTATGTCTAATTAATTGGTGAACCTAGGTCACACACAAAAACCTAGAACACTTTAATTAGATTGGAGAAATTATCTAAGGAGTTAGATAACTAGAGTGGTCAAGTTTGGAAAAAAGACCAAGTTGGCTAATTAAGAGTTGGTCACAATGGTTTGATTGATTTAAGTGTTAAACTTATAAAAGTTATTTAAAGAGTTAAATTAGACCAATTAAATTAAGGAGTTAATTTCATAGGTGCCATGTGGCAAATTTAATTAGTTAAAGTTAAGTTAACTTAATTAACTTAAAGAGTTAAGTTAATCAAAATTAATTTAATTAGCAAGAGAATATAATTTTGGAGAAAAAAATTAAATGGAAGAGTCCATTTTAAAATTGATGAGTTGACATTTTGATTTTAGAAATTAAGAATCAACAATGCTAGCTAATAAGCATGTAAGTTGGTAATGTGAGGAGAGTGTGATGGAAGCTTCCATGTACTTCTTAATCACACTATAAATACACCATATGCACCTCACATTGGCCAGCCACTTTACGTTCAATTTTTCTTCCCATTTTTCCCTCTCAAGGTGGTGAACTCATGTGTTGAGAAAAACTACATCACTAGATTCTCTCCAATCATGTTCTCTCTCCTCCAACTTCCTCACACCATTTTGTCATTCTTTCTCCTTCTTCCCATATTCTAGCATATTGAGTGAGGATTAAGATTGCATCTAGGTACGTGGATTACCTTTAGAGACACAACAAGTGGAGTGCTCTAATATTAGGGAACTCATTCCTTCAAGATGGTTTTTGAAGGATCTCCTTGACTGGAAACTTTAGTGACTTGCTCACGGTTTTGCTACCATTTTTGTGTCATTTTGGAGGTTGTAAATTTGCTGGACTTTTCTAATCTTGGTGTAGAGAAGTAGATCCAAAAAGTGGTAGATCTTGCTTAGAAAGTATTGTAGAGGAACATCTTCCTAGTTGCCATCAAAGTTCTCTTTCAAGGTAACTCCTCTTGCTTTTTAATCCTCAATTAGGCATGAAATAAGATCCTTAATTAGAGGAATTGCAAGTTAATTTTTGCTTTAATCTTGCAATTATTTTGTATCCTTGCAATACTTCTTCCTTCAAGTAGTATTGAAGCCAATTTTATGCCTAATTTTGGATTTGTTGAATTGGTTCATATGATGAACTGGTTCTTACACTCCAATTTCTTATTTAATGAATGGATTTGAGATATTTTAGTTGATGTACGTGGCTCTATATGTGTTGAATTGAAATATGTCAATATATGCTTAATTGTGAATTTCATATGTTGGCATGAGTTGGAAATTTTTGGATCCTATTTGGTTGGATGTTTTGAAAGTGTTTGAAGAACAATGATTTTTCTTTAAGTTTGATTTTTGAAGCATTTTGAGCACTTTAATTTCCATTTTTAAAGGTGCTTATAATCTGAAAATTTGTTAAAAAATGTGTGGAATTAAGTGGAGATGTCCCTGAGGATTAAGATGGAAAGATAGCAGAAAGGGGCAAAATGGTGGCCTAGCGGCCTTGTGGCAGGCCCCCTGTTAGTTGGCCGACCTGTGGCGCTGCATCAGGGGCGTTGTGCACACACCTACAATGCGCTTAGGTGGTCGGATGGACAGCAGACCTGCCTAAAGCTGCCATGGCATGACTGTCTTACGTTTGGTGCATTTTTGCCCTCCTAAACTTAATTTTTTTATACATTTTTATGCACAATTGTTATGTAAGTGCTCAAGACAATGTTGGACATTTTTGCTTGCTTCTAAGATCAAATTTAAGTATGCACTTCAAGTTTGTGCAAAATTGGGATGCATAAGCGTTATGCTTAATTTTACTGCTAATTAATTGTTTATGTGATGAACTTTTAATTGTTGGATTAGATGTCAATTCTAACTACTGTTCATTTAATTGTTGAATGGATGATGAATGTATGCGGATGAATACGAGCCTTTAATTTGGTTTAATTAAAATTCAATGTTGATTGAATGGGTTGTATTAATTTGGGCTTGAATGACTTTTGATTTTCTACCTTGCAAATTTTATGAGAGTAGAACTCTTAGGTGGTGAGATTTTCTTTATTCTTGTAAATTGTTGAAGGATGGTGTGAGCCAAGGATCCAATTATGAAACTTTTAAAAACTGAAATCTAACTTGATCACACCTTCCCAAGGATCTAATTGATGCTATTAAAGTAGATTTAGGTCAGAAAATTACCTTAAAAGCAAGATCCAACCGAAAATGTGACGACTAGCTTGAACTACTACAATGCAGTCTCAACTGGCGCAGCAGATTGTGTACAACTTTTTCCTGACCAAACCTCGTTGAAATTGGCTAAATTTTGGACTGGAAATCAAAAAAACCTTGATGAATATACAGTAGAAAAATCAGCCAAATCAGAAATTCTGAAGTGCCTCCAGAAATGGCTCCAAGTTTCTGCCCAAACAGAAGATCTCCAAAAGGCTACCAATCCAATTGTTTTGCCTCTAGTTATAAGATCCACACACCAATGGACAATTCAAATCTCTTCTATGTTAGTTGGAGAACAAAGAAGAGATTAGAGAGGATAAAGGCTGATTTTGGAGGTAGGGAATGAAGAAAATGTGAAGCTTCAACACATGAGGCAATATATGCAAAATTGGAGGGACTGAGAGAATCTAACAATTAGATGCTTTGTGTGTTTAACACATGGTTGGCCGGTCACACCCCTATATCTATATAGAGGAAGGAAAGTGTGATGCTTAGGTGGCATCACACCTTACTCAAGGTGGGGCGCCAACCTGGCTTGCCAACTTCCAATCAAGTTGCATGTTAATTTAATGTCAATTTGAATTTCATTTGGAGACTTCATTTTAGCACATGAAATGTCATCCAAATAAATTCTAAATACATTACAAATGAACATTTCATTTGAACCTTTTCTCCAAAATTGATTCTTCATTTTAATTAAATTAAATACTTCAATTTAATTATTAACCTTTGACCTAACTCTTAAGTCAATTAGCTTAACTCTTTAAGCTAGCTTGGCCAATTGATAGTTATGGGGCACCAATTAAATTAATTCTTAATTTAGTTGGTCTAATTTACTACTTTCAATTATTTAGATCAATTTAACAACTAAATTGGTCAAGCCAAAATGACCAAAAATTGTGTCAACGTTCTACCTCCACAAATCAGTCATGGTGGTTAGAAAATTCCCCTTCATCAAGTAGGATTTCCAATTGATTTTTGTGCGTGACCCTTTAGGTTCTACCATTTATTGGACGTGGGCTCACAACTCTTGTGATTTATTGAATATCAAATATTCACATTAATCTAAACTTCTTAGACTAATGACTCAATTCAATTCATCTTATATTAATTGAAGATTACCCACTCTCTATTGTCGATGTCCAACCTCAAGCCCATGGAACCTAACTAATGGGCAGAAATGAATGCTTTTGTTGAACACTCAAGAACACTTCTAACTCTACGATTACCATGAAATGCGGTCTTTCTGTCTCCTATCTCCCGAAAGAGGCCTAGGGCAAGATATTTGCTGGTGTGCTAATAGCTTCGATACTATGTTTGTATTCTAATGTTCGATTCCCTTTTGTGACCTCATCTTTGGAAAACTCATTTTGCAAATTGTCATACTACCTTGTGCAAGGATTTCATGGAGTCGATCATTATAGAATATATAGGAGATGTATTCGTCCTTCACAACAACGAGGAGTCGGATCGTATCTTGAATCTCAAAAACCTCTATATCTAAGTAGCTTATACCTAACCCGAAAGACCCGCTAAATGGCCAACAAAGAGTCAAAGTATGAGGACCTAAACACAAGGTTACCATGGATACTCAGGTCAAAGGACTAATTATATTAACTAGCGTAAGCTGGAGAACTTGCCACTACCGGCTTGCCACTACTGCTATCTAGTAGATTCTCCGGGCTGGCCTTTAGTGAACTTATTCTCTAACAAGCACCCAATAACATGCACCTATATCTCATATGGATTGCTCATGAAACGAAATAATATCCAACCCTTGGATTTATGCATCGTTAGTGCAAGTCTATTCAAAGTTTAGATACCATGTCTCATAAGATCTTACGACTTAAAAGATTTAAGATCATGACAGTGTAAGACTTCTTTCATAATGACCATCCAGTAAGTGACCAAGTCCCATAGTCATGTGTGATCTAAGGGCTTTAATCAAATGCTAGTGAAGTAATATAAGCATAAGATGAAGATTGCCATATAAAATGAATCATTCAATCAAGATTGTATCACAAGTAAAATAGTTTACATATCAATCTAATTGGCTTACGGGGCACTATTCCAATAATCTCCCACTTGCCCTAAAGCTAATTCCCCTTAGTCTTAAGGCCCATCTTCTCAAGATATCCTTCAAAGACCTTTTGCGATAGATGTTTAGTCAGTGGATATGCTATATTGTCTTTCGAGGCAACTTTTTCCACTCTAATGTCGCCTCTATTAATAATCTCGTGAATAAAATGATATTGCCTTAAAATGTGCTTAGATCGCTAATGAAACTTGGGCTCCTTAGTTTATGCAACCACACCGTTGTTGTCACAAAAAACAACTATAAGCTTAGACATCCTAGACATTACATCCAACTGTTAGATGAAGTTTTTGATCCAAAGTCCTTCATTTCTGGCTTTTGAAGTTGCAATATATTCTGCCTCGGTGGTTGAATCGGCCGTGGTGACTTGTTTGGATCTCATCTAACTCACACACCGTTGTTGAGGCAAAATATAAATTTCAAAGTAGATTTTATGTCATCTACATTGGATTGAAAACTAGAATCCGAAAACCCCTTAGGTTTCAATTCTCCATTGTTGTATACCAAAAACAAATACTTAGTCCTCCTTAAGTACTTAAGGATTGCTTTAATGGCTATCCAGTGACTCTCACTGGGGTTGGATTGAAAATAGCTAGTAACACTTAGAGCATGCACTACATTCAGTCTTGCACATTGAACGGCATACATTATGCTCCCAATAGTGGACGCATAAGGTATGTAGGACATCTTATGTCTCTCATTATCAGTCTTAGGGGCCATAAATTTGGAGAGACAAAGACGGTGTCCTATCGGGAGGAATCCCCTCTTGGATTCTTCCATACTAAACTTCTTTAATATCTTGTCAATGTACGTGATTTAGGAAAGCCCCAGCATCCTCCTCGATCTATCTCTAGAGATACGTATTCCTAACACGTAGGATGCTTCTCCCAAATCCTTCATGGAGAATTGAGTAGATAACCATACTTTAGTACACTCTGACATTGCTCTCTCATTCCTAATGAGAAGAATGTCATCGACATAAAGCACAATAAACTGTATACTATTCCCACAACCTTCTTGTACACACAAGGTTTATACACATATTTGACAAATCTAAATAATTTGACTGTTTTTTCAAAATGTATGTTCCAACTTTAGGTTCCAATTTGAGTCCATAAATGGATTTCTCGAGTTTGTAAACCTTTTGCTCTCTCTTTTAGATGTAAAACCTTGTGGTTGCTCCATATAGATTTCTTCTTCAACGTTTCCATTGAGGATAGGGTTTTTCAAATCCATTTGCCATATCTCACAGTCATAATATGTGACTATGACAAGTAAAATCTGAATAGACTTAAGCTTTACAATCGGTGAAAAGGTTCCATCGAAATCGATATTGGGCCTTTGAGTGTAACCTTTTGCCACTAGTCACACTTTAAAGGTCATTACCTCTCCATTGACTCTTAGCTTTTGCTTATAGATCCACTTGTATCCAATATAAATTATTTCCTTCAATAGATTTACCAAAGTCCACACTTTATTGGAGTACATGGAGTCCATTTTGGATTTCATGGCATCAAGCTAATTTCCCGAATCTATGTTCAACATAGTCTCCTCATAGGTCTTCAGATCACTATCTGATTCGCCATCTCATGAAGGAATCCGAACCTTTTGGGTTGTTTCTTGATTCGGTCAAACCTTTTAAGAGGTTGTGTGTAAGGCTCTTGATGTCTTTTGTTCAATGTGTATGGGATTTGATGATCATCTTGAACTTTATCGAGTTCAACAACAACGCCATTTCTATCCAATAGAAATTTCTTTTCCAAAAAGTGGGTATTCCTTGATACAAACACCTTTTTTTTTAGGGATCATAAAAGTAATAACCTAAAAACTCTCTTGGGTATCCCACAAACTTGCACATGGTGGATCTACTATCCAATTTGTCTCCCACTAGCCATCTTACGTAAGCGAGAGACCCCCAAACTTTTAGATAAGGGTAAAAGAGTGCTTTGTCATACCACATCTCATGTGGTGTCTTTGGCACTGACTTTGAAGGTACATTATTTAGTAGCCTCGCTTTCGTTTCTAAGGCGCACCCCTAAAAAGATATATGCACATCGAAAAAGCTCATCATAGAACGTACCATATCCAACAAGGTTTGGTTTCTCCTCTCAGCTACTTCATTGTGTTGAGGTATGCCAGGTGGAGTTTATTAAGAGAGAATCCCAATCTCCTTTAGATAATCCAAGAATTCGATACTTAAGTATTCTTTCCCTCGATCTGATCGAAGAGATTTACTACTTAGTGCTTTTCTACTTCATTCCTATACTCTTTGAATTTTTGGAGGCTTCAGACCTCTATTTCATAAGATACACGTGTCTGAACTGAGTATAATCATCGGTGAATGTGATTCGTATCCTTCTCTCGCATTAACTCTTAATGGCAAACATCTATATGAATCAAATTTAAAGGACTTGTGGTTCACTTCATTTATCCTACAAAAGGAACCTTGGTCATTTTTTCCTTTAAACAAGACTCACAAGTAGGAAGGTCCTCAATGCCTCTAACATTAGCGCTTTGAGAGCTTCTAACTTGTTCATCCTATTTTTAGAAATATGTCCAAGTCTTGCATGCCACAAGATGGCATCTTCTTGGTTATCTAATTTTCTTTTACTTGGTTGAATGTGCATTAGTGATGGTTGACAATCCAAAGATGTATAATCGTTTGTTAAGTGTACCATAAGCAACTAAAGAACTTATTCTTTAATGCCTTCAGTCTCCCATTTGACATAGAAAGATCAAATCCTTTGTAGATGCCATCATAAGACTATGGGATAGGATGATCCTTAACCCAATTCGTGAACATTTCACGTGTCACTTGATCTGCATTAATCCCCATAGGATTAGGAGCACCATGATATAGGACATTTTTCCCTTTCTTGGAATCAAAAACATTTTTGAGGTTTAGTCGAATGTGGGAGTTAGGTCCGGTTGGTTTACTAGTTTCCAAAATAACATTGAGTGGATTTTTAGCCATTTTGAGATTTTTCAAATCATCAAAGGCGAAAAAGAGAATATAAGTATGTGATTGAATATTGATATTTGAAAACATGTTTATGGTCTTTCAAGCATGTTTTTCTCCCATTATTCTATCAAATCCTTCGACCCTTAGAAGAATTCGGGAAATCATATTTCTTAGTGAGAATTAAGACCCTAAGGACTTGTAAGTAGACCTCTGTGACTGAGTGCCATCCACAAATAATCAAAAGGTAAGCAACTTTTGCTAATTGCATCTCATGCAACTCTTGATATATTTTACCTCACTTTTCATGTTGACCCACGTGACCATGTGCCATCTATATTTCTAGGTGATAAGTCAAACCTACCAATCAAACTTTGATTCGAGATTGCTCCACAACATGTCCCGTGACTGAGTGCTAATGCATGGGAAGCCTCAAATTAAAGGTGCATCATATGCTAAGTATATGATCACAGCTTTCCACATAAGTGTGACCCCCATGACCGAGTGCCATCACACAAAGATGGTAGCGTCATCATGTCATATACAATTGGTAGAAGGTATGGATTAACTAAAACTCATTTTAATTTATATCTATTTTGACTTAATATTTTGGAAGCGCTTAGACTTTCTAAGTGGAGGGATTTTCTTGCTTGCCAAGATCTCACCAATTTTATCTTCTTATTTAGGTTTTCTCTATCCTAACCATGCATCTCATACATCAATAGGATATGAAAAGTATAAATAAGTAAATGCACTTAGCATGCTCCTAGGGTGGGATGACCATGAACCTTAACCAAGAGGTGCACTTAGAGTTATAGATGCACCACCTAGTTGATTTTAAGTGGTTTGATCAAATCTAATTATTACGTAAGGGTATCCCATACATTCATAGGTCTTCATGCCTCCAATGGTCTTCCTTTCTCCTTGTACCATTTACATGAGAATGAAATCCTCACTCCTAGTGATTCTTGATATCAAATAATGCACTAAGATCCAATAATAAAACTTCACAAGCTTAAATAAACTAGTGCTTTACAAGCTCACAAGGATCTAATCATGCTAGGGATTTAGATTTAGGTAAAGAGTTACCTTGAATAGCAAATTTTCAAGGAGAAAATGGTGAACTCTTCACCAATCCAAAATCTGCCAGACAGCGACATAGCAAAAAGAGAGCAACTTTTGCCTTGGTTAAACTTCTCCAAAAATCACCAAAAAAATTCTTGTGTCCTCTCAAAACTTTGAAGAAGATATTGTGAAAATTTTGGATAAAAAGACCTACTAGATCTTCTGGAAATATTTTGTCAAATCGCTGCTCTGTTTCAGTGGATTCTTGATATCAAATAATGCACTAAAATCCAATAATAAAACTTCACAAGCTTAAATAAACTAGTTCTTTACAAGCTCACAAGGATCTAATCATGCTAGGGATTTAGATTTAGGTAAAGAGTTACCTTGAATAGCAAATTTTCAAGGAGAAAATGGTGAACTCTTCACCAATCCAAAATCTGCCAGACAACGACATAGCAAAAAGAGAGCAACTTTTGCCTTGGTTAAACTTCTCCAAAAATCACCAAAAAAATTCTTGTGTCCTCTCAAAACTTTGAAGAAGATATTGTGAAAATTTTGGATAAAAAGACCTATTGGATCGTCTGGAAATATTTTGTCAAATCACTGCTCTATTTCAGTGGATCTCCAAAGCTAGCAAAATGAAGTGTTTTGCCTCTATTGTGATGATCCACACACTAATTGAACTTCCATGTTGTCCTCATTTTTAATGGGAATAAGAGAGGAGAAAAACAATGGTGGAGGCCGATTTGAGGTTGGAGAAGAAAAATTAAATCAAACCTTCAACATATAATACAAGATAGGAGAGAGTTTTGGAGGGAAATGTGAAAGATTCTAATCTTCACACCAATTGTGCATAATATTCATATGGCTGATCCTCTCACCTATATATCTATATATGGAGGGAGGATGGTGTGATTCTAAGGTGGCATCACACCTTCCTCAAGGGGTGCGGCCACTTGCCATGCTCATGGGGCAAATGCAAATTCAAATCTAATTTGAATTTGTGTGCATTTCAATTACATTTGAAATCTAATTTCAAATTAATTAAGATGCTAATTCAAATGAACCTTTAATTTGAATTTTCCCTTCAAAATGTATTCTTCTCTTTAATTAAATTAAACACTTTAATTTAGTTAGTTAACCTTTGACTTAACTTTTAAGTCAAACAAGTTTAACTCTTAAGCTTAATTTTGTTAACTTGACTCTTTAAGTTAACTTGACCAATTGATGATCATTTGGCACCAAACAATTAACTCCTTAATTATTTGTTTAATTTAACTTTTAAAATTAGTTGATTAATTTAACACTTAAATTAATCAAGCCATAATTGACCCTCAAATTGGATACCTAAAAATAGGTCCCATGGAGTAATTCTCTAACGCTCATAAAATTTCTCCATCAATTAGGAAGCTAATTGGATTTTGTGTGTAACCCAATAAGTTCTACCATTCATTGGACATGGGCTCACAACTCCTTGTAACTTTTGAATATCTTAATTTTAAACTAATCGACTTAATTCAATTAATCTCATTAATTGAAGAGTACCCAATCTCCATGGTCGATGTCCAACCTTAAGCCCATGGAGCCCAACTAATTGACCGAAATGAATGCTTTTGGAGAACAATTGTAGCTTTACGCTTACCATGCAAATGTGATCTTTTTGTCTCCTATCTCCCAAAAGAGGCTTACGGCAACATATTTGTTAGCTCTCTAATAGCTTCGATATTATGTCTATATTCTCAATACTCAATTCCATTATATGGCCTTATCTTTGGAAAACTCCTTTTCCAAATTGTCACACTGCCTTGCACAAGGATTTCTTGAAATTGATCATTATAGAATACATAGGAGATGTACTCACCATTCACAAAAGCGAGGAGTCGAATTCCATCTTGGATCTCACAAACCTTGATTTTTAGTAGCTTATGCCCGGCCTCAACCTAAAAGGCCCGCTAAGTGACTAAGGAAGAGTCAAAGCATAAGGACTAAACACAAGGTTACCATGGATCCTTAGGTCAGAGGACTAATACACTACAAGAAAAGTAGTTTTAGCAACCAAAATCTTAGCTACCAAAATAAAATGGTTGCTAAATATATACTTTTAGCAACAAAAAGTGATATGATCGCAGAAGTTAAATTACATAAAGTTTTTTGCGACCAATCAATAATTTGTTGTTGTAAATGGTCGCTATAATTAATCAGCCTTAGGTCGTCGTATAACGACCAAAGTAGAAGTTTTTTGCAAAAATTTTTGTGGTCGCTATATCTGAACAATAATTGCGACCAATTTAGCAACAAAATAATGAACGGTCACAATAATCCTTTTAAATGATCATCAACGACCAATAAATTTGGTTGCTAAAGATATAAGTTTAATTATTTAGCTCTTTAAACTTATAGCAACAAATATTATATGGCCACTTAAAAAAAATACTTACAGCAAGCAAATTTACATGGTTGCTAATAGTTACTCCTAATAAAACAATATGATAGAGTTTATTTCTTATTATTTCTTGAGAATATATATATATATATATATATTACTTTAGATTTGACTCTTTTTAACTTAAAGAGTTAAATTGATTTTAAGGTAAATTTAATTTAAATGATTAATTTAAATATTAAAAAATAATTGTAATACTAATAAAAATGATTATAATATTAATTGAATTATTAATATTTTACTTTAAATTTGTCTCTTTAATTCAAAATACTTTCTATTTAAAATATGTTTAATTGGGTAACTTAATTTAAAATATGTTTAGTGGAATATGCAACAGAATTTTTTTGCTCTTTTATAAAAACGAGCAATAGATGGAGGTTAAGGCCATGACCCCACTATTTATTAATCCCAAAAATTAAATTACATACGATGAGTGCATTAAGTTATATACAATGAGTGGATTTTTTTAAATAAGGTTCAAAATATATTTTAAACAAAATAAGTTACATCACAATAGTATTTAAACCAAAATAAATTACTTTACACCATTTCAAAAAAGAAAAGAGAAGCATATCTCTAACAATGATTAGAATGTGCAAGGTTCTACATCCCATTCCAGTTGAACTTCTATCAATTACATTTAACATCGAATGTCAAGTGACCATTCTAGCAAATTTTCAGCATTAAAATGCCCAGCAAATGACCAGGGATTGAGTCCATAATATAGCAGATTTTCAGCCATTAGATGTCCAACAGGTGATCAAGTTCGAACCCTCTCTCTAGCAAAGTTTCAACATTTAATGGGCGCCAACATGGAACATGTATCAACTCCCAAAACCAGCAATTTGCAGCAAGATTTTCTGGAAGCACTTCATAGCAAAAGATCTGACCCCAAACAAAAGTACAGTATATGTTGTCAAAATTTCTTCCTTGTTTTTTTTTATTTTTATATTTTATTAAGTTGTCCTCAATGGTAAATATATATGAAAAATTAATTATTAAAAAGCATTTCTTGGGTTTGACTTTTACATAAGGATAAATACAAGTACAATATGCTTATTTTAATTAGGATTATGAATTCAAATTAATATAGATTGATGTCAGTCGAGATAAGTTTCTCTAAAGCCAAAATCTATTATAAATATTTACTATAACATCCTTAAATTACACAAATAACAATTAATAGGTAAAACATTATAGACATAACCTTTAAAAATGAAATAATCTAAAGCCTCACACCAAATTTAGAAGGATGACAAAGTGAAGCTTAATTTCTAAATAAATCTCAAACAAAATTCAATTTACTTATAATGGGTATATCTTTATATATATATATATATATAGTTATGTAATATAAACTTCTAACCTAAACTTTTTATGTTGTTTTTGCCATAATAAGTTATTGGATGGAGCTTTCTATTATTGATTGTTAGCATGGGTCAATTTTAAACTACATATTAGATTTATGTGATATTTAATTTTAAATAAATTGTTCATTTAGCATGTGAAATATGAATCTAAATTTTGAACTATTTCAAAATTTATATTTATTTGATTTTGTAAATTAAATTTATTTTATTAATAATAGTATAAATAAAAAAATCAATTATTTTGGATATAATTTAGAGTTTTTATTTATTTCCAAAGGAAAAGATTATTCTTAATTAAAAATAAAAACTATTATCAAGTTAGATGTGAATCTATGTTTTAAACTTAATTGAAAAATCCAAAGTAATGTAAGTTGCAAGCTTATCTAATAGAAGTCAATCTGTATTTATTTATTTTTGGAGGTTGAAAACTATTCTATTAATGTTTAATTCATTTCATTTTTTATAACATTACAAACGAAATATATTAACTTATCCCATCTAAAATTCAATGTACAAGTAGCAGTTGACTAGCCAGTTTGGTAATTTTTTGGATATATTAAATAATTTAGTTAATATTTTGGAGAAACATTTTAATAATAATAAATAAAAATTTCAATTTTTAAAAAAAAGTAGCCTTTTTTAAGGGAAATATTTTGATAATAAAAATAATTTTTTTTTATTTAAAATAAAAGTAGCATTGTCCATGGTTTGAAAAACCAATTGAACTATCTTACGTAAAAGTAGTAATTCTTAAATCAATTTTATCGAATTGGCACTCCTAACTAGAATATATTAATTGCTTATTTTCTTCTTTTTACATTTATTTCAAAGTAAAAAAATTAATAGTAAAAATATTGACACATTGCAAATAAAAAAAATTCTTTTTAATTATTGAATGCAATAAGAAAAAATGAAATCTCTAAAGTTTCCTCTTTAAATTTAATGCACTCTAAGAAGAAAGACATGACATTTGAATCTTCCACCTTCTAATTCATGACATATTTTTATCTAAGAAAATATTCTTAAATCAAAATTTTGTTATTGAATTTATTTGAAAATTAAACTTATCTTTATTCAATCAAATTTAAGATTTTGAAAGTTTTGATAGCATGACAAACACAATTTAGTTTAGATATACTTAGAAACAATTTAGATAGTCCCAAACTCACAATTTTAATTAAATATATTAATTCAACACCTAAATTTTGTTATTAGAATTTAACATTTTAGAAAATGTCTATATATAAAAAAAATATATTTAAAAATATAAAATTTTGAGTGTGAATAATTTATTATAATTTTTTTTCTCTTCCCAATAAAAGAATTAAAAGATATTTTGCAACTATGTTTAAAATATTAAATCTCATAATATAATTGCGTACTTCCTTTTTTAAATTATATATATATATATTAATTATTTACACACCTAACAATTGAACAAGGTGAATCATTGGGTTTTGTCCCCACAAAAAAATAAAAAAAAAACCCGAGTTGGGATTGTGTTTTTAATCATTAAGCACCTGCGCACCCAGTCTGTACAGCTTGACCCCTAATCCCTAATTCCTCATCCCACACCCCTCTACCAAGCTTTTCATCATCACTCAGAGAGCAATTCTCTCCCACATAAAACACACAGATAAAATAAGCTTACTTATTTTCTTCTCTATCACGTTGAACCCGATTTTGGCATGAAGTTTCTCAAGAATGAAGTCTGGAAACGGCGGTGAAACTGTACCTCGAATGTGTGCTCGACGAAACCCATGGTGTTACCAATTGATTCAAACAAAATGCTAGTTTTCATGAAAAAGTTTTGAGGTGGGAGTCTGTTTCCATGTGGCCGAGGTGCCAGAAAGGAGTACAGGTAGAGAGGCGTATGGCAGCGGAGGAGCAAAGCGCTTTCTCTGTCTGCTGAAGAACGACGGCAGCCGTGGTGGCTATAGAGTGGGGGTGTTTCGACATCAACGTTGCACCACCGCTTGAGGCGGAGGGCAATGGCAAGTATGAATTATAATCTTTTGTTTATCCCTTTGTTTCTATTTGAAACAAATAGTCATAATTTTTCTTAAAATCGCAATGCTTTTTGGATATAAGAACAAGAACTGATTAAAAAAAGATTAATGGATCCTATAGTAGGGAAAATTTCTGTTAAATTACATAGAAATTTGATTAAAATTTGATTACTCTGTTGTTGCATCTGTGAGAAGTGGTGCTTTCTGTTCTTTTGACCTCTAAAAGTTGTGAGTGATCATTCTGTGCATTCTGATTTCACTTGTTAAGTAAATATATCTTCCAAATTAGTTCAAATAATTTTCCCAACGTGATAGAGGTTCTGGATCTACACAACAAATTTCTAATTTTTTTTTTTAACTATGGCTTCTGAAATCCAAGTTTATTTTATATGTTGTTTATAATAATATTGTCATTGCTCTAATCCAGGAAATGTATGAGTCTATTTCATTAAGAAAGAATTCTGTGTTAATGTGAGGCTTCAATCTAGAGATTGTAATATCTCCCATTAGTGTATGAAAGAGGATTCTAATTAGTTTTCCACATTTCATTTTTGTTTCATCTATAACTTATGGTGGAAACAGATGCATGGTCCCCTTGAATTTGAATATGAACATGAAACTATATTTACCTATTCTACTCTGAGATTAGAATATCATATTCCTTTGCTAAGAAGTTTATATCTGTCAAGCACAAAGACAAGCTCGGATCTGCTCTTTTTCATAGTTTGTGGTAAAGACTTTACTGCTATTTACTCTGTTCTTGGTATTTGGTATGGATGTAAAAAGGTGACGACATTTGAGACCCACATTTTCTCTCATTGCTTTTCCTTTGATGTTAATCTTAATTGCATGGTTTAATTTATAGCAAGTATGGAATTTAGGCTTACTTTATTATTGACAGATTAGTTAAAATGTATATGTTCTTGGATATCATATTAAGCCTCGAATGCTTTCCTAAGAGAATTTTTTTCTTTTTGGCTCTTGGAGAAGAATGCGTACATTTAGATATTTCCCAGAATTTAATCTTCAATCTGAACCATCTGTAGCCCCTAATTGGGTGAGAATTCCAGATCTTCCCCTCACCTTTTCAATTGTAAAGCCCTCCAAGCTACTGCGGCATCTATTGGGAACCTGATTAAAATGGATAAATCCACTAAGATAGGGGCCAGAATTAACTTTGCTTGGATTTGTGTGGAAGTGGATTTGCACAAGCCATTGATTGAACAAATTGAGTTGGAGCAGGGTTCAATTTTTTCATCCATTAAGCTTATCTATGAAAATTTACCCCGTTATTGTTCTCACTGTCATCACCTTGGCCATGATGTTCAGTCTTGTTAAATTAATGGCAGTGTTCCCAGGCTGCCTAAAAGATGATTTTTCAAAAGGAGCGAGAATGGTGAAAAAGAAGACAGAGGGAAGAAATTGGATTATGTTGTTAGTAAAGAAGCTGGTGAAGGTAGTGGGATTTCTCAGCAGGAGAAGTAGTTGATTCCCACAGTTTCCAACCCAGTGCAGGTTAGTAATGCTTTTGCTATCCTGAATGAGTGCAATGATTCTGCTACGGCTCATGGTTCTGAGAAGGTGTATGGTGTTTGTGATTATGATAGCTCTATTGAATATTCATTGCTTGTGATTTGAATCTTGAGAAAAATATAAAGTCTACTATAGATGTGCCTCTGTTAATCATGATGATCTTGTTGTGAATGGAAGTTCTACTATTGTGAATTTTGTCTCTCCTGTTGATAACATTACTGAAAAGAGACTTGATGGTAGTAACGGAAATGTTGTTTCTGCTGAAAATGATAATTCTGTTGCTATTAAACTTTGGGCACGTTGTCGCTGGATATTCGGTTTTGGAGAATACTAGGAGTGACTTGGGCAATGGTGAAGCTGATCATAAGTTTGCATTAATTCTGCTACTGATTATCAGTAATTCCCTGGACTCTAGTGTAGATTCTTCTCATAACAGTAACCCCCTGGACTAGATTCTTCTCATAACAGTAACCCCCTGGACTCAAGTGCAGATTCTGTTCTAACATCCAAACCTACCACAACCCCAAACACACAACTTGCTCTTTTGGGTAAGGATGCAAATGAGAATTTGGAATTAATGCAAGAACTTCCACTTGCCATACTTGCACCTGGAAATAATAATCTGCTAAGCTTTAGGCAACCTCTGTGGAGATCTGATGTGAATTCAAGGCAATATATCTACATGATGAATGAAGATGGGATCATTGTTGATGAGGGCCTAGCTACTACATTTGATATTATTAATTCAAACGCTTACATGGAAAGTGATGAAGAGAAAAAATCATACCAATTTAGAGATCACTTTATGGCTATTCACACAAACCTTGAAGATTTTGAGCATCCTCACTCCTTAACCACAGAGGACATCTTTCAGGATGCACAAGATGCACAAAACTTTCATAGGGCAGATTCTATCCTAGATGAGTTACTTATGGAACTCGGTGAAACCAACTCCATTGAGGAAGATCACCAAAACTGGATCCTTGCACTTCAGTCCACTGATGATGAAGGGCTATGGTTTCCTAAGAGAACTAAATCTGGCGAATCCAGATCCAAGAGGAAGAATTCTCTTAGCACAAAGAGATCAAAATGATTGAGGTCCAAATAGAAAACCAAATGAACATAAACAATTTAAGGACACTTTGGAACTTAAATTGCAAAACAGAAAGTTTTCTCCCTTCTTTTGCTTTCTTTGCAGATTCCTGCTGGAGGTTCATTTCATCAAATTATCTGCTGGTTTCTAAAAATCTGCTACAGAACCTTTGGCATATTGAGAGTTGGTCATTTGCACAGAAACTACTTGATATATAAGAGCTACCAAATATTCACATTGCTGAACTGTTTTGGATTCAATTATTTTGCTTCCCTGGTGATGAAATTTGGTTTACTTATGCTTTGGATTTGGAAATGATGTGGAGATGGACATATTTTGGATTCAGATTTACTGTTTTAGTTGATATAAATATGAACATGGACATGTTGAATCAAGAGTACAAGTATATAGATTTTGGAACCTTGGTTACTGGTGCTCTTCAAACATTGTTGCTATTTTGCTCAACTGGATTACCTCATGCTCGAAATTGCTTGGAGGCCTTTTGGCTCAAATGGAAGAAAGAATGGGGTTGACTTTTTCAATGTATTACTTCTCTCAACCTCCCTAGTGATGGTTTTCTTACATTATGTTTTCCTAGAATAGATTTTCCCCTTATAAGAGTCTTCATTTGGGAGTGTATTTTGTCTTTTACTATGTTGTAAAGGAAGATTCATCTTCCTTCTAATACTGCAAACGATGTAATCCCCCTTTTGATTCTAATATATTTCGAACCTATTCCTAGAGGACCAACTAGTGGGATTATGAAAATTGACTTCTCTTGCAAAAATATTTTGAATTCGTTTATGGTGATAGCACCTTAATGTGTTGGAACTTCAGTTCCCTTATGTTGATGGTTTAGAAATTTTTAAGTTCAAATTATCCTAATTTAGCATATTTCTAAAACCATATTTTGCTATTGCGGTGGTCATGCAGTCAGAAGGATTCAGACACTTGGAACAGAGCTGTCCTCGATGTTGTCAGAGCTGTTGGAAACAGTTGCACCAGTGGACGAGAAGTCAAGCCTTGTATCAGGTAAGAAAAAGAGTGGGAGCAACATCTTTAGCCTAGATTTGGCAGCAGATGGTGGTGTAGCAAAATCCATGAATCCTAATGGTTGGCGGCTACAAAGGCGAGTCTAGTATTGTGGTTGCCATATAGAATTGCTATGGGTGCTTGCAAATTGAATATAATATGAAGCTTATTTATATTAGCTTTTGTCTTTGTTAGTCAAAACCTCAAAAAACTCAAAATATTATAATGCTTTCATGACTGAGATACTGTTTCTAATGTTAGCATGCTTGCTGTTTGTCCGGTCTTGCCTTCTGCTAGCATGAATCCTTCCCTTTATATTATAGCCTGCTTGTTACTCAAATTTTGTAAATTTTATCTTCAATATCTCGTAGTAAGAAATTATTTGTTTAAATTATAACTAACTATATTGTTCTAATGTATTGTTTGTCTAGGTAATGTTAGCATACTTGCAATTTGTACGATCTTGCCTCCTGCTGTATGAATCCTTCCCTTTACATCATAGCGTACCTTTCACTCAAATTTTGTATTTTTTATCTTCAATATCTCGCAGTAAGAAATTATTTGTTTAAATTATAACTAACTATATTGTTCTAGTGCATTGTTTGTCTAGACAGATTACTATTGGCAAGTATAATAATTACTATGAGCTGCACACTACTGCTACAGGTTCTTTTGTGTAGCAAATTCTTCTGTTGATGCATGGGAGATTGCATCAAATTCTTGTGGATGCTGGTGATTGATCTTTTTCCCATTTTGCAATTCTTGGTTGCGTTGGTCTTTGAAAAGTTTGAACTGTAATTTGATAATCTGATGAGCAATTCAATTTTGAATATGATGAAAGTTGGAACCTAATTGTTTCGTGGGCTTGGAAATTTCAGGATTTGGTTGCTTTGTTGGGATGCAATTTGCTTGCTTTGATTACTGTGTGGCTCAGGACTTTGATTTTGCTTGCTTCTACACAATGCTTGCTTTGCAGTGCTTGTTTGCTGGAATGGAGATTTGTTCTTGGTCTATCGAGCGTCTCTTGCAAGTGCTTGAGGAGGGTTGCAATGTGATGTAATTTAATCTCTTTTCTTTCATTTTTTTTTTCTTATTTTTCTCTAAGGGAGATTAGTTAGCAATTTTTCTTTATTCTTAAAATATTGTAAGGGAAGTAAGTATTTTTTTATTTCTATTTAGCACAAGTACTTTTTACTTGTAATCCCATTTTGGTTTATAATATATCTTGAATCTATTCCAATCAAATTGTTTTACAATTTTTTATTGGCTTAAAAGTACATATTAGTAATCATTTCAAGTTACTTTTGCAGCCACTATTTGGTTGCTAAAATATACATATTAGCTACCAATTTAAATTATTTCTCCAATCGGCATTTGGTTTCTAATAAGTAATATATTAGCGATACTAGCTACACTTTTGGTCACTAAATTATAAAAAAAAAATGCAATAAGTCTTGCGACAATATTAAAATTATTGCAACCAATTATTTTGTTGCTAAAACATACTCTTTAGCAATTATGTTTTATCGTCGCAATGTGGTTATTAAAACATGTTGAATAATATAACTATTGCAACTATCTAAAAGTCATTGCAACCAATGATTTGGTTGCTAAAGATTCAATTTTTACCAACCAAAAGATGTGGTCGTTATATGCGTACCTACAACAACCATATCAATGTTATAGCGACCACAAACTTTTATATTAGCAAGTAAAAAATATGTCGCTAATTTTTCCATCTTTACTAACCATTATTGGATGGTCGCTAAACATGTATTTTCAGCGTCCAAGTTAATAACTCATCACTAAGCACTTTTAGTAGCTATTCTGTTGTGACCACATGCAACCATCGTTATTTTGGTCACTATAAGTTTTAGCAACCATTTTTTTACTTTTAGCGACTAATGACAATGATTGCTGAAGCCATTTTTTCTTGTAGTGATAATTTGTACTAGCTTAAGCTAGAGAACTTGCCACTTCAGCTAACTAGTGGATTCTTCCGGTGGGTCTTTAGTGTATTATTCTCTAATAAGCACCCACTAACATGCACCCATATCTCTTAGGGTTGCTCATAGAATGGAGCAATATCCAACTCTTGGATTTATGCTTCATTAGTGCAAGTCTATTTGGATCTCAGATGCCTCGTCTTGTAAGATCCTATGACGTTCAAAATTTAAGATCACAATCGTGTAAGACTTATTTCATGATCACCGAACTAAGTCCCGTAGTCATGAGTGATCTAAGGGCTTCATCCAAATGCAAGTGAAGTAATAAAGAGTATAAGATGAAGATGACCATATATAAAGAATATCATTCAATTAAAATTATTTTATAAGAAAATTGCTTTACAAAGCCAATATAATTGGCTTGCTGGGCACTATTCCAACAATTCTACTCTCATAACATTTACAAGATAGAAATTAAGAGACATGCAAGCCCTAATTTAATACAACCCTTTTCAACAACTTGAAACAAATAAAATCAATATTAAAGGCTCATGATCATCCCCATTCATTCACCATCCATTCAATACATAAATGAACAATAAATAATCATCATAAATAATTAAATGCAGCACTAAATGTTGGAATTGACATTAAATTCCAACAATTAAATGCTTATCTCACAAATAAATAATTGGTCAAGCAAAAATATAAATAACAACTATGCATCTCATTTTTGCACTAACTTGAAGGTTAACTCTAACAACATTTTAAAAGCAATAAAAAAATGTCAAACATAATTTTGAGAACTTGCACAACACTTGTGCGTCTATCTATCATGATTTAGTTCACTTTTGGGCACCAAAGGAACTCAAAAACACCTCAAAACTCGTCCACTACTCAAATGGGGCACTGCTGCCCCCTGGCCGAGCTGCTAGCTTGCCCTGTTTAGAAGTATGGATTGAGTTAAGTCATTTTAGGTTCAACACACATCCTGAACACTAAATCACACATTATAGACAAAATTCCAGATTTAAAACACCTTTTAAACATGAAATTTCAACTACTCAAATATGCTTCAAAAATCAAGTTTAAGTGAGAATCATATTATTCCAAAAATCTCCAATTAAATCCAATCCAATTGGATCCAAAAATGATAAAAACTCTTTAAAGCCACATATAACATGTTATATCAACATATAACATCAACTAACATTAAATCAGAATTCAACATTAGCAACTATGAATTAAAACATACTAATCATATGAATTAGCACTTAAAATACATATTAGCATGCTTTTAATTCATCAAGCAAAGAAGCCACACACAACATCATCTAAACGCTCCAATCCATAACCTAGATCAATTATTTGAAGATTTAGATCAATCCTTCACAGGAATCAATCATCCAAAAATCCAAATTAAAGCATGAATTTAGGTTCTGATATCACTTCAAAAATGGTGTGAGCCAAGGATCAAATTATACAACTTTTAAAAACTGAATCTAACTTGATCACACCTCCCCATGGATATAATTGATGCTATTAAAGTGGACTTAGGTCATAAAATTACCTTAAAAGGAAGATCTAACCGAAGCTTGAACTGCTTCAATGCAGTCTCCTCTAGTGCAATAGATTGTGGACAAGTTTTGCCCAACCAAACCTCATTGGAATCGGCTGAAATTTTGACATGTGATCGATCACCAACACCTTGATGAATCTAAAGTAGAAAAATTAGTGAAAATCAGAAATTCCAAAGTGCCTCCAGAAATGGCTCCAAGTTTATGCCCAAACAAAGGATCTCCAAAAGGCTAGCAATCAAATTGTTTTGCCTCTAATGATAAGATCCACCTACCAATGGACAATTCAAATCTCTTCTATATTATTTGGAGAACAAAGAAGATATTAGAGAAGATGAAGGTTGATGTTGGAGGTAGGGAATGAAGAACATTTGAAGTTTCAACATATTAGGCAACATATGCAAAATTGGAGGGGATGAGAGAATCTAACAATTAGATGCTTTGTGTGTGTTTAACACATGCTTGGCCGGCCACACCCCTATATCTATACACAGAGGGAGGAAAGTGTGATGCTTAGGTGGCATCACACCTTACTCAAGGTGGGGCGCCAACTAGGCTTGCCAATTTGCAATCAAGTTGAATGTCAATTTAATATGCATTTGAATTTCATTTGGTGTCTTCATTTCATCACATGAATTGGCATCCAAATAAATTCTAAATATACTCTAAATGAAAATTTCATTTGAATTTTCTCTCCAAAATTGATTCTTCATTTTAATTAAATTAAACACTTTAATTTAATTAATTAATCTTTGACTTAACTCTTAAGTCAATTAGCTTAACTCTTTAAGCTAACTTGACTAGCTGATAGTCAGGTGGTACCAATTAACCTCCAAAATTGATTCTTTATTTTAATTAAATTAAACACTTTAATTTAATTAATTAACCTTTGACTTAACTCTTAAGTCAATTAGCTTAACTCTTTAAGCTAGCTTGACCAACTAATAGTCATGTGGCACCAATTAAATTAACTTGTAATTTAATTGGTCTAGTTTAACTCTTCAAATTATTTAAATCAATTTAACAATTAAAATGATCAAGCCAAAATTGACCAAAAATTGTGTCAATCGTCTACATCCAAAAATCGATCATGGTGCGAATTTTCCAACTTTTAGAAAATTCTCCTTCATCAAGTAGGATTTTCAATTATCTTTTGTGTGTGACCCATTAGGTTTTACCATTCATTGGACATGGGCTCACAACTCTTGTGATTTATTGAATATCAAATATTCACATTAGTCTAAACTTTTTTAAACTAATGACTTAATTCAATTAATCTTATTAATTGAAGAGTACCCAATTTCCATGGTCGATGTCCAACCCAAGCCCATGGAGCCCAACTAATTGACAGAAATGAATGCTTTTAGAGAACTATTCTAGCTTTGCACTTACCATGCAAATATGGTCTTTCCATCTCCTATCTCCCAAAAGAGGCCTAGGGAAAGATATTTGCCGACTCCCTAATAGCCTCGATAATATATTTCTATTCCACTATTCGATTCTACTTTATGATATCATCTTTGGAAAACTCCTTTTCCAAATTGTCATATTATCTTGCGCAAGGATTTCATGGAATTGATCATTATAGAATATATAAGAGATGCACTCGCCCTTCACAAGGACGAGGAGTCAGATCTTATCTTAGATCTAATGAACTTTCATGTGTAAGTAGCTCATAAACATAAGATTACCATGGATCCTCAAGTCAAATGACTAATTATATGCACTAGTATAAGTTAGAGAACTTGCCACTACGGCTACTAATGGATTCTCCGAATGCCTTCAACGAACTTAGTCTCTAACATGCACCCACTAACATTCACCTATATCTCATTGGATTGCTCATGAAATGGAGCAATATCCAACCTTTGAATTTATGCATCATTAGTGCAAGTTTATTTGGATATGAGATGCCCTATCTAATAAGATCCTACAACTTGGAAGATTTAAGATCACGACCATATAAGACTTATTTCATGATCACCACCCAGTGCATGACAAAGTCTCGTAGTCATGTGTGAAGGCTTCAACCAAATGCTAGTGAAGTAATATAAGCATATGATAAAGATGGTCATGTAAAATGAATATCATTCAATCAAGATTACATCACAAGTGAAATAGTTTGCATGCCAATCTAACTGGCTTGCAGGCATTATTCCAACACTTAAGTGGTTGGCTGGATAGCAGACCTGCCTAAGGCTGCCATGGCATGACCGTCTTGCCATTAAGTGCATTTTTGCCTTCCTAAACTTAAATGTTTTCATACATTTTTTATGCACAATTGTTATGTAAGTTCTCAAGACAATGTTGGACATTTTTTCTTGCTTCTAAGATTAGATTTAAGTATGCACTTCAAGTTTGTTTAAAATTGGGATGCATAAGAGTTATGCTTAATTTTGCCGCTAATTAATTGTTTATGTGATAGACTTTTAATTGTTGGATTAGATGTCAATTCTAGCTATTGTTCATTTAATTGTTGAATGGATGATGGATGTATGGGGATGAACAAGAGCCTTTAATTTGGTTTAATTAAAATTCAATGTTGATTGAATGGGTTGTATTAATTTGGGCTTGCATGACTCTTGATTTTCTACCTTGTAAATTTTGTGAGAGTAGAACTCTTAGGTGGTGAGGTTTTCTTTATTCGTGTAAATTGTTGAAAGGAGGCCAAGATGATCAAGGAGGCTTGAAAACCATGAATGTATGGCTCTAAGTGCACTACTTGGTTAAGGCTCATAGCCATCCCAATTTTAGATGCGTGCTATATTTATTAACTTATTTATGCTTTCTTTATCCAATTGATGTATGGTGATGCATGCTTAGGATAGAGAACCTAAATAAGCAAAGATAAAAATGATGCGATATTTCAAGCAATCAAATCCCTCAACTTAGAAGAGTCTAAGCTCAAACAATATTAAGTCAAATTGGATAAATTTAAATTAGGTTTAATAATCCAAGCCTGCTAAAAATAGGTAAATCACATGAGATGCTACAACAATCATGTGTCAGTGCACGAGTCATGAGACCTATTATTGGTGGAAAGATATGATCACTACCTTGGCATGAGATGCTTTTTATTTTAATTTGATATGATATTATCTCATGAGTCTTGGAATGATAATAGTTTAATTTACAATTAAAGATTGATTGGAAGGTCCAATTTAACACTTAGTAGTATAGATGTCGCATGAGTTATGGGCCTATATGTAAAGTGAGGCAAAATATACCTAGGATTGCACAGAGATACAATTGGTAAAAGTTACCTACCTTAGGATCATGAGTGGATGTCTCACGAGCCATGGGTCCACAAGTGATGGCCTTGATTTTCAATAGAAAATATAATTTCTCAAATTTCTTAAGAGGGTAAGGAATTTAATAAAATAGTGAGATCAAAACATGCTTGAAAGACTATAATCATGCTTTTCAGAATCAAAATTCAATCAAATGCTTATATTCTCTTCTTCGCTCATGTACATTTGCAAAATCTCAAGAATTGCTAAAAAATTTGCTAAGCATCATTACGGAAACCAATAAACTAACCTGGCCGAGCTACCACGATTGATTAAACCTCAAAATCATTCTAGAGTTTGAGAAACAAACATAGGTCCTATATCAATGTGCTCCGAATCCCTCAGGGATCAATGTGGATAAAGAGATATGTGAAATGTTCATGAATTGGGTTGAGGATCACCTCCTATCCCATAGTCTTATGACGACATCTATGAATTTCAAAAGTCTCATGAACACATGAAACATACATCGGTCAATTGTTTGCAAGAGTTGTATAACAAACAAGGCATGAGAAGTTCATGTAGTTAAATGAGATTTTTCAAGCTAGGATAGTTGAGGGGTCATGTGTCCTTGATTATGGTCTAAAGATGATTAGACTTATTGAGAACTCTTCAACTTGGACGTAGTGATGGACAATCATTTCTATGAGGATTTGATCTTCCCATCCATGTTGAGTTTATTTGACCAAAGTGTTGGTTAAGGCAGAGACAACCATGAAAAGGATAGACCTATAATGATAGCTTTATCCTCTCATTCTAAAGACCCTAAAGGCAAAGACAAAGGAGGTGATAAGAAGAAATGTTCTTTTTCCAAGAGGAAATAAACATTTAAGACGTTCGGTTGAGTCAAGAAGATAATCAAGGATGCAACTTGTTTTTATTGAGTTAAATTAGGTGATTCGAAGCTCAAGTGTAAGGAATGCCTTGTGACTTTAGAAAATGATAAGTTGTTTATTGAAGTGCATCTTAGGATAATTTTTTCCTCATGAATATTTCATACTGCATGTGGTTATCGTCTTTGTAATTTGTCAAAGGATGGAAAGACGAATAATGTTAGTGATAGGAATATGATCCACCACCTTGACAAAGGAGCAAGAGTTGCGGGCCAAAGCTGAAGGCGTAAGTTAAGTTAGACTTAAGAGATTCTAGAGCTTGTACTAAACCCTTGTTACTATTTACCTTAGTGCCATTGGTACAGTGTATAAATGATTATACATTTTAGATTCTCCACCATCACTAATATAGATTCAACAAAAACTACAAAAGAAAAATAGATAACTAAGAAAATACTTATCTCTGGCATGCTAGACTTGGACATATTTCCAAGAATAAGATAAACAAGTTAATAGCTCTCAAATCACTAAATAATAGTGGATTAGAGGACTTGCCTACTTATTGGTTTTGTTTAAAAGGAAAAATGACCAAGGCTCTTTTTGTAGGATAAATGGAGCAATCCATTAATCCTTTAGAATTGATCCATACGGACGTTTGTGGCTTACTAAGAGTTAGTATGAGAGGTAGCTATTCTTGCTTCATTACCTTCACCGATAATTTCACTTGGTTTGGGCATATGTATCTTACAAAGTACAAGTCCGAAACCTTTGAACAGTTCAAAGAGTACATGAATAAAGTAGAAAAACAATTAGACTTAGTATTAAAACTCTTCGATCGGATCGAGGAGATAAATACGTAAATGCCAAATTCTTAGGTTATCTAAGAGAGAATGTGATTCTCTCACAATAGACTCCACTTGGCACACCCACTATAATAGAGTAGCTAAGAGAAAAAGCCATACATTATTAGATATGGTATTGTCCATGACGGGCATCACTGATGATTCTATCTCATTTTGGAGATACGACCTAGAGATAGGGGCAAGGGTACTAAATATAGTACCCTCAAAGTTGGTGTCAAAGATACTGCATGAGATGTGGTTTGCAAAGCACCCTCTTACTCTTATCTAAGAGTTTGGAGGTCTCCCGCATATGTCAAGAGATTAGTGAGAGACAAGTTGGATGGGAGATCCACCATGTGCAAGTTTGTAGGATATCTAAGAGAGTCTTTGGGTTATCACTTCTGTAATCCCTCGAAACAAAAGGTGTTTATTTCAAGGAATGTTATCTTTTTATAAAAGGAGTTTCTATTAAATAGAAAAGGCGTTGTCGTTGAACTTGATAAAGTTCAAGATGATCATACTATCCCACAAGTGATAGAAACAGACAAGCATCCTGAGCCTAGCACACAACTTTCTAGGAGGTCGGATCAAATCAAATAGTAACCCAAAATGTTCGGATTCCTTCATGAAATAGGCCAAACGGATAGTGATCCAAGGACTTATGAGGAAGCTATATCAAACGTACATTTAGGTCATTGGCTTAAGGCCATGAAATTCAAAATGAACTTCAAGTACTCGAACAAAGTATGAACTTTAGTAGATCCACTAGCAGGTATAATACCCATTGTTTGGAAGTGGATCTATAAATGTAAGCTTCAAGTTGATTGAGAGATTATGACCTTTAAGGCTAGACTAGTAGCAGAAGGTTATACTCAATGACTCGGTATTGACTTTTAGAAAACCTTTTCAATGGTTGCTATGCCTAAGTCCATAAGGATTATGCTTGCTATCACAGCTTACCACGATTATGAAATTTGGCAAATGGATGTTGAGACCACCTTTCTAAATGGAAACATTGATAAGGAAATTTATATGGAGCAACCATAAGGTTTTACATTCACAGAGAGTGAGCAAATGATTTGCAAACTCCAAAGATCCATTTATGGACTAAAGCAAGCATATATGGGTTGGAAACTATGTTTTAATGAGACGGCCAAATCATTTGGCTTCATAAAAAATGTGTATGAATTGTGTGTATACAAAAGGATATTGGGATTTCGATACAGTTTATTGTACTTTATGTCGATTACACCCTTCTCATTAGGAATGAGAAAGAGACATTAGAGTGTACTAAAGTATGGTTACCTTCACAATTCTCCATGAAGAATTTGGGAGAAACTTTATTTGAATTAGGAATACGAATCTATAAATATAGATCAAAGAAAATATTAGAGCTCTCCCAATTAACATAATTTGACAAAATACTAAAGAGGTTTAGTATGGAGGAATTTAAGAGAGGAGAAAAGAAAAAGAATATCCCACATACCTTATGCATCCACCATTGGAAGCATAATGTATGTCGTTCAATGTACAAGACTGGATGTAGCTAACGTTCTAAGTATTATGAGCCGCCACCAATCTAATCTTGATGAGAGTTATTGGAAAGCCATAAAAGAATCCTTAAGTACTTAAGAAGAACTAAGAGTATACGGTAATGGAGAGTTGAAATTCGAAGGGTCTTTGAATTTTAGTTTCCAATCTGATGAAGATGACTTGAAATCCATCTTTGAATATTTTGCCTCAATAGTGCGGGAGTTAGAAGAGCTCTAAACAAGATACTATGGCTGACTCTACTACTAAGGAAGAATATATTGTAGCATCTGACATCGTAAAGGAAGGTGTTTGGATGAAAAACTTCATCCAGGAAACGATGTAGTGCCTAGCATACAAGAACTAATAGTTGTTTATTATGACAACAAAGGAGCTATTGCACAAGCAATGAATTCAAGATCTCATCAGTGATCCAAACACAAATAAATGCATTATTATTTGATTCATGGGATCATTAATAGAGGTAAATCCACTATACAAACTCGTAAAAGCAAAAACGGTCTTTAAGTCATCTTGAGAAGATGGGCTTGAAGGCTATAGAGAATTGGCTTTAGGGCAAGGGGAGATTGTTCGAATAGTGCCCCACAAGCCAATTAGATTAGCATGTTGAACTGCTCTATGTAACAATCTTAGTTGATTGATATTCAATAAAATAGACATCTTCATCTTATGCATTTATGATTTCATAACATACATTTATTGAAGCCATTAAATCGTACAAGACTACGGTCCTGGTCACGCATATGATGATGATCATGAAATAAGTCTCTATGGTCATAATTTTAAATATTCCAAGTCATAGAATCTTATGAGATGTGGTATATAGAATTCGAATAGACTTGCACTAAAGATGCATACTCCAAGGAGTTCGATATTGCCTCATTTCATAAGCAATCTATGTTAGACATTGATGCATGTTAGTAGCTGCTTGTTAGAGAACAAGTTTACTAAAAACTCGCTTCGAGAAACCACAATATAGCAGAAGTAACATGTCAGTAGTGGTAAAATTTTTAGCTTGCGATAGTGAATATAATTAGTCCTTTGAGCTAAGGTTCCACAGTAACCTTGTATTTAGGTCCTCGTGCTTTGATTTTGATCCGACCACATAGCAGGTCGCTTGGAGCTAAGGTTGGGCACAAGCTATCTAACTATAGAAGTTGGTGACTGGTAAGTTCCAAGATGGGATCTGTTTCGCCCATTTGTGAAGAATGGGTTGATCTCCTATGTGTTCTGAGATAATCGACTACAAAAAAATCCTTGCGCAAGGTGATATGATAATTTGGAAAAAGAGTTTTCCAAAGTTGAGGTCATAATGACGAATTGAACATCAAGAATAGACACATAGTTATCGAGGCTATTAGAAAATCAGCAAATATCTTGCTCTAGGCCTTTTTTGGGAGATAGAAAATGGAAGAATCATATCTGCATGGACTTTGTAAGCAGTAATGGTTCATATTCAAATTAATTACTCCAATGGATTGGTCTCCATAGGCTTGTGTTAGACATTAACTATGGAGGTTGGATATTCTTCAATTAATTAGATTAATTGATATAGTGATTAGTTTAAAAGAGTTTAAACTAATCAGAATATTCGATATCCAATAATTTAGAAAGAGTTGTGAACCCTTGTCTAATTAATTGGTGAACCTAAAGTGGTCCAGTTTGGAAGAGAGCCCAAGTTGACTAATTAAGAGTTCGTCACAATGGCTTGATTAATTTAAAGGTTAAATTAATCATTAATCAAAGTTATTTAAAGAGTTAGATTCGGTCAATTAAAATTAATTTAATTGGTGCCATGTGGAAATTTAGTTAGTCAAAATCAACTTAAGGAGTTAAATTGATTTAATTAACTTAAAGAGTTAAGTTAATCTAATTAAATTAAGGAGTTAATTTAATTAGCAAGAGAATATAATTTGGAGGAGAAATTAAATGGAAAAGTCCACTTTAAAATTGATGATTTGACATTTCAATTTTAGAAATTAAAATTTAACAATGCTCGCTAATAAGCATACAAGTTAACAATGTGAGGAGAGTGTGATGGAAGCTTCTAGGAGCTTTTTAGTCATACTATAAATACACCATATACACCTCACATTGGCTAGCCACTTTATGCTCTATTTTGCTACCCATTTTTCCTTCCCAAGGTGGTGAACTCATGTGTTGAGAAAAACCACCTCACTAGATTCTTTCCAACCACCTTCTCTCTCCTCCAACTTCCTCACACCTTTTCTCTATTCTTTCTCCATTTTCCTCCTTCGCTTCCATATTCTAGCATGTTTAGTGAGGATTAAGAGTGCATCTAGGTTTGTGGACTACCTTTAGAGGCACAGCAAGTAGAGCGCTCAAATGTTGGTGAACTCATTCCTTCAATCCAAGATAGCTTTTGAAGGATCTCCTTGACCGGCGGCTTTGCTAACTTGCTCACAATTTTACTACTATTTTTGTGTCATTTTGGAGTGATAAAGTGAACAAAAGTTGCTGGACTTATTGGTCTTTGGTGTGGAGAAGTAGATCTAAGGACAAGAAGATATAGATCTTGCTTAGAAAGTTTTCAAGAGGAAGATCTTCCTCATTTCCTTCAAAGTTCTCTTTGAAGGTAATTCCTCTTGCTTTTTAATCCTCAATTACAACATAAAATAAGATCCTTGGTTAGAGGAATAGTAAGTTAATTTTTACTTTAACTTTGCAATTATTTTGAATACTTTCAATACTACTTCCTTCGGTCCTCACATTCATAATACAAGTTTGGCATTGAGCTTGGATCATTTGAAGAAACTATAGTAAGTAGGAGTAGGCATGAGGAATGTCCATAGATTCTTACTAAAGTCATCAACTATAGTTAGGATGTAGTGAGCACAAGTTAGGGAGAGTTTATAATAGGGTCCCCAAAGGTCAATGTGAATTAATTCAAAGGGCTTCATAATGTTGGTACTACTAATAGAAAATATCAGTCTTGTTTATTTTGATACAGGACATACATTGCAAGGTGTACAGAAATCAGCATCTTTATTCACAAGCTCAACTATATATCTTAAAATATTGATAGAAGCCCAATTTATTATGCCATAGAAACAAGACTAGAGTTAGAATTATTGCTTACAAGACAAGAATGGAGTTCTTTCACATTAGGCATGCTAGGAGATGGAAGTTTACAATGATTCAAGGCTTGATTATCAAGCTAGCAATATTTATCCCAGTTATAGAGTTTTCCTATGACCTTTCCAACAGCCAGTATCTCCCCAGTCTATAAGGCTTGCAAGACAAAATGATTGGCATAAAAGGTGAATTTTAGTTGTGAGTCACTATCCAATTTATTAACTTATAAGAGATTAAATATGAAATTAGGTATAAAAAGAGTGTTCTTGAGTTTCAGCTTAGCTGATAATTGGGCAGCTCCTGTGTGATAGGCTATCTTAGTAGTTCCATCTAGAAGGTATACATATGTTGGTTATCTGATGAGGTTATGTTCATCACATATGACTCAAGGCTCTTGCACCAACTATCCAAGGGTCTTTATCCAGTAGATTATGAACACAAAGAGCTTCATGAATATTCGAACCTACAAAGTCAAGTTAACTTGGTTTCCTTTCAATTGTTGCTTCCCTTTAATTACTTTGCTCACTTCTTGCAGAGCTAAATCAACCATAGCCACTATGCAGTTACTAATCTTCTAACTGGCTTCTCAACTTGTATTCTAGAGGGGGATTCAGTATAATTTATTATTTGCTTTACACAAGGATGAGCCCCTTTTTCTTTCAATTCTTTGTACCACTCAAGATACCCATTCAATTTGAAGCAAGTGTCAGTAGTGTTGCCATCTTTTCCACATAAGTATAGTGTCTATCAGATTTTTTATTGAACTCCTTTCTACTAGATGTCCTTTTACCAATCTCCTTCTTTCGAAAGTTGTTTCCTCTAGACAACATTGCACCATTTTCAGCTAAGTCTGTGAAAGAGGTGTTGACTTCTCCTTACTTCTCCACCTTTAACACCATAGAATATACCTTCTTCACACTTGGAAATGGCTCCATTACAAAGACATAATTCCTTATATGGTCATAGGAATCATTAAACAATTATACTGCAAAGGGTTGGATATTGCCCCATCTTATAGGCAATCTGTGTAAGATATGGATGTACATTAGTAGGTGCTTATTAGAGAACAAGTTCATTGAAGATTTTCTTGGAGAACCTATAAGTTAGCCAAAGTAGCTTGTCTGTAATTGAAAATTCTCTAACTTATTATAGTGCATATAATTAGTTATTTGACTTGAGGTTCCATGGTAACCTTGTACTTAGGTCATTGTAATTTGATTTTGTCCCAATCATTTAGCAGGTCGCCATGGGCTTAGGTTTGTCACAAGCTATCTATGTATAGAGGTTGGTGAGTTCCAAGAGAGGATTCATTTGCTCATCTGAAGAATGAGTTGATTTTCAATGTATTCTATGATGATCAATCTCAAGGTACTATGATGATTTGGAAAAGAGTTTTTCAAAGTTGAGGTCATAAATTGAAACTGGCCATCAAGAATATATGTATAGTTTTCGAGGCTATTGGAGAACCAACAAATATCTTATCGTAGGCTTCTTTTGAGGAATAGGAAATGGAAGGATTGTATCATAAGTGAAAATATTCATACTAATTAATTTATTCAATTAGTTGGCTCCATAGGATTGTGCTAGGCTGATGTCAAGTAAGGCACTAGGATCCAATTACAAAACTTTATAAGCTAAATAAACTAGTGCTTAAATCTAACAAGGATCAAATTATGCCTATAATCCAGATTTAGATAGAGTGATACCTTGAATTGCAAATTTCCAAGGAGAAAGTGGTGAACTCTTCACCAATTTAGAATCTACTAGAAACTAGCGCAGCAGGAAGAGAGAAAATTTTGCATTGTCTAAACTCCTCCAAAAATAACCAAAATATTACTGCAACCTCTCAACACCTTGGACGAAACACAGTAAAAAATTAGGATAAAAAAGCTTTTTGGATCGCTCGGTAATAACTTGCCCAATCAGTGCTCTGCTCAAGTGGATCTCCAAAACATAGCAAACTAACTTATTCGCCTCTATTGATATGATCCACACACTAATTGAAACTTCCAAGATCTCCTCATTATAATCTAGAATAAGAGAGGAGAATGACAACAGTGGAGGCCAATTTGAGGTAGGGAAGAAGAAGAGAGCAAAGCTTTCAACATATGAATGCAAGCTTGCAAAGAGTTTGGGAGGGAATTGTGGAAGGAACCTACTTCTTTCACACTTTCAGCAATGACCTATCCTCACACCCTCTATATCTATATCTAGGGTGAGGTTGGTGTGATGCCAAGTTGGCATCAAACCTTCCTCAAGGTGGGCGGCCAACTTGCATTGCCAAGGTGGAAAATGCAAATTCAAATCCAATTTGAATTTTATGTGCATCTTAATTACTTATGAAATCTGATTTCAAGCAAATTAAGATGCTAATTCAAATTAATATTTCATTTGAATTTTCCCTCCAAAAATGTATTCTTCTCATTAATTTAATTAAATGCTTTAATTTAATTAATTAACCTTTGACTTAACTCTTAAGCCAAACAAACTTAACTCTTAAGCCAAACAAACTTAACTCTTAAGCTTAATTTTGTTAACTTAACTCTTTAAGTTAACTTGACCAATTGATGGTCACTTTGGAACCAAATAATTAACTCTTTAATTATTGGTCCAATTTAACAATTTTAAATTAATTAATTAATTTAACATTTAAATTTATCAAGCCAAAATTGATCATTAAATTGCTCAATTCAAAAATCGGTCCACTAGGAGAAATTCTCTAACTCTTAGAAAATTGCTCCATTAACTAGGAAGCTAATTAGCCCTTGTGTGTGACCCAATAGGTTTTACCATTCATTGGACATGGGCTCACAACTCCTTGTGACTTTTAAATATCATATATTCATTTTAGTTTAAAACACTTTTAAACTAATTGACTCAATTTAATTAATCTCATTAATTGAAGAGTACCCAATCTCCATGGTCGATGTCCAACCTCAAGCCCATGGAACCCAACTAATTGGTCAAAATAAATGTTTTGGAGAATCATTATAGCTCTATGCTTACTATGCAAATACGGTTCTTCTATCTCCTATCTCCCGAAAGAGGCATAGGATAAGATATTTGTCGGCTTCCTAATAACCTCTATACCATGTCTCTATTCCTAATATTCGATTCCCTTGTGTGACCTCATCTTTGGAAAACTCATTTTCCAAATTATCACACCACCTTGCGTAAGTATTTCTTGGGATCGATCATTATAGAATACATAGAAGATGCACTCATCCTTCACAAAAGTGAGGAGTCGGATTCTATCTTGGATCTCACAAACCTCCATGCCAAGTAGCTCATGTCCAACCTCAACCTAAAACACCTGCTAAGTGGCCAAGGAAGAGTCAAAGCATGAGAACTAGACATAAGGTTAGCATGGATCTTTAGGTACGGGGACTAATAATACGCACTTGCGTAAGTTGGAGAACTTGCCACTAGCGACTTGCCACTACAACTATCTAGTGGATTCTCCAGTGGGTCTTCAGTGCCTTGTTCTCTAACAAGCACCCACTAACATGCAACCATATCCATATGGTTGCTCATGGAACGGAGCAGTATCCAACTCTTGGATTTATACATTGTTTGTGCAAGTCTATCCAGATCTTAGATGCCCCATCTCATAAGATCCTATGACTCTGAAGATTTAAGATCACAACCGTATGAGATTTATTCCATGGTCATCAAACTAAGTTCTGTAGTCATGAGTAATCTAAGGGCTTCATCTAAATGCAAGTGAAGTAATAAAGATCATAAGATGAAGATGGCCATATAAAGAATATCAATGAATCAAGATTGTTTTCACAAGGAATAACTTTTACAAGGCCAATCTAATTAGCTTGCTAGGCACTATTAAAATAATCTCCCACTTGCCCTAAAGCCAATGCCCCATGGCATTGAGACCCATCTTCTCAAGATATTCTTCAAAGCCCTTTTACTTTAGGGGTTTTGTTAGTGGATTTGCTATATTCTTTTCTGAGGTAACTCTCTCCACTCAAATATTGCGTCTATCAATGATCTCCTAGATCAAATGATATTACCTCAAAATGTGCTTGAATTTCTAATGAGATCTTGGCCCTTTGGCTTATGCCACTGCTACGTTGTTGTCACAATAAACAACCACTGGCTCAGCAATGCTAGGCACCACATTCAACTCTTGAATGAAGTTTTTCTTCCAAATACCTTCATTTGCAACTTCCAAAGCCGCAATATATTCTGCATCTGTGGTAGAATTGGCTGTGGTGTCTTGTTTGGAACTCTTCAAACTCACCGCGTTGTCATTGAGTCAAAATATAAATCTAGATGTGGATTTTAGGTCATCTACATCAAATTGGAAAATCCGAAAGTCCCTCTAATTTCAATTGTCCATTGCCGTATACTAAAAATAAGTCCTTAGTTATTCTCAATTACTTAAAGATTGCTTTTACGGCTATCCAGTGAGTCTCATAAGGATTGGATTGGAATCTACTCGTAACACTTAGCGAGTGTGCTACATCCGATCTTGTACATTAAATTGTATACATTATACTACCAATAGCGATGCATAAGGTATGTGGGACTCTTTGTTTCTCTTCCTATGTCTTAAGGGCCATAGACTTGGAGAAATAAATGCCATGTCCCATGGGAAGAAATCCCTTCTTAGATTATTCCATACTAAACCTCTTTAGTATCTTGTTAATGTATAAGGCTTGGGATAGCCCCAACATCCTCTTAGATCTATCTCTTTAGATACATATTCGTAATACGTAAGATGCTTCTCCGAAATCCTACATGGAGAATTGTGTAGATAACTATGCTTTAGTATACTCTAACATTCCTACCTCATTCCCAATAAGAAGGACGCCATCAATATAAAGCACAATAAACTATATACTACTCCCACTAGCCTTCTTATACATACATAGTTCATACACAGTTTTGACAAAGCTAAACGATTTGACCATTTTGTCAAAACGTATGTTGCAACTTTGGGATGCTTGTTTGAGTCCATAAATGGATCTCTGGAGTTAGCAAACCTTTTGCTCACTCCCTTTGAATGTAAAACCTTGTGGTTACTCCATATAGATTTCTTCTTCAATGTCTTCATTGAGAAAAACAGTTTTCACATCCATTTGCTATATCTCATAGTCATAATATGCGGCCATGGCAAGTATAATCCGAATGGAATTAGGCATTACAATTGGTGAAAAGGTTTCCTCGAAATCAATACCGGGTCTTTGAGTGTAACCTTTTGCTACTAGTCGCACCTTAAAAGTCACCACTTTTCCATCTACTCCAAGGTTTCATTTATAGATCCACTTGCAACCAACGGGAACTATTCCCTTAGGTGGATCTACCAAAGTCCATACTTTGTTTGAGTATATTGAGTCTATTTTAGATCTCATTATTTCAAGCCAACATCCCGAATCTATATCCAACATACTTTCCTCATAGGTCTTCAGATCACTACCCGATTGGTCAGTTTCATGAAGGAGTCCGAACCTTTCGGGTTGCTTCTTGATTCGGTCCTACCCTCTTAGAGGTTGTGTGTGAGGCTCTAGTTGCTCATTTGTTTTCATTGCTTATGGGATTTCTTGATCATCTTGAACTTCATCAAGTTCAACAATAACGCCATTTCTATCTAATAGAAATTCATTTTCCAAAAAATAGGCATTCCTCAAAACAAATACCTTTTGTTCTGAGAGATCATAGAAATAGTAACCCTTAGACTCTCTAGGGTATCCCACAAACTTGAACAAGGTGGATCTACTGTTCAACTTATCTCCCACTATCCATCTTACGTAGGCGAGAGATCCCCAAACTTTAAGATATTGGTAAGAGGATGCTTTGCCATGCCATATCTTATATGGTATTTTGGGCACCGACTTTGAAGGCCTTATATTTAGTAGCTTCACCATTGTGACTAAGGCGTATCCCTAAAAGGATATGGGCACATTGAAAAAGATCATCATAGAATGTACTATGCCCAACAAGGTACGGTTTCTCCTCTCGGCTACTCCATTGTGTTAGGGTCTGCCGGGTGGAGTCCATTGAGAAACAATTCCATTCTCCTTTAGATAATTCAAGAATTTGGTGCTCAAGTATTCTCCCCCTCGATCTGATTGAAGAGCTTTAATACTTAGCTCCAATTGCTTTTTCACTTCACTCCTACACTCTTTGAACTTTTCAAAGGCTTCAAACTTGTTCTTCATAAGAAACATGTGTACGAACTGACTATAGTCATCGATGAAGGTGATGAAGTAGGAATAACCTCCTCTCCTACTAACTCTCAGTAGTCCACAAACGTCCATATTGATCAAATCCAAGAGACTTGTGGAGCGCTTCGTTTGTCCTACAAAGGGAGCCTTGGTCATTTTCCCCTTTATACAAGATTCACAAGTAGAAAGATTCTCAATGTCACTAACATTTAGTGCTTTGAGAGCTTCTAACTTGTTCATCCTATTTTTAGAAATATGTCCAAGTTGCATTCCATAAAATGGCATCTTCTTGGTTATCTATCTTTCTTTTACTTGATTGAATGTGCATTAGTGAAGGTTGAGAATCAAGTATGTACAATTCGTTCATCAATGTACCATGTGCAATTAAAGAACCATTCTTTAATACTTTCAACATCCCATTTGATATAGAAAAATCAAATCCTTCATTGTCAAGTACGGGAATTGAAATAATATTCTTAACAAAATGGGGCACATAATAAATCGAATCAAGTACAATGAAAGTGTTCCCCAAGTCCAAATTGATAACGCATTAGAAAGTGGCCGCAACATTTGCTCCATTTCCTAAGCGGAGGATCATATCCCCTTCACGAAGATTCCTTCTTTCTATCCCCTGTAACGAATTACAAAGGTGAGAACCACATACAGTATCAAATACCCATGTGGAAGAATTAGTCATCATGTGCACTTCAATAAAGTACATACCCTTCTCAAGGGTTGCAAGGTAAGATTTGCAATTTCTCTTCCAATGCCCTTTCTCACCCTAATGGAAATAACTAGCTTCGATTTTAGCCTTCTTCTTAACCCTCCCAAAACTCTTCTCGGATTGCTTCCCTTTCGAGGAAGAACTTTTCTTCCTCTTACCTTCCTTTCTAGGACCCCCAGGGCCTTTTGACTTGGAGGAAGATGCAAGCATAAGGGGCTTCTCCTTTCTCATAGTCGCCTCCGCAATCACAAGCATATTGACCAACTCATTAATCATTACTTCTTGCTTGAACATATTGAAGTTCATAACGAATTGGTCATATGATGGGTGCAATGACTGTAGGATCAATCCACGTAAAGGTCATTGTCCATGACCGCATCTAACTATCCAAGCTTTTCGATGAGTCCAATCATCTTGAGGCTGTGGTCATGGATGTTGGACCCTTCACTCATCCTTGTCATAAAGAGCTCCTTGGACAAAGCAAACGTTTCATGTTTATTTTGTACACCATACAACTCTTGCAAGTGTACATAGATCTCTCGAGCATGTTTTAGGTGCTCATGAGTCTTCGGAGCTCGTTGGACATAGAAGCCATCATGACACATCTAACTTGTAGATTATCATCTACAAATTTCATAAACATTTCATGTTGTCGGTCAGTGGCGTCATTACCAAGTGTGTCCAAGGGACTTTGACCGAGGACACAAGTCCATTTTTCAAAGTCAAGAATTATTTTAAGGATTCTCAACCAATCTTGGAAGTTAGGCCCGGTGAGTTTATTGGTTTCCAAAATTGATATGGCTAGATTTTTAGGCATTTTGATTAAAGATTTCAAAAATCTATAAGAGGCAAAAAAAAAACATGTTTATGGTCTTTCAAGCATATTTTCCTCCCACTATTTTATCAAATTCTTCACCCCCTAGAAGAATTTGGGAAATCATATTTCCTAGTTAGAATCAAAATCCCAAGGACTTGCAAGTGGATCCCTATACACGAGTGCCATCCACAAGCAATTGAAGGGTAAGCAACTTTTGCTAATTACATCTTATGCAATTCTTGATATATTTTGCCTCACTTTTCACATAGACCTATGTACAAGTGTGCCATCTATGGTACTAAGTGTTAAGTCGTATCTACCAATCAATCTTGGACTCAAGATGGGCACCACATCATCCCCCGTACACGAGTGCCAATATGTCCGTGTTTCTAAGTCAAAGTGCATCTTATTCTAAGTACATGCTCACAACTTTCCTCTTAAGTGTGACCCTCCATACATGAGTGCCATCACATAAAATCGGTAGCATCATCATGGCTTACACTATTGGTAGAAGGCTTGGATTAATTAAAACTCTTTTAATTCTAATCCATTTTGACTTATATAAATAAAAAGTGCTTGGACATTCTAAGTTGAGGGTTTTTGATTGCAAATATCTCATCATTTTTGTTTATCTTCTTATTTAGGTTTTCTATATCCTAACCATGTATCTTATACATCTACAGGTTATGGAAAGCATAAATGAGTAAATGCGCCTGGCATGCTCCTAGGGTGGGATGACCATGAGCTTAACCAAGTGGTGCACTTAGAGCTATAGGTGCACCACTTAATTGATTTTATGTGGGTTGATTAAATCTAGCTCTTATAGGAGTATATCTCATACATTCATGGGTCTTCAAAAGTCTCCATGCCTCTATGTAACTTTTACATGAGAAGAAAATCTTCACTCCTAGTGATTCTCCTCTCATAACATTTACAAGGTAGAAATAAAGAGGCATGCAAGCTCCAATTTAATACAACATATTTCAACAACTTGAAATAAATAAAATCAATATTGAAGGCTCATGATCATCCCCATTCATTCATCAACCATTCAACAATTAAATGAATAATAAACAAATCTAGAATTAACAATTAATTCCAACAATTAAATGCTAATCAAATTAACAAATAATTGGTCATGCATAACACTTATGCAACATATGGAGATTAACTTTAAAAAGATTTAAGGAGCTTGAAAAATGTCATACATAATATTGAGAACTTGCACAATACTTGTGCATCCATATCACATGATTTAACATCATTTCTAGCCACTAAAGGAGCTAAAAACAAGCTCAAAACCTGCCTAACCCATGATCGGGCACTGCTAGCCATGCCAAGCGTATGGCTTGAACCAAGGCTGGCTGGCAACCTCTGTTTTGGGGTAAAAACTAGTCAAGCCGATTTTTAGCTCGACTTTTGTGCACCAAAAATTTTAGAGCTCTTTCTAAATATCAAATCGCATATTATGGACCAATTGTCAGATCCATACCACATTTTAAAACTAGAAATTTAAGTGCTCAATCAAGCTTCAAAAATCAAGTGTAAGTGAGAATCGCATTCTTCAAAAATCTCCAACAAACTCCAATCATATTGGATCCAAAAATGACCAAAACTATTTTAGCCAATCTTCAACATGCTATATCAACATATAGCATCAATTAATTCTAAATCAACATTCAACATTAATAGCTATGAATTAAAACATACTAATCATATGAATCAACACTTAAAACACAAATGATCATGCTTTCAATTCATCAATTAAGGAGTCACACATAACATCAACCAAACACGCCGATCCATCATATGAATTGAGAACTTGGCGATTATGATCAATCCATCACATGAGTCAATCATCAAAAAGAAAAAAAAATCCAAATCTAATCACGATTTAGGCTTCGATACCACTTGATGGCAAGTAAGGCACAAGGATCAAATTGCTAATTTCCAAGGAGAAAGTGCTGAACTCTTCACCAATCCAGAATCTGCCAGAAACTGGTGCAGCAGGAAGAGAGCAATTTTTGTCTCATCTAAAATCCTTTAAAAATCAGCAAAACATTACTGCAACCTCTAAACACCTTGGAGGAAGCACAATAAAAAATTCGAAACAAAAATCTTTCTAGATCTTCCTGGAAAAATTCACCAAATCGGTGCTCTGCTCAAGTAGATCTCCAAAACTTAACAAACTAACTTGTTCGCCTCTATTGATATGATCCACACACCAATTGAAATTTCCAATCTCTCATCACTATAAGTTGTAATAAGAGAGGAGAAAGACAATGCTGGAGGCCGATTTGAGGTAGGAAAGAAGCAAAAGAGAGAAAAGCTTTGTAGATCTTCCTAGAAAAATTCACCAAATTGGTGCTCTGCTCAAGTAGATCTCCAAAACTTAACAAACTAACTTGTTCGCCTCTATTGATATGATCCACACACCAATTGAAATTTCCAATCTCTCCTCACTATAAGTTGTAATAAGAGAGGAGAAAGACAATGCTGGAGGCCGATTTGAGGTAGGAAAGAAGCAAAAGAGAGAAAAGCTTTCAATACAAGAATGCAATGCTTGCAAGGAGATTATAAGGGTATTGTGGAAGGAATCTAATTCTTTCACACTTTCATCATTGACCTATCCTCACACCCTCTATATCTATATATAGGGTGAGGTTGGTGTGATGCCAAGTTTCCTCAAGGTGGGCGGCCAATTTGCATTGCCAAGGTGGCAAATGCAAATTCAAATCCAATATGAATTTCATGTGCATCTTAATTAAATTTGAAATCTAATTTCAAGCTAATTAAGATGCTAGTTAAAAAAAATATTTCATTTGAATTTTTCCTTAAAAAATGTATTATTACCATTAATTAAATTAAAAACTTTAATTTAATTAATTAACCTTTGCCTTAACTCTTAAGCTTAATTTTGTTAACTTAACTCTTTAAGTTGATCAATTGATGGTCACTTTGGTACCAAATAATTAATTCCTTAATTATTGGTCTAGTTTAACCTATTAATTTAACATTTACATTAATCAAACCACAATTGACCTTTAAATTGGACACCTCACAAATTGGTTTACTAGGAGAAATTTTCTAACTCTTAGAAAATTGCTCCATTAACTAGGAAGCTAATTAGTCTTTGTGTGTGACCCAATAGTTCTACCATTCATTGGACATATGCTTACAACTCCTTGTGACTTTTGAATATCATATATTAATTTTAGTTTAAAACACTTTTAAACTAATCGACTCAATTCAATTAATATCATTAATTGAAGAATACCCAATCTCCATGGTCGATGTCCAACCTCAAGCCCACGAAGCCCAACTAATTGGCTGAAATGAATGTTTTGGAGAACCATTATAGCTCTACACTTACTATGCAAATAAGGTCCTTCCATCTCCTATCTCCTAAAAGAAGCCTAGGGCAAGATATTTGCCGGCTTCCTAATAGCCTTAATACTATATCTATATTCTCAATGTTCGATTCCTTTGTGTGACCTCATCTTTGAAAAACTCCTTTTTCAAATTGTCACACCACCTTGCGTAAGGATTTCTCGGAATCAATCATTATAGAATACATAGGAGATGCACTTGCCCTTCACAAAAATGAAGAGTCGGATTCCATCTTGGATCTCACAAACCTCTATGCCAAGTAGCTCATACCCAACCTCAGCCCGAAAGACCCTGCTAAGTGGTCAAAGAAGAGTCAAAGCATAAGGACCAGATATAAGATTACCATGGATCCTTAGGTCCGAGGACTAATAAAATGCACTAGCGTAAGCTAGAGAACTTGCCACTAGCGAGTTGCCACTATGGTTGTGCAGTAGATTCTCTAGTGGGTCTTCAGTGCCTTGTTCTCTAATAGGCACCCACTAACATGTACCCATATCTCCTACGGTTGTTCATGAAATAGAGTAATATCCAACTCTTAGATTTATGCATTGTTAGTGCAAGTCTATCTAGATCTTAGATACCCTGTCTCATAAGATCCTATGACTTGGAATATTTAAGATCACGATCGTGTCAGACTTATTCCATGGTCATGAAACCAAGTCTCGTAGTCATGAGTGATCTAAGGGTTTCATCCAAATGCAAGTGAAGTAATAATAAGTTGCAGATGGCCATATAAAGAATAGCAATCAATCAAAATTATTTTTTCAAGGAAATAGCTTTCACAAGGCCAATCTAATTGGCTTGTCGGGCATTATTCTAACATAGACATCAACTATAGTGATTGGGTACTCTTCAATTGATGGAGATAAATTAAAGAGTGATCAGTTTAAATGAGTTTAGACTAATCAGAATATCTAATTTTAATAAATTGCAAAGACTTGCAAGCCTTTGTCTAATTGATTGGTAAATCTAGTGGATCACACACAAAAGTCTTTAGCCACTCTAGTGGACTTGAAGAAATTATCTATGGAGTTATATAATTAAATTGGTCAAGATTGGAAGAGATCAATTGACTAATACAAAGTTGGTAGCTTGATTAACTTAAGGAGTTAAATTAATCCATTAATTTGAGGAGTTAAATTAGATCAATTAAATTAAAGTGTTAATTTAATTGGACCATGTGACAAGTTTAATTAGTCTTTCCAACTTAAGAAGTTAAGTTGGATCAATTACCTTAAAGAGTTTATTTAATCGATATTAGAGAGTTTAATTTTTGAGGAAAATATTTAAATGGAAGAGTCTATTTAAAATTGATAATTAAAATAGAGATTTTAATTAGTAGGATTGAAATCCTACTTGGCACTTAGGTGACATCACTTAGACCAATAGTGCAAAGCGTGCATCTAGAAACTCCTTGATGCACCCATCACTCAATATAAAAGGCCCAAGAGAGCCTTAGGTGGTGAGGCACTGAGTATAAAAATCTTTCCCTTCTCTCTTTTTGGTGTGACAAAAAATTATCTCCTAGATTTTCTCTAACGTTTCCTTTTCCAATATCCCTCTTTCTTTCCAAGCCCCGCTCTTTTCTTCCATCTATTCTAGCAAAATACAGGAAGACTAAGAATGATCTAAAGGTGTGTGGACTTCATTGGAGGCATCACTTTTGGGGTGCTTTGTGGTGAACAAGGAGTTAAGGTTGAAAGAAGAATTGTTTATCCTAGGCGGCACCTTGGGGTAATTTTTGCACTAGTTTTTGCTGTTGTTTTAGGCGACTTTGAGGCTATCTTGGGGGCTGATTGTTTTGTTTAAATTGAGAAAAAACAATGGGAAAAAATTGGCTATTGTTGGAGGAGTGTTAGTGAATCATTGAAGAGTCATTCGATTGCACTACTTCTTTATTTTTGGAAGATTTTTCAAGGTAATTGCTTCTTTCTTTGAATCCATCTTTTTGGCATAAAATAGATCATTGATTGATAGTAACCCTAGTTAATTTTATGTAATGAAAAGTTTTAAATTCCACTGTATTGGAATAGTGCACCACAAGCCAATTAGATTGGCATGTAGAACTACTCTATATAACAGTCTTGATTGAATGGTATTCAATAAAATGGCCATCTTTATCTTATGCGTTTATGATTTCTTCACATGCATTTGGTTGAAGGACCCTAGGTCTCTTTCCTGATATAGGAAATGGAAGGACCGTATTTGCACTTCAATTGTAAGTGGTAATGGTCCACCCTCAATTAATTCATCCAATTGGTTGAGCTCCATAAGCTTGTGCTAGACATCGATTATGGAGATTGTGTACTCTTCAATTAATAAAAATTAACTAATAGAATGATTAGTTTAAGAGTTTAGACTAATGAATAATTAATTAGTGAACATAAAGGGTCATGCACATAAGCCTGGAACACTTTTATTAGATTGGAAAAATCATCTAAGGAGTTAGATAATTAAAGTGGTCAAGTTTGGAGGAGTGAAAGACCAAGTTGACTAATTGAGAATTGGTCACTATGGCTTTATTAATTTAAGTGTTAAATTAATCAAAATAATTCAAAGAGTTAAATTTGACCAATTAAATTAAGGAGTTAATTTAATTGGTGCCATGTGGCAATTTAATTAGTCTAAGTCAACTTGACGTGTTAAGTTGATTTAATTAACTTAAGGAATTAAGTTAATCAGGTGAATCTAATTTTGGAGAAAAATTAAATGGAAGAGTCCGTTTTATAATTAGTGAGTTGGCATTTTGTTTGAGAAATTAAAAATCCAATTAAGCTAACAAATTGGCATCCAAGTAGGCAAAGTGAAGAGTGTGTGATGGGAGCTTCCACTTCACACTATAAAACGCCATCATGGCTAGCAATTAGGAGCTAATTTCTAGCTACCATCTTCCCCTCCAATTGTGGTGATCTCATGTTTTGAGAGAAACTACCTAACTAGATTCTCTCTAACAATATTCTCTATCCTAAACTTCCTCACACCTTATCTCCCATCTTCCTCCTTCTTCTTCCTCTATTTTCTAGCAAATACATTGATGATTAAGAGTGTATTAGGTGTGTGAATTTCCTTTAGAGGCATAACATGTGGTGTGCTTTGAGTCAGTGATTGAGATCCTTCAAGATTGAAGACGATTTCTAGAGACTTTCTTGCTTGCAGTTTTGGTGACATTTGCCACTGTTTTGCCACCTCATCCTCTTTATCTTGGAGGAGTTTTGCTCAACAAAAGTTGCTGGAGTGACTGACCATTGGCGTGGAGAAGGAGATCATTAGAGAAGAAAACGTTGATCATGCTTGGAAGGAGTTCCATAGGAAAATCTTGCAAGTTACCTTCAAATCTCTCATTTAAAGTAACTTTTCTAGCTTTTAAATCCACTATTATGGCATGAAATTAGATCCTTAGGTTAAGGATATGTGTGTAAGTTGATTTTTTCTTACTTTTTGCAATAATTTTGGATCCTTGCACCTCATCTTCTTTCACGCTGTGCTTTAGATACTTGGTTCACAAAATCCTTTTCATCTTCCATTTTCCATAGAACTTAGGCGCTCGCACCATGTTAACTAGCCATTCAGGATATTGAATTGCTAAACATACTCCATCTCTCATAGCTTGTCCACTTGTGGAGGTAGAGGATGTGAAGCATTGCTCATAAATGGTTCTACATCCAATTCTCCCTAAAAAGGATGAAGCCCCCTGCCTTTAGTGTGAAGACTACTACTGCTTCTCATTCTCTTCCTTATATTGGGCAATTGCTTTGGTTGCCGCTCAAGTGGTGGCATTCTCTAGTAGGATCTTAAACACTTCCTAGAACATCTATAGAATAGGAACAATGGTGTTTGCTCTATGAGCATCTCTTTCGGTGTCAGTAGCATCTTCGAGGTGCGTTTCGGCATCGAACATGACTGTGCTGGTGGTTCTCCATGTTCTCCAATCTCAGGACCACCTAGTTGTTGGAACCTCAAGCTTTAGACTTCATCTGCACTCTCAGTGTTCCTTCTTTGTCATTCAGAGTTCCCATAGACAGTTGTAAGATGATGTTGTACAAAAATGGAGTCGAGGTCATTTCCGACAATTAATAAGGTTTGAGGCTTTTTTTTCTAGAATGTGGTGAAGAGAGTTCTCAGGTCTTCAATGTTCTCAAAAGTTCATGAATTTTTGTAAACGATTTTTTCTATCCAATTTCTCTTTAAGCATTAGTATTTATAGTCTTTTTTCTTGATGGACTTTGGGCTATTAGGGTTTTGATGCCCTTGTTGATGGGATAATTCAATTGGGCTCCCCTGTCTTTTGATTCATTTATTCTCTTTTATACATTAGACCCCTTTTAGTCCTTTTATCCTTTTACACTTGTGTACTTAATCAAATATATCAAATTATATATTATGATACTAATCTAGGCACCAGATGCACAAACAGGAGGTGATCTTCCATGAGGAGAGGATGTAGAAAAAACTCCATTGATGTCACTATATGATGCATGAAATGCTTGGATAGATCTACCAACCTTACCAAAATATCATTTTATTTTTTCATTATATCTATTTGAGAATGAACTTGAGCTATCTCAACCTTCATATCATTCTTCACCTCAACACAAATCCCTTGTATGAAGCTCTTCCCATAAGAACTTCCATTAAATTGTGTAAGTGTAATCAATTTGCCATACGCTTAACATGTTCATGCCTACTAACTCGTATAACATTGTCAAGCAAATCATCTTTGAACATTTTAGTCCTCCCAACTTTAGGCTCTTGCTTTACCTGTTCTTCTAACTCATCCATTCTAATTGAAAAATGAATAAACTACACTAAAAATATAATGCATATACAAAAATAGATACTTGTTTCAAAGCATTATTCTCACACTTAAGTTAGTAACCTTTTGGTTTGCACTCCTCCCTTGCCTCTTGGATGAGAGGCCAACCATAAATCTGATTTAGTTGGATTAAATACTTTGGCTTGCTTAAGCTAGTTATGTAATGTTATAAATTAACAACTATCATAAACAAAATTTCTTGTAAGACTTTTGTAGTTATTTATAAATTAATAATTACCTCATCTCTTAGCATAGGAAATATTCTACCTATTCTATATGGATGTTAATTTTGAGTGTTACTAATCTTTACAATTTATCATGCTTGTGCCTACAATAATTATAATATCTTAAAGTAGGATTACTTTTTAACATTAAATTTATGACAAATATATTACTAAAAGATTTTATCTAATCATAAATATATGAACAGTATAAATAAACTCCTAATGCTTTTTTAAGATTTCTAAATTTTCTAATTACATATACATCTACATATTTTCAATGCACTATATGTGTAAACCATTGCCTAGGCTATAATTGTACATCGAGCACCACAACGGGCTACTGTGGATTGTGCTTATATAGATCATAGTAAAAAGACTTCACTGTATTCTTCCAACCTTTCCATGGAGAATTAGATTTGTCAACACATGTTTCTTTGCTTCTATGGGCAATGTAGTATTGGCCTATATTGCTACCCAATATTTATTTAGCAATAAGAAAAAGAATAAACTACAGAATGCAACACATCACATCATAAATTTCATTACTTGAACTTCATTCCACATATCATCAAGTATTGATTTTGGCATGTCATACCACTTCTCATAGTTTAATGGAAATAAATTTTCTATGTTTGATTAGACTCCAAAAGTTGTGCTCAATTATGCATGGTCCTTGCCAACAATCTAATTAAACTAATCAAGCTCTACCTACAATGGTGTACATGTATTCCACTTAGTTGATAAGTGTGAGAAACCATTGCACTTTTTCTTAGATGATCTTATGAAAAGAAAATGTATCATTAAATAAAATAAAAAAAATTAAAATATGTGTATTTACAGAAAATATACCATTAAACTTTGACTCTTTAATTTAGTAAGCTATACATAATAGTGTGTATTAAAATTTATACCAACACAAACCTTTCATTGAGAAGATGTTCATATAATATTTATTTACCAAATTTAGTAAGGGGAATGAGAGATATAAGGCTAAAATTGATGGGCTCCAAGAAGATACTAAGGAAAATATGAGAGGAAAAATGTGGCCATCCTAGATTAGAATTAAGAAGCCAAGTACACCCACTGATAAAGGTTACATGTGGGATTTGAGTTTGGGTCCAAAGGGGAAAACTAGATTTTTGTTCCATCTTTATCTTCCATCTTCTGTTGTAAACCATGGATCGCCGCCATAGGGACAACTAACAACTGACACAAACTGAGAGAATTAACAGAGATCGAACACACCTTTTATATGAAAACTTTAGACTTGCTTGAAGTCAAGTGTGGCACTAGGATCCAATTATCAAAGCATAAAAACGCAAAAATAACTAAGCTACACATGAAATTAAGGATCTAAACATGGCTTAAATTTGGATTTGGTAAGAGGAATACCTTGAATTGCTCAAAATCTTAGGAAACAAGAAAGAAGACTTCAACACCTTGAATCTGTCTCCCGGTGGCGCAACAGATTGTGGACAACATTTGCCCAACCAAACGAACTTGGAATTGGTTGAATTTGAACTATAAATCACCAACACCTTGATGAAGCTATAGTATAAAAATTAGCTCAATTAGAACTCCCAAAGCCTCTCCAAAAATGCCTCCAATTGACATCTTGTACAAAGGATCTCCAAAAGACTAGCAATCCAATTGTCTTACCTCTAATGGTAAGATCCACACGCCAATAGACAATCCAAATTTCTTCCATGTTACTTGGAGAACAAGTAAGAGATATGAGAAGATGAAGGCTGCTTTCAGAGGTAGGTAATGAAGAAAATGTGAAGCTTCAACACATGAGGCAACATATGGAAAATTAGAGAGAAAGAGAGAATTTAACAATTAGATCTAAAATTCTTGTGCATCACATGTATGTGGCTTGCCACTCTCTATACCTATATATATATATGGAGGGAAGGTGTGATGCTTAGGATGGGGCGCTAACTAAGTTTGCCAACTTGCAAGCAAGTTGCATGTGAATTTCAGTTGCATTTAAATTTCATTTAGAATCTTCATTTCATCATATGAAATGTCATGTAAACAAAATTTAAATGTGCTCCAAATGAACTCTTCATTTGAATTTTCCATCCAAAATTAATTATTCATTTTAATTAAATTAAACACCTTAATTTAATTAATTAACTTTGGACTTAACTCTTAAGTCGATTAGCTTAACTCTTTAAGCTAGTTATTGTTAACTTAACTCCTTAAGTTAACTTGACCAATTGGTAGTCATGTGGCACCAATTAAATTAACTCTGAATTTAATTTGTCTAATTTAAGTCCGTAAATTATTTAGATCAATTTAACAATTAAATTGATCAAGTCAAGATGGCCAATAATTTAGTCAACCATCAACCTCCAAAAATCGATCATGAAGGAATCTTTCTAACTCTTAGAAAATTCCTCTTCATCAAGTAGGATTTTCAATTGGATTTTGTGTGTGACTCATTAAGTTCTACCATTCTTTGGACATGGCCTCACAACTCCTGTGGTTTATTGAATATCATATATTCACATTAGTTTAAACTACTTTAAACTAATGACTCAATTCAATTAATTTAATTAATTGAAGAGTACTCAATCTCTATGGTCAATGTCCAACCTCAAGCCCATGGAGCCCAACTAATTGGCCAAAATGAATGCTTTTGGAAAATCATTATAGCTTTATGCTTACCACGTAAATACAATCCTTTCATTTCCTATCTCCCGAAAGAGGCCTAGGGCAAGATATCTGTTGGCTCCCTAATAGCCTCGATATTAAGTTTCTATTCTCAATGTTCGATTCTGATTTGTGACTTTATCTTTGAAAAACTCCTTTTCCAAATTTTCACACTGCCTTGCGTAAGGACTTTTTGGAATCGATCATTATAGAGTGCATAGGAGATACACTCGCCCTTCACAACGACGAGGAGTCGGATCCTATATTAAATCTCACAAACCTCCATATCTAAATAGCTCATACTCAACCTCAACCCAAAAGACCCACTAAATGGTCAAGGAAGAGTCAAAGCATGAGGACCTAAACACAAGGTTACCATGGATCCTTAGGTCAAAGGATTAATTATATACACTAGTGTAAGTAGGTGAACTTGCCACTACCGACTTGCTACTATGGCTATCTAGTAGATTCTCCGGGCGGTTCTCCAGTGAACATGTTCTCTAACAAACACCTACTAATATGCAGCCATATCTCATATGGATTGCTCATGAAACGGAGCAATATCTAGCCATTGGATTTATGCATCGTTAGTGCAAGTCTATCTGAATCTTAGATGCCCTATCTCATAAGATTCTATGACTTAGGATATTTAAGATCATAACTGTGTAAGACTTACTTCATGATCATCACCGAGTGTACTGACCAAGTTCCATAGTCTTGTGTGATCTAAAGGCTTTGACCAAATGCTAGTGAAGTTTTAAGCATAAGATGAAGGTGGCCATTTATAATGAATATCATTCAATCAAGGTTGTATCACAAACGAAATAGTTTACATGCCAATCTAATTAGCTTGCGGGGCACTATTCCAACATTGCTTGAAATATGAAGTTGGAGATTGAGATACATATGGAAAGTGATGGAAATCAAAATAAAATACCAAAAAAAAGGGAAGAAAAAAAAATCAACAGTCAATCTTTCTTCTTGGCATCTAAGAAATGTAGCAGCATCTTCCCACCCGTGATTTGCCAAAAACAATCAAGATATCAAAAAATCCATCTGCATCTTTTCGCAATAAAGGTTTTATGTCATTCGAGCTCTTGGAATAAGCCCATTCCTTAATCAGGAAGTTTTTGTTAAAATTTCATTTTATTTTTTAAAAAGTTTTATTTTTTTTTCCATGTGTTCACCATCTATATTTAAATTTCTTGCTTGCCTACTGAATCAGTTGACTTTTTAATTATTTTTTCTATCAATACCAAAAAGTATATGTCTTTGAGTTGATATAATATTGTCCTAAAAGTTTGTTTTAAGATTTACTTCATAATCTTAGTTATGAGTAATCAAAGTTACATTCTACGATCAGGTTTCTTTTATGTGATACTTTGGTGCTAAATGAGACTAAAGGGGGGTTATTTGGCCTAAATTTTATGGAAGAAAATCTCGAAGCAACATACTTTAAATTATTCAAAATTGACTAGTGTAAAATCTTAGTAATGTAGGAGTAATTATAACGAGATAATAAATTTTCATGTTATTATTCATTGAGATTGAAGCTAAGGCAATGTTGATGATCCATGTTTTATATCCCATGAAAAGACTAGGAGATCATAAATTTCATGCATATTATTATATCTAAGAATTAAGTATTTTTGTTAATAATCATGCACTATGAAGTTTTTTCACATCTCAAAAGATTGAGATTAATTTTGATTTTACATTAAATCTCTATTCATCTATGATTTTGTTTGTATTCCATAGGCAATGGATACAAATAATTCTATTGATTGTACTCAATGCTGTAAGTTGACTTTTTCATTTGATCAAGCTAACAAGGAAAAAGAAACTCGCCTTGAAAATGGTAATGGAGAAAATATCATAATTGAACATTTGCTCAACTATTTTGGAGGAGACCATTTCAAAATTGGTGTGGAGTTTGACAGTTAAGAAGTGGCTTATAAATTATATAATGAATATTCAAAGGTAGCTGGATTTAGTAATTCATAACTATTGTTTATAATGAGATAACAATTGGAGGATTATTCGTAGGACATTTTGTTTTGCATGCAAAGATCATAGACAAAAAGAAAGATTGATGTGAGTGTTAAATCTCATCATCCATAAATAAGAAAACGTTATTGTGGATGAAGAGGATCGATGGTCTCAATACTGGTAAGTATAAGTTTGTCAATCTTGTAGCTAATCAAGTAGTCATGATCTAGTGAGTCCAAGTAAAACTCATTTAGTGAGATCTCATAGAACTATTACTGTTGTACAAACATTACAAGCAAATGATATAGACGGTTGAGGGATAGCAACAAGAGCAGGCTTTGCTTTAATGGCTAAACAAATCAGTGGGTAAGAAAATGTTGGGTTTATTTTTTAGGATTACCAAAAGAGAATTTTGGACATAAAGATAGGTGATATTGGAAGTGTACTTGAATATTTATAAGAAAGGCAACTAGGTGATGATTCCAATTTCTTTTATGCAATTCAAGTTGATGAAGATGATTTTATAGATAATATATTTTGGGTTGATGCTTAGTGATGACTGGTTATGTTCTTTTAGATGATGTATTGTGTTTTAATGCATTCATTTGAGCATTGTGTTTTCTAAAAACTTCAGTTCTTATATTTATGATTATGAAGATGAAGAGTTTCTAAACGCATTGCAGGAAATGCTAGAAAAATATGAACTTTAAATTAATGAGTGGTTGGATAGGGTGCTCGAGAGAAAAATGCGTACTAGTTTATGGGTGCCAAATATTTTGCACAAATTTTGATGACTACTCCACATAGTGAAAGTATGAACAGTGTGTTCTCAAAGGATAGGTGAATAACAAACACAATTTATTATAATTTTCCCGTCACTTCAATACATTGATCAATGACTGTTGTTATCAAGAGCTCAAAGCATATTCAAGAACCACTTAGAGTACACCAAGAGATTCTTACGCCATTGAAATTCTAAAGCATGCAGCTAGTGTTTGTACACATGAAGTATTTGAGTTATTTCAAGATGAGGTACACAAGGCATATGACTCTGGAGTATAATTATGTGGTGAGAGTGGAGAAATTTCTAAGCATAAGGCTACCCCTTTTGGAAAACATTATCAGAACATAATATTCTATAACTCATTGCAAGGTGAAGTTACATGTAGTTGCCAAAAGTTTTAATTCACTGGAATTTTATGTTCACATGCCTTTGAAGTGCTTTCTTCAACAAATATTATCGAAATTCCTAACTTGTACATTATGAAGAGGTGGATCAAAAAGGCAAAGAAAAAGTAGTTGAAGCACAATCCTCATGACTGTTGTATGGCTTACTTAATCTATGAATGTCAAAGAGGAAAAAGAAATGATTGGAGAACATTACAAAGAATTATGTAGCTTGAGTAATCAGTTAGTAACATGGGCTGCTTTAACTGTGGAGACATTTAGAGATGCAAAAATTGGTCTTCTAAAGATGATTGAAGATGACAATGCAAGTTTGGAGAAGAGAGTAGCCATGAGACCAACTATTGTGCTCAAATACGCTCAAATATGTTGTGCAGAAAAAAATATTTTATCTAGAGTAGTGGCTAAACAAACTTCTAATTCTAAAGTATTTGAAAAATAAACTCTTTTATTAGACGAAACTAGAAATACATCTAATGAAATTATGATAAAAGAATGAAAGAATAAAGAGAAGAAGACTATAAGATCTAGAAAAAGACAAAGGAGTGGATTGCAGAAAAGGCATACGAAGAAAGAAGCAAAAATAAAATATTGTATTTTCATAAAGCAATGCAATTATACATGCTGGTAACAATGACCAAGTATAGTTTCTTCCCATTTTTCATAGAATTATATGTATATATTTAAATTGCTTGTATATTATTATCTTTGAAATTTTCTTCTATCTTATAATGTAGAATCTTGATATTGGGACAAGTAGCCTAAGTATTGGAGCTTCCATTGATTCCACCTTATTACCATCCTTGTTGCAAATTTCACAGGTGCTTAAGTATAATTATGATTTTCCAATTCTTGATATCTAAATTATACTTTTTTTTCTAAGTTGCATATACTTTTTATAATTTCATATACTTTCAATAAATAGGAACACCAAGTTGGTGGGTATTATTTAAACATGATTTATCCTACAAATGCGTCTTCAGTATCAAATGCAAAACTATGTCAATTTATACAAGTACATTGGTCTTATAATGATATTGTGTTGTTAAATCTTTTGTTTTATAGTTAAATTCTATGAATTCTTTTGTTGTAGATCTTAAATCCAATTGTTCATTAACAATTTAATTACCTACTTGTTATTCAAGAAAAGACCTGCAAAGTGGAATGAGCATAACATAATTTCTATAGATGGTGACATAAATAATTAAAATGGTATTATTTTTTTATATTATTAAATACATGTCTAATTTATTCATTGCACTTTATATGTGTAGCAACAACTAATCAAGTGAAAAGGATTCGAGTAGTTTCAATTGAATAATTTGACATGTCAAGGCTCATGTGAGAACACTGAGAATGGACATAGTGATGTGTCTAAAGGATGAACAACATCAAATTCATAGTTCGAAAAAATTTCAATGTATAGCTCTTCTGTAGAAAATCATTGGCATCTATTATATTATGAATTTCTACATACTTTCTCAATAGTTAATAATTGATTATGAATTGTCCAGTGACATGTAGCTCAGTGGCATTAATTTTTCCTACTATGTGGGAGGTACGTGTTCTCATCTGAATGGCTTTCTTTGTGCACCTTATGTGCATAGTCTCCCCTACTATGTGGGAGATCTCGTGTTTGAGTTTGAATGGACTCCTTTGTACACCTTATGCACATTATGTGTAGTTTATGCTTCGATTTATTTGATTTGCGAATAGAAAAATATTGATTTGTTGAAAGGATAAAAAATTCATCATTTGTAATGCTCTCTCAAAAAAAAAAAATTTAATTGATTGTGAATTATTTCTAATTTTAAAAGATTGATTCTTGAATAATATAGGTTATAATTAATGATACAATATGCACATATATGTAATTGATTCAGTTAAAAGTATAATAAGTAGAACTATGAATAGTCCTCCTATATATACTCCTTATGGCTTGTTTGTTTCACATTTTTATGGTCCGTAACACGTTTGCGGCCCGACATGATATCATGGGCCAAGCTTGGCCTGATCCATTTTTCATCCTTTTAAATCTAATATGATAAGGAACAAAAAAAGTCATTCTTACCCCTCACATGAAAACTCTAACCACCATTTTGGAAATTTACCTTCTTAGAAGTTAGGACATTTTGGACATTACAAAGTGTAATCATATTAAGCAATCTTGCCAACCAAACATTATATAGTGTCAACTTTGGGATCTCACCAATTTCTAAAATCAAAGCAAACAATAGATTACATGGTATTAGATATCATTTCTAGCTTATGTATTATTAGTATATGAATCTTGCCTATTTCTATATGCTCAAGCAAACAAGCCTTTAACATTAACAAACATATTCTAATTCTATGATGATAATTTACTTGAATTCGATCAAATTCAACTCAAGCACAATTTTATAATTAATTAATTTTTGGATTGCCAATTGAGTAAAGATAAAAATCAAATATGTTAAGAACCAAAAAAGAAGAGTGAAAACACAGATAAAAAAATGGAAAAGCAAATACTAATAAATCAATTCTTAAACTTCATTTCATCTTTTCTTCCTCTTTTGAGATGATTCAACAAGATCCTCTAATGAATTATCATCTAAACATTGTAGCTCAATCTTCTCTACCTTCTATCGCCGAAGAAAACGTGGCCACCTCCAAAGTAATATTGAGGAAATTAAATCATCAATTCGAATAGCACATAGATACTTATGGATTTTGATAGAAAAATTCATCAAAGAGTCAACTGATTCAATAGGCGAGCAAGAATTTAAAATATAGATGATGAACACATGAACAAAAATTAACAATTTTTAGAAAATAAAGTGGATTGTTGGATAAAAACATACTGATTGAGGGGATGGGCTTATTCCGAAAGCTCAAAAGATACAAAAACTTCGTGTAGCTCAAAAGATACCAAACCTTCATGTGAAAAGTTGCAGATGGATTTTTCACCTCAAATTTTTTTTTGGCAAATTGCAGGAGGAGAGATGCTATTGGAGATAAGTTTTAAAATTTCTTCAATTTATTTTATTTCTCACAAATCACATTAATTATGCATTTTAATATCACAACTAATTTGCCTATTTATTTTTATTCATCTCATATTTGCCTCAATATTGTTTTATTTAATAAATTTGACCATTTTTATTTTATCATTAATTAGGCCTAATTATAATTAGTTTTATGGTATTTTTATGATGTTCTAGCAGCTCATTAATCCTTTCTAATGGTCAAACTTCTTACTCTTATATAAAGGGGCCATAATCCATTTTTGGGTACATAGAGTTTGCGATTTTTAGAGTGTTTTATTTTATACTCCCACAAGATCACTTTGTGTTTTTTGGCAACGTGACAATGAACTGGTTCCTAGTCTCTTTGAAGTCATGCACATGGGATGGAACACCGCTATGAGCTAATGGGATTTTATCATAAAGTCATGATCAGTCGATAGTACGCGCACATAGGGAGGCAATTATGACTATAGGATAGGGGCAAGTGTTGTGACTCTCCATATATCTAGCATTGAATTTCATATTACTTTTATGCAGTTTGGTTCACTACGAGAAACTCTCTAACTCTTAGAAAATTGCTCCATCAAGTAGGAAGCTAATTACTTTTATGCAGTTTGGTCCACTACGAAAAACTCTCTAACTCTTAGAAAATTGCTCCATCAAGTAGGAAGCTAATTGGCTTTTGTGTGTGACCCAATAGGTTCTATTATTTATTGGACATGGGCTCACAACTCCATATGACTTTTGAATATCATATATTCATTTTAGTTTAAAACACTTTTAAACTAATTGACTCAATTCAATTAATCTCATTAATTGAAGAGTACTCAATCTCCATGGTCGAAGTCCAACCTCAAGCCCATGGAGCCCAACTAATTGGCCAAATGAATGTTTTAGAGAACCATTATAGCTTTACGTTTACTATGAAAATATGATCATTCTGTCTTCTATCTCCTGAAAGAGGCCTAGGGCAAGATATTTGCCGGCTCCTTAATAGGCTCAATACTTTGTTTCTACTCCCAATGTTCGATTCCCTTGTGTGACCTCATCTTTGTAAAACTCCTTTTCCAAATTTTTGCAACACCTTGCGCAAGGATTTCTTGAAATCGACCATTATAGAATACATAGGTGATGCACTCGTCTTCACAAAAGTGAGGAGTCGGATTCCCTCTTGAGTCTTACAAACCTCTATGTCAAGCTCATACTTAATCTCAACTCGAAAGACCTATTAAGTGGCCAAGGAAGAGTCAAAGCATGAGGATCAGAAATAAGGTTACCATGGATCCTCAGGTCAGATGCTAATAATATGTACTAACATCAGCTGGAGAAATTGCGACTATCGACTTGCCACTACGGCTATCTAGTGGATTCTTCGGTGGGCCTTTAGTATCTTTTTCTCTAACAAGCACCTACTAACATACACCCATATCTCATACGGTTGCTTATGGAACGGAGTAAGATCTAACTCTTGGATTTATGCATCGTTTGGTGCAAGTCTATCCGGATCTTAGATGCCCCCTGTCTTATAAGATCCTATGACTTGGAAGATTTAAGATCATGACCATGTGAGACTTATTCCATGGTCATCAAATCAGGTTCTGTAGTCATGGGTGATTTAAGGGCTTCATCCAAATACGGTGAAGTAATAAAGAGCATTAGATAAAGATGGCCATATAATGAATATCAATCAATCAAGATTATTTTTAAAGGAAATAACTTTACAAGGACAATCCTATTGGCTTGCCGGGCACTATTCCAACAATATCCCCTTTGCACTAAAGCCAATGTCCCATGGCCTTGAGACCCATTTTCTCAAGATATTCATCAAAGACCTTTTGCGTTAGGGGTTTATGCAGTGGTTCTGCTAAATTCTCTTTTAAGGCAACTTTGTCCACTCGGATGTCGCCTCTATCAATGATCTCTCTGATCAAATGATATTGTATTTACTATGTTAGGATCATTGATGAGATCTTGGCTCAAGTCCAAGGTTGTCTTCCAAAGATAATCTTAGGCTTGTGCACGGTAGGCACTGCAACCAACTATTGGATGGAGTTTTTATTCAAACACCTCTTTTTGCAGTTTCCAAAACCAGAAATTATTTCACCTCAGTAGTGTTCTAGGCCGTGGTGTCTTGTTGGAGCTTTTCCAACTCACCATGCCGCCATTAAGGCAAAATATAAATCCACAAATAGATTTTAGGTTATCTGCAATGGATTGAAAACTTGAATCCAAAAATCATTAAAGTTTCAATTCTCCATTGTCGTATACCAGAAACAAGTCCATAGTCCTTCTCAAGTACTTAAGGATTGCTTTAATGCCTATCTAGTGACTCTCACTGGGATAGGATTGGAACCTACTCGTAACACTTAGCGAGTGTGCCACGTCTAGTCTTGTACATTGAACTGCACACATTATGTTCCCAATAGTAGAGGCATAAGGTATGTGGGACATACTTTGTCTCTCGTTATCAGTCTTTAAGGGGCCATAGACTTTGAGAGATGAATCTCATGTCCCACAGGAAGGAATCTCCTTTTAGATTCTTCCATACTAAACCTCTTTAGTATCTGGTCGATGTACGGGGCTAGGGATAACCCCAGAATCCTCCCAAATCTATCTCCATAGATTCATATTCCCAATCGTGGGATGCTTTTCCTAAATCCTTTATAGAGAATTGTATAAATAACCACGATTTTAGTACACTCTAATATTCCTACCTCATTCCTAATAAGAAAGATGTCATCGGCATAAAGCACAATAAACTGTACGCTAATCCCACTGGCCCTCTTATACACACATGGTTTATACATATTTTTGAAAAAACCAAACGATTTGACTATTTTGTCATAACGTATGTTCCAACTTTGGGACGTTTGTTTGAGTCTATAAATGAATCTCTGGAGTTTGCAAACCTTTTGCTTACTCTCCTATAATGTAAAATCTTGTGGTTGCTCCATTTAGATTTCTTCTTCAATGTCTCCATTGAGGAAGCGATTTTCACATCCATTTGCCATATCTCATAGTCATAATATACGACTATGGCAAGAAGGATCCGATGGACTTAGGCATTGGGACCGGTGAAAAGATTTCCTTGAAATCGATACTGGGTCTTTGAGTGTAGCCTTTTACCATTAGTCGCGCCTTAAAAGTCACTACTTCTCTATCTATCCCAAGTTTTTGCTTATAGATCCTCTTGCAACCAATGAAAACTATTCCCTTTGTAGACCTACCGAAGTTTATACATTATTTGAGTACATGGAGTCTATTTTGGATCTCAAGGCTTCAAGCCAACGTCCCGAATTTATGTCCAACATAGCTTCCTTATAAGTCTTCGGATCACTATCCAATTAGCTTGTTTTATGAAGGAATCCAAACATTTCGGGTTGCTTCTTGATTTGACCTTTCTCAGAGGTTGTGTGGGAGGCTTTTGGATATTTATTTGTTTATACCATTCGTGGAATTTGATGATCATATTAAACTTCAACAAGTTCAACAACAACACTTTCTCTATCTAATAGAAATTCCTTTTCCAAAAAGGTGGCATTCCACAAAACAAACACCTTTTGTTTCGAGGGATCATAGAAGTAATAATCCATAGACTCTCTTGGATATCTCACAAACTTGCACAAGGTGGATCTACTATCCAACTTATCTCTTACTATCCATCTCACATAGGTAGGAAATCCCTAAACTTTGAGATATAGGTAAGAAGGTGCTTTGTCATACCACATCTCATGCGGCGTCTTTGGTACCGACTTTTGAAGGTACTACACTTAGTAACTTCGCCATCGTCTTTTGGCATATCCCTAAAAGATATAAGCACATTGAAGAACCTCATCATGGAATGTACCATGTCTAACAAGGTACGATTTCTCCTCTTGGCTACCTCATTATATTTGGGTGGAGTTCATTGTATGAGAATCTCATTCTCCCTTAGATAATCTAAGAATTCGGTGCTCAATTATTCTCCTCCTCGATCCGATTGAAGAACTTTAATACTTAACCCTAATTGCTTTTCCACTTCATTCCTACACACTTTGAACATTTCAAAGGCTTCGGACTTGTACTTTATAAGATACACATGCCCAAACTGATTATAATCATCAGTGAAGGTGATGAAGCAAGAATAACCTCATCTCTCACTAACTTTTAATGGTCCACAAACATCCATATGGATCAAATCCAAAAGACTTGTGGAGCACTCCGTTTGTCCTATAAAAGGAGCCATGGTCATTTTTTCCTTCAAACAAAATTCACAAGTAAGAAGTTCCTCAATGCCACTAACATTTAGTGTTTTGAGAGCTTCTAACTTGCTTATCTTATTTTTAGAGATATGCCCAAGTCCTGCATGTCATGACATGGCATTTTCTTGGATATCTAATATTCTTACTTTGTTGAAAGTGCATTACTGATGGTTGAGAATCCAATACGTATAATCTTTTGTTAAGTGTACTATAAGCAATTAAAGAACCCCCTCTTTAATGCCTTCAATCTCCCATTTGATATAGAAGGATCAAATCCTTTACTATCCAAAATAGGAATTTAAAATAATGTTCTCAACAATATATGGCACATAATAGCAAGTGTTCAATACAATTATGGAGTTCCCTAAGTCCAACTTATTATATGCCTTCGGCTTTGGTCACAACTCTTACTCCTTAGCCAAGGAGGTGGATCATATCCACATCACTTAATTTTATTCTTCTTTCTTATTCTTTGTAACAACTTACAAAGATAAGAATCACATGCGATATCACATATCCACGAAGAAGAATTTATCCTTAAAATGCACTTCAATAAAGTATATACCCTTCCAAAGGGTTGCAAGGTATTCCTTGCAAAATTGCTTCCAATTGCCTATCTAGCCAAAGTAGAAGCAAATAATATCGACCATATTATCTATAATTTTCTTGACTCCTCCGGATGCCTTTAATAGTTGTTTTGCCTTGGAGGAAGAACTTTTCTTCCTTTTACCTCCATTTCTAGCACCTCTAGGGCCCATAGACTTGGAGGAGGAAACAAGTGTCAAAGGTTTGCCCTTGTCATGGTAGTCTCCTTTTGGATCAACACTTTGTTCAATAAAACTTGGCGAGGATGTGAGAATCAAATCCTCATGAAGATTATTGTCCGTCACTACATCCAAGTAGAAAAAGCTTCTCCAACCCTAATCATCTCTATACCATAGTCGATGACAGAAGACTTCGCATCTATCCTAGCTTGGAAAATCTCTTTTGACAAATCAACTTCCCATACCTTGTTTGCTTTACAACTCTTGTAAACTTTAACCAAGGTATTTTTTATGTGTCTATGAGACTTTTAAAGTTTGTAGATGCTACCATAAGACTATAGGATAGGACGATACTAAACCCAATTCATGAACTTTTCACGTGTCTCTTGATCTACATTAATCCCCTTGGGATTAAGAGCACCATGATATTGGGCATATATTTGCTTCTAGGAATCTAGAATGATTCTTGAGGTTAAGTCAATCATGGAAGTTTGGCTCGGTTGGTTTATAGGTGTCCAAAATAACATTGAATAGAATATTAAGCTATTCTTAAGATTTCACAAATCCTCAAATGCAAAAAGGAGAATAAGCATGTGATTGAATTTGATATTAAAAAACATGTTCATGGTCTTTCAAACATGTTTTCCTCCCACTATTTTATCAAATTGTTCACCTCCAAGAAGAATTTGGGAAATCATCTTTTCTAGTGAAAATCAAGATCCAAATGACTTGCAAGTGGACCCTTGTAACCGAGTGCCACCCACAAGGAATCGAAGGGTAAGGAACTTTTGCTAATTGCATCTCATGCAACTCTTGATATATTTTGCCTCACTTTTCACATAGATCCACATAACCATGCGCCATCTATGGTACGAAGTGTTATGTCAAACCTATCAATCATTTTTCGACTTAAGACGGGCACCACATCATCCCCCGTAACCAAGTGCCAATGTGTGGGCGTTCCCAAGTAAAAGTGCATCTTATGCTAAGTGCATGCTCACAGCTTTCCTCTAAAGTGTGACCCCCGTAATCGAGTGCCATCACATAAAATCAGTAGCATCTCATGGTATACACTACTGGTAGAAGGCTTGAATTAATTAAAACTCTTTTAATCTATATCCATTTCGACTTAATATTTGAAAAGCACTTAGACATTTTAAGTGGAGGATTTTTGCTTGCAAATATCTCATCATTTTTATTTTCTTATTTAGGTTTTCTATATCCTAACCTTACATCTCATATATCAATATGATATGGAAAGCATAAATAAGTAAACGTGCCTAGCATGCTCTAAGGGTGGGATGACCATGAGCTAATTGAATATTTGTATAAGAAATTCCTCGAATTGGTTTTACTTAGAGCCATAGGTGCACTATCTAGTTGATTTTAAGGGGGTTGATTAAATTTAGCTATTACATGAGTGTATCCTATACATTCATAGGTCTTCACAAGTTTCCATACCTCTATGGCCTCCTTTGCTCCATGTAACTTTTACATGAGAAAGAAATCCTCACTCCTAGTGATTTTACTCTCATAACATTTACAACGTAGAAATAAAGAGGCATGCAAGCCCCAATTTAATGCAACCCATTGCAAAAACTTGAAACAAATAAAATCAATATTACAGGCTCATGATCATCTCCATTCATTCATCATCCATTCAATAATTAAATAAGCAGTAAACAAATTTAGAATTAACAATTAATTCCAACACTTAAATGCTAATCAAATTAACAAATAATTGGTTATACATAACCCTTATGCAACATTTGGAGATTAACTTTAACAGGATTTAAGGATCTTGAAAAATGTCAAACATAATTTTGAGAACTTGCATAACACTTGTGCATCCATAACACATGATTTAACATCATTTCTAGCCACTAAAGGAGCCCAAAAACTCGCCCAATTGATGATCGGATACTGCTGGCTGAGGCAAGCACATGGCTGGGAAGTGAGTCTCGGTCACTACCATGCCAGTGTGCACCAAAGCCTGCAACAGCCCCTGTTTTGGGCCAAAGGCAAGTTAGGCCATTTTTGGCTCAATTTTTGTGCACCAAAAAATGCTAGAACTCATTCTAAACATTAAATCACACATTATGGACTAATTTCCAAATCTAAAACACATTTTAAAACTGGAAATTTAAGTGCTCAATCAAGCTTAAAAAATAAAGTTCAAGTAAGAATCGCATTCTTCAAAATTTCCAACAAAGCTCCAATCACATTGGATCCAAAAATGACCAAAATTATTTTAGAAAATCATCAACATGCTATATCAACATATAACATCATTAATGCTAAATCAACATTCAACATTAATAGCTATGAATTAAAACATACTAATCATATGAATTAACACTTAAAACACATTAGTATGCTTTCAATTCATCAATCAATGTGCCACACACAACATCATCCAAACACTCCAATCGATCATATGAATCAAGAATTTGGCGATCATGATCAATCCATGACATGAATCAATCATCAACAAAAAAATCCAAATCTAAGAATGATTTTGGCTTCGATACCACTTGAAGGCAAGTAGGGCACTAGGATCCAATTATAAAAACTTCAAAAGCTAAATAAACTAGTGCTTACATGCTAACCAGGATCAAATCATGTTTAAAATCTAGATTTAGATAGAGTGTTACCTTTAAATGATAATATCCAAGGAGAAAGTGGTGAACCTTTCACCAATCCAGAATCTACCAGAAACCGCGTAGTAGGAATGGAGCAATTTTTAACCTCATTAAAAACTCCTCCAAAATCTAAGAAAAAAATTGTGCAACCTCTTAACACCTTGGAGGAAATATAACAAAAAACTCGATTCAAAAAGATTTTTGGATCTCCCCAAAAAAAATTGCAAAATTGGTGCTCTACTTCAATGGATCTCCAAACTGTAGCAAACTAACTTGTTCGCCTCTATTGATATGATCCACATGCCAACAAAACATCCAAATTATCCTCACTATAAGCTAGAATAAAAGAGGATAATGACAATGGTGGAGGCCGATTTAAGGTAGGGAAGAAGAAGAAAAGAGCAAAGCTTTCAACACCTAAATGCAATTCTTGCTAGGAGTTTTGGAGGGAATTGCAAAAGATCTAGTTCTTTCACACTTTCAACAATCACCTATCCTCACACCCTCTATATCTATATATAAAGTGAGGTTGGTGTGATGCCAAGTTGGCATCACACCTTTTTCCACGTAGCGGCCAACTTGCATTGCCAAGGTGGCAATGCAAATTTAAATCCAATTTGAATTTCATGTGCATCTTAATTATATTTGAAATCTAATTTCAAGCTAATTAAAATGCTAATTCAAATGAACATTTTATTTGAATTTTTCCTTCAAAATGTGTTCTTCCCATCAATTGAATTAAACGCTTTAATTTAAGTAATTAACCATTAACTTAACTCTTAAGTCAACCAAGCTTAACTCTTAAGCTTCATTTTGCTAACTTAACTTTTTAAGTTAACTTGATCAATTGATGGTCACTTTGGTACCCAATAATTAATTCCTTAATTATTGGTCTAATTTAATCAAGCTAAAATTAACCTTTAAATTAGATACCTCGAAAAAATCGGTCCACTAGGAGAAATTCTCTAACTCTTAGAAAGTTGCTCCATCAACTAGGAAGGTAATTGGATTTTGTGTGTGACCTAATAGGTTCTACCATTCATTGGACATGGGCTCACAACTCTTTGTGACTTTTGAATATCATATATTCATTTTAGTTTGAAACACTTTTAAACTAATGAATCAATTCAATTAATCTCCATTAATTGAAGAGTACCCAATCTCCATGGTCGATGTCTAACCTCAAGCCCATGGAGCCCAACTAATTGGCCAAAATAAATGTTTTGGAGAACCATTATAGCTCTACGCTTACCATGCAAATATGGTCCTTCCGTCTCCTATCTCCTAAAAGAGGCCTAGGGTAAGACATTTGTCGGCTCCCCAATAACCTCAATATTATGTCTTTATTCCTAATATTCAATTCCCTTGTGTGATCTCATCTTTGAAAAACTCATTTTCCAAATTGTCACACTACCTTGTTCAAGGATTTATTAGAATCGACCATTATAGAATAATAGGAGATGCACTCGTTCTTCATCAAAATAAGGAGTCGGATTCTATCTTGGATCTCACAAACCTCTACGCTAAGTAGTTCATACCCAACCTTAACCTAAAAGACCCACTAAGTGGTCAAGGAAGAGTCAAAGCATGAGACCAGACACAAGGTTACCATGAATCCTTAGGGCAGAGAACTAGTAATATGCACTAGCGTAAGTTGGAGAAATTGCCACTACCGATTTGCCACTACGGCTATCTAGTAGATTCTATGGTGGGCCTTCAGTGCTTTATTCTCTAGCAAGCACCCACTGACATGCACCCATATCTTATACAGTTGCTCATAGAATGGAGCAATATCCAACTCTTGGATTTATGCATCGTTTAGTGCAAGTCTATCTGGATCTTAGATGCCCTGTCTCATAAGATCCTATGACTTGAAAGATTTAAAATCACGACTGTATGAGACTTATTCTATGGTCATCAAACCAAGTCCCGTAGTCATGAGTGATCTAAGGGCTTCATCTAAATGCGAGTGAAGTAATAAAGAGCATAAGATGAAGATGGCCATATAATGAATATCAATCAATCAAGATTATTTTTAAAGGAAATAGCTTTACAAGACCAATCCTATTGGCTTGTTGGGCACTATTCCAACACATACTTTGTTAGAGTACATAGAGTCCATTTTGGATTTCATGGTGTCTAGCCAATGTCCCAAGTATGTGTCAAACATAGCTTCTTCATTGATCTTCGGATCACTATCTGATTTGCCCGTCTCATGAAGGAATCCGAATCTTTTAGGTTGCTTCTTGATTCGGTCTAACCTTCCTAGAGGTTATGTGTAAGGCTCTTGTTTCTCATTTTGTTCCACCACTTGTGGGATTTGTTAATCACCTTGAACTTCATCAAGTTCAACAACAATGCTATTTTTTTCTAATAGAAATTGCTTTTCCAAAATGTAGCGTTTCTCAAAATAAACACCTTTTGTTCTGAGGGATCATAAAAATAATAACCCAAAGACTCTCTTGGGTATCCTAAAAACTTGCACAAGGTGGATTTACTATCCAACTTATTTTCCACTAATCGCTTAATGTAATCGGGAGACCCCCAAACCTTAAGATAATGATAAAAATGTGCTTTATCATACCATATCTCATGATGCCTTTTTGGCACTGACTTTGAACATACTACATTTAGTAATTTCACCGCCATTTTTAAGGCATATCTTTAAAAAGAAATGGGCACATAAAAAAATTACATCATGGAATGTACCAGGTTTAACAAGGTATAGCTTTTCTTCTCGGCTGCTCCATTGTGTTGGGTTATGCTGGGTGGAGTCCATAAGTCATTCAGATAACCTATGAATTTTGTACTTAAGTATTCTCCTCCTTGATCCGATTGAAGAGCTTTAATACTAAGTCTCTTTTGCTTTTCTACTTCATTCATATACTCTTTGAGTTTTTTAAAGGTTTCAGATTTCTACTTCATAAGATAGACATGTCCAAACCGACTATAATCATTGATGAAAGTGACGAAGTAAGAATAACCTCCTCTTGTACTAACTCTTAGTGGGCCACAACTATCCGTATGGATCAAATCTAAAAAGGAGCCTTGGTTATTTTTCCCTTTAAACAAGATTCACAAGTAGGAATGTCCTCAATGCCAGTAACATTTAGTAGTTTGAGAGCTTCTAACTTGTTCATCCTATTTTCAGAGATATATCCAAGTCTTGCATGCCATATGATGGATTTTCTTGCTTATTTAATTTTCTTTTACTTGATTAAATGTGTATTAATGAAGGATGAGAATCAAGTATGTATAATCCGTTATTTAATGTACCTTGTGCAATCAAAGAACCATTCTTTAATGCTTTCTATATCCCATTCGACATAGAAAAATCATATCCTTCATTATCAAGAACAGGAATAGAAATAATATTTTTAACAAGGTTGGGTACATAATAACAAGGATTTAATACAATGCAAGTATTCCCTAAGTCAAACTTGATGACGCTTTAGACCATGGAGGCAACTCTTGCTCCATTTTCTAGGCGAAGGATCATATCCCATTTATCAAGACTTTTTCTTCTTTTTATCCCCTGTAACGAATTACAAAGGTGAGAGCCACACGTGGTATCAAATACAAATGAGGAAAAATTAGTCGTCAAGTGCACTTTAATAAAGTACATACCTTTCTCAAGGGTTGCCAGGTAAGCTTTGCAATTTCTTTTCCAAGGCCCTTTTTCGCCACAATGGAAACAACTTGCATCGGGCTTAGATTCTTTCTTTTTCTTGACTCCTCCCGAACTCTTCAAGATTTGCTTCCCTTTAGAGGAATAACTCTTCTTCCTTTTACCTCTCTTTCTAGGACCTCTAGACTTAGAGCTAGAAGTAAACATAAGAGGCCTTTTCTTTTTCATTGTTGCCTCAACGGTCACCAACATGTTCACTAATTCATTAATCATCACCTCTTGCTTGGACATATTAAAGTTCATAATGAATTGGTCGAATGAGGAAGGTATTGGCTGTAGGATCAAATCTACGTATAGGTCATTGTCCATGATCACATCAAGTTGTCCAAGCTTCTCGATGAGTCCAATCATCTTGAGCCCTTGATCATGGACACTAGAACCCTCAACCATCTTTAGCCTAAAGAGCTCTCTTGATAAAGAAAACCTTTTGTGTCTTGTTTGTACATCATATAACTCTTGTAAGTGTTTGTAGATCTCATAAGCATGTCTTATATGCTCATGAGTCTTTTAGAGCTCATTGATCATGGAAGCTATCATGAGGTATCTCGCTTGTAGATCATCATCTACAAACGTAGTGAACAATTCATGGGCTTCATCGGTGGGGTCATCACCCAAGGTGTCTGACGGACTTTGATCAAGAACATAGTTCCCCTTTTCAGAGTCTAGAATTGTCTTGAGGTTTCTCAATCAATCACGAAAGTTTGGCCCGATTAATTTATTGGCTTCCAAAATAGTGTGAAAAAGATTCTTAGCCATTTTATTTTTGAAGATTTTGAAAATATATTAGAGGCAAAAAAGAAGAGTATAAACATATGATTGAATATTGATATTAGAAACATATTCATGGTCTTTCAAGTATATTTTTCTCCCACTATTTTATCAAATCCTTCACCCCCAAGAAAAATTCGGGAAATCTCATTTCCTAGTGAGAATCAAGACCCTAAAGACTTGTAAGTGGACCCCCCGTATCTGGATGTAAATCCACACACAATCCAAAGGTAAGAAACTTGTGCTAATTGCATCTCTATGAAACTTTTGATATATTTTGCCTCACTCTTCATGTAGATCCCCTAATCGGACGACCTTTACATTACTAGATGTTAAATCAAATCTACAAATCAAACTTGGATTCGAGACCGCTCCACCACATCCCCCGTATTCGAGTGTATAATGAATGGGAAGCCTCAAATCAAAGGTGCATCATATACTAAGTATATGGCCACAACTTTCCATCTAAGTGTGACCCCCGTATCCGGATATATATCACACAGAGATAGTAGAATCTTCATGCCACATACTATTGGTAGAAGGTATAGATTAATTAAAACTTCTTTTAATTTGTATCTATTTTGACTTAATATTTGGAAGCACTTAGACATTCTAAGTTGAGGGTTTTTCTTGCTTGCAAAGACTCATCAATTTTATCTTCTTATTTAGGTTTTTTATATCGTAACCATGCATCTCATACATTAATAAGATATAAAAAATATAAATAAGTAAATGCGCCTAGCATGCTCTTAGTGATGGGATGACCATGAGCCTTAACCAAGTGATGCACTTAGAGCCATAGGTGCACCACTTAGTTGATTTTAAGTGGGTTGATTAAATGTAACTATTACATGAGTATATCCCCATACATTCATAGGTCTTCATGCCTCTAATGGCCTTCTTTGCTCCATGCAACATTTAAATGAGAAAGAAATCCCCACTCCTAGTGGTTCTACTCTTATAACGTTTATAAGATAGAGATTAAGAAGCATGGTAGCCTCAATTTAATATAGTCCTTTTCAACAACTTGAAACAAATAAAATCAATATTAAAGGCTCATGATCATCTCCATTCATTCATCATGCATTCAAAAATTAAATGAACAATAAATAAATCTAGAATTGACATTCAATTCCAATAATTAAATGTTTATCTCATAAACAATTAATTGGCCAAGCAAGAGCAAGCATAACAATTATGCCACATTATTGAAGACTAACTTAAACAAGTTTTGAAAAGCAATCAAAAATGTCAAACATAATTTTTAGAACTTGTGTGCATCTATTATGTGTGAAATTAAAGACTTTTAGTCACTTAAGGTTGCAAAATTAACACTCAAAACTCTCCTAGACCACAACAGTCCATTTCCGGCCTAGCTTAGGTGCACGACTGGGTAGCAATCCAGCGCTAGGCAATGGCTGGTAGCATCATATTTTTGGGGTTTTGGCCTAGTCAAGTGAATTTTCGCCCAACTTTTGTGCACCAAGAAATTTAGGAAACCTCCTAAATATTAAATCACAAAATATAGATGAAATTTTAGATCTAAAACACCTTTTAAAAATGAAATTTCAAGTGCTCAATCATGCTTTCTAAAACAAGTTTAAGTATGAATCACATTCTTCAAAAATCTCCAATAAACTCCAATCATGTTGGATCTAAAAAATAACCAAAACACCTTAAGGACAAATTTAACATGCTATATCAACATATAACATCAACTAATGCCAAATAAAAATTCAACATTAGCAACTATGAATTAAAATATACTAATCATATGAATTAACACTTAAAACACATATTAGCATGCTTTCAAATCATCAAGCAAAGGAGCCACATGAAATATCATCTAAACACTCCAATCCATAGGTTAGATCAAGTATTTGGAGATTTTGATCAATCAATCACATGAATGAATCAATCAAAAATCCAAATCATAACATGAATTAGGCTCCGATACCACTTGAAGTCGCATGTAGTACTAGGATCCAATTATCAAAGCTCAAAAATGTTAAAATAACTTGGCTACATATGAAGCCAAGGATCTAAATATTCCATAGATTCAGATTTGGTAAGTAATTACCTTGATTTTCAGAAAATCAAAGAAAGGTGGAAGAAGATCTCAACTCCTTAAAAACTATATCCCCAGCGGCGCAACGGCTTTCCGGAAACTTTTGCCCCACCTAACGAATTCTGATTTGAGTGAAATTTGAACCAAAAGACCATCAACTTCTTGATGTATCTCCAGTAAAAATATCATCTCAAAGTAGATCTATAAATACCTCCAAAGGATTCTCCAAACTCACTGCCCAAAATAGAGGATCTCAAAAGGCTAGCAATCCAATTGTCTTACCTCTAATGAAAAGATCCACATACCAATGCACAATCCAATTCTCCTTAATATTATATGGAGAATAAAGAAGAGAAATTCAAGTATGAAGGCTTGATTTGGAGGTAGCAGATGAAGAAAAGTGAAGCTTCAGTACATGAAGAAAAGTGAAGCTTCAGCACATGAGGCTGCACTTGGGAAATTGGAGGAAAATTGAGAGAATCTAATTCTAGCTTACAAATCATATGTGGTGTCAAGTGGCCGCCCACTCCACACTCTATATCTATATATAGAGGAAAGATGGTGTGATCACACCTTTCTCAAGGGTGGCACCAACTAGCTCCTGAAAGTTGGCATGTGAATTTGAATTTTATATGAATTAGAATTTCATTTGGAATCTTCATTTCATGTCATGAAATGTCATCCAAATAAATCCTAATTCACACCAAATGAACATTTCATTTGAATTTTCCCTTCAAAATTAATTCTTCATTTTAATTAAATTAAACACTTTAATTTAATTAATTAACCTTTAACTTAACTCTTAAGTTAATTTGCTTAGCTCCTTAATTAGATCAATTTAACAATTAAATTGATCAAGCCAAAAATGACTACAAGTTTTATCAATCGGTCAACCTTCAAAAATTAGTCATAAAGGAACTTTTCTAACCCTTAGAAAATTCCCCTTTATCAAGTAGGATTTGTAATTGGCTTTTGTGTGTGACCCATTAGGTTCTACCATTCATTAGACTTGGGCTCACAACTCTTTGTAACTTTAGAATATCAAATATTCATATTAGTTTAAACTTATTTAAACTAATCAACTCAATTCAATTAATCTCCATAAATTGAAGAATACCCAATCTCCATGGTCGATGTTCAACCTCAAGCCCATGGAGTCCAACTAATTGGACAAAATAAATGCTTATGGAGAACCATTCTAGCTCTACCGTACCATGAAAATACGGTCCTTCTATCTCCTACCTCTCGAATAAGGCCTAGGGCAAGATATTTGTCGGCTCCTTAATAGCCTTGATGCTATGTTTCTACTCCCAATGTTCGATTCCCCTTTATGACCTCATTTTTGGAAAACTTATTTTCCAAGTTGTCTACTACCTTGCGCAAAGATTTCTTGGAGTTGATCATTATAGAATACATAGGAGATATACTCCCTTCACAACAACGAGGAGTAGTATCCCATTTGGATCTCACAGACCTCCATGTTTAAGTAGCTCATGCCTAAACTCCACCATATGACCCGCTATGTGGTCAAGAAAGAGTTAAAGCATGAAGATGTAAACATAAAGTTACCATGGATCGTCAGGTCAAAGGACTAATTATATGTACTAGCGTAAGCTGGAGAACTTGCCACTACCGACTTGCCTCCTTGGCTATCTAGTAGATTCTCTGGGCAGGCCTTCAGTGAACTTGTTCTCTAACAAACACCCACTAGTATGCACCTATATCTCATATGGTATTGCTTATGAAATGGAGCAATATCCAACCTTTAGATTTATGCATCGCTAGTTCAAGTCTATTCGGATCTTAGATGCCATGTCTTGTAAGATCCTACAACTTGGAAGATTTAAGATCACAATTATATAAGACTTGTTTCATGATCACCAACCAGTGCATGACCAAATCCCATAGTCTTCTGTGATCTAATGGCTTCAACTAAATGCCAGTGAAGTAAATATAAGCATAAGATGAAGATGGCCATTTAATGAATGTCATTTAATCAAGATTGTATTACAATTGAAATAGTTTACATGCTAATCTAATTGGCTTACAGGGCACTATTACAACAACTCCAACATAATAGATTAGCCGAGTGGAGAAATCGTACATTGTTAGAAATGGTATGGTCCATCATGGTCTTCACTGATGCTCCTATCTCATTTTGGAAATATGTCCTAGAGATGGCGGCGAGGCTACTAAATATAATACCTTCAATGTTGGCGCCAAAGATACCGCATGAGATGTGTTTTGGCAAAGTACTCTCTTATATATATTTTTTTTTAAGTTTGGGGCGTCTCCTGCCTATGTCAAAAGATTAGTAGCAGACAAGATAGATGCGAGATCCATTTTATGCAAGTTTATGGGATATCCAAAAGAGTTTTTAGGTTATTTCTTGTGTGATCCCTCAGAACAAAAGGTGTTTGTTTCATGGAACGCCACCTTTCTAAAATGAAGTTTCTATTATATAGAAAATGTATTGTCATTGAATTGGATAAAGTTCAAGATGATCATTCTATCCCACAAGCGGTAGAAATAAAAGAGCATCCTGAGCCTAGCGCACAACTTCCTAGAAGGTCAGACCGAATCAATAAGCAACCCAAAAGGTTAGAATTCCTTCATGAAATGGGCAAACAAATGGTGATCCAAGAACTTAAGAGGAAGCTATGTTGGACATAAATCCAGGTCATTAGCATAAGGCCATGAAATTCGAAATGGACTCCATGTACTCCAATAAAGTATGGACTTTGAAAGATCCACTGGAGGGTATCATACCCGTTAGTTGCAAGTGTATCTATAAGTGTAAGGTAGGAGTTGATGGAGAGGTTATGACCTTTAAAGCTAGACTAGTGATAAAAGGTTATACTCATAGAACTGGTATTGACTTCGAGGAAACCTTTTCACCGGTTGCTTTAGGTAAACAAATAGTGATCCAAGAACCTAAGAGAAAGCTATATTAGACATAGATTTAGGTCATTAGCATAAGGCCATGAAGTTTGAAATGGACTCCATGTACTCCAACAAAGTATGGACTTTGGAAGATCCATTGGAAGATGTCGTACCTATTAGTTGCAAGTGATCTATAAGTGTAAGCTAGGAGTTGATAGAGAGGTTATGACCTTTAAGGCTAGACTAGTGGCAAAAGGTTACACTCATAGACCCAGTATTAACTTCGAGAAAACCTTTTCACCGATTGCTATCTTAGGTCCATAAGGATTATGCTTGTCATAGCTGCTTACTACAATTATAAAATTTGGCAAATGGATGTGAAGACTACCTTTCTCAGTGAAAATATTGATGAGGAAATCTATATGGAGCAACTACAAAGTTCTACATCTAAAAGGAGTGAGCAACAGTTATGAAAACTCCAAGATCCATTTATGGACTAAAGCAAGCATCACGAAGTTGGAACATATTGATAAGACGGTCAAATCATTTGGCTTTATCAAAAATGTGTATGAACCATGTGTATACAAAAGGGCTAGTCAGAGTTTGATGAAGTTTATTGTGCTTTGTATTGATGACATCCTTCTCAAGGGGAGTAAGAAAGAAACGCTAGTGTGTACTAAAACATGGTTATTTTTACAATTCTCCATGAAGGATTTGGGAGAAGCATCATTCATATTGGGAATACAGATGTACAAAGATAGATTAAAGAGCATATTAGGGCTCTCCCAATCAACGTAATTGACAAGATACTGAAGAGGTTTAGCATGGAGAAATCCACGAAAGGGTACCTCCTAATAGGACATAGCATTCATCTCCAAGTCTATGGCTCTTAAGACAGAGGATGAGAGAAGAAAAAGTATCCCATACCTTATGCATCTGCTATTGGAAGCATAATGTATATCATTTAATGTACGAGACCGGATGTAGCTCACACTAGAAGTGTCATGAGCCACTACTAATCTAATCCCCATGAGAGTTACTGGGAAGCCATGAAAGCAATCCTTAAGTACTTAAGAAGAACTAAGGATTTGTTTCTCATATACAATAATGGAAAACTGAAACTCAAAGGGTTTTTGGATTCTAATTTTCAATTCAATGAAGATGGCCTCAAATCTACTTTTGAATTTATATCTTACCTCAATGGAAGCATGGTGATTTAGAAGAGTTCCAAACAAGACACCATGGTCGACTCTGCTACTGAGGCAGAATACATTGCAGCATTGAACACCGCAAAGGAATATGTTTGGATGAAAAACTTCATCTAAGAGTTGGATGTAGTGCTTAGCGTGTAAGAGCCAATAGTTGTGCATTGTAACAACAATGGAGCAATTGCATAGGCAATGAATCTAAGATCTCATAAGTAATCGAAACATAAATAAATATGTTATCATTTGATTCGTAAGATTATTGATAGAGGCAACATTCAAGTAAATTTAGTTACCTAGAAAGAGAATATATCAAATCTACTATATAAACCCCTAAAAGCAAAAATGGGTCTTTAAGATATCTTGAGAAGATGAGCTTGAAGGTTATAAGGAATTGGCTTTAAGGTAAGTAGGAGATTATTGGAATAGTATCTCGCAATTTAATTGGATTGGCATGTAAAACTGCTCTGCCTGTGATACAATCTTGATCGGATGATATTCAATAAAATGGCCATCTTCTTCTTATGCTCTGATGATTTCTTCACATGCATTTAGTTGAAACCCTTAAATCATATAAGACTATGGGACTTGGTCATGCATATGATGGTGATCATGAAATAAGTCTCTATGGTCATAATCTTAAAATATTCCAACTCATGGGATATCTAAGATTTGGATAGACTTGCACTAAGAATATATACTCCAAGGAGTTGGATATTGTCCCATTTCATGGGCAATCTATTTTATACATGGATGCGTGTTAGTATGTGCTTGTTAGAGAACAAGTTCACTGAAGACTCACTTAGAGAAACTACGAGTTGTTGTAGTGGCACATCGGTAGAAGCAAATTCTCTAGCTTACGATAGTTTATATAATTAGTCCTGTGACTTGAAGTTCCATAATAACCTTGTATTTAGGTCCTTGTGCTTTGATTTTACTCGACCACGTAGTGGGTCGCCCGGGGCTTAGTTAAGGCAGAAGCTACCTAAGTATGGAGTTCTAAGATGGGATCCATTTTGCTTATTTGTGAAGAATGTGTTTATCTCTTATATATTCTGAGATGATCAATTCCAAGAAATTCTTAGGCAAGGTGATTGACAATTTGGAAAATGAGTTTTTCAAAGTTGAGGTTATAATGAGGGATTGAACATCAAGAATAGATACATAGTTATCGAGACTATTAGGCAGCCAACAACTATCTTGCCTAGGCCTATTTCGGGAGATAGGAAATGAAATAACCATATTTGCATGGCAATTGTAAGTGATAATGGTTCACCCTAAATTAATTCATCCAATTGGTTGGGCTCCATAGGCTGGTGCTAGACATCGACTATGAAAATTGGGTACGTATTCTTCAGTTAAATGAGATCAATTAATAGAGTGATTAGTTTAAAGAGTTTAGACTAATTGAAATATTCAATATTCAATAAATCACAAACAGTTGTGAGCCAATATCTAATTAATTAGTGAACCTAAAGGGTTACATACAAAAGCATAGAATACTTTCACTTCATTTGAGAAATTATCTAAGGAGTTGGATAATTAAAGTGATCAAGTTTGGTGGAGAGAGAGACCAAGTTGACTAATTATTGTCTGGTCACTATGGCTTGACTAACTTAAGTGTTAAATTAATCAAAATAATTTAAAGAGTTAAATTAGACCAATTAAATTAAGGAGTTAATTTAATTGGTGCCATGTGCCAATTTAATTATTGAAAGTCAACTTGAAGAGTTAAGTTGATTTAATTAACTTAAAGAGTTAAGTTATTTAATTAAGGAGTTAATTTAATTAGTATGAGAATCTAATTTTGGAGGAAAAATTAATGGAAGAGTCCATTTGATAATTGATGAGTTGGCATTTTAATTTGACTAGAAAATTATCATCCAAGTTGGCATAGTGAGGAGTGTGTGATGGTAGCATCCAATAGCTTCCACTTCACACTATATATTATCGCCACACACCTCGTATGGCCAGCCACTTATGCTCTATTTTTGTGGTGATCTCATCTGTTGAGAGAAACCACTTACTAGATTTTTTCCAACAACTTTCTGTCAGCAAAAACTTCCTCACACCTTTCTCCATCTTCCTCCTTTCTCCTCCTCTAATTTTTAGCTAATTGAGAAAGGAGTGAGAGTGTTGTTAGGTGCGTGGATTTCCTTTAGAGGCACAACAGTTGATGTGCTTTAGATTGGTGAATCTAATCCTTCAAGATAGAAGCAGATATTTGGTTGGCGATTTTTGGTACATTTTGCCACTATTTTGTAGCCATTTTTCTATCATCTTGGAGGTGTTTTTCTCAACAAAAGTTGCTAGAGTTGATGATCCAAGGCATAAAGTAGGAGATCCTTGGAGAAGAAGACGGTGATCTTGCTTGAAATGAGTTCCATTGAAAGATCTTGCAAGTTACCTTTAAATCTCTCTTTTAAGGTAACTTCTCTAGCCTTTAAATCTACCATTATGGCATGAAATTAGATCCTTCAGTTGAGGATGTGTAAGTTAATTTTTGCTTAATTTTTGTAATTATTTTGGATCCTTGCACCTCCTTTTCCTTCACATAAAACATAATAAACTGTATCGAACTCCCACCAGCCTTTTGTACACATGGTCCATTCACATTTTTGATGAAGCCAAACGATTTGACTGTCTTATCAAAATGTATGTTCCAACTTTAGAATGCTTGCTTTAGTTTATAAATGGACCTTTGGAGTTTGCATACCTTTTTGCCGACTCTCTTTGGATGTAAAACCTTATGGTTGCTCTATATAGATTTTCTTATCAATGTTTCCATTGAGAAAGGCAGTTTTAACATCTATTTGCAATTCACATAGTTGTGATAAATAGCTATGCAAGCATAATCCTTATGGAGTTAGGCATAACGACTGGTGAAAAGGTGTTCTCCAACTTAATGTTGGGTCTTTAAGTTTGCCACTAGTCTAGCCTTAAAGGTCGTAACCTCTCCATCGATTCCAAGCTTATGGTTATATATCCACTTGCAACCAATGGGATACTATACCCTCTGGTAGGTCAACAAAGTCCATACTTTGTTGGAGTACATGGAGTCCATTCACTACTCATTTGGCTCGTCTCATGAAGGAATCCAAACTTTTTAGATTGCTTTTTGATTCGGTCCGACCTTCTAGAAAGTTATGTATTAGGCTTGGGATGCTCTTTTATTTCTATCACTTTGTGGGATAGTATGATCATCTTGAACTTCACCAAGTTAAAAAACAACACCTTTTCTATCTAATAGAAACTCCTTTTCTGAAAATGTGGCGTTTCTCAAAACAAACACATTTTGTTCCGAGGGGTCATAGAAGTAATAATTGAAAGACTCTTTTGAGCATCCCACAAACTTACACAAGGTGGATCTTGCATCCAACTTATCTCCCACTAGTCTCTTGACATAGGTGGGAGACCCCCAAACTCTTAAAAAAATGTAAAAAGGTGCTTTGCCTAACCCCATCTCATATGGTGTTTTTGGCACCGACTTTGAGGATACTATATTTAGCAGCCTCACTGTCGTCTCTAGGGTGTATCCCTAAAAGGAGATAGGGACATCAATGATGCTTATCATGGACCGTACCATTTCTAAAAATGTACAGTTTCTCCTCTCAGCTACTCCATTATGTTAGGGTGTATCCGGTAGAGCCCATTGTAAGAGAATCCCATTCTCTCTTAGATAACCCAAGAATTCAGTACTTAAGCATTCACCTCCTCAATCCGATCGAAGAGCTTTGATACTAAGTCCTAATTTCTTTTCTACTTCATTCCTATATTCATTGAACTTTTCGAAGGCTTCGGACTTATACTTCATAAAATATACATGTTCAAACTAAGTGACATCATCGGTGAAGATAATGAAGAAGGAATAGTCTCCTCTTGCACTAACTATTAATGGACCACATATGTCCATATTAATCAAATCCAAAGGACCAGTGGATTGCTCCGTTTGTCCTACAAAAGGAGTTTCGGTCATTTTTCCTTTAAACAAGACTTACAAGTAGTTAGATCCTCTAATCTACTAACATTTTACTTATTTGAAGGCTACTAACTTATTCATCCTATTCCTAAAAATATGTCCAAATTCAACATGCTAAAGATATGCATTTTCTTGGTTATCTAATTTTCTTTTGTTGTTTTAATGAATGTGCATTAGTGATGGTGGAGAATCTAAAATGTATAAACCTTTATACATTAGACCAATGGACTAAGGTACATAGTAATAAGGATTTAGTACAAGCTTTAGAATCTATTAAGTCTAACTTAATATATGCTTTCGGGTTTGGCCACAACTTTTGTTCCTTTGCCAAGGCAGTGGATCATATCCCCATCACTAAGATTTATTCTTTTTTCCATCCTTTGTAACCAATTACAAAGACGAGAACCACATGTAGTATAAAAAAATCATGAGGAAAAATTTATTTTTAGGTGCACTTCAACAAACAACTTTTCCCTAAAGTTACAAGTCATTCATTGTACTTGAGCTTCTAATGACCCGATATGCCACAATAGAAACAAGTTGGATCCTTATTATCATCAATCATATTCTTGACTCCACTAGATGCTTTAAATGTTTGTTTTCTCTCTTTGAAAAAGAAAAACCTTTCTTCTTATCACCCCCTTTTCTATTTGCCTTTAAGGCTTTTAGATGGGAAGATGAAGTTTTGCCCTTTTGTGGTTGTCTCCACCTTGACTAATACTTTGGTCAAATAAACTCGGCAATGACTAAATGATCAAATCCCCTTAGAGATCATTGTCCATTACTATGTCCAAGTTGAAGACCTTCTCAACAAGCATAATCATCTCTAGACCCTAGTCGAGGACATATGACCCCTCAACCATCCTAGTTTGAAAAATCTCCTTTGACTGCACGAGCCTCTCATACCTTATTTGCTATACAACTTTTGCAAGCAATTGACCGAGGTATGTTTCAGTGTTAGTGAGACTTTTGAAGTTCATAGATGTCATCATGAGACTATGGGATGGGAGGTGACCCTCAACTTAATTCGTGAACATTCTACATGTCTCTTGATTTGATTTAATCTCTATAGGATTTAGAGCACCTTGATAGAGGATATATGTCCGTTTCTTGAAATCTGGAATGATTTTGAGGTTTAGTCAACCATGATAGTATGGCCAGGTTAGTTTTCCAAAATGATTCTTAGTGGATTTTTAAGCATACTAGAGATTTTGCAAAACTACATAAGCAAAGAAGAGAATATAAGCATTTGATTAAATTTTGATAATGGAAAACATGATTATGGTCTTTCAGTCATATTTTATTCCCACTATTTTATCAAATTCCTTACCCTCTTTAAGAAAATTGGGAAATCATATTTCCTAGTGAGAATAATGGTCCAAAGTCGTCACTTGTGGACCCACGACTTGTGAGATATCCACTTATCCTAAGGTGGGTAACTTTTACCAATTGCATTCCTATGCAATCCTTAATGTATTTTGCGTCACTTTTCATATAAACCCATGATTCGTGCGACATCTATACTACTAAGTGTTAAGTCGAACCTACCAATCAATCTTTAATTATAAATTCAACTATGATCATTCCATGACTCATGAGATAATGTCATATTGAATTTACATTAAAGTGCATCTCATGCCAAGGTAGTGATCAAAGCTTTCCACCAATAATGTGTCCCACGAGTCGTGAGTCTACACATGATTGTGGTAGCATTTCATATAACCTATATATTGCTAGAAGGCTTAGATTATTAAACTCGATCTAATTTTATCCAATTTGACTTAATATTTTTTGAACTTAGGCTCTTCTAAGTTGAGAGATTTGATTGCTTGAAAGATCTCATATTTTTTATCTTCACTTATTTAGGTTCTCTATCCTACACATTCATCACCATACATCAATAGGATAAAGAAAGCATAAATAAGTAGATAAACCTAGCATGCATCTAAAATTGGGGTAAGCATGAGCCTTAACCAAATAGTGCACTTAGAGCCATAGGTGCACTGCTTTGTCGATTTAGGTGGGTTGATTAAATTAATATATCCTATCTATTACATGAATATATCCAGTACATTCATAGGTCTTCAAACCTTTTTGATCCTCTTGGCCTCATTTGCCTCCTTGCAACAATTTACAAGAATAATGAAAACCACACCACCTAAGAGTGCTACTCTTGTAACATTTATAAGATAGAAAATCAAAAGACATGCAAACCCCATTTAATACAACACATTCAATGAATATTGAATTTTAGTTAAACCAAATTAAATGCTCATTTTCATTCCCATACATCCATCAACCATTCAACAATTAAATAAAGAATAGCTTGAATCCACTAATTAAAAGTTTATCACATAAATAATTAATTAGATGCAAAATTAGGCATAACTCTTATGCACTATAATTCTGCACAAACTTGAAGTGCATACTTAAATTTGATCTTAAAATCATGCAAAAATGTCTAACATTAGTTTGAGGAGTTGCATAACACTTATACATCAGAATTGTGTAGAAAAATTGAGTTTAGCAAGAAAAAATACACAAAAATGGCAAGACGGGCGACTCCTTGGCAGCTTGTGGCCAGGCCGCTGCCATGCTGGCTACCCAAGCAGGCTAAACAGGTGCTCACAGCACATCGCTACCTGCCCAGGATTGGTTGGCAGGCAGTAGCCCTGCCTCTAGCACCAAGAGGCACCATTATGTCTGTTTTGTGCACTTTTTCATGCCAAAATTCTTGAACACCTCCAAAACATTATTCTACATATATTTTTTGCAAATTTTCAGAATTTAAACACTTTAAAAACTGGAAATCAAAATCCTCAAAGTGCTTCAAAAATCAAACTAAAAAAAGAATCACTATTCTTCAAAAACTTTCAAGGCATCCAACAAAATTGGATCCAAAAAATTGCCAAAACTCTTTTAAGCAATAATCAACATGCTAAATCACACTACATCAAATTACACTTTTAGTAACAATGCATTTCATTACCATAACACTAAAATTTGTTACTTTATACTATTGGTAATGAATTTTTCGTTACTGAAGTTTCGTGTGGTAAAGCCAATCACTAAAAGTATTTGTAACGAAAATTATAGTTCATTACAAATGATGACCTTATGGTGGCGAAATTTATCTTCTCTAAAAGTTTTGTATTAATAACAAAACAATGTTAGTTACAATAGATTTCTATAGCGTAATGAAATACTTAGTTACGAAAACATTGGCAGTTTTGTTGCCTTTTATTTTTCATTACCAATGTATATTATAATAATATTATTTGTTTAATTTAGTATCGTTACAAATTATTTTTGTAACAAAATATTTGGTTACGGTTAGTTAAATAATATTTCAATTTGAGTGAGCTTCTCATTACTAATAGAATACATAATTTACAATTTCGTTACAAAAATATTAAGAGTTTTGTTACAGTTAATATATGCAACTAAATGTTTCGTTACCTATGACTTATAAGATTATAATATTTTGTCACAAATAAGCAATGCTTTAGTTACAAATAATTAATTTCTTGATTAAGAATGACTAATTTATTTGTTATGAATTAGTGAAATTCATTATAGATAAGTAAAACAATTCGTTATGGATACATCAAATTAGTTTGGTACGATTAAGAAAAGTAACAAACAAAATCCGTTACCAATAAATTGTATTTGTAACATTAAATTTTTGTTACAAAAAGTGTTACCCCTTCCCCGATAAGTAAAACAATTCGTTATGGATACATCAAATTAGTTTGGTACGATTAAGAAAAGTAACAAACAAAATCCGTTACCAATAAATTGTATTTGTAACATTAAATTTTTGTTACAAAAAGTGTTACCCCTTCCCCGCCCAAATTCAATAGCTCAATTTGGATATTAAAATTGTAGAAGAAATTCAAATTTGAAGTATACCAATATCCTAAATATAAATAATTCATAGTCATTCATTCAATAAACAAAAGAATAAGTGCATCCATCCATCCATAGACATAACAGTAACTGCATTTATCTATCCATAGACATAAGTATAACTTCAAAACATTCATCTATCCATAGATATAACAATAACCATTCATGTTATGTGAATCCGACACGCTTGAGTGAATTCTCATTCATTTGTTCTTTCATTGGTGAGGCTTCAAACCATACTCAATTATCTCATGAAATGTTTCCTTCTGCACATTGTGACATAGCAATTAGATTCTAATTGATAACAAAAGAAGTGACAAATTGCAAGGAATTTCTTTCCATTTGTAGGTTCCTTCTTTCTACATGAACACACAATCAAAACCAACAAAATTCCAATCTACTATAGGCTTTATTTTCAGAAATGATTGTATCAAGTAACAATAGAAACCAATAAACCGATAAGGAAATCAAATTTAAATCCCCCTAAAAAAATATGAGGAAGAGTTTTAGCTCGACAGCTTAAGTGGCAAAATATTATTAATGCAACCACAATCTCCATTGTTAAAGCTTAAGAATGACATGATGACCCATTGAATTCACTTGAGTTTGAGAAAAGTAAGTTAATTTCTAATAGATAATAGAGAAATGCAGAGATGGCTACCAATTGTTTGTTCATTTTTGCTTCAACAAGATGAGCTAAGAGCTTTCCATCTCAATCTGCTGAAGTAAGAGACTAAAAAAAAGTTAAAAACTGTTTCACCTTATGCAAAGATAAAATAGGCATATTCAACTTAAGTACCTGAGATAGCTATACAAAGTCATCAAATTCTGGGTGAAGAAGAAGGTATACAATATTAACTTTGAGGGTAAGCAAGATAAGTAAAATAGATTAAATAAAAAAATGAAATGCATTATAATGTACCTATTTCCTCATAAATGGAAGTAAGAATCCCATTTTTCTTCTAATTTAGCCATCCAGTAGGTCAAATATTGGGAAACTTCCTTGATTATTTAAGCATCTAGAAATTAGCACAGTAAGTTCATTCCCCGGATACACAAATGATTTCACTCAAGTTTCAGTAAATTCTAGTACACTTAAATTACCTTGCAATATTCTATACGATAAGGTAGAGATTAGATAAGAGTCAAGAGTCAAATTAAGCCTAAATTTTGGTAAAAGTTATTTATGAGATAGCCAAAATTAATAATCACTAAGACAAGAGGGTTCTAGCACAGAAAAGATCAGCACCACCAAGTCCCATGATGCTTTTAATTAGTATGTACATGCCTGTCCAACAAAGGACCTACAAAAAGTGTAAACCAAATGCTTATATATTAAAGCAATCACATATTTGGAGACTCACCGTGCCATATTTTCCTTTTTTGCACTTTCTCGGCAACTTCAAAATCTGTGAGCACAAAGCTTTTGAGCGAAGTTAGATTACTGGTACCTGTATGCTAGTGGAAAGCTAAAGGCAAAACCAAAGGATATCATCTATTTGAATTACTCACTATTTTTTTTAACTCAAAATAGGTTTAGGATATATTAAATGCCAAAAGGAGATTACATGATAATAATGTTTGATCGAAATTAAAACAAGGAAGTACTTACTTCCCTTGCAATGCTTTAAAATATAGGAAATTACTACACATATCCTCTAAATAAAAAGCCAAGAAAGTACCAATTCAAAACAAAATCAGGAACATATCTTTTTGGCCTAATTTGAAGCAGATTGCAATAATTCATCCCAATTCCAAGCCCAACAATATTACCTATTTCAGCATTTGCAAGAGGTGGCCAAGGCCTGGATGGAAGAAGACCTTGGTTCGATTCCATATTGTGGAAGCGTGAGATGTTTTGCTATAGCCATAGGAATACCTCTGGACCTAGTGTTCGAGTCCCCATATTAACAAAAGCTAGGATTTTGCTTCTAGGTCCAGGTATTGAGTCTCCTTTGCAACAAAATTCTTTTACAATTTGTCAAAACAGCCTCTCAAGAAAGGCCCAGGTTCAAATCAGCATTCTAGTAGATTTAGCAATAGAAATTAAAGAAAAATAGCACCCGAGCAAAAAAATCACACTATTAAGGCTTGCACAAATTGGAGATTTAACCAAACGCCAAAAATTCCTTTACTTCCATGGAAAAGGAAATTAATTGCAGATCCATGCTCAAGCAAATTCAACCTCCCAAACCACAAAAAGCAATAGATTACAGCAATAATTAGGGCCAATCTCAGGAACTATTCTAGAATTTAAGAGTAGCCATCAAAACAAGATTCCAATCCACGAAGAGATATGCCAAAAATTAATGGGAGAAGATAACATGCCAACCAACAGATACTAGTAAAACAAAAAAATAAATAAAAATTGTTGTTTCAAAGCATAACCAACAGAATAAAATTGAAGCAGCAAAAGGATTCATAGTTCACATCCATGCTCCAAGCTATTACTGAAACCTAGATAGTCCACTCTTGAAAGCAGAAAGTGTGAGGAGTTGCTGCCTCAAAATAGAACCTTAAACTCTTCAAAAGAACTAATTAGCAACCAAATATATTCAATAACAGGCCAATCAATTCCTAATTGTAATATGCAAATCTTAACTAACATTATTAAGCCAAAACACAGCTCAAAGTTGACAATAGCCAATTCAATAGCAACAGGCCAAATAAATATCACCCCAGTCAACATCAAAAGAAATGTAAAAGATCAGAAACATCAGGATGGATAGCCCTTAACTTTCAACTATCTAGACTTTCTTTTACTGCGAGTTTCAATCCGGTGTGTCCACTTATCCTCCAATTAAGCTCTTTGGATGTCTTGGGCATCATCAGCATCTTGAAAATTTTCAACGGTAGACAAATTTCTAAGAGGTTTGAGGCCCAAAGCTTCATTATAGTTTATAAGAGGGTTTAAGCTAAGGATATAGTTATTATGAGGTATGTTGTGAATAAGACCAAAAATCTGGGGATTGGATAGTGGAGGGGAACTGAATGCCAGATTTAATAAGGGTAAGAAGGGAGAGGCTTGAGCATAGTATTTGGGGAGAGGCTAAAGAAGAGGAGAAAGTGTTGGACTCGATTGACAGAAAGGAGGCGGATCAAGGGCAGCAGAAACAGGGTTATTAACACAAGATTGTCAACAGAAATTGTTTGAGCAACATTATCACTAGTTTTACTCATCACATTTCCATCTACACAATTTCCATCTATAGTATCAATAATCTCATTGTCATCTTCATGAGCGCATAAAACCAAGTTAAGAAAACCATCAACCACATTATTATCAGCATGGGATCGCAAATTCTTCTCTATTGCATTCATTAAAACCAGAGCTAGTTTTCTCTAACACAGTAAACTACAAAATATTTTAGGAAAACCATAACTTTACATATTCTTTTTATCGATCTGACCAAATCCCTAGGGAACATGTACATAGACTGAAAACAATTAACTCAGAGTTCATACTTTCCACACAGTCGTATGAATGCCAGCTCCATTGGGGATGCCTTGTGATGCTAGCTTCATCAATTCTCCCATATTTATAACCTTCGTTGATAGCTAAGGTTAACAATAAAAATAAAGATACAAATTAGCACATAAAATTAGCTAGAAAGCTAATAAACTGGAAGGGATTAGATAAGTATTAGAAAGTAAGGACAAGAAAAAGAAGATCAAAATGCCAACAAAATGTTTATTTAATAGTTGACCACTAAACTATGTGCACAATGTCCTATACCTTGACCCGGGAGAACACTTTGTAATTTGAGTCATATTATTCATTAAAATGATTCTGCCACTCTCAATGTGCCTGTATGTATTGTGGAGAGAACAAGCAAGATAACATCCAAGTAACATAAAGCATATAATATTCGTAAACAAATTAGCCATAAGATATCAATACTCCAAGAGCATATTAATTTCACATCAGGAAGAGGCCTAAAAGTTAATCTATGGAAATCCTAGGATCCATATCTTCAAAGAAAGAAAATGACCCTCCTTTATACTTGGATAAAAGTCTATTGACATAATTTGAATGATTTGGAAGAGTCAAGTTATTTATTAAACTATTCCTAGATCTTCGCATCATCGCCATACCACAAGTTTCTCCAGATACCACCAATCATCCTCAAGGCAAGGGGCCAACATGGACACAGTCAATGTGATAGCATGGGCCATTCAGTATCTCATCAGACAAAGCTCTTAATTTGTTTCAGTCACAACCCTAAGCACTAGAAAGATAAACTAACTAATTTTCCAAAGGAATAGTGAACTTGTATAAAGGGAATAAGGGAAAGCACTTTTGCTGCCTACGCACATGTTTTAATGGATAGGGTTTACGATGAGTTGCACATATAACGCCTAATGCCCTACATGATTAACTATTTCCATTTTGTAAGTACACAATTCATAGAGATGATGAAGATACCTATCAGCAATCAGTTGAATAGATGGAGAAAGAGCCTATAAACAATAATGTGGAGGCCAAAACCGTGGGAAGGGTATCTTGGTTGAGGTTGAATTACTACAATAAGTTGTACAATAGCCAATTATCTCAGTGCTACTTGTATTTACATGACAACTTAAAACAACATGAATAAATTAATAGTCAATCAGGGCTCTTCAAGCATTGAAGTGAGTATGAGCAACTTCAAAAGTTTCCATGTAAATTTCAACTCATTCTTCTCAGTGCCAAAGCGCAAGAACATGCATTCTCAAGTAAACACACAAACACCGGAAGCATATGTGCATAATTGGTATTTGAATGTGCATATGAGCATTAGAGAAAGGGGGAGAGAGGGGGACAAAATTGAAAAAACCTCTTGTAAAAGCTGAGCTTGCCTAGAGATATCTTCAGTAGGAGGAGGCGCCAGCGATGTAACTGCACCACCAACAGATGCCATAGAGTTGGCGGAAGAGCTTCAATTATCTTCATCACTGTGACAAACACTACTATTACTATCATAATTGCTACTCAATGGATCCCTAATTTTCCCTTTCCCAGCATTAAAAGTGTGAACAGTAGAAGTACTTGGAAGAGTTGGTGGCTCAACAATTAGGCCGCAGTGGGCTTGACGACATCATTTGAAGGGGTTGATGGAGGCTGGTGAGGAGAGGACAAGAGGGAGCTGTTGAGCCAATCGAGAACTAGTTTGTTTTCCATAATCAACAAAGATCAGTTGAGGATTCTTGTGTGTTTCTATGTCTTCTATAGTAAAGTTCTTGAGAGAGGGATGGGTTTTTTAGTGTTTCACACTTCAATTTTTGTACTGAAATAATAATCAATAGTATGGAAAAACCCCTTAAATTCTGGAGGAGTAGATGGACGAATATCACCAATGTATTATTTAAAAAAGTAAATATCCTTACACTATAAAAATTTTAATAGATGTATTGAGTGTGCCAAAATTACTAATATCTTATTAAGTGTATATCACAAAGTTATTAGTAATTCAAAATTTCAAAATTTCTAAGTGTATATCACAAAGTTGTTAGTATATCACATCAATTATAATCAATTGAGTATAAATATATGATCAAGATCTTCACAAGAATAAGATTTTGCATTAGATACTTTATTATTAATTTATTTGAAAAAATATGAATTTTTTATTTATATTTTATATCAATTTAATTTTAAATATAAATAATTACTTTAATTAGTATTACAATTGGTATGTGTTCGGTAAAATGTACCTAAAATAATTTCAATATTCAAATACAATAATTTAAAAATTATATATTTAATATTAAAATTATTTAAAAATTATATATTAAAATTATTTTCGGTGCATCGCACCGGGCACATGCTAGTATGTTAATACCTAACATATATCCTATAGGATATAAGGTCAATTTCGAACACATATATCAATCATTAGATTTACATTTGGATAACACCAGTTTTATCCAAATCCTATCTGTTTACAGTTCTAGACTTCTCATCCAACTTGGGTTGTTAATAAATTATTGGTATATGGATTATGGGCCTCATTTATATTTAGGGATGTTCCAAAAAAATAAAAATCGATCGAACCAACCGTAAATCAAGAAAACTAAATCAAACCTCACCTAGGTTCGATTTGGTTTTTTATTTTTTATTTAAAAAAAAATCAATTTTCAAATTGCTTTGGTTTTTTCTCTCAGTTAATGAAATTAAAATTGAAAATTGAAAATTTTCTGTTCAATTCGGTTAATCGAACCAAAAATTGAATTTTTTAAGTTTAAGTGTAATTTTTCAAATAATGTAAATGTTAATATACTTTTAAGTTTTGGGGATAGATAAAAGGAGATTTTGATAAGGTGAAATAATTGAGAAAAAAATAAGTAAAATTGGAGAAGAGAAAATAAAACTATATTGTCTTTATTTCATAAAATATAATTAATTTTATCATCTTATTACTAAACATAGCAAAATAGTTATTAAAAACCTTACGTTTTACAAATAGTATAGATATTAATATATGACATATTGACATATAATTATGATACATGAATAATTTATAATTATGATACAAAGAGAAAAAAATAGATAAATATGATTTTTTTATTGTACGAACTAATACTATTACATATCAAAATAGATTATTATGATTTAAAGAGCAAAAAATGTGATATGAAAAGAAATTTAAAACTTTTCCTTTCAATTAATTAATTAAACTTATATATATTATAGGGTATATTGATCAGTAAAATTGAAATTTCAATTTTAATTGCAAACTACAAGATTGGATCCTATTCATGTGATATAGTACTGTAGTGCATAATGTAGGCTAGAGTAGCATTAGAATCCATAAATCAACATTCTTAAGTATGAAATAAACTAAGCTACTCGAGCTCCCAAGGATCTAGACATTCTATAGGTCTAGATTAGGATATGAAGAATTGCCTCTTGTAGCTCAAAATCAAGGAGAAGATCAACTATCTCTCACGAGTCCAGAAACTGTCTAGATCTGGCACAACAGAAAGATGACAACAATTGTCCAGGATAAACTGCTCCAAAATTCACAAAATTAAATATGGAACATATAAACACACAAGGGAAGCTACTAGGAAAAATAAGAGCTAAAAACCCTTCTGGATCATTTGATAAAAATTCTCCAACCAGAAGCTGCTGCAGGTGGATCTCCAAAACCGAGCAAGTCAATCGCCTTGCCTCTATTGATATGATCCACACACCAAACAATCATCCAATTTCCCCTCAGTAGAATCTGGATTTATAGAGGAGAAAATGAGGTATAGGAGGCCAATTTTCAGGTTCGAAAGAAGAAGAAATGCAAAGTTTCAACTCATGATGCAATGCATGGAGAGAGAGATTTTGGAGGGAATGCAAGAATCTAATTCTCACACTTTTCGGCAGCTAATTTTGAATTTTGCATGCTTTCTATATCTATATATAGAGAGTGGAAGGTGTGATGCTAGATGGCATCACACCTTTCTCAAGGTGACCGCCCAAGTGGCATGCCAAGTTGGCAAAATTCAAATTCAAGTCTTACTTGAATTTCAAGTGCAATTCAATTTCATTTGGAATCTAATTCCAAATTAATTAAGATGCTAATTTAAATGAACACTTCATTTAAATTTTCCCTCCAAAATATATTCTTCCCATTAATTAAATTAAACACTTTAATTTAATTAATTAACCTTTGGTTTAAATCTTAAATCAAGCAAGCTTAACTCTTAAGCTTAAATTAGTCAACTTAACTCTTTAAGTCAACTTGTCCAATTGATGGTCAACATGGCATGGAATAATTAACTCCTTAATTATTGGTCTAATTTAACTCTTAAATTAGTTGATTAATTTAACACTTAAATTAACCAAACCAAATTTGACCGTTGGATTGGACCTTTGAAAATCGGTCACCAAGGGGTGATTTTTCCAACACTTGGAAAATTGCTCTACCAATTTTGGAAGCTGTTTGGCTTTTGTGGGTGACCTAATAGATTCTATCATTCATTGGACATGAGCTCACAACTCTTTGTGACTTTTGAATATCTTATATTCATTTTAGTTTAAAACTCCTTTGAAACCACTCTTTAGTACACTCTAGCATTTCTAGTATATGTGTGGTTATAGAAGAAATAATGGTATTTTTTCAGTACATAAGGGGCTAGTTTGCTTTGAATGATGTGATTATGAATGATATATAAACAAATGGATATATTTCAAGCATATCAAGATAAAGCAATACAATTTCATGTTTGGTTGGCAAGATTAACTAAAAAGTAAATTAAAATGAAACACATGATTTTATGATTATAACCTTTTAATATTTATTTTAATATATCTTTTTACATATTAATCAAGGATAATTTGGTCTTTTTGAATCTAATCCAACCCAAAGAAACTGTATCGAGCATCTTCCCTCTTGATCTATATTTCAACTTAACATTGGGCCAATAACTTATCATAAGTCCTATATCAAGGCTAGCAAATTGTAAATTAGGATTGATTGTGCATCTATCAAGCATAATCAACTGGAGCAAATAAGCCCTAGTGGTTTTAGGACAAATAATAAGAATACTTTAAAATATTAGTGCTTGTAGGAGAAATAATGATAACTATTAAATCAATGAGTGGTTCTTTGAACATCATATTTCGATTACAATATGATTTAATTGAATATATGCAGTAAGTGAAAAGGATAAATTTAGTACATTCCAAAATTAGTATCATAACTATTTTTAGTATACATAAATTTTCAATTTTATCATGATATCTCTAGATTTATTCTCAAGAAAATTAAAGCGTGAAATTTCTAAAATCGCATCAAGTAACTTCTATTTTATAGATAAAATTGGCTTTCTTCTTATAATAGTATAGATGGATAAATAATTTGTATAGTGGTTATGGCATTCATTTATACTTAAGTTTTATTAATAGTTCATTAAATTTAATTATAAATAAACTCTAAAGTAACACTTTCTCTACATTATACCATATCAGGATGACTATCTATAATTTACATTACCAATTCATGTAGTAAATGAATGTACACATAGTTGTAATGGGAAATTTGCTTTTTTAGTCCCACAATATAACTACATTTGTGCTGTTGGTCCCAGAAACTGACAGTTGATCACTTTACGTCCGTTTTTCATAACTTTATAAACATTTTTGGTCCTCTGTCCGATTTTTCGTTAAAAGTTGGATGAAACTGTTATATATTTATAAAATATACCTCTTAAGTTTAATTTATTTATGAAAATACCCAGTAACATTTTTAAAATATTTATTTGGTTATTTACATAGAACCCCTCAAGTTTGACTCATCTACAAATAAACCCAAACAAATTGCAATGAGCACCTAATGTTTTCCTCAGTAGAACATTTTTGAAAAATCATTAGCCTCCATTAATAAATTTGCTGACATCATTAGAAAATTTATGTGAAAATTCAAAAATATCGTCCAATAATTGTTTTGATTATTTTTGAAATAGAAATGTTTTTGGACCTATTTATAATATTTTTCATACAATTAGGGTGTAATTTTAATATTGTTTAAATTACTCATAACATGTCTAAATATATTTTATTATAAATAAAAAAATTTAAATATTGAACAATTCTGAATCCAAATTGAATTAAAAAATAAAAATTTAAAATTATAAACATATATAAAATAATTTAGATCAAATTTAATTAAATTTACTTAATTAATTAAAACACAGAATAAGTAAAAAAATTTAAAAAATCAAACCCATCTTTCAAATAATATAATATTATAATTTTAAACTACATACTCCATTGTATCAAAATAATAAATATATCTAAAATAATTTATAATTTAAAACTAAGTAATATAATAATTTAAAATTAATAATATAATTTTAATAATTTTAAATAAGTAATTTGATGATTTAGCCATTTTAATATAGTTGTAATATAAATAACTTATTTTAGATAATATAATTTAATATTTTTAAGTTATATAAAATAAGTAAATAAATAATCAAATTAGTACCTAATAGTATTTAAATTGATATTTAATAGTATTAAATTAATACTTAATAAATTAGTTAATAATAAAAAATAAATAATTAAAAAAGAGTCTTTTGTTTCTTCCCCCAAAAACAAACAAGCGCACCCTTCCCCTCCCCCCCACCCCGCTCGAAAACCCCCTCCAGCCCATGGCTAGTAGCTGCCATGGTCGGCTCCCTTCTCCCATCCCGAACCCCCTGCCCGACGCAAAGCTCCCAGCCCGCCCCTCTTTTCCCTAGTGCAAGCCCTCCACTTCTATCCTGATCAACCACTGGCCGGCACCAGGTGGCAAGTGACCAACCTGGTGCTGGTCGCTGGCCATGGCTGACATGGGTGGTCAGGGATGGGGTTTTATCATATGTATATATATGTATGTAGTTATATATATGTATTTCTATTATACATAATATAGAGGTATATATATCTATATATAGATTTAAATATATATTATTTTAAAATAGTTTTTATATAGAATTTTTACTGATTTAAATTTTAGTGTTTTATTTTTCTTCTAATTTTTTTTATTAAGGGTTAAATAGGCATTTCATATTTTGTGGTTTTTTTCCATAAATAAACTAAATTTTAGGGGTATCTGGGTAATTAGCCTTTTATATTTTAACGGTTTCTGTCAACATTTAATGGTGCGGGGCCAAAAATGTGGCACCCCACTCGGGATATGGCCCGCAAGGCGGAATGCCACTCAATTCAGTTCTATTAGCATGCAACAACATATCTGATAGGCCTATAAAAATTTTCATATAATACCAATAACATCAACAATCATCAATACCTAGCATGCTTCATACTTAATATGGAATTAATATTAGAGTGCTATATACCATACTAACAGTCCAACAACATTCAGACCAAAATATCGTCACCAGTATCAAGATTCATACATACCCAAAAGTCTAACATTCATTATGGCATATTACAACATCTTTAAAACAAAACATCCTAAGGTACATTCATATGTACATTCATTCTTAAACACTTATACAACAAACTCCAATTAGATCTACCAATCATCATTGTTCCTTGTCTCACACTTGTCTGAATAAAAATGAATAATACACAAGGGTGAGTTATAAGAACTAAGTGAGGATTAATGTAAAGCAATGTACGATTTTTCAAGAGTTGGAGTCTCAATGATAGCAATCACTGACAGTTTAACATAAGAGAAACAAAGTTCTGCCAGAATAAAACAATGAAGGAAGTCAGAATACTAGCAAATGCTAGGTCAGGATACTGTAACCGTCAGCTCAAAAGGCCCGGGATTATCTTGACCGATCCTACTTTGGAGGTTTAGGGTCATCTTAACCGATCACAGTCAGGAGAAAATGCAAATGGCTCAGTTGGCCTAGGATATCAGCTTAATCCAGACTGGGAACTCATTCTAGCCTTATTGCTCCTTGACCAGAATACAATTTAAGAATAACAAACCCAATCACGTATACAAGTCAATAAATCAGATGCAACATGCATATCGGAATATCCTTGTACCCCCATAACAGTACAGTAATAGATCAATTCGGTTCAGTTAAGTAAACAATTAGTTCAGAAGCACGAGCATGACAGCTCGGCAATACCAGTAGCTCAAGCATAAAGCTTGGCAATAACAGTAGCTGAAGCATAACAACTTGGTAATAACAGTAGCTCAAGCATAACAGCTTGGCAAGGCATTCGACCCATCAATTCTCCTATAAAAATCTTTCAGTTCAATCTATCAATTAGTACGTTTAATCAATCGATAGCTAGCATAGCAAAAATAGTAACAGCACATTCAACAAATTGATAGCCAACATGGAAGAAATAATAATAGTACGTTCAATCAACTGATAGCCAAAAAGGCGAAAGCAATAACAGTACGTTCAATCAATCAATGGCCAATAAGGTGAAAATAATAACAATACAGGACGACTTCAATCAGGACAATATCAAACAAGATAATAAAAGACAGTCAGTTTGTCATCAGAACAACTTTTGGAAACAAACCCTCACAGTGGTGTTTGATCGGTAACAAATACCGTTCAATTAGTTCATAGAATTCAATCAACAAAAAACAGTCAAATCCAATAATGATAGTCAATTACCTTTATAGGGGTACACAAAGGAATATCAAGACAATAGAACCTCACAAGGTTTAGAAACGAGCGATAAACGACAACGATAGCCAAGACAATAGAACCTCACAGCGTTCAAAAAGTAACAATAAACGATAACAATAGTCAAGACAATAGAACCTCACATGGTTCAACAGTTAACCAATAATGATAACGATAGCAAAGACAGGTATGAGAACATTAGAACCTCACAGGGTTCAATCACGATGAAATTGCTTTACCAAAATAATTACCAAATCGGTGAATCCTCACTTGAATAACCTTAACAAAATGCAAATCAAAGCTTATTGTTATGTAGGATCCAACTTCTTAGCACCTAACCAAAATGTAGGTTTACAGTTAAAAACTCATTTAATCATATATTTACAGTCATATCACTAGGAATCTAAAATCAATAGTTACACGGTGACTACAATAATTTAGATTTATTTTTATTTATCTCAATATGAAATAGACTATGCCTATCGTTATTACGAAAATATATCTGGAACTCATTATTAAATCGGTAAGGATAATATATAAAATCCCTAAATTAAATCAAAATCTTTTATAAGGTTTCACCATATTGTTTATAATAACTCAATTATAGTTAAAGATCCAAGTTTATCGAATAGGTCATGATTATGTAAAATTTAGGTTTTATCACCTATTTGGCTATTTAACCTATGGTTCACATGAAATAATACCATTCCGAGTTCTTAAGCTCAAGCAGCATTCATGCATGCCTTATTTTTCATGCATGGTTGTGTTTTCTGATCAATTTATGCATTTTCTTTTATTATACAATGTATTATGAAGATTGGAATGCATATATCTATATATATACACATACAAGTATATAGGGTTTTCTTTCGATAAATTACTCAAATCTCACTATCAAAGTAAAATTTCTATGATCAGACTTCGTGCATGTGTTCATTGCAATGAGGCGAGAAAACTGCCTCTGCGCCATCATCGAAAAATTCCACCACCACTAGGAGCTGTGTCTCAGTAAGATGAAGCAAACCCCCAAATAATTTCTTCAAAGGCCTTCGAATCGAAGCTCAATTGTAGCCTAAAAGCCTCCGCGCTACCAATCTCTGTTGTCGATTTTTGTTTAATTACGTCGCCATCCGTCGCTTAAACTTGAAACTAAAAACACGTCGTTACTTCCCAGGCTGCACTCTACAGAACCCATAACCTAGAACCCATGTTCGTCTGCTGTCTGCCAAGTTTCAGTTGCCATTTTTAGTGGATATGCTGCTTGATTCGCCGTCCATGTGGGGTCTGTGTGTTCCTGAAGCTAAGGAGAAGAGAATGGTTGGTTTACTTTTGTGTTTTGGGGTTCACCGAAGGATATCGCAGGAGAAAGAAAGAAGAGGGTGTTTGGTGTGGAAGAAAGAAATGTGATGATGAAATTAAAAATGTGATTATTTATGTATTTGACCTTTCTTAATTACAGATTGACCCCTAATTTTGTTAGTCTTTCACATAAGTCCCAAAATCTCCAAAGAAGGACCTAATTAAGTTTTATCTAACCACATATTAACCCACAAAACTTTTGAAAATTAAATAAAATTAATAAAAATTATAAAAAATACAAAATATTGAAATAAGGCATTTCTAGGGGTGTTACAGGCCCTCAATTCTTAAAAGAATCTAGTCCCCAGATTCTCACCTAGATATTGGAAAAGTTGTGGATATTGTTGGTGTATGAGATCTTTTGATTCCCATATTGCTTTTTCAACATTGTGGTTGCGCCAAAGAACTTTCACTTGAGGGATCCTTCAATTTCTAAGTTCTCAAAATTTTTGATCTAGAATGCTAGCTGGTTGTTCCTCATATGTGAGATCAGTTTGCAACTGTACACTGGTCTGAAGGATTATGTAGGAAGGGTCAGGCTAATATTTTCGTAGCTGTGACACGTGAAAGATATCATGAATTCCTATCACGTCTTGAGTTAACGCCAAGTGATACGCCATTAGCCCAACCCTTTTCCTTATCTCATAGGGACCGACATATCTTGGGCTCAGCTTTCTGCCTTTGCCAATCCTTCGGATACCCTTCATCAGAAATACTTTGAGAAATACCTGATCACCTACTTCAAATTCAAAATCTTTTCTTTTCTTATCTGCGTAACTCTTCTGATGATCTTGTGCAGCTTTCATCCTTTGCTTAATGATCTAAGTCTTTTCAATAGTCGCTTGAACTAATTCTGGTCTGATAGTATCTGGAAAGTTATGGCCGTTACCTTTGTATTTCTCAAGATCCCAGTACAATGGGGATCGATATTTTCTGCCATATATTGCTTCATATGGAGCCATTTGAATAGTGGATTGGTAGCTGATGTTATATGTAAATTCGATTAGTAGTATATGTCAACCCCAATTCCCACTAAAATCTAAGACTCAAGCTGCAACATATCCTCTAGTCGCCGGATGACCCTTTTAGGTTGTCCATCCATTTGAGGATGAGTAGTAGAACTGAAATTTAACCTTGTCCCTAAATGCTCTTGCAAGGCCTTCCAAAGTCTTGAAGTAAACTTTGGATCTCGATCGAATACGATGCTGACTGGAACTTCGTGCAGTTTGATGATTTCTTTCAGTTATAACTCTGCTAACTTTTCAACCTTATACTGTACCTCGACTGACAGGAAATGAGTCAATTTGGTTAGTCTGTCTATTATTATCCAAATACTATCATATCCTCTTCGAGCTGTTGGCAGGCATGATACAAAATCCATGGTAATTTGTTTCTATTTTCAATCAGGGATTGGGAGTGGTTGGAGCAACCCTACCGGTCGCTGATGCTCTTCCTTCACCAACTGGCATGTTAGGCATTTTCGTACATAGTCTGCGACATCCCTCTTCATTCCGTTCCACCAGAATTGCCTTTTTAAGTCTCGATACATCTTTGTGCCTCTTAGGTGTACTACGAACCTCGACTTATATGCCTTATTTAAAAGTCTTTCTTTCATTTCTTCAAGCACACAGATTCTCTTATGGAATAGCGGAGTACCTTGGTTATCAATACTGAACTTAGATTCCTTAGACTTCTTGACTAATTCCTTCTGTTCTAATGTCCAACTATCATTAGCTTGAGTCCACCAAATTTCTGCATACAATTCGAGTTGGACATTTACTCCAGCAAGCTAAACTTTCTGCTTCAATCTCACTACAACATCTGACTTTAGAATTTTTATCACTGTCGCTCCTGATATGTGAGCCATTTCAGCTCTGTGGCTTAGTGCATTTTCTACCACATTTATCTTTCCTGGGTGGTAAGAGATCGAGAAATCATAATCTTCAAGAAATTCCAACTATCGATGTTTGGTCATATATAGATCCTTCTGTGATCTCAAATATTTGAGACTCTTGTGGTCTGTGTATACCTCAAATGTGGCTCCATAGAGATAATGTCTCCACTTTGAAAGTGCAAAAATGACTGTGACTAACTTTAAATCAAGAGTGGGATAATTCACCTCATATGACTTAAGCTTCCAGGATGCATAGGCGATGACTCATCCCTTTTGCATCAACACACATTGAAGTCCTTTCTTAGAAGCATCCATATATACAGAAGGCTAGAGTAGCAATAGGATGCATAAATCCAAACTTCATAAGCTTGAAAATAACTAAGCTACTTGAGCTCCCAAGGATCTCGAAATTCTATAGATCTAGGTTAGGATGAAGAATTACCTCTTGTAGCTCATGAGTCCAGAAACTATCTGGAACTGGCACAGCGGAAAGATGACAACAATTGCCCAGAGTAAACTGCTCCAACATTCACGAAATTAAATCTGGAACACCTCCACACACAAGGGAAGCTACTGTGAAAAATTGGAGCCAAAAATCATTCTGCATCTTTCCATAAAAATTCACCAACCAGAAACTGCTGCAGGTGGATCTCCAAAACCGAGCAAGTCAAGTGCCTTGCCTCTATTAATATGAACTACACACCAAACAATCTTCCAATTTTCCCTCACTAGAAGCTGGAGTTCGAGAGGATAAAATGAGGTAGAGGAGGCCATTTTTCAGGTTGGGAAGAAGAAGAAATGCAAAGCTTCAAGTCATGATGTAATGCATGGAGATAGAGATTTTGGAAGGAATGCAAGAATCTAATTCTCACACTTTCAGCAATTAATTTCAAATTTTGCATGCTTTCTATATCCATATATAGAGCGTGGAAGGTGTGATGCTAGTTGGCATCATACCTTCCTCAAGGTGACCGCCCAAGTGGCATGCCAAGTTGGCAAAATTCAAATTCAAGTATTACTTGAATTTCAAGTGCATTTCAATTTCATTTGGAATCTAATTCCAAATTAATTAAGATGCTAATTTAAATGAACACTTCATTTAAATTTTCCCTCCAAAAAGTATTCTTCCCATTAATTAAATTAAACACTTTATTAATTAATTAATCTTTGATTTAACTCTTAAATCAAACAAGCTTAACTCCTAAGCTTAAATTAGTCAACTTAACTCTTTAAGTCAACTTGTCCAATTGATGGTCAACATGGCATGGAATAATTAAATTCTTAATTATTGGTCTAATTTAACTCTTAAATTAGCTGATTAATTTAACACTTAAATTAACCAAACCAAAATTGATCGTTGGATTGGACCTTTGAAAATTGATCACCAAGGGGTGATTTTTCCCACAATTGGAAAATTGCTCTACCAATTTTGGAAGCTATTTGGCTTTTGTGTGTGACCCAATAGGTTCTACCATTCATTGGACATGGGCTCACAACTCTTTATGACTTTTGAATATCTCATATTCATTTTAGTGTAAAACTCCTTTCAAGCTAATCGACTCAATTCAATTAATCTCATTAACTGAAGAGTACCCAATCTCCATGGTCGATGTCCAACCTCAAGCCCATGGACCCAACTAATTGACTGAAATGAATATTATGGAGAACCATTATAGCTTTACGCATACTATGCAAATACGGTCATTCCATTTCCTATCTCCCTAAAGAGGCCTAGGGCAAGATATTTGTCGGGTTCGTAATAGCCTCAATAATATGTCTCTATTCTCAATGTTCGATTCCTCTGTGTGACCTCACCTTTGGAAAACTCCTTTTCCAAATTGTCACACCACCTTACGTAAGGATTTCTTGGAATCGATCATTATAGAACACATAGGAGATGCACTCGCCCTTCACAAAAGTGAAGAGTCGGATTGCATCTTGGATCTCACAAACCTTCATGCCAAGTAGCTCATACCCAATCTCAACCCAAAAGACCTGCTACGTGGTCAAGGAAGAGTCAAAGCATGAGGACCGGACACAAGGTTACCATGGATCCTCAGGTCAGAAGACTAATAATATGCACTAGCGTAAGCGGGAGAATTGATCACTACCGACTTGCCACTACGACTATCTAGTGGATTCTCTAGAGGGTCTTCAGTACCTTGTTCTCTTATAGGCACCTATTAACATGTACCCGTATCTCATACAGATTGCTCATGGAACGGAGCAATATCCAACTCTTGGATTTATTCATCATTAGTGCAAGTCTATCCGGAACTTAGATGCCTCATCTCGTAAGATCCTATGACTTGGAAGATTTAATATCACGACCATGTAAGACTTATTCCATGGTTATCGAACCAAGTCCCATAGTCATGTGTGTGATCTAAGGGCTTCATCCAAATGCAAGTAAAGTAATATAAAGCATAAGATGAAGGTAGCTATATAAAGAATATCATTCAATCAAGATTATTTTACAAGGAAATAACTTTTACAAGGTCAATTTGATTGGCTTGCTGGGCACTATTCCAACATATACTATGAAACCCTCTAATCCTTCTGGAAGAACAAGATTTGGAGCCATTGTCAACCTACTCTTCAGTTCTTGAAAACTTATCTCACAATCATCATCCTAGTTAAATAGTTAGTTTTTCTGAGTTAACTTAGTCATTGGGCCAGCTAGTTTAGAAAAATCCTACGCAAACCTCTGATAATAACTTAATCACTGGCCTAGAACAAGATAGTAAGTTTGTCATCAGAACAATTTTTGGAAACAAACCTTCATTGGGGTGTTCAATCGATAACAAATACCGTTCAACCAGTTTGTAGAATTCGATCAACAAAAAATAGTCAAATCTAATAATGATAGTCAATTACCCTCAGAAGGGTAACAAAGCAATGATCAAGACAATAGAACCTCACAACGTTCAGAAACTTGCAATAAACAATAATGATAGTTAAGATAATAGAACCTCACAGGGTTCAAAAAGCAACAATAATTGGTAACAATAGTCATGATAATAAAACCTCACAAGGTTCAGCAGTTAACCAATAGTGATAATGATAGCAAAGATAGGTATCAGAACATTGGAACCTCACAGGGTTCAATCACGATGCAATTGGTTTACCAAAACAATTACCAAATCGGTGGATCCTCACTTGAATAACCTTAACGGAATGCAAATCAAGGCCTACTACTTTGTAGGATCCAACTCCTCAGCACCTAACCAAAAGGTAGGTTTACAGTTAAAACCTCATGTGACACCCCACTCTGGGTATCCCAAAGCTGAGATATCAAAACGTTCCATTCAAAAATTCTGAACCAAAAATTACAATTCAATAGGCCCATAATCAGCCATTTCATGTTCATCAGAAATAGCAGCGGATTCAAACTTAAACAAACCTGTAATATACAACACATAACTAAATGCATGCCACCAGATTTCCAATTCAACTTATCAAAAGCAGCGGAATTACAACCTTACCAAACTCGATAATCTATAAAACGAAGGCCAAAATTCATGTTCTTATATAACGAAATATTTACAACCTTTAAGTCATCCCTATCATCATAACGTATCATAGATCTCAAATCCATACTTAGCAATAAGACGACTTCCATATATACATACAACATCTGATCTATTACAAAACATACTCTTATCCAGCATGGAGTCCAAATCCCTTGCTTAGTCCCTGTCTGAGAGAATCAAAATAAACGGGGGGTTAAGTCCAAAGGACTTAGTGAGGGATAACTGTAAGCATAACAGAAGGAATCTGTTGAGGGAGAATCAACTCAACAGACTGTAAATCAATAGTCAGGCAGAACAGATCAGAATACGGTCAGACAATCAATCAGGCAGGCAGTCAGTCAGTCGCATTCAGTCATTCAGTCAAGCATGCAATCATTCAATCAGTCCGAAAACAATCAAAATCAATCAATAAACAGATCAGATCAATCGAATCAATGTAACAGATCATATCAGTCCCTTAACAGCTCGTCCCACTTTACAGCTGGGAACAACATATCAGCACGTCCCGAACTTAACAGTTGGGAACAACATATCAGCACGTCCCGAGCTTAACAGCTGGGAACAACATATCAGCTCGTCCCACTTTACAGTTGGGAACAACATATCAGCACGTCCCGCTTTACAGCTGGGAACAATATATCAGCACGTCCCGAACTTAACAGCTGGGAACAACATATCAGCACGTCCCGAACTTAACAACTGGGAACAACATATCAGCACGTCCCGCTTTACAGCTGGGAACAACATATCAGCTCGTCCTGCTTTACAGCTGGGAACAACATATCAGATCGGTAACAGATAACAGATAGTCGGATATCAGATTAACAGATAACAGTACGGACGGATAATAGATGTCAATCGAAGGATAACAGTAGATGCCCAAGAATAGCCTTAGCACATCGCTCATACCAAGGAATAACCCTAGCATATGGCTGAAAAACTGAATACCCAGGGAATAGCCCCTAGCGTATTGGACTTACAGAACGAATACCAGGGAATAGCCCCTAGCGTATCAGACGTACAGACAATTTAGAACAGTATAGAAGTGCCGACAGGGCAAACAGTAATAGTACTGGACAGTACAGATATCAGAACAAACAAAAACAGAATCAGAACAGAAATAACCCGCGCAGAGGTGTCCGAATCAGATAACAGAATATCAAAGATCTTAACAGATCACAGATTTCAATAACAGACATACAGTTCAGAAACAGTAACCCGCACCGGGGTTTATCACAATTATCGATAAATGAAATGAAGTGCCAGATTGGCAGACCCTCACAAGGGTTCAACAATTCACGAATAGCGGTAATCAAAGCAATAACCCAAAGTGGGAGACCCTCACAAGGGTTCAAAACATAATCAAATAACAACCAGAATCCAAACACGGTTCTGAGTAACGTACAGAAACAGTAAACCCACACAGGGGTTAATTTCAATAACAGATAGCTCAATAGGGTGCCAAATTGGCAGAGCCTCATAGGTATAACAAGTATCAAGAGGGATAGATCCTCACCTCCGTAATCTCAGAAGTGCTATCACGGTCAGCAGCCTATTGGTCCGAAAGACCCACTTCGTTGTTACCTATCCAAAAAGTAATATTTATAATCAAAATCCATACTTAATTCTATTAATCACAATTATACCATTAACGATCCAAAATCACTAATTTATCAATTAATACAGTATCTCATTCCTATTTCAAGGTCATGAACATAATCCTTACCTAATCAATTCCTAATCAAATGCCATTTAATCTTATAATACAATCCTTAATACTATAATAAGTCCAAGTTGGCATTATGCATGAGTCCAGGTCCACTAAATTCATATTCCATAGCATGGGAAACCAACACACATATATATATATAACAACTCTCCAATTCTCTACCATAACTACACAATGAGACCTCGGTTTGACGAACCAACCACGCCACTGCGTTCGCCACGTCGAGAAGAAGAAACTACCCTGAGTTCGCCGGAGCACCGCCAGAGCGCCACCACCGGCCGCCGGAGCGCCGCCGTCCGCCGCTGCCGGAAAATTCTCAAACCGAGCAGTCCAACTCCTTTTGAGCTCCTGAGTCCAACGGTACAGTCAGATTTCTGTTTAGACGCCTGTAGCCTCCGAAAACTCCAATTTTCAGACCAATTTATAAACACACCGCCCAACTCCGATCACCATTTTCTCAACTTCTGGCCGTTCTTCAACCACATGAAACCCTACTGCCCTCTTCCTCACACCTTAAGCTTTCCAAAACACCCCTCAAACACCTAAATCACCACCGGAAAATGTTAAACCCATCACCACCAAAAATCGGGTCTTCCTCCGCCGTGGAGCTCCGTCGTCCGATGGCTTGCATGGTGGTGGAAATGGACACTAGGCATGTGGGGAAAGAGTTTGGTGGGGTTAGATTGGGGTTTAGGTCGCCGGAGATAGGATCATGGTGGTGGTTGACTCTCGGTTGAAGGAGGAAGAAAAATGGAATAATGATGAAGAAAGAAGAAAAAATGGGAAGAAGGAAGAAAAGAAAAAGAGAAGGAAAGCTGCCCGATTTCCAAAATCCAATTTTCCATTTTTCAATTAAGTCCCTGAATTTGTGAGACTCCTCAATTGAATCCCAAACTTCTAATTTCCTTGCAATTACGTCCTTTTATTATTAATTCTGAGCCCTAAAATCCGATTAACCGAAATCTTAATTTCTAAATCCCAATTTTCTGAAATACTGAATTTTAGTGGTGTTACAATCCTCCCCCCTTAAAAGAATCTGTCCACAGATTCTCATCTGATTAATGATCCAACTAACAGAAAATGAGTAGAGCCTGTTTGTCGATCTAAATTCTCTTTTTACATTCTGCTAGAATTACTTCTTCAAGTCTTTATACATCTTCGTGCTTCTCAGATGCATCGTATATCTTGACTTGTGTGCCATATTTAGCAATCCAACTTCTACTTCTTCCGACACAAAAATTCTCTTACAGAACAAAAAATACCTTAAATCTCGGTATTGAACTCAGATTCTCCAAAAACTTCCAACATTTCCTTTAGTTCAACATTCATATATTCTTTGGCTTAGGCTCATCGCAGCACTTATCTCTGCAATTCTTCTTGCTGCATAATTTTTAACTCAGCATCCGTTCTTCTATCTTTTAAAGCTTCATTCATATCATGTAATTTTTCCTCAAGACTTTGGCATCATCTTAGAAAGTTTTCCTTTTCCTCCTTAAAGACTTATTCTCGATCTTCAAATCTTCCACATTGTCTTCAAATGCAATATTACCTGCGATGATTCCTTTCCTATATCCCCACATACTAAATTCCTACTTAAAATCCACATTCAAAGAATCATATCCCTACATAGCTAAGATATCCCTTAACTTAAGTGCTTACATTCTAAATGACTCTCAATTCAAGCTTAATCTCAAGTAAGTCCATCAACTCAAACTCCTCCGAGCTTCCAAGAATAAAAGGAATAGAAGAATCAGATGGCGTATACCAAACTCAGGAAGACATAAGTCTTAATCATCCTACGAGAACGACAAGATCTTACAGAACATAAACTCATCTTCCTAACATCAACTGATCAAATCCACCGTAAATCCTTGATTACAGAAGAATTCCCAGTATAAAATACCTAAAATCATACTAAAACTAACTTGAACAAGAAATCGTTCACAGATCTCAATGATACCCAAAAGATACTCAACACCTAAGTTGTCGATAACCTAGGCTTCAATATCCATTAACTGATTCATATCTTAAACATTCCACAGTCATACTTAACTCTACTATCCCAGAGTTCCATATCCGAGGATCATATCATAGCATTGCTTGGGCTTTCCAAACCCAAGCTCTGATACCACCTGTGACACCCCACTCTGGGTATCCCAAAGCTGAGATATCAAAACGTTCCATTCAATAATTCTGAACCAAAAATTACAATTCAATAGGCCCATAATCAGACATTTCATGTTCATCAGAAATAGCAGCGGATTCAAACTTAAACAAACCTGTAATATACAACACATAACTAAATGCATGCCACCAGATTTCCAATTCAACTTATCAAAAGCAGCGGAATTACAACCTTACCAAACTCGATAATCTATAAAACGAAGGCCAAAATTCATGTTCTTATATAACGAAATATTTACAACCTTTAAGTCATCCCTATCATCATAACGTATCATAGATCTCAACTCCATACTTAACAATCAGACGACTTCCATATATACATACAATATCTGATTTATTACAAAACATACTCTTATCCAGCATGGAGTCCAAATCCCTTGCTTAGTCCCTGTCTGAGAGAATCAAAATAAATGGGGGGTTAAGTCCAAAGGACTTAGTGAGGGATAACTGGAAGCATAACAGAAGGAATCTGTTGAGGGAGAATCAACTCAACAGACTGTAAATCAACAGTCAGGCAGAACAGATCAGAATACGGTCAGACAATCGATCAGGCAGGCAGTCAGTCAGTCGCATTCAGTCATTCAGTCAAGCATGCAATCATTCAATCAGTCCGAAAACAATCAAAATCAATCAATAAACAGATCAGATCAATCGAATCAATGTAACAGATCATATCAGTCCCTTAACAGCTCGTCCCACTTTACAGCTGGGAATAACATATCAGCACGTCCCGAACATAACAGCTGGGAACAACATATCAGTACGTCCCGAGCTTAATAGTTGGGAACAACATATCAGCTCGTCCCGCTTTACAGTTGGGAACAACATATCAGCACGTCCCGCTTTACAACTGGGAACAACATATCAGCACGTCCCGAACTTAACAGCTGGGAACAACATATCAGTACGTCCCGAACTTAACAGCTGGGAACAACATATCAGCACGTCCCGAGCTTAACAGCTGGGAACAACATATCAGCACGTCCCGCATTACAGTTGGGAACAACATATTAGCTCGTCCCGCTTTACAGCTGGGAACAACATATTAGATCGGTAACAGATAACAGATAGTCGGATATCAGATTAACAGATAACAGTACGGACGGATAACAGATGTCAATCGAAGGATAACAGTAGATGCCCAAGAATAGCCTTAGCACATCGCTCATACCTAGGAATAACCCTAGCATATGGCTGAAAAACTGAATACCCAGGGAATAGCCCCTAGCGTATTGGACTTACAGAACGAATACCAGGGAATAGCCCCTAGCGTATCAGACGTATAGACAATTCAGAACAGTATAGAAGTGCCGACAGGGCAAACAGTAATAGTACTAGACAGTACAGATATCAGAACAAACAAAAACAGAATCAAAACAGAAATAACCCGCGCAGGGGTGTCCGAATCAGATAACAGAATATCAAAGATCTTAACAGATCACAGATTTCAATAACAGTACAGTCAGTTTAGAAACAGTAACCCGCACAGGGGTTTATCACAATTACCGATAAATGAAATGAAGTGCCAGATTGGCAGTCCCTCACAAGGGTTCAACAATTCACGAATAGCGGTAATCAAAGCAATAACCCAAAGTGGGATACCCTCACAAGGGTTCAGAACAGAATCAAATAACAACCAGAATCCAAACATGGTTCTGAGTAACGTACAGAAACAGTAAACCCACATAGGGGTTAATTTCAATAACAGATAGCTCAATAGGGTGCCAAATTGGCAGAGCCTCATAGGTATAACAAGTACCAAGAGTGATAGATCCTCACCTCCGTAATCTCAGAAGTGCTATCACGGTCAGCAGCCTATTGGTCCGCAAGACCCACTTCGTTGTTACCTATCCAAAAAGTAATATTTATAATCAAAATCCATACTTAATTCTATTAATCACAATTATACCATTAACGATCTAGAATCACTAATTTATCTATTAATACAGTATCTCATTCCTATTTCAAGGTCATGAACATAATCCTTACCTAATCAATTCTTAATCAAATGCCATTTAATCTTATAATACAATCCTTAATACTATTATAAGTCCAAGTTGGCATTATGCATGAGTCCAGGTCCACTAAATTCATATTCCATAGCATGGGAAACCAACACACATATATATATATATAACAACTCTCCAATTCTCTACCACAACTACACAATGAGACCTCGGTTTGACGAACCAACCACGCCATTGCGTTCGCCACGTCGAGAAGAAGAAACTACCCTGAGTTCGCCGGAGCACCACCACCGGCCGCCAGAGCGCCGCCGTCCGCCGCTGCCGGAAAATTCTCAAACCGAGCAGTCCAACTCCTTTCGAGCTCCTGAGTCCAACGGTACAATCAGATTTCTGTTTAGACGCCTGTAGCCTCCGAAAACTCCAATTTTCAAACCAATTTATAAACACACCGCCCAACTCCGATCACCATTTTCTCAACTTCTGGCCGTTCTTCAACCACATGAAACCCTACAGCCCTCTTCCTCACACCTTAAGCTTTCCAAAACACCCCTCAAACACCTAAATCACCATCGGAAAATGTTAAACCCATCACCACCAAAAATCGGGTCTTCCTCCGCCGTGGAGCTCCGTCGTCCGATGGCTTGTATAGTGGTGGAAATGGACACTAGGCATGTGGGGAAAGAGTTTGGTGGGTTTAGATTGGGGTTTAGGTCGCCGGAGATAGGATCATGGTGGTAGTTGACTCTCGGTTGAAGGAGGAAGAAAAATGGAATAGTGATGAAGAAAGAAGAAAAAATGGGAAGAAGGAAGAAAAGAAAAAGAGAAGGAAAGCTGCCCGATTTCCAAAATCCAATTTTCCATTTTCCAATTAAGTCCCTGAATTTGTGAGACTCCTCAATTGAATCCCAAACTTCTAATTTCCTTGCAATTATGTCCTTTTATTATTAATTCTGAGCCCTAAAATCCGATTAACCGAAATCTTAATTTCTAAATCCCAATTTTCTGAAATACTGAATTTTAGGGGTGTTACACCTCATTTAATCCTGTAATTATAGTCATATCACTAGGAATCTAAAATTAACAATTACTCGGTGACTGATGATTTAGGAGTTATTTTGATTTATCTCAAAATGAAATAGACTATTACCACCATTATTATGAAAATATATTCGGAACTCATTAGTAAATCAGTAAGGGTAATATAGTTGAATCCCTAAATTACATCGAAATCCCTTATAAGGTTTCACCATATTATTTATAATAGCTCAATTATAGTTAAAGATCCAAGTTTATCGAATATGTCATGCTTACGTAAAATTGGGGTTTTATCACCTATTTGGCTATTTAACCAATGGTTCACATCAAATAATACCACTATGGGTTCTTAAGCTCGAGCAATATTCATGCATGCTTTATTTCTCATGCGTGGTTGTGTTTTCTGATCAATTTACACATTTTCTTTGATATACAAGGTATTATGAAGATTGAAATACATACACATATACGTGAAAGTACATATGGTTTTCTTTCGATAAATTACCCAAATCTCACTATCGAAGTCAAATTTCAATGATCAGACTTCGTGTATGCATTCGTTGCAACGAGGTGAGAAAACTGCCTTTGCGCTGCCGCTGCCCGAAAACTCCACCACCACCACCAGGAGCTGTGTCTCGGTGAGATGAAGCAAACCCCCTAAACAATTTCTTCAAAGCCTTTGAATCGAAGCTCAAATATAGCCTGAAATCCTCTGCGCCACCAAGCTTTGCCGTGTTGATTTTTGTTCAATTTCGTCACCATTCGTCGCTCAAAATCAAAACTAAAAACACCTTGTCACTTCACAAGCTGCGCTCTACAGAACCCATGTTCATCATTAGAAAATGCAAACCTACCAACCTCCACCTTCGGTGAAGTTTTAGTCGCTATTTTCGATGGCGCCGCTGCTCGATTTGCTATGTATGTGGGGTCTGTGTGTTCCTAAAACTGAGGAGAAGAAAAAGGTTGGTTTACTTTTCTGTTTTGGGGTTCACTAAAGGAGATTTCCAGAAAAAGGGAAAAGAGGGTGTTCGGTGGGAAGAAATAAATGTGAGGGTGAAGTTGATAATGTGATTATTTATGTATTTGACCTTTTCTTAATTACAAATTGACACCAAAATTTATGATCAAATTTTAATTGGGTCCAAAAGTTCTAATTAAGTTCAATTGACCCCTATTTTTGTTGGTCATTCACATGAGTCCCAAAATTCCCAAAAAATGACCTAATTAAGTCTTATCTAATTGCACATTAACCCGCAAAAGTTTTGAAAATTAAATAAAATTAATAAAATTTATACAAAATACAAAATATTGAAATAAGACATTTCTAGGGGTGTTACAAAAAATGTTAAGAAAATTATGAAATTTGGATTATAAGTGACCAAATACCAGTTTCTAGGACCAACAGTGCAAATGCAATTATATTGTGAGACTAAAAATGCAACTTTCACTAGTTTTAACATATTAACTTCTATTTAATTGGATGGTTACACTGATAGAAAGAATTAAGCAACGTTCATAATAGGTTTTTTAATATAAATGTTTAATGAATGATTATTTTAAATTTAATAAATTATAATTTTTGGATAAATATATTTCTTGAATTTTTACATCTATACACATTACAATACAATACAAAAAGTTTTATTTTCTAAAATCAAATTAATTAAACTAGAAAATCAAAGTTTTTTAAAATTCATAAATAATTTTTCTAAAATTTTTTATTTTGAGAAAAATATTACAATAAATTATAATATGGAAACAATCAAATTCTTAACCCCTAAAATTTATGCATCTTAATTCATCATCTAACATAAGATAATAGGAAAATCAAAGTTTTTTAAAATTCATAAATAATTTTTTAAAAAATTTTTATTTTGAGAAAAATACTAAAATAAATTATAATTGAGAAACAAACAAATTCTTAACCCCTACAATTTATGCATCTCAATTCATCGTATAATATAAGGTAAATAAAATACACTTTGGATAAACTATTTATAAATAGGAGAAGTTAAAATTTGGAGGGAATAAAAATTGGGGGAATTCATTTTTGGAGGAAATTATATAACTTCATTATGCAGAACAAGTATCAAATAAAATTGTCACCATTTCAATAGAGCCCTTACTTTTCTTCTTTTTGCTAACGTAGTGTTTGGTTACATTTTATATGTTTTGTATTATGTGTTTGGGAGAGGTAGAGTTGGTAATGTGATAGTTGTGTTGGAGAATATGATGAATGTTTTTGTTTATATTTTGGAGAATAGTTAAGGATTTATTTTGGAGAGTTTTGGTATGTTTGCACTTAAAAATTTCTAGACAATTAGATATTTACACAAAAAAATTAAATTTAATAAAAAAGTGAAAAAATAAATGATATGAAATATAAGTATAAAAATAAAAAAATAAATATATAAAAAAGGAAAACATATAAAAATAACTATATATACACATATATATACACATATGCATACATATAAAAACTGAACCTAGCACCCAGCCAATGTGGCAATTGAGCTTTCCATTGGGCTTGGTGTGGGTGGTTTGAGAGGAAGTGGTGCGATTTGGGTTTTTTTTTAATATTTTCACTTTATTTAATTGTAAAATTTGTTAAACGGATTAATGGTTTGACATGTACATTTAAGTAGATCCAAATAAAAAATAATTTTGTCTTTTATTTTTTAGATATTTAATTTTATTTTTTATTTTTTTAACCATGGGCATATAGGGAGGTGCTAATTTTTGGACAAATTTTTTAATTGTGATGTGATATTAATAACTAAAATATTTTTTACACTTTAAATTAAATTAATTTATGGAGGGAACAAAATTTTGAAGGAAGAAACTTTGGAGCAAATTCAGAGGGAATACATTTTTGGAGGTAAACAAATTTTAGGTGGGACTTTATTTAATTGTGATTTAAAATTAGTTACAAAAGTATTTGTTACCATTTTCATATAACAAAATTTTGGAGGGTAAAATATTAATTGTAGTAACAAATATATGTGTTTACTATAAAACTTAATTGTAACAAATTTGTCAACGTAACAAAAGGTAGAAACTTTTGTTACAAATATGTCTTCCTAAAAGGTGGGAAAAATTATTCGTAACAATACTTCAGTTTTCGTAACAAATTTTTCTTCAGTTATAGAAGAATAAAAATTTGGATAACAAATATTCATTAAAGATGACAAATTTTTTTTTTGGCTACCCAAAATGAGTGCTTTAGTAACAAAATTCCAATCTCATTACAAAAGATCATGACTTTGTAATGAATTTTTCCTTTGTTACCAAAATTTTTGTTACAAGAAGTGCAATTTGTTGTAGTGGGATCAACACTACCATCATCCAATGCTTAATCAACATTTAACATAATAGGATTTGAATTAAAACTCATGTCAACATATGAAATTCACAATCAAGCACATTTTGACATATTTCAATTCAACACATATAGAATAGTATGCATCAACTACAAAATCTTAAATCCATCAATTGAATCAAGAAATTGGAGTCCTAGAATCAATTCATCATATGAATCAATCCAACAAATCCAAAGTTAGACATAAAATTGGCTCTGATACCACTTGAAGGAATAAGTATTACAAAGATCCAAAATAATTACAAAATTAAAAAAATTAACTTGTAATTCCTCTAACCAAGGATCTTAAATCATGCCATAATTGAAGATTTAAAAGCAAGAGAAGTTACCTTAAAAGAGAGATTTGGAGGCAACTAGGAAGATCTTCCTCTAGAGCACTTTCCAAGCAAGATCTACCTCATTTTTCTCTTGGATCTACTTCTCCACACCAAAATTCAACAAGGTCAGCAACTTTTGTTGGAATAGTGCCCCGCAAGTCAATTAGATTGGCATTGTAAACTATTTGACTTGTGATACAATATTGATTGAGTCATATTAATAATATAGCCATCTTTATCTTATGCTCATAGTTACTTCATTAACATTTGGTTGAAGTCCTTATACCACACAAGACTACGGGACTTGGTCACACACTGGGCGGTGATCATGGAATAAGTTTTAGACTATCGTGATCTTAAATCTTCCAAGTCATAGGATCTTCAGAGATGGAGCATCTAAGATTCGGATAGACTTGCACTAACGATGCATAGATCCAAGGAGTTGGATATTGCTCCATTTCACGGGCAATCCCATATGAGATATGGATGTATGTTACTGGGTGCTTGTTAGGGAACAAGACACTGAAGACCCACCATGAGAATCCATTAGATAGCCGAAGTGGCAAGTCGGTAGTAGCAAATTCTCCTACTTACACTAGTGCATATAATTAGTCCTTTGACCTAAGGATCCATGGTAACCTTGTGTTTAGGTCCTCATGCTTTGACTCTTCCCTAGTCACCTAGCTGGCCGTTCGGGTGGTAATTGGGTATGAGCTACTTAGACATGGAGATTTGTGAGATCCAAGATGGAATCTGAGTCCTCGTCTTTGTGAAGAACAAGTACATCTCCTATGTATTCTATAATGGTTGATTCCAAAAAATCCTTGCGCAAGGTAGTATGACAATTTGGAAAAGGAATTTTTCAAAGATGAGGTCATAAGGTGGAATCGAACATTGGGAATAGAAACATAGTATCGAGGCTATTAGGGAGCCAACAAATATCTTGTCGTAGGCTTCTTTTGGGAGATAGGAGACGGAAGGACCATATTTGCATAGTACGCGTAGAGCTATAATCATTTTTCAAGAGCATTCATTTCGGCCAATTAGTTAAGCTCCATGAGCTTGAGGTTAGACATTGACCATGGAGATTGGGTACTCTTCAATTAATGAAGATTAATTGAATTGAGTCGATCAGTTTAAATGAGTTTAAACTAAAAGGAATATACGATATTTAAAAGTCACAAGGAGTTTTTAGCCCATGTCCAACGAATGGTAGAACCTATCGGGTCACACACAAAAGCTAATTACATTTCCTAAGTAATGAAGGAACTTTCTAAGTGTTAGAAAATTCACTCCATAGAGACCGATTTTTGGGTAACTGAAAATTGAGGTCATTTTTGTTTGAGTAATTTAATTGTTAAATTGATCAACTAATTTAACAAGTTAAATTAAATCAATAATTAAAGATTTAATTACTTAGTTCCATGTGACCATCAATTGGTCAAGTTAAGTTAACAAAATTAAGTTTAAAGAGTTATGCTTGTTGACTTAAGAGTTAAGTCAAGGATTAATTAATTAAATTAAAGTATTTAATTTAGTTAATGAGAAGAATATATTTTTGAGAGAAAATTCAAATGATAGGATCATTTTAGTGTGGCATTTCATTAATTTGAAATTAAATTTCAAATGTAATTGAAATGCATATAAATTCAAATTAGATTTGAATTTGCCAACTTGCAGGTAATGTAAGCATGTTGCCGGTCCCCACTCCCCTTAAGGAAGGTGTGATGCCAACTTGACATCACACCATCCTCTCTCTCTATATATACAAATATAGAGGTAAGGGTGGGCGGCTACTAACAATCCAAGTGAAGAATTAGATTCTCACTTTTTCCCTCCATTTTCAAGGTGTTCACTCGCGTTGAAGTTTATCTCTGTCTTCTTCTCCAAACCCAAAATTGGCCATCTCTCTCTCTTCTCTCCTCTCTTTTTCCAGCTAAAAGTAAGGAGTAGTAGGAAATCGGATTAGTGTGTGGATCATATTGATGGAGGCAAAACAAATAGTTTGCTAAACCATGGAGATCCAACTGCGAGACCAGTCACTTGGTGATTTTATTCTAGGAGATCCAAAAGGAATTTTGGTCTAAAATTTTAACAGTAGCTTCATCAAAGAGTTGAGGATCTACTGGAATTTTTATGGATGTTTTGGAATCCTTTGGATCATGCAAAAGTTGCTCTCTTCCAGCTGTGCCACTCTTTGGCAGATTCTGCTTTGAAGAAAGAGTTATTCAATCTACCTTTAGATTTTGCTAAGCATGGTAACTCTCCATCCAAATCTAAATCCTAAAGCATGTTTAGATCCTTAGTTGCTTGTAAGCACTGGTTTATTTAAGTTTTTAAAGTTTTATTATTGGATCATTGTGCCTTGCTTGATTTCAACTTTTGCTCACTTTATCACATCCAAAATCACACAAAAATGACAACAAAATTGTGAGCAAGACACCAAAGCCCTCGGCCAGGGAGATCCTTCAAAAACCATCTTAGTTTGAAGGAATGAGTTCACTAACACTTGAGAACACCATTTATTGTGCCTCCAAAGGTAATCCACACAAATAGATGCACTCTTAATCCTCACTCAATATGCTAGAAAATGGAGAAGGAAGAAAGATGAAGAATAGAGAAAATGTGTGAGAAAGTTGGAGGAGAGAGAAGATGCTTGGAGAGAATCTAGTGAGGTGGTTTTTCTCAACAAATGACTTCACCACCTTGGGAGGGAAAAATGGGCAGAGAAATTAACTCTAATGGCCAGACACTATGGGGTATTCATAGTGTGATTAGGAAGCTCTTAGAAGCTTTCATCACTTTCTCCTCACATTGCCAACTTGCATGCTTATTAGCTAGCATTATTAGATTTTAATTATTAAAATTAAAATGCCAACTCATTAATTTTAAAATGGACTCTTCCAACAATTTTCCCTCCGAAATTCTTGCTGATTAAATTAATTCCTCAATTTAATTATATTAACTTAATTCTTTAAGTTAATTAAATCAACCTAATTCTTTGAGTTAACTTGACTAATTAAATTGCTACATGGCACCAATTAAATTAACTCCTTAATTTAATTGATCTAATTTAAATCTTTAAATAACTCTGATTAATTTAACACTTAAATTAATTAAGCTATTGTGGCCAATTCTTAATTAGTTTACTTGGTTTCTCTTCCATACTTGGCCACTTTAATTATCTAACTCCTTAGATAATTTCTCCAATCTAATTAGAGTGTTTTAGGCTTTTGTGTGTGATTCTTTAAGTTTACCAATTAATTAGACATGAGCTCACAACTCTTTGTGATTTATTGAATATCAAATATTTAAATTAGTTTAAACTCTTTTAAACTAATCATGCTATCGATTAATCTCTATTAATTGAAGAGTACCCAATCTCTATAGTTGACGTAGAGCACAAGCCTATAGAGCCCAACTAGTTGGATGAATTAATTTGAAGATGAACCATTATGCTTACAATTACCGTGCAAATATAGTCCTTCTATTTTTTTATCTCTCGAGGCCTAGGCCAAAATATTTTCCAGTTCTCTAATAGCCTCGATAACTAGGTATCTATTCTTAATGTTCTATCCTCATTATGATCTCAACTTTGGAAAACTACTTTTTCAAGTTATCACATCATCTTGCGTAAGGATTTGTTGGAATCAATCATCTTAGAATACATTAGGAGATCAACCCATTCTTCACAGACAGGCAAAATGGATCCCATCTTAGAACTTACCAACCTCCATACTTAGATAGCTTGTGCCTAACCTAAGCACCACGCGACCTGCAATAAGGTTGGAGTAAAATCAAAGTACGAGGACCTAAATACAAGGTTACTGTGGAACGTCAAGTCAAAGGACTAATTATATGTAATATCGTAAGCTAGCGACTTTTCCACTACCGACATGCCACTTCAGCTACCTTGTGGTTTCTCTAAGTGAGCCTTCAGTGAACTTGTTCTCTAACAAGTACCCATTAATATGCATTTATGTCTAACATAGATTGCCCATAAAACAGGCCAATATTCAACTCTTTGGAGTATGCGTTGTTAGTGCAAGTCTATTTGAATCTTAGATACCCCATCTTATAAGATTCTATGACTTGGAATATTTAAAATCATGACCATAGAGACTTGTTTCATAATCACCACTATATGTTGAAGTCAAATGTGGCACTAGGATCTAATAATAAAGCATAAAAATAACTAAATTAACTACGATACATTCGAAACCAAGTATCTAATCATGCTTTAAATTCAGATTTGGAAAAAGGATTACCTTGAATGCTCAAAATCCAAGGAAAGAAGGAAGAACACTTCAACACCTTGAATTTGTCTTCCAGTGGCACAGCAGCTTGTAAACAACTTTTGCCCAACCAAATCACCTTGGAATCGGCTGAAATTTGGATACAAGATCACCAACACCTTGATGAACCTTAACAGAAACTTGGAAACCACTCTTGAAATGCCTCCAATTGACTGGATTGCAATAGATCTCCAAAAACTAAGTAATCTAAATGTATTACCGCTAATGTAATAGTCCAAACACCAATGGCAAATCCAAATTCCTCCTTTGCTAGCTGGAAAATAGAGGAGAAATGAAGAAGATAAAGGCTGAATTTAGAGAGAAATAGAGGTGAAAAAAGTGTGACGCCTCAACACATGAAAGAATCACAAAATTGGAGGAAAAATTGAATCTAAATCTTAGATCTAGACTTTGCCAACTTAGCTCTCACATGGCCGGCCACTCTATATCTATATATAGAGGGAGGAAAGGTGTGATGCTAGTTGGCATCACACCTCCCTTGAGGAGCCACCTAAGCAAGCAAGTTGTATGTGAAATCATATTTCACTTGTATTTGAATTTCATTTGGAATCTTCATTTCATCTCATGAAATGTCACCCAAATAAATTCAAATGCACTCTAAATGAACTCTTTCATTTTGAATTTCCCTCCAAATTAATTCTTCACTTTAATTAAATTAACCTCTAAATTTAATTAATCAACCTTAACTTATGATTTGGAATATTTAAGATTGTGATCGTATAAGACTTGTTTTATGATCACCACCCAGTGCGTGATCAAGTCCCGTAGTCTTATGTGATCTAAGGGCTTCAACCAAATGCCATTGAAGTAATATAAGCACAAGATGAAAATGACCATTTATATTGAATATCATTCAGTCAATATTGTATCACAAGTGAAATAGTTTACATGTTAATCTAATTAGCTGCGTGGCACTATTCCAACAATCTCCCACTTGCCTTAAAGCCAATTCCCCATAGTCTTAAGATCCATTTTCTCAAGATGTCCTTCAAAGACCTTTTGCGATAGGGGTTTCGTCAGTAGATCTACTATATTCTCTTCTAAGGCAACTCTCCCACTCGAATGTCGCCTCTATCAATGATTTCCTGGATCAAATGATATCACCTCAAACACCTTACTTTATAGATTCCAAAGCAGCAATGTATTCCACCTCTATGGTTGAATTGGCTGCGATGTCTTATTTGGAGCTCTTCCAAATCACCGCCCCCCCATTGAGGCAAAATATGAATCTAGAAGTTGATTTTTGGTCATTTACATCGGATTGGAAACTATTACCCAAAAATCCCTGGAGTTTCAATTCTCCATTACTGTATACCAAAAACAAGTCCTTAATCCTTCTCAAGTACTTAAGGATTGTTTTAATGACCATCTAATGATATTCATCGGGGTCAAATTGAAAGTGGCTCGTTATACTTAGAGCATGCGCAACATATGACCTTGTACATTAAATCGCATACATTATGCTCCCAATGGTGGACGCATAAGGTATGTGGGACATTCTATGTCTCTCATTGTTAGTCTTAGGGGCCATAGACTTGGAGAGACGAAGACCATGTCCCATAGGAAAAAAATCCCCTCTTGGATTCTTCCATACTAAACCTTTTTAGTATCTTGTCAATGTACGGTGTTTGGAAAAGCCTCAACATCTTCTTCGATCTATATCTATAAATACATATTCCTAATAAGTAGGATGCTTCTCCCAAATTCTTCATGGAGAATTATATAGATAACCATGCTTTAGTACAGTCGAACATTGATCTCTCATTCCCAATGAGAAGAATGTCATTGACTAAAACATAATAAACTGTATACTACTCCCACTAGCCTTCTTGTACACATAAGGTTCATACACATTTTTGACAAAGCCAAATGATTTGATAATCTTATCAAAACGTATGTTCCAACTTTATGATGCCTGTGTGAGTCCTAAATGGATCTCTCGAGTTTGCAAATCTTTTGTTCACTCTATTTAGATTTAAAACCTTGTGGTTGCTTTATATAGATTTCTTCTTTAATATTTCCATTGAGGAAGGTGATTTTCATATCCATTTCCCATATCTCATAGTTATAAGATGCGATCATGGCAAGTAAAATTCGAATGGACTTAGGCATAGTGATTGGTGAAAAGGTTTCCTCGAAATCAATACCGAATCTTTGAGTGTAACCCTTTGTCACTAGTCGTGCCTTAATGGTCATTACCTCTCCATCGAATCCTAACTTTCGCATATAGATCCACTTGCAACAAATGGGTACTATATCCTTTGGTAGATCTACCAAAGTGCAGACTTTGTTGGATTACATGGAGTCCATTTCGGATTTCATGGCGTCAAGCCAATGTCTCGAATCTATATCCAACATAGCTTCCACATAGGTCTTCGAATCGCAATCCAATTGACCTGTCTCATGAAGGAATCTGAACATTTTGGGTTGCTTTTTGATTTGATCCAACCTTTTGAGAGGTTGTGTGCCCGGCTCTTGTTCCTTACTTGTTTCCATCACTTGTAGGATTTGATGATCATCTTGAACTTCATTAAGTTCAACAATAACGACATTTCTATATAATAGAAATTTCTTTTCCAAAAAGGTAGCGTTCCTTGAAACAAATACCATTTTGTTTTGAGGGATCATAAAAGTAATAACCCAAAGACTCTATTGGGGATTCTACATGCTTACATAAGATGGATCTACTATCCAACTCGTCCCCCACTAGCCGCTTGATGTAAACGGAAGACCCCTAAACTCTTAAGAAAGAGTAGTACGGTGCTTTGTCGTACCATTTCTCATTTAATATTTTTGGCACCGACTTTGAGAGTACCATATTAAGTAGCCTCGCAGCTAATTCTAAGGCATATTCCCAAAAGGATATAGGCACATCGAAAAAGCTCATCATGGAATGTACCATGTCCAGCAAGGTACGATTTCTCTTCACGGCTACTCCATTGTGTTGGGGTGTGTCAGGTGGAGTCCACTGAGAAAGAATTCCATTCTCCTTTAGATAATCCAAGAATTAGATACTCAAGTATTCTCTCCCTCGATCCAATTGAAGAGCTTTAATACTTAGTCATTTTTGCTTTTCTACTTCATTCTTATACTCTTTGAACTTTTCAAAAGCTTCGGACTTATACTTCATAAGATACACTTGTCCAAACTGAGTATGGTCATCAATGAAGGTAATGATGTATGCATAGCATCCTTTCACATTAACTCTCAGTGGGCCATAAATATTTGTATGGATCAAATCCAAAGGACTTGTGATTCTCTCTATTTGTCCAACAAAAAGAGCTTTGGTCATTTTTCCTTTCAAACAAGACTCACAAGTAGGAAGGTCCTCAATGCCACTAACATTTAGTGCTTTGCGAGCTTTTAAATTGTTTATCCTATTTTTAGAAATATGTCCAAGTCTTGAATGGCACAAGATGGCATCTTCTTGGTTATCTGACTTTCTTTTACTTGATTGAACGTGCATCAATGAGGTAAAGAGTTAATTATGTACAATCGATTATTTAATGTACTTTATGTAATTAAAGAACCATTCTTTAATGCTTTTAACGTCCCATTCCATATCCTTCATTATCAAAATAGGAATAGAAATAATTTTCTTAAAAGTTGGGGTACTTAATAATAGGAATCAAGTATAATGCAAGCATTCCCTAAGTCTAACTGGACTACGCCTTTAACCATGGCCACAACATTTGCTTCATTTTCAAGGCAGAGGATCATATCCCCTTCATTAAGACTCTTTCTTATTTCCATCCCCTATAATGAATTACAAAGGTGAGAACCACATGCGGTATCAAATACCCATGAAGAAGAATTTGTTGTCAACTGCACTTCAATAAAGTACATACCCTTCTCAAGTATTGTAAGGTGAGCTTTGCAATTCCTTTTCCGATGCCCTTTGTCACCACAATGGAAATAAGTGGTGTCGATTTTAACCTCTTTCTTTTTCTTGATTCCCCCCGAACTCTTCAAGGGTTGCTTTCCCTTATAGTTACCTCCTTTTCTAGGATCACTAGGGCCCTTAGACTTGGAATACTAAGCAAGCATAGGAGGTTTGTCCTTTTTCATCATTACCTTGGCGGTCACCAACATGTTCACCAATTTGTTAATCGTCACTTCTTACTTGGATATATTAAAGTTCATAGCGAATTAGACAAATGAACTAGGCAATGATTGATGGATCAAATCAACATAGAACTCATTGCCCATGATTACGTATAATTAACCTAGCTTTTAAATAAGCCCGATCATCTTTAGCCCATGTAAATGCACACTTGTGCCCCCATTTATTCATGACCTAAAGAACTCCTTAGATAAAATGAACCTTTCATGTCTAGTTTGAACACCATACTACTCTTGCAGGTGTAAGTAGATCTTGTGAGCATGTTTCATGCGCTCGTGAGTCTTTCGTAGCTCATTAGTCATAGAAGCTATCATGATGCATCTTGTTTGTAGATCATCATCCACAAACTTCGTGAACAATTCACATACTTCATCAGTGGCATCATTGCCAATGGTGTCTGGCGGACTTTGATCAAGTACATAAGTCTTCTTCTCGAAATCTGGAATTATCTTGAGGTTTCTCAACCAATAGCGAAAGTTTGGCCCAATTAGCTTATTAGTTTCCAAAATAACGTTGAGTAGATTTTTATCCATTTTGAGTTTGAGATTTTAAAAATCTACAAAGGTCGAAAAGAAGAGCATAAGCATATGATTGAATATTGATTGAAAACATGTTCATGGTCTTTCAAGCATGTTTTTCTCCCGCTATTTATCAAATCCTTCACCCTCTAGAAGAATTTGAGAAATCTCATTTCCTAGTAAGAATTAAGGTCCTAAAGATTTATCAATAGACCCTCGTGATGCCTGCAATCTATAGACAATCAAAAGGTAAGCAACTTTTGTTAATTGCATCTCTATGCAACTCTTGATATATTTTATCACACTTTTCATGTAGATCCCCTTGATGGACGAAACTCTACATTACTAGGTGTTAAGTCAGACCTACCAATCAAACTTTGATTCGAGATCGTTCCATGGCATCTTCCATGATGAGTGTCAATGCATGGGAAGCATCAAATCAAAGGTGTATCATATGTTAAGTATATGATCATAGCTTTCCAGCTAAGTATGACCCCCGTGATGAGTGCCATCACACAAAAATAGTAGCATCGTAATGTCATATACTATTGGTAGAAGGCATGGATTAATTAAAACTTTTTTCATTTTGTATCCATTTTTATTTGATAGCACTTAGACATTCTAAGTGGAGGGATTTTCTTGCTTGCACAGATCTCATCAATTTTATCTTCTTATTTAGCTTTTCTATATCCTAACCATGTATCTCATATAACAATAGGATATGGAAAGCATAAATAAGTAAATGCGCCTAGCATGCTCCTAGGGTGAGATGACCATAAGCCTTAACCAAGTGATGCATTTAGAGCCATAGATGCACCACTTAGTTGATTTTAAGTGGGTTGATTAAATCTAACTATTACATGAGTGTATCTCCATACATTCACGGGTTTTCATGCATCTAATGGTCTTCCTTACTCCTTGCAACATTTACAAGAGAAAGAAATCCTCACTCCTAGTGATTCTACTCTCATAACATTTACAAGATAGAAATTAAGAGGCATGCAAGCCCCAATTTAATACAACCCTTTTCAACAACTTGACACAAATAAAATCAATATAAAAGGGTCGTGATCATCCCCATTCAGTTATCATCCATTCAACAACTGAATGAACAATAAATAAATCATGAATTGACATTCATTTCTAACAATTAAATGCTTATCTCATAAACAATTAATTGCTAAGCAAGAACAAGCATAAGAATTATGCCTCATCACTGAAGATTAACTTTAACAAGATGTTAAAAGCAATAAAAAATGTCAAACATAATTTTGAGAACTTGTACAACACTTGTGCATCTATGTAGCATGATTCAATACACTTTTGGTCACTTAAGGAACACAAAATAGGCTCAAAAGGCATCCCTCCCTGAATTGTCTGCTCCTACCTAGGCTAGGCACACAGTTGATTGGCAGGTGCACCCTAGAGGCCTGCTGCCCTACCACGGCATGGTAGGACCCCATTTTGGGGTTGGGATCGAGTCAAGCCATTTTTGGCTTAACTTTTTGTTGGAATAGTGCTCAACAAGCCAATAAAATAACAAAATTGTTTCCCTGTAAAGCAATCTTGATTGAATGATATTCATTATATGGTTATCTTTATCTTATGCTCTTTATTTCTTCACTCGCATTTGGATGAAGCCCTTAGATCACTCTAGACTATGGGACTTGATTACGCATTAGATGGTAATCATGGAATAAGTTTTACATAGTCGTGATCTTAAATCTTCCAAGTCATATGATCTTATGAGATGGGGCATCTAAGATCTGGATAGACTTGCACTTAAAATGCATAAATCTAAGGGTTGGTTATTGCTTCGCCCATAAGCAATCCTATATGAGATATGGATGCATGTTAGTGAGTGTTTGTTGGAGAACAAGGTACTGAAGACCCACCAGGGAGAATCCACTAGATAGCCAGAGTGGTAAGTCGGTACTGGAAAATTCTCCAGCTTGCGCTAGTGCATATTATTAGTCCTCTGATCTGAGGATCTATGGTGACCTTGTGTTTAGTCCTTTGCTTTAACTCTTTTGTGGTCACTTAGTGGGGCTCTTAGGTTGAGGTTGGGCATAAGCTACTAAACATGGAGGTTTGTGAGATACAAGATGGAATCCGAACTCACTTTTGTGAAGGGTGAGTGCATCTACTATGTGTTCTATAACGATCGATTCCAAGAAATCCTTGCCTAAAGTGGTGTGATAATTTGAAAAAGGAGTTTTTCAAAGATGAGGTCATATAGTAGAGTCGAATATTGAGAATAGAGACATAGCATTGAGGCTATTAGGGAGCCGACAAATATTTTACCCTAGGCCTCTTTCGGGAGATAGAAGACGGAAGGACCGTATTTGCACGGTAAGCATAGAGCTATAATGGTTCTCCAAAAGTGTTCATTTTAGCTAATTAGTTGAGCTCCATGGGCTTGAGGTTGAACATCAACCATGGAGATTGGGTACTCTTCAATTAATGGAGATTAATTGAATTGAGTCGATTTAGTTTAAAAGAGTTTAAACTAAAATGAATATACGATATTCTAAAGTCACAAGGAGTTGTGAGCCCATGTCCAATGAATGGTAGAACCTATTGGGTCGTACACAAAAACTAATTACAATTCCTAAGTAATGGAGTAACTTTCTAAGTGTTAAAAAATTCTCTCCATGGAGATTGATTTTTGGGGTGACCGAAAATTGATGTCACTTGGATTAATTAATTTAAGTGTTAAATTGATCAACTAATTTAAGAGTTAAATTAAATCAATAATTAAAGAGTTAATTACTTGGTGCCATGCGACCATCAATTGGTCAAGTTAGCTTAAAGAGTTAAGTTAATTGAATTAAGCTTAAAGAGTTAAGCTTGTTGACTTACGTGTTAAGTTTAAGACTAATTAATTAAATTGAATTATTTAATTTAATTAATGAGGAGAATACATTTTGGAGGGAAAATTCAAATGATATGATCATTTTAAATGTGGCATTTAATTAATTTGAAATTACATTTCAAATGTAATTGAAATGCACTCAAATTCAAATTAGATTTGAATTTGCCAACTAAGCTTGCATGACATGCAAGTTGGCGGTCCCCCCTTCCTTGGGAAAGGTGTAATGCTACCTTTGCATCATAATATCCTCACTCTATATATAGATATAGAGTGAGAGGCAGCAATCCCACATTCAAGCAAGTGATGAATTAGATTCTCACTTTTCCCTCTATTTTCAAGGTGTTCGTTCATGTATTGAAGATCACCTTTCTTTTATTCTCCCTACTCTAAAACCGGCCATCTTCCTATCAACTCTCCTCTCTTTCTCCAACTACAAGTGAGGAGTAGTAGGATTTAGATTAGTGCGTGGATCATTTTGGTAGAGGCAAAACAAGTGGTTTGCTAAGCCTTTGGAGATCCACCTGCAAGACTAGTCTCTTTTCAATTTTATTCCAAGAGATCCAGGAGAAGTTTCAAGCTGAAATTTATTCAAGCAGCTTCCTCAAGGTGCTGAGCATCTTTTGGAAAATTTTCAGCATTTTTGGAGAGTTTTGAATTGATCAAAAACTGCTTGCTTCCAACTGCGCCGTTACCTGGCATATTCTGTTTGAAGAAAGAGTTCTTCTATCTACCTTTGGATTTAAGCTCTCAAGGTAACTCTCCAACCAAGTTTGAATCCTAAAGCATGTTTAGATCCTTGATTGCTTGTAAGAACTAGTTTAATTAAGTTTTTGAGGTTTTATTGTTGGATCTTAGTGCCTTCCTTGCTTTCACTTTTGTGCACTAAAAATTTTAGGACACCTCCTAAACATCAAATCACATATTATAGATCAAATTTCAGATTTAAAACACCTTTTAAAAATGAAAATTCAAGTGCTCAAACAAGCTTCAAAAATCAAGTTTAAATGAGAATCAACATTCTCCAAAAATCTCCAATAAACTCCATTCAAATTGGATCCAAAATGACAAAGACTCTTTTAAGGCCAATTTTAACATGCTATATCAATACATAACATCAACTAATGCTAAATCAGCATTCAACATTAGAAACTATGAATACAAACATACTAATCATATGGCATGCTTTTAATTTATCAACAAAGAAGCCACATACATTATCATCCAAATACTCCAATCCATAAATTGGATTAAGCATTTGGAGATTTTGATCAAGCCATCACATGAATCAATCAATCAATCAAAAATCCAAATCAATGCATGAAATAACGCTCTGATACTACTTGAAGTCAAATGTAGTACTAAGATCCAATAATAAAAAACAAAAATAGCTAAATTAACTAGGCTACATTCGAAACCAAGGATCTAATCATGCTTTAAATTTAGATTTGAAAGAAGGATTACCTTAAATGCTCAAAATCCAAGGAAACAGGAAGAACACTTCAACACCTTGAATCTGTCTTCCTGTGGCGTAGTACCTTGTAGGCAACTTTTGCCCAACCAAGTCACCTTGGAATCCACTAAAATTTGGACACAAGATCACCAACACCTTGATGAACTTCAGTAAAAAATTTAGCTAAAATAGAAACTCAAAAGTCATGCCAAAAATGCCTGCAACTAACTGGACTACAATGGATCTCCAAAAACCAAGCAATCCAAATGTACTGCCTTCAATGTGATGGTCTCCAAACACCAGTGGCAAATCCAAATTCCTCCTATGTTAGATGGAAAACAGAGGAGAAATGAAGAAGATGAAGGCTGAATTTAGAGAGAGGGTGAGGTGAAAAAAGTGTGAAGCCTCAACACATGAGAGAATGACAAAATTGGAAGGAAAATTGAATCTAATTCTTAGGACTAGATTTTGCCAACTTAGCTCTTACATGGCTGGCCACTCTATATCTATATATAGAGGGCGGGAAGGTGTGATCCTAATTAGCATCACACCTCCTTTAAGGAGCCACCTAAGCAAGTAAGTTGCATGTGAAATCACATTTCAATTGCATTTGAATCACTTGGAATCTTCATTTCATCTCACGAGATATCATCCAAATAAATTCAATTGCACTCTAAATAAAATCTTTTAGTTTGAATTTCCCTCCAAATTAATTCTTCACTTTAACTAAATTAACCCCTTAATTTAACTAATCAACTTTGCCTTAACTCTTCAAGTCGATTAGCTTAACTCTTTAAGCTAGAAGGTGTCAACTTAACTCCTTAATTTGACCAATTGATAGTCATGTGGCACCAACAAATTAACTCTTTAATTTAATTTGTCTTATTTAACTCCTTAAATTATTTAGATCAATTTAATAATAATTAAATTAACCAAGCCAAAATGACCAAAACAAGTGTCAACCGTTTCCCTCCAAAAAATTGGTCGTGATGGAATTTTCCTAACTCTTAGAAAATTCCTTCATCAAGTAGAATTTCCAATTGGCTTTTGTATGCGACCCATTAGGTTCTACCATTCATTAGACATGGGCTCACAACACATATGATTTCTAGAATATCAAATTATTCATATTTGTTTAAACTCTTTTAAACTAATGACTCAATTCAATTAATCTCCATTAATTGAAGAGCATCCAATCTCCATGGTCAATATCCAACCTCAAGCCCATAGAGCCCAACTAATTGGCTGAATGAATATGCTCTTGGAGAACCATTGTAGCTCTACGCTTACCATACGAATATGATCTTTCTGTCTCCTATCTCCCAAAAGAGGCCTAGGGCTAAATATTTGTCGTATCCCTAATAACCTCGATACTAGGTTTCTATTCTCAATGTTTGATTCTGATTTATGACGTCATCTTTGGAAAATTCCTTTTCCAAATTGTCATACTGCCTCACGCTAGGACTCATTGGAATCGATCATTATAGAATATTTAGAAATGCAATTAACCTTGAAAACAGTGAGAAGTTAGATCCCATCTTGAATTTCACAAACCTCTATGTCTAAGTAGCTTATACCCAAGCTCAACCTGAAAGACCAGTGAAGTGGTCAAGGAAGAGTGAAAGTATGAGGACCTAAATGCAAGGTTAACATAGATCCTCAGGTCAAAGGACTAATTATATGCACTAATGTAAGGTGGAGAAATTTGCACTATTAACTTGCCACTACGACTACCAATGGATTCTCCGAGTTAGCCTTCAGTGAACTTGTTCTCTAACAAGCATTCGCTAACATACACCCATGTCTCACATGGTTTGCTTATAAAATGGAATAGTATCCAACCCTTGGATATATGCATCGTTAATACAAGTCTATCCAAATCTTAGATGCCCTATTTCATAGGATTCTATAACTTGGAAGGTTTAAGGTCACGATCATATAAGACTTATTTCATGATTACCACCTAGTGCATGATCAAGTTCCGTAGTCTTATGTGATTTAAGCACTTCAACCAAATGCCGGTCAAGTAATATAAGCATAAGATGAAGATGGCCATTTATATTGAATATCATTTAATTAAGATTGTATCACAAGTGAAATAGTTTACATGCTAATCTAATTGGCTGCGGGGCACTATTCCTACATAGGTGTGATCCAGTCCCATAGTCTTGTATAATTTAAGGGCTTCAATCAAATATATATGTGAAGAAATAATAAATTATAAGATGAAGATGGCCATTTTATTGAATATCATTTAATCAAGATTGTTTCATGGAGTAGTCTGATATGATTTAAGGATTTCAATCAAATGCATGTGAAGGAATCATAAATGCATAAGATGAAGATGACCATTTTATTGAATATCACTCAATCAAGATTGTTTCATAGAGTAGTTATAGACACCAATCTAATTGACTTGTAGGGCACTATTCCAAGAGACAAGTGTCGTGCACCATGCTAGTCGTTTGCCATGTCGCTACAACAAAAGAGCTTTCTGTTACGCTTTGAAATGTGCAGCGATAATCCAAAATCTATTAAAAAAAAAAGGATTTCGCTACAAACTAGATATGACTTGATCCCCCATATAATATAGCCGTGACCAATACTTTGCTATGAAAAATATCCTATAGCAAATATCTTTTGCTACAAATTTCCTAGCTTTTGATATGATGCATTTTCATGACAAATAATTGTTGGAGAAACTTACTTTTTTGTAGATGTTAGATGATCATAAAGAAACCTACTATTATTACACCATACACTCATAACAAATAAATCAAAAATAGTTCTAAATCTATTTGGTAAGGTTGTTTTGGCATAACGAAAATTTTAATACATTTTCTTGTATATAATTTTGAAATAAATATTTATAATTTTTCTAGCATTCAAAACCTCTATATCACAATTTAATAAGAATTCTAAAAGTCCACAATAATCATAATCAACTAATAAAAGTATAGAAATTATAAGCATAATAAAATTTTTGTTGAAAGAAAAAAATAATATCAAAACTAAATCAGCTCTTCGTAGAGAGCTACATTAGAATCCCAAAGGGGATGAGGCAAGTCCTAGAGCACTGTTGAAACTAGCTGCTTGTGAATAGGCTTAGGGAAACTTCTGCTAGATTCACTTACGCAACCTTCGTGGACTGATGCATGGGTTGTTGCGACTCTGTATGGCATGCTCTAGTCTCTTTTTCCAGACCAGAACCAAGAACATTGCGAAAAGTTCCAAGCAGCACCGCCCTACTGGTTTCTTCACTTAGACGTCCTTAGAGCAACCAAACGCCAATTTGTTCTCTTCACGAGGTCCCTCGACAGCAGATACGAATCCCGTCACTCTTCACCACTAAGTCCTTCAAGACACAAATGGCCCTATCCTCATCTCCTTAAGGTCCATCGAAGGCAAGCTCCAGTCAACCTTCCTCACCACAATATCCCTTAAAAATATATGTAAAGCAAGGAATAAGCAACAATTAAGTCGAAGAGCATGTGAGAGAATATCACACAACTTCTCAGAAACACTTAACAAAGTTCTCTCCCGACTTAGTGATTCGCTTCAAACATGCTGTATATTTTCTTATTTATATGTTCATGTCCAATGGCTATAAATCCTTAATTAGGTAAGTGTTTGTTGGAAATAAATAAGGAAACAAGATATTATAGTAAAAATTAATTAGCACCATGAATTGTGGATTTATCAATAAATGCAACAGGGTTGATTTCTTTCCTAAATCATACAAGATACGAATTAGGCTAGAATCTTTAAGAGATCTTTTAACTATGGAGAGTATGTTCCAGCTGATAGACAAATCCCCGTATATAATTAAGGAATGAATAATTATGGCATCTAAATAAGATAAACTTATTCAGCGATCTAGAGATGCAAGATTTAGAGCCAAGAAGGATATACTTTCCTAGTATGAAAGATATGAATCAACCTAGATGATCTTCATGAAAAAGGTAAGTTTGATTTGAGTTATTTATGGAAGGAAAATTCCAAACAAGACTTGTGAATTCTTTGCAAATTATTTAAAGATAATTTAATATGTCCGTGTAGAAAATGCACTTTCCTTAAATTATTAAAAGGTTATCAAATGGAAAGAGATAACAAGAAAAAGAAAGAAGTTGTTAGTCAATCATTCCATATATTAAGTTCATGGAATCTGGCCATGATGAGCATATGTTCAAGTTTAGCAACATGATATTCCTTCTATAAATAAGAGATATGATATGGTTAATTAAATATAAATATTTGCTGCCAAAATATAATGGAAGATAAAGTTCCAAACAGCTCAAGATATCTTCCAGACAACATAAGACAAGTTCCAACAGATTTTTGGGAATAATTCACATTAATCATTCGGCAATATTATAATAATCAAAACTCTTAAACTCATGCAAAAAACATCAAAGGGTTAACAGTCTCCCTCTTTTGATGATGACAATAAACCTTGATGCACGAAAGTAGAAAGATATCACTTGATCTCTCTCTGTTTGTATGCTTCTATAGATCCTTATGTTCCTCCTATCTTGATGCAGGATTTTCATCCAAAAAGCATAATAGAGAAGTAGAAACTATCGATCGAAAATACCAATCAAGAGGAATCATACTCATAGGCATAAGTTAACCTTATGTAGGTCAAACACTTAAACATATGGATCAAGTCAAATTTAGAACGTTCAGAATGCACATTGCATATCAAAAGCACATGCAACAAATGATACTTTTTCTCAACCTTCATCAACAAAAAGGGTTAAACTTATGCAACATTATAGAGAGGATCGAACATTTCTAAGAGGTAAGAGCAACATCTACATTTGAAGGCTAATTTCCTCCTTAAACTGAAACTCTAGATACAATCCCCAATTTATCTTTGATTCCAATCAACTTGTTTTCTTCTAGTACTTTTGTGAAAATATCTACAAGTTGATCCTCAGTTGGAACAAATTCAATAGATATATCACCTTTATGAACATGATCAAGCAAGAAATGATGTTTAATTTCAATGTGCTTAGTGCCTGAGTGTAATACTGGAGTTTTGGAAATACTTATAGCATTAGTACTATCAGAGAAAATAGGCACACATGACACATTCATACCAAAGTCATGCAAGATACGCTTCATCCATAATACTTGGGTGCAGCAATTACCCAAGGCTATGCATTCTGCCCTTGGTTGTGGATAATGCAACTGTGCTTTGTTTTTTACTACCCCATGAAACCAAACAATTTTCTAACAGTTGACAACCACCCATAGTACTTTTTCTATCTATCTTACAACCAGTATAATCTGTATCAGCATAGCTTATGAAATTAAAAGATTTAGAATGTAGATACCATAAGCTATAATTAGATGTTCCCTTAAGATATCTCAATATTCTTTTTACAACATTTAAATGGGATTCCTTTGGATTGGACTGGAATCTAGCACATAAGCATGTTGAAAACATGATATCTGGATGGCTAGCAATTAAATAGAGTAAGCTACCAATCATGCCTCTATAGACCTTTTTGTCTACATTCTTACCTTCCTCATCAATTTCTAGTCTGGTATTTGTACTCATGTGGAATGGTTGCAGGGTTGTATTAACTTATTCCAAACTTCTTTAGAAATTCTTTTGTATACTTTTCTTATAAGATGAATGTCCCTTTCTGAGTTTGCTTCACTTGAAGTCCCAAGAAGAAATTAAGCTCTATTATCAAGCTCATTTCAAATTCCTGTTTCATTTTCTCGGCAAACTTTCGACAAAGTAGATCATTAATAGCACCATAGATAATATTATTGACATAAATTTGAACAATGAGAGAACTATTTTCTCAGTGCTTAGTGAATAATATGGTATCTAAGCTTCCAATAAAAGAACTATTGTTTATGAGAAAGTTGCTCAAGCAATCATACCAAGCCCTAACTGCTTATTTTAATCCACATAAAGCTTTTGTTAATTTAAAAACATGATAAGAAAAACTTTAATTTTCGAAACCAGGTGATTACTCTACATAAACTTCTTCTTTTATGAATTCATTTAGAAAAGCACTTTTTACGTTCATTTGATATATCAAAAACTTTTTATGATATGCAAAGGCAAGAAGCATTCTAATTGATTCTAACCTTGCAACTGGAGCAAACGTTTCATTGTAGTCAATGCCCTCTTACTGACTATAGCCCTTTGCTACCAGCCTGACCTTGTTCCTAGTAACTTTACTGATTTCATCTAGCTTGTTTCTAAATATCCACTTGATACCAACAAATAGATGGACTGATGGTCGTTCTACCAGGTTCTAGACTTCATTCTTTTCAAATTGAGCTAGTTCTTTCTTCATTGCTTCAATCCAGAATGGATCTTTTAGTGCCTCTTTAATATCCTTAGGTTCAATTATTGAAATCAGGGAACAATTGGATTTATATGGTGGAATTTGTTTGGTTTTGGATCTGGTAGTTATTCCAATTTGTGGATCTCCAATGATTTTGTTAGTGGGGTGACTGGACGCATGTTTGAACTTTCTGGTTCTTTGTTCAGCCATTTCTACTGACTTGCTGTTAGTGGCATTTGTTTCCTCAAATGATTCTGATTTCTCTAGATTTAGTGTTGATGGCTCAAGGTCCAGAATCTTGATAGGTTCTTTGAATCCTGCAACTTCTTTGCTCATGTTTTTCTTAGCACAACATGGATTACTTTGATAAAATGTAACATATGTAGATTCTTAAACCATTCTTTTCCTCTTATTAAAAACACAAACACTTTACTATGAATTGAGTAACCAAGAAAGATAGCCTCATCAACTTTGGAATCAAACTTTGTCAAATAATCTCTATCATTAAAAATAAAGCTATTGCAACCAAAGACACGGAAATAGGAAATATTTGGAATTTTATAGTGCCACAATTCATATGGGGATTTTGTCAAAAGTGGTCTTAAGAAGACACGATTTGACACATAGCAAGTTGTATTCACAGCTTCACCCCAAAAGGATTTTGGAAGATCATATTCATATAGCTTGGTTCTAGCAGATTCTTGCAAAATTCAGTTTTTCCTTTCAATTACCCGATTTTGTTAGGGAGTTTTAGGAGCAGAAAAATCATGAATGTAACCATGTTCTTCATAAAACAAAGTAAAATTTATTTTATCAAACTCAGTTCCATGGTCACTTTGAATTTTCTTAATGAAATAACCCATTTCATTTTGAACCATTTTAGTGAGTGGAATGAAAGCATTTAAAGCATCATTTTTATGAGCAAAGAATAGAACCCACATAAAATGAGTATAATCATCTACTATGACAAACACGTATATTTTACCTCCAAGGGAAGCTATTTTCATAGGTCCGAATAGGTTAATGTTCAGAAGTTACAGTAGCCTAGAGGTTGTGACCTCATTTTTTGGTTTGGAAGATGTTTGGATTTGCTTCCCCTTTTGGCATGCATCACACATGTTGCCCTTGGAGAAGTTTAACTTCGGTACCCCTTTGACAATATCTTTCTTTCTAAGATGAGATATAAGTTCCATGTTTACGTGGCCCATTCTTATATGCCATTTCTAGCATTCTTCATCTGAAACAGCTAAACACTTCACATTTTGATAGGTTAAATCATCAAGAGTTATACAATAAACATTTCCATCCTTGGTAGAAGTAAAAACCAGTTTCTTATTTTGCTTGATAACACAATGGGAAGGATGGAATTTAACCTCATAACCTTCATCGCATAGTTGACTAATACTAGGCAAGTTGTGCTTAAGGCCTTCAATAAGCCATATGTTATAAATGGAAGTACCAATCTGCTTATAATAGTACCTTTACCTATTATGCATCCTTTTGCGTTGTCTGCATAGAAAATATTTCTTGTAGAACAATCATTAAGCTTAAGAAACATAAAGCATCCCCTTTCATATGCTTGGAACATCCATTATCCAAATACTGCTTTTATTTTCCAGAATGTTCCTCGGCATGAACCTATAAGAAATCAGTTTGTTTTAGGTCCCTAAACTGTGTTGGGTCTTTTATGGTTAGTAGCAGATAATTTTCTTACCCAAACAAACTTGGTACCAATAAGTTTCTCAATTAGACATCATGTGGTTTTTGAAATTCCAACCCTTCTTAACATTATGTCTAGGTGGAACATGTATGCGTGTGTTTGACACTTATTGAACATTCTCCTAGATCATCCTCAACACACAAGCATTCTTCAACAATCATTATTCCTTCGATTTCAGGACTCATATTTTCAACTTGCTTTTTCAAGAAATTATTCTCTTTAGTGAGCCAATCATTCATTTTCTTCTTGCATTCAGCATCAAAGGTCTCTCTATTTTTAGCCATTTGCATGCCAAATTTATCTTTATGAGCCTTATCCATTTCTTCTTGCAAATAGTCCACTTTTTCGGCAAAACTTTATTTTTACTAACTAGCATTTTCACACGAATTTCATAAAGCCTAAGCAATTTTTGTACATCCTCATCAATGTCAATTTCATCACTGGAATCATAATTAGAACATTAAGAGGTACTTACTTGATTTACCATGAAGCAATTCTCTTCATTGTCAAATTGTTCACCATCAGATTCGTTCCATATGGCTGCCATCGCCTTAGCTTTAGCTTGTTTTGCATATTTCTTCAATAAGGAACAATCTGATTTTATGTTCTGATTTCATTACATTCGTAGTAGAGAGGTGGCTCGGTATTTGCCATTTTTGGACTGGTTCTTTTCAATTTTGACATGTTGTTTCAAAATTTCCTTTTGAGGTTTGTTAATTACTTTAATCTTCAGAAAATTAGAACGATTTCATCCTTGTGAATAAAAAGAGCAATCCTCTCTTACCGAACCTAATTTGTTCCTTGGTGGGACACTTGCAACATTTCCCCATATGCTTTACTGTAGCACATGTACTGACTCGGTTGTACTCCTCATTGAGATGACCTTTTTATCATCATTGGTAAATTCTTGTCTCTTCTTTGGAACCATAAGTTCGTCAACTAATTTTGTTGGAACCGTTAGCCCTTCACTGACCACGTCCGATAAATCAAAATACAGGCCAATTATATATTCTTGCATCCAGTTTTTCCATGTAGCATAGTTGGAATTATCAAACAGTAGAGGTCGGATGTGCGATTGCCCTTATGCAAAAACATCAAAAAATGTTAGTGGTCATAGAATCTTTTACTCTGGTAGTTACACCAGAATATAGAGAATCAATGCTCCGATGCCAATTGTGGGTGATTATATGCCTAAGAAGGGGGTGAATTAGGCTTAATAGATTTTAATGTAGTTGAAGTTTATCACTCAAATTACTTTTTGGCCTTTCAAAAACTGTTTAAATCTTTTGCAGAAAATAGTTTTAGTTACTGACTGAAATTTGCATGTACCAGTTAAGCTACCAATTAGACCAGTGATAAGAAAAGCAGTATAATAGAAGTAAATAAACACTGATATTTATAGAGGTTCGGCAACCCTATGTCTTCTACCTAAGCTTTCAATTTGGATTTTAAACCTTTCAAATTAATAAGTGTATGAGAATGTTTTTACAAATAAAAACAGTAATTTGACAGTAACAAAAGTGTAAGGAACAGAAACACCCCAGCAGGGTGAAAAACCAACTCTCAGCAAAGAGCTACACTGGAATCTTAGACAGGAGAAGATAAGTTCCAAAGCGCTGATAAAACCAGCTGCTTGTGAACAGGCTGGGGGGAACTTCTGCTAGATTCACTTGCACAACCTCTGTGGATTGATGCATGAGTTGCTACTACTCTATATGGCAAGCTGTAGTCCCTTCTTCTAGATCGAAAGCAAGAACACTAAAAGTTCCACGCAGTACCACCCTACTGGTTTCTTTACCTAGAGGTCCTTAGAGCAACCAAACGCTAATTTGTTCTCTTCATGGGTTCCCTAGAGAACAGGTACTACTCCAGTCCCTCTTCACCACTAGGTCCTTTGAGACACAAACCGCCCTATCCTCATCTCCCCGAAGTCTGTCGAAGGCAAACTCTACTTGACTAGAGATGCAAACGAGCAGAGTTGAGCCGAGCTTTGACCGTTTTTTAGGCTCGAGCTCAATGAGCTTAGGAAATTGAGGCTAAAGCTCGGCTGAAGTACTTGTTCGGGCTCGGCTCAGCTCAATTCATCAAGCTCAAACTCAAAATCAAGTTACAGGCTCGAGTTCGGCTCAAGCTTGAGCTCAATAGTTGCAAAGGATTCCCAACTTGTAATGAAGCAAATTCAAGGAACCTATCAGTACAAGAACCTACTTCCACCTAGGGTTGTGGACAAGTTGATCCATCTAATAAAAATCAAAGCAGTATTTTTCAAGATGGTTGAAGACATCTCTCGAGTATTGCACCTGTTGCTATTGGAGGCTTTTTGGGTATAACAGACTAGCATGCGTTCCAGAGCATGGAAGACCCCTTTTAACTTAACCTATCGTCAAGATGCTAAAAGAGGTGTAATGCTAAGAATCTAATTTAAAACATTCAAAAACTAAAATCTAACTTAGATTACACCATTCCAAGGATCTAAATGATGCTAATATAATGGATCAAGGTCAGATTGTTACCTCAAAAGAAAAATCTAACCAAAACTTGAAGTTGTGTTTCCTTTCCCGATGGCATGTAGATTCTGATGCAGCAAGTTCTGGTCAACATTTGATTGGGCAAATCACCTTGGATTCAAACCAAATCTAGACCAAAACTCAATGGAGAATGTCCAGTTAAAATTTCAGCACCAAACTCCTTCCGCAAGACCTCAAACAAAGTCCAGAAACTCACTACTAGAACAGAGGAGATCATCAAAGCGAGCAATCCGAAATTCATCTTGTCTTTAATGCCAACGTCCACGCACCATTGGATAATTCTTTTCTCCTTAATTCAGCTGGAAAAACTAAGAAGAAAGAGAGCTTGGTTGGACCAAAAATGGTGAGGGAGGTGAGGAAGAGAGTAAAGCCTCAAATCATGAGAGAATCACTTTTGGAGGGAATTCTGGATCCAACTTTTAGATGCACAAAATGTGTGAATAATTTCTTAGCTTGGCTGCCCCTTCTCTATATCTATATATAGAGGGAGGATGGTGTCATGCCAAGGTGGCATCACACCTTCCTCAAGGTAGGGGTGCCACCTAAGCATGCCAACTTGCAAGCATCTTGCAAGCTGCATGTGAATTTATGTTGAATTTGAATTTAATTTGGAATCTACATTTCATCATATGAAATGCCCACCAAATAAATTCTAATTCTATTCCAAATGAATATTTCATTTGAATTCTCTCTCCAAAATCAATTCTTCAATTTAATTAAATTAAACACTTTAATTTAATTAAAATTTGACTTAACCTTTAAGTTAACTAACTTAACTCTTTAAGCTAGTTTTAGTTAACTTAACTCTTTAAATTAACTTGACCAATTTACTAGTCATGTGGCACCAAATTAAATTAACACTTAATTTAATTGGTTTTAATTTAACTCCTTAAATTAAATAGATAAATTTAACAATTAAATTGATCAAGGCGAAACAACTAAAAATTGCGTCAACTAAATCCCTCAATTTTTGATCACCTTGGGAATTTTCTAACACTTAGAAAATTCCCCTCAATATATAGGATTTTCAATTGACTTTTTTGTGTGTGGCCCATTAGGTTCTACCACTCATTGGACATGGGCTTACAACTATTATGACTTTAGAATATCATATATTCACGTTAGTTTAAACTCCTTTAAACTAACCGACTCCACTCAATTAACCTCTATTAATTGAAGAGTATCCAATCTCCATAGTCGATGTCCAACTTCAAGCCTATGGAGCCCAACAATTGGCCGAATAAATGCTTTTGGTGACTATTCTAGCTTTACGCGTACCATGCAAATATGGTTCTTTCATCTCCTATCTCCATGAAGGGGCCTAAGGCAAGATATTTATCGGCTCTCTAATAGCCTTGATACTATACATATATTCTTAATGTTTGATTACTATTAGTGACCTCATCTTTGAAAAACCCTTTTCCAAATTGTTACACTGCTTTGGCTAAAGACTCTTTAGAATCGATCATTAAAGAAGGCATATGAGATGTCGCCCTTCACAAAGACGATGAATCAGATCTCATCTTAGATCTCATAAGCCTCTATGTCTAAGTAGCTCATGCCTAATCACCACCAAAATTTCTGCTAAATGGCTAAAAGTAGATTCAAAGCGTGAGGACCTAAACACAAGTTATGATGGATCCTCAAGTCAAGGGACTAATTATATGTACTAGCGTAAGCTGGAGAACTTGCCACTACTAACTTGTCACTATGGTTGCCTAGTAGATTCTCTGGATAGGTCTCTAGTACCTTGTTCTCTAACAAGCACCCACTAGCATGCATCCATATCTCATATGATTTGCTCATGGAACGGAGCAATATCTAACCCTTGGATTATGTATCGTCAGTGCAAGTCTATTCAAATCTCAAATGTCCTGTCTCTAAAGATTCTATGACTTAGAAGATTTAAGATCACGATCGTGTAAGACTTATTCCATGATCATCACTAAGAGTGTATTGACCAAATTCCATAGTCTAGTATGATCTGATGGCTTCAACCAAATGCCAATAAAGAAATATAAGCATAAGATGAAGATGGCCATTTATCAAGAATGTCATTTAATCAAGATTGTATCACAAGTGAAATAGTTTACATGGTAATCTTATTGGCTTGCGTGGCACTATTCTAATAATCTCTCATTTGCCCTAAAGCCAATTCCCCGTAGTCTTAAAACCCATCTTCATAAGATGTCCTTCAAAGACCATTTGCGATAGGGGTTTTGTCAGTGAATTTGCTATATTCTCTTTTGAGGTAACTCTTTCCACTCTAATGTCGCCTCTCCCTATGATCTCCCGGATCTAATAGTATCGCCTCAAAATGTGCTTGGACCACTTATGAGATCTTGGTCCTTAGCTTGTACAACTGCACCATTGTTGTCATAGAAGATAACTAGTAGTGGCAAATGGGTTGGTTGGGTTGGTTATCGGTTGGGTTCAAGATGGGTTGGGCTCAAAATGGGTTTATATTTATGGGTTGAAAATGGGTTGGGTTGAATTTGGGCGGGCAGGTCCAATACAAAAAAGAAAAAAAGTGTAAACTTTTTGCTAAATACATTGTTATCTTATTTGATTAAACTATAATCTTTTTATCTTTATTTGACATATGTTAATTAATTATTATTAAATCCTTGTTAATCACGTAAAATCAAATCAAATTATGTAAACATATAATTTACTTATTATTTTATAATATTTATATTTTTTCTTTTAATACAAAATAACAATCTTGCTCAATGAATAAAACATAGTTATATAAAATATTTTAAATTTTTAGTACAAAATGTTTACATTGTACCCAACAAAATATTTACTATACTAGTCGTATCTGCTTTTTGTTTTTTACTTTTTATATTTAGTCAATATTTGAAAAAGCACTATTTATTTTATTTTTAATTTTTTCAATCTAGTTCATTATCGTTATCACAATGATCAAATTCAAATTTAATTCGACATAAAAGTATTGCTATCATTTTAAAATAATTAAAATATGCATATATATTGAAAAATATGTCTTTTTAAGAATAAAAAATATAAATCATTTAAATTTAAATTCTTATGTCTACCTAAATTATTATTTTTAAATAAAATACTCTAAGCATATTGAAATATAATTAATTTTTTAATTTTTGAAAATATTATTACTGAAAATAAAAATAAAGTTGGGGCCCTTACTTCATGTGGAGGGAAAAGAAATGAAATGGATGGCCGCAATCTATCCTCTCACCTGCTATCACTACACAATAAATTTGTTGCGTTTACATATTAATGTTTTGGTAGTTTGTAAAAATTATAAAAAGAAAAAAGAAAAATAATTTTTTATTTATTTTCATATTGCAAAGTTGGAAAAAATCTGGGGGCTATAAAATTAACTAGCTAAATTTTTTTATAAAAAATTGGAGTTTATAAACCAAATAATGATATAATCAATTTTTAGATCATAATCTCAAGTAAAATGTTACTTGTTTAATTCATTCGAATTAAGTTAATAAATTAATATTTTAAAATTAAATGAGGTGGAGAAATGGTAAATGATTAATCGGTGAAATATAATTTATCTAATTTTCAATTCATTAATATTTTTTTTCATTTTTAAAGTGTTATAGAAATAAAAGTAAAGTGGCGTATGATTTTGAGAGAATGAGAAAATGGAAGGATAATTTTGGGGTTGAAATTGGATTGAATTATTTAGAAACCACATTCAATCCATTTTCAACCCAACCCAACCCAACCCAACCCAAACCTAATTAAATTATTTTAAAACCAACCCGACCCAACCCAAAGTGAATTGGGTTGGAACCATGGGTTGAGACCCATTTTGCCCCCCCCCCCCCCTTAGATAACTAAAGGCTCTGATGTGCTAGACACTACATCAAACTCTTGAATGAAGCTTTTGATCCAAACACTTTCCTTTGCAGCTTCCGAAGCCGCATTATATTCTGCCACAGTGGTTGAGTCAGCCGTTGTGTCTTGTTTGGAACTCTTCGAACTCACCACGCCGCCATTAGGGTAAAATATAAATCCAGAGGTAGATTTTAAGTTGTCTACATCGGATTGGAAACTTGAATCTAAAAATCGTCGGGTTTCAATTCTCTATTGCCATATGCTAAAAACAATTCCTTAGTCCTTCTTAAGCATGTAAGGATTGTTTTTACGGCCATCTAGTGACTATCATCAGTATTAGATTAGAACCTGCTCATAACACTTAGAGCATGTACCACATCCGATCTTGTACATTAAACAACGTACATTATGCTACCTATGGCAGACGCATAAGGTATATGTGATATCTTTTGCCTCTCCATCTCATCCTTAGGGGCCATGGACTTAGAGAGACAACTACCATGTCCCTGGGAAGGAATCCCTTCTTGGGTTCTTCCATACTTAACCGCTTTAGTATTTTGTCAATATACTAGGTTTAGGATAGCCCCAACATCCTATTCGATCTATCTCTATAGATACATATTCCTAATACGTAGGATGCCTCTCCCAAATCCTTCATGGAGAATTGAGTATATTACCATGTGATAGTATATTCTAACATTCCAATCTAATTCCCAATGAGAAGGTTGTCATCGACATAAAGCACAATACACTATATACTATTTCCCTTTGCCTTCTTGTACACACAAGGTTCAAACACATTTTTTATAAAGCCAAATGATTTGATTGTCCTATCAAAATATATGTTCCAACTTCGAGATATATACTTGAGTCCATAAATGGATCTCTGGAGTTTGCAAACCTTTTACTCATTTCCCTTAGATGTAAAACCTTGTGGTTGCTCCATATAGATTTTTTTTTCAATGTTGCCATTGAGGAAAGTGGTTTTCACATCCCTTTGCCATATCTCATAGTCATAATATGTTACTATGGCAAGTAGAATCTGAATTGACTTAGGTATAGCAACCGGTCAAAAGGTTTCCTCGAAATCAATCGGGTCTTTAAGTATAACCTTTTGCCATTAGTCACGCTTTAAAGGTCGCTACCTCTGCATCGAATCCTAGCTTTTGCTTATAGATCCATTTGCAATCAATGGGTACAATACCTTCATGTGGATGTACTAAAGTCCATACTTTATTGGAGTACATGGAGTCCATTTTAGATCTCATAGTACCAAGCCAGTGTTCGGAGTCTATGTTCAATATGGCTCCTTTATAGGTCTTCAAATGTATATCCAATTGGCCTGTCTCATGAAGAAATCTGAACCTTTTAGGTTGCTTCTTGATTCAGTCCGATCTACATAGAGATTGTTTGTAAGGCTTACTACTCGTTTCCACCACTTGTTGGATTTGTTGATCATCTTAAACTTCATCAAGTTCAATAACAATGCCTTTTCTATCTAATAGAAACTACTTTTCCAAAAATGTGGCATTTCTCGAGACAAATACCTTTTGTTCCGATGGATCATAAAAATAACAACCCATAGACTCTCTAGGGTATCTTACAAACTTGCACAAGGAGGATCGACTATCTAACTTGTCTTCTAGTAACCTCTTCACATAGGCGGGAGACCCCCAAACCTTAAGATAATGGTAAGAGGGAGATTTGCCATACCACATCTCATGTGGCATCTTTAGCGCGGCCTTTGAGGGTACTACATTTAGTAGCCTTGCCGTTGTATATAAAGCATATCCCTAAAAGGATATAGGCACATCGGAGAAGCTCATCATAGATCGTACCATGTCCAACAAGGTACGATTTCTCCTCTCAACTACTCCATTGAGTTGTGGTGTACCGAGTAGAGTCTATTGAGAGAGAATCCCATTCTTTTAGATAATCTAAGAACTCGCTACTTAAGTATTCTCCCCCCTGATCCGATCAAAGAGTTTTAATACTAAGTCCATTTTGCTTTTCTACTTCACACCTATACTTTTTGAACCTTTCAAAGACTTTAGACTTGTACTTCATAAGATACACATGTCCGAACTGAGTGTGATCATCGGTGAAAATAATCAAGTAAGAACAGCCTTATGGCGCACTACCTCTTGGTGGGCCGCACATATCCATGAGGATCAAATCCAAAGGACTTGTGCTATACTTCGAATGTCCTACAAAAGGAGCCTTGGTCATTTTTTTCTTTTAACAAGACTCACAAGTTGGAAGTTCCTCGATGCCACTAACATTTAGTGCTTTGAGAGCTTCTATTTTGTTCATCCTACTTTTACTGATATGCCCAAGTCTTGCATGCTATAAAATGGTATCTTCTTGGATATCTAATTTTCTTTTACTTGATTGAAAGTGCATTAATGAGTTTTGAGAATCTAATACATATAATTCATTATTTAGTATACCTTGAGCAATTCAAGAATCATTTTTTAATGCCTTCAATTTCCCATTAGATATAGAAAAATCATATCCTTCATTATCCAAAATGGGAATTGAAATTATATTCTCCATAAGATTCGATACATAAAAACATGGATCAAGCACAATTATAGAATCTCGCAAGTCCAACTTAATTACGCTTTGAATCATGGCAGCAACTTTAACTCCATTTCTGAGGTAGAGAATCATATCCCCTTCATTCAGACTTTTTCTTTTTTCCATACCTTGTAATGAATTACAGAAGTGAGAACCACATACGGTATCAAATACCCATGAGGATGAATAGTCATTAAATGCACTTCAATAAAGTATGTACCCTTCCCAAGGGTTGCAAGATAAGCTTTGCAATTCCTACTCTAATGGCCTTTTTCGCCACAATGGAAACATGCAACATCGATTTTAGCTTTTTTTTCTTCTTTACTCCCCCTGAACCTTTCAAGGGTTGCTTCTCTTCCGAAGAAGAACTTTTCTTCTTCTTACCCCCTTTCCTTGGACCTTTTAGGCCTTTGGACTCAGAAGAGGATACGAACATAAAGGGCTTTTCCTTTTTCATAGTCGCCTCGGCGGTAACCAACATGTTCACCAATTCATTAATCGTCACTTCTTTTTTGGACAAATTAAAGTTCATGACGAATTGGTCGAATGAGCTTGGCAAAGACTCTAGGATCAAATCCAAATAGAGGTCATTGCCCATGACCACATCAAGTTGTCCAAGTTTTTCAATGGGTCCAATCATTTTAAGCCTATAGTTATGGACATTTATGCCCTCAATCATTCTACTTCTAAAGAGCTCTCAAGACACGGCGAATCATTCTTGTCTAGTTTGGACACCATACAATTCTTGTAGGTGTCATAGATCTCACATGCATGTTTCATATACTTGTGAGTCTTTTACAACTCATTAGACATAGTTGCCATCATGAGATACCTTTTCGCAGATCATCTTCCACAAACTTCGTGAACAATTCACGGGCCTCATTAGTGGCATCATAGCCAATGGTTTCTGGGGGACTTTAATCAAGTACATAAGTCATTTTCTCAGAGTCAACTACTATTTTGAGGTTTCTCAACCAATTGCGAAAATTGGGCCTAGTTAGTTTATTGGTTTCCAAAATCGTTGTGAGTAGTTTCTTAGCTATTTTGAGTTTGAAGATTTCACAAATCTACAAAAAGCAATAAAAGATGTTATGGTCAAGTGATTGAATATTTGATATTTTGAAAACATATTTATGGTCTTTCAAGCATGTTTTTCTCCCACTATTTTATCAAATCCTTCAAACCCTTGAAGAATTCGAAAAATCATATTTCCTAGTGAGAATCAAGATTTCGAAGACTTGCTAGTGGACCCTCATGACCGAGTGCCATCCATAAACAATCTAAGGATAAACAACACTTGATATAACTCTTGATATATTTTGCCATCCATAACTCTTGATATATTTTGCCTTGCTTTTCATATAGACCCACGACTCGTGCGACATCCACATTATTAAGTGTGAAGTCAAACCTACCAATCATACTTCGATTCAAGACCACTCCACAACATCCCCCGTGATTGAGTGTCAATATGTGGGAAACCTCAAATTAAAAGTGCATCATATGCTAAGTATATTCTCACAGCTTTCCCCCTTAGTGTGACCGCCGTGACTAAGTGCTATCACACAATATCAGTAGCATCATCATAGAATATACTATTGGTAGAAGACATAGATTAATTAAAACTCCTTTTAATTTATATCCTTTTTGACTTAATATTTAAGAGCACTTAGATATTCTAAATGGAGGAATTTTTAACTTGCTTGCCAAGATCTCACCATTTTTATCTTCTTATTTAGGTTTTCTATATTCTAATCCATGCATCGCATACATCAATAGGATATGGAAAGCATAAATAAGTAAATGCGCCTAGCATGCTCCAAAGGTGGGATGACCATAAGCCCAACCAAGTGTGCACTTTAGAGCATAGGTGCATCACTTAGTTGATTTTAAGTAGGTTGATTAAATCTAGCTATTACTAAATTGTATCCCATATAATCATGGGTCTTCATGCCTCCAATAGTTTTCTTTGCTCCTTGTAACAATCACATGAGAAAGAAATCCTCACTCTTAGTGATTCTACTCTCATAACATTTACAAGACAGAAATTAAGAAGCATGCAAGCCCCAATTTAGTACAACCCATTTCATCAACTTTGAAACAAATAAAATCAATATCAAAGGCTCATGATCATCTCCATTCATTCATCATCCATTCAACAATTAAATAAACAATAAATAAGTCAAGAATTGACATTCAATTCCAAAAATTAAATACTTATCATATAAACAATTAATTGGCCAAGAAAAAACAAGCATAACATTTTTGCATCCTATTTCTGCATCAATTGGAGATTAACTTTAACAAGAATTAAGAAAGCATAAAAAATGTCAAACATAGTTTTGAGAACTTGCACAACACTTGTACATCTATTATGTGTGAAACAATACACTTTTGATCACAAAAAGGAGCCAAAATCAAGCCATGACTGGGACCTAGCTACTGCCCATCCGTACTGGTTGCACAGCCGCATGCCCGCTGTGGGCTAGCGCCTGGCCAGGCTGGGCAATGGCTCGGTCACTAGGTGTTAGGTGATCTTTGCTTTATTTTGCTGTACTTTTTATGCATCAAACTTTTTGAACAACTTCTAAACATCATTTCCACATAATATAGATGTAATTTCAGAATTAAAACACCTTTCAAATCTGAAAAATCAAGAGCTCAAACATGCTTTAAAAACCAAGTTAAAGTAAGAATCACATTCTTCCAAAAAAACTCCAATTAAATCCAATCCTATTGGATTCAAAAATGACCAAAACAACTCAAGGCCAAATATAAAAAGCTATATCAACATATAACATACTCCAATGCTAAATCAAAATTTAACATTATCTAATCATGAATCATATTACACTAACATATGAATTAACAATTAAAACACATATTAGCATAATATCTATTCATCATCAAAGGAGACACAAGCATCATCATCCAAACACTCCAATCCATGGTTTGGATCAAGTGTTTGAAGACTAGATCAATTCATCACATGAATCAATCAAAAGAGAATCCAAAAGATAGCATGAAATTAGGCTCCGATACCACTTGAAAGAGGTGTAATGCTAAGGATCCAATTTAAAACATTCAAAAACTGAAATCTAACTTGGATTACACTAGTCCAAGGATCTATATTATGTCAATATAATGGATCAAGGTCAGATTGTTACCTCAAAAGCAAAATCCAACCAAAACTTGAAGTTGTGCTTCCTTTCCCGAAACCAGACAGATCCTGGCGCAGCAAGGTGTGATCAACTTTTTATCGGGCCAATCACCTCAGATTCAAGCCAAATCTGGACCAAAATTTCAGCAACTCAATGGAGAATGTCTAATTAAAATTTCAGCACGAAAATCCTTCAGCAAGACCTCGAACAGAGTACAAAAACTCACTGCTGGAACAGAGGATCACCAAAGCAAGCAATCCGAAATTCGTTTTGCTTCTAATGCCAAAGTCCACGCACCATTAGACAATCCATTTCTCCTTAATTCAGATGGAAAAACTACGAAGAAAGAGAGCTTGGTTGGAGGCCAAAAATAGTGAGGGAGGTAAAGAAAAGAATGGAGCCTCAACTCATGAGAGAATCACTTTTGGAGGGAATTTTGGATCAAACTTTTAGATGCACAAAATGTGTGAATAATTTCTTAGCTTGGTCGCCTCCTCCTCTATATCTATATATAGAGGGAGGATGGTGTGATGCCAAGGTGGCATCACACCTTCCTCAAGGTGGGGGCACCACCTAAGCATGCCAAGTTGCAAGCTTGCAAGTTGCATGTGAATTTATGTTGAATTTGAATTTAATTTGAATCTACATTTCATCATATGAAATGTCCATCAAATAAATTCTAATTCCACTCCAAATGAACATTTCATTTGAACTCTCCCTCCCAACTCAATTCTTCAATTCAATTAAATTAAACACTTTAATTTAATTAAACTTTGACTTAACCTTTAAGTCAACTAACTTAACTCTTTAAGCTAATTTTTGTTAACTTAACTCTTTAAGTTAACTTGACTAATTTACTAGTCATGTGGCACCAAGTTAAATTAACACTTAATTTAATTGGTCTTAATTTAACTCCTTAAATTATTTAGATCAATTTAACAATTAAATTGAACAAGCCAAAATGACTAAAAATTGCCTCAATCGAATCTCTCAATTCTCTGTCACCTTGGGATTTTTCTAACACTTAGAAAATTTCCCTCAATATATAGGATTTTCAATTGATTTTTGTGTGTGACCCATTAGATTCTACCACTTATTGGACATGGGCTCACAACTATTGTGACTTAGAATATTATATATTCACATTAGTTTAAACTCCTTTAAATTGACCGACTCAACTCAATTAATCTCTATTAATTGAAGCATACCCAATCTCCATGGTCGATGCCCAACCTTAAGCCCATGGAGTCCAACAATTGACTGAATGAATTCTTTTGGTGAACCATTCTAGCTCTACACGTACCATGCAAATACGATCCTTCTGTCTCCTATCCCCATGAAAGAGACCTAGGGCAAGGTATTTGCCGGCTCCCTAATAACCTCAATACTATGCATCTATTCTTAATGCTCGATTCCTATTAGTGACCTCATCTTTGAAAAATGCTTTTCCAAATTGTCGCACTGCTTTGGCCAAGGACTCCTTTGAATTGATCATTATAAAACACATAGGAGATGCACTCACCATTCACAATGACAAGGAGTCGGATCCCATCTTGGATCTCATAAACCTCAATGTCAAAGTAGCTCATGCCTAATCACCACCAGAACGCCCGCTAAGTGGCCAGAAGTGGAGTCAAAGCATGAGGACCTAAACACAAGATTACAATGGATCCTCAGGTCAAAGGACTAATTATATGCACTAGTGTAAGTTGGAAAACTTGCCACTACGGCTACCTAGTGGATTCTCTAGATGGGACTCCAGTGCCTTGTTCTTTAACAAGCACTCAATAACATATATCCATATCTCATATGGTTTGCTCATGGAACAGAGTAACATCCAACATTTAGATTATGCATCGTCAATGAAAGTTTATCCAAATCTCAGATGCCTTATCTCTAAAGATTCTATGACTTGGGATATTTAAGATCACGATCGTGTAAGACTTATTCCATGACCATCATTAAGAGTGTATTGACCAAGTTCTGTAGTCTAGTGTGATCTAAGGGTTTCAACCAAATGCCAGTGAAGAAATATAAGCATAAGATGAAGATGGCCATTTGTAAAAAATATCATTAAATCATGGTTGTATGACAAGTGAAATAGTTTACATGCCAATCTTATTAGTTTTTGGGGCACTATTCCATCGGATGCAATGCTTTCTATAGATGTCAATGTGAAGTCCTTAGGTCATAAAATAGGGATAATCTTACTACAGTTGGTTAGGTAGAAAAGATAATACAGGATTTGGATAATATTGAAAAAGTTAGAGCTTAAGTCTTGAATCACATAAATGCTTAAGAACAACAAGCAACCAACTCTTTCATGGAAAGGCTAGGTTAAAATGCTTCAACCAAGGGATTTAGTATAGAAAGTAGAATTCCCACTAGAAAAGAAAGGTGTTATATATAGAAGGTGAAGTCTAAACCGAGAAAGGCCTTTTTATCACACGTATGAAGGTTGTAGTAAGGCAAGGATCTATTCACCATAGGAAATTAAAACTTCAAAAGTAACTTGCAACACTACACCTAAGGATCTAGATTATGCTATAAGCATAGATTTAAGGTGAAGAAGAAGTACCTTGGTTGATTTTTTGAAAATCAACTTGAAGATCCTCCAAAAGACTCTTCTAGTGAAGATCTCCCACTACTATTTACTTTGACTCTTCTGCCCACTCCTTGGCCTTCAAGTCTAGAAACTTGAGACCTCAAAAGCTCCTCCAAAAGTGCTCAAAATTGAGGCAAAATAGCAGCAAAGGTTGGCCAAAGCACAGTCATGAATTCGCCTTGAGTCGCCTCTTAAATCTTTGTAGAACACTTCTCTAATGGATCTTCTAGTGTTCACCAACAATCAATACTCCACACATAGTATCTCTAAACGTATCCACACACCTCAAGAAACTTTAAATCCTCAATCTAATGCTAGAAATAGAATGAAGATGAAGGAGGAATATTGTGGATGAAATGTGAGGAAATTTCGAGAAGAGAGATTTGAGGAGAAAATCTAGGAGAGTAATTTTGATCTCAACTAATTTAGAGAAGTTTGGGAGGAAAAATTAAGGAGAGGTGGGTGGCCATATGGAACATGTGATGAGGTATTTATAAGGTATGATGGATACCTCTAGATGCATCCTGCACACCTTCCTCACACCTTAACTAGCATGTCAACTTTCATGCTTAGCTAGATTTGAATTTCCATTAATTAAAATCTAATTGTAATTAGAAAATTAAAATGTCACCTAATATTCAAATAGACTCTTCTATTGTAATATTTCCTCCAAAGTTAGATTCTACAGTTAATTAAATTAACCTTTTAATTTAATTAAATGAACTCCTCAAGTTGAATAGATCAATTAAATTGTCACTTGGTTCCAATTAAATTAACACCTGAATTTAATTTGTCAAATTTACTCCTTAAATTATTTGATTTATTTAACACTTTAAATTAATCAAGCCATTGTGATCAACTCTTAATTAGTCAACTTAGTCTCCTCAAACTTGATCAATTTAATTATCTAACTCCTTAGACAATTTCTCTAATTCAAATTAGAGTGCTTAAAGCTTTTATCTGTGATTATATAGGTTCACTAATTAATTACACATGGACTCATAACACTTTGTGATTTATTGAATATCAAATATTCCAATTAGTCGAAACTCTTTTAAACCAATAACTCTTTTAATTAATCTTTATTAGTTGAAAAGTACCCAATTTCCATAGTTGGTATCTAGCACAAGCTTCTGGGAGCCCAACTAATTGGATGAGTTAATTTTGGGTAAACATATTTCGTTTACAATTATTATTCAGGTACGATCCTTCCATTTCATATCTCCCGAAAGAGGCCTAGGGCAAGATACTTCCGATTCGCTAATAGCCTTGATAATTATGTATCTATTCTTGATGTCCAATTCCCATTTATGATCTCATCCTTGGAAAACTCATTTTTCAAATTGACATATCACCTTGCACAAAGATTTTTTTGGATTGACCATCCTAGAAAATATTGGAAATCAATTTGTTCTTCACAAACGAGCGGAACAGATCCCATCTTAGAACTTAACAACCTTATACTTAGGTAGCTTGTGCGCAACCGAAGCCACGGGCGACCCGCTGCATGTTTGTGACAAAATCAAAGTACAAAAGACTAAATATAAGGTTATCATGAAACCTCAAGTCCAAGGACTAATTATATGCACTATCGTAAGCTAAAGAATTTTCTACTAACAACATGCCACTCCAGCTACCTCATGGATTCTCTAGTCAAGTCTTCAGTGAACTTATTCTCTAACAAGCATCTACTAACGTACATCTATGTCTTACATAGATTACTCTGAAATAGGGCAATATCCAACTCCTTGGAGTATCCATTATTAGTGCAAGTCTATTCGAATTTTAGATGCCCTCTCTCTTAAGATTTTATTACTTGAAGTACTTAAAAACATAATCATAGAGACTTGTTTCTTGATCACCATCATATGAGTGACCAAGTCCCATAGTCTTGCATGATTTAAGAGTTTTAACCAATGATTTGAAAATCGGACCGGACCGGCCGGTTCGACCGGTCGGACCGGTGACCGGTGGCCTGTCCGGTCCGGTTGAATGCTAAAAACCGGTAGTGGTCAAAATCGGTCAAAACTGGACCGGTTCAATCGGTTCACTCTTTTTTTTTTTTTTTTTTTTAATTTTTTTTTAAAAAAGTAAAAAAAGAAAAGGGAAATCGTGAATTGAAAATAATAATTAAAGATTTTAGACATGTAATTTTTTGAAATATGAATTTATTTTCTTAAAATTTAATAAAGTTGTAGTTATATCATATATGTGAATATTTATGTTTAATTTGTTATTTTATTTTATTTAATTTCTCTTAAATTATGTTGAATATTTAGTGTAGAATAATTTATTTTTACTTGGAGTTGAAGCATAAAACAAATAATTACTTAAATTAATATGAAATATTATTTTTTATTTATTTATAATTGACTAATTGTGAAATAGTATTATTTTCTAAAAAACGTACTTAAAAATAAGCAAATTGAATTTTTTTTGTCAAATAATATTATTTCTATATCAATTGAAAGTTTTATTCTTTGGTAATATTAAAATATTATATATATTTATAAAATTAAATATAATTATTACGTAATTATTGCGTCATACCGGTTCGACCACTGGTCGAACCGGTTGAACCGGTAACCAGTAAGGTCACCGGTTCATTGTTCTGTCCGGTTTTGAAAACATTGGTTTTAACCAAATGTATGTGAAAAATATCATAAATACATAAGATGAATATGACCATTTTATTGAATATTATTCAATCAAGATTGTAGCACAAAAAGAGTAATAATATACGTCAACTATAGGGCACTATTCCAACAACACATGGCTAGAGCATATGACGATTCCTACTTACTAGAGGACCAAGAAGAAAATCCGTTAAGGGACCAAATCAATAGAAAATACCTAAAGAAATATACACAATATTGTGTAAAATATTGCACCTAGACAAGAAAAGATGGTTGCAAAAATCCCTTCAGGCACAACTAGTCTTGTTTTTTATCTTTCTTTTATTTATCTTTACTTTTCTTTAATGTCTTATTATGAACTTGTCTTTCATTAGTTATTATAAGAATATTTGAGCTATCTTGGAAATCTAGTATTACATGAACAAAAGGTGCTTAGAACATTAGTAGTTAAACATGGTCACATTGAGTAGAAAATAAGTTAAACCACATAGCCCGACCTAGCAAAGTATGATCATCAAAAGCAACTTCATTCAAAGGCAAATAAAATCCAATTTATGCCAACGTTTCTTACCATATACTAGACTTAAAAGCATATAGAAAACTAATTTTTTTTAGAAATAAGAAATTTTGAGAAACAACATTTAGACTAAAGATCCTTGGTACTGATAGAGGAGGGTGTTCAACTAAGAAAGTCCAACTCAAATCATAAGAAGAAGTGATATAGTGCAGTAGCAACCTCAACTAAGTCAACTCAACCAATAGTTACCTTGACTTGATGTTCAACAACCTAGACCTTAGTGGTAAACAAGAAATCAACATTAGTCACAATTATAATAGATGTTTACTCTTCTGGAGCTACCATGTTTGTCTGCATCTTTTAGAAAACCCCAAGTCTTTCGCTCAGCTTGTGAATTTCCTCTAGCAGACTAAGCTCTTTCCTTTTAAGTGATTCTTGTTCTTTCATAGTACTCTAGCGGGCACCGTTAGCATCTTCAATTTATGAGTCAACTGGGTTGCATTTGATTTGTACACAAACTTCATGATCCCAAAACTTGTTGAGCATCATAATCGCGTCTAAAGCTCCTTTAAAAAATCTTTATAAAATTTAGATATTAAGGGTGCAAGTAGGAGCTGACCAACATCCTCTAACAAATTGTAAATAGACTTTCTTTCATTCTCCATAATTTAAGTAGTGATAGCCTACTCAAGACCTTCAAAGACTAATCATTATTGATCTAAGCATTTATAGAGAAATCACTTTTTCATCCAATAATTCGTCCAGCATAAACAAAAGATCCTTGGTGTTCTTGGAAAGCATCTTGATATGAGTGGGTGATGAAACCACGAAACTTGCTTGAGAAAGAAGCAGAAAGTGAGCAAACAACAAACAAAATGTTGAATCACAAAAAAGAGAACGCTCACTTGAACGAGCATAAGATTGGCACTTCTCAAGGATTTATGACAAGAACCACATTGCCCTCATTTATTTGGAGAGGAAAGAGCTTTGGAGCTCGACTAGTTAGAAATAGACCAAGTAGAAGAAAAGAACCAAGCACCACTGTAATTTTTGGGAAACAACTTGAGCTTCTACTTAAATTCTAGAGCACTATAAAAACTATTCTTCCCAAATGTTATTTGTCATGCTATAAGGGTTTTGAAGAAGGATTGGAGGATATGAGATATCATAATGGTAATTGAAGGCTTTGGCTTTTTAGCCTGTGCCACAATTGTGAAGATACTAGCTCCGGATGACTTGGTGCACCTTCAAGATTAAATTCCTTAACAATGGTCTCTTCCTCCTTTGATTCATCAAAGTTTGATGGGAGTACCAACTTCCTTAAGGCCCTAATATTCTTTACATCTTTCTGATAGAATGAATAACAGATGGATACTTAACCTTAGCTTGCTACAAAGTGGAAAAAAAACAATAGAGTCAAGCACCTAAGCCTATGTAAATAGGAATATATTACTGCAATGTTTACCTAACTTGTCCTATCCACATCATTTTCCTCTAGGCTGGACGAATTTATAACTTCTTTAATTTGATGTTTTAGATGAGGTCAAAGGAAGTGGAAAATAGGAATTTTGTTTACCTTATCAAAAAGGCTCTTGATGGAACTGGCGTTGCTTGTGGCAGCAACTAGAATATTAGTAGGAATAGAAGATTCGAATATTAGTAGGAATAGAAGATTCGTTCTTCTTCTTCAAACTTACTAACATAAAGTTTATCAAGTCATTGAAATTGAAATTGCGTAAATCTCAAAGTAAGTACAGATACCGTAACGATCAATAGCAATGACACCTTTGAAGTATGGCAGCATTGCGAAATAACTCAAATCGGGATTTCATCTGGGGGTTCGGCCTGCTAAAAGTAATTCTTTGTGTGATTTGTCTACTAATAATTCATACCAAGTACTAGTCACTACCAGGAAGGGGAGGGGCACTAAGTCCTATGGATTTATACAAGGTGGCTACTGAGGTACTTCTTCATGCCCTTTTTCTTTTCTTTCCATATAATACTCAATCCAAGTAATTTTAGCCTAAGAAATCTCTTTTTTTTTTTAAAAAAATTCTAAACTACAGCTATGATAGACTTTTTACTACAATAGTCTCAAGTCATTTTATAGAAAGTTCGAAAATATTCAACACTTTTCTTAGTGAAGGGATACTACATGTACAATTGCTCTTCTAGAAGGAGAATATCTGTGGTAATTTTGATTGAGCTCCATGGAGAGCTAAATGGGCAATGACTTAACTTACTAGATTAGCGAAGTGCAAGTAAGATGGTGACCACCTCGAGACGCCATCACTTGGCATAGATGAAATTGTGATGTAATTCAAGTGAAATACATCTAGAGCAGCCCGACTTTTGAGTCTTTGATCACAAGGGCTGTTGTGATTGCCCCTTTTTGTTTATCAAATTTTATACAATGCCGATAAAGAGTCACCACAAGGGCAAGAACATACTCAAATAGGCTAAACTGTCTATCAACATACTAAGGGAAATAAGAGATCACATGGTTGGTCATCATTTTAGCAAATAGAAAGCAGTATGGCAAGGCTTGCACCATAGGATAGGAGGCCCAGAGCTTCCTTTCTCGACAAAGCAGCTAAGACCCCCACCTAACAGAACGATCACTCATGGGAAGATGCCCAGCTGAAGCTGACAAAATCTTACAAAGACAATTTGAACGTTAACAATCAGAGTTTGCTGAGTGAGATATCAAAGCCACAATTAGTTCTCTCTCAACTTGCATCCTTTTATTAAAATATAGATAGGGAAAATAAAACTAGAGATACATTTGTGCTAACTAGATACGCACAAGTTGATAAGTTCATCCATGCTTAACCACCTTGCGCATTCCTATATAAATGAAAGCAAACACTATCGACCCGAAGGCTACTCACCTTCCCAAAGGAAGAGCACAACAATTGAAAAAAAAAAGTCTAAAATTTGATAGCAGGCAATAATATAATCAAATATACCTTAACAATCATAAAGCTAGAAAATGAACATGCTACTCATCATTCATTAGGCTAATGTGATTTATAAGATAGTCAGTGATGGGTCCGTACCTATTAATGATTTTGCCGCCAACATAAGATGCTTAAACTTGAGGCCTCAAATGCCAATATAACTTTCAAATAAAGAAAAAATACCAAAAGGAAGAAACAAATAATGATCCTAATATTTAGTAACTTTAGAATCATAGACCTGCAGTGTAATGGAAATTGTTATATATAACACTTTGAAAGCACAACAAAATATGAAGTAGCCCAAGACCTAACTTGTAAGAAGACTTAGTCACCTAAATTGCCTAAACGATACCGACATCTCACGAAGTATTGGCAAGTGGGAGAGAGGGTGAAGAAAACGAAGAAGAGAAGAAGAGAAGACGAGATGAAGGCCGAGATTTAGGAGGAAGGGTGGAGAAAAAAATGTGAGACTTCAACACATGAGTGAATCACATAAATTGGAGGGAAAAATAGAACCTAACAATTAGACAATGCAAGACCTCAAGGCCGGCCACCTCACTCCTATTTATAGGGGTGGAGGTGTGATGCAAGTTGGCATCACACTTCCCATGAGGTTAGCGCCAACTTGCAAGCAAGTTGCATATGAAATGTTAATTTTACTTGCATTTGAATTTCATTTGGAATCTTTATTTCATCTCATGAAATGTCATCCAAATAAATTCTAAATGCACTCCAAATGAATTCTTTCATTTTGAATTTCCCTCCAAAGTAATTCTTCACATTAATTAGATTATCCACTTTATTTAATTAATTAACCTTGACTTAACTCTTTAAGTCAACTAGCTTAACTTTTCAGGCTAGAAGGTGTTAATTTAACTCCTTAAACTAACTTGACTAATTGATAGTCATGTGGCACCAACTAAATTAACTCCTTAATTTAATTGTTCTAATTTAATTCCTTAAATAATTATGATTAACTTAACAATTTAATTAACCAAGCCAAAATGATAAAAAAATTAGCCAACCATTTTTCCTCCATAAAATCGGTCAATTGGAATTTTCTAACTCTTAGAAAATTTCTTTCATCAAATAGGACTTCCTATTGGCTTTTGTGTGTAACCTATTAGGTTTTACCATTCATTTGACAAGGGCTCACAACTCTTCTGATATTTAGAATACCGAAATATTCACATTAGTTTATATTCCTTTAAACTAATGACTCAATTCAATTAATCTCTATTAATTGAAGAGTACACAATCTCCATGGTCGATGTCCAACCTCAAGCCTATTCAACCCAACTAACAGGCCGAAATGAATATGCTCCTAAAGAATCATTCTAGCTCTACATTTGCCGTGCAAATACGATTCTTTTCGTTTCCTATCTCCTGAAAGTAGCCTAGGGCAGGATATTTTCTAGTTTCCTAATAGCTTCAATAACTATGTTTCTATTCTAATGTTCGATTTTCCTTTGTCACCTCATGTTTGGAAAACTCCTTTTCCAAAATCTCAAACTACCTTGCACAAGGATTTCGTGGAATCGACCATTATAAAATACATAGGAGATGTACTCACTCTTCACAACGACGAGGAGATGGATCTTATCTTCGATCTCACAAACCTCCATGTCTAAGTAGCTCATACCCAAACTCAACCCGAATGTCCTACAGAGTGGTCAAGGAAGAGTTAAAGCACAAGGACCTAAACATAAGATTACCATGGATCCTCAAGTCAAATGACTAATTATATACACTAGCAAAAGCTAGAGAATTTGCCACTACGGCTATCTAGTGGATTCTCCTGGCAGGGCCTCAGTAAACTTGTTCTCTAACAAGCACCGTTAATAACACCCATGTTTGACATAGATTGCTCATGAAACAGAGCAATATCCAACCTCTTAGATTTATGCATCTTTAGTACAAGTCTATATGAATCTTAGATGCCTTGCCTCCTAAGATTCCATGACTTGGAATATTTTAAGATTGCAATCGTGTAAGACTTGTTTCATGATCACCACCCAGTGTGCGACCAAGTCCTATAGTCTTGTGTGATCTAAGAGCTTCAACCAAATGCTAGTGAAGTAAAAAAAAACATAAGATGAAGATGGTCATTATATTGAATATATTTCAATCAAGATTATATCACAAGTGAAATAGCTTATATGCCAATCTAATTGGCTATGGGGAACTATTCCAACAATCTCCCACTTGCCCTAAATCCAATTTCCCATAGTCTTAAGACCTATCTTCTCAAGAAGTCCTTCAAAAACCTTTGCTGTTAAGGGTTTTGTCAATAAATCTGTTATATTCTCTTCTTAGACTACCCTTTCCACTAGGATGTTGCCTCTATCAATGATCTCCCAAATCAATTGATATTGCCTCAAAATGTGCTTAGATCATTGATGAGATCTTGGCTTTTTGGCTTGTGCAACTGCCCCATTGTTGTCACAGAAGATAACTATAGGCTCAGCAATACTAGGCACTACATCCAACTTTTGGATGAAGTTTTTCGTCCAAACACCTTTCTTTGCAGCTTCTGAAGCTGCAATATATTCCATCTCTGTGGTTGAATTGGCTGTGGTGTTTTATTTAGAACTCTTCCAACTCACCGCGCTGCCATTGAGGCAAAATATAAATCCAGAAGATCTTACGTCATCTACATTAGATTGGAAACTATAATGTGAAAACCCCTCAAGTTTCAATTATTCATTACCGTATGCCAAAAACAAATCCTTAGTCCTTCTCGAGTATTTAAGGATTACTTTAACGGCCATCCAGTAATGTTCACAGGGTCAAATTGAAAGCGGATCGTAACACTTAGAGTGTGTGATACATTCGCCCTTGTACATTGAGCGACATATATTATACTTCCTATAGCAGACGCATGTGTGGGATATCATATGTCTCTCGTCATCAATCTTAGGGGCTATAGAGTTGGAGAGATGAAGACTATGTCCCATTGGGATGAATCCCTTCCTGGATTCTTCCATACTAAACCTCTGTAGTATCCTGTTAATGTACGATGTTTGGAGAAGCCCCAGCATCTTCCTCGATCTATCTCTATAGATACGTATTCCTAATACGTAGGATGCTTCTCCTAAATCCTTTTTGGAGAATTAAGTAGATAATGCTTTAGTACACTCTAATATTTCTTTCATTCCCAATGAGATGAATGTCATCGACATAAAGTATAATAAACTATACACTATTCCTACTTGCCTTCTTGTATAGACAAGGTTCATACACATTTTTGACAAAGCCAAATAATTCAACTGTCTTATCAAAACGTATGTTCAAACTTTGAGATGCCTATGTGAGACCATAGATGGATATCTCAAGTCTGCAAACCTTTTGTTCACTCCTTTTGGATATAAAACCTTGTAGTTGCTCTATATAGATTTATTCTTCAATATTTTCATTGAACAAAGCGATTTTCACATCCATTTTTCATATCTCATAGTCATAATATGCAGCTATGGCAAGAAAAATCCTAATGGACCTAGGCATTGCGACTAATGAAAAGGTTTCCCCAAAATCAATATCGAGTCTTTAAGTGTAACCCTTTGCCACTAGTCGTGCCTTCAAGGTCATAAGCTCTCCATCGACTCCTAGCTTTTGCTTATAGATCTACTTGCAACCAATGGGTACTATACCCTTCGGTGGATCTACCAAAGTCCATACTTTGTTGGAGTACATGGAGTTCATTTCGAATTTTATGGCATCTAGCCAATGTCCCAAATCTATTTCCAGCAGAGCTTCCTTATAGGTCTTCAGATCACTATCCAATTGGCCAATCTCATTAAGGAATCCAAACCTTTCAGGCTACTTCTTGATTTGGTTCGACCTTCTTAGAGATTGTGTGCTAGGCTCTTGATGTTCACTTGTTTGTACTGGTTATGGGATTTGTCGATTATCCTGAACTTCATAAAGTTCAACAACAATGCCATTTCTATCTAATAGAAATTTCTTTTCTAAAAAGTGAGCGTTCCTTCAAAAACAAACATCTTTTATTCCAAGGGATCATAGAAATGATAACCCATAAACTCTCTTGGTTATCTCACAAACTTGCACAAGATGGATCCCGCATCCAACTTATCTCCCACTAACTCCTTGATGTAAGCGGGAGACCCCCAACCCTTAGGAAACTGTAAGAGGATGCTTTGCCATACCACATCTCATGTGGTGTCTTTGGCACCAACTTTGAAAGTACTACATTTAGTAACTTCACCACCGTAATTAAGGCATATCCCCAAAAGGATATAGGCATATTGAAAAAGCTCATCATGGAACGTAGCATGTCCAACAAAGTATGATTTCTCTTCCCGGCTAGTCCATTATGTTGGGATGTGCTAGGTAGAGTCCACTGAGAAAGAATCCCATTCTCCTTTAGATAATCCAATAATCCAATACTTAAGTATTCTCCTCCTCGATTCGATCAATGGGCTTTAATACATAGTCCATTTTACTTTTCTACTTCATTCCTATACTCTTTGAACTTTTCAAAAGATTCGGACTTATACTTCATATGATACACTTGTCTGAACCGAGTATGATTATTGGTGAAGGTGATGAAGTAAGAATAGCCTCATCTCACACTAACTCTTAGTGAGCCATAAATATCCGTATGGATCCAATCTTAAGATTTTGTGGTGCTCTTCTGTAACACCCTTGAAATTATTTATTTCAAAAATAATAAAAAAATAAGCAATTAAAAGAAAAAGAGAAGTTTTTGGGTCAATTTACAAATCGAAGATAGTGGATTGAACCAAATTTGGAAACTCTTGGGGTTGCTTGGTAATTATTTTGTGTCAAAGGGGTCAAATTAAGCATAAATTATTTCTTAGGGCTGAATTGAAGTGTTGCAACTTTCTCGGAGGACCTAATTGAAGAAGGAGATCATTCTGGGGGGGCAATTTGAAATTTGGAAAAGTTGGATTTGAAGAAAAAATTTGGCAGATTGCATTTCTTCCCCATTTTCATTCTTCTACCTTTTTCCTCCTCCTCCTCCACCGTGACCATCTTCACCCAGTGATCTCCATTCTGGCGACCACCTTTCACCAAACCAAATCGACCAAGCCTTTTCTCTCACTCCTAGCTTCACTTTGATACCCCACGCATACCATTCCACCGAAGGGATGAATAGATTCTTCAAGCACAAAGTGGGCCAAAACTCAATTCTGGGCATATTTTCTGATAACTCTGCGCATGAGAAAGCTTGATATACCCTTGCATGAGAGTTTGGCGTGGCGGCAGAGGCTGAAAATAGTGATCAGAGACGACGACAAGGAAACCTATTTGGTGGCGGTTGAGCTCGATTAAGGGTGGTCTAAGCTGAGGAACTGGAAACTAATTATGGGGTTGGATTCAGGAGCTCGAAAGAAATATTTTGGTAGTGGTGGCAAGATTTTTCGGTGGCTGGTGGCGGTGCTTCGGCAACCCCTAAATAGTATTTTCAGCTCATCACGGTGATCATGATGGTGCTCTTGGTTCATGATTTTGAGGCCTCGATAAGCAATTTGGGTATTAGGGAATGTGAGGATTAAGCTTTAATTAGTTGTACCTTGTTATATGTATTATGCATATGTTGTACCTTGTTATATGTATTATGCATATGTTGTACTTCCCTAATTTAGCTTGTATTTATGCAGTAAGGATTACTGTACATGGATATGTATATATATATACTTCCCATGCAAGGAGGCATATAAGTTAGTTAACTCGGATATTGCCATGATATGATAATTTGGGATTAATTAAGTTAATTAAAGGATTTGAACCTTAACTTGTGGATATATGGATTTGGAACCACGTGATAGTAATTGGGCCATTATTCATGGTTCAAAAAACTAGACCGGACCAACCGGTGAACTAGTTCGATTTTTCAAAAAATCGAAAAACTTTAAAAATGACAAATTTTGTTAAAATCATTCAAAACCAGCCGATTGGACCAGTGAATTGGTGAACTGCTTCAGTTCAGTTGAACCGGAGCAGTTTTTCATTTAATTTCTTTAATGAAATTATATATATTTTTTATTTTTTCATCTAAGTACAAAGTTTGAAGACTAAGGTACACATCATAAACTATCTAAAAGTACAAAAAAGCATTGGTTTAGAGTTTAAACTTTAGAATTAACTCACACACTCTCAACATTAAACATTAAACTTGATATATTTAAATTGTTGTGATCATTTAAAATATTAATTGTGAAATTTGGGTTGTGATGTTGGATAATATCATTTAAACTCTTTATGTTTTATATTTTGGCAATTTATTAATTTTTAAGTAATATATATAATATAAATATATATATATATTTCATAATTATGACGTCACGATTCAATTGCGGTTCAATTACGGTCTAACCGACGATTGAACTGGTGAACCGGTAAGTTTTTTGGTTCAATGAACAGTCGAATTTTTCGAACACTGCCATTATTGTGAAATTTGGATGATATGATGAGAATGACTATGTAATTAAGGACTAGTTATTGCTTAGTCATTAGATTTAATATGAAACCGAGACTAATGTGGGAATAATCGATCTTATTGGTTATTATTGGGTCGATAGCGCCGTTTAAGTTTTAAACTATCATGTTAATTAGTGAATTTGGATTAATGATAAGCATGATAGTGATGTTGCAAGTCAAATATGGATTTTGACTATAATTATACTGTTTTAGTTAGGTGAAGTGGAGTTTGGACCCCAGGACCAGTAGACGGTAGATTATGGTAGCTTTCTCTGAGACTACAAGACGTGAGGGTCTGCCAATCTAGCACATCATTTCACTTTTCGGTATTTTTGCAAAACCTATGAGGGTTACTGTTTCTGAACTGACTATACTATTATTGAAATTCGTGATCTATTAAGATCTCTTTGATATTCTGTTATTTGATTCGAACACCCCTGTGAGGGTTATTTCTGTTAAGATTCTGTTTTCTTTTTTTTCTGGCAGCCAGAATTTATATCTGTCATCTATTTCAATCTATTTGGTTATCCGATATGTTATCTATTACTGTCTATTATCTGTTCCATTTTGTTATGTTATTTGTTGCCTTGTCGGCATTTCTGTACTGTTCTAAATTATTTGTACGTCTGATATGCCAAAGGTTATTCTCTAAGTATTTTAAGTCTGATATGTCAGGGGCTATTCCCTGAGTAATTGTCTATACATCTGATATGTCAGGGGCTATTCCTTGAGTAATTGCCTGCACGTCTGATATGTCAAGGGCTATTCCCTGAGTATTTTCTTGTACGTTTGATATGTCAGGGGCTATTCCTTGAGTATTTGTAAGTCTGATATGTCAGAGGCTATTCCTTGAGTATTTGTAAGTCTGATATGTCAGACGCTATTCCCTGAGTATTTGTATGTCTGATACGTTCGGCGCTATTCCTTGAGTATTTGCAAATCTGACACGTTTGGGTCTATTCCCTGAGTATTTGTAAGTCTGATACGTTTGGGGCTATTCCTTAAGTAATTGAAAGTCAGATGCGTTAGGGCTATTCCTGGACATCTACCATTTGTTTGTCTCTGATGTGCTAGGGCTATTCCTGGACATCTACTATTTGTTTATCTTTGATGTGCTAGGGCTATACTTAGACATCTATCGTCCATTTGTCTGTGAGGTGCTAGGGCTATTCTTGGACATCTACTGTTTGTCGGCAACTGTCGTGCACCAAGCTCTCACGCTTGGATAAGATTGACTGAAATATAAACATTTTTTGGGACTGTTCTATCCGACTGTAATCTGACTGACCAACTGTATTTGGCTGTGAGACTGTTCCTGACTGTTTGAAAGTATCTTGTTGTATTTTTGTTAATTGTTGATTGATGTTCTATTGAGTCGATTTCCTCCTCGATAGATTATATATGTTACAATTATCCATCAGTAAGTCCTTTGGACTTACCGCCCCATTTATCTTGATTTTCTTGGATAGGTATAAATAAAGAATATGAGGTTCCAACTTGGAGTGAAGAAATACCTTTTGTAATAGAATGGGTGTTGAGATGTTTAATAGGGTTCACTTCAATGCTGTAATTGGATTTAGTGATATTGTAGTATGTCAGGTTTGATGTCGATGACGTGATGCCCGTATATGTTTTGTTAGATGTAAGAAGTTGAATTATGACTTATTTAATGTTTTGAAGAGTTAGTGAGTTGAAATCCGCTGCTATATGTCTTTGACAAGTTTTGAATATTTTTTTTAATGGGATTATTGACTATGTAGCTTATTCCTTGGCTTGAATTAAGATTGAACTAAAGTGGTGCCTCAGCTTAGGTGCTATCCCAAGATGGGGCACTACAGAGGTGGTATCAGAGCCTACGTTTTTGATAACCTAGACATTTGGGTATTATTGAGAATTATGACTGAACTTTTGATTTGGTTAATTTGAGTATGAATTTTAGTTATGTTTTGCATTGAAAGGATCCTGTGTGATTTAAGGAATGAAGATGAATTGATAAGTCCGTATTAGTAGATGAGTTTAGTACTGTAGGATGTCTATGGGGTTTTGTCGTATATTGTAGGATGATTAGAAGTGTGTATCCTTGAGTTTGCTTTTGTTTCTTATAACTCTTTTCCTTTTATCCTTAGAAGCTTGGAGAAGTTAGTAGAATTGATGGCATCTCAAGGAAGTTTTGGTACACCCATTCCTCAAGACCTCCCGGGCGAAGGGGAAGACCTCCTGGGCGTCGGGTCGGTGACCGACATATCCCAAGGCAAGAGGCTCCTGCTTACTCTCAAGCCATGCGAGAATGAGAGGTCTTGCAAACCCGTTCAGTAGGTCAGCCAGATGAAGGAATTCGATACCTTATGCTACCCAGATGAGCGAAGAGTTCGTTTCACTATATTTCTTTTATCAGGACCTACTCGCAACTGGTGGAAGATGATTGAACGCTGATGGGTCATCATGGGAACCTGCAGGACTTGGGAGAATTTCACTAGGGAATTTATGAACAAATACATACCCCTGGTAGTCAAACAGGCTAGAGAAAGGGAATTCATGGATTTGATTCAGGGGCACAGTCTGTAAATCAATACGAGGCTACTTTTAGCTGACTGATACAATATACTCCCTATATGCAAGATGATGAAGGTCTATAGGCTCAATGATTCATCTAGGGGCTACGGCCAGAGCTCAGACAGGGTTTGGTCGCATGTGATCTACCGAATATCAACTTAGCAGTAAATAGAGCACTGCAGCTAGAATCAAAGTTTCAAGAAATTAGAAAGATCGAAGATAAGAATAAAAAAGGAAGATCACGCCCTAAGGAGCAGAGCAGTGATGGAGAGAAACAACCGAGGATACAGGTTGAAAATGCTACTCCTCAAGCCCATCAGATCGATGAGACGGCAATTTTGATTAAAGGAAGGCCACGAAAGAAATGTAGATTCTGTAGATCACATACCCATGAGAAGTCAGGATATTGGAGAAAGTAGGGTAGATGTGTGGGTTGTGGTAGAGACCAATACTTCCTGAAACATTGCCCAATAAGAGAGGTCCAACATCGGCGGGAAAAGGAAAACAAATGGCCGAAGGTTTTGTCTAAGTTCTTAGTTTTCAGGAGGAAGTCCGACACTGCATATTTGGCTTCATACCCTAGATGGAGCCTTGGGAACAACAGGCGTATGAGTTATGTCCATACTTAGTGTGTTTAAGTTTTGTTAATCGGTATCTAGTTGCTTGGAGATGTGTGATAAGTTATGAAATCTAGCATGTTAAGTTTGAATATTGACTACTCTTTTAGGTGAATATTATGTAAGTGTGAACTTGTGATGTTATTAGTTGTTTGTTGCTGTAATAGCTTTACGATCTTTTATATAAAGGTGTGCACTCTGTCAGAACTAAAATGGAGAATATTTTAAGTACTGAGACAATAGGTGATTGAGACAACAAGTGTGCTTGAAGGAAGAATATTAGTGAGGCACACAAGTCAAGACATACGATGCATCTAAGAAGCATAAAGATGTATCAAGACTTGAAGAAGTAATCTTGGCAGAATGTAATGAAGAGAAAATATAGATTGACAGACCAAATCTACTCATTTTCTGTTAGTCGAAACAATACTCGGATGAGAATCTAGGGACCAGATTCTTTTAAGGGATGGAGTCTGTAACATCCTTGAAATTCGATATTTCAAAAATAATGAAAAAAAGACGCAATTACAAGAAAAAAAAAAGTTTTGGGGTCAATTTACAATTTAAGGAGAGTGGATTGAACCAAATTTGGAAACTCTTGGGGTTACTTGGTAATTATTTCTTGTCAAAGGGGTCAAATTAGGCATAAATTATTTCTTGAGGCTAAATTGAAGTGTCGCAATTTTCTTGGAGGAGATAATTCTGGGGGAGTAATTTGAAATTTTGAAAAGTTAGACTTGAAGAAAAAATTTGGCAGATTGCATTTCTTCCCCATTTTCATTTCTTTTTCCTTTTTCCTCATCCTCCACTATGACCACCTTTACCTAGCTATCTCCACTCCGGTGACCACCTTTCACCAAACCAAACCAACCAAACCTTTTTTCTCACTCCCAGCTTCACTTGGATAACTCATGCATACCATTCCGCCAGCGGGATCACCAGATTCTTGAAGCTCAAAGTGGAGTGGCAACAGTGCTTGGCGGGCAACGGTGGACGGTGGCCAAAACTCAATTTTGGGCACATTTTCTGGTAGGCCTCAGTGTGATGAAGCCTAATATAACCTTGCATGAGAGTTGAGCATGGCGGCAGAGGCTAAAAATGGTGATCAGAAATAGAGAGGAAACCCATTTGGTAGCGGTTGAGCTCGATTGAGGGTGGTCAAAGCTGAGGAATCGAAAATTGATTGTGGGGTTCGATTTAGGAGCTCGAGAGGAACATTTTGGTGGTGGTGGCAAGATTTTCTGGCGGCAGCAGACGGCGGCACTTCAGCGACCCCCAAATGGTATTTTCAACTCATCGCAATGATCGTGGTGGTGCTCTTAGTTTGTGATTTTGAGGCCTCGATAAGTAATTTGGGTATTAGGGAGTGTGAGGATTAAGCTTTAATTGGTTGTACCCTATTGTATGTATTATGCAAACATTGTACTTCTCTAATTTAGCTTGTATTTATGCAGTAAGGATTATGGTATATGGATATGTATGTATATATATATACTTCCTATGTAAGGAGGCATATAAGTCAGTGAACCCGGATATTACCATGATATGATAATTTGGGATTAATTGAGTTAATTAAAGGATTTGAACCTTAACTTGTAGATTTATGGATTTGGAACCAAGTGATAGTAATTGGGCCATTATTGTGAAATTTAGATGATATGATGAGAATGACTATGTAAGTAAGGACTAGTTATTGCTTAGTCATTAGATTTAATATGAAACCGAGACTAATGTGGGAATAATCAGTCTTATTGGTCATTATTGGGTCGATAGTGCCGTTTAAGTTTTAAACTTTCATGTTAATATGGTTATTTAGTGAATTTGGATTAATGATAAGCATGATAGTGATGTTGCGAGTCAAATATGGATTTTGACTATAATTATATTGTTTTAGTTTGGTGAAGTGGAGTTTGGACCTAAGGACTAGTAGATAGCAGATTGTGGTAGCTTTCTCTGAGACTACAAGAGGTGAGGGTCTGCTAATCTGGCACTTCATTTCACTTTTTGATATTTGTGCAAAACCCTATGACAGTTACTATTTCTAAACTGATTGTACAGTTATTGAAATCCGTGTTCTGTTAAGATCTCTTTGATAATCTGTTATATGATCTGGACACCCTTGTGAGGGTTATTTCTATTATGGTTTTATTTCCTGTTTATTCTGGCAACCAGAATTTCTATCTGTCATCTGTTTCGATCTATTTAGTTATCTGATATGTTATGTATTAGTTTCTGTTATCTATTCCATTTTGTTCTGTTATCTATTGCCTTATCAGTATTTCTGTACTATTCTGAACTGTCTATACGTCTGATATGTCAGAGGCTATTCCCCGAGTATTGTAAGTCTGATATGTCAGGGGCTATTCCCGAGTAATTGTCTGTGCATCTGATATGTCAGAGGCTATTCCCTGAGTAATTGCCTGTACGTCTGATATGTCTGGGGCTACGTCAGAGGCTATTCCCAGAGTAATTGCCTATATATCTAATATGTCAGGGGCTATTCCCTAAGTAATTGCCAGTACGTCTGATATGTCAAGGGCTATTCCTTGAGTATTTTCTTGTACGTCTGATATGTTAGGGGCCATTCCCTGAGTATTTGTAAGTCTAATATGTCAGAGGCTAATCCCTGAGTATTTGTACGTCTAATACATTTGGCGCTATTCCCTAAGTATTTGCAAGTCTGATACGTTTGGTTGCAAGTCTGATACGTTTGGGGCTATTCCCTAAGTAATTGAAAGTTTGATATTTTAAGGTTATTCCTGGACATCTACCATTTGTTTATCTTTGATGTGCTAGGGCTATACTTAGACATCTATCGTCTATTTGTCTGTGAGGTGCTAGGGCTATTTCTGGACATCTACTGTTTGTCGGCAACTGTCATGCACCAAGTTGTCACGCTTGGATAAGATTGACTAAAATGTAAACATTTTTCGGGACTGTTCTGTCTGACTGTAATCTGACTGACCAACTGTATTTGGCCTGTGAGATTGTTCCTGACTGTTTGAAAATATCCTATTGTATTTTTGTTAATTGTTTATTGATGTTCTATTGAGTCGATTTCTTCCTCAATAGATCCCTATTATATATGTTGCAATTATCCATCACTAAGTCCTTTGGACGTACCGCCCCGTTTATCTTGATTTTCTCAGACAGGTATAAGTGAAGAATATGAGGTTCCAACTTGGAGTGAAGAAATACCTTTTGTAATAGAATGGGTGTTGAGATGTTTAATAGGGTTCACTTGAATGCTGTAATTGGATTTAGTGACATTGTAGTATGTTAGGATTGATGTCGGTGATGTGATTCCTATATATGTTTTGTTAGATGTAAGAAGTTGAATTATGACTTATTTAATGTTTTGAAGAGTTAGTGAGTTGAAATCCACTGCTATATGTCTTTGATAAGTTTTGAAAAAAAATTCTGATGCGATTATTAACTATATAGCTTATTTCTTGGCTTGAATTAAGATTGAATTGAAGTGGTGACTCAGCTTAGGTGCTATCCCGAGATGGGGCGCTACATCTCCGTTTGTCCTATAAAAGGAACTTTGGTCATTTTTCCTTTTAAACAAGACTCACAAGTAAGAAGATTCTTAATGCCATTAACATTTTGTGCTTTGGGAGCTTCTATCTTGTTCATCCTATTTTTAGAAATATGTCCAAGTCTTGCATGCAACAAGATGGAATCTTCTTGTTATCTAATTTTCTTTTACTTGATTTAGTGCATCAATGAAGGTTGAGAATCCAATACGTGCAATCTATTATTTAATATACCTTGTGCAACTAAAGAACCATTATTTAATGCTTTCATGTTCCTGTTAGATATAAAAAAAGTTTATCCTTCATTACCTAATACGGGAATAGATATAATGTTCTTAACAAGATCGGACACATAAAAACAAGGATCAATAACAATGCAAGATTCCCTAAGTCTAACTTGATTATGCTTTCAACTATGGCCACAACTTTTGCTCCATTTCCGAGGAAGAGGATCATATCTTCTTCATTGAGACTATTTCTTCTTCATATCCTCTGTAACGAATTACAAAGATGAGAACCATATACGGTATCAAATACCTATGAGGAGGAATTTACCGTTAAGTTCACTTCAATAAAGTACATGTCCTTCCCAAGGGTGTCAAGGAATTCCTTGCAATTCCTTTTCCAATGGCCTTTCTTACCATAATAAAAACAAGTAGCATCGGCTCTGACCTCTTTCTTTTTCTTAATTTCCCCCAAACCTTTCAAAGGTTGCTTTCCCTTAGAAAAAGAACTTTTCTTCTTTTTACCTCCCTTTATGGCACCCCTAGAGCCCTTGGACTTGAAGGAGGAAGCAAGCATAAGAGGTTTGTTTTTCTTCATAGTCGCCTCGGCGGTTACCAACATATTAACCAAGTCGTTGACTGTCACTCCTTGTTTAGTCATGTTGAAGTTCACAACAAATTGGTCAAATGAGATAGGTAATGATTAAGGATCAAATCCACATAGAGCTCATTGTTTATGACAACGTCCAATTGACCAAGCTTCTCGATGAGACCAACCATCTTTAGCCCATGGTCATGGACACTCGAGCCCTCATTCATTCTTGTCCTAAAGAGCTCCTTAGACAATGAAAACCTTTCACATCTAGTTTGCCTGCCATACAACTGTTGTAGGTGCAAATGGACCTCGTGAGCGATTTTCATGTGCTCATGAGACTTTCGGAGCTCATTAGACATAAAAGCCATCATGAGACATCTTGTTTGTAGATCATCATCTATAAACTTCGTGAATGCTTCACATGCCTCATTGGTGGCATCATAGCCAATGGTATCTGGTGGACTTTGATCAAGCACATAAGGCCTTTTTTTGGAATCTAGAATAATCTTGAGGTTTTTAAGTCAATCTTGAACGTTAAGCCCAGTGACTTTATTAGTTCCAAAATAGCATTGAATGGATTCTTAGCAATATGTTTTGAGCTTTCAAAAACCTACAAACGCGAAAAAGAGAGTATAAGCATGTGATTGAATATTTGATATTGAAAATAAGTTTATAGACTTTCAAGTATATTTTTCTCTCACTATTTTATGAAAATTCTCACCCCCTTAAAGAATTCAGGAAATCTTATTTCCTAGTGAGAATCAAGCTCTTAAAGACTTGTAAGTGGACCTATGCCTTGTGTGCCATCCACAAACATTCGAAAAGTAAGCAACTTTTGCTAATTGCATCTTTATTCAACCCTTGATATATTTTGCCTCACTTTTCACATAGACTAGCACCTCGTGTGACATCTACATCACTAGGTGTTAAGTCAAACCTACCAATGAACCTTTGATTTGAGACTGCTTCATGACATCACACACCTCGTGTGCCAATGCATGGGAAGCATCAAATCAAAGATGCATCATATACTAAGTATATGATCACAGCTTTCCACCTTAAGTTCGAACCACGCCTCGTGTGCCATTATAGAAAAGATAGTTGCATCGTCATATCACATGCTATTAGTAGAAGGCATGGATTAATTAAAGCTCCTTTTAATTTATATCCATTTTGACTTAATATATATTTGTAAGCACTGAGACTCTTCTAAGTTGAGGGACTTTCTTGCTTGCAAAGATCTTATCAATTTTATCTTCTTATTTGGGTTTTTTATATCCTAACCGTGCATCTCATACATCAATAGAATATGAAAAGCATAAATAAGTAAATGCACTTAGCATGCTCCTAGGGTGGGATGATCATGAGCCTTACCCAAGTAACGCACTTAGAGCTATAGGTGCACTATTTAGTTGATTTTAAGTGGATTGATTAAATCTAGTTATTACATAAATGTGTCCCCATATATTCATGGGTCTTCATGCCTCCAATGGTGTTTTTGTCTCTTTGCAACATTTACAAGAGAAAGAAATCCTTACTCCTAGTGATTCTACTCTCATAACTTTTACAAAATAGAAATTAAGAGACATGCAATGCCCAATTTAATACAAGCCTTTCCAACAACTTGAAACAAATAAAATCAATATTAAAGGCTCATGATCATCTCCATTCAACAATTGAATGAACGATAAATCAAAAATTGACATTCAATTCCACAATTAAATGCTTATCTCATAAACAATTAATTAACCAGCAAAAAAAAGCATAACAATTATGCATCTCATTTTTGCACCAACATTGAAGATTAACTTTAACAAGATTCTAAAAACAATAAAAAATTTGAAACATAATTTTGAGAACTTGCACAACACTTGTGCATCTATGTAGCATGATTTAGATAATTTTGATCACAAAAACTCAATAAAATAAGCTTAAAACTCGCTCATGACCGAGACCAATCGCTGCTACCCTGGCCTGGGTACACAGCTGCACCCCAGAACACCTTAAGGCCAAGTTTAACATGCTATAACAATATATCATATCATCCAATGCTAAATCAAAATTTAACATTAGCAACTATGAATTAAAAACATGCTAATAGATTAACTAACTCTTAAAACATATATTAGCATAATTTCAATTCATCAACAAAGGATCTAGAAGCATCATCATCCAAGAGATCTAGGTCAATCCATCACATGAGTCAATCAATCAAAAATCCAAATTAAAGCATGATATAAGTTTCGATACCACTTGAAGGAGTGTGTAGCACAGGGAACCATGAAATGAGGCAAATAAAGCTAAATCAAAACTTGCCTACACACCTCCCAAGGATCAAATCATGCTATAAAATGGATTTGGAATAAGATAAATACCTTGAATGCTCAAAAATCCAAGGTAGAAGGGGGGAAATACTTGAACACTTCAAAGCTATCTTTCCCTAGTACAACGGCAACTCAGCAACTTTTGCCTAACCAAAACACCTCCAAATTAACTGAAATTTGGATACAACCTCCTCAAAAACTTGACAAAGCGCTAGGAAAAAATTCATCCAAAAATAAATTCGACAAGGTTTGGAAAAGATGCTCCAAAGTTTCTGCCCTTGCAGTGGATCTCCGAAAACAAAGTTATCCAATTTTCTAGCCTCTAATGTGATGATCCACACACCATAGGCAAACCCAATTGATATTTAGTCAGCTGGAAAAACAAGAAGAGAAGAAGAGATGAAGGCTGAGATTTACGAGGGAGGGTGAAGAAAAAGTGTGAGACATCAACACATGAGTGAATCACACAAATTTGAGGGAAACGTGGAATCTAACAATTAGATAGTTCATGACCTCATGGCCAGCCTCCTCACTCCTATTTATAGGAGTGGAGGTGTGATGCAAGTTGGCATCACCACCCTTCAAGAGTTTGGCGCCAACTTGCAAGCAAGTTGCATGTGAAATGCTAATTTCACTTGCATTTGAATTTCATTTGGAATCTTCATTTCATCCCATGAAATGTCATCCAAATAAATTTTAAAATGCAATCCAAATGAACTCTTTCATTTTGAATTTCCCTCTAAAATAATTCTTCACATTAATTAAATTAACTCTTTAATTTAATTAATTAATCTTGATTTAACTTCTTAAGTCAACAAGCTTAACTCTTTAAGCTAGACCTTAAGCTAACTTGACCAATTGATAGTCATGTGGCACTAATTAAATTAACTAGTCAATTTAATTAGTTTAATTTAACTCCTTAAATTATTATGATTAATTTAATAATTAAATTAATCAAGCCAAAATGACCAAAAATTAGCCAACTGTTTTTCCTCCATAAAATCGGCCAAGTGGAATTTTCTTACTCTTAGACAATTTCCTTCATCAAATAGGACTTCATATTGGCTTTTGTGTGTGATCCATTATGTTCTACCATTCATTGAACATTGGCTCACAACTTTAGTGATATTTAAAATATCAAAATATTAACATTAGTTTAAACTCTTTTAAACTAATGACTCAATTCAATTAATCTCTATTAATTGAAAAGTACCCAATTTCCATGGTTGATGTCTAACCTCAAGCCCATGAAGCCCAACTAATTAGCTAAAATGAATATGCTCTTGGAGAACCATTCTAGCTCTACGCTTGCCATGCAAATGCAGTCTTTCTGTCTCCTATCTCCCGAAAGATGCCTCGGACAATATATTTATGGGTTCCCCTTTATGACCTCATCTTTAGAAAACTCATTTTCAAAATTTTCATTGTTGGAACAGTGTCTGCAAAGCAATTAGATTGACATTGTAAACTATTTCACTTGTGATACAATCCTGATTAAATGATATTCATAATATGGCCACTTCATCTTATGCTAATTAACACTTCACTGGCACTTGGTTGAAGCCCTTAGATCACACAAGACTATGGGACTTGGTCATGCACTGGGTGGTGATTATGGAATAAGTTTTACATGATCGTGATCTTAAATCTTTCAATTTATAGGATTTTAAGAGACAGGACATCTAAGATCCAAATAGACTTGCACTAACAATGCATAGATCCAAGTAGTTGGATATTGCTCCATTCCCTGGGTGATCCTATATGAGATATGGATGCATGTTAGTAGGTGTTTGTTAGGGAATAAGGCACTAAAGGCTCGCCCTGATAATCCAATATATACCCAAAGTGGCAAGTAGGTAGGTAAATTCTCCAGCCTATGCTAGTACATATAATTAGTCCTTTGACCTGAGGATCCATGGTAACCTTATGTTAGGTCCTCATACTTTAACTCTTCCTTGGTCACTTAGCAGGCCGTTCAGGTGGTGATTAGGCATGAGCTACTTAGATATAGCAGTTTGTAAGATCCAAAATGGAATCCGACTCCTCGTCTTTGTGAAGGGCGAGTATATCTCCTATGTACTCTATAATGATCAATTCCAAGAAATCCTTGCACAAGGTAGTATGACAATTTGGAAAATGAGTTTTCCAAAGATGAGGTCATAAAGTGGTATCGAACATTAGGAATAGATATATAGTAATGAGGCTATTAAGGAACCGGCAAATGTCTTGCCCTAGGCTTGTTTTAGGAGATAGGGGAAAGAAGGACCGTATTTGCATGGTACGCGTAGAGCTATAATAATTTTCCAAAGGCATTCATTTTGGCCAATTTCTTGAGCTTCATGGGCTTAAGATTGGACATTGACCATGGAGATTGGGTACTCTTCAAGTAATGGAGATTAATTGAATAGAGTCAATTAGTTTAAAGGAGTTTAAACTAAAATGAATATACGATATTCAAAAGCCACAAGGAGTTGTGAGCCCATGTCCAATGAATGGTAGAGCCTATCGGATCACATAGAAAAGCAAATTGTATTTTCTAAATGATGGAGATATGTTTCTAAGTGTTAGAAACTTACTCCATGTGACCGATTTTGGGGTGATTGAAAATTGAGGTCAATTTTAGCTTGATTAATTTAATTGTTAAATTGATCAACTAATTTAAGGAGTTAAATTATACCAAAAATTAAGAAGTTAATTATTTGGTGCCACATGACCATCAACGGGCCAAGTTAACTTAAAGAGTTAAATTAACATTTCTTAGCTTAAAGAGTTAAGATAATTGACTTAAGAGTTAAGTCATGGATTAATTTATTAAATTAAAGTGTTTAATTTAATTAATAAGAAGAATGTATTTTGGAGGGAAAATTCAAATGATATGATCATTTTGTTGTGGCATTTAATTAATTTGAAATTAGATTTCAAATGTAATTAAAATGCACACGAAATTCAAATTAGATTTGAATTTGCCAACTTGCAAGATAAGTGGGCAATCCCCCCACCTTGAGAAAGGTGTGATGCAACATTGGAATCACACTATCCTCACTCTATATATAAATATAGAGATGAGAGTGGGCGGCCAACACAATCCATGTGAAGAATTAGATTCTCACATTTATTCTCCTCCAAAGTGTTGGCTCATGAGTTGAAGCTCTACTTCTCTCTTCTTCTCCAACCCTAAAATCAGCCTTCAAGCTCTCATTTCTCCTCTCTATCTACAGCTAATATTGAAGAAAACTTGGAAAAATCATTGGTGTGTGGATCATATTGATAGAGGCAAGACAATTAGATTGTTGTGCCTTAGAGATCCACCAGTCAGGGCAGTGACTTGGCGAATTTTTTCCAAGAGATCCGAAAGAAGTTTTGATATAAAATTTTCATAGTAGCGTCATCAAAGAGTTTTGGAATTTTTTGGATTTTTTGGAGACCTTTGGATCGTGCAAAAGTTGCACCCTTCCAACTGCGCCAGTATTTAGTAGATTCTATTTTTAAAAAAGAGTTCTTCGACCTACCTTTGAATTTTGCCAATCAAGGTAACTCTCCATCCAAATCTAAATCCTAAGCATGTTTAGATCCTTTGTTTCTTGTATAGCACTAGTTTATTTGAGTTTTTGAAGTTTTATTATTGAAACCTAGTGCCTTACTTGCTTTCAAGTTGTATCGGAGCATAGCTTTTGGATTTTTTGACTGATTGATTCATGCGATGGATTGATCAAAATCACCAAATTCTCAATTCATTTGATGGATTGGAATATTTGGATGATGTTGTGTGTGGCTCCTTGATTGATGAATTGAAAGCATGTTAATATGTGTTTTAAGTGTTGACTCATATGATTAGTATGTTTTAATTCATAGCTATTAATGTTGAATGTTGATTTGGAATTAATTGATGTTATATGTTGATATAGCATGTTTTGATTGGCCTTAAGTTTTTTGATAATTTTTTGATCCAATTTGATTGGAGTTTATTGGAGTTTTTTGAACAACGTGATTCTTACTTGAACTTGAAGTTTGAAGCATGTTTAAGCACTTGAAATTCCATTTTTGAAAGGTGTATTAAATTTGAAATTTCATCTAAAATGTGTGGTTTGATGTTTAGGATGTGTCCTAAAATTTTTGGTGCACAAAAGTTAAGCCCAAGCAGCAGCGACTAGTTTTAGTTGGCATGAGTTTTGAGCCTATTTTTGTATTCCTTAAGTGACCAAAAATGATTCAAAGCATGCTAGATAGATGCACAAGTGTTGTGCAAATTCTCAACATAATGTTTGACATTTTTGATTGCTTTTAGAAACTTATTCAAGTTAATCTCTAATTTAGTGCAAAAATGAGATGCATAAATGTTATCCTTATTTTTGCTTGAACAATTAATTGTTTATGAGATAAGCATTTAATTAATTAATTGTTAATTCTAGATTTATTTATTATTCATTTAGTTATTGAATGGGCGATGAATGAATGGGGATGATCATGAACCTTTAATATTGATTTTATTTATTTCAAGTTGTTGAAAAAGGTTGTATTAAATTGGGGCTTGTATGCCTCTTAATTCTATCTTGTAAATGTTATGAAAGTAGAATCACTAGGAGTGAGGATTTCTTTCTTATGTAAATGTTGCATGGAGCGAATAAGACCATTGAAGGCATGGAGACTTTTGAAGACCCATGAATGTATGGGGATACACTCATATAATAGCTAGATTTAATCAACCCACTGAAAATTAACTAAGTGGTGCACCTATGGCTCTAAAGTACATCACTTGGTTAAGCTCATTGTCAACCCATTGTAGGAGCATGCTAGGCGCATTTACTTATTTATGCTTTCAATATCTTATAGATGTATGAGATGCATGGTTAGGATATAGAAAACCTAAATAAGAAGATAAAATGATAAGATCTTTGCAATCAAAAACCTTCCACTTAGAATGTCTTAGTGTTTTCAATATTAAGTCAAAATGCATACAAATTAAAATGAGTTTTAATAAATCCATAACTTTTACCAATAGTATATGCCATGACGATGCTACTGAATTTGTCTGATGGCACTTGAATCAGGGGTCACACTTAGGAGGAAAGCTGTGAGCGTATACTTAGCATATGATGCACCTTTAATTTGATAACCTCCATACATTGGCACACGAAGTGTGGGATGTTGTAGAGCCGTCTCAAATCAAAGTTTGATTGGTGGGTTCAACTTAACACTAAGCAATGTAGATACACTTGAAGCGGGGTGTCTTTATGAAAAGTGTGGCAAAATATATCAAGAGTTGCATGAGATTACATGAGATGCAATTACCAAGTGTTGCTTACCTTCCGATTGTTTGTGGATGGCACTCAAGTCCACTTACAAGTCCTTAGGATCTTAATTTTCACTAGGAAATGAGATTTTTTGAATTCTTCTAGGGTGTGAAGAATTTGATAAAATAGTGGGAAAAAAGCATGCTTGAAAGACCATGAATATGTTTTTAATATCAAAATTCAATCACATGCTTATATTCTCTTTATTGCCTTTGAGGATTTGTGAAATCTCAAGAGAATGGCTAAAAATCCACTCCACGTTATTTCTTGGAAACCAATAAACCAACTGGACCTAACTTCTACAATTAACCTAACCTCAAAAATCATTCTAGATTCCTAGAAGCGGATATATGTCTTATATCAAGGTGCTCCTAATCCTATGGGGATTATAGTAGATCAAGAGACACGTGAAAAGCTCACGAATTGGTTATTTACCTTCGTTTAACGATCTCAAGGACACATGAATTATACCTTAGTTAAAGTTTACAAGAATTGTAAAGCAAACAAAGTATGAGAAATTCATGTTGTCAAAAGAGATTTTTCAAGCTAGGATTGATGTGAAGTCATGTGTCCTCAACTATGTCTAAAGATGGTTACAAGCTCTTCAACTTGGACGTAGTGATGGACAATGATCTCCATGAGGATTTCATCCTCACATCTTCGTCGAGTTTTATTGATCAAAATGTTGATTTAGAAGGAGATTTACCTCCTTTTGGAAGAGGAAACAAGTTTCAAAGGTATGCACTTGTCATGAAAGGGAGGTAAAAGGAAGAAAAGTTCTTCCTCCAAGGGAAAAACAACCATTAAAGGCATCCGGTGGAATCAAGAAAATTATAGAGGAAATAGTCGATGTCATTTGTTTCTTCTTTTGGCGAGATAGGCCACTGGAAGCAGCATTGCAAGGACTCTTGAGAAGGGCATATACTTTATTGAAGTGCATTTAGGATAAATTGTTCTTCATGGATATATAATATCGCATGTGGTTCTTTTCTTTGTAAGTTATTACAAAGAATAGAAAGAAGAATATAACTAAGTGATGAGGATTTGATCCACCACCTTGGCTAAGGAGCAAGAGTTACAACCAAAGCTGGAAGCGTACAATAAGTTAGACTTAGGGAACTCCATAATTATGTTGAACCTTTATTAATATGTGCCATATATTTTTGAAAACATTATTTCAATTCCCATTTTAGATAGTGAAGGATTTGATCCTTCTATATCAAATGGGAGATTGAACGCATTAAAGAATGAGTTCTTTAGATGCTTATGGTACACTTAACAAAGCATTATACATTTTTTGGATTCTCAACCATCACTAATGCACATTCAACGAAGTAAGAAAATTAGATATCCAAGAAGATGCCATGTTATGACATGCAAGATTTGGATATATTTCTAAAAATGGGATAAACAAGTTAGAAGCTCTCAAAGCACTAAATGTTAGTGCCATTGAGGACCTTTCTACTTCTGAATCTTGTTTGAAGGAAAAACTGACCAAGGCTCCTCTTATGGGACAAACGGAGCATACCACAAGTCCTTTGGATTTGATCTATAAGGATGTTTGTGGCCTACTAAAAGTTAGTGCGAGAGGAGGCTATTCCTACTTCATTACTTTTACTGATGATTATAGTCAATTCGAACATGTGTATCTTATGAAGTACAAGTCCAAAGCCTTTGAAAAGTTCAAAGAGTATAGGAATGAAGTAGAATAGCAAAAAAGGGCTTAGTATTAAAGCTTTTCAATTGGATCAAGGGAGAGAATACTTAAATATTGAATTCTTGGTTTATCTAAAAGAGAATGGGATTCTCTCACAATGGAGTCCACCTAGCGCATCCCAACATAATGGAGTAACTAAAAGAAGAAATCGTACTTTGTTAAACATGGTATGTTCCATGATGAGCTTTTCCGATGTGCTCATATCCTTTTAGGATACACTTTAGAAATGGCTCGAAGCTACTAAATGTAGTACCTTCAAAGTCGGTGCCAAAGACGCAACATGAGATATGGTTTGACAAAGCACCCTATTTCCATTAGCTTAAGGTTTGGGGGTTTCCCGCCTAAGTGAAACAACTAGAGGTAGACAAGTTGGATAGTAGATCCACCTTATGCAAGTCTGTGGGATACCTAAGAGAGTCTTTGGAGTATTACTTCTATGATCCCTTGGAACAAAAGATGTTTGTTTTAAGGAACGCCTACTTTTTATAAAAGTGATTTCTATTAGATAAAAAAGCATTGTTATTGAACTTAGTGAAGTTCAAGATGATCATTAAGATCCTACAAGCAGTAGAAACAAATAAATATTAACAAGAACCTTACACACAACCTCTAAGAAGGTCGGATTGAATCAAGAAGCAACCCAAAAGGTTCAAATTCCTTCATGAGATTGGCCAATCGGATAGTGATTCGAAGACCTATGAGGAAGCTATGTTAGACATAGACTCAGGATATTGGCTAGACAACATGAGATTCGAAATGGACTCTATGTACTACAACAAAGTATCGACTTTGTTAGATCTACCAAAATGAATAGTTTTCGTTGGTTGCAAATGGATCTATAAGCGAAAGCTAGGAGTTGATGGAGAGATAATGACCTTTAAGGTGTGACTATTAGCAAAAGGTTACACTTTAAGACCCAATAATGATTTCGAGGAAACCTTTGCACCAATCGCAATGCCTAAGTCGATTGGGATTTTTACTTGCTATAGTTGTATATTATGACCATGAGATATGGCAAATGGATGTAAAAATCACTTTCCTCAATGGAAACATTGGAGAAGAAATCTATATGGAGCAACCACAAGGTTTATATCCAATAGGAGTAAACAAAAGTTTTGTAAACTCTAGAGATCCATTTATGGACTCAAACAGGCGTCTCGAACTTGGAACATACGCTTTGATTAGAAAGTTAAATTGTTTGGCTTTGTCAAAAATGTGTATGAACCTTGTGCATTATAAAAGGCTAGTGGGAGTAGTATACAATTTATTATGCTTTATGTCGATGACATTCTTCTCATTGAGAATGAGAAAGAAATGTTAGAGTGTACTAAAGCATGATTATCTACACAATTGTCCATAAAGGATTTGGGAGAAGCATCCTACATATTAGGAATACATATATAGAGAGATAGATCAGAGAGGATGTTGTGGCTTTTCCAAACATCATACATTGACAAGATACTAAAGAGTTTTAGTATGGAATAATCCAATAGTGGTTTCTTCCCATGGGACATGGCATTTGTTTCTCCAAGTCTATGGCCCCTTTGATAATGAGAGACATAGAATTTCCCACATACTTTATGCAGAGCATATTGTATGTTGTTCAATGTACAAGGCCAGACATGGCACACGCTCTAAGTGTTACGAGTCATTTCTAATTTGAACAACTGTCTAAACCCCTAAATGCAAATGGTCTTTGAAGGATATCTTAAGAAGCTGGGTCTTAAGGCTATAGGAAATTAGCTTTAGGGCAAGTGAGAGATTGTTGAAAGAATGCCCCGCAAGCCAATTAAATTGGCAATACAAACTATTTCACTTGTGATACAATTATAATTGAATGATATTCATAATATAGCCATCTTCATCTTATGCTCATTAATAATTCACTGGCAGTTAGTTGAAGCCCTTAGATCACACAAGATTATGGGACTTGGTCAAACATTTGGTGGTGATCATGGAATAAGTCTTACACAATCGTGATTTTAAATCTTCCAAGTTATAGGATCTTAAGAGAAAGGGCATCTAAGATCTGGATAAACTTACACTAATGATGCATAGATCCAAGAAGTTGGATATTGCTCCATTCCATGGGTAATCCCATATAAGATATGGATGCATGTTAATGGTTTCTTGTTAGAGAACAAGGCACTGAAGACCGGCTATTAGTTTAAAGGAGTTTAAACTAAAATGAATATGCGATATTCAAAAGTCACAAGAAGTTGTGAGCCCATGTTCAATAAATGGTAGAACCTGTCAGGTCACACACAAAAGTCAATTGCATTTCTGAAATGATGGAGATATTTTTCCAAGTGTTAGAAACTTACTCCATGTCATCGATTTTGGGGTGACCAAAAATTAAAATCAATTTTGGCTTGATTAATTTAATTGTTAAATTGATCAACTAATTTAAAGAGTTAAATTAGACCAATAATTAAGGTGTTAATTATTTGGGACCACATGACCATCAATAGGTCAAGTTAACTTAAAGAGTTAAGTTAACAATTATTAGCTTAAAGAGTTAAGCTAATTGACTTAAGAGTTAAGTCAAAGATTAATTAATTAAATTAAATTATTTAATTTAATAAATGAGGAGAATATATTTTGGAGGGAAAATTCAAATGATAAGATCATTTTGGTGTATCATTTAATTAATTTGATATTAGATTTCAAATGTAATTGAAATGCACAAAAAATTCAAATTAGATTTGAATTTTCCAACTTGCAAGACAAGTGGGCGGTCCCCCCACCTTGAGGAAGGTTTGATGCCACCTTGGCATCACACCATCCTCCCTCTATATATATATAGAGAGGTGAGAATGGGCGGCCAACACAATCCATGTGAAAATTATATTCTCACATTTTTCCTCCTCCAAAGTATTGCCTCATGAGTTGAAGCTCCACCTCTTTCTTCTTGTCCACCCCCAAAATGGGCCTTCAAGCTCTCATTTACACTCTCTTTCTCTAGCTAATATTGAGGAGAAATTGGAAAAAGCATTGGTGTGTGGATCATATTGATATAGGCAAGATAATATGATTGATATACCTTGGAGATCCACCAGTCAGGGTAGTGATTTTGCGAATTTTTTTAAGGAGATCCAAAAGGAATTTTGATATAAAATTTTAACAGTAGCTTCACCAAAGAGTTGGGGATCTACTAGAATTTTTTTGAATTTTTTGGAGACCTTTGAATCATGCAAAAGTTGCACCCTTCCAGCTGTGCCACTGTTTGGCATATTCTGTTTTGAAGAAAGAGTTCTTCAACCTACCTTTGGATTTTGCTAATCAAGGTAACTCCCCATCCGAATCTAAATCCTAAGCATGTTTAGATCCTTAGTTTCTTGTAAAGCACTAGTTTATTTGAGCTTTTGTAGTTTTATTATTGGATCCTAGTGCCTTGCTTTCTGTCATAGTACCTCACGCAAGAATTTTGTTGAATCAATCATTATAGAATACATAGGAGATGCAATCGCCCTTCACAATGACGACGAGATGGATCCTATTTTGAATCTTATAAACCTCCATGTCTAAGTAACTCATACACAAACTCAACCCAAATGACCCACAAAGTGGTCAAGGAAGAGTCAAAGTATGAGGACCTAAACACAAGGTTACCATAGATCCTCAAGTCAAAGGACTAATTATATGCACTAGCATAAGTTGGAGAATTTTCCACTACCGACTTGCTACTACGGCTATCTAGTGGATTCTCCGGGCGGGCTTTCAGTGAACTTGTTCTCTAACAAGCACCCATGTCTAACATGGATTGCTCATGAAACAGAGCAATATCCAACCCCTTGGATTTATGCATCGCTAATGCAAGTCTATTCGAATCTTAGATGCCATGTCTCATAAGATTCTACGACTTGGAATATTTTAAGATCACAACCGTGTAAGATTTGTTTCATGACCACCACCCAGTGTGTGATCAAGTCCCATACTCTTGTGTGATCTAAGTGAATTAACCAAATGCTAGTGAAGTAAAATAAGCATAAGATGAAGATGGCTTCAATTAAGATTGTATCACAAGTGAAATAGTTAATATGCTAATCTAATTGGCTGCGGGGCAATATTCCAACATTCAGTTCCTAAAAATTTGTAAAAATTTGTGACTAGAATATAGAAAATCTACTCCTCTACATCCTAGTAATAGTTAGGAGGATTGTCCCTACCCAATATGGGATCTATTATAAGCGAATCACATAATCATATCATCAAATTGTCAAAAATGGAAGCCATAGATGTCAATCTAAGAAGAAGAATAGAGTTTTTGTGATCATAAAAAAAATACTGAGAGAGAGAGGAGATAGTAAGTCATGAATAGGATTGGAAGAGGATGAGAGCGAGAGAGAGAAAGCAAGGGTTAGTAAGTCATGAATAGGACTGAAAATAAGGGGAGACAAGAGGAGCAAAAGTAAAATCTACACTTAATATATTGCACAGCATGTGAAGTAAAGGATTGATTCTAAGTAACCATCTACTACAAAAAGTCGAGAGGCCTCTAATCAAATGAGGAGTTTTTCTTTACTTTTTTTTTTTTATATATAGTTTTGCCAAAATGAAGATGATATGGTAAAAACAAACTATGCCTTGATCGAGTTTGATACTTGAACAAGACTTACGAAGAGCATTGTTTGGGCCTAAATTAATACCTAAAAATTAGTAAAAGATCAACTAAATAAAGTATGCCCAATGAACAAAGCATTCAAATTTAGCCCAACAAACCAAGACTTGAATCAAGAAGAACCTACCTAGCTAACTACAAAATATGGATCAATCTATCTATTTGAAGCCGAAGACACGAGTCTAAGCCTAATTGTTCATAAGAACACTATACGCATACAATCTCATAGTGATATAAATGACTATCCATCAAATTTAGTGGAGGATATTAAGGATGGCAAGACTCATAAGAAATTGGAAGATTTGTGATGATCAAAAAAATCTTAAATCGAAATGATCATTTTATTTACTATTTTGTGGGCACGCACTGACACATCTAACGTCAATAAATATTTTTTTATTTATTTATTTTAATATAGCTAACGGGACAAATTTGTAATTTTTTCATTTGGCTTGTTGCAGCTAACTAACACATCTCTTGTACATGCCAAGTAATTCTATCAACTTGTTTTTCACTCCTTCATTGGTTCCCATATGTATCTTGTCTGTCTTTCATTGGTTTAAGGGTATACTTGTCGGTAGATAGATAATTCATTTAGGGATAAGGTATAAAATTTCAAGCGCCTTAGGATTTATTTTCCACTTTTATAATTTTGGAGAGGAACAAGAGTGTCAACAATAAAATCGCTTCAACCTAATTATTATGGGTAAAAGAAGGCCTCAGCTAAAGTTGCGACGATAATTAATATTTTAATTTATGAATTTCCTACTTTAAATATTTCATGCGTGAAATAGTTGTAAATTTCCTGAGTTCAAGTTGAAGTACAAAATTACAGTTCTTGGCTTGAAATTTTTAGATTAGCTTTGATCATTTGATTTATGAAACTTTAAAAAATACAACTCAACTCACTTATCTAATTATAAGATACTCATAGCTAGAGATGGGTGGGATGTTTATATAAGTATGTTCTATCAAAATCCAAGTAGTCAGTCCACAAGGGTAAAATACATTATGTAAGTTTTTCCCCAATTTGCTTTTGGTGCTTGTAGGGGTGTAAGATGAGTCGACCTAGTTCATGAGTTTCATGAACCGGCTCAATTATAGCTTAATTCGAGCTTCTCAAATTTGAGTTTTATAATGAGTCAAGCTCGAGCCTTGATTCAGTTGTGCTCGCGAATATCTTATTTTATTTTTAAATATTTTTATATATTAATTAAATAGTTATTTATATTAATAATTCACTTTTTTCTATTTTTAAATATTTTATATATAATATTAAATAATTATTATATATTAATAATTGAATTTTCTCAACTAATACTGAGCTCACTCACGAGCTCAAACTTTTAAGAGGAGGCTCATCAAGATCGAGGTCGAGCCTACAATTTTTTTTGAACTTGACTTATTTACACCCCGTCAGTTGTGGACCTCAAGGAACCTTCTTTTATGTAAATATTATGTAAGTTTTTGGCCTTTGGGAACCCTGATTTTTGGAAACCAATCACTCTTAAATGCTACCAAGGTATCCCTCTAAATTTCTGTTAACAACTGTTTTTTATTTTTATTTTCACTTCCGGACAAAACTAGCTATGTTTAATCAGTTATCTGGTACCAACAAACTAAGACTTACAAACAGGACAATAACCAGCAAATAGTTGTCATATATGACTAACTAACGACAATATAGGAGCCCCACTTGACATTTGATGCCACGTATATTTTATTGATTACTTAGGATTAATAATTTATATATTATTAGTTTTGGTCAAGAAATGTTGGGCTCGATCCACTTCCATCATTGAGTCTATTTTATGTTAAAGAGAGTCATATATGTCACAACCCTAGCTAGGTATGCGGTAACTCAATCGGACTTGATTAATGATAAAATGAAGATATTATTTATGAAAGTATATATGTGCTTGGATAACCTTGATGTCCATGTTGTGTCCATGCTTTCTATTATGTTGACACTTATTAATTCAGATAAGGCCCCTTCTTTTTTTTTTTTTTTTTTGATAGAACAGATAAGGCCCCTTCAATTATTGATTTCTGATGTTCTCTTGCAAGTGACATTGACAACAATTTATATTTGGCAAGAAAGCTGCTCATATTCTCTTCAAAGGAACATTAATTATGAAATGCCTTTAATCATTGTTTACTGATCTCTTTATTAATTGTGAATGATTAAAATTGATTGCTTCAATTTATTTATCTCTTTATTTACTAACTATTATGTCGGCAAATTGAATTCAAATAAATTTTTAATGATACATTGATCTCTAGCCGTGTCGGGATTAACTTTGTTAGAAATTTATATCGTAAGAAGAAAGAGAATGTTTTACTCTAATATGCCAATATTATGAGAAAAAATTATGCTAATAGCTAGTTAATCTAGAAGTATTAATTTTCTATAATAAAAATAAAAGGCAACCTAAGCACGCAAACTATTGGACTAATTATATATTTTTAATCAACCTTTATATCATGATTAATGGCATGATCCTTGAAGTCAATTGCTTTCTCTATTCTTTATGAGAATTAACAACTGATTGTTGAATATCACCACTGGTGGTTGATCTGTGCTGAGAGTGGATTGTTGGACCAGCACACTAACTTTTGTTAATTAAGGTCTAAAAGTTAAATAAGATAAGGAAAATGCAAGAATAGTATATACCCCCAATCAGATCACTACTAAAAAAACTCTTTCATTTATGAATTAACTAGACTAAGTGACTAAGCGCAATATTGAAATTTCAAAAATTAAGATTACACATAAGCCAATAACCTAAACATATACCGTTTGATTTTAGCTAAATATTAATTGAAGTATCAACTTTTTAATGTATAATTTTTTTTGCAAATCGAAAAAAAAAATAATGAAATTATGACGAAAATTTTATTTGGATAAAATCAGTTTTATAATGTCTCCAAGAAAACAAAAAAATAAAAAAAGAAAAAAGAAAAGAAAAGGGGGAGGATGGTAAAAATCTTATAGCTTTTAATCTCTCTCTCTCTCTGTATATATATATATATATATATGTATATCCAAATAAAAGATCGCCATCATGTGTGAATATTATGATATTTATGAATTTGTTTTTCTTCAATTTTCTTTCTCAATTTTATTTTTCCTTTTAAAATTCATTTTACCTTGTTGCCCGGTTCTGGACTGGACTCAACCTCATCATTTCCCCATTCTCATTAATATTAAATTCCAGGTATTTGTAATTACAAAAGTAAATCAATAAATTAAAGTTAAGAATAACTGAATATGCTCATTGGTCAATTAATTGAAGAGCTTTGTCCTCACAATTATGCATGTGAGGTCTAAAATTTAAATTTTAATACCTAATGTGTACATTTTGAATTCTCTATTTCATTTTAAATTGAAAAAAAAAGATGATACATAAAATAAAATAGAGAGTCCAATGACTAATTATGCATTAAAATAAGTATATTAACTGTTTGGGGAACACTACATACAAATTAATATTAACCGTTAAATGACACATGCATCCAACTACTAGCTGTACGTCGGACTTCCCTGGACCACATTAAGCATTATGTGGGAAAAGGAAAAAATAGTATAAACAAGATAAAAGTCCATTTTTCAGAAGAAAAAAAAAAGTGAGCCAAATTATTTGATATTTTTCCTTTTCTTTTATTTTCCTATGCAATTATAATGGTGATGAGGGTTCGATCCACGGGATAAGAATTCGGGTTTGAATCTGGGTTGAACTTGACCTGAGAGGTTCGTGTTCCTGCTAAGTTAGGGAAGAATCCTGCAACCATGACAAACGTTAGGCTAGCCGAGAGGCCCTCGGCTTAGGCCCTCCGACGATCAAGTCAATAGAATTCGATCTCAGGAATTGAGCAGCGGAGTAAGGGCTTTTTAGTGTATCTGAGTGCGTACCTTTAGGAGGTTGGGTTGAGGGTATTTATATCCTCCTCCCTTTTGGGAAATGTCTCGGAAGCCCCTCGATGCATCCAGGGGCTCTTAGCCTTGTGCCAGGGGTAAATGGTCATTTCCCCTATTTGAATCTTTCCAGTTAATTGTCCTTCCAGGTTTCAAGGACAAGGTAGTACACTGTAGCGGCGCCTGCTGTGTCAGACGGTGAGGGGGGATGGCATGAGCCATTAATGCGGAGGCGTGGCGCCCGTCAGTGCATTTAATGCGGTGGCAAGGTACTATACTGTTCTTAGTCTCCGACTCGACCTCAATATGGTCGACTGGGGTCGAGGGATTCCATGGGCCTTTGGGCGCCAGACTGGGCCTGGGCAGATCTGGTCGAGTGAAGTCGATGAGACATACGGATCTGAGCCCCAAACTGGGCATTGCTGGTTTGGACTCGAGCCTTTGGGCCACCCCATACTGGGCCTTGCTGGTTTAGGCCTAAGCACTTGGGCCATCCCATATCATGAGTCCCCCCACTTCGCAAGGCTGAACGAGGAACCGACGAGAAGCATTGGAAAGTAGCAAAACTGGTATTAATGATAGGCGATCAGGGTTTTTGGACATTTATGGACGATAAGAGAAAGAAATGGACTATAACTAATTTATTAAGAATCTTATTAAAGCAGTCAAGAATAAGTAATCAATACCTAAATGATTCTGTTCAAAAAAAATTTATAAAGGAAGCCATAGAATAAACGTATATATAGTAATAATTATTGAACCAATCAATTAATCAACGAAGCAACTTGATTTGAATATTGTATTGGTCAAAAAAGACTAAAATTTCATGGCTGCAGGAAATCTAAAATTTATTTCTCATTCAGAAAAAAAAAATTGGTCGGTTGCAAGCTAATTGTTAGATTCCATATGCCTTGAAACCCATGATGATAAATATGAAGTTGAGAGATTTTAGTTATGACTCGGATGAATATGTAAAACATGGGGGATATATATACAGGTGGTGGCTCAGTGCAAGAAAGAAAAGGAACGAAAAGTATCTCAAAAATGTCTAACTAATTAACTGAGTGATTGTTTTTCACTAACTTGTCCCAAAAGAACCTCTAACACTCCCTATTAAAATGAACCATAAATATTGAAGACGGCCATCATATCTTGGACATAGAACCATGAAGAACATCTGAGAAAATAGCCTTGGTGAACATATGAGCTGGTTGGGTGTAGGAACCAACATGCAAGATTCAAACAAAAACATTGACTGCCTTTTCACTGAGGAAGGGGCAATCAAGCTCTATATGCTTGGTTCATTCATGAAAGATGGGATTAGACGCAATATGAACAGCAGTAGCATTATCACAATACCAAAATAGGCATCGAGAGTTTGATGTACAAACTGAAAAGAATTTGGTTGAGCCAGGAACTTCATTGGTGGTGGCCATGGCATGATACTTAGACTTGGCTAAACACCAGACGGAAATTGTTTGTTTGTTAGTTTTACGAGAGGTGAAAGAATCACCAATGAACACAAATACCTAGTATTAGAGAACCATATGCCTTGGCAAGAGCCCCAATTGGCATCTGAGAAAGCCTTAAGTTGCAACTCAAACTCTGGGGAAAATAGAAGACCTTGACTAGGTTGTTGTTTCAGGTCATGTGCAGTTGACACGTGAGCAGCGTGGGGTTATGGAATAAATTGATTGAGCTTATGGACTAACTGTAATATTTAGCCTTGTCAGAGTCGAAGAAGTAAACAACCAATAAAGTGTAAATATGAAGTAGTATCTATAATGGGCTCACCCTTAATAGCACTAAAATAAAGATTGGGTTGTATGTGAACAGCAGCTAGTTTGGAACCTGGAAATATAGTGTCCTCAGGCAGCTGGAGAGTGTATTGTCACTAGATAAGTAGATGCCCAAAAAACGAGCTTTCTAAGGCCAAGGAAAAACTTTAAAGCCCCAAGATCCTTGAGCTTGAAGTAAGATTGGATAGATAACTTGGTGAAACCAACCTAAGTGGAAGAAAAGGATTGCAATAATAGTATCGTCAACATTGACGAGTGGTATAGTAAAAAAAAAAGAACCTAATCATTTCGTGAAAAATGAGTAATCCTCAATAGATTAGCTAAATCCATATTGTAGAAGATCATGAGAAACTTGATAACCCTATTGCATTGATCCTTGCTTAAGGCTATAAAGCGACCTTATGCAACCTTTAAACCATTCTCGAAGTAGAATTAGATAGCTTTCTTTCTCTAGAATAACCAAGAGGTAAGTCATGTAAACTTTCTCAAAGAGAGTGTTGTCAAGAAATGCTTTATTAATGTCAAGTTGGAATAAGTTCCAATTTTGAGAAGTAGCTAGAGCAAAGAGTAGTTTAACTATAACTAGCTTCACAATGGGAAAAAGTATCAACAAAATCAATCCATTTTTGTTGGTTGTAACCCTTGGGAATTAATATGGATTTATGTCTTTATATCAAGCTATAAAGTCTATAGAAGAAACAACAACCTAAGTTTTGTTGACCCCCAAGGCATCCAATTCCTCTTGCATTGCATTCCTTCATTCAGGACAGTGGACACCTTGATGAAAAATGTGAGGCTTAAATGGAGAAGAAATGCTAAGGACAAAGTTATAATGTGAAGGAGAAAAGGAGGAGTAAGAGATGTAATTGGCAAGAGGATAGGGCATGGAGCCACGTGGAGTTGTTTGGGAAGTAGACGGTTGATGTGAAAGTCCAGAAAGTAGGAAAGAGGATGAGTGACATGGGAAGAGCAACAAAGATGTGTTTGAGAATGAGCATCAATAGGCTATAGGGAAGGTGGATCAGTAGAAATAACAACAATTTATGTAAGTTGAGTGGAAGGTTTAGCAGCGGCATGGGAAGAGATAAGTTGAGAAATGGGTTTGGAATAGTTTGTCAAGAGATAATTAAGTTGAAAGGAAATTTAGACTTCTAAAAGATCACATCATCGTAGACATTGATGCATTTATCATAAAACACATAGCTTATATTTTAATTCTAGAAAGGTATCATTAAACACACATGGCCTGACCCAGGGCTGGAATTTATGTCTATGTGGTGATAAAATGGAGATAAAAACTAAACAACCAAAGACTTGGAAGTGAGGATAATCTATAGTAGAATATTAAAGTAGCTCAAACATAGGTTTATTATGAAGAAGAGTAAAGAAAGTCTGGTTGATTAGGAAAGAGGTAGAGAGGATGAATTTAGTCCAAATTTATAAATAGCATCGATGCGGGATTAGAAAAATAGTGCTCTAGTCATATTTAGGAGATATTGGTGCTTGCATTTGACTATTAAGTTTTCCTGTGGTGTGTTGATGCAAGAAAATTAGTGAAGATCATCCTTCCTTTGAAAAATTTCAATGAAGAAAAGCTCATTTACATTGTTGGAATGGAATTATTTGGTTGTGGTATGGAATTCAGTTTCAATCATCCTGAAGAGCCAGAGGATAAAATATATAACATCATATTTAGATCCAAGGAGAGAGGTACATGTGAATCTAGTGCAATAATCCAAAGGAGCTAAAAAGTGTTTATGACCAAGGTGAGATGGAACACTAAAAGGACCGTAAATACCCCATGTATAAGGTCAAAAGAACAACATCCATGCAATTAAGAAATTGAAATGGAAGATATTTTTGCCTAACAAGAGGGAAAATCTAACAAACTTGATTTTTATTATTATTGAAAAAACCAAGTTTATTACATATAGAATCGAGCAATTTGTAAAAGAGACTTCCCAATCGATTATGCCACATTTCAAATGAATGAGATTGATGTTGCATTAAACACTGGAGTGAACTGATGTTGTATCAAGAATAGAGATTTTTTAATTAGTTGGCCAATCATCTTGATTGATTTGGCATCTTGGAAGTGGTAATGAAAGAAAACAAGAGTGAAATTAGAATGTTGGAGTAAGGCACTCAACAAGATTATATTATACTTGAATTCAAGTATAAATAGAACATAATACAACATGACGTCAAGCCCCATTGAGACTGTGCTTGAATATGCAACATTAATACGAGTAAGATTAGGCAAAGTCATTGAAGAATGAGGAATAGGATTGAGACACTAGAAAGCATTAGCATGATGATAAATGTGACGTGAGTCAATTAGCCATATGATATGATAAAAGAGTAAAGGGGAAGAATTGGAAAAAGGACAGATACTTACAGCAAGAGAATAATGATTAGAGACACCATATTTATCAAATTTTGAAGGAAGAGCCATGTAAATAGAAAACATAGAGAGAAGTTGTTAATATTGGGAGCTCCTAAATGACAAAATGAAGTCCACACCACTATCATTGAAAAGTCTAGATTTCGACACTAAGCCGGTGCTACCAGGTTGAGAAGGTCATTGTTGAAGCTTGAATCCCAAGAGAAAGCGATGCAACTCATAACATTTCTCCATCATGTGGCCATAGTAATTGCAATGACTGCAAAAATGCCTCTCTTTCTTGTGACCTTTGTAATTAGTGGAGAGATGAGGTGAATTAACTGTTGGAGTTATATACGCACCAGTGTATGCATAAAATAAACAGTAACAAAACCAATAGCATAAATAATTAAAACGTAGAACATCAATCTTAGAAATAGAAATTAAGAGAACAAAATTTTAATAAAATAAACCAGGAACAGAACCTGTGTTAATCACTTTAATTGAGTCGAAGCTTGCATAAACGTAGTTTCCTTAAGGTTTTATCCACCTTCCAATGGACAACATCCCAAGATATAATGACCCAGTCAGACAAAGGCTACACTCCAATTGCCTAGACTCCAAGTACCAAACTAACTTGAACCTCTGTTAATAAATGCTTTGTATGCATGAGTGAGTATGTATGAATGCTATATGCTTTTTCTCTTATGATTAATGCACGAATGTACCCCCTTATATTTATAGATGCTAGGTGCCTGCTATCGTTAGATACGACTGTATGCCCATCAGACAGGTTTACAACCTTTAATTTTCAAATGTTAAGGACACAACTCTAGAACTTCAATGAAAAGGCATGGCTGGAACTGGTTAGAGTTTTTGCACATGACCATTAGGAGAGGACCAATATCGGCTCTCAAAATTGAAAATTAATTTTGTAACATAATTATTACTTAAACCAAAAATAAAAATTTAGCAACATAATTACTATTTAAAGCTATTTTATTTATTTCAATTTAAAATAAATTAAAATAAATTTTCTCTAAAAAGATAATATTTGCATTGCACCTGCACCCACACCCACACCCACACCCTCGCCCACGCTCTATCCCAATTCAAGTCGGCCAGATGGACGGGCGGCATGCGCACGTGTATGTGGTTCATTACAGATAAACCCAAACCCACACTCATGTAGGTCCTCTCACCTCCAAAGACTTGGGTACCCCCAAAGGGGTCCAACCCCTTAGGCCATACCTAAGTTATTTAACTAGCTCAAGTCTAGCTTTGTATTCCAATGTGGGATGGATACTTTCAAGCTATCCACCCATACACATGTCTTAACTATTCCTTAACTTATCCTCCATTTTTAGCTCAATTTTCTCATTCACTTCCTCATTAATTTTTGGCATATAAGCACTTAATAAACATCTCCTCAATGAGATGAAATTGTTAGTTTAAAGTCATTAAATTTGACTTTAAAAACTCTCATTAATTCTAACCAAAGTTGGTGGGTTATTATTCATAATGCCAAACTTCTCACAATTCCCCACATGAATGAGCAAATTATTTGATAGGTATACTTATGAATATAATGAAATGACAGAGGTTCGACTCAAATGGTACTACATCAAGAGAGGTAGCTTTGGCTTTGAACCTTCCCTAATGAGAACTATTGGGTGCACTCGCCAACCAGTGAACATGGTGTCTTGAATTGTTTAGCTTTTACGTACACCAAGAAAATAGAACTACACATAATACCACTCAATAGTCAGTTTTGTGGTTCTTGTTGTGTTCATTTCAGCCCTAAACAATTCTTGGTATTCATGAGTATTACTCTAAGAATCTAGCCTTATAATACTCATAGAATCAGCCCAATCCCTACTCATATAGGTGACTTTTCATAAAGAGATTCCTGCTGCACCCCCACTTGAAATGTCGCGATATAAAAGCCATCAAAAGTAATGCTTAACCTAGAACTTTTGCAGGATGCACTGTCTGCTCATCAACAGAATGGGTTAGAAGGTTAAAGCCCCCCACAGTGCTTCTACGTCGAGTTACAATTGCACAACTTATTTTCCCTTTGAACCTACTTCATCGGATCTCCAATCACATAGGTAGGGTTCCCGCTATGGTGACTCAGTTATTTAAAGGCTTCAGTCCCATTCCCTCCGATGATTTATTTACTTGCTCTCTATTTACACTTTTAGTTGGCAGATCCGCAAGGTTATCTTTAGACTCCACGTAGTCAATTGAGATAACACCACTAGAGAGCAGTTGTCTAACGGTATTATGTCTCCTCCATATGTGTCGAGACTTACCGTTATACATACTATTATGTGCCCTTCCTATAGTAGATTAGCTATCACAGTAATACAAATTGCTGGCACAAGCTTAGGCCAGTTTGGAATGTCTTCCAAAAATTAGCGCAGCCATTCTGCTTCCTCGCTTGCTCTATCTAAAGCGATGAACTCTAATTCCATCATTGACTTTTCTATGCAAGTCTGCTTCAAGGACTTCCACAATATGGCAGCTCCAGCTAGATTGAATACATATCCACTCGTGGGTTTGGACTCGTTTGAGTCAGATATCTAGTTAGTATCACTGTATCCCTCAACCACAGCTAAATATATGTTATAAAGCAACCCATACTTCATGGTTTGTTTTAAGTATTTTAGTACTTTGATAATAGCATTTCAATGCTCTTGTCCAGAGTTGCTTGTATATCTACTCAGCTTACTCATTGAATATGCAATATCTGGCCTCATGCAATTCATAATGTACATGAGGCTTCCAATTATATGCGCATACTCTACTTGAGCCTTTTCGCCGTCTTTATTCTTGGTAAGCTGTTGGTTTGCATCTATCGGTGTTTTCACTGGACTACTAGCAGGATCTAGAAACTTTTGTAGCACTTTGTCTATATAATGCGACTATGTTAATGCTATCCCATCCAGTGTTCTTATAATTTTAATTCCAGGTATGACATCAGCAAGGCCCATATCCTTCATATCAAAATTGCGACTTAGCAATTTCTTTGTTTCTTTGATTATGTCACTCTTGCTTCCCACGATTTACATATCATCCACATATAGACACACAATGAAATATTCAGTTGATGTACCTCCAATATATACACACTTGTTACACTCATTAATTTTGAAGCCATTAGCTATCATTACTTGATCAAATTTAAGGTGCCACTACTTAGGTGCTTGTTTTAAACCGTATAACAATTTAATTAACCTACACACCTTCTTTTCTTGTCTCGGAACCATAAACCCTTCGGGTTGTTCAATGTAAATTTCCTCATCGAGATCACCATTCAAGAATGCCATTTTCACATCCATTTGGTGTATCTTGAGATCATTAATAGCAACAAAGGTAATCAATAATCGAATAGAAGTTATTCTAGTCACCGACGAGAACATATCAAAGTAGTCAAGACCTTCTTTCTGTCGATACCCTTTGACTACTAACCTCGCCTTGTACTTTCATCATACCGTCAGCTTTCATTTTTCTCTTGAAAATCCATTTACACCCTGGGGGTTTATTCCCAGGAGGTAAATCTACTAGTTCCTAAGTATGATTATGCATAATGGACTCTATTTTACTGTTTACCACTTCCTTCCATAATGGAGCTTCTGGGGTGGTCATCGCTTTAGAAAACATCATCGGTTCACTTTCTAATATGTAAGTTAAGAAATCGGGTCCAAAGGATTTAGCCGTCTTAGCTTTTTTGGTACGTTTTAGCTCCAAGTCCTCTTTACTCGACTCTTGAACTTCTCGAGGCCTTTTAAATATCACTTGCTCCTCTTCCTTTTTCCATGGAAATATTTCTTCAAAGAAGCTGACTCTATAATCGTATTGACTTGAGTGTCATCAATATCATATTTATGTACAAGAAATCGATAGGCTGCACTATGTTGTGTGTGGCCAATAAATATTCTGTTAACAGTCTTTGGTCCTATTTTGACTATTTTAGGAGGTAGTACTCCTACTTTAGCTAGACACCCCCACACTCGAAGATGTTGATAAGATGGTGGGTGTCCTTTCCATTTCTCATATGACGCTTTTTGTAATTTCTTGTGGGGTATCTTATTAAGTAAGTGATTTGCGGTCAGCATGCCTCTCCTCACATGTTTTGAGGTGCACCTGCATTAATTAGTAATGCATTCATCATTTCTTTTAAAGTCTGATTTTTACGCTCAGCAATGCCATTTGATTGTGGTGCATATGGTGTTGTTTCTTCATGGATGATTCCATGTTCAGCACAAAATTCTTCAAAGGGGTGAACATATTCACCGCCTCGATCACTTCTATGTATTTTTGTTTTCTTCCCAAGTTGATTCTCAACCTCATTCTTATAATGTTTAAATACTTGAATAGCTTCATCTTTACTTGAAAGTAAATAAACATGACAATATCTTGTGCAATCATCAATAAAGGTTATAAAATATTTTTTTCCTCCTCTTGATTGCATTATTTTTAAGTGACATATGTCTGTGTGAATTAAATTTAATGGTTCACTACTTCTCTCTATTACTTAAATGGAGTTTTTGTCATTTTTGCCTCAATGCAAACTTCATACTTAGTTTTTGTGTCAAAGTTCAATTTAGGTAGAATTCCACTTTTAGCTAGTTTACTCAAAGTACCCAAATTTACATGTCCTAATCTATGATGCTATAAATCTAGAGACTCCAACAAGTAAGCCGAATTTACTTTATTTCCATTAATAGCAACTTTCGGTACATTTTTGGGTATGATGGTCATTACATTCATTTTAAAGAGACCATCACATAAATATCCTTTTTCGACATACACAACATTTTTCGTAAGTACAAATTTGTCAGATTCAAAAACTAGCCTAAATCCATTCTTGCTAAGCATAGGACCTAACACTAAATTTTTTCTTATTTCTGGCACATGAAGTAGATTGTTGAGAGTCAGCTCCTTACCAGAAGTCATTTTAAGCACCACTTTTCCAATTCCTTGCACCTTGGAAGTTGATGAGTTTCCCATGAACAAGTTCTCATCCTTTGTGTTCTCGAATGTTATGAACAAGCTTCTGTCTGAGCACACATGTCGAGTGGCCCCGATGTCCACGTACTACTATTTGGGATTCTCAGTTAGGTTTACCTCAAAAACTACTACTGAAAGGTTCAAGTTATTGACACCATCTGAGAGACTTTTCGCTTTGGCTATTTTAGCATGAGCAGCCTTTTTCTTCTTTGGAAACCCATTTTTCTTTGGAGTTCTTCCTTGCTAACGGTATTTGCAGTCCTTTGCCCTATGGCCTAGCTTTCCAGAAATGTAGCAGCTTCCTTCAAACTTCTTTTTCTTTCTTTTATCATGTTGGTTGTCAGAAGTATCCATTTTCGTTTGATAGACGGACCCTGCTCCACAATGTTTGCTTTGCTCTCACAAGCACTACCACCAACTTTGTTTTTGGGAAGTCTGTTGACTTCCTCTATTCTCAACCTCAAGATCAAATCCTCAAGATTCATCTCTTTGTGTTTGTGCTTGAGGTAGTTTTTGAAGTCCTTCCACCCCCTTCCACCTCGGGGGCAATTTTTCAATAAGCGCTGCCACTTGAAATGATTCTCCAAGTTTCATCCCTTCGACAGCCAACTCATGTATTATCATCTAACATTCATTAACCTAGGACATCACATATTTTGAGTAAATCATAATAATAAACATAAGGAACTTAACAATGATGAATTTCTTTGTGTCGGCATCTTCCATTTTGTATTTTTTCTCAAGTGATTCCCAAAGTTCCTTCACTGTAGCAATTGTACTGTAAACATTATTTAGTGCAGTGTCCAAAACGTTGAGGATGTAGTTTTTGCACAAGAAATCCCCATGATTCCAAGCATCAACGGCTACCAGGGCTTGCATATCAGGATTTTCTCTTGAGGCAGGACGTTCTTCATGTAGAAACCTCGCTAGGTTCAATGTAGTAAGGTAGAATAGCATCTTCTACTGCTATCTTTTAAAGTCCTTCCCATTGAATTTTTCTGGTTTCTCCACTTGTCCAACTGCAATAAGAGCAAGAAGTGTGGAACCAACCTCAACTAGGGCAGAAGAAATAGCAACTGGAGAGGGAACAACATGAGGATTCTGTGATCCACCACCAACGCCGCCGACGTTGGACTCAATAGGCACATTAGGCACTTTTGTCGCCATCATAAAATTCTACAAGAATAAATAATGCAGTGATAAATAAAGATTTATATAACCAAGTAAAACTTGAGCAGTTTGTCAATTATTAGTATAGTAATAGTACCACTTGTGCATAAATAAAGTATAAACAGAATACTTTTGCACAGATTTGTAGATAGATAGAATACTATTGCGCAGATTTGTAGATAAATATGTTATTTGCAAACGAATTAAAGGACTTCTCACTTAAGACAAAATAATAGTTAAAACATCAAGACAAAACAGAATATCTATCTATAAGTAATTAAAAGTAGAATTGATAATTGCTACTAACTACTTCAAACATAGAAGAAACATAAAACCTTAAGATTATCGAAGTTATATACGCACCAGTGTATGAATAAAATAGACAGTAACAAAACCAATAGCATAAATAATTAAAATATAGAACATCAATCTTAGAAACAGAAATTAAGAGGACAAAAATTTAATAAAACAAACCAAGAACAGAAATTGTGTTAAATCAATTTAATTGAGTCGAGTCCTACACAAATGTAGTTTCCTTAAGGTTTTATTCGCTTCCCAATGGTACATGAGGACTCCCAATGGACAACCTCCCAAGATACAACGACCCGACCATGTAAAGGCCGAACTCTAATTGCCTGGACTCTGAACACCAAACTGACTTGAACCTTTGTTAATAAATGCTTTGTATGTGCGAGTGAGTATATATGAATGTTGTATGCTTTTTTCTTATGATTAATGCACGAATGTACCCCTGAGATTTATAGATGCTAGGTGCCTGCTACTGTGAGATACAACTGTATGCCCATCAGACGGGTTTGAAACCTTTAATTTTCAAATGTTAAGGATACAACTCTAGAACTTTAATGAAAAGACATAATTGAAACTGGTTAGAGTTTCTGGACACAACCATTAGGAGAAGACCAATATCAGTTCTCAAAATTGGAAATTAATTCTATAACATAACTATTAGTAAAACCAAAAATAATAATTCGGCAACATAATTATTAGTTAAAGCTATTTTATTTATTTTAATTTAACATAAATTTTCTCTAAAAAGATAATATTTGGACCGCAACCGCAACCGCACCCACGCCCTAGCTCAACCCCGTTCCGAACCGGTCGAAAATGTGAGCAGTACGCATGTGTGTGTGGTTCATTGCAGACAAACCCAAACCCACACTCATGTAGATCCTTTCCCCTCCAAAGACTTGGGTACCCCCAAAGGGGTCCAACCCCTTAGGCCACACCTAAGTTATTTAGCTAGCTCAAGTCTAGCTTCGTATTCCAATGTGGGATAGATGCTTCCAAGCTATCCACCTATACACATATCTTAGCTTTTCCTTAACTCATTCTCCATTTTTAGCTCAATTTTCTCATTCACTTCCTCATTAATTTTTGGCATATAAGCACTTAATAAACATCTCCTCAATGAGATGAAATTGTTAGTTTAAAGCCATTAAATTTGACTTTAAAAACTCTCATTAATTCTAACCAAAGTTGGTGGGTTATTATTCATAATGCCAAAATTCTCACATTAACTCTATCAGATACATGATGCTTAAAGTGCACCTTGGATGGATCATTTTAAGCATTAAATACCATTGGACTAAAAGTTTCACCAAATAAAGTTTGGCCTCTCTAATGTTTTTTTTCCTCTTTGGAAATATGAGAAAACTCCTTGGTGATACGTGGTAACGGATCCATTAAGAGAAGTTGACCACAAACTTGAGAAAATATATCATTCACCCATAAGGAAAGCCATAACATACTTAGACTTAAAATAAGAGTTCAATTGGTTAACACCCAAATATGTACACTTTTGACATGAATAGTTTGGTCAGAAATTAATCAACTCCTTCCACAAAAATTTCAATTTAATAATATACACAACCATAGGATGTTAATTCTATATAAGGATCACGACATAATTGGAAAACGAGTTGTCCATTGCTTTGTTGAAAATGATCATGTAAATTAATCTAGATTTCTTTAGCACATTTAGAGTAATTTATGCTAGATTGATTTCTTTGGACAAAGAATTAACAAGCCATGATATTATTACATTGTTGTTCTTAGACAAAGCATTGAGAAGGAAAAAATCTTCAATTGGTTTAGGGATTGAACCGTTAATAAATCCCTATTTATTTTTCATTTATAGCTTGATTATCTCCAATCAATCATTGAGATGTACAAGAGTTAAGACAGTACCATCATTATGATGTGAAAAATATGGAGTTGCGAGATCATTAATGGTGGTGGTAGAGTGAATAACGGAATGCGATGTCTCCATGAGAAGGAAGTGTACAAAAGGAATGATGTAGTGGAGGCATTAGTCCCCCAATATCATGTTAAATTCGAGATGCCTTGATGCTCATGAAGGTACATATAAAGTTGAAAGTATTTATTTATAAATCGGATCAATATGTATAGCATAGGAAATATATAGGTGGTGTGACTTAGCACTTGAGGAACAAAACGAACATAAAAAATGATACCACAAAAATATCTAACTAACCAACTAAGCAGTTATAAAAAATAATTTGTAATATTAATTTACAACATCAATTGCAATGAATATATATTTTCATATTACAATTATGATATAATACCCTTTAGCCTAACTCACCTACTTCGTTATATAAGATCAACGAACTAATTAGTTGATTGGGTGTATACAAATTTGTCAGTAAAATCAACTATCTAGGAGAGTTTTACTAAAATTTAAGAAATTTCTTTATTCATTTAATTCAATATCATCAACATGCATAAATTCAATTAGATGTGATTCTATGCAAGAAAATAAAGACTAACCAAATATTTTTGTTATGGGTGTGAAGCAGTGTTAAACCAAAATACCCAACAAGCATTAGCTCTCCCTGAAAAGGAGGTGATCTAGCCATACCTTCCAATACGGCTACCGTGTCACAACTTCACTCTAATCACTAGCCCCACCTTCGACATCCCCCTCTTTGAGGTTAAGGTAACTACTTCGGGCATGGCCAGCTCCCATAGAGTGACGGGGGGTGTGTACAAGGCCTGGGAACAAATTCACCACCGTACGGCTTACCGACGATTACTAGCAATTTCGGCTTCATGCAAGCGAGTTGTAGCCTGCAATCTAAACTGAGGACAGGTTTTTGGGGTTAGCTCACCCTCGTGGGATACAATGTGAATTTGAACATGACATTTGAATATTTTTAAATTCATAAAAATAAATTGAATCAAACTATGGAGGCAAAATTTTAAAAAAAGAAACTAAGAAAGGTAAATAACAACTAAACTAAATAAATATATTTTATATAATTAATCCAAAAAAAGATAAATAAATTTACTAAAAATAAATATTTTAAAAAATATCTACTTTTAAGTTAAGAGCTAAACAGTTTTCATGACAATACTTAAGTTTATCTTAAACTAATTTATTACTCTATTAATTCGCGAACATGTTAGCTAACATAACATTGTGTTTGTTAATGTTAACTTGGTGAAACTATAATTTTTAATTTAGAAAGTTCATTAACATCTTTATTCCAAAAAATATTTTTGTCTTCAATTGACAAGATCTTTTTAGAGTGATTTTATACGTAAGTGGGGGTAAAAGAATGAATTAGGCCTTTACAAAAATATGTAAAACGAAAGTAATCACTCCAAAAATTTTGCCTTTTGATAAGTAATAGGTTCAGTGCCAAAAGTTTTTTGAAATGATGAATGGAATTTAAGAAACCAATTAAAGTTCCAGTTAATATAATAATGATGGAAAAATATGAGCACAATAGAAAGATACAAGTGTTAAGTAGTTTGACAATGCTTACATCCACTACTTAAGCTTTCACTTAGCATTTGAAAACCTACTAAATTAATAAATTTTTAATGTCTACACAAAATAAGTGCTAGTAATTTAATTGTAAGAGGATAAGGAAAGAGACACCCAAAAGGGTGATAAATTAGCTCCTAATAGGGAGCAACATAACTCCTAAAAGAGATAACTAAATCCTAGATGGAATACGTATATCAAGTTGCTATTAGGCTTTGAAATCTGCTGATCTATGGTCAAGTCCTATGCACTGATACACAAGTCCCTATACATGCATATACGAGTTTTTGTTAGTAGTGTAAACGAATCGAGTCGATCCCAAATCTAGCAAGCTCAAGCTCGGCTCATCTATTAATTCGCAAGCTCGAGCTCATCTTGGTCAAGCTTAAATAGTCAAGTTCAAGCTCGACTTATTGGAATAGACGAAGGATCGCGGTCGAGCTTAACTTGATAAAGCTCGATCCGTATAAGCTCATATGAGTTTGATCTTGTATAGATGGGAAAATGTCACTAATAGTCCTTGATGTTTTGATTTAGTATCACTTTAGTCCTCAATCTTTAAAACATCATCTTTTAGTCCCTGACGTTAATATATCGTTGCACTTTAGTCCCCAAAATCATTTTTCGGTAGTTTTGGCTGGAAAATTGACCAAGTTTGACATTTTTAAGGGCAAAATTGTCAATTCATAGTTTTATGTTCCACTTTAGTCCCTATATAAAGTTTTATGTTAACTTTAGTCCCTATATAAGGTTTTATGTTCCAATTTAGTCCCTATGTTACTTTTTTTCTTTTTTTTTTCTTTTTATAAATATATGTCCATGTGTGTATATATATTTGTGTATAATATATGTGTATATATAATTGATACTAATATTAGTCACATGCTAATATATTATTTTTAATATTTAATAATATATTATTGATATATTAATATCATTTGTGATACTATTGTAATTAATAATATTAGTAATATTATTATTGATATGGGATAGCGCAGTAGGCCCAGCCCAATAACACTCAATCAGGACAGGAGCTGGTCTGACACTCCCTAAGCAGCTCGACTGCCCTTAAGTCCAACTCGTTTTGGACCACGCAAACATTCGACTGCCACTCGACCTCTGGATCCCTATCTGTCGTGGTGGATATTAACATTCTTGATCGACTAGGTTATAGCCGATAGTCTCTGTTAGGTGGCCTCAATCCTTGAACCAGAATGATGTAGCTTCGACCAAAATGAGCCTGGTGATCAAGATCCTAGTAGATATTCCTGTTGGAGTGCTCGTCTTGACCAGAGAGGTCAAGGAGTGACGAAAGCCCTTTGGCCACATTGAATGCCTTTCCAGACGACGTGCTACCGCATTAATAGCACGTGCCACCAACAATACCACATTTTGCGGCAGTGTCAGGCTAGGGAGCACCTCCAGTGTACCACTTTCTCCTGGGTAGCTGTCTCCTGAAACATTACACAAGCTGGATAAGATTGATATGTCTTTGATGCCCCTGTTGTGTAAGAAGGGCCACTGTCCTTGCTTAAGGACTTTCCAATTTGAGGAGGGCCATTATCTAGCTTGTGTACTGTTTTAGGAGGCAGCTACCTAGGAAAAGGTGGTACACTAGAGACGATCTCTAGTCTGACACAGTTGCAAAAGGTGATACTGTTGGTGGCACGCGTTATTAATACGGCAGCACGACGCCTGGCAAGGCATTCAATGTGGCCAAAGGACTTTTATCACTCCTCGACCTCTCTGGTCAAGACGAGCACTCCAATAGGAATATCTACTAGGATCTTGGTCACCAGGCTCATTCTAGTCGAAGCTATATCATTCTGGTTCAAGGATTGAGGCCACCTAATAGAGGCTATCGGCTATAACCTGGCTGATCAAGAACGCTAATATCCACCACGACATATAGGGATCCAGAGGTCGAGTGGTAGTCGAATGTCTGCGTGGTCCAAAACGAGTTGGGTTTAAGGGCAGTCGAGCTGCTTAGGGAGCGTCAGACTAGCTCCTGTCCTAATTAAGTGTTAATGGGTTGAGCCTATTGGGCTATCCCATATCAATAATAATATTACTAATATTATTAATTACAATAGCATCACAAATGATATTAATATATCAATAATATATTATTAAATATTAATAATAATATATAAGCATGTGACTAATATTAGTATCAATTATATATACACATATATTATACACAAATATATATACACACATGGACATATATTTATAAAAAGGGAAAAAAAAGTAACATAGGGACTAAATTGGAACATAAAATCTTATATAGGGACTAAAGTAGAACATAAAACTTTATATAGGGACTAAAGTGAAACATAAAACTATGAATTGACAATTTTGCCCTTAAAAATGTCAAAGTTGGTCAATTTTCCCGTCAAAAACTACCGAAAAATGATTTTGGGGACTAAAGTGAAACGATATATTAACGTTAGGGACTAAAAGATGAAGTTTTAAAGATTGAGGACTAAAGTGATACTAAATCAAAACATCAGGGACTATTAGTGACATTTACCCTGTATAGATTTGGCTTAATTCGAACACATTTAGACTCAAAACAAAATATAAATTATAATTTTTTTTCAAATAATTTTGTTATATATTTTTCTAAAAAAAAAGAAATATTATTATTATTATTATTATTATTATTATTATTATTATTATTATTATTATTATTATTATATGGCCATAGATTATAACTATATATATAATAAAAAAGCTCATTTAGGCTCATGAGCTTTTCGAGTCGAATACTATTGAGCTCCGCTTGATTGGTTTGACTAACGAGTTGGGGCTCGACTCAGGCTCAAAAAGATCGAGCTAAATATGAGCTTTTATCGAGTCGAGCCCCAACAGTTTACGAATCATCTCATCTCATTTACACCCCTAGTTTCTGTCATGAAAGCTCTAGAATCTTCTTCAAGTTCTAAACTAGACCATTATAGATGCTACCTGCAGCATTGCCTCTACTGTATCTCTTCACCATCAAGTCCCTCGAGAAACATTCACACTTTTGTCTCTCTTCACCATAACATCTCTCAAGATAAAACATTAGAAGGCATAAAATTGAAACAATTAAGCACAAGATGTGTGTACGATTAGTTACAACTCTACAAATACACTCAAGCTATTCAAATTTTCATATGTAACTTTTTATTCTATTGCAACATTTAATAATAAAACCAACAACAACTAGAAATGAAACGATACAGCAATTGGCATTGGAACGCATAATAAGGAATCTCCATTTGATAATTCCATAAACCAAAGCGTCTAAGTCACTCTAGATGTAATCAGACATAAATACAAGATTTAAAGTACATGTGATGCACTTTCTGAATATGAAGGATATAATAATCATTTGTTAATATATATGGTCTTCATAAAAAGGAAAGACAGATTTCGGTAGATAAGTTAAGGCAGATTCTAGCCGTAATTTCAAATATCTTGGAAATTACTTGGAAATAATTTAGCATGATCATAAAATAGACCTTCTTATTTTAAATTATCACGCTAGAACAAAATAGGGTTTCAGAGACGAAAATTTTGAGACGAAAACAAATCTATCTCTATTATCACAAATTAGAGACAAAATAGAGATGGAAATTCAATTTCGTCTTCACTTTATAGAACATGAAACACAAAAAGTTATCGTGACAAAATAGAGACACATCAGAGACGAAAATTACCAACAGAAAATATTTTGTCAATATTCGATCAAAAATTACTAATTCTTTTACGAACGGAAAAATTCTATCTTAAATTTTGTACTTTGAGATGAATTAAAGATAGAATTGTCTATCTCAATTTTCATATATATATGAAGCAAATTAGGACAAAAATTACCGTCTTAAAATTCTTATCTCAATTTTTGTCTATAACTTTTTGCTTTTATATTCCATATTTATTCCTTTAAAACTTGCCTTTCAAAACCCGAGCCCGACCTATACTCTCAAAATGTTGACATAATACCTAGCCACAGTCACTCATATTAAAGTGGACAAATGTCTAGTTAAATTGAATATCAAGCACATTCACATATCTATGATTTGAATGCTTGAGTGGGAGGGTTGTATGTGGTCAATGATCGGTGGCAAGCCACTTTAAAGAAATGACAATATAAATTTCTTAAAAGTCTCAAAAAATTAATTTTAAAAAATAAAAATTTAATGTTAATTGTTACATTAATATCAATTTTTATCTTTGCACCTTGGGAAATTAATTATAAATAAATCTTTGAAAAGGGGTGTTAGTTCAAAAAGTCAAAAACTCATCAGAAATTAAATGCAAAAGGAGGAAGTTCAAATGGTGTCATTGCAAAGAAAAATTATTATTTTATTTATTATAATTTAAAATAAATTTTTTTGATTTTATGCTACTAGTGGTCTTCACATGTAGTTTCCACATACACTAATTTTTGGGTCATTCAAATTAATGTATGAAATAATCTAAATTACGAAGCTAAGTTGAGGCTATATTAAGCATTTAGAATGACAAGGAATATGTAATGGTGGATGGGGATTTGACAATTAGGATTATAAATTTTGTGAAAAATACAATTGTAACCTTATTGAATAATCATTTATAAAGAATAATTTAGAGGATAAAATTGAAATATTAGTATCTAAACTACTTCTTATATGTTGAGCTCTCCATTTTGCTCTTCAATAATCTTTTAATTATTGAATAGTTCAAAGGAAATCAAAGTAAAAAGTTACAATTAACTTCCATTTTTGACACATGATAACATAATACATAATTTTGTAATTACAACTTATAACATAACATAATAATATTAAAAATTTGAATTAATTTAATTATTAAATATAATTTTTTATTATTCTTAAATTTACACTTAAAAACTTCAATTCCCTCTGTCTCTATCTCTCTTTGCGAACTACCCCAAAATTTGCTATGAAGAAAAATTTTGCTCAATTTAACAGTTTCCCTATTTTTGTCCTCCTCAAACTATCATCACCGCCCTTTACCACCACCCATCGTTTCACGTGGTTAACTTTCTCTATTAACTCTCTGCTCCATTACCCAAGCCTAAACTCAAATCCTCCCAATCTTCAGGCCGACCGTTGTTCACCACCACCTCTTGCTCCTCGGATTCCATTAACCTCTAAGTAAGTTTTGTTACTTTTTGTGTTGATTCAATAAAGTGATAAGCCTCAATCTCCAATTTCTCAATTATTTGAAATTAAATTAGAGTTTCTTTATGAACCTAATTACGGGGTTACTGTGAGCGGCGGCGGCAGTGGCAATCAAGTTTTGTTGGTAGCGCATGACTGGGATTGCGTGGTACTAAATCTCAAGTCATTCCAACAAGTTAAAATGGAGTATGAGGGAATTCTGTTGGGAATGGGAAATCCGCTTTTGGATATTTCCTCCGTTGTGGATCAAGAATTCTAGACCAGTAAGTCATAAGATTGTCACGTGTTCACATCAAGTTTTGATTTGTATACGTTTTTGAGCTTGAGGTCTGGCATTTAATATACGCTTATTACTAGTGCTAGCTTTGAGTTTCACGGATTTGTGAGGATCTCTAATACAAGGCCATTTGAATATCTGTGTTGCAGGAGCGGAATGTTACAAAAGCTGCTAGGGGTGTAATTGATAAAATTTTCACCTTCTCAATGTGTGTATTGATATTTCTGTAGACTTCAGGCAACTTCTCGTTCAACTTTTTTAATTCATTGGGTTGATCATCTCCATACGGCTTACTCCTAAGGTTACTTGGAAAAAAATAAGCTTTTGCTCAATGAAATAGTTCAAACAATAATGATGATTGAGAAGTGAAGTTCATTTTGTTCATCATTAAAGTGATTTTCTTCTTATTGGACTTAATGTACTATTTTTGGCTATCTCGTTAATTCTTTTGGGTGTCTTTACACTTAATTAATTTAACTAATTCGATTATATGTGTGCCTCTTAACTTAAATTTCTCATTTTTGTCATGTTACCTAATCATTCAATGGTGCTTAACTCTATGGCACCACTTTATTTGATATATCAATTTCCTTTTCCAAGAATACCTTTCATTCTGTTATTTTGCTTGTTTTATTTTCTTTATCCCGAGATTGGATAATTACTAATATGCATTTGTGATGTAAAATTATTGGCAGCATTGGTGGCTCTGGAATGGACCTTAGGAGTAAAGCAAAACTATTTTATTGAAACAAATTACCTCTGTCAATTTGTTTAATTACTAGTAGATGTTCCTATTTGAGTAAATACTTTGATGAGAAAAGTTGCTTGGTTTCTGCAGACTCTTTCTGGGCCTGTTAATGATCCTTCAAAGCTTCCCAAGTGGAACTGTGATGGGTCTAGCACAGGCCAAGCTCATGGAGAAGACAGTGAAGTGATCTTATAGTAAGTCCAACAAATAATCGTCTCCTCAAAAATGTTTCTGTTGAAAATTTATTTTATTAATGCACTATAATGTGATGAAAACAATCCTCAAGAAATTTTCAGCGATCCATTCAGGAGGGAAAGTAAATTCTGATGAGTTACAATGTTTTCATCAGCTGAATTTAAAACAGCTGCAGCAATACAATTTGGTTTTGGTTGGGCTTGGCTTGTCTGTAAGCACTAAGATAACTTTTCCATTTTAAACTTGTAAAGCATTGCTTACGCTGTTACTAATATAAAGATGAGACCAACTGAAAGCTCTGGTTTTTCCATGCAGACAAAGCAAATAGATTAGATGTAGGGAATATAGTAAATCCTCGTCCATCGAATGAGGACAAGAAGCTTGTGGTGGTTAAGAGCCCAAATGTTATAAATCCTCTTGTCTGGGATTACTCTGTGAGTACCTTAACTTCTGCTATTTTCTTCTGCATGGTACTATTTTAACGTTGTGGTTATATGTTGATTCCATCTCTAGAGTTATTGTGTCACAAATACTTTTCTTAATTATCTCTTATGACTTTCCTTTACCTGAAACCTCATTTTCTATATCTATTTTGCCTCTGTTGTTTCAGCCACTGCGTACTATAGATGTTTGGGAGGTAAGAGATCGGAATTCATAACTTCCTCAAACCCAAATTCCTTGAATTTGCTTGTAGATGATCTCTAACATTCTTAGTGCCCTCTTCTATTCTCTTTGTGCAGCATGCTTACTACCTCAATTTCCAGGTTACTTCTCTTTCCATATGTGCCATGCTTGTTTTTTCATGCTTTCTGTTTAGTAATGGTTGGACACTGTAAGAATCTATACCCTGCTTGGAACCTATCATTAGAAAATGGGTATGTTATTTGCTCTTGTTGTTCTTATTGTTTTCAAGTTATGAGATATCCATCTTTGTGCTATTGATTGGTGTCCTTTTCTTGTTATATGTGGGGAATATAGTTGTACTGTTGTGCTTGATGCTTCGGAATTAATAAGGTTTCGATGATTCAATAATAACTTTCTTGTTTATTTGGCTTACTTGGACTTAAAAGAGTTACACCTAGATGGCTGGATTGTCTCATAGAAAAGGGGCTACGAAATTTGCTAGTTAAAGTTGTAGATTAAGCAAACTCACACTGTATGGATTAAATAATTTTACTATTTCATAGCAATTCTTTCGTGCACATTATCATATTTGACACGGACCTTTTTTGATGTGCCCTTGGATTTCTAAAACAGTAAATATCTCATGTGACATTTTGTTTAGATTGGTAGGTGTTTTTAGTGATTTTATTTATGTAAGTGGAATATTTGCATTCATTGATTGTTGAAGTTTAACTGTGTTTTGTTAACTTGGAGAGCTTGCACCTCTGGCTAACGCATAGAATTTCCACTTATATTAATCAATTTTCCTAAAATTTTCATCTTTTATTTTCATGTTGTGAAAACCTCTCAAATGACGTTATATTGCCATCACTATGTTACTGAAGTTATACTAGTTTTAGATGCTACTATTAACAGTTCATTTGTAAATATGTCAAAAATGGGAGTATAATAAATGACTAATCTTTAGATAAATGGTTTTATGTGATCCATTAGGCAATTTATTTGCCGAACACTAAATTCTTAGTATCTCTGGAATTTTAAAAGAACTAAGAATCAATATAATTAATTTTTGGAGCTTTAATAAATTCTGAAGTCTAACATCGTTTCTTTTTTATTATCAAGGAAGAAAGACAAAAGGCAAGAGAAGAGAGCATGGGGCCTAAGGCTAAAACATGCTCTTTAGAAGGGTAGGGAAAAAGAGATGCTTGAAGAGGTAGGATACGTAAACCACCACTTTCATGGCTAATTTGGGGCATGAAGCAGCAATAATTTAGCGGAAAGTAGTTAATAGATGTTGCTTATATATTTATATTTATATGTTAGAAGCTATATATACAAATGATATTAGTGATATTTCAATTTGATATAATTTTTTATTTGTCGTATTTAGGAATGCTTTGATGCATTTCTATTCACTAAATATTATATTCATTATCGTGATGTTATTTGTGCTGCAAGATTCTTTATTTGCAGTGCTGTTGTGTGTAATGATGAAAAATCATTTTTTGTTGCTTCTCACTATTTTATAAAAATCCCCATTAGAATAAGATGATTAATGATGAATTTTAAAAAGGAATAGAAGAAAAATATAAATAAATTTAAAGATATTTTGATAGACTGTATATGGAACAAAAAATACAACTATAGGCAAAAATGTAGCAAAATTATATACGGATTTTAGACAAATTAAAGACATTTATCAACGAAAATATGACAAAATTATAGACAAATTTGAGATGATTTTGTATATAAAATACTTACTTTTGTAGACTGATTTAAGACAAATTAGAGACACATATATCAACAGAATTGTGACGAAATTAGAGACGGATCAGAGACAATTTACAAACGGAATCAGAGACTAATTCACTTATTTAATTAAATTGGCCTGCAGCTTATTACAGACAGATTTGAGATGGAAACTATCCGTCTCAAAAATTTACCAGTGGATTCCATTTCTGTCTTTCAGTTTAGTGACGGTGGTATCACCAACGCTTTTGAAGATCGAAAAATCCATCTTTAAATTAGTTTAGAGATGAAAATATCTGTCTCTAAAAGCCTATTCTCTTATAGTGTCAAGAGGGTTAACATTAATTATAAGAAGACTATTAAAAAAGAAAGAAACTCTTAGAAACAAAAATAAGAAAAGAACCCTTAACAAACATTCCATAGATTAAGCACAATAAATCTAGCCAAAATGTATACATGCTTAAATAGAAGATTCAAAAGCATGATAACTTTTCCATGAGTAAGAGATATGATGCATTAACCAAATATAAAGATATATTTTCAATAATCTATATATAAGACAATCTTGATAAACAAGGAAAGATAAGTTTTGTATAACAAAAAGAAAGTTCGAGCAAATTTCTAGGAAATAATAAGCCACGATCATGCTGAAAATTATCCATATCTTGATTAAAACTCTGAATTAATACTAAATCATCAAGACAATTGACAATCTCCTTTTTTATAGTGGCATATATATTTTGATGCATGAGAGGTGGAAAGATATTGCTTGAACTCTATGCTCTAGTGAATCTTAATGCCCCTTGTCTCTATGCAAAACTTTAATCCAGATAGCAAAAGCCATGACCAAAAGCAGGAAATACCAACCACCAATACTAGCAAAGAAAACATTATAAACACAACTAATTATACTCAAAGAGATTAAGAAAAATATTTACGTCTATCACTAGTTAATTTAATTTCCCAAAAAGTTAGATGTCAAATAGTTAGACTTGTAGATTAAAAACAAGGTCAATTTAAAATGTTCAAAATGCATATGAAAAGCGCATGAAATTCATATGCAACAAATGTTATTTTTTCTCCTCCTTCGACGAAAAAGGGCTAGACTTATGCAATAACAATCATAATTTTTTAGCTTGTGAACACTTTCCTTGGTCCTACTAGCCTTCTTAGTGAGGTGATCCACTTTAGATTCTCAAGCGGTAAGTTCAGTGTCCACTCGAATCAGAATATCATTTTAGGAAAATTGGAGCTTCAATGGTCTGGAGACAACTAGTTCTTTAGTGGGTGATGACTAATGCTTCCTTTTGAAGTAAGAAGCAGAAGCAGTTGGTTTTGAAGAGGGAAACTTGGTCATGATTAAATAATCGTAGAAAATTTACAAAATGTTTAGAGAAAAGTTTGAGAAGACAAAGAAGAAAGGAAATTTAAAGAGGAGAAAAGGATATAGTTTTAAAGAAATATGAGAACTTTTGTTGGATAGAGAAGTTTTATAGGAAGTTGAGAAAATTATTGCTAGGATTTTCAAGAACAAAACTTTGGAAAGGAGGAAGATTGATCAATTGTCACTTACTACACTACTAAAAAATAGGACTTTTGTGACTGCTATATTGTGGCTGCACCAAGTAGTCACTAATCAATGACCCGCTTGTGATCAATTTTATTTAAACCTAAAAAAAAAAAGTAACGGATTAGTGATTGATTTTGTGATGGAAGTTGTGACTATGAGCTTTGCAGTCACTATACGGTCATTAAATCGATGATCGATTTTTGCATGGTCACAAATATAGTTACTAAATTGCACCATTTCTTTACCTCGTGTCACTAAATATAGTTACTAAATTGCACCATTTCTTTACCTCGTGTCACTAATTAGTGACCCAACATATAGCAGTCACAAATTCGTTAGAAATTCTAAAATAAAATTTGAAAATCTTTGGAAAAAGCAGGAATCGAACCCAAGACATTAGATAAAAATTTGCTTTTTGAATCCATTGGACCCCTAGCCAACATTTTATTTCTCTTGTTCAATTTTATTTATTTATCAAAATATAATACTATTATACTCCGATTCACTTTTTTTTCATCCAATCCTTTCTTTCTCCCTTCCTTTCTTTCTAAAACCCTAGCTCCTCTCTAAATAACTTCCCCTTCACAATCAATTCCTCCATAAATTCATTCACAAAACTTTGTCAAGTCTTCCTCTCCTCACCTCTCATTTCTCAATTTCCTATTGCTATACCTGTATAATTATTTGCTGCGGAACTTTTGTTACAAAAATATCAAGATTTGTCGTTGTTCATGCTTTACGCAAGCTGATTATTTCAACATGTTACAATATTTTTCTTCCCATTTTATATTATTTGGACATGTTTCTAATGTGACTTTTAAGTTTTTATGAGCTAATTTTTTATGTACTTTTTCTTGCCGCTTGACATCGTAAGAAGGGGAAATTTGAGGTCTTTTTCTGTGTTCTTCAGTTTGTGCTTGGGGGTGGGGTGGGTTGGGGTGGGTATAGGGGAATCACATTTCTGACATAGGGAAAAGGCTAAAGGGGGATGAGTCAGTTCTGGATTTTACCAAAATTATAAGGGTTGTCCAATTACTTTATGGTATGGGTTGTAAAAGAGAATTTCTATTGTCTGAATCTATGGAAAAACTAATTTAGATTTGTTATGCATCAGAACTTTTCAGAGAGCTTCATATGCATTAGAACACTTATATTACTCGTAAAATGAATATACATGCATGATATGCATGACTAGCTGTATTTGCATTAATCTGTTATACTGTGTCAGCTTCTTTTGTAAAAGTATTTTGGAGTCGTTTTGGTTGTGATAGAATTGTTATGCAAATTGAATCAGCTTTTGGCACTACTGTACCAATATATTAATTTATTATATAGTTGTTTCAATAGAACTACTCTAAACTTTTGCTATAGGCTACATATCTAGATAGCTAAAACCAATGTTCTCAAAACCGGACCGGACAAAGAACCGGCGATGTTATCGGTTATTGGTTCAACCGGTTGGCACCGGTTCGACCGGTGTGACGTCATAATGACGTAATAATTATTTTTAATTTTATAAATATATATATATAATATAATTAATATATTGTAAAAAATAGAAAAATTCCAACAATATTGAAAAATAAAAAAAAAACTCCATAATTTAGCCATTTTTTTCCCTTCAAATGGTTCTTTAGAAAATACCATTTCTCTATTAATCAATTACAAATATATAATCTAATTCAAATAGTAACACACAACTATTTCATATTAATACAAATGGCCATCCCTTCAAGTTTCAAGTTTAATATTTAACAAAATAAAACATATTTTTTCATATTAAATGTCCAATATATTCCAATAGAAATTAATAAAACAACAACAAATTCAACCATCAATTATCCAAAATATAATCACATCATTGGACTTCAAATAAATAAACTTAAGTTTCAAAAACTACATTATTGCCCAAAGTCTTTAGTCATCATCTTGCAATATTTTCTTGTTCAAATGTTGAAAATGAAATATGGAATGAAGATCTTGCAATATTTTCTTGTTTCCTCTTAATTGCAGCAGAAAACAGTAGTAGTAGTATTGTAGCAGCAGCCAGGACTAAGAGGAAGAAAGGCAAGGAAAGCTGGAAACTGGAAAGGAAAGGAAAACCGAAGGTTGTCTTTGTGTCAATTAGCCAATTAGGTTTTCATTTTTCAAAATTGGTCAAAATTAGTCTTCGGTCAACAGTGAACAGTGCGATCAAAATTGATAGGCAAATTCAAAAATTAAAAAAAAAAAAAAATTGAACCGGTCAAGAACCAGTTGAACCGGTGACCGGTTCCAAACCTGTCCGAGCGTGACCGGTTTAGAGGAGTAATTCGGACCGGACCAGCCACCGGTTACCGGTCGAACCGGTCGGTCCGGTCCGGTTTTTAAAACCTTGGCTAAAACTGATATATGAACTTAATGTAGGTTCAGAAAATAAAATTAATCTCACTAGTTGGATAATTACTGCTAGAAATCTAGTAAAAAATCTCATTCTGGTTAGTACTGCTACATGTGAAGAAATATACTATATTCTAAGCAGAAGACACTTGTCCTTGCAGCTTTTATACATATAGATGTCAGCATCTAGTATCAATATGGTATATTGAAGAACAGTGCAGAATTGTATTTACAAGGTCATGTATTTGAAAAAAAACGTTTCATAGATTTCCTTCTTTTCATGAAGCAATTTTTGCAGGGGAATACATTATACTTAACTCTCACATTTGCAAAATAGGTACTATAGTTGGTGATGATGAGGCATAGGACTTGTCAAATAGGAGTGAGATCAAAAGTTACAAGGAATAACTTCTCTGATTGTGAAAGGTTTAAATGTATGGCTGATATATTGAAAATGCAACTCTAAGAAAGCAAAGACAATATTTGCAAATATTTTAATTTGTATGAGCTTGTGTTTCATTCATTTTTGACAATAGGATGAATTCATAATAAATTGAATTTACCGATGAGGAAAACAGCCTTATGCCTATTTCTGTTTGGAGTGAAAATTCAGAGGATATGCATCACCTTGTTTAGTGGGTTCTAAAGGTAGCAATTAAGTAAAGCTGGAAACGTGCAATACCTGTTGCAATCCATTCTATCCTCCCTAACATGTAGGCGAGTTAGAGTAAAGTAATAAAGAAACTCAAATAAACAATGAATGAAATGAGATTAGAAGAGCATGCTAGTAGACAAAAGAAAAATTTGCTTATAAAAGGAGTGAAGAAAAGAAGAGTATGATAGGAAGATGTAACTATGATCATTTCTTCCCTCTAATTATGTCTTCTTTGTTTTTACCCATTTTTCTTTTTCTTAAGTGAACTGGGAAGGAAATGCACTTTTCTGTTGTCCTCATTACCTTCCCGTCATAACAATAGTGTTTGTGCATTAGTAACTATTTCCATGAAATGATTTGGAAGTGTAGATAGGGGTGTAAGAAGAGCCGAGTATATTCGAGTAAGGGTTGAGGCTCAAATATAGGTATTTAAAAAGCTTGAAAGCTTTTATTTTTAATATTTAGTTTTAAACAAGTACTTACTCGATATGGGAGGATTGGTATGATTCCATAACTTTGGTAAACTAACCTCACTTTGGTATGTTATGGGTCTTGGCATTGACAAACTTGACTTAACTGGGCCTGAAGTTGATTTGACTAGAAATTTTGTTTGTGCTCTAGGAAGCTCCTGTGGGATTTGACTATCTATTTCATTTTGGAATTTGTGCTAGATTTACATATTTAAATGCTTTATTGGAGCTCATTACTACAGTTTGGAACTGATACAAACAGGTCAATTACAAAATCCAGAATGCAGCAAAGGATGAATTTCAGGATGTTATAACACTTGGTTCTATGGAAGAAATGAAAGAAAAAGTGAATCTAATGAAACAAGAGATAAAAGAATTTTCTTTCACTGTTTATGTGCTTACTCTTTTAAATAATTAAAAGATTTTAAGTATGTAAATGGATAAATGGATGAGTTGAGATTTTTCCTCGTCCTGTACTTTTTTGCTGAAGAAATGCAAGGATGCAAGAAAATTATTATTGGAGCTTGGATGATTATTTTTCACTTGACTTTTCTACTATGCAAGGAAACTAAAACTTCAATCAAAGCACTTTCTGCATCACCATCCCATAGTATTAAACCTCAAACCTTCTGAAATTCGACTTACTAAATTGTTATGGTTTAATTAGATGCCCTTATTTTGTTCTGAGAAATTATTATATATATGAAGTTAATTTGCCATATGTTCACAGATTCTGGTTGGTTTTGATTCATATGCAATAACTAATGACATAAAGTTTGCTCTGTTTCATGTTTTATCAACATATAGATGATAAGATATGTTCCTTGGACTACAAGAACTACAAGGCAGAGATAAAGACTAATGATGCCCCAGGATTCTTATAAGGATGGAGTGACAGTGCTGGTAACCAGCTGTTTGAGACTGGAAAGGACAACCTGAGAAGGAAATTTACTCAAACCTCATTTCTTTCAATCCAACCATACGATCGATCTTACAATTACAGTCAGTTTATGATCGATCTTATGCTTTCTTCCAATCCAACTATATGATACATTTATTTAAATTTCTTTTTGGGAACTTTTATGTTGAGGTGAAGTAACTAGTATTTTTTTTACCTTTCAAATATATTACATATAGATAGTTGCAAGCGTGAGATGGAATATTAATAATTAGCATGCTTATGGTTTTCATGCTTAAAAATATTGTTTTTATAGGAATTAGCACTAAAAATTTTTATTCTCTAGCTATGTTTTTATTTTTTTGTAATTTTTACAAGAATATCTTTTATTTGCTTAGATTCACAAAATGTTTTTACTTATGTATTTTTAGTTTTAATAAAGATTAGTCATTTTCTCTATTTGAACTAATTACGTTTTTAAGATTTGGATGTTCAAATAGGATAAATATTGTCAAGAATACATTAGTCAACATGGCAGCAATCCTACTCTTGAAAGTTCATTTAATGTTGAACAATGGTTTGAGATTAGCGGTGGTCCATGCAATGTGGAGTGTATGGTTTTGGGAATACTTACCACTACTATGAGCTTATTGCTATGGGATTTCCTCGGATGGGTGGCAATTTGGGTGGGTCGGGTCGAGTCGGATCGAAATAGGGGTATAACATTAATTTTCTCAAGTCGAACCCAACCTAACCTAATTCATATCAGGTCAGGTTCGGCTCGACCTGATTTTTAAAATAATTATTTTGAATATTTGTTTTAATTTTTAGAAACCTTTTGGTATTTTTATTTTTTAATTTCATCTATTTTTAGTTATCAATAAATTAGAATAGAGTGAAGAGTTCTCATTATTACATCACAAATGCACTCAAATAATTTTAATCGAACCACATAATATATTGATTTTTAGGATTCTTTTTTTCCTTTCATTTTCTAGTATTTATGGGCATCATAAAAATATTGATATCACAAAGTGTCTTATTTTTAAAAATATCATATTTTTCAAATTTCATTCACCCACTCTCTTTAATTTTTGGATCTTTTTGCGTCGATTAAATTGTCCCTTTTAACTTTTTAAAATTAATGCTATTATTTTTTAACTTTATATTGATTCAATTAAGCAATACATAAATTAATAAAAATATATCATCAAGCAAATAAGTAAAACAAATATTTTAAATTATACACATAATTTATAAACGAAACTTGCTTAAGTCTTTGAATTTTTTATAAACTTTCAATAGAATTTTTTTTTTATCTATTTATATAAGTAAAATCTTATATTGTACAAGGCCTAAGAAAAACTTCTAAGACAATTTAGTAGTTTATGTAGTGTTTTGTTAACTCTTTGAAGTACAATTTTCATGTCCACTTGGATACAAAAATAACCATTAGAAGTAATTTAAAATTGTAACAAATCATTCTATATGGTTGTGAAAATAAATAAAACTGAAAAATGCCAAAGTAGTAATTTTAATATTACTAAAGTTCAAATTTTTAAGCTTTATTTTGTTATTTTATATTTTTACTCTTAAAAAAATTTAAATTTTATTTGTTTAATTCGAATTGGGTTGAGTTGATTCAGGTAGATTTGATTTATCGTGTGACCCACAATCAAATTTTAGGTTGTTCGTGTAACCTGAAGTTCAACCCAACCCAATCTATTTTCTTTGGGTTCTTATTCGTGCCGACTTTATTGGACCCGAACCCAAAATTGGTCAACCCAAATTCAATTTTTTTGTGTTAAACTCATGTCGAGTTATCATGCCATGTTGAAAATTGCCATTCCTACTCAGAGTCACCATCCACAACATCTCCACCAGCTTTTGTGAGTTAAGAGCAACTATAAGATGCGATTGCAAAAGCAATTGATCAAGAATTGGCCAGGCCAAGAGAAGAAGAAGAAGCAATAAGAGAAACAAGCATTATGGAACAGACTATGAGGGTAAGAGATGGGGCATTGAGACCAGTTGAAAAATCAAAGATGAAAGAAAAGGCTTTGCTGAGGATATTAGGAGTGACGATGGAAAAACTAAATGTAATTGAAGCTACTTCTTCCTCTTGCAGGGAAGAGGATGATGGTGGGAAAGACAAATAACTCTCTTTAAATTAAACTTGACATGTTTAGATTTCACAAACTTGTTCCTATTTTAAAATCTTTGTTTCATTTATGGACTTGGCTACAATAATATTGAATTTCTATTATTATTTGGTGTTATTTGGAATGTGAATTATTTTTTAAATGATGTGGTTTTAAATTGTTATTAATATGAATTAAATATCGACTGGATAAATATATTAAATTAAACATAATAACAAAAAAATTAACAAAAATTTGTGAATGCAACATGCGGTCACAAACTTATAACCGATTAGTGACCCCTGATGCTGTCACAAGTCAGTAACAAATGGAGTAGTTGGTCACATGGCCAACTACTAGTGACCCATACTACGGTCACTAAGCAGTCACTGACCGCTTGTTCACTATTTGTATAGTGACTAAATTTAAATCATTAATAACTGCGCAGGCGGTAACTAATTTGTGACCCCATGGTCCAACAGTCACAAACTTCAATATGTGACGAGGTATTTTGTGACCTATGTAATCGATCACAAATGCGGTATCAGTGACCAATTTTTTGTTGGATTTGTGATCGATTTGGTGGTCACTAAATCCAAATTTTTTTGTAGTGCCATTTATTATCAATTTATCTTAAGAGCCAACTTCTCACTTAGACTAACAGGATGAATTACCTAATTTGTCCCTGGTCTATTAAATTTATCTTCTTCCAACGCTTTCGTAAAATTATTCGCAAATTGTTCCTTTGTTAGAACAAGTTCAATAAAAATAATACCCTAATGCATATGATGATGCAAAAAATTGATGCTTGATTTCAAAGTGTTTCGTGCATAACTATAACAAAGGATTTTTACAAATATTTATACAATGGTATTATCACAAAAAATAGGCATGGAAGAAAAATTCACACCAAAATCACATAAAATACATTTCATTCACAATAGTTGAGCGAAAAAATTTCTAAAGCCATATATTTAGCTTTAATTATGGAAAACACAACTACACCTCGCTTTTTACTGGACTAACTGACTTGATATCTTTCCAGCAATTGATATCCACTATTAGTATTTTTTTTCTATCCAACTCATATCTAGCATAATTTGTATTAGAATAACAAATAATATTAAAAGAAATATAATGCGGATACCATAAACATAAATCAATTATATCTTTAAGATATCTTAAGAATCTTCTAATGGCATTTAAGTGCAATTCCTTGTGGTCAGACTGGAATTTGGGCGTAAGCAAGTACAGAACATGATATGTAGACAATTAGCAGTTAAGTGTGATAAACTTCTACCCATACCTCTGTTGCCTTTTTCATCTACTTTCTTACCGTCGTCATCTCATTCCAATCTGGTAGAAGTATTGATGTAGTAGTTTTAGGGTTGCATTCATCCATTCAAAACTTCTTCAGAAGTTCTTCTACATACTTTCTCATGAGATGTATGTCCCTTCTTGAGTTTGTTTGAGTTGAAGTCCCAAAGAAATTGAGCTCTCCCATCAAGCTCATCTCAAAATCTTGTTAGAAAACTCTTGGCAAAGAAGATCATCAGTAGCACTAGAAATGATATCATCAACATAAATCTATATGATGAGTGAATTATGTTTCTTGTCCTTGATAAACAAGGTAGTATCTAGATTCCCATAGAGAAATTATTATTAATAAGAAAATTACTTATCCTTTTGCTTTAGACCAATTTGAAAACATGATGAAGAAAATGTGGATTTTGAAAACCAGGGTTTTGCTTAACATAGACTTCTTATTTAATGAAATCATATAGAAAAGCACTTTTTCACATAAATTTGATAAAGCATGACTTTTTAACTAGATGCAAAGACAAGAAACACACCAATTGATTCTAACCTTGCAACTAGAGCAAAAGATTCATCATAGTAGATGCCTCTAGTTGATTGTAGCCTTTAGCTACCACTTTAACTTTGTTCTTGATAATTTTACTAATTTTTATCAAGTTTGTTCCGAAACACTCACTTGGTGCCAATGATTGGATTATCTGACTATAATTCCACCGGCTTCCAAACTTATTTTTTGTCAAATTGTATGAATTCTTCCTTCAAAGCATCAACCTTTAATGGATCATTCAATGCTTCCTTAATATCCTTAGGTTCAATTATTGAGAGGAATGTGTAGTTAGATTCATATGACGAAACTTTTCATGCTTTTGATCTGATAATTATTCCAATATGAGGATCTTAAATGATTCTGTCAATGGCATATGTTGAACTTCTTGAGTCTATGTTTAGTTATTAACATATTATGCTCAGTAGCAATATTAGGTCCTTCAAATATTTCTAATTCTTCTTGAGTTGAAGATGATGAGAGCCTAAATGTCAATTGGTTCATGAAATCCTATAATATCTTTTCTCAACAGTCCCTTTGAGAGATGATGTTTTCATTGGTCCGAACAAACCAATATGAATAAGTCCCATTGGCATGAAAGTTGTGACTTCTCCCTCTGGTTTGAATGAAGTTCTAATCTATTTCCCTTTTTGGCATGCAATACAGATCTTGTCCTTGGAGAAGTTTAATTTTGGAACTCCTTTAATAAGATTTTTTTCCACACGATAGGCAATGAGCTCCATGTTGATATGCCCCATTCTCCTGGGCTATTTCCATCTCTCTTCCTCCGTAACAACTAAATGCTCAATATTTTGGACAAGTTAAATCATCAAGGATTACATAATAAAACAATTTTTCATTCAGTTCAATAACAAAATGGGTAGGATGAAACTAAACTTTAAAAAGCTAATACTAAGAAGATTATGTTTAAGGCCTTCAACAAGCCACACATTATCATCATAGTACCAAAATCCTTACCAATGGTTCCTTTACCTATGATGCATCTCTTGATGTTGTCTACAAAGAAGACATTCCCTGTATAATACTTTTTTAACTTAAGAAACATGGACACATCTTGTATCATGTGCCTGGAACATCCACTGTTCAATTACCACTTCTTATTCCAAGAATATTCCATGGCATGCACTTGCATGAAGTTTCTTTGGCTCTGGGTCCCAAGCTTTATTAGGTCCTTTATGGTAGCATCACTAAAAAATACATATGTTTATAAGTCTTTTAACTTAACACCTATAATAACATGATTGAATTTACCACAAGTAAAACTGGTGAATTAATTAATTATAAATTATTGTTGGAAGTGTACAGAATCACCCTGATATTTTGAAAAATCTTATTTATTCTAGATTTCAAATCCTTATTAGGTCTTTTCTACGTGATAATAGCTTATGTGTGTGTTTGATAGTAGTGGAACACTTACTAATGTTTTATTTCCTAAAATGACAATATTTCTTAATGACCTTTTTCCCCTTAGATATCGACGTTTATTTCTTTAACTTCCCATTTTAAAGTACTATTTTCATTAATAAGCTATTCAATTTTCTTTCTTTGAAATCTAACATCCCAAGTATCTCTATTAAAGGTTATTTTCATTTTCAGCTTTTCTTTAGGGACTTCAGCTAATTCTTCCATGAATTCATCTACTTTTTCTTGTAAAGATTTATTCTTAGTGACAAGCATGTCAACACAAATTTCATAAAGCTTTAGAAGTTTCTACACATCTTCATCAAGATTAGATTCATTACTAAATTCATAATAGTAAAAAAACTATTTATCTATTGGTTTATCGTGAAACAATTTTCCTTATTATTGAACTTTTCTCTACCAGATTAATTCCATGTGGTTATCGTTGCCTTGGTCCTAGCATGCTTTGTGCCCTTTTTCAGTTTGGGGCAATCACACTGATATGGGATGGCCCAAACCTTTGGCCCAGTCCAGCAAGGCCCAACTGAGACTCAGGGCCCATACGTCTCGTCGAGTTCACATCTCATCGACTTCATTCGATCGAATCCGTGCGGGCCCAGTTAGTCTCCCTTGGTCTGCAGAAATCTTCGACCTCAGTTGACCTAGTCTCTGGCGAAGCTGAGGTCAACACCCGTACAGTACCCTACTGCCGCATTTAATGTACTGGCAGGCGCCACGCCTCCGCATTAATGGCGCATGCCGTTCCCTTTACCGTCTGACACAGTAGGCGCCGCTACAGTGTACTATCTTGTCCTTGAAACTTGGAAGAGCAGCCAGCTGGAAATATTCAAATAAGGAAAATGACCAAATACCCTAGGCCTAAGGTTAGTGGCCCCGGGAGATACCTGGGGGCTTTCCAGACATTTCCTAGAAGGAGAAGAATATATAAATCCCCAACCCTGCCCTTTAGAGGTAGGCACTCATATACATCCAAAAAGCTCTTATCCTTCTGATCGATTATTGAGGTCGAATCTTACTGACTTGACCGTCAGAGGGCCAAAGCCGAGGGCCACTCGGCTAGCCTGATGTTTATTGTGACTGCAGGATTCTTTCCCTACAAAATAGGAACGCGATCCATCCGGGTCAAGTTCTACCATTGTTCTAGCCGGGATCCTAACCCAGCGGATCGAACCCTCATCATTTGGCACCGTCTGTGGGAAACATTGAGTCCTCTGTCGATAAAATGGTAAACACTAGGCGAGCCCCATCGGGAAGAGATGAAAATAGGAGGTCCAGCTCCCCCCCCACCGTCAGGACCTGGAGCCGAATATACAAGGACCTAGCCCTCCACCCGAGTCGGTGGTCACGCTCACGATGCCGCAGCTAATGCAGCTCATTAGTGAGCAGATTTCTGCGCAGATCTCAGCACAACTCTCCGCCGCCTTAAACAGGCATACGGTGCAGCCGGAACCGGCAGTCAGCGCCATGTCGCAACCCGCAGCTCCCGAAAAAATACGGCCTGAAGAGCCTTCCCAGCGGCTGGAATCGCCAAGACACTAGTTCAGGAGAGATTTGAGCCCTGGCCGTTTCCCTAGAGAAGCATCCCGCCCCCCACAGAAGGAAGAGGTAGCAAACTCCGTGGATCATGACATGCGGCCCATTCGCACCTTGCAGCGTGATAGGGCCGAGCGTTCAAGACTCAAGCCAGGCAGAGGTGCCTCCCAAGCAGATTAGCAAGAATGGGAAGAGATCTCTCACCAAGTGCAACAGTTGAATAGGCACTTGGAGGAGATCTCGAGAAGGAATGCAGATAGGGTGGCCCTGCCAGACGGGCCACAACGGTTCAGACGAGAGCGCGATTTGCCGTTCGTCCATGATATCATTGAGAAGCGCATCGCTGTCGATACGAAGATCCCTACGGGGCTCCCAAGGTATGATGGCTCCACAGACCCGAATGAGCATTTGCTGTAGTTTGAACATATGATGCAGCTGCATGGACATAACGACTATATACATGCAAAGATGCTGGTGACTACATTCCAGGGAGTGGCCTTGGACTGGTTTGTAAAACTGGAACCGGCATCCATCTTCTCCTACGACCAGTTGTGTGATAAGTTTCTACACCAGTTTGCCAGCAGGAGAAAGGCAAAGCTCCTGCACACACTTGCACATAGTGAAACAGACTGAGGGAGAATCCCTTCGGGAATTTTTCACCAAATTCAACACAGAGGTGTTGAAAATCGATAGCCCGAGGATTTAGTTCCTGATCGATGTATTGTTCTTGGGCTTGAGGCATAAGAAGTGCTCCAATGCCTTGGTGCGTGCGTAGCCCAGAACAATGGAGGAGCTCCTCGACCTCACAGAGAGGTATATGACCCAAGAGGAGATGAACATGATGAAATATGGTAGCCTGGAAGTCGACAAGAAGAAGGGCAAAGAGAGAGATGATAGACAAAACAAGGAGGGACGCCGTTCCCCGATCAAGCGCTTCCATGAGTACACTTCGTTGAACCTGCCGAGGAAAGAAGTGTTGCTCGCCATTCAAAACGACAACTTGCTCAAGAAGCCTCAAAAAATCATAGAAACCAAAGCCATGAAGAAGTCCAAAAAGTACTGCTATTTCCATAGGCAGAAAGGACACGACACCGAAGATTGCTTTAACTTGAAAGACGAAATCGAGAGGCTGATCAGACAGGGCCACCTGAAAAAATTCATCGAGGATCAGGCCCGAAGAGATGAGGGCCTGACAGACCGGACTCCCCGAAGAGAAAGGTCGATCAGCCCGAGGAGCGAAGACAAAGGAAAGAGACCAGCCCATGAACCCAACCCACCCATTAGGGGTGTCATTGACATGATTGCTGGGGGGCCCACGAGAGGGCATTCCCGAAATGTAAGAAAGCAAATGCAGAGGCAGCTCAACTCAACCAAGCTACCCACGGTCGAGGCAGTTTTTCAGCTGACGACCAGTACCGAACTAATTTCTTTCACCGATGCAGATCTCGACCACATGGAGAAAGTTGACCGCATGATAGATTGCCTGATGGTGGTCGCCCTGGAAGTCGCTAATTTCGATGTCCGGAAGGTGTTGGTCAACAACGGGAGTTTAGTGAACATAATATTCTTGTCGACTTTGAGCAGAATGGAATTGGGACAGTTGAAATTCGACCCGATCAGAACGCCCTTGGTCGGATTTGGTAGCTCCGAGATTATCCCAGTCGGATCCATAAGTCTCTCTACCACGTTCGGGCAGGGACAGCGCAACTGAACACTAATGATCAGTTACCTGGTGGTCGACCCTCCATTCGCGTACAATGTTATCATAGGCCGGCCAGCCCTGAATGATTTCAGAGCCATTGTGTCCACCTATCAAATGAAGATAAAGTTCCTGACCCCAGCCGGAGTTGGTGAGCTTTTATGCAACCTTAAAGACGCTTGGGGATGCTACACAGTCTCTGTCGACTCAACAGACCAGAAGAAGCGACCCACGCTGAAGCCCTCGGGGACGCCCCTGTAGCAAAACCCGATGAGGGATCTTCGTCAAAAAAGAGAAAGCTAGAAGACACAAGGGTCGAGCCCATTGGGGAGTTCAAAATGATCAAGCTCGAGCCTGGAAATCCAGACAAAACCACCAGAATTGGGACCGAAATGGGAGATCGACTAGAATTACTTATGGTCGACTTCCTCCGGCGGAACATTGATGTTTTTGCATGGAAGGCCTCAGATCTTCAAGGCATCGATCCCAACATCATAGTCCATCGCCTCAACATGGACCTAGCCCGCAAGCCAGTGTGGCAGAAGAAAAGAACCTTCAATGCTGAACGGAACCAGATTATAGATGAGGAGGTCAGCAAGCTTTTGCAAGCAAGTTATATTGTAGAAATCCAATATCCCTCTTGGCTTTGTAATGTTGTACTTGTTCCCAAGAATGAGGGAAAGTGGAGGATGTGTAATGATTTTACAGATTTGAATAAAGCTTGCCCTAAGGATCCTTACCCCTTGCCTCGTATTGATTTGCTTGTTGATTCTACTGCTTGCTGTGAATTGCTTAGCATGATGGATGCATTTCAAGGCTATTATCAAATATTCATGGCACCCGAGGACAGGGGAAAAACAGCGTTCGTCGTTCCCAATGGAGTCTATTTCTTTCTGGTTATGCTATTCGAACTTAAAAATGCGGGGGCAACTTATCAGAGACTGGTTAACTATATGTTCAAGAATGAAATTGGGAGATCGATGGAGGTCTATGTTGATGATATGATTGTAAAGACATAAAAGGCTGAAGACCACCTGATCGACCTCGGCCATATGTTTTCCATTCTGAGAGCTTTCGGAATGAAGCTCAATCCCAGCAAGTGTACCTTCAGGGTTCGAGGAGGCAAATTCCTCGTCTACATGATCAGCCAAAGAGGCATCGAGGCCAACCCGCAGAAGATTCAAGCAATTTTGGACATCGCCCCACCTTGCACGATTAGGGATGTACAGCGCCTAGTCAGTAGGATCATAGCCTTGGGCAGATTCATATCTCGCCTAGCAGATAAAAGCCTACCTTTCTTCAAAATCCTGCGAAACACGAAGAAATCCGAATTCAAGTGGGACACACAGTGTGATCAGGCCCTACTCGATCTCAAGCAATACCTTTCTTCCCCACCCATGCTCGCCAAGCTCGAGGTGGGAGAAGTACTACAGATATACTTGGCAGTCTCTTCGGCCTGCATCAATTCAGGAAATCCCCACCCGATATACTATTGTAGCAAGGCTCTCCAAGGACCCGAGCATAATTATTTAGAGATCGAGAAGTACACCCTGGCCCTCGTCACGTCAGCCTGGAAATTGCAGCCTTATTTTCAATCCCATTCAATTTTGGTGATGACCAATCAGCCACTAAAATAGGTGTTGTCGAAGCCAGGCACTTCGGGTCGGCTCACCAAATAGGCCATTGAGCTCGGGGAATTTGACATTCAATTTCAGCCAAGGACTGCCATTAAAGCGCAGGTGTTAGCCGACTTCATCGTTGAAAGATTCGACCTCCCGGCGCAGGGGGTCGAAAGCACCATCTGGTGGACCTTGCATGTCGACGGGTCCGCAACTTTATCCGGCGGAGGCATAGGATATCCCTCTGATCCCCACTGATCGAGGAATATGATTTCGCGGTGAAACTCGACTTCCCGGTCACTAATAACGAAGCAGAATATGAGGCTCTCATTGCAGGAATGCACATGGCCAGAGACCGCAGGGCCGAGCAGCTAGTGGCATTCACCGATTCTCAGCTCATCGCAAAATAGGTCAAAGGAAACTTTGAGGCAAAGGAACACAAAATATCCCAATATTTAGCAGAAGTGCGCCAACTGAGACAAATGTTCAAAAACTTCTCGCTGAGCTAAATACCTCGATCGGAGAATAAGCGAGCAGATGCGCTCTCCAAGCTGGCCAGTTCGACGAAAGGCACCAGAGAGAGAACGATCACATTTTTGGTTGCCGCCCAGCCTTGTGTCCCTGCCCTCGATCAAGTAATGGTCGGGTGCCTCGACGAAATGACCCTTTCCTGGCAGCACCCCATCAAACTTTATCTAAGCCGAGGCACCCTACCGGACAACGATAAAGAGGCTCACAGACTGAAGGGTTTTGCACCTCAATACACGCTAGATGAGCACGGCTAATTGTACAAGCGGTCAATAGCAAGGCCGCCACTCAGATGTCTGGATCCCAACCAAGCTAATGAAGTATTACAGGAAGTACATGCCGGTATTTGCGGCAACCACTCTGGCGGTCGATCCTTGGCATATAAGGTCATTCGCTACTGGTATTTTTGGCCAACTTTGTTGAGAGATTCTGTCGATTTTGCTAAAAAATTCCCATCCTGTCAAATTCATTCGAACATCCATCACCAGCTAGCCGCACCGATGACCAATGTTAACATCACCTGGCCATTCAACCAGTGGGGGATTGACATAGCAGGATCACTTCCAAAAACTTCCGGCCAGCACAAATTTATCATAGTGGCCGTCGAATACTTTACCAAATGTGTGGAAGCCGAAGCAGTCCCGAAGATCACCGACGCCGCCATTAAAAGTTTCATTTGGAAGAATATTGTATGCCGATTTGGGCTGCCTAAGATCCTAATATCAGATAACGGCACCCAGTTTCAGAGCAAAAACACGAGGGATGGTGCGAAGCCTTAGAGATCGCCCAACACTTCACTTCGGTAGGAAATCCGCAAGCCAATGGGCAGACTGAGGTTACCAACAGAACTATCCTTGACCACGTCAAGAGTCGAATAGCTGGGACAGGGACCAGATGAGCTGACGACCTCCCTGGTGTCCTTTGGGCCTACAAAACAACTCCTTAAACAGCCACAGGTCACAGCCCCTACAGCCTAGTCTACGGCTCTGAGGCAGTGATCCCGTCAGAATTAATCCAGCATACAGCGAAGGTGATCCAGTATAACCCGATAACTAATATGTCGGAGAGGGCGTTAGATCTAATCACGATCGATGAACAACGCCATGCAGCTTACAACACAATACAACGATATCGTTCAAAGATGTCAGATCGCTATAACAAGTCAGTGCGACCGCCGAGCTTCAAGGTAGGCGATCTGGTTCTCAAGAAAGTGGAAGTATCCAAGACCGTCGGGAAACTCGACCTAAAATGGGAGGAAGGACCGTACTCGATGATCAAGGTGGCTAAAAACAATGCCTACCGATTAGCTGATGCATCAGGTCATGAGCTACTCGACCATGGAATGCCATAAACTTGAAAAAGTTCTTTGTATAATCGGTCCCCGATGACCTTTGTATTACTGAAAGAAATAAAATTACAAAATGTCCAAACGTGAGCAGCACACCGAACCTTCTTTAAAAAGTCGAAGCCACCGCGTCGAGACCAAAAAAGTCGACCCCGTAGTCGACGACAGGCTTCACGCCAAAACGTCGAGGCCACCACGCCGAGACAAAAAAAGTCAACCCCGTAGTCGACGAGAGGCTCCAAGCCAAAATGTCAAGGCCACCGCGTCGAGACCAAAAAAGTCGACCCTGTAGTCGACGAGAGGCTCCAAGCCAAAAAGTTGAGGCCACCGTACCGAGACCAAAAAAATCGACCCTGTAGTCGACAAGAGGCTCCAAGCCAAAAAGTCGAGGCCACCGCACCGAGACTAAAAAGTCGACCCCGATGTCGACGAGAGGCTTCAAGCCAAAAAGTCAAGGCCACCGCGCCGAGACCAAAAAGTCGACCCCGTAGTCGACGACAGGCTTCACGCCAAAACGTCGAGGCCACCGCGCCGAGACCAAAAATTCTACCCTGTAGTCGACGAGAGGCTCGAATCCAAAAAGTCGAGGCCACCGTGACGAGACCAAAAAGTCGACCCCGTAGTCGACGAGAGGCTTCAAGCCAAAACTTCGAGGCCACCACGCTGAGAACAAAAAGTCGACCCCATTGTCGACGAGAGGCCTCACGCCAAAGAGTCGAGGCCATCGCGCCAAGACTGAAAAGTCAACCCCATAGTCGACAAGAGGCTTCATGCCAAAGAGTCGAGACCAAAAGTTGACCCCGTAGTCAACGAGCGGCTTCACGGCAAAAAGTCGAGGCCTATGCGCCGAAACCAAGCTATCGATGATAAACTTATTGGTTTTAGGGCAACCTGTCCTGCTGAAGCTAAATATCAAGTCAGAAAAGCAAATCACCATCTAATAAAAGGCAAGAAGAAAAGCTACTCGCCACATTCGCGGGCATCCATCAGAACAATTCAGCGCAAAAGCAAACACGATGTTGGTCGAAATTGCAGTTAAAATTCCACGACAATTTAGTAAAAGCATCATGGAGGCGATAATTCAATAAACGTCAAAAGGCCTCAGCAGGGCCTATACATCAAAAACAAAGCAAAAATTGGGCCTAATTCGAGTTGCCCGTCTCTTCGATCCTGGGGGTTGGGGCAAGCGCAGGTACACCGGAAGAAGCAGAAGTCGGCTGAGGCTCGGGCGGCGCCATTGAGATAGGAATGGCAGCAGTCACGGGCCGAGAAGGGCCAGCTGCAGCTTGTAGGAACAGCCGCTCGGTAGCCGGGAAATAGGAGGCCACATCGACGTTTCCCTCCGAAATGTTCTAAGCTAGATCGCCAGCGAACTCGAACTCCCGGGCCACTGCCTTCAGTTTTTCATCAAGTTCAGCCTACGTTTTCTCTTCGGCGGAAAGCTCGACGTACGGACCTGCCTCTGCGGCGGTTTCCCCTGCATTGGCACCCTCCTCGTCGTATGGACGCAGCTGCTCATCAAGAGTGTAGCTCATTCTGGAACGTTCCTCAGGCTGAAGAGCGTGGCCCAAGAACTGCATTTGCTGAATCGCCTTCTCAAAGGCGTCCCACGCGTCATCCAGAGCCAGCGCAGCGCTTGCATCCTGAAAAGTGGGGCTAATCATAAACTGCTGCATGGCCTCCCGGCGCACCTACGGTAATACCTGGGCGAACTCAGCTTTGGCCTCAACCAGATGTTCGCTTCGGCAAGCAGCTCGACTAGACTCACAAGCAACTTGCACGTCCAGCTGTAATTTTTCCAGCCTCGCGTCCATTTTGGTCCTCTCTGTAACAGCAAGGAGGACCTGCTCGTCTTTCTCCTCCATCTCCCGGGCATGCTGGCTAACTTGCTTCTCCAGCTCCTCGAGTCGCAGTTGGGAAGACTCTAGCTGAGCCTTCAAAGTTTCAGCATCACCACCAGCATCCAACTGCTCTCGATCAGCAAGGGCCAGCTCGGAACGGTGGTAGAAACTGTAGCCCAATTGCCCGACCTGAGATATAGAGGTCACCACTGTAAAACCAACAAAGATATAAATACGCAGAGACACGGAAAATGGAATCTTACCATGATCGTGTGATATGCGAACTCACAGAGGGCAGCAGCCTGGTTCATGCCCATTATCTTTTCATGGTCAGGCAAGAACTGACCAGCCATCAGCACCTTCAGCGCTTTCACCCCGGTCGGCCCCGACGCAAGTATGCTCGAGGAGTCATTTAGAGCAAGGCTCGGGTCGGACCCAAATCGAGGAGACGAGAACTTTCGCAGGTTGAATAACGCATCCGCTCCTCGATTTCCGAAGAGATCATTCCCCGTCGGCATCGCCGAACCTGCCACCTTTCCTTTGCCTTTCCCCGTGGAAACTTTCTTGGGCGGGGGGCTACTTCGTTCGCCCATTGGCCTTTTTCCTCGACCAGCAGGGACCCCGCTCGAGGCGGCTGTTGCTCGACTAGGCGAGGGGGTCGGCGAAGGGGCAGGAGCTGCCTCCAGTCGACGTGGCTCGTCGCCTGTTAAGGACTCTCGTCGAGAAGCAGCTCTCTGTTTACGTTTCTTGTTCTTTTCTGCTAGGGCCAGCGCCTCGGCTCTGGATTTGTTCATGATCTCTGCTCGATCTACGCACAAAAAATTCAACAGAAGTCAAAATCAAAAGAATTGTGAGAATCATCAAAGATAGGCAAATAATAAATCACAAAGCAGACTCCATCTACCTATCTCATAATCAACAAGAAAATCTATTGGGGCCGGTGAAAGCCCGGCCAACTCTAACTGCCTCTCCTCGATCAAGACGAAGGCCTCAATAGGTCCAAATTCGACAAGATCCCGCACGAATGTGTTCGGCCAGGTCGGAGTCATACTCCCGGGCATCTCGACATGCCCCCTCCACCAACCCCGAGGAATATTAAAATCCCCCTTCACTCGAACAAAAAAGTAGAGTTTTTTCCACGCCTGACCATATGAAGTGGAGGGGGCTACTAGAAATCTCCGATGAGGTCGAGCAGTGAGGTAATAGAACCCCCGATTCCTCGGTACTCCCAGACTTACGAGACATGGGAAGATGAAACCGGTTAGAAAGGTTTTCGAAGCTGGCTGGCCGATTGAACAGGCGCATTAAAACTATGAAGCTACAGAGAGTAGAAAAATAATTGGGCTGAAGCTGGGTTATGCATACTTGGAGACCTCTAAGAAGACCTACTAGGCTATCACTTAGAGGGAACCTAAGCCCACACTTAAAGGCGTCCTCGAACACAGTTATGCAACCGCAGGGGTGCGATGCATTCAACCAGGTGGTCCGGGGGCTAAAAGTTGGTACTCAGGGGAATATGGTAGAGCTCCCTGAGACGTCTTAAGTCCCCAGGGTTTATAGTCGACACTATTTCGCTAAAATGACTGGGGGTAAATAGTCGACCACGCGATGGGGGTACTTAGCTAGGTCCAACCTCCTCCCCACCGCGTTTGCTACTCGAGCTGCTGGAGCTAGAACTGTCACCCGTAGAGGGGAGTCCATGCCTTTGGGATGGGATAGCCTCACTATCCTTCCCCTGACTACCCTCAGAGCTATATAATCCCAACATGATTTTTCAACAGAAAAGCAGACGATAACAAGTAAAAACAGCGGAACACTTACTGGAAATGGAAGTTAGATGCTGGAAACTGGGGGAATGAACGCGAAGGTCTGATTCGAAAACCCGGGCCACCCAAGAGTTTTTCTACAAGCTGTTGCGCAGATTCTAAAGCGGTAAAAGTAAAATGGCCACAATTACAGTGGATATTTATAAGGGAAGGGGTGCGGTAAACTAAGCGTCTGCCATGATGACTGTAACCGCCAGGCCGCCCCACGCGCGCCACAATGTAACCGCTCAATAAATGCACCAAAACCTGGTCGATGTCCAGAACCCTGGTCGATTTTTCTAAAACCCTAGTCGACTGTCAGTTGTGCCATTTTCGCTACTTCCCAACACTTCTCATAGGTGCCTCCGTTCAGCCTTGCGAAGTGGGGGGACTCATGATATGGGATGGCCCAAACGTTTGGCCCAGTCCAGCAAGGCCCAACTGAGACTCAGGGCCCATACATCTCGTCGAGTTCACATCTCATCGACTTTATTCGACCGGATCTGTGCGGGCCCAGTTAGTCTCCCCTAGTCTGCAGAAATCTTCGACCTCAGTCGACCTGGTCTCTGGCGAAGCTGAGGTCAACACCCGCACAGTACCCTGCCGCCGCATTTAATTCATTGGCAGGCGCCACTCCTCCGCATTAATGGCGCGTGCCGTTCCCCTCACCGTCTGACACAGCATGCGCCACTACAATGTACTATCTTGTCCTTGAAACCTGAAAGGGCAGCCAGCTGGAAATATTCAAATAAGGGAAAGGACCAAATACCCCAGGCCCAAGGTTAGTGGTGCCGGGAGATACCTGGGGGCTTTCCAGACATTTCCTAGAAGGAGAAGGATATATAAACCCCCAACCCTGCCCTTCAGAGGTAGGCACTCATATACATCCAAAAAGCTCTTATCCTTCTGATCGATTATTGAGGTTGAATCTTACTGACTTGACCATCGGAAGGCCAAAACCGAGGGCTACTCAGTTAGCCTGACGTTTATTGTGACTGCAGGATTCGATCCATCCGGGTCAAGTTCTACTATTGTTCTAGCCGGGATCCTAACCCAGCGGATCGAACCCTCATCACACACTTTTAAGGCCAATTTCACAACATTCAAAATAGAGAGGTTACTCGAAACTTTATGATTCAGGACTTGTTCTTTTCTATTTTGATATGCTATTACGAAATTTCTTTTTTTCATTAATGTTGTCAAACTCCAAAATTCTTTCTTCCTCATTCTACTCTAATTGATAATGACCTTTGACCTATATGCCAAGTGAAAAAATGGCCTCTTCAATTTCATAAGGTGTAGTCATTTAATATGTGCATACGACTGTTGAAGTTTCATCTCTCTAATTTTCTTACCCAACTCCATTACATGTATCTCTTCTTGAATTTTGTTACATCTTTGCTCATGATCGACTAAAAATATCCCTGCCTAATCTTCTAAACCAATGAACTAGATCTTAAATTATTTTCATAGCTTCCCTTCTGGCCTTTCCTTATTCATAAGTAGCCTAATTAGGAGCTAACATCTTAATAAAGAGAGTATGATGATCTTTTGAAACTCATTATTGAGCAATACTAGTGTGTTTTTCCTATATATAATCTTTTAATTGATAGGGTTCTATCAAATAGATACTCCACAATTTCAACTTTCAAACTTGGTTTTGGTTCCTCCATTTGCATAACTTGTCTTTTTTTCAGAACAGGTTGTCATTTCTGCTTTTGTAGATGTGATTGTAATTATTTTAACATTTAATATTACAACCCAACTTTTTCTTACCCTAGATATCATGTTTGGAAACTTAAATAAAGGATATGTTGTTTCATTCTCCAGTCTTAATGCTTGATAGAGATGGACTTAATCAAATTACAAAATAAGCCCTTTCATTTTTTTAAAGTACTAAACCATAGTAGTTTCATTAGTCTCATAAAATCCCTAGACTTAGCTCGTGATGAGCTGTGAATATTAATATGGGGCTAGTTTTACATATAACTCAATATTGACCATTTTAAGCATTGTAGTAAATATCTAGTGTTTACCTTCAATATTAGTCATATACAATTCCAACTTTAGCACATACCTAAATTCTATTCAACGAAAGGGTGGAATCAAATTCCAGCACACCTACTATGAGACATTGATAACTTGTAAACATGAAGTAGCCAATTGTTCACCATAGTAGACATGTTAACCTCTGTATCTCCTTGTTCCTAACCAACTAAAATATTCATGATCATGTAGACCTTGACTAAACTGTAAAATAAATGTAATGTTAAAGCACATAATCATCAATATTATATCCGTAATAGGACCTTGAATAAATAATCCTCACGTAACATTAAACATAAGGATACTTACTTGATGTAGAATTCGACATATTCTATAAGAGAAAATGACCTTGATTGGCTTTAGGTTGATACCTTCTTTAATCAGTTTCTGTCCCTTAACCTTTGTGTTCCTTTAGCAGAAAACTTGATGGAAAAGTTTTTCTTTTGTTTGCTAACCGTAATTAGGTGGAGAGAGGACCAATTATATATATTACAGAGTAACTTTAAATTTTGTAAGTCTATCACACACCAGAATCAATAGCTTAGATTTATTCCATTATAAATAGGAAAAGTTTAACCAAATAGGAAACTTAATCAATCATTAAACATTAAATATATGATCAACTTTTGGACCACAATTCTGACATTGTCCCACTTGGTCCGCTGGTTCGTAACATTAATAGTGTAAACATTAGGCGCGTATGAATAAATCTCATAATGCCATTATTTCATCACAATTGACTTTAACATAATAAATCACATAGTGAGAGTTATGGTGGTCATACACTCTCAAATTGCATACTCCCTTCCATACACTACCACACTAGCAATTCATCATATTAGGTCACATAAGATATCTATATATATATATAATGCAATGTCCCATAATTGTCTTAAAGACATATTAATTTCTTGTTCAAATATTGAGTGTATACAAACATAACGAACAAGAAACAATATATGAAAATTAGAAACATATCATTATTGAGCTCAAGAGTGTGCCATCATCATCATAAATAATCGTTAATACAACCAAGACCCATTCTATGTAAATGTTCTTTAAATGTCTTTGGTTGTAAGCTTTTAGTTAACAAATGAACAACCATGAGATCCATCCTAATATGTTCAATATGTACTCTATATTTCTGAACCTCTTCCTTAATGCGAAAATACTTTAATTTCATATGCTTAGCACCTCTGGAATATTTTTCGCTCTTGTAAAAGAAAACTGTTGCAGAATTATCACAGTAAATTTTCAATAGCTTGGTAATGGTGTCGACAACCCCAAATCCTAAAATAAAGTTCTGCAGCCATAATGCATGAATTGTGGCTTCATAATATGCTACAAACTCAGCTTTTATAGTAGATGCAGCAATGACAGATTGTTTGGCACTTTTCCATGAAATTGTTCCTTCTGCTAACAAGAACAAGTAGCCAAACGTTGAGTTTCTACTATCAAGGCATCCAACAAAATCTAAATCCTAATAATGTCCAATCACTTCTAACTGATCAGATCTTCTAAATGTGAGCATATAGTCGTTAATTGCTTGAAGGTATCTTAATTATTTTCTTTGCAGCTTTCAATGTTCCATACTAGGATTGCTTTGATATCGGCCAAGCATTCCAACCGCAAAGCTAATATCAGATTTGGTACATGTTTGCATATAAATCAAACTACTTACATCATAGCCATATGAAAATGATTCCATTTTCTTATGTTCCACTTCATTCTTTGGGCATTGCATGAGACTAAACTTATCCCCTTTCTATAGTGGGACAACACCGACTGAACATTTGTTCATCTTGAATTTCTCAAGAATTTTCTCAATATAAACTTTCTGAGACAATCCTAACTATTATTGTGGTCTCTTTCTGAATATTTAAATTCCAATCACATAGGGTGTCTCTCCCATATCTTTTATTTCAAAATTCTTAGAGAGAGTCTTTAGTGTCACACAAAATACCTAAATCATTAGCAGCAAGCAGATTATCATTAGCATATAGAACTAGAAATATAAACTTACTCCCACTGATCTATCAATAAATGCACCAATCAACAGTATTTTCTTGAAAATCGAAAGATGTAATGGTATCATTGAACTTAAGATACCATTGTCTGGAAGTTTGTTTAAGCCCTTATTTTGATTTCTTAAGTTTACACACCATATGACATTTTCCTTCTATGGAAAAACCTTCAGGTTGATCCATATAGACTTCCTCCTCAAGTTCCCCATTAAGAAAAGGTTGTTTTCACATCCATTTGATGTAGCTCTAAATCATAGTGAGCTACCAAAGCTGTAATGATTCTTAGTGAACCTTTCTTTGAAACAGGTGAAAAGGTCTGTTTATAATCAATGCCATCTTTTTGAGTATAACCTCTGGCAACAAGTCTAGCTTTATATCGTTCAACATTACCATTCGAGTCGTGTTTAGTCTTAAAGACCCATTTACACCCAATTCGCTTGAAACCTACTGGCAATTCGATGAGTTTCTAGATATTATTTTTAGCTATTGATTTTAACTCATCTTTCATAGCATCAATCCATTTATTAGGCTTATCACTATTAATAGCTCGTGAAAATGAAGTAGGATCTTTATCAATGTCGCAATCAAAATCAGACTCTTCTAAATAAACCACATAGTCATCAAAAATAGTCGACCTTGTTACCCTTATTGGTTTATTTAAAGCTATTCTACATAGTTTATTTCTGTCAGCTAATAAGCTAAGTTCTTCATAGAGTATTACTGCATTCAAATATTGTTCATCATTATTTTGTTCTTGTATTTCTGGAACAATATTTGAAACAACTGTGGATGTGGGAACATTTATAGGTAATGGAACATTAACCTTTATCTCATTGATATCCATAGTTTGTTTGTTAGTAGTCCCACTAACTTCACCATTCTCAATGAATTTGGCATTGCCTATCTCAATAATTCTAGAACTATGGTTTGGACAATTAGACCTATACCCTTTGGATTTCTCTGGGTAACTAATAAAGTAACTATTAACACTTCGAGAATTTAATTTCTTATCATGTGGATTATATACTCATGCTTCTGCTGGACAACCCCAAACATACATGTGTCTTAAACTAGGTTTCCTTCCAGTCCATAACCCGAAAGGAGTTTTAGGAACTACCTCACTAGGAATCCTATTTGGCAAAAACACTATAGTTTTAAGTGCATAATCCACAAGGATTTGGGTAATGAGGAGTTACGTATCATACTCCTAACCATATCCAGTAATGTTCTATTTTGCCTTTCTACCACACTATTTTGTTGAGGTGTGCCTGGCATAGTATACTATGCACATATGCCATGTCTTTCGAGGAACTTTGCAAATGGACCTGAATTTTGTCCAAATTCGTTATACCTTCTATAATATTCATCACCTCTATCAGATCTTTCTATTTTCACTTTTCTGTCCAATTGCCTTTCAACCTCATTGAAAAATACTTCAAGGGCATTTACAACTTGAGATTTTTTATTAAGCAAATAGACATACCTATACTGTGAAAAATCATCTATAAAAGTGATGAAATACTTTTCTCTACTAAAAGATGGAGTATCAAAAGGTCCATATATATCAGTGTGTATTATTTCAAGAAGCTAAGTGCTTCTTGTGTCTCCTTTCTTGTTATATTTTGTTTGTTTACCCTTAATAAAATCCACACATAAACCAAGATCAGTAAAATCTAGATTCGACAGAATCTCATTCTTTATCAATCTTTCTAACCTTTCTTTGGGTATATGACCCAAACGTTTATGCCACAAGTAAGTAGAGCTTTCATTCGCCAAACTACCCTTAATTTCAATATTTTCATGAACACATATTAAAGATGCAGAGAAATTAACATCAAGTTTCAATTTATATAAACCATCCATAAGAATACCAAAACCAATAAAGGAATTATCTTTATTAAACAAATTGAAACATCTATTTCCAACCTTAAAGCTAAATCCTTTAGAATCAAGTTTTGATATATAAACTAAATTTCTAAATTGTAAAGGTACATAGAGAGTTTGAAATAGATCCAAGTGACATTTGGTATCTAAAGCAATATAATAAGTCCCTATTCCTTCAATTGGAGCCTTCATCTGGTTCCCCATGAACAAAAAGTTCTTATTTGGGTTTATGCTCTAGATTGGAAACATGAGTAGGGGCATCAGAATCCAACCATCAAGTATTAGAAGGAATTTTAGATAAGTTTGATTCAAAACATACGAAAGTATTATAATTACCTTTCTATTCAAATCAAGCTCTAAATTTTGGGCAATCTTTCTAATAATGTCCTTCCTTCTTGCAAAAGTGACATCTACCTAACTTGTTTCCCTTCTTATCATCATAAGCGACCTGTATAACTTTAGCAAGTCCTTTCTTCTTAAAATTTTTGGATTTTGGTTTAACAAACTTCCCAGCTCTTTGACTTGGTTCATTGTATGAAATCCTTGTGCCTTTAGTCTCGTTTCCTCTTGAGTAAGCTTGCTGGACAATTCATTGACATCCCACTTATCCTTAATAATGTTATAGTTAATTTGGAATGGTCCATACTTAAGGGGTAATGAGTTCAAAATAAATTACACCAGAAATGAGTCATCCACAGTTGTACCCAAACTCTTAAGCCTTGCTGCATTATTAGTCATATCAAGGACATGTTGCTACATACTTCACGACCCATCATACTTTATAGTCGTGACCTCAGCCATTAGTGTCCCTGCAAGTGACTTGTCAGCAGAACGAAAATGCTCTTCCACAAGCTGAAGGTATTCCTTAGTCGTTACACTTTCTGGAAGAGTGGATTGATGTTGTTAATGATTGTCATTCGCATGAAATTAAGACATAATATGTTAGACATGTCCCATGCTTTATGTTTCAACTTCTCAGCCTCACTGTTCAAATTAGTGATGTCAGCATGCGTTTCTTCTATCAGTGCCAAATCAAGATCTAATACACCTAAATGGAAATTGACTTGTTCACGCCATTCAGAGACGTTCAAACCACTAAAGACGGCAACAACATTAGCATACAAATGAATGGAAAAGACTGCAAATACATAAATGCTCACTAAATTAATGGATTAAAGTAATCAAATACATAAAATATATTGTAGGTCTCATTTAGGCAAACACGACAATATGTATCAGCTTCATAATTGAATGACATTCAAAACTTTATAAGGTAATTAAATAAACCTCATTAAATACACATGACATCTTTGGATAACCATATACATTTAATGAGAGAATACCGAATTTCCTCTTTCATTGTTTATTGGCTATAGAATATTGATTTACCTTTAGGTAAATCCTTAACTTCTAGAAACCCATAAAACTTCATAATATAAGAAATGGCATTCCATAAAATCACTAAGTTATATGACCATACATTAAGAAATTAATTTGGCCAGTTTGTTGACTAACAAATTGATTTTCAACATAATGTCAGATAACCAAACAATTATATAATATAAAAATGATTAACATATCGTAATGTTCAAGACAACGAATCTAGATTAAAATTTTCAATTTAGGTCAAAATGTCATTAATATGACCAAAACGTAAGAAATCAAAAATTTTAAAAAAATAATTCATCCATAATCCAAAATTTTATGGATCAAAAATAGCAATTAATCATAAGAAGACAATTTTAGAATTATGAAACAAAATGTGATGCCATACTCTCTTATGGAATTGCTAACAAAATTTAATCATCATTCGGCCAAATCGAGACAATGTAAACGGCGGCAATGACATATATATGTTTATATTATTAATCATAAACATAACATAAAATCATAAATCTCAATGCAATCATCAATTTTAACAATCAGTCATAGCATACGAACAAATTATTTACTCAAAACTCATGCTTCGATACCACATGTAAAATAAACATAATATTAAAGCACATAAATCATCAACATTATATCCGTAACATGATCTTGAATAAATAATCCTCACGTAACATTAAAACATAAGGGTACTTACTTGATACGGAATTCAACATAATTCTATAAGAGAAAATGACCTTGATCGGCTTTAGGTTGATGCCTTCTTTAATCGGTTTTTCTCCCTTAACCTATGTGTTCCTGTAGCAGAAAACTTGATGGAAAAGTTTTTCTTTTGTCTGCTAACCCTAATTAGGTGGAGAGAGGACCAATTATATATATTAGAGAGTAACTTTAAATTTTGTAAGTCCATCACACACAAGAATTAATAGCTCAGATTTATTCTACTATTAAATAGGAAAACTTTAACCAAATAGGAAACTTAATCAATCATTAAACATCAGAATATATGGTCAACTTTCGGACAACAATTCTAACATAAATTTCAATCTCAAAATCCAATAGAGAATTTATCCAACTCTAATGTCCACTTGAATAACTTGCCATACGCCCCTGACTTTGTAAGGGTGATTTTTAATTCCCCACAATTTTTTTCGTATTTAATCGATTACTTTACCTTATTTTTTTATTTATTATTTAAAATTAAAAAAAATGTAATGCCTTAGAATTTCTTTCATATTTAATTAATTATTGTATTCTATATTTATCTTTATTTTCTTTTAATTTTTATTTGTTATATCAGTTAGAAGATATAATATGTGTGTGTGTGTGTGTATATATATATATATTTAGCACTAGATTTATCTTTTGGTTAAATAGTGAGAATTATTATCTAAGATCATAAATATTTATATATATTAGAAATTTCAATTTTTGGGAGAACAAGTTATAATTTTTCATAAATTAATGTTATATCATTACTAGGAATTGATAATTGAGACCTTAGGAATCGATAAAAAGGCACTAGAATTTAATAGGAATATCCTAGCTTTAGAAGAAAATAATGAGAGACCTAATTGAACTAAATTACTCCCTTTAGTTTTATACAAGGATATAAGTCTTACACTCTAAAACCCTAGCCACACATTCAAATTTCAAAAAATTAAAAAAAAAGAAAAGAAAGAAAAAGAGAAGAGAAGCGGCAAAGGGAAAAGCAAAAAGTGAGAAGAAAAACCTCCTTAATTGATCGGAGTCTCCTCGGGGTCATCTGCCTCCATTGATATATTCTCATTTTATGCCTCCAAATTCCGACTGCTTAATACTTGTACATCTAACTTTAAATCAGATATATCTAGGTAATCAAGATTCTTTTTTTTATTTTTTCATCTGGGTCTGCTTTAAACTTTCATTTAATTCATTTTATGTTGAAACACATTCTTCACCTTTCCATGGAATTGCTTTACATTATTAGGTAGAAACTATAGAGTTTTGCTATCTGGGTTTCTGGTGAAATTTGTATGTGTTATGTGTGTGTATATATATATGTATATATGAAGAACATAGAATCGAGAAAGAAAAGAAAATCAAGTAAAGTGTATATGCCGTAGTATGACATGATTCATGTGGCCCACAACATTAGTGAGGAATTGATTTTCATGATAATAATGATCATTATCTTCCATAGAATTGTATAAGGGATTCAATTTCTTCATCTTCCACTAATAAGCCGCAATTGTTGACAGGAAAGTTAATTTTGACTATGGAAAGGCCAATTTTGAATTATGTAAGGCAATATATATATATATATATGTATATGTAATTAGTAGAAAATTTAGTATTTAATTACTATTGAAATCTAGAATTTATTTAGGATAATTTCTTACTTTTATTTTGGAATTTTAAATGGAATTTAAATGTGAAATACATATAGTAAAATTATTTAGTATAAATTAGAATGGTTGGTTTTTAAGGTACTACAGACTTATGGTACCTATAAGGCTAATCCTAAGTAAATTTTGTTTGGTTAGTTAGTTAAATTGGTGATTGATGTGCTTATTAAATGAATTCAGGTGACTCAAGATTTGATTCGATTGATTTTAAGATAGGTGATTGACTTCTGGAATTGATCTTGAAAGTGAGTGCCTAAACCTATAAATACTATATATTATTATGTTTCAAAACCCAAAAGGATATATGCTATTGTATAATTTGCTCGTGACTTGTTTTCAGCTTACATTGCACTATAAATATATTTCACTGCGCACAAAAAAGATTTATTTTGTTTCATGATACAAGAAAACATGTAGTTTATGATTTTAATGCTTCTAGGCTAGCAATTAAATTTGGTGATCAACTTATTATTGGATTTATTGTTACTACTACTGTTACTATTACTATTACTGTTAGTTGGATCCAACTTGGTCTGGGTGTGCGAGGGACTTTACTGGGCAGCAGTGGGCATGCCGATTACATCCCAAGCCCCCATGGCCTAATCCCCCCAATGCACAATAGAAGTCATTTGTGGCTGAGGTAGGTCATAGGAATTCCTGGTGATGCTCGGCAACTATTTTGGTAAGGTTGCACCCTACCCGGAGCGATAAGGGACTGTTACAGTGAGAGTCATAAGGTTGATCGGCTAGAGAAAACACTGTCTAATCATCACATTTAAGTTGTTAATCTAGGAAACTATTTATTAAATTCTTGATTTGTTACTAATTAACTATTCACTTGGCATTCACTGAGTCTTTTACTCACACTCCTTTATTTTTTTCTTTAACTACCTTTTGGCAGATCAAGATCCTAGCCCTAGTGAGGAGGTGGATCCTACTTATGATAAGAATCAAGATTGAAGTCTTAGTTTGGATTTTTGCAGTGAACTTGTATATTTCTCCTAAACTTGTTGATTCTATTTCATTTAATATAGATTCTATTTTGTTTTAGTTGAGGTTAGGCATTGGCACTTTGAGTTTTGTGTTATAAGACTAGCTTGGATTTGTTTGAGTTCTTGTCTAACTTTATGATTTTGGATTGTTAATATCATTTATCTGGGATTGAGTTTCACGCTTCAATACTAGTATACATGGTTTGATTTCTGCAGCGTGACACAATTGGTATGGGAATTGCTATATATTTGTGGTGTAGTTATGAATGAATTTATTTAATGATCCAACCTAGATGTAGAAATTGTAAACTGATATGGAAATTCTTCTTGCATATGGTATTGTATACAATTTAATCCTTATATTTAAGGTTCCATGGTAACTTTGTACACGGCTGCCCATACTTTGATACATTTCCTGATCATATGGCAAGTTATATAGGTTTTTTGTTGGGTAAAATTATTTTATGCGTGGAGGTTTGTGAGAACCAACAAAATTCCATTAGTCATTCGAAAAAGGATGAGATTACCTTCTATATTCTCTATTGTGGTTTATTTGGAAATTCTTGGACAAAGCAATATATAAACTTAAGAGGAGTCATAAGTAGGTCACAAGAAAACTAATGCACTATGAATAGACATAGAATTATTTTGTTAGGTTGACCAATATAATGTTTGAACCATAGGCCTCAATTGAGAGGCAAAACAATGGAAGGATGATATTTATACTATACTCATTACTGAAAAGATTCATGCATGTATTTCACAGACTGATTGGATCTTATGGGCTTGTTGCTAGACATCGATCAGAAGGAGTGGGCACTCTTAAGCTAAAGGAGCTTAATTCAAGGGTGGTTAGTTGAAAGAGTTTAACTAATTCAAATAATTGTTCAATTATTCATAATTAAATTGCAAGAAGTTGTAGGCCCACAACTAATTCATTGTTGAACTTAAGCAGTCACATGCAAAAGCTAATGAAGTATATATTAACTTTGAAAACTTATCTATTGGTAGATAAAAAGTTAATTATGAATTTGTTCAATCAGGTTTAATCAATTTAAGGAGTTAAATTGATATTCTTAAATAAAAAGGGCTTTATTTAATCCAGTTTATGGGATGCGGCTAGCATAGATAGAGAATTAATTAATTAGTTGGAATAATTAATTTGGACTTAAAAATTCAATTTAATCACTACAAAAAATTGCATTTTAGATAACAAAATAATTTGTAACAAAGGCTTAATACATGTTTATTGTAACAAACTATAAATGTCGTTACCAAACATTTACTTTTTTGTGATGATAATGAAATGTTCATTACAATAAGTAGTATTTTGTTACAAAAGGTAACTTTGTAGTGACAGATAGAAATTATCCTTACAAAAGGTAAACTTTGTTGCGAAAAAGTTATTTTTACATGACAAAGCAAAATATTTGTTACAAATAATATTATACCATCACAAAATTTTTGTTCCTTTAGTGAAAAATATAAAACTTGTAACAAAAAAGTTTATTATTGTAACAAATCATTACAGCTTGAATAAAATTAGCAAACGATACTTGGATTTGACAATTCGGGCCTAGCCCAATATAATAGAAATCAGTTAATTTGGGATGATTATCTAAACTATTATTAAAAGGGGGGGGGGGTTGTATCTAAATTGGAAGTTATTTTTAAATTTTCAACTAAAATAGACAATTCAATCTGAAGTGTAAAATGAAAAATTTTATCCATGAAAATAGTTTGGATACCAATTTCATTAATATCCCAAATTTATCCTTTGAATTCTTTTTCACAAATATTCTAATAATAAGGCTAAAATGGTATTTTTTATGAAATCCACTAACCCAACAAACACTTATAAGAATTGTATCATGGAGTCGTCTATGGTGCAATAATGATTGTACATACCTCATATATGAGATGCATAAATATATTTAATATGAACCATTGAATTTAAGATGTGAAATCATGACCTTTCTTTTGATGATTAGTTGACGACATAATAAAGTACATTTAACTTGCTACTTGTACAAGCAATTGACTGTAAATTTTGATTGTATGTTGAGGGTACATTTTAATAAATATAATTTCTACCAATAATAAAATTATATTTATTTTGAACTTCATTTCTTAAATAGTTCCACATATATTTTGGGCCATAAAATTGGGTTTTCCATTAAATGCTTTTTCATTATTAAACCCAAAAAAATATAGGATTGGCATATTTATATTTATTATATTTTAATTTCAGTACATATATTTTAATATTTTTCCATGTATTTTTTTAAAATCAATGATAAAATGATTGAATTTTCAATAGAAATGTCGAAATATTACATATGATATACATTAATATACTTAAAAAATTATATGACAAGTTATTTTAGGGAAGTGACAAAATTTATTCTCAATTGAAATTCTTCAAATCAATTCAAAATTCTAGCTATATTATTATAATGTTTTGTATTAGTATATTGGCTTACATGAATATATACTTATATTTTATTATTTAAAAAACTTATTTTCATATTAATTAAAGTCTGTGAATGAAAATTAATCAAAACTTAAATAATAAATGATAAATCAATAAATCAATAATTTTTATTTTTATTAAATGCACACACATTTAATTTGTATTTGCTGGTAATGTCCCCAACTCTCATGATCCTTATTGACCACGGTTCCATGACTAGTGGGTGCGCTACACCCCCTCTTCCCCCCCGGGTGTGTGTTATTGAGTGCTGAAGAGTGCTGGGGGGCGGGGTGTGTGGGTGGTAGCGGTGGTGGGTAGTTGACAATTTGGAAGAAACAAGATATTTTGTTTTTTATTTTGTTTTTTGAATTTATTTATTTATTTACTTTTTAATAAAAAATAAATTTAATTAAGTTAAATATTTTTACTTATTATTATTAAGTATGTAACTTAAAATTATTAAAATTATATTTTATGAACTAATAAATTTAAATTTTTATTGTTTTCAAATTTTTTACTTATTAACAAAAGGTTAGTTAAATTTATTTTAAATATATCTATTTAATATTATTGACTACACAAGTTAAAATTATATTGTAGAATGATGTTATAGATTTTTTTATTTTTTTAATTTTACGTCTTAATTAATAAATAATTCAACTAAATTTATTCATATTATTTTGGACATATTTATTATTTAACATTATACAATATACATTTCAAAATTATTAAAGTATGTTAGTTAAGATAATAGATTTTTATTTTTATTTTTATTTTTAATTGTTTATGTTAACTTTTTTGGAAGGAATATTTACCAACAATTAGATGTATTAAGATTTTAAAATACAAAATCAATGACTTGCTGTGAAATTAACAACTATTTATTGTAAAAGACATGTGTAATTTAATTTGAGAATAACTCATATGAGTAGAGTACAATCTTACCTCATTGTAAACATGCCCAACTTTAAAATGTAAATCTGCAACTTGCTGTACAATTAGCAATAACCTATTGTAAAATAAAACATGTCATTTATTTAGCGGTACCTCGTATAAGGTAAATACGACATACCTCACTGTAGAAGCCCCCTTGTATCATTCCCTCAGCTCTTACAAACACAGAAAAACTACACCTCTATCCCAAACCATCCATCCTCCATTGAAGTATTAGAAGAACCATAAATATCATTCTTAAAACTTAAAAGCCATGATTGAGGTGAGAAGTAATATGTATTTTCCATGAATTAAGTTATATTACAATGAAGGAGAAACATGCATAAAAAATATAATACTCAAAAAACATTTATAAATGTGGAATCGTGTGCAACAACTGCTAATTTGAGGTAAAAGGTTGGATTCTCATTAATTTCATTTGCTAAATCAAATTAAAAACTTTCTTTCTATCAAAATAACTAAGTATTTTTAAATGAAAATAGCCAACATTTAATAACTAAAAATAAAAAAAATAAAAATAAATACTATATATGTAAACCCTTTAGGTTTTAATTTGTACTTGTCTAGTTTATAACTTATTCTACCTAATATTTTAATTATACCAAACTTGATGAAATTAAAAAATATAAGATATTTTTTATTTTCATAAATTCTCTTGAATTATTTAGACAAAATAACTAAAAGAATTCTTATAATAAATTTTTATATCCAAAATAATATGAATAAATTTTGATAGATTCAGGTAATCTTTCTATTCTTATTTCCCCCTCGTTTCCTTCCATCTCTTGCACATTTTAGTTTTGTCATTTTTCTCTTTTCAATCCATCATAGTTATAATCATTGTTTACAGTTTTTCCTTTCATTCTTTTTTTCTTTTTTTGCTTTGTTTATGCGATTAATAATATTTCAAACTAATGGGTAGGGACTGATTTGAGGGGGGATGGGGGTTATTTCCATATGAGGGATGTTGGGTAGTTTTTAAAAATAATTGGAAGTTAGTTCTTATAAAATTATTGCTTAGCTTCACCTATATTTATAAAAGTCCAAAGAAGACGTTGGTTCTTCGATTTGATGGCAGTATATATGTGCTTGTTTAGCAACCATGAATAAGAGAATTTAAAACACGTCAGGACTTGTTTCTTTTATAAATGGAACTTTATCTAGTCACTTTTAGTGATATGTGGGCAGTCCTTTATGCCTATTTCTATGGATTTGATTTGGAATCTAAGAAAAACTGTATTTGGAGATAATAGATAAGATGATAGTAATCTTTTTTCTTCTCCCTTGGTTGTAATGCATTGGTAACATCTAAAAATATTGTTTCTCACATTTTATGAGATTCAAGTAGTAAAACACTATCATACACACTATTTTCTTGGCCTAAAAAAGAACGGTGGCAAGAAACTTGAAAAAGAATCCATATCAAACATAAATATTAATGCAAGTTAAGATAAAGAGAGCAGAAGTAGTTAGATAATCTTTAAATTGATATCTTAAGTCTTTTTTAGATATTTTCCACATCTCATTCTAGAAAATTTCCAATTCCAGAAATTTCCACTATAATTCTGCTTTCCAGTTCTGGAAACCAGTTCTAGAAGTGGAAATTAATTCTGCTTCCAATTCTGGAAACCAGTCCAGAATTCTAGAACTGGAAACCAGTCCAGTTGGTTCTATTTCTGGAAACATAACTAGAAATAGAACCAAAATTGAAAACTAATTCTGACTGGTTTCAAGTTTTGTTTCCAGAAACTGAAGTCGAATTGGTTTCCAACACTAGAAACTAGTCCAGAACACTTGAATAGATTTGCATTTGTTTCTAGTACTAAGTTAATTTCTAGTTCCATAAAAAAATTTCTAGTTCTGTTTATGGTATTCATTCTTTCATCTTCACTTTTTATGAAATTATAGTTTAATTTTGTTTACATAAACAAAATTTAATATTAGTGATGCTTCTGAACATGAAACTTAGTTATTTTATAAATAATCTTAATATTTTAAAATCTCTTGCATTTCTTTAGATTTTGATATATTTTTGAATTAAATAAATTCTTCTTATGACATAAAACTTTTTTCTTGGTGCAAGTATGGATAAAAGTTGGATTGGTGAAAAGGATAGATTTAGTTCTATTTATATTACGAGTGTGGAATCATTTCTAAAGTTTTCAAGAGAGAATGTTACATGCTCCGACAATAAGATCCTTTGTCCATGCAATGATTGTCGAAATACCAAACATAAAAGCTTTCTTGAAGTTAAAAGAGACTTGTACTTGAAAGGCTTTTATATGTTCTATAAGGAGTGGATATATCATGGAGAATATGGTCTTTTTCTTCCATGCCAAATAGTTATATTAATGATTTTGGGGATCATGATGATGATGATGATATTGAATCAATTGATGAATTATTTGAAATGATTGGGGAGATGAAAAATACAAAACAACCTGAACACTCTTCAGAATCAGATATAAAAATTTTTGATAGAATACTGAGTGATGTTAGACGTAAACTATACCCAGGCTACAAGAAGTATTCTTTATTATCTTTCATTGTCAATTCACTACATATTAAAGTGTTGAATAGGATGACTAATAAAGCAATGAACATGATACTTGAATTGATGAAAGACATGTTACCAAAAGGTAATATTGTGCCACAAATTTTTATTGGTCTACAAAACTTCTTTTCGAAATCGGATTAGATTACAAAAAGATAGAGGTGTGTAGATGTGATTGTGTATTATTTTGGAAAGATAATGAGGATAAAGAGTTTTGTTCTATTTGTAAAAAACCTCAGTTGAAAGATAATGATGGCAAAGGAAAATGGACCCCTCACAAGGTTTTGTGATATTTCCCTCTAAAGCCAAGATTATAGAGGCTTTTCATGTCTTCCAAAACTGCTTTAGACATGAGGTGGCATGCTAAGAAATGCATTGATATCGAAGGCAGATTAAGTCATCCAGCAGATTCACTAGCTTGGAAAGATTTTGATGTCTAATATCCTGATTTTGCCACAGATCCTTGTAATGTTAGGCTTAGTTTGGCTATTGATAGGTTTAATCCCTTTGACAACATGAGTAATTCCTACAATGTGTGGCCTGTTATACTTATTCCATACAATATGCCACTATACAAATGTATGAAGGACGAATTCTTTATGATGCCATTACTAATCCTTGGTCCTTGGGCTCCTGGAAAACATATTGATGTTTATCTTAGACCACTGATAGGTGAACTTAAAGAATTATGGGACGGTGTTCAAACTTATGATGCTTGTAGTAAAAAGCTATTCCAAATGCCCGCATCAATTATATAGACAATCAATGATTTTCATGTACTTAGTAATTTATTGGGATGGACCACAAAAGGATATGGGGCATGCCCATGTTGTTTGTATGATACAGATTCAAGAAAAATTAGAAGTAAGATATGCTACAGATATGCTACATGGGACATCGTTGTTATCTAGATAGTGAACATCCGTACAGGAAAAGCAAGTTGTTTGATGGTAAGCCTAGAACACGTTCTAAACATTAGGAACGGACTAGGGATGAAGTACTTTTGCATTTAAACAACTTGGAGCATATGTTCGACAAAACCAGAAAAGCATCCAAGTAAATGAAAGAGGAAACGTGATACAACGAAAGGAAATTGGGTAAAGAAATGCATTTTCTTTAAGTTACCTTATTGGAATAAACATATGTTGCGACATAATCTAGATGTGATGCATGTGGAGAAAAACATATGTGATAATGTATTGGGCACATTGTTAAACATTGATGGAAAAATAAAAGATACTGAAAAAGCACGTGAGGATTTGCGTGACCTTAATATCAGGAAAGAATTGCACTTGCAAAAATGTGGGAATACTATTGTAAAGCCTAAAGCATATTATAACTTATCTCCAACTAAGAAAAAAAGCTTTTGTGACTTTCTAAAATCTGTCAAATTTCCTGATGGATATGTTGCAGATATTCCCTTATGCATAAAAGATGGAAAGATTTCAGGGCTCAAATCTCATGATTGCCATGTTCTTTTACAACAATTAATCCCTGTTCGCATTTGAGGGTACCTCTACAAGGATGTTACTAAAGCATTATTTGAGATTGGTCAATTTTTCAAAATCTTGTGCTCAAAGAAACTAGAGGTAGAAGATACAAAAAAAATGGAGAGAAATATTCCTCTTATCTTATGTAAGTTAGAGAAAATTTCCTCTGGCAGTTTTTGATGTCATGGTCCACTTGACTATCAACTTACTTCAGAAGCAAAGATTGCGGGTCCTATTCATTCTCATTGGATGTATTGTAGCGCCCTTACTCGGGATGACCCCTAAGCGGAGGTGCTACCAATTCAAGCTTGATATCTAGATCAAATAATAACTGGGGAATCAAGAATTTAACCAGTCTCAAGGAAAAACAACTTGCACTAACCCAAAATATCACTCCATAGCATAATAAATACAACCAAGTATCTTAAGTTTCAAAACATCTTCATAGCATATCTTAGATAGCTATCTCGATTAGGTGCAGACTACATGTACAATCAAAACATCTAATCTATTACAAAATAAACTTTCCAAACCAACTTATGAGCCTCGGCTTCTCACTTGGACCTGTCTAGGAAAAGAATAAAGAATAGCAAAGAGGGTGAGTCTTAAGGACTCAGTAAGGGAAATACATAACAGGAGATAGAGGGAAATTGTTGAATTCAACGGCAATAAAGATGATCATTGATAATAAATTAGTAAATCAGTTCATGATTAACGAAAATCAAATTTAAACTCGTAAAACATGAAACACGTAAACATTTAATTAGCCTATTGGCATCCTTCCTTATTGCTCCTTGATGAATACACGATAAATTTATAATAACATTTAACTTGAACTTGAAGTCAAGCGCACAGCTCGGCGTGTAACAACTTGGTTTTATGGCATGCTCGACAGCATGCCCAATCCTGCCACTCACATTGGCTACCTCTAGCTACTTGTAAGTTAGGATCATAGACGAGTACTAGCCAAAAGATCTGTCACCATCGGTCTGTACTGCTCGCTTGTCTTTCCAGACCTAGCCCCGGGTTTAACTTCCCATGGCATCCCTTCGGGTTGAACTTCCCCGAGGCGTCCCTGTGGGTTGAATGATATAATGCCAACAAATATCAATTCAACTTTTCAAGCAATGACATGAATATTACATAACTTTACCAGATTTTCCATACACAAGGCAAAATATTTTACAATAACGATCATCAAGGCCTATTCCAATAAACAAGGTACATGAACAATTTAACAGAATTTCTGAAAAAAAATAGGTCTACCAGACCTTTTCAAATATTACTCTCGAAGATATCAGGAACATGGGTTTAGCCGGCAAGGCTAGGGTATACTGAAAATAGTCATTTTCAAGAAAACGGATAAAACACAAATTACTTTCAAATTATGAGAACCACACAGGGTTCGATAAGCAACAACAGTAATCACGATAGATATCAAATCAGCAGAACCTAATAGGTTCAACGATATGGAATAAGCTCACACAAAACAAGAACCAATTGGTAGATCCCTCACAGGGATAATAATAATTAACAGAGTACAAAAATCAAGTCAATACCAACCCTCACATGGGTTTATCAAGAAAAATTCGATAGGTACAAAAAGTGCCAAATTGGCGGATCCTCACTTATCAACCTCGGCAAGAAGTCAAAACCTATTGATCTTCAGGGCCCAAATCTTCGTCACCTATTCAAAAGAGAAATTTACAGTCAAAACCTTTGTTAAATCCTAACGATCTCTAACAGTCATAATCATACTAATAACAACCCAATTCAGTAGTCTTCGACTAACATAATGGTTAGGGTTTTGGTATTATTGCCATAAGACATGCTATTCGTATCGGTCATATAAAACATTAATGGAGTTCAACTTATACCGGCAAAATAATACAATTGGATCCCTAATTTACTAATTTAACCTTATAACCATACACGACATGGATTATAGCAGTCCAATTATCGATAAAAATCCAAGCTTGTCACTTAGGTCTCGTTTACATGAAATTAGGATTTTCTTCACTTAACAGGCTTATCTAACCATGTATCACATGAAATAATACAATTTTGCGCTTAACCAAGCTCAAGAATGTGCATTCATGTTTGATTTCTCAAGCATAGCTATATTTTTCAGTCGGTCCGTTCATTCTTTTTGATTATACAAAGTTTGACATGATTTGAATGTGTATATACATACATGCAATACAAAATTGATTTCTTTTGGTTAATTATCCAATATCTCACTATTGAATCAGAATTTCCATGACCAGCCCTCGTGCATGCAGTCGAGACAAAGAATCTGTTCTTTTGCCACCACCAGAGATGGCCAACGACACCACCAAAATGTTTCTTTCAGCTCAAATAACAAGATGCCCTGGTCAATTTTTCCATTCGCCGCCGGATCGAACTTCAATTTCAGCCTGGAAGCTTGACGCCACCGTAACTTTTTGTCCAAAATTTGCCATCGCCATCGCCGAAGACTTTAATCAGAGACCATCATCATCATCCTTCAGCTACGCCCTTTCAAACCCACTAACTACATGTATGGTTTCGTCGCCAAAAAATGAAACCCATGAAGCTCCGCCATGGCTCCGTTCGGCCTTCGTGATTTCCCAGTGGTCTCGCTAAAGATGGAGGCGGTGAAGGGTATATTCGTGATCAGGGTGAATAGATGAAAGGTTTTGTGTAGTTGGTTCCAAGTTTTGGGGTGATGGCCGAAGCTCGCCAGAAATGGAAGAGGAAAAGATGACGCGGTGAAGAAGAAGATGGGGATGAAAAATGAATTTTTTTGTAAAATGGTATTTTTTGAAATTACCAATTGACCCCAACTTTTAAAAAAGAAAATAATTGAGTCCTTGGATTTGGGTTGTTTAAATTTTAGCCAACTAGGTTCTTAATCTACTACTTAGGCCCACTTAGGATATCAAAATTTGAATTCTCCAAAATTATGTTTTGACCTACAAAACTTTTGATAATTTAAATAAATTAAATATAATTTCCATAAAATAATACTTAAATAAAATGTAAAAATTGATGCGTTTCTAGGGGTGTTACATGTATCCAATTGAAAGGTACTAAAACATTTTTCTTTACATATATTTACATAATGAATTTATTTTATCCCATACTTGGCGATTATATTTTTTTTATGAGTTTTGTTTTATTAGGTTTCTCAACTTGCTTAAAGGATATGTCCATAATAAAGTACATCCTGAAGGTTCAATAGCTGAAGGGTATATTGTAAAAGAATGTTTAACCTTCATGTCTATTTATGTGGATGGAATTGAAACAATGTTTAATAGAGTTCGGCAAAATGACGATGGTGTTTAGGATCATCAAGAAGGTGAATTATCAATCTTCACACTAAAAGTGAGACCATTTGGACTTCTTAAGCATTGTGTAGCTCTTTCACAAAAAGAGATACACATAGCCCACAACTTCATTTTGAATAATTGCAATGAAGTAGATGTTTACAAGAGGTACAAGAATATATTTATCTCATTTCTTACAAATATCACCATATAATATATTTGATTTATTAACTTTTTTTATCATTGGATATATTTAGTAAACATATAAAAGAACTCGAGAAAGCAAATGAAAGAAATGTTCAAAAATGTCATCAAGAGCAATTTCCTAATTAGTTTAGAGATCATGTAAGTTTTAAGTTTGATGGTATTTTAAATTAAACAACCTTTTTATGTCCCGGTTAACTAACTTTCTTGTTTGTTACATACAGATAAATTTGTTGCATCATCAATGCTTAGAAGAAATCTCAAATGAATTATGGGCATTAGCAAATGGTCCTCAAGGATATCTAACAAAATTCTACTCTGGTTGCATTTTGAATGAGGTCCATTTCCACACAAAAAATTGGGATAGCCATCAAACTACACAAAACAGTGAACTGGTTGTCAAGGGAGAGCACAAAAATAATATGATAAGAGTTCTATGGCTTTTTGACCAAAGTAGTTGAGCTAACATTAATTCATGGACACAAAGTAGTATTATTCTAATGTGAATGGTATGATAGTGGCAATAGAAAGACAATGCAGAAAAATGAACACTTTGTAAGTAATGATACAACATCCCGTTGGTATGAAGATGATTCATTTGTGCTACCAAATCAAGTACAACAAGCTTTTTATGTTAATGACACAAAGTTAAGGGGTAATTGGAAGATTGTACAACTTGTGCACCATAGACATTTGTAGGATATTGCAGAACATGAAGCAATAGAAGTTGAAGACATCATGAAGCTGAGTATAGGGTGGAAGCTGCGTTTCAACAATATGAGTTAAGCAAGGCTACATTAGTACTTGAAAATGAAAATGATGATTCAATTTGTTTAGCTAGAGAAGATATTGATCCTAATATTGTGGATGAAGAGACTTTAAGAAAACTTAGCCAACAAAGAATATTTAAAATTAATGGTGATAAAGATGAGCCTACGGATGAAGAAGATGAAACACTCATCCAATATTGTGAAGATAATGCGGATGGGGATGATTGAACATTGTTCAAGATAAAGCTGAAGATGATGGCTAGATTTAATTTCCAACAATCTCATATAACTTTGGCATGAAATTGATTTCCTTTTTGAATAGTGATTCCTAATTTTGTTTAGTATACATTGCATTCTATAATGGTTTGTACATTGTTTCCATATTGTTAAATACTAAGATGTTGAATATTTTTATAATTGTGTAGTGAGATGTCGGCTAAGGAAGTAGCACTACGTCACCCGATAGGAAAAGTAAAGTACAAGAAGCATCTTCGATCATTTAAGAATCAACATTTATGTTGCCAGCTTTGTCTTTATCTCTTTTGCAGCCTACTTCATCTAGATCTCCACATCATGAGGATGATATACAAGAAATGGATTGTGAAAGCCCTATATCAACCTCAGAAAATTGCACTGGTAAAACATTCATAACTTATGCATTACTATAATAAAGATTTTAACTTGCAAATTATTTATTATTGATCTTTTCATATTTGTAGGTGGATAAACATCAGCTTCCACCAAGAAAAAAGGTCGTGGAGCAAGCACATGCAAGTCCATAGAGAAAGTCATTACTAATAATGTAAGTATTGATATTTATAGTATGTATTGATCTCTTTTATCTTATATGCTCTAGATTCTAACTATATTTTTATATTTGTAGTTAGAATGGTAAGTTGCTAGAGATTGAGTTCACTGAAGGTTTCGATAAGCCACGTCAATTTGCTAATCACCTAGCAAATGCGATTGGAATTGTTGTTAGGCATAATCCTAAACTTGATTGTATTAGTCAATGCAATGACATCCCTGAGCATAAAAAATTACCTGTCTATGCTAGATTAGATGTGAGTTTAGTTGTGACATTCTATTTATTATGTTTATCTTACTTATAAATGAGGAAACAACTTATTTGTATACATAATTATTGAACTTTTATTTCATTTAGGCATAGTTTATTATCAAGAGATGGGTAACTAATGAAGTAGTCAAGAAGTGTATGGAAGACATGTTTCAAAGGAGTTGTACATTGGAGGGGCCGACTGTCAGCATCATATAGAAAGACGATTGCAGTAGAAGAGAATCCAAAGGCTAGTAATCTGTTTGATTAGATTCTAGTTGAGAAATGGCATGTCCTATGTGATCATTATGAGAGTAAAAAATTCAAGGTATTAATAGATTTTATTTGAGATTTCATATTGTCCTAAAATTTTGAGTAAGGTTTTCACTTTTGGCTTTCCATACATAAATGCAGGCTAGGTCCAAAACTAATGTTGAGAATAGATCACACTTACTATATACTCATACTTCAGATTCAAAATCTTTCCACATATGGCTATTGCATATGGCATGTACCTACTAAAGCTCAAATAAATTTGACTCTTTTGTTGATGTTCACTAGTAATAACTTTCTGTTTTTTGGCAACTTGAAAGGAAAATCAAAGCTATGTGGATAATTTTGCAAGGACTCACATGAAAAATGTTACGTTTGTAAATGAAAAGGCCGCAGCGATACATGTATGTTCAATTGCATATAATTATCATTTTAATTGAGCATATTTGTGTATTTCACATATAAGATTATATGCTTGACTTCATGGCTAAATGACAGGCTGAAATGGAAAACTTAAGGAATCAAGCAAATGAAACTAAAGAAAGTTCATTTTTTGAGAGGAAAATTGTAAAGCAGACACTTGGCAAGCGCTCTAGATACGAAAAGGGTTTGGGTTATGGAGTTGTGCCCTCTAAATGTACTAAGAGGTCAATATGTAAGTCTTCACATATTGAGGCACTTAAAGAAAAATTGAGTAGCGAGAAAGATGAATTACAATATGCTACTTCACGAATTAAATCTCAAGAGGAAATGATTGAAAGTCAACAAATCCTAACTCAAAGTTATGATGAAGAAATTATTGAAATAGTGCCCGGCAAGCCAATTAGATTGGCCTTGTAAGGCTATTTCCTTGTAAAAACAATCTTGATTAAATGATATTCTTTATATGGCCATCTTCAACTTATGATCATTATTACTTCACTTACATTTGAATGAAGCCCTTCGATCACTCTTGACTATAGGACTTAATTTGATGACCATGGAATAAGTCTCACACGGTCGTGATCTTAAATCTTCCAAGTCATAGGATCTTATGAGACAGGGCATCTAAGATCCAGATAGACTTGCACTAACGATGCATAAATCCAAGAGCTGGATATTGCCCCATTCCATGAGCAACCGTATGAAATATTGGTGCATGTTAGAGAACAATGCACTGAAGGCCCACCAGAGAATCCACTAAATAGCTATACTGGTAAGTCGGTAGTGGCAAGTTCTCCAGCTTACGCCAGTGTATATTATTAGTCCTCTGACCTGAGGATCCATGGCAACCTTATTTTTGGTCCTCATGCTTTGACTCTTCCTTGACAACTTAGCGGGTCTTTTGGGTAGAGGTTGAGTATGAGCTATTTGGCATAGAGGTTTGTGAGATCCAAGATGGAATCTAACTCCTCGCTTTTGTGAAGGGCGAGTGCATCTCCAATGTATTCTATAATAATCTATTCTAAGAAATCCTTGCGCAAGGTGTTGTGGCAATTTGGAAAATGAGTTTTCCAAAGATGAGGTCACACAAGGGAATCGAACATTGGGAATAGAGACATAGTATTGAGGCTATTAGGGAGCCGGCAAATATCTTGCCCTAAGCCTCTTTTGGGATATGAGAGACGAAAGGACCGTATTTGCATGGTAAGCATAGAGCTATAATGGTTCTCCATAACATTCATTTCGGTCAATTGGTTGGGCTCCATAGGCTTGAGGTTGGACATCGACCATAGAGATTGGGTACTCTTCAATTAATGAGATTAATTGAATTGAGTTAATAAGTTTAAAAGTGTTTTAAACTAAAATAAATATATGACATTCAAAAGTCACAAGGAGTTGTGAGCTCATATCCAATGAATGGTAGAACCTATTGGGTCACACACAAAAGCCAATTAGCTTCCTAGTTGATGTAGCAATATTCTAAGAGTTACAGAATTTCTCCTAGTGGACCGATTTTGAGGTGTCCAATGTAAAGATCAATTTTGGCTTGATTAATATAAGTGTTAAATTAATCAATTAATTTAAAAGGTTAAATTAGTCCATCAATTAAGGAGTTAATTATTTGGTGCCAAAGTGACCATCAATTGGTCAAGTTAATTTAAATAAAGAGTTAAGTTAACAAAATTGAGCTTAAGAGTTAAGCTCGTTTAACTTAAGAGTTAAGTCAAAGATTAATTAATTAAATTAAAGTATTTAATTTAATTAATGGGAAGAATACATTTTGGAGGAAAAATTCAAATGAAATGTTCATTTGAATTAGCATCTTAATTAGCTTGAAATTAGATTTCAAATGTAATTAAGACGCACATGAATTTCAAATTGGATTTAAATTTGCATTTGCCACCTTGGCAATGCAAGTTGGCCGCCCACCTTGAGGAATGTTTGATGCCAACCTCACCTTATATATAGATCTAGTGGGTGTGAGGATAGGTCAATTGCTGAAAGTGTGAAAGAATTAGATTCTTTTGCAATTCCCTCCAAAACACCTTGCAAGCATTGCATTCATGTGTTGAAAGCTTTGCTCTCTTCTTCTTTCCTACCTCAAATTGGCCTCCACCATTATCATTCTTCTCTCTTATTCCAGCTTATAGTGAGGAGAATTTGGAAGTTTTGTTGGTGTGTGGATCATATCAATAGAGGCGAACAAGTTAGTTTGCTGCAGTTTGGAGATCCACTTGAATAGAGCACCAATTTGGAAAATTTTTCTAGGGAGATACAAAAAGGTTTTTGATCCAAATTTTTTACTGTGTTTTCTCCAAGGTGTTGAGAGGTTGCAGTATTATTTTTGTGAATTTTGGAGGAGTTTTAACAAGGTTAAAAATCGCTCCATCCCTGCTATGTAGTTTCTGGTAGATTCTAGATTGGTAAAAAGTTCACCACTTTCTCCTTGGATATTGGCATTTCAAGGTAACACTCTATCTAAATCTGGATTTTAGGCATGATTTGATCCTAGTTAGCATGTAAGCACTAGTTTATTTAGCTTTCGAAGTTTTTATAATTAGATCCTAGTGCCTTACTTGCTTTCAGAAATAGCTGGTCTCAGTAAAGGTCAAAATGAACTGAAGCAAATGTTGTTGAAAAATCTACAACAAAACAGTCCAAATAATAAAGATAAGAATTGTAAGTTCATACTTCTATCTTGTTCGCATCATTCTTATGCATTTTACTTCTATTTTGATTGGTAAGTTCATACTTTTATTTTGTTCGCATCATTCTTATGCATTTTACGTTTCACTCTGATTTGATTTGATCACTTTTATAAAGAAAATACAATTAGAAAATTTTAGTTAATCATGTGGTATTATAGTGTATAGAAGTTGTTGTCTCAAAGAGAGTATGGTTTGACTATGAATTGGTTAGACTAGAGTAATTTTGTATCCACAAACATGATGAGGATAAAAAATAGTAGTGTTTGCTTTGGAAAGTTTTATTTTTAAATTCATGTTTTAGGCATGTATAAATTGTGCACTAAAGGAGTATAATTTTCTATGTGCTTACTTGAAAATGTAGAATTTTTATTTGAATTTGGAAAAATTAAGTTTAGTAAAATTTAGATCACTTTTGTTGCTGCAAACTTACAATTGCATTGTAACATTTGTGTAGTAGAATTGTGATGCTGCAATAATTTTGCAGCAAAATATTGCTATGTTGCTGCAAATTTTGCGACAGAATTTTCTGCTACAGAATTTTTGCAACAAAAATTTTCTAGATGATTTTAGAACTAAATGATTTTAAAAAAGACTTATATTTTGGTAACTAAATGATTTTGTAGCAAAAATGGTGTCAGTACTAAATTAGTTATTTTGTGCATTGTATTATTCTATCTTTTCTAGTAAATTTTGCATTTGAATTAAAGTAAAAACATGTATTCATATCTCAAATTTTTTAAATTTTCTCTGTACCTTCAAGTACGAGCAGGAGATGACAAAGTGGTGCAAGAAAATCGCAAAATGTGTGTTGAGAAACTTGTTTTGCAACTAGGTGCTTTCTTGCTATTTTATTTTTGAAAAGTATTAACTTTAGTTTTGATGTGCTACTCTAAAGTTCTTTGTCTCAAATAAATTCCAGCAGCTTGGATATTGTTAATTTTGAAGCAAATCATTCAAATTCTTAGCATTTTGTTTCTTATCTTATATTACTAAGTGGATATCTTTACATAAGTTTTCATGTTTATGAATTTTGTGATATGAGTTGTTCAAATTATCTTGCTTATTTTCACTTATTCTAGGTTCTGCCTTTAATAAATTTAAAATTTTGTTATATTTGCAGGTTTTTGAAGTAAATGATCCAAAAATGGAGAATATATGTGACATGAATATGAAAACTCATACATATTTTGATCACTCAATTATTCTATCATGAAACCCTTTTAAAAAATGTCACTATGTTTTGTCTCATTAAAGCTACAATATTTATAACTTCTTTATATTCTCTTTTGTAACAATTTGGATGATATCTTTAATTTCAACTATGCTTATGTGATCTAAGTTGTTGCTTTTGTTAGCTTAGTATGACACTTCTTTGTTTTGAATTTTATTTTCTATATATTCATGTTTTATGTGATATAATGCTTATATGTAAGGACTTCCAGATAATTGTGATAAAATTTTAGTTCAGTTTTCAAAAATCTAACCCTTTCGATGCAAATAAAAATATTGGTCAAACATTCGTTTTAGTGAGGATTCTATGTTGTTGCATTTAGTATTTGTGACAAAATTACTATTTGTCATAAAATTTAAAATATTAATAATTGTGAGTATTGGTGAGGACCATATGTTGTCATAATTAACTATTTGTAACGAACTTATTGTTACAAATATATATTAAAAAAATATTTTGAAATCAATTATTGGTAACAAATACTTATCTTTTCTAACAAATGTCAATATTTTTGTGAGGATAAAATTGTCACTAGAACTGATAATATTGTAACGAAATATCTATTGTTACCAATATATTTGTGATGAAAGAGAATGTTTGTTACCTAAACTTTTAGCATCGAGCTTTAGAGGACAAAAATCGTAATGAAAAATTTTCATTACAAAAAGTTACTATGACAAAAAAATAACCTATTGTAACAAATGTTTTCCTTGCCAAAAGTAAAATTTCTTATAGTGATATGTTTGACCAATTCAAAAAGTTAAATTGATCTAATTAAATAAAAAAATTATTAAATTGAGTCCTAAGATAGAGCTAGCCTTAATCAATAATTAATCGATTGGACCAGTTAATTGTTAGGTTAAGCAATTAATTGAGGTGTCAATGAATTAATTCAACCACTTGGAATACTTTACAATTAATGTCTGAGTCCAATTTGTTGAACTTCTAGCCCAAGCTCGTAGGAGACTTTGGAAGTCTAGAGACTTGCAGAAGAAGATTATAAGAACATTTGCAACAACGTAGGGTTAAGAACCCTAAATGATAGGTCACATGTGGTATTTTGTGCAAGGAAGTTGCACTTTTGTGGTTGTTACTAAATGAAAACTCTTTTTATGGTAGTTATAAGTGCAGTTACCTAGTTAGATGACAACTCCTCTAATTTCTAATAACTTCCACATGAATAGAATATTTATGTCCAAACCCTAGTTGGTCATCCAGTAGTGTGCTCCATACACAAGCGTTGTGTTCTAGCTCTCTCAAATTAAAATTCTTCCGTCCTCTCTAAAGTGCTCTTAAAATTATCCTCCATCTTCTCTTTTCTTTGTTCATGAAATTGAGAGATCATATTCTTCTGGCTAACACAAGGAAAAGTACAAATAGGTAGTTGGCGGATGGATAAACAATGACATAATATTCACCCTCAAAGATCATCAAGCACTCATGCAAGTCCTTGTCGCTATCATCACATTTTAGCAAGTCATATATCTTGAGTATTAGGGAATTGATCTTCGGTAAGAATGTAGGGTAAAAAAGATAGCCTCTCTTCTTCAGCTTATCAATTTTTTCACTCAATTTTTTAATGGTGTCATGAACATCAACATTAGAGGAAGTAGGATTAAAATGTTCTTGAGATATGGCCAGTCAATTAAGTGAAGCATGTTATATCGTAACAAGTCCTCCAAAGGATCGAATTTTCAATTCCAATTGTTGGGAGATGAGCTCATTAACTAACACACAGTTAACTTAGATGGGCCAAAATATACTTGTTTATACAGCAGCGGAATAAAGGAATGCCCCGGGTGGATTCAGCTTGGCTACTAGCCTTTTAGTTCTTTTCACCACGTCTTAATCTTCTTTTTTAGTACCTAAGTAGAGTTTCCTGGCTTTTATAGATTACTGCCAGAGCAATCTATTATTTTCACACTCCAAGGCCTTGGTTCTCTAGTTGATTATCCAAAATAGTACTATAGAGATTTGTAGAGGATACCGAGAGTTCTGAATTTCTCTTCACTCTCTTTATGTTTTTATCTCTCTCATTGGTCTCTCTTTAAGACCTTAGACCATCACAAGGAAGCTACTTTCCTTTCTTAATGAGGAAGAAACCTTTGGCTCTATCCATAAGACAACTGATGATGCTTATCCAAATGTCAGCTGCTGAAACTTATCCAATGGTCAGCTGATAATGCTTATCCATAGTGGATGCTTATCTAAAGGTCCCATCAAATATGGATGTTTATTTGAACCACGAATCAAAATTCCAATCTAATAAGTTTGGGCCATAGGCCAATACCTAATTTCGGCCATGAGCTAATACCTTGTCCAAATTGCAACACCATCAAATTTTCCTCGCATATATATCATGATTCCTAGCCTCAGAACTCCATCGCTTGGTAGCGATTAATGTGGAAAACTTTCATGGAAAGACTAATGGTAGGGGCAAATAAGGGTCTTTCTTATCACTCGATGAGGTTCCATGTTGAGCTAGTTAAAAACTAACCTAAACTAAAGAATTCTTTGGAGCCGTTGCATTGATTTTTCAGATAGAATCCGATAAATAAATTAGAAGAAATTGAGAAGATGTCTCTTACTGTACATATCATAAACTTAAGTCAATTACTACATGATCATTTCATAATTTAGGTCTCATCCATATGAAGAAAATAAATCGAGCATGATCCATGCAAAAGTATGTTAGTCCTACTCTATTCAGAAATTGATAATGAGGAGTAATTTTATTGAATAGATTATAAAGGGTAATTTTGGCTTTGTTTGGCTATGTTTTCCCAGAACAATATTGTTTTGGGAAAATATAATCAGACATATCCTTTTTTTTTTTTTTCAAAACACACATTCTTCAATATATACATATATACATTATATATATTATATAATGTATTATTATTCTAACATTAAAATAATCACTCAATTCTATTTTTACTCTAAAAACCCAACAAAAAAGCATTAATTTGACTGCTACAGTAAAAAAATCTCACCCAAAACATAAACAAACATGTCAAAAAATAATTTTCACATTTTTCAATAATTTATTCTCCCAAAACAAATAATAAAATCAAACAAAAACATAATCAAACACAACCTTTATATTTTGTATATTAAACCCATGTCAGACCCAAAAATAAACCTACATGATAAAGCTATGGTCCAAGTCATTGACTTCAGTTTACTTTCTTTCCAAGCCTTTGATTTGTCTTCCCCGCGAACACCATCTCCCCCCCCCCCCCCCCGGTCCCCCAAACACACACACAAGGGTAATGAAATCAGTGTACACATTCATATGTATATATATATGTCTGATCGTAGGATTTTGGTGAGAAACGAATAGAAAAAAATAAACTAAGTTTGATCTCGTCAATAATTAGATGATTACAACGCTCTCTTGTTGTCCTAACAAAATTATAGTCATTAATTTATATTGCTTTCTTTGGCATCTCAAAACATTAATTAGATAATTTCTGTCAGTACCGTAAGAAAAGTAGGGATATATCTTTTCTTACAACCTATTTAATTAAGTGTAATGGAGAAAAACTAATGAGGAGATAATAATTTTCTTGTAAATCATTTTCAGGAAAGGAGTAGAAGAAAAGCAGGTGTGCTATAGATACAAAAGATTTTAGAAAAAAAATACAAAATACAAAATCGGCAGCCAAAGATTGGGGGGATCAAGATTCTTTACTACGACTAAGAAACACAACGCTGATCAGCCAGTAACGAACAAAATCAAGATAATGCGCCAACTCACTAATAAAATTTCGCCATCAAGTAATTAAAGCAAATGTTGAGTGCCTAAAGCATTTGTATTATCTACCCATATCTTATTCTTAAAAGACAGACATATATATATATGCTGTATATATAAAAATTCTCATTTAAAATTTTCACTCAACATTTTATTAAAATCATGCTAAGTTAGTAATAAATTTCTACTTGGAACATGATATTCGCGGTATTTATACATACATATATATATTATATTATATTATATTATATATATGTGCATATGTGTGTGATAGGACCAAAGCAAGAAGATGTAACACATGAAAATGAAAGCCAACAAAGAAATTTTTACGAGAAAATTAAAGGCGGAGGTCGGTTCTTCCTTGCACCTAACGTATCTTCTGCCTCAGCCTCGGAGCTAGGCTCGGACTTTGTTTATGTATGACTTTGAAAGGATAAGAACGAGCACTCCCCCACCCCCCGCCTTCCAAACACCCACCCCACTCCCTCTCACCGCCTCCACTTCCTCAGACTTTCCACAGCCACCTTTCTTTTCCTCCCTTATAACCATACTTTTCTAGAGAACGCACACTATACACGCACAGCAGCACTTTTCTTATCTTATAATACAAAAACTCAGCATTAGTAGCCATAGCCATTTTTCTGTTTCATACAAACAATAAATCATTAAAGCTGGCGATTGAAAACCAAGAAGCCGCAGTCCGTGAAATCAAGCCCAAAAACAGGCGAATCATGGTACTAATGTTCAGTCTTTGTATTGATAGTAGCTTTCTTTTCTACATTTTTTTGGGTTTTTGTTCTCTGAGTTATTCTCCAATGGAAAAAAGTTTCTATCTTTTCTTATTTATGTGTTTCATTGGTTGCCCTTTTTTTTTACATAGGGAGCTGGAGGACCTGATGAGGAGGACAACAGATGGCCTCCATGGCTGAAGCCATTGTTAAAAGAACAGTTCTTTGTTCAGTGCAAATTTCATGTTGATTCACACAAGAGTGAATGCAATATGTATTGTTTGGACTGTATGAACGGTCCTCTCTGCTCACTCTGCCTGGGTTATCACAAGGACCATCGAGCAATTCAGGTTTGTTTTACCTATTACAAACCACAACTATTGATTCCTTTCCCTTTTTTCAGTTTTTTCATCCACTTCTGCCTATTGATTTCTGCCATTTTTTACAAACATCAGCCTTTTTTCGTCTATCTGAAAATGCCCTTTTTCACAACCATTTTAATCATGTGGGACGGCTTATATTTTGGGCATCGGCTATTTTCTTCTTTCGGCCGCTCCCTTTTTCTGTTACATCGTTGGTTTGTTCTTAGCGTTGACTTGAGAAATGCTATTAGGCTTCCAATTTTTCAATGTGTCTACCCTCTGTTTTCATACTTAATTCATGTTCATAAATGGATGCCTGTTTTTGGTGCTCGTTTGCAGATACGGAGGTCATCATATCATGATGTTATCAGAGTTTCTGAAATTCAGAAGTATTTAGATATAAGCTCAGTCCAAACATACATAATCAACAGCGCTAAGGTTGTTTTCTTGAATGAGAGGCCTCAGCCCAGGCCAGGTAAAGGCGTCACCAACACCTGTGAAGTGTGCGAACGCAGCCTCCTCGATTCCTTCAGATTCTGCTCTCTTGGCTGCAAGGTATTCTTATAGTTTCGGATTTTATTTTATTATTATTATTTTTTTTTTTTTGGTTTTAGAAGTTTCCTATTTGTGGCCTAGTTATGATAGCATTGGAATAATTGAGGAAGGCAAAGTTTAATGGATTGTCGTTAATTATTAGTTAAATTCAGTACGACATGATGATTCTAAAACTATTTAGTAATGTACGGGTGAATTCACTTTGGATTTTCCTGTTTGATTCCTGATCTTTAGATTGTTGGGACCTCGAAGAATTTCCAAAAGAACAAGAAGCAACGGCTGGAGAGGAAGAGGGTGGGGCCGGCGGCAATGGTGACATCAGAGTCGGAAGACTCGTACAGTAGTAGCAGCAGCCTCGGCCGGAATACCACCAAGTTGCCCAGCTTTACTCCGTCGACCCCTCCTCGAACTGCTGTCAATTACCGGACTGCCAAGCGGAGAAAGGGTATTCCGCACAGAGCCCCCATGGGCGGGCTTACCTTAGAAATGTAGAATTATCTTTATATTAACCCGTTGACTGGATGAGGAAGAGGAAGAGGAAGATGAAAGAAGAACAAGAAAGCCGTCCCTCTCCTAATGCTGTTGTGTTACTAAGTACAGCTATTTTCTATGGGGTGCTACTACATTGTATATAGAAGCAATCTATAGTGTAGACTGTGAAATATAGAGAAGGATAGAAGTGGGAAATAAGACGATGTAGAGACAGAAAAGGTGAAGTTAGTTTGAACATAAAAATATAAGTCGTGAGTAGTTCTATGAAAATAGTGAATATTGTTGCAGTGTGTTTGGTTTCTCAGAATTGAGTTCTAAAGCTCTTGGAATTAGAGTTTGATCAAGAACTTATTCAAGTTTTGAAGCTTCAATTCTTTTGATGCCAAACATTGTGTTTTAGTGGAGTAGTTAAGGATGATGAATATCTGTTTCCTAGTTTTCCTGTCTTCTGTTTTATTAGGCAAAATGTCTGTCTATTTGTGAATGATAAGAACAGTGAATGTAAAATATAGATATGATGTCAATCCGTGGAATGATAACAGTTTGTGGTATTGCTATTTCACCCTGCAGTATTTGGTGTGTCTCGTTTTGAATTGCTATGTTTCGAATACTGGTTCTGGTAGCTTCCAATCAAGGGAGGGTAAGGCCAATATTGTAGGCATTAAAACGATGGCGTTTTCAGGGAGTAATGTGTCCAGTGGTGATTGGCTGGAGAAAAGCCAGGTGTCTTGGTTTTTAGAAGTTGGAATCAGAGTTAAGTCAAGCCGTCCTTGGTTATAATTTAGTTTCTTGGTGGGGGGGGTTTTCCTAGTTGCCTTTTGTGGGGACACATCTATTTAGGGCGGTTGAATTAGTAGAATGGTGGAGATGAATAATATATTTTCTTTTTGGCAAGGGTCGACATCTTTCAATGTTTCATATTAGATTAGACGTACGAAAAAAAAATACTATGTAGTATAAAAAGTCAAAATACATTTAAACCCATAAGGGCTTCAAAATCGAAAGTACTTTTTTTAAAAGACGTATATCATAATTAAAATCTTTACTATTCAAAATTTTAATCTCTCATATGATGTAGGAAGATTCACTTGATAAAAATAAAAGTACATGTATAAATGAAACACAGATTCAGAGCAAATCATAATTCTTAGTTCAAGCATCACACTGGTAGTTCTATGTGTTGGGAAACGACATTGCAATTTTTGGTGCCTGTGAAGTGTGGATCCTGCTCAATATATAAGCCAATTGAAGTGCAACGCGTGTGAGGTAGAGTATGAATTAAATATTTATTTGTTTTAGGTTATGGCACTGTAAAAACTGAAAAATTCCTATTTTTATGTGTATTATCAGCAGTAACTGAATTGAATTGTACATCAGGCGTTGAAATTGGTTTGGTTTAGATTTGTAAGAGATGTGGAGCAAAATGGGCGAATTCAAAGTCAAATGTGGGAGAGCTTCCGTTGTCTTTCACCATTTAAGATGTTTACATCCAAGTGGGGACAAGTGGCTGCATTCATGTTATGAATTGGTCCATTTGTGATTCCCAGCTTTCCAAATTGTTAAGTCTCTTCTAGAATATAGCATATGTTAATCGTGGTTTTATTTATCTACACACTATGAAAAATTAGAGTACTCATTGTGCGCCAATCACAAAGTAGTTTAGCATCTCATCATTCATCTAACAATGAAAATATTGAATATTTTAACTAAAATATCGAATTAGTATATAGCTACCATATTCAAAATCATGTTTTGTATTATATTGATCCATCATCGATATTGATGGCTTTTAATTCAAGATGAAGCATGAAAAAGCATGTGAATGTGAAAAATTGTCGACAAATATTGATGTGCAGTCGTGTGAAACGGAAGTGGAATGATTCAGATTCTCTTTTGCTGTTCCATTCACGGCGCCTGTCTTTGTTTAGTTTTGGCTTTATCTCTCCGTCGTCAATTAAGACAAAGGATAACGATATCTTAATTTGTTTCCATAATTAATTTCAATTAATCACTTTACTTTTTTTTTTTTTTTTATTCTGATGTGGGAGACAAAAAAATAACCTTGAAGATTGGGGACCTTTGCCAATATCTCAAGCTGTGTTCGAAAAATCGAAATGTTCATTGAATCGAAAAACTTATCAGTTCACGATTCACTGGTTCAACTGTACTAGTCGGATCGTAATTGAACCTCAATTGAACCGTGATATAATAATTACGAAATATATATATATATATTTATATTATATATATTATTTAAAAATTAATAAAATGCCAAAATATAAAATGTAAAGAGTTTAAATGATATTATCTAATATTACAATTCAAATTTCACAATTCATATTATAAATGATCATAATAATTTAAATATATCAAATCTAAATTTTAAAGTTGAAAGTGTGTAGATTAATTCTAAACTCTAAACTAAGGCTTCTTTTGACTTTTAGATAGCTTGTGAGGTGTACCTTAACTTTCAAACTTTGTATTTAGACCAAAAAATTAAAAAAAAAATTAATTTTTTTAAAAATTAAATGAAAAAATCGGTATGTTTCAATGGAACCGTTAATAGTCCAGCAGTCCGACCGGCCGATCTGAATGATTTTTACAAAATATGGCCTTTTTTTTCTTCAGTTTTTTGATTTTTTGAGAAAATCGGACCGATTCGCCGGCCGGTTGACGGTCCGATTTTTTTGTCCGGTCTAATTTTTTAAACAGTGATCTCAAGTAACCACCTAATCTAAATAAAAAGGTCCGAATGTACTGTTACTATTCAGAGACATTGATCCCCACACATGTGGCGCGATAAGCTTAATGACAGTAGTACCTAAGAACCAGGGACTAGCATACGACTTCTTCATACGACCGTGGATCTCAAGATACGTGGCTGTGAGAAATAATTCAAACCAAATTTTATATATCCATGAAATTAAAACACAATTAATGGATTTATTCATGATACCCGTTTGAGCCATTAGATTAATGATAAATAATTTCTGTAATTTCATGATTGATTGCTAAGTCCTCCTCTCCTTCTCGCACAAACCAATTGACAGCTTTAATGGAATAACAATATAAAAAATGTAAAATGGAGAGGAGACCTAGCCACATATATATAAGATAAAACCCTAAAGAGCCCTCCTATAATGGGTTTTTAAGATTGAGTTTACACCAACTGTCATACCAAGTGTGTTAAGAAAAAAAGCTTTAATAATATTAGGTCAAAATAATAGACCCTATGATTCATGTCTCATTAACCGTATTAATTTAGCCCCTTTTTATTTTATTAGAAAACAAATTCAATTAATAGAAGTCCACATATTGAGATAAAATTCCAACATCCTTCCACTTGGACAAATATTAATTGTAACTTTAAAATAAAATAAAAGATAAAGTTTGAGAAAACGACTCTCAGGCTAAATTACAAAAAAAATTTGGCTATGGCAACAATTTAAAGAAAAGAAATACAACAATGAGACAAGACTACCAACACAATTTGGTCCAATAAAAATTATTAATATTGGATCATGGCGGTGATTACATCTTTTCATCAACACAAGATCTTCCATCATCACATATACCATTAATTCTACTGACATGGATTCAGACATGGTAGTGTAGCAAGAAATAACATCTAAATATGACCCAAGCATGTATACTATTTCATTGTTGGTCCTCCAATTTTCTTGCAAGATATGGATTTCTAAAACTATATGAAATCTTAACAAAATTTGATTATTTGATTTTCTTGTAGTATATGGGCCTCTTGAGCAATAGGAAATCCTAAGAAAATCCATGATTTTCTTGTAAAACTTGGATTTTCAGAATAATATGAAAGCCTAAGAAAATCCAACCTCAAAAGAAGCTGTATATGCCTCGTTCAATACTAAAGTACAACATGGTGTCATTTATGAGATATACCCAACTCTCAAGATCAACACCTAATCTTAAGATACATATCAAGTGGGATACAACCACAAAATGTCCACACAATTATAACAAATATATCAACAGTTGAAGAAAAACGTCGCATTAAATAAAGCCCAATAAAATAAATGGTTCAATGTAATAATTCAGTAAAGAAACATATCCCACATAGCTCAATTCATCAAAAGATTCAATTACACTCTTGTGTTCTATATGTCTTTTGAAAATAATAGGTCTCAATCCCTTGGTCAAAGAATCCGCAAGCATAGAGTTGGTATCAACATGCTCTATCATAATGGTGCCATTTTTAACCAAGTCTTTCACAATGAGATATTTAAGCTCTACATGTTTAGATGCACTAGAGGATTTATTGTTCCTCGAAAAGACACAGAAGCAACATTGTCACAATAAATCCTCAGTTGCCCATAAATTGAATCAACAACTAAAAGTCCTAAAAGTTCTTTAGCCATACAACATGTGTGGCTACTCCATAACATGCAACAAACTCAGCCTGCATGGTTGATGAAGCGATAAGCGTTTGCTTAACACTTTTCCATGAAATAGCTCCACCTGCCATTGTAAAAATATAACCCTAAGTGGATCTCAAGTTATCGGGACAACCAGCAAAATCAGAATTTGAGTATCTAATAACCTCAAGATAGTCAACTTTTCGGTATATGAGTATAAAGTCTCTAGTTTTCCTCAAATATCTCAAGACTTTCTTAATAGCCACCTAATGCTCTTATCCTGGATTAGAGAGATAGCACCCAAGAACACCAACAACGAAGGCTGTATCATGCCTAGTACAGACTTGTGTATACATAAGACTGCTAATAGCACTAGTGTAAGGAATATTTTTCATAGACTCTTGCTCAAGTTTGTTCTTAGAACACTGTGTAATGCTAAGTTTATCACCTTTCATAATAGGCACATCACTAGGTTTCCAGTTCTGCATGTTAAATCTAGCCAAAACATGATTAATGTAACTTATTTGAGAAAGTCCTAACAAGCTTCCAGTTCTATCATGATGGATCTCAATTTCAAGAGCAAAAGATGCTTCACCAAGATCCTTCATATCAAAACTATGACATAACATTTGTTTAGTCTCATGGAACAAACCAAAATCACTACTAGCAAGCAGAATATCATCAACATAAAGCACCAAATATATGAATTTGCTCCCATTAGGCTTGAGGTAAATACAATTGTCCACCATATTTTTCTCAAAGCTAAATGAAGTCACTACCTTATTAAACTTTAGGTACCACTGACGAGAAGCCTATTTAAGGCCATAAATTGACTTATTTAGCTTACATACTAGGTGTTCATTTCATTCGTGAATAAAGCCCTCAGGTTGAGTTATATAAACTTTTTCATCAAGGTTGTCATTAAGGAAAGCTGTCCTAAAATCTATTTGGTTGAGTTCCAAATCAAAATGAGTTACTAAACTCATAATGATCCTGAAGAAATCTTTGGAGGAAACAGGAGAGAAGGTGTCACCATAATCAATTCTAGCTTTCTAAATAAAGCCTTTAGCCACAAGTCTAGCCTTAACCTTTCAGTCTTCCTTTTTAAGTCTTTCTTGGTTTTAAGCACCCATTAGCAACCTATAGTCTTTTGACCTTAGAGCAGATCAACCAACTCCTACACATTATTCCCTTTCATTGAGTGAATTTCATCATTCATAGTACTAAACCACAAGTCTAATTAAGGACTAGACATAGCATCAAAATAGCTTATAGGATGAACTAAAGGACTAACATCATAATCACTTTTTGAGAGATACACATAGTAGTCATCAAGAATTGCTGGACATCTCTCTCTAGTAGAATGTCTAGGGAGCATTTAATGGACATGATTTTGAGATGGATCAATATTCAAATTGGCCTCCATATTAGCATTAGGTGTAGCTACTTATTCATGAAGATCCTCAATGTCATGTGCACTGGGTAAGGAAAGTGTAACGGATTTAATTGGATCATCAACTACTATAGGATGAGAATATTCACTCCTATTAGGTACATTATGCTCTAAGAATTTATTTATCTGAGACTCCATATTAGCATTAGGTGTAGCTACTTGTTCATGAGGATCCTCAATTTCATGTGTAGTAGGTAAGGAAAGTGTAATAGATTTAGTTGGATCATCAACTTTTATAGGATGATAGCATTCACTTTTATCAGATATATAATACTCTTAGAACTTAATTATTTGAGACTCAACCACTCTTAGTTCCACACGAAGGACAAAAGAATCTATATCCTTTAGAATGATCTGGATACCTATGAAGTAACCACAAATATATCTGGGATCAGTCTTTTTCTCAAAAGGGTTATAAATTCTAACCTCAACAGGACATCCCCACATACGATAATGGTTTAAGCTAGGCTTCCTACCAACCCATAACTCAAAAGGTGTTTTAAGAACTGATTTGGTAAGGACACAATTAGGTATATACATGGTAGTTGTTATGGCTTCACCTAAATGAAATTTAGGTAGCTCATATAAGCTCATCATGCTTCTTATTATCTCAGCTAGGGCGCAATTACGACTTTCGGCTGCACCATTTTACTCAGGACTCCTAGACATGGTATATTGAGCACCAATTCTAGATGCTTATAAATATTTGGCAAATGGTCCCATATGTTGCCCAGTCTCATCATGTTTGCATTATATTCACCATCTCGATTATACCTTATGATTTTAATGACCTTTCCTAATTGTTTTTCAACTTCAATCTTAAAAATATTGAATTTTTCAAGAGAATCATATTTTTCTTCAATAAGATAAATATAACCATATGGGAAAAATTATCAATAGAAGTGATAAAATATTTATTACCACACAAGGTAGGAATATATGGGCTAGAGATATTCTTATGAACAATCTCCATGAGGTCAGAACTACGAGTGGAACCTTTTTTCTTAGACTTAGTTAATTTTCCCCTAATACAATCAACACAAATCTCCATGTTTCCAAAATTAAGATTAGGAAGAATGCCTAATTTTATTAGTCTTTCTATTCTATCTTTAGAAATATGACCAAGGTGTCTATGCCATAACATAGAAGAGTCGTCATTATTTAGGGATCTTTTGGACACAATATTTTCAATATTAAATGATGAATAAAATTGATTAGAAGCCAATGACAACATATATACGCCATTAGATAAAATACAACAACTAATAATCTTAGAAGTCTAAAATCAAATTAACCTTTCATTTGCCAAAAGAAACATCATAACCCAAAATAAAAATAGAAATTAAATTTCAAGTAAAAGTAGGTACATAAAAGACATTTTTCAAAACTAGCTTAAAACTAGATTGTAAGTTCAAAATGACAATTCCTACGTACTCTACTACTGCTATGGCTTTAATACCTACTCCAATCTTAAACTCTTCTATACTTGGGTTTCTTTTTTTTATGAACCCTTGCAATGAAATTGCAACATGGACATTTGCCCACTGTCAAGCCACCGAGAATTAATAGGAACATTAACAAAATTTGACTCAAAGAAAACTAGGGCTAATGAATTACCTTCTTACTTCTTCTTCTCTAACCAACCTTGGAAATTAGGACACTCAAACCTCTTATGGTCTGATTTCTTGCAAAAGTAATATTTCACTTCCTTTCTAGGACTATCCTTCTTGACTCCTAGGTTTTGGGTTTGATCATTACCATGCATGTTGGTATGCTGAGCCTTTCTATGAGAATCATATGAGGTTTCTTGGGCTTGGAGGTATTTTATCTCTTTTCTGATTTAGGACCAGGGTGAGAAACAATTAAGATTATCCATCCACTCCCCCTCTTAATTTTCTTTTCCTCAGAGACACATTTGAAAATAAGGTCAAGAATACTACACGATGCATTTTGGGTCATATAGGCTATTTTGATTTGACTAAATTCTAGAGGCAAGGAAACAAGCGAGGCTATTTGTACATTCTCCCTCTTAATTTTTTCTTCCTTAGAGACACATTTGGAAATAAGATCAGAAATACTCTACAACTTATTTTAGGAGTTATAGGATGTATTGATTTAACTAAATTCCATAGGCAAGGAATTGAGAACATCGTGAATAATATAGCTATCAGGAGGATAATATCAAGATCCTAGAGTCTAGATTGGATGTGAACCATTTTAGAATATAATCCCTAACCTCACCAGAGTTATTATACTTCATACCCATAAGATCACTCATTATATTCCCGGCCTCAAACTTATCAGACACTTGATACCTTTGTCCTACTGCATGGAAAATTCCCTTGCATTATTGGTATCAGGAAGTGCACTAACCAGATGCTCTCTAATTAACTTTTTCATAGCTAAAAGACTTAGGCGATTGGACCTCTCCCACTGAGCATAAGCTCTTTTTGCATCGTTGGAAACATTCTTAGTAGGTTGGGGTGGTTGATCCTCTTGGAGAGCTATATCGATATATAGCTAATCCCAAAGCAAACTCAATATCACGCTTCCATCTTTTATAATTTTCACTATTCAACACTTCAATAGTGGCACTACCATTATTTAAATTCACAATAACTATCCAAAATAATAAGAATGCAATAAACTACGCCAATAATAGATAATTAACAAGAATAAGTTTGGAACAATATAGCTTAATGCCTCATAGAGTTCTCGTGAGTCATGACAAACTCCCCTTTGGATGGAGCATGCCACAAACACAAGGCCTCTTATGCAAGAATGGTACAGAGATATACTAATTGTTGAAGAGTTGCCTCCTTTGATAAATAAATCTTCTAAATTAATATATTTCTATCAATATGTTTTGCACCAGCAACACCAATTATCACATATATCTAACCCCCTTTTGGCATGCATAACAGTACCAACTTGAGATATGCATGCCACAAATTTTATAAGTCTCAATAAATAAAACACTTTGACGTAACTATTTATTTCAACTTATAAAATAAGCACATGATTGAGTTCAATAATTAATTACCCAACTTGCACATGTTCAATATGTATGCAAGACTCATATAAAATTAATCACTAGAACAATATGTACTTTGGGGAGTTGTGAAGAAAATTTGCAGCATTCAAATAGTTTCAGAATCTAATTTATTTAATTATTATGTATCCCAACAAATATATCGAGTAATCTTAGAATTATCGATAATTAAAAAAATAAATTAGTCAAAAGCAAACTAATTTAAACAGGATAAAAGAATTATAAAAGAGAAAACAATTATGCCTTCAAACCTTTGTTACAGCCTTAATAATTTGAAAATTATAGTTTACCTTCTATAAAAAAAACATTAACAGCATGTCATGAATATATTAAAAGAATTGAACCCACTAATGCCATCTCACAACTCCACAATTCAAACCATTCAACAATACAATTTTCAACTTTAATGGAGCCAAAGCTCAATATACAGAGTCTGATCGGTCAACTAATTCGAGTATAATAAAAAACAATTCATAAAGAATCATTCATAAGACCCACCAATTCCATACAAACTTGAAATCTACATGGTAATTGAGCAACTGAAAAGACCATTTACACTAACATGCTGTATGATTCAAATCTCGGCTAATTCCAAAAAGAAATTTGAAGCATAATTAAGATCTAATTTCAAGCTAATATGCATGAGATTGCCAAACAATTTGACATTATCATTCAGTCACAACAAGAGATCTTAGATTCAATAAATAAAACCAGATTTTGATTCATAGATACATGGCTCTGATACTAATTGTACCAAATAATTTCAACCCAAGATTCATATATTCATGAAATTAAAACACCATAAATGGATTGTCTATTCATGATACCTATTTAAGCCATTAGATTGATGATAAATAATTCCTATAATTTCACGATTGATTGCTAAGTCTTCATCTCCTTTTGGCACAAACCAATTGACAACTTTAATGGGATAGCAATATCACAAACGTGGAGTGGAGAGGGGATCTAGCCACAACATATATAAGATAAAATCATAGAGAGCTCTTCCATCACGGGCTTATAAGATTGGGTCTACACCAACTGTCAGACCAAGTATGTTAAGAAAAATTCCTTAATAATATTTGGTCAAAATAATAGAACCTATAAGTCATGTCTCATTAACCGTATTAATTTACCCTATTTTATTTTATTAGAAAAAAAATCCAATTAATAGAAGTCCACATATTGGAATAAAATTCCAATAGTGGCATCATCTGAAAAATCGAGGACAAGCCCTAGTACAAATAGTACAATTCCCATCCCTATAAATACTTGAATGTAATTATATGAAGGGGACTTTTGAAAAAAGCAGCTTTATGAGACAATTCTAGGTCATTATTATAAGACCTCAATATTAAGTTGTAATCTCACTTTCCTTCAAAGATTCAAATCCCATTAATAAATAAACTGATTCATCTAAAAAATATCCTGATTAGTTGGCATCATTTGTGGGAAACTAGAATCAAGAATGAGATATACCAAGATGGTACAACCTAAAGAAGTTACCCAACAAGAGTGTACAAATCAGGAAGCGAAAAATGTCTTGATGTTTTCTCTAAGGTTATGACCTACCATTCACACGATAAATCTTGGAAATATGGAGAATGCAATGGAGGGTACACCTACATCAAAAGTATACCAACTAACAGAAGAATAGTTGCAGCTCATAGTCGAGTCACTAGCCCAAAACCTAATGTTAAGAGAGGACGAAACCTCATGCCTACCTCAAAAGAATTGCGAAGCATCACCTCCAAATAGGGGCTCAAGAAAGTTCCCCTGAAGAGGTTCAAAGTAGAACATCAAATGGACATGAAGAAAAAGAAAAGATTGGCAAACCTTTCAAACACATGTCATTAGAAAAATAAAGGAAAGCAACCAAAGAGAAGAGTTTGAGCAACTCACAAGAAAAGTGGGAGGAAATGAGAAGGCGAGCAGCGTAAGGCCCCATTTTGCAAAAGAAAGGATTGCCTTTTAGCGCACACATTCTATTAGAAACTGTGCCGCATAACTTTAAAGTACTAGATTTACCAAAGTATGATGGCAACTTAGATCTATAGGAGCACCTCACAACTTTTAAACATATAATGTAGCTTTATGGGCCTATCGGATGTACTAAATTGTTAGGGTTTTATTACCACTTTATATGGAAAAGCTCGAGAATGGTTCACTGCTTTACTACCGGTATAATCATCTCGTAGACCAATCGTATCGAAAGTTCTAGTATCACTTTGCTAGCAAAAAGAAAGCTAAAAGGTCATCACATACTTGTTCACCATAAGATAGAATGAAGATGAGTCCTTGGAGCTTTCATGAACCAACTTAATAATTAGACATTGGAGGTGCAAGACGTAAACATTAAAATGATGACCAGTATCCTCATCCAAGGGCTAAAAAGAGGGGTCTTTTGTCTTGGCTTTAGCAAGAATGCCACCCCAAAACATCATGCAACTTATGGAAATAACTCAACAATATGTGTAGGAGTAAGAGATGGACAACATTGAGAGTTGGGGATACATATGTTATGTTTAGGGGATCTCCAACTTTTAAGGTTGTCCAAGCCTATCAAATTTCTGATCGTACTTTGTCATTATTAAAATATATGTCAACATCTAATAATTGAATATGAAAGTTTCATTAAATCACAAAGAAGAGGAAACATGTAAGCTACTAAGTGGGTAGGTTTATTTAATCAACTATGTCTGGGAAACTTAAGGAGACACTTGAGCCATCTAGTGGGTAATGTTATTCAATTGACTAAGTTTGGGAAGTAAAGAAATACAGACATTGAGAAAATAATTCTAAAAATCAAAGATAGTGACTACGCTGATAGTCTCTGTGGACTGGTGAATTCTACTTTCTAAGTAAGCTTTGATATTTTTGAATCGATTATGGACCTTTAGTCTTCTTATGCCTCTAAAGTTCATATACATGAGTTCTTTGTCCATCGTATATTTACTGCACTGGATCTTCCCTTCCTAGATGCTTGCTCTAATACCATCTTCTCCAGTAATCTAGTTTTAGTTGATAATTCCATAAGAAAGTAACTCTATCATGATAGTAGGCTATAGTAGACTATTCCTGGGGTGAGCGACTGCTATGGAAAGGTACTCATCGCTAACTTTGAAGGTGTCCTCTAGGACAATGGTCTGACAAAAAAATTCATTGACAATGTCCGCTACTTGAAATTATTGGCTCGAATAAATTAAATAGCTATTTAGTCAAACGAAATGCTGCTCTCCATCTCTCTTTTAGTCTTAGCTCTATTTGCTCGGGATTGAAGGGGACATCTCGGCTCTTGAAAGAGGATTGTAGGACCTCCGCCTAAGGATACTCTATAATATATTGGCACCAACTTTCACTACGGCCCAAGTGGAGGCATCTTCCACCAAGCCTAACATGACTTCTTGTATTAATTGTAGGACAGGGCCTCCCAGTGATGGGTTCTGAGGTGGAGGTGGAGGTGGATTCTCGAGTATAGGACATGTGATCACCTTGGGTGCTCTCTCTAAGGATGGGAGTGGTTGTTGTTTATCATTTTCTCCACGAACCTCTTCCTTCAAAAGGGCTAAAAGGGCATTAGAATCTCAAAATCTAGATCTCATTTGCATTCTTAGCATTCAGTAATCAAATATTTCCCACATATAGTATTGCAAAAATGATGTGGACAAATTTTTTCTCTAAGTGTCTCATGAAAAATTTACAATTAAAATTTGTAAATTATGGGTCTCAATTCGAGAGCACATTTGCTTAGATAATTTGCTCAAGTAAAAATGAATTCACTAGATGTTTTTTTCTTTTTACAAATGTTATATAAACATTGATATTTATAATGATTGAATTTGGTGGGTTGGACTTAATATACTTTGTGACCCACCTTAATATTCTGTACTTATTTTTAAGGGTGATTTGACTAAAGTATTCTCAAAATATATTTGAGGCATATAAAAAATAATAAGGTATTTACTTGCTTTTTGTATATGTTACTATATTTTTGTTTAAAATTTCCAATCCATTTATTTTAATATTTTTTAGAATAAATAAATGGAAATGAAATAATAGCACACACAAAAAAAAGTAAATAATTCAACAAATAAAAAATAGGGAGGGGAGAGGGTATACTACCTTATCCTTATTTTTTATGTCTAGTTAATTTTGCCGATGCATAGAATAATACACCATCAATTAAGACCCTCACATTTTATGTATAGTACAGATAATACCAACCTAATTATATTAAACTATTTAGTATGTTAAGGAATAATATTATTCATACAAATACATTACGCCTACTATTTTATTTGTTTTGGTTGTCCTAACTCCAAAGCAATAATTTAAGCTCGAGCCCATTTAGTGGTTAATTGGCCTACTGAGATCACTCTCACATTTGCATGTGTTAGGTTTAAAATTCAAATTTCAATAAATTCTTAATATACATATGTGTATAAATAAAAGAATTAAGGCCTAAGTTTGATTCAACAAATGCAAAATTAGCCCATTAAACTCAGTGTTCAATAGTTTTAATCATAAAGTCATTGACAATTAAATTAACGTGCAATTTTTTCTCAACCAAACCCTGCTCATCTCAATTTAATGATATCTTAAAAAATTACACGAAACCACTTTTGTTTTGAGCTATTATGTTTCTACACTTTTCAATTATTATTGCGAAAATACTATAAAATCATATAATAATGTATCAACCAGTAAAATATGTGGCCTTAGGGTATCATCAATGTATAAAAAGATAAATTATTAACATCATGTCAATGAACATAATATAATTTTTTGGCAAAAAAATAAAGATTGAATCGTGTTTGCCCCTAATGTAAAGAGCCAAGTAATACATGTAAATTGATAGTGGACATTATCATAATTCTATCCGATCCAGCATAACGATTTTCCCCTTATATATATATATATATATATATATAAACATCCATAGCGTAAAATAGAATGTCCTAATTCAGCTAGAAGATCACATAGTAATTGTCCATTTGAAGAGCACACTTACTCAAATTTGATTTTATATTAATTTTAATTAATGTCTACGTGTACCGCAACAATTTATTTAACTATTTGTTGAAAAAACTGAAGCTATATATATATATATATATATTCAGTTTGTAGGTAGTGAATGCCGAGTGCGTAAGAGCACTTGGGAAAGTCACAAGTGGGATAGGTGTGAATCTCACTCTCCACTCAACATTGGTTGGCTACTTCTTGTTCATCCCTTTGTTTTTTGTGATCAAACCATAAAATGTATAGTATTATGTAGCGTTATATATAAGTGTGGATGAATATATTCCCCGTCATTCCACGTGAGCACTTGCATCTTTCTTTGCTTAAGAAAATACATGAAAGATAACACGTGGAATAATTAATTACAAGATTTGCCTAAGCCATGATGTCGCTTAGATCTCTTATAATTAGCATGGAATGGATGTTTAAAAACACGAGCCGATAAAAAAATGGGCGACGTTATGGTTATTAATCCGATCAGTTGAATCGATTCAGCCACTAACTCAATTTATGTGACAATACATAATAATTATTTTTAATTTTATAAATATCATATAATATTAAAATATTAACAAAAATACAAAAATTCTACTAATATAAAAAAAATTCTAACTTACTCATTTTTAAGTTGTTTCTTTAACAAAATACTATTTCATAATTAGTCATTATAAAATATAATTTAACATTAATCTAAATAATTCTCCTTTTTATGTTTCATGTTCAAATTAAACCAATAATTTAACACCAAATATTCAACATAATCTAAGAGCAACCAAACAAAATTAGACAACAAATATACTATAAATATCCTCACATAACTACTAATTCTATAAAACAAACTCATATTTCAAAAAATTATGGGCTTAAAATCTTTAGTCATCATCTCAAACTCTCAGTCCCTTTCCTCATTTTATATATTTCATTTTTTTATTTTTTATTTTTATTTTTTAAATAAAAAAGTGAACTGATAATCAATTAAGTATCGACCACAATGAATTAAACTAGATATTAACTAATCAATATAACATCCAATTTCTAAATTTTATTAAGTTTGGGTTGATATTCGATCACTGATTCAATCACTTGCATCGATTAATCCAATTCAATTATCAAAAACACTTATTAGCATACATGTGTAATATGATTGATGTATTACTTTACTTTTTGTTGAGCTTCAGACTTCGTTGGTCGAAGTTTTATAAGTTTTAAAAATATTTTGTGAGATTTAAATATTTTATAACGGATAAGAATTTAAAAATATTTTAAATAATTTAAAGTAGTACCCTCTTATTTTATTGAAATAACACATTTATATGTTATTCGTACCCTATTCTGTTAAAACAGGAGTTACACTGTGTATATCTAGGATACATGCACTACAATTCTAGCGTTATGTTTAAATTCTTTTTTTTTTTATTTTTTTATTTTTGAAAGAGCGTTATGTTTAAATTTTAAAAATATAAATTTTAAATTCTAATGAGAGAAAAGTATTAACCAAACAAAAATTTTATTAATAAATCATAAATTATATTGTTCATTTGTTTGGATGAGAAATTTTCTCTAATTTTTCTCATTAAATTTAAAATTCAAGCATGACATTAATGCAAGGCGCAATTTTTCTGTACAAAGTAGGTAAAGTAGTTTGAAAGAGCGTTATGTTTAAATTTTAAAAATATAAATTTTAAATTCTAATGAGAGAAAAGTATTAACCAAACAAAAATTTTATTAATAAATCATAAATTATATTGTTCATTTGTTTGGATGAGAAATTTTCTCTAATTTTTCTCATTAAATTTAAAATTCAAGCATGACATTAATGCAAGGCGCAATTTTTCTGTACAAAGTAGGTAAAGTAGCCCAACTGACAAAGGACTTTAACCGATCAATGTCGACCAACGAAGTCTGAAGCTCAACAAAAAGTAAAGTAATACATCAATCATATTACACATGTATGCTAATAAGTGTTTTTGATAATTGAATTGGATTAATCGATGCAAGTGATTGAATCAGTGATCGAATATCAAATGGTATCGGAGCCATGGTTTTATAAAGAACATCTTTTGATTGTTTATTTAACACTATTTCCTAAAATGAGTTTTTTTAAAGGGAAATCCTCTTTAATTAAAAATTCACAGCTGGAGGAAATAGATCTTCCAAAAAATTTGGATTTATTAAATAAATGGACCATTCCAAAAGTGGATCCGAAGGTAATTTATCAATTCGGAACTTTTGAAAAAATAAGTTTTAAACAAGTTGTTAAAACAACTGAGGAAATTATTCCTATTCATAAAGATGATATGTCTTTACAATTATTGCACAGATCTGATATTGATAGATATAGATCTGAGTTTAAATTCTTGCATATCGGTTTAATTCAAGTTGCTTTTAAGCCCTTGACTCTGGATAATTTACCAGAGAGTTTTATTGCTGTGTTACGTGATGCGCGTAATCTCGACTGGAAAAAATCAATCATGGGTGTTATTCAATCTAGTTTGGCCCATGGTCCAGTCTATTTTAATGTTTATCCTAATCTTGCACTTTCAATTATGGATGAAAATATCTTACATGCTTTAACTTTAAATGTTAAGTTGCATGGATTTAATTATATGCCCGGTACAGATGTGATGTGTGTTTGTTACCGTGTTTATTTTAAGCCTTGCTTTACATTAAATCCAATGTGTAAGGTTATGAATTTGGATAAAAATGAGACTATTCTAATTGAATCTAATTTTAATAAGTCTCAGATTACAACTAGGAAACCAATTAAATGGAATGAAATTCAGTTTCCTAATAATTGGTTAATGGAAAATGTTGTTCCAATTCAGCCTGTGATACAGACTGATATTGATAGAATAGTTCAAACGCCCGATGGTGATGTTTCTATTCAATTTAAACCAATTGATCGCACTGCACACACTGCACACAATGCGTCAAGATCCAATCGATCTTCTTTTTCTGTGTTTGATCCAATTGATTATGTTGTAGAATCGCCTAATATAACTAGAGCGTCTACATCTAGAGTTAATGAATCTAGGTCAGATAATAATCTGGAAACTAGATTTGAAAAATTAAAAATTTCTCCTAAAAACATTGTTCATGGTATTCCTCGTAATAATAGCGATGAGTCTGTTGAACTTACTGAGTCTGAAATGGACTTTTCTGTGAGAAATACTCGCGTTTAAAAAATTGTTTTAAATGAATCAAGAAAAAATAGATTTTTCAAAAGGTTCAAATGCTCGTCAGTTAATAAAAACTGAGTTTCTTAAAGAAAGATGGGAAGTTTTTAGAAAATGGTTTTTTGAAAACTTTACCAAAGAACAACAAAATGGTTTTCAGGAAGAGTTTTATAAATTCGTTTCTGAAAAGAATCAATTAGTGCCTTTTGTTGCATGGTTTGTGGTAACTTATGTGGAACCATATATTGCAGTTCTGGAAAGAACTTATGTGTTTGATTCTGGTCGGAAAGAAAAATGTATTTTCCCTCCCCAGGATACATTTCATGTTGAAGGATCAAAGGAAATTCCTTTTACTGCTTTCAATAAATTGTTGGAAGGTGGTCAGTTTAATGTCACAATTGGTCATCTTAATAACTTGGTAAAACAAGGTAATTATGCTGCTCTTTACCTTAATGTGCTAGGTGAGAGTATGTATGGGCTTGATAATAGGCTCAATTTAATTTTAAACCAGGTTAATAAAACCAATAAATTAATAGGTGATTTAGAAGAACAGGTTAATCAAATGAAGAAAATGATTTTGGAAAAATCTGTTTCTATCACCCCGGTAACTGAAATTATTTCAATGCCAACAATTCAACCTCCCCCTGAGATCCATGATTTCAAACTCAGGAATTTATCTGAATTAGAAAAACTTATCAATAAAAAGTTTTCTGATTTAAATATTTCGGTAATTGATGATAACCTAGATGATAGTTCATATATCAAACAGGTTAATGAAGAAGTTAATAAACTTAGGTATGCTGATAGGCCTACACTAAGGACTTATTATTATCCTCGTCCCTCCCCAATTGATGTTTTGCATGAGGAACAGGATTTAATTACCAATAATTCGTTTTCTGGCAAACATATCTATGAATGGAATTTAGATGGTTTTGCTGAACGTCATATTTACAATCTTGTGCATCGCATGCTTATGTATTCTACTATCTGTAAGAATAATGGCAATGATGACAGAAGTGTAGCCCAAATGATTGTGGCTGGGTTCACTGGTCAAATAAAAGGCTGGTGGGATAATTATTTAACAAGTGCTAGCAAAGATGAAATCCTAGGAGCTGTTAAATTAGAACAGGAAGGATCATCTAACACAGATAATCAAAATGCTGTGTATACTTTAATTGTTACTATTATTGAGCATTTTACTGGCAGGTGGACTAATAATAATGAGTATATTAGGACCCTGTTAAATGGTTTAAAGTGTCAGAGTCTCACTTCCTTTAGGTGGTACAAGGATACTTTTATGTCTAGAGTAATGGAACTCCCAGAGGTTAATAGTACCCACTGGAAATCTAAATTTATAGATGGTCTGCCTTCGTTATTTGCGGAAAGGGTTAGAAAAACTCTTAGGCAGAATGAGTCTAGTATAGACTATGACAAATGCACTTATGGTAAGTTAATTGCAACTTGCATCCAAGAAGGTTTAGGTTTATGTAATGAGATAAAACTGAACCAACAAATAAAAGAGAATAACTTAGCTGAAAAACAACAGTTAGGTCAATTCTGTGGTCAGTTTGGGATGGAGAATCCTAAACTAATTGATAATAAACCACAAGGTAAATCCAAACCTGATAAAAAGAGTAGACATAGGTCACATAGGGCTAGGTCTTCTCAAAAATTGGAAAAGAAAAAATTGAGAAAAGATAAACATGATTCTGATAAAAGAAAAATGTTTAGAAAATTTAGAAAGCATGGTGCCTGTTGGAAATGTGGTAAAATAGGACATTATGCTGATAAGTGTAAAATGAGAGAAAAAATTAGGAGCCTAGATATTGATGATAATATCAAGGATGTTTTGTGCAAATTGATGCTTGAATCTTCTGATGAAGAAGATAATGATTTTTCTGATCATGCATTCTCTGATTTCAATAATGCTTTGAATTGCATGAAATCTGATTGTGATGGAACTGATAATTTTACTGATTCTGATTCTGCACATAGTAGTTCTGAATCTGATATGAATGTCAATCATATTATGGCACAATTTAATGAAGGTGTTATTAATGTTATTTCTGATAATAGCGCTTTTGAATTGTTAAAAATGATTAAGGATCCAATTCTTAGATCTAAAATCATTGATAGCATAGGTGATGAACCTAGTACTTCTAATTCTATTAATGAAAATAGGATAGGTGGTAATAGTGAACCATACTCAATGACAGAGGTGTACAAAATGCTAGAAAGTAGGAATAAGCATAGCTCACCTACTACTATTGCTGACCTTAATAAAGAGGTTATTAGTCTTAAAAATGAGATTAATGAATTGAAAAGAAATAATAGATTTCTTGAGGATAGAATTAGGAAAATAGAGATTGCTCAAGGAAAGCAAATAGTGCCTTCCTCTTTGCCTGCTTCTCTACCTGTTTTCCCTGTCCCCAATTCCCCTAATAAGCCTAATTTGTCTATGTTCAAATTGAATGATATGTTTGATGTGCCTGATAATTTTCAGTTTAATAATTTGTCTGATGATTTTCTATCTAAATTAGAGGTAGTTACTTCTCAGAAATGGTTAATTAAAATAAAGCTTTTAATTGGAAATAGTTTTTCAAAAGAATTTACTGCACTAGTTGATAGTGGTGCAGATTTAAATTGCATTCAGGAAGGTTTAATACCTACTAGGTATTTTGAGAAAACATCTCATGTCCTTCGTTCTGCTAATGGAGAAAAACTAGATATAAGTTTTAAACTCCCCAATGCTTTTATTTGCAAAAATAAATGTTGCATTCCAATGAGTTTTCTTTTGGTTAAAAATATTTCTAACCAAATAATTTTGGGTACACCCTTTTTAAAGAAAATATTTCCTTTAAAAATGGTTAATGAAAAAGGTTTTTCTGGAGTCTTTAATGGTAAAGATTTAACTTTTCAGTTTATAACTGAACCGTTTTCCAGAATGCTGAATCAACTTCAGGATTTGATTGTTAATAAAAATAATCAAATTAATTTTCTTAAGGAAGAAATTGTTAGTCTTAATATAGATGAACAATTGCAAAATCCTAAATTAAAGGAAAAAATTGCTTTAATTGAAACAGGTTTAATTGTTTCTGTTTGCAATGATCATCCAAATGCTTTTTGGGATAGAAAGAAGCATATTGTTGATTTGCAATATGATGATTCATTTGATGGTAGTATCCCTACTAAGGCTAGGCCGTGTCAAATGAATAGTGAAACTTTGGTTTACTGCAAAAAAGAAATAGAGTCTTTATTGCATAAAGGGTTAATTAGACCTACCAAGTCTGCTTGGTCCTGCACTGCATTCTATGTGAATAAACACAGTGAGCAAGAACGTGGTGCACTTAGATTGGTCATTAATTATAAGCCTCTTAATAAAGCCTTAAAATGGATTAAGTACCCAATCCCCAATAAAAAAGATTTGCTTGATAGATTATTCAGTGCAAATATCTTTTCCAAATTTGATTTAAAATCTGGATATTGGCAGATTCAAATAGCTGAGTCTGATAGGTTTAAAACTGCCTTCAATGTTCCTTTTGGGCAATATGAATGGAATGTTATGCCTTTTGGTCTGAAGAATGCCCCTTCAGAATTCCAGAAGATTATGAATGATATCTTCAATCCTTATAGTGATTTCATAATTGTTTACATCGATGATATATTGGTGTTTTCTAATAGTATAGAAATGCATTTTAAACATTTACATGTGTTTAAACAGGTCATGATAAATAGTGGTCTGGTCATTTCTAAACCCAAAATGGTTTTATGTCAAACCAAAATTAAATTTTTGGGTCATTTCATTGAAAAAGGTAATATCATACCTATTGATAGGAGTATTGAGTTTGCATCTAAATTTCCTGATGTTATTCTTGATAAAACCCAATTGCAAAGGTTTTTAGGGAGTCTTAATTACATTTCTCCTTATTATAAAAATCTTGCTAATGATACTGCATGCTTACATGATAGGCTTAAGAAATTGCCTAAGCCTTGGAATGATGAGCACACACAATCTGTAATTAGGATTAAGAATAGGGTTAAAGAATTGCCTTGCCTTATGTTATCTAATCCTAATTGGGAAAAAATCATTGAAACTGATGCATCTGATATTGGTTTTGGTGGTATTTTAAAACAAGTTAATCCTAGTAATAAACAGGAAATTCTTGTTAGATTTTATTCTGGTAAATGGAATTCAAGCCAGTCTAATTATGCTACTGTAGTCAAAGAAATTTTTGCTATAGTAAAATGTGTTCTTAAATTTCAAGATGACTTGTATAATCAATTTTTTATTATAAAAACTGATTGTCAAGCTGCACAATTCATGTTTAATAAAGATTTTAAACATAATGTTTCAAAGCAAATGTTTGCGAGGTGGCAAGCTTATTTAGCCCCTTTTGATTTTAAAATTGTTTATAAGAAAGGGAATGAGAATTATCTCCCTGACTTCTTAACAAGAGAATTCTTGCAGGGCTAATGGAAGCTGGATATTCCCCTTTCTCCAATAGAGGAGGATGGCGTGGTTCTTCCAATAGAGGAAGAGGCAGAAATGTTAATGTTCCTAAGCCGCCATTAATACAACATGGCAAAATGAAGCTAATAGAAGCTTCTTCTGACCGTTCTTTTGGTCAAGCCACCCAATTTCCTCAATATTTTTGTGATCCAATGTTCACAGACCCAAATTTGCTAGCCGAATTTATGAAATTCCAGCAAACTAAAGCAGCAGAAGAAAATAAATCTTCTAGCTCTTCATCCAACCAAGCCCAATCCCAAGCCGAAGGATCTAATAAAAGACCTTCTTATGTTAATGTGGCTGCTCATATTGAAACCGTGGTTGATGAGGATAGCCTTGTCACCTTTGAGCAGAAATCTGCCAAGGACCCAATTTTGGTTCTTGAGAAGTCCGATCTCAAATGGAGAGATCAGCCCTGGAAATTGTTCCAGAGGTATTTGGATGTGGCCTCATATCCTGCTGGTTCTTACAAGAACAGGTCTTTTTATGAGAATTTACTCATAAGCTCTGGTTCTGCAGAGGTTAAGCATAATGAAGCTAATACGCACGAAAAAATGAATTTCGCGTATAGTAGGATCATAATTAAAAAGATCATTTCAATTGAGGAATGGGGTATCTCTTCATTAAAAGAGAAAGAATTATTTATTAACCAGGGTATAATTAAATACACCTTTTGGGATTATATCCAGGCATTTTCAAATGCGCTGTTATATGAAAACAGTAGGAGGAAGCATACTTGGTTCATTAAGGTATGCCCAGAAGTCTTCAATAATGGACTTCCCAATTGGTTTTTTGATTGGTGGCAATTCCACGGTCCCTCAGAAAAAATTCTACCAGATCAATTCAGAAGGGGATTTGAGGAATGGAAAAAATATGCACCGTCCTTATTACAGGAAGAGGATAGTGATAGAGCCTCGTTTCAATTTTATTCAGAATTTGGTATCCCATGGATATGGAAATGGTGTCCAGAAGTTGGGGTAAATCAGTTCAAGAATCCATGTTTGCAAAGAACATATTATTGCAAATGGTGGAATAAGATGCTTCAGTTCGATAAAAATACAAAGCGAATTGAAGGAAAAGAGACCCTTGATAATGTAAACTTAATGACCCAGGTTTACAAAGAAAAATTCGAAAGGGATCAGCAAAAGGAGGCATCGTCAATTTTGGGTCTAGCCTCTGAAAAAATTCGTCGGCGCAAAGGTAAAATGTCCAAGGCCGATCTGATGAATGAAGTCTTCAAGATGGTCCAAGAGCAAGTAGGACAGTTTGAAGATAATAGCTCAGACACTGAGGAAGATAACTCCGCCAGTGAGACTGCATCAATGAGCTCCAAATCTGCTTCAAGAGTTGAAGATTTTCAAGAAGCTCAAGATCCAGAGGATAATATTCCTTCTGACGAAGCTGTCAGGAAATTCATCTCTGACATGGAGCAACAAAATAAGTTGTAATTGATGTAATTGATTAGTGAAGCAAATAGTTGCTTCTGGGTAAAAAAATAGTGCAGGTAAAACAAATAGTGTTTTCACTGTGCACTTTCCAAAAAGTGAATAGTAAATCACTGTTCACTTTTGACTTTCGGTAAAGTAAATAGTACTTTACTGTTGGTCACTGTTGCGGATTCGAAAATTTTGAAGTCCGCACAGTACCATTCTTTTGTTTATAAGTAGACGTTAGGTTCATTTGTAAAGAGAGCTTTCGCACGCATACTCTCTAGAATTTTCTTACTCTTTTGTAATCTGATATTTTGTAATAGTTGAATTGTAATTAATATAGTTTTAAATTTGTAAATTAAAGAAGAGAAGAGGAAGGAAAAATTTTCCTTCAGTTCGTGGTGTCCGAAGAGGTATTCCTTCTCGCCCCCCCTTTTTAATTGTGGTTTTCCCTAGCCTAATGCAAGGCTAAGGGGTTCAGTGTTAAATAGACATGATAAAGATGTTGTTTGTTTAAATCATGGTTAATCAAGTAGTTTGGACTGTGATGTAGGTATTTGATTTCGATTTACGTTTATAAATCATTACCCTGATGCTGTTATCCGGATCTCTCCCCTTTCGGGTTCTAAGTACCTTGACCACTGAATAGATTTGTTGTCCCTTGTTTGCCCTTGTTAGCCGGGGTTGGCGTTTGTGGGCTTTGGACGGAACCGATCTATTTCAGTTGTGTTAAAGTCTTGGGTAAAGCTCTCCCGATTTGGCGGTTTATTTTGTGTTGTGAAAGATCCGTGAACACTTAAGGTTTTGATCTATGCTCGTATTTTGAATGATTATTCTTGCCTCATAAGATCCCGCAATCGGGAGAGCTTTACCCAAGACTTTAACACAACTGAAATAGATCGGTTCCGTCCAAAGCCCACAAACGCCAACCCCGGCTAACAAGGGCAAACAAGGGACAACAAATCTATTCAGTGGTCAAGGTACTTAGAACCCGAAAGGGGAGAGATCCGGATAACAGCATCAGGGTAATGATTTATAAACGTAAATCGAAATCAAATACCTACATCACAGTCCAAACTACTTGATTAACCATGATTTAAACAAACAACATCTTTATCATGTCTATTTAACACTGAACCCCTTAGCCTTGCATTAGGCTAGGGAAAACCACAATTAAAAAGGGGGGGCGAGAAGGAATACCTCTTCGGACACCACGAACTGAAGGAAAATTTTTCCTTCCTCTTCTCTTCTTTAATTTACAAATTTAAAACTATATTAATTACAATTCAACTATTACAAAATATCAGATTACAAAAGAGTAAGAAAATTCTAGAGAGTATGCGTGCGAAAGCTCCCTTTACAAATGAACCTAACGTCTACTTATAAACAAAAGAATGGTACTGTGCGGACTTCAAAATTTTCGAATCCGCAACAGTGACCAACAGTAAAGTACTATTTACTTTACCGAAAGTCAAAAGTGAACAGTGATTTACTATTCACTTTTTGGAAAGTGCACAGTGAAAACACTATTTGTTTTACCTGCACTATTTTTTTACCCAGAAGCAACTATTTGCTTCACTAATCAATTACATCAATTACAACTTATTTTGTTGCTCCATGTCAGAGATGAATTTCCTGACAGCTTCGTCAGAAGGAATATTATCCTCTGGATCTTGAGCTTCTTGAAAATCTTCAACTCTTGAAGCAGATTTGGAGCTCATTGATGCAGTCTCACTGGCGGAGTTATCTTCCTCAGTGTCTGAGCTATTATCTTCAAACTGTCCTACTTGCTCTTGGACCATCTTGAAGACTTCATTCATCAGATCGGCCTTGGACATTTTACCTTTGCGCCGACGAATTTTTTCAGAGGCTAGACCCAAAATTGACGATGCCTCCTTTTGCTGATCCCTTTCGAATTTTTCTTTGTAAACCTGGGTCATTAAGTTTACATTATCAAGGGTCTCTTTTCCTTCAATTCGCTTTGTATTTTTATCGAACTGAAGCATCTTATTCCACCATTTGCAATAATATGTTCTTTGCAAACATGGATTCTTGAACTGATTTACCCCAACTTCTGGACACCATTTCCATATCCATGGGATACCAAATTCTGAATAAAATTGAAACGAGGCTCTATCACTATCCTCTTCCTGTAATAAGGACGGTGCATATTTTTTCCATTCCTCAAATCCCCTTCTGAATTGATCTGGTAGAATTTTTTCTGAGGGACCGTGGAATTGCCACCAATCAAAAAACCAATTGGGAAGTCCATTATTGAAGACTTCTGGGCATACCTTAATGAACCAAGTATGCTTCCTCCTACTGTTTTCATATAACAGCGCATTTGAAAATGCCTGGATATAATCCCAAAAGGTGTATTTAATTATACCCTGGTTAATAAATAATTCTTTCTCTTTTAATGAAGAGATACCCCATTCCTCAATTGAAATGATCTTTTTAATTATGATCCTACTATACGCGAAATTCATTTTTTCGTGCGTATTAGCTTCATTATGCTTAACCTCTGCAGAACCAGAGCTTATGAGTAAATTCTCATAAAAAGACCTGTTCTTGTAAGAACCAGCAGGATATGAGGCCACATCCAAATACCTCTGGAACAATTTCCAGGGCTGATCTCTCCATTTGAGATCGGACTTCTCAAGAACCAAAATTGGGTCCTTGGCAGATTTCTGCTCAAAGGTGACAAGGCTATCCTCATCAACCACGGTTTCAATATGAGCAGCCACATTAACATAAGAAGGTCTTTTATTAGATCCTTCAGCTTGGGATTGGGCTTGGTTGGATGAAGAGCTAGAAGATTTATTTTCTTCTGCTGCTTTAGTTTGCTGGAATTTCATAAATTCGGCTAGCAAATTTGGGTCTGTGAACATTGGATCACAAAAATATTGAGGAAATTGGGTGGCTTGACCAAAAGAACGGTCAGAAGAAGCTTCTATTAGCTTCATTTTGCCATGTTGTATTAATGGCGGCTTAGGAACATTAACATTTCTGCCTCTTCCTCTATTGGAAGAACCACGCCATCCTCCTCTATTGGAGAAAGGGGAATATCCAGCTTCCATTAGCCCTGCAAGAATTCTCTTGTTAAGAAGTCAGGGAGATAATTCTCATTCCCTTTCTTATAAACAATTTTAAAATCAAAAGGGGCTAAATAAGCTTGCCACCTCGCAAACATTTGCTTTGAAACATTATGTTTAAAATCTTTATTAAACATGAATTGTGCAGCTTGACAATCAGTTTTTATAATAAAAAATTGATTATACAAGTCATCTTGAAATTTAAGAACACATTTTACTATAGCAAAAATTTCTTTGACTACAGTAGCATAATTAGACTGGCTTGAATTCCATTTACCAGAATAAAATCTAACAAGAATTTCCTGTTTATTACTAGGATTAACTTGTTTTAAAATACCACCAAAACCAATATCAGATGCATCAGTTTCAATGATTTTTTCCCAATTAGGATTAGATAACATAAGGCAAGGCAATTCTTTAACCCTATTCTTAATCCTAATTACAGATTGTGTGTGCTCATCATTCCAAGGCTTAGGCAATTTCTTAAGCCTATCATGTAAGCATGCAGTATCATTAGCAAGATTTTTATAATAAGGAGAAATGTAATTAAGACTCCCTAAAAACCTTTGCAATTGGGTTTTATCAAGAATAACATCAGGAAATTTAGATGCAAACTCAATACTCCTATCAATAGGTATGATATTACCTTTTTCAATGAAATGACCCAAAAATTTAATTTTGGTTTGACATAAAACCATTTTGGGTTTAGAAATGACCAGACCACTATTTATCATGACCTGTTTAAACACATGTAAATGTTTAAAATGCATTTCTATACTATTAGAAAACACCAATATATCATCGATGTAAACAATTATGAAATCACTATAAGGATTGAAGATATCATTCATAATCTTCTGGAATTCTGAAGGGGCATTCTTCAGACCAAAAGGCATAACATTCCATTCATATTGCCCAAAAGGAACATTGAAGGCAGTTTTAAACCTATCAGACTCAGCTATTTGAATCTGCCAATATCCAGATTTTAAATCAAATTTGGAAAAGATATTTGCACTGAATAATCTATCAAGCAAATCTTTTTTATTGGGGATTGGGTACTTAATCCATTTTAAGGCTTTATTAAGAGGCTTATAATTAATGACCAATCTAAGTGCACCACGTTCTTGCTCACTGTGTTTATTCACATAGAATGCAGTGCAGGACCAAGCAGACTTGGTAGGTCTAATTAACCCTTTATGCAATAAAGACTCTATTTCTTTTTTGCAGTAAACCAAAGTTTCACTATTCATTTGACACGGCCTAGCCTTAGTAGGGATACTACCATCAAATGAATCATCATATTGCAAATCAACAATATGCTTCTTTCTATCCCAAAAAGCATTTGGATGATCATTGCAAACAGAAACAATTAAACCTGTTTCAATTAAAGCAATTTTTTCCTTTAATTTAGGATTTTGCAATTGTTCATCTATATTAAGACTAACAATTTCTTCCTTAAGAAAATTAATTTGATTATTTTTATTAACAATCAAATCCTGAAGTTGATTCAGCATTCTGGAAAACGGTTCAGTTATAAACTGAAAAGTTAAATCTTTACCATTAAAGACTCCAGAAAAACCTTTTTCATTAACCATTTTTAAAGGAAATATTTTCTTTAAAAAGGGTGTACCCAAAATTATTTGGTTAGAAATATTTTTAACCAAAAGAAAACTCATTGGAATGCAACATTTATTTTTGCAAATAAAAGCATTGGGGAGTTTAAAACTTATATCTAGTTTTTCTCCATTAGCAGAACGAAGGACATGAGATGTTTTCTCAAAATACCTAGTAGGTATTAAACCTTCCTGAATGCAATTTAAATCTGCACCACTATCAACTAGTGCAGTAAATTCTTTTGAAAAACTATTTCCAATTAAAAGCTTTATTTTAATTAACCATTTCTGAGAAGTAACTACCTCTAATTTAGATAGAAAATCATCAGACAAATTATTAAACTGAAAATTATCAGGCACATCAAACATATCATTCAATTTGAACATAGACAAATTAGGCTTATTAGGGGAATTGGGGACAGGGAAAACAGGTAGAGAAGCAGGCAAAGAGGAAGGCACTATTTGCTTTCCTTGAGCAATCTCTATTTTCCTAATTCTATCCTCAAGAAATCTATTATTTCTTTTCAATTCATTAATCTCATTTTTAAGACTAATAACCTCTTTATTAAGGTCAGCAATAGTAGTAGGTGAGCTATGCTTATTCCTACTTTCTAGCATTTTGTACACCTCTGTCATTGAGTATGGTTCACTATTACCACCTATCCTATTTTCATTAATAGAATTAGAAGTACTAGGTTCATCACCTATGCTATCAATGATTTTAGATCTAAGAATTGGATCCTTAATCATTTTTAACAATTCAAAAGCGCTATTATCAGAAATAACATTAATAACACCTTCATTAAATTGTGCCATAATATGATTGACATTCAGCAAAACCATCTAAATTCAGTTTTCCAGTGGGTACTATTAACCTCTGGGAGTTCCATTACTCTAGACATAAAAGTATCCTTGTACCACCTAAAAGAAGTGAGACTCTGACACTTTAAACCATTTAACAGGGTCCTAATATACTCATTATTATTAGTCCACCTGCCAGTAAAATGCTCAATAATAGTAACAATTAAAGTATACACAGCATTTTGATTATCTGTGTTAGATGATCCTTCCTGTTCTAATTTAACAGCTCCTAGGATTTCATCTTTGCTAGCACTTGTTAAATAATTATCCGACCAGCCTTTTATTTGACCAGTGAACCCAGCCACAATCATTTGGGCTATTATCAAACTGAAAATTAAATTAAATTGAAAATTAAATTAAATTGAGCCTATTATCAAGCCCATACATACTCTCACCTAGCACATTAAGGTAAAGAGCAGCATAATTACCTTGTTTTACCAAGTTATTAAGATGACCAATTGTGACATTAAACTGACCACCTTCCAACAATTTATTGAAAGCAGTAAAAGGAATTTCCTTTGATCCTTCAACATGAAATGTATCCTGGGGAGGGAAAATACATTTTTCTTTCCGACCAGAATCAAACACATAAGTTCTTTCCAGAACTGCAATATATGGTTCCACATAAGTTACCACAAACCATGCAACAAAAGGCACTAATTGATTCTTTTCAGAAACGAATTTATAAAACTCTTCCTGAAAACCATTTTGTTGTTCTTTGGTAAAGTTTTCAAAAAACCATTTTCTAAAAACTTCCCATCTTTCTTTAAGAAACTCAGTTTTTATTAACTGACGAGCATTTGAACCTTTTGAAAAATCTATTTTTTCTTGATTCATTTAAAACAATTTTTTAAACGCGAGTATTTCTCACAGAAAAGTCCATTTCAGACTCAGTAAGTTCAACAGACTCATCGCTATTATTACGAGGAATACCATGAACAATGTTATTAGGAGAAATTTTTAATTTTTCAAATCTAGTTTCCAGATTATTATCTGACCTAGATTCATTAACTCTAGATGTAGACGCTCTAGTTATATTAGGCGATTCTACAACATAATCAATTGGATCAAACACAGAAAAAGAAGATCGATTGGATCTTGACGCATTGTGTGCAGTGTGTGCAGTGCGATCAATTGGTTTAAATTGAATAGAAACATCACCATCGGGCGTTTGAACTATTCTATCAATATCAGTCTGTATCACAGGCTGAATTGGAACAACATTTTCCATTAACCAATTATTAGGAAACTGAATTTCATTCCATTTAATTGGTTTCCTAGTTGTAATCTGAGACTTATTAAAATTAGATTCAATTAGAATAGTCTCATTTTTATCCAAATTCATAACCTTACACATTGGATTTAATGTAAAGCAAGGCTTAAAATAAACACGGTAACAAACACACATCACATCTGTACCGGGCATATAATTAAATCCATGCAACTTAACATTTAAAGTTAAAGCATGTAAGATATTTTCATCCATAATTGAAAGTGCAAGATTAGGATAAACATTAAAATAGACTGGACCATGGGCCAAACTAGATTGAATAACACCCATGATTGATTTTTTCCAGTCGAGATTACGCGCATCACGTAACACAGCAATAAAACTCTCTGGTAAATTATCCAGAGTCAAGGGCTTAAAAGCAACTTGAATTAAACCGATATGCAAGAATTTAAACTCAGATCTATATCTATCAATATCAAATCTGTGCAATAATTGTAAAGACATATCATCTTTATGAATAGGAATAATTTCCTCAGTTGTTTTAACAACTTGTTTAAAACTTATTTTTTCAAAAGTTCCGAATTGATAAATTACCTTCGGATCCACTTTTGGAATGGTCCATTTATTTAATAAATCCAAATTTTTTGGAAGATCTATTTCCTCCAGCTGTGAATTTTTAATTAAAGAGGATTTCCCTTTAAAAAAACTCATTTTAGGAAATAGTGTTAAATAAACAATCAAAAGATGTTCTTTATAAAACCATGGCTCCGATACCATTTCAGACGCGGGATCTTATGAGGCAAGAATAATCATTCAAAATACGAGCATAGATCAAAACCTTAAGTGTTCACGGATCTTTCACAACACAAAATAAACCGCCAAATCGGGAGAGCTTTACCCAAGACTTTAACACAACTGAAATAGATCGGTTCCGTCCAAAGCCCACAAACGCCAACCCCGGCTAACAAGGGCAAACAAGGGACAACAAATCTATTCAGTGGTCAAGGTACTTAGAACCCGAAAGGGGAGAGATCCGGATAACAGCATCAGGGTAATGATTTATAAACGTAAATCGAAATCAAATACCTACATCACAGTCCAAACTACTTGATTAACCATGATTTAAACAAACAACATCTTTATCATGTCTATTTAACACTGAACCCCTTAGCCTTGCATTAGGCTAGGGAAAACCACAATTAAAAAGGGGGGGCGAGAAGGAATACCTCTTCGGACACCACGAACTGAAGGAAAATTTTTCCTTCCTCTTCCCTTCTTTAATTTACAAATTTAAAACTATATTAATTACAATTCAACTATTACAAAATATCAGATTACAAAAGAGTAAGAAAATTCTAGAGAGTATGCGTGCGAAAGCTCCCTTTACAAATGAACCTAACGTCTACTTATAAACAAAAGAATGGTACTGTGCGGACTTCAAAATTTTCGAATCCGCAACAGTGACCAACAGTAAAGTACTATTTACTTTACCGAAAGTCAAAAGTGAACAGTGATTTACTATTCACTTTTTGGAAAGTGCACAGTGAAAACACTATTTGTTTTACCTGCACTATTTTTTTACCCAGAAGCAACTATTTGCTTCACTAATCAATTACATCAATTACAACTTATTTTGTTGCTCCATGTCAGAGATGAATTTCCTGACAGCTTCGTCAGAAGGAATATTATCCTCTGGATCTTGAGCTTCTTGAAAATCTTCAACTCTTGAAGCAGATTTGGAGCTCATTGATGCAGTCTCACTGGCGGAGTTATCTTCCTCAGTGTCTGAGCTATTATCTTCAAACTGTCCTACTTGCTCTTGGACCATCTTGAAGACTTCATTCATCAGATCGGCCTTGGACATTTTACCTTTGCGCCGACGAATTTTTTCAGAGGCTAGACCCAAAATTGACGATGCCTCCTTTTGCTGATCCCTTTCGAATTTTTCTTTGTAAACCTGGGTCATTAAGTTTACATTATCAAGGGTCTCTTTTCCTTCAATTCGCTTTGTATTTTTATCGAACTGAAGCATCTTATTCCACCATTTGCAATAATATGTTCTTTGCAAACATGGATTCTTGAACTGATTTACCCCAACTTCTGGACACCATTTCCATATCCATGGGATACCAAATTCTGAATAAAATTGAAACGAGGCTCTATCACTATCCTCTTCCTGTAATAAGGACGGTGCATATTTTTTCCATTCCTCAAATCCCCTTCTGAATTGATCTGGTAGAATTTTTTCTGAGGGACCGTGGAATTGCCACCAATCAAAAAACCAATTGGGAAGTCCATTATTGAAGACTTCTGGGCATACCTTAATGAACCAAGTATGCTTCCTCCTACTGTTTTCATATAACAGCGCATTTGAAAATGCCTGGATATAATCCCAAAAGGTGTATTTAATTATACCCTGGTTAATAAATAATTCTTTCTCTTTTAATGAAGAGATACCCCATTCCTCAATTGAAATGATCTTTTTAATTATGATCCTACTATACGCGAAATTCATTTTTTCGTGCGTATTAGCTTCATTATGCTTAACCTCTGCAGAACCAGAGCTTATGAGTAAATTCTCATAAAAAGACCTGTTCTTGTAAGAACCAGCAGGATATGAGGCCACATCCAAATACCTCTGGAACAATTTCCAGGGCTGATCTCTCCATTTGAGATCGGACTTCTCAAGAACCAAAATTGGGTCCTTGGCAGATTTCTGCTCAAAGGTGACAAGGCTATCCTCATCAACCACGGTTTCAATATGAGCAGCCACATTAACATAAGAAGGTCTTTTATTAGATCCTTCGGCTTGGGATTGGGCTTGGTTGGATGAAGAGCTAGAAGATTTATTTTCTTCTGCTGCTTTAGTTTGCTGGAATTTCATAAATTCGGCTAGCAAATTTGGGTCTGTGAACATTGGATCACAAAAATATTGAGGAAATTGGGTGGCTTGACCAAAAGAACGGTCAGAAGAAGCTTCTATTAGCTTCATTTTGCCATGTTGTATTAATGGCGGCTTAGGAACATTAACATTTCTGCCTCTTCCTCTATTGGAAGAACCACGCCATCCTCCTCTATTGGAGAAAGGGGAATATCCAGCTTCCATTAGCCCTGCAAGAATTCTCTTGTTAAGAAGTCAGGGAGATAATTCTCATTCCCTTTCTTATAAACAATTTTAAAATCAAAAGGGGCTAAATAAGCTTGCCACCTCGCAAACATTTGCTTTGAAACATTATGTTTAAAATCTTTATTAAACATGAATTGTGCAGCTTGACAATCAGTTTTTATAATAAAAAATTGATTATACAAGTCATCTTGAAATTTAAGAACACATTTTACTATAGCAAAAATTTCTTTGACTACAGTAGCATAATTAGACTGGCTTGAATTCCATTTACCAGAATAAAATCTAACAAGAATTTCCTGTTTATTACTAGGATTAACTTGTTTTAAAATACCACCAAAACCAATATCAGATGCATCAGTTTCAATGATTTTTTCCCAATTAGGATTAGATAACATAAGGCAAGGCAATTCTTTAACCCTATTCTTAATCCTAATTACAGATTGTGTGTGCTCATCATTCCAAGGCTTAGGCAATTTCTTAAGCCTATCATGTAAGCATGCAGTATCATTAGCAAGATTTTTATAATAAGGAGAAATGTAATTAAGACTCCCTAAAAACCTTTGCAATTGGGTTTTATCAAGAATAACATCAGGAAATTTAGATGCAAACTCAATACTCCTATCAATAGGTATGATATTACCTTTTTCAATGAAATGACCCAAAAATTTAATTTTGGTTTGACATAAAACCATTTTGGGTTTAGAAATGACCAGACCACTATTTATCATGACCTGTTTAAACACATGTAAATGTTTAAAATGCATTTCTATACTATTAGAAAACACCAATATATCATCGATGTAAACAATTATGAAATCACTATAAGGATTGAAGATATCATTCATAATCTTCTGGAATTCTGAAGGGGCATTCTTCAGACCAAAAGGCATAACATTCCATTCATATTGCCCAAAAGGAACATTGAAGGCAGTTTTAAACCTATCAGACTCAGCTATTTGAATCTGCCAATATCCAGATTTTAAATCAAATTTGGAAAAGATATTTGCACTGAATAATCTATCAAGCAAATCTTTTTTATTGGGGATTGGGTACTTAATCCATTTTAAGGCTTTATTAAGAGGCTTATAATTAATGACCAATCTAAGTGCACCACGTTCTTGCTCACTGTGTTTATTCACATAGAATGCAGTGCAGGACCAAGCAGACTTGGTAGGTCTAATTAACCCTTTATGCAATAAAGACTCTATTTCTTTTTTGCAGTAAACCAAAGTTTCACTATTCATTTGACACGGCCTAGCCTTAGTAGGGATACTACCATCAAATGAATCATCATATTGCAAATCAACAATATGCTTCTTTCTATCCCAAAAAGCATTTGGATGATCATTGCAAACAGAAACAATTAAACCTGTTTCAATTAAAGCAATTTTTTCCTTTAATTTAGGATTTTGCAATTGTTCATCTATATTAAGACTAACAATTTCTTCCTTAAGAAAATTAATTTGATTATTTTTATTAACAATCAAATCCTGAAGTTGATTCAGCATTCTGGAAAACGGTTCAGTTATAAACTGAAAAGTTAAATCTTTACCATTAAAGACTCCAGAAAAACCTTTTTCATTAACCATTTTTAAAGGAAATATTTTCTTTAAAAAGGGTGTACCCAAAATTATTTGGTTAGAAATATTTTTAACCAAAAGAAAACTCATTGGAATGCAACATTTATTTTTGCAAATAAAAGCATTGGGGAGTTTAAAACTTATATCTAGTTTTTCTCCATTAGCAGAACGAAGGACATGAGATGTTTTCTCAAAATACCTAGTAGGTATTAAACCTTCCTGAATGCAATTTAAATCTGCACCACTATCAACTAGTGCAGTAAATTCTTTTGAAAAACTATTTCCAATTAAAAGCTTTATTTTAATTAACCATTTCTGAGAAGTAACTACCTCTAATTTAGATAGAAAATCATCAGACAAATTATTAAACTGAAAATTATCAGGCACATCAAACATATCATTCAATTTGAACATAGACAAATTAGGCTTATTAGGGGAATTGGGGACAGGGAAAACAGGTAGAGAAGCAGGCAAAGAGGAAGGCACTATTTGCTTTCCTTGAGCAATCTCTATTTTCCTAATTCTATCCTCAAGAAATCTATTATTTCTTTTCAATTCATTAATCTCATTTTTAAGACTAATAACCTCTTTATTAAGGTCAGCAATAGTAGTAGGTGAGCTATGCTTATTCCTACTTTCTAGCATTTTGTACACCTCTGTCATTGAGTATGGTTCACTATTACCACCTATCCTATTTTCATTAATAGAATTAGAAGTACTAGGTTCATCACCTATGCTATCAATGATTTTAGATCTAAGAATTGGATCCTTAATCATTTTTAACAATTCAAAAGCGCTATTATCAGAAATAACATTAATAACACCTTCATTAAATTGTGCCATAATATGATTGACATTCATATCAGATTCAGAACTACTATGTGCAGAATCAGAATCAGTAAAATTATCAGTTCCATCACAATCAGATTTCATGCAATTCAAAGCATTATTGAAATCAGAGAATGCATGATCAGAAAAATCATTATCTTCTTCATCAGAAGATTCAAGCATCAATTTGCACAAAACATCCTTGATATTATCATCAATATCTAGGCTCCTAATTTTTTCTCTCATTTTACACTTATCAGCATAATGTCCTATTTTACCACATTTCCAACAGGCACCATGCTTTCTAAATTTTCTAAACATTTTTCTTTTATCAGAATCATGTTTATCTTTTCTCAATTTTTTCTTTTCCAATTTTTGAGAAGACCTAGCCCTATGTGACCTATGTCTACTCTTTTTATCAGGTTTGGATTTACCTTGTGGTTTATTATCAATTAGTTTAGGATTCTCCATCCCAAACTGACCACAGAATTGACCTAACTGTTGTTTTTCAGCTAAGTTATTCTTTTTTATTTGTTGGTTCAGTTTTATCTCATTACATAAACCTAAACCTTCTTGGATGCAAGTTGCAATTAACTTACCATAAGTGCATTTGTCATAGTCTATACTAGACTCATTCTGCCTAAGAGTTTTTCTAACCCTTTCCGCAAATAACGAAGGCAGACCATCTATAAATTTAGATTTCCAGTGGGTACTATTAACCTCTGGGAGTTCCATTACTCTAGACATAAAAGTATCCTTGTACCACCTAAAAGAAGTGAGACTCTGACACTTTAAACCATTTAACAGGGTCCTAATATACTCATTATTATTAGTCCACCTGCCAGTAAAATGCTCAATAATAGTAACAATTAAAGTATACACAGCATTTTGATTATCTGTGTTAGATGATCCTTCCTGTTCTAATTTAACAGCTCCTAGGATTTCATCTTTGCTAGCACTTGTTAAATAATTATCCCACCAGCCTTTTATTTGACCAGTGAACCCAGCCACAATCATTTGGGCTACACTTCTGTCATCATTGCCATTATTCTTACAGATAGTAGAATACATAAGCATGCGATGCACAAGATTGTAAATATGACGTTCAGCAAAACCATCTAAATTCCATTCATAGATATGTTTGCCAGAAAACGAATTATTGGTAATTAAATCCTGTTCCTCATGCAAAACATCAATTGGGGAGGGACGAGGATAATAATAAGTCCTTAGTGTAGGCCTATCAGCATACCTAAGTTTATTAACTTCTTCATTAACCTGTTTGATATATGAACTATCATCTAGGTTATCATCAATTACCGAAATATTTAAATCAGAAAACTTTTTATTGATAAGTTTTTCTAATTCAGATAAATTCCTGAGTTTGAAATCATGGATCTCAGGGGGAGGTTGAATTGTTGGCATTGAAATAATTTCAGTTACCGGGGTGATAGAAACAGATTTTTCCAAAATCATTTTCTTCATTTGATTAACCTGTTCTTCTAAATCACCTATTAATTTATTGGTTTTATTAACCTGGTTTAAAATTAAATTGAGCCTATTATCAAGCCCAATTCGAAAGGGATCAGCAAAAGGAGGCATCGTCAATTTTGGGTCTAGCCTCTGAAAAAATTCGTCGGCGCAAAGGTAAAATGTCCAAGGCCGATCTGATGAATGAAGTCTTCAAGATGGTCCAAGAGCAAGTAGGACAGTTTGAAGATAATAGCTCAGACACTGAGGAAGATAACTCCGCCAGTGAGACTGCATCAATGAGCTCCAAATCTGCTTCAAGAGTTGAAGATTTTCAAGAAGCTCAAGATCCAGAGGATAATATTCCTTCTGACGAAGCTGTCAGGAAATTCATCTCTGACATGGAGCAACAAAATAAGTTGTAATTGATGTAATTGATTAGTGAAGCAAATAGTTGCTTCTGGGTAAAAAAATAGTGCAGGTAAAACAAATAGTGTTTTCACTGTGCACTTTCCAAAAAGTGAATAGTAAATCACTGTTCACTTTTGACTTTCGGTAAAGTAAATAGTACTTTACTGTTGGTCACTGTTGCGGATTCGAAAATTTTGAAGTCCGCACAGTACCATTCTTTTGTTTATAAGTAGACGTTAGGTTCATTTGTAAAGGGAGCTTTCGCACGCATACTCTCTAGAATTTTCTTACTCTTTTGTAATCTGATATTTTGTAATAGTTGAATTGTAATTAATATAGTTTTAAATTTGTAAATTAAAGAAGAGAAGAGGAAGGAAAAATTTTCCTTCAGTTCGTGGTGTCCGAAGAGGTATTCCTTCTCGCCCCCCCTTTTTAATTGTGGTTTTCCCTAGCCTAATGCAAGGCTAAGGGGTTCAGTGTTAAATAGACATGATAAAGATGTTGTTTGTTTAAATCATGGTTAATCAAGTAGTTTGGACTGTGATGTAGGTATTTGATTTCGATTTACGTTTATAAATCATTACCCTGATGCTGTTATCCGGATCTCTCCCCTTTCGGGTTCTAAGTACCTTGACCACTGAATAGATTTGTTGTCCCTTGTTTGCCCTTGTTAGCCGGGGTTGGCGTTTGTGGGCTTTGGACGGAACCGATCTATTTCAGTTCTGGAAAGAACTTATGTGTTTGATTCTGGTCGGAAAGAAAAATGTATTTTCCCTCCCCAGGATACATTTCATGTTGAAGGATCAAAGGAAATTCCTTTTGCTGATCCCTTTCGAATTTTTCTTTGTAAACCTGGGTCATTAAGTTTACATTATCAAGGGTCTCTTTTCCTTCAATTCGCTTTGTATTTTTATCGAACTGAAGCATCTTATTCCACCATTTGCAATAATATGTTCTTTGCAAACATGGATTCTTGAACTGATTTACCCCAACTTCTGGACACCATTTCCATATCCATGGGATACCAAATTCTGAATAAAATTGAAACGAGGCTCTATCACTATCCTCTTCCTGTAATAAGGACGGTGCATATTTTTTCCATTCCTCAAATCCCCTTCTGAATTGATCTGGTAGAATTTTTTCTGAGGGACCGTGGAATTGCCACCAATCAAAAAACCAATTGGGAAGTCCATTATTGAAGACTTCTGGGCATACCTTAATGAACCAAGTATGCTTCCTCCTACTGTTTTCATATAACAGCGCATTTGAAAATGCCTGGATATAATCCCAAAAGGTGTATTTAATTATACCCTGGTTAATAAATAATTCTTTCTCTTTTAATGAAGAGATACCCCATTCCTCAATTGAAATGATCTTTTTAATTATGATCCTACTATACGCGAAATTCATTTTTTCGTGCGTATTAGCTTCATTATGCTTAACCTCTGCAGAACCAGAGCTTATGAGTAAATTCTCATAAAAAGACCTGTTCTTGTAAGAACCAGCAGGATATGAGGCCACATCCAAATACCTCTGGAACAATTTCCAGGGCTGATCTCTCCATTTGAGATCGGACTTCTCAAGAACCAAAATTGGGTCCTTGGCAGATTTCTGCTCAAAGGTGACAAGGCTATCCTCATCAACCACGGTTTCAATATGAGCAGCCACATTAACATAAGAAGGTCTTTTATTAGATCCTTCGGCTTGGGATTGGGCTTGGTTGGATGAAGAGCTAGAAGATTTATTTTCTTCTGCTGCTTTAGTTTGCTGGAATTTCATAAATTCGGCTAGCAAATTTGGGTCTGTGAACATTGGATCACAAAAATATTGAGGAAATTGGGTGGCTTGACCAAAAGAACGGTCAGAAGAAGCTTCTATTAGCTTCATTTTGCCATGTTGTATTAATGGCGGCTTAGGAACATTAACATTTCTGCCTCTTCCTCTATTGGAAGAACCACGCCATCCTCCTCTATTGGAGAAAGGGGAATATCCAGCTTCCATTAGCCCTGCAAGAATTCTCTTGTTAAGAAGTCAGGGAGATAATTCTCATTCCCTTTCTTATAAACAATTTTAAAATCAAAAGGGGCTAAATAAGCTTGCCACCTCGCAAACATTTGCTTTGAAACATTATGTTTAAAATCTTTATTAAACATGAATTGTGCAGCTTGACAATCAGTTTTTATAATAAAAAATTGATTATACAAGTCATCTTGAAATTTAAGAACACATTTTACTATAGCAAAAATTTCTTTGACTACAGTAGCATAATTAGACTGGCTTGAATTCCATTTACCAGAATAAAATCTAACAAGAATTTCCTGTTTATTACTAGGATTAACTTGTTTTAAAATACCACCAAAACCAATATCAGATGCATCAGTTTCAATGATTTTTTCCCAATTAGGATTAGATAACATAAGGCAAGGCAATTCTTTAACCCTATTCTTAATCCTAATTACAGATTGTGTGTGCTCATCATTCCAAGGCTTAGGCAATTTCTTAAGCCTATCATGTAAGCATGCAGTATCATTAGCAAGATTTTTATAATAAGGAGAAATGTAATTAAGACTCCCTAAAAACCTTTGCAATTGGGTTTTATCAAGAATAACATCAGGAAATTTAGATGCAAACTCAATACTCCTATCAATAGGTATGATATTACCTTTTTCAATGAAATGACCCAAAAATTTAATTTTGGTTTGACATAAAACCATTTTGGGTTTAGAAATGACCAGACCACTATTTATCATGACCTGTTTAAACACATGTAAATGTTTAAAATGCATTTCTATACTATTAGAAAACACCAATATATCATCGATGTAAACAATTATGAAATCACTATAAGGATTGAAGATATCATTCATAATCTTCTGGAATTCTGAAGGGGCATTCTTCAGACCAAAAGGCATAACATTCCATTCATATTGCCCAAAAGGAACATTGAAGGCAGTTTTAAACCTATCAGACTCAGCTATTTGAATCTGCCAATATCCAGATTTTAAATCAAATTTGGAAAAGATATTTGCACTGAATAATCTATCAAGCAAATCTTTTTTATTGGGGATTGGGTACTTAATCCATTTTAAGGCTTTATTAAGAGGCTTATAATTAATGACCAATCTAAGTGCACCACGTTCTTGCTCACTGTGTTTATTCACATAGAATGCAGTGCAGGACCAAGCAGACTTGGTAGGTCTAATTAACCCTTTATGCAATAAAGACTCTATTTCTTTTTTGCAGTAAACCAAAGTTTCACTATTCATTTGACACGGCCTAGCCTTAGTAGGGATACTACCATCAAATGAATCATCATATTGCAAATCAACAATATGCTTCTTTCTATCCCAAAAAGCATTTGGATGATCATTGCAAACAGAAACAATTAAACCTGTTTCAATTAAAGCAATTTTTTCCTTTAATTTAGGATTTTGCAATTGTTCATCTATATTAAGACTAACAATTTCTTCCTTAAGAAAATTAATTTGATTATTTTTATTAACAATCAAATCCTGAAGTTGATTCAGCATTCTGGAAAACGGTTCAGTTATAAACTGAAAAGTTAAATCTTTACCATTAAAGACTCCAGAAAAACCTTTTTCATTAACCATTTTTAAAGGAAATATTTTCTTTAAAAAGGGTGTACCCAAAATTATTTGGTTAGAAATATTTTTAACCAAAAGAAAACTCATTGGAATGCAACATTTATTTTTGCAAATAAAAGCATTGGGGAGTTTAAAACTTATATCTAGTTTTTCTCCATTAGCAGAACGAAGGACATGAGATGTTTTCTCAAAATACCTAGTAGGTATTAAACCTTCCTGAATGCAATTTAAATCTGCACCACTATCAACTAGTGCAGTAAATTCTTTTGAAAAACTATTTCCAATTAAAAGCTTTATTTTAATTAACCATTTCTGAGAAGTAACTACCTCTAATTTAGATAGAAAATCATCAGACAAATTATTAAACTGAAAATTATCAGGCACATCAAACATATCATTCAATTTGAACATAGACAAATTAGGCTTATTAGGGGAATTGGGGACAGGGAAAACAGGTAGAGAAGCAGGCAAAGAGGAAGGCACTATTTGCTTTCCTTGAGCAATCTCTATTTTCCTAATTCTATCCTCAAGAAATCTATTATTTCTTTTCAATTCATTAATCTCATTTTTAAGACTAATAACCTCTTTATTAAGGTCAGCAATAGTAGTAGGTGAGCTATGCTTATTCCTACTTTCTAGCATTTTGTACACCTCTGTCATTGAGTATGGTTCACTATTACCACCTATCCTATTTTCATTAATAGAATTAGAAGTACTAGGTTCATCACCTATGCTATCAATGATTTTAGATCTAAGAATTGGATCCTTAATCATTTTTAACAATTCAAAAGCGCTATTATCAGAAATAACATTAATAACACCTTCATTAAATTGTGCCATAATATGATTGACATTCATATCAGATTCAGAACTACTATGTGCAGAATCAGAATCAGTAAAATTATCAGTTCCATCACAATCAGATTTCATGCAATTCAAAGCATTATTGAAATCAGAGAATGCATGATCAGAAAAATCATTATCTTCTTCATCAGAAGATTCAAGCATCAATTTGCACAAAACATCCTTGATATTATCATCAATATCTAGGCTCCTAATTTTTTCTCTCATTTTACACTTATCAGCATAATGTCCTATTTTACCACATTTCCAACAGGCACCATGCTTTCTAAATTTTCTAAACATTTTTCTTTTATCAGAATCATGTTTATCTTTTCTCAATTTTTTCTTTTCCAATTTTTGAGAAGACCTAGCCCTATGTGACCTATGTCTACTCTTTTTATCAGGTTTGGATTTACCTTGTGGTTTATTATCAATTAGTTTAGGATTCTCCATCCCAAACTGACCACAGAATTGACCTAACTGTTGTTTTTCAGCTAAGTTATTCTTTTTTATTTGTTGGTTCAGTTTTATCTCATTACATAAACCTAAACCTTCTTGGATGCAAGTTGCAATTAACTTACCATAAGTGCATTTGTCATAGTCTATACTAGACTCATTCTGCCTAAGAGTTTTTCTAACCCTTTCCGCAAATAACGAAGGCAGACCATCTATAAATTTAGATTTCCAGTGGGTACTATTAACCTCTGGGAGTTCCATTACTCTAGACATAAAAGTATCCTTGTACCACCTAAAAGAAGTGAGACTCTGACACTTTAAACCATTTAACAGGGTCCTAATATACTCATTATTATTAGTCCACCTGCCAGTAAAATGCTCAATAATAGTAACAATTAAAGTATACACAGCATTTTGATTATCTGTGTTAGATGATCCTTCCTGTTCTAATTTAACAGCTCCTAGGATTTCATCTTTGCTAGCACTTGTTAAATAATTATCCCACCAGCCTTTTATTTGACCAGTGAACCCAGCCACAATCATTTGGGCTACACTTCTGTCATCATTGCCATTATTCTTACAGATAGTAGAATACATAAGCATGCGATGCACAAGATTGTAAATATGACGTTCAGCAAAACCATCTAAATTCCATTCATAGATATGTTTGCCAGAAAACGAATTATTGGTAATTAAATCCTGTTCCTCATGCAAAACATCAATTGGGGAGGGACGAGGATAATAATAAGTCCTTAGTGTAGGCCTATCAGCATACCTAAGTTTATTAACTTCTTCATTAACCTGTTTGATATATGAACTATCATCTAGGTTATCATCAATTACCGAAATATTTAAATCAGAAAACTTTTTATTGATAAGTTTTTCTAATTCAGATAAATTCCTGAGTTTGAAATCATGGATCTCAGGGGGAGGTTGAATTGTTGGCATTGAAATAATTTCAGTTACCGGGGTGATAGAAACAGATTTTTCCAAAATCATTTTCTTCATTTGATTAACCTGTTCTTCTAAATCACCTATTAATTTATTGGTTTTATTAACCTGGTTTAAAATTAAATTGAGCCTATTATCAAGCCCATACATACTCTCACCTAGCACATTAAGGTAAAGAGCAGCATAATTACCTTGTTTTACCAAGTTATTAAGATGACCAATTGTGACATTAAACTGACCACCTTCCAACAATTTATTGAAAGCAGTAAAAGGAATTTCCTTTGATCCTTCAACATGAAATGTATCCTGGGGAGGGAAAATACATTTTTCTTTCCGACCAGAATCAAACACATAAGTTCTTTCCAGAACTGCAATATATGGTTCCACATAAGTTACCACAAACCATGCAACAAAAGGCACTAATTGATTCTTTTCAGAAACGAATTTATAAAACTCTTCCTGAAAACCATTTTGTTGTTCTTTGGTAAAGTTTTCAAAAAACCATTTTCTAAAAACTTCCCATCTTTCTTTAAGAAACTCAGTTTTTATTAACTGACGAGCATTTGAACCTTTTGAAAAATCTATTTTTTCTTGATTCATTTAAAACAATTTTTTAAACGCGAGTATTTCTCACAGAAAAGTCCATTTCAGACTCAGTAAGTTCAACAGACTCATCGCTATTATTACGAGGAATACCATGAACAATGTTATTAGGAGAAATTTTTAATTTTTCAAATCTAGTTTCCAGATTATTATCTGACCTAGATTCATTAACTCTAGATGTAGACGCTCTAGTTATATTAGGCGATTCTACAACATAATCAATTGGATCAAACACAGAAAAAGAAGATCGATTGGATCTTGACGCATTGTGTGCAGTGTGTGCAGTGCGATCAATTGGTTTAAATTGAATAGAAACATCACCATCGGGCGTTTGAACTATTCTATCAATATCAGTCTGTATCACAGGCTGAATTGGAACAACATTTTCCATTAACCAATTATTAGGAAACTGAATTTCATTCCATTTAATTGGTTTCCTAGTTGTAATCTGAGACTTATTAAAATTAGATTCAATTAGAATAGTCTCATTTTTATCCAAATTCATAACCTTACACATTGGATTTAATGTAAAGCAAGGCTTAAAATAAACACGGTAACAAACACACATCACATCTGTACCGGGCATATAATTAAATCCATGCAACTTAACATTTAAAGTTAAAGCATGTAAGATATTTTCATCCATAATTGAAAGTGCAAGATTAGGATAAACATTAAAATAGACTGGACCATGGGCCAAACTAGATTGAATAACACCCATGATTGATTTTTTCCAGTCGAGATTACGCGCATCACGTAACACAGCAATAAAACTCTCTGGTAAATTATCCAGAGTCAAGGGCTTAAAAGCAACTTGAATTAAACCGATATGCAAGAATTTAAACTCAGATCTATATCTATCAATATCAGATCTGTGCAATAATTGTAAAGACATATCATCTTTATGAATAGGAATAATTTCCTCAGTTGTTTTAACAACTTGTTTAAAACTTATTTTTTCAAAAGTTCCGAATTGATAAATTACCTTCGGATCCACTTTTGGAATGGTCCATTTATTTAATAAATCCAAATTTTTTGGAAGATCTATTTCCTCCAGCTGTGAATTTTTAATTAAAGAGGATTTCCCTTTAAAAAAACTCATTTTAGGAAATAGTGTTAAATAAACAATCAAAAGATGTTCTTTATAAAACCATGGCTCCGATACATTGTCAGTATATTGTGAGTAGTATACATGTGTCATAAATTATCATAAATGAAAACTTTTGACATTAATTCTTGTTACTACTATTAAATCATATTGTCATAAAACAAAAACTTTTGTCATTTAAGATCTATTATTGTGACAAAATAAAAGTTGTTGTCACTTTATATATATTATTAGTGACATGCTTTATATTGTCACTTATTTTTAGTCACTAATATTACATTCTTTTGAATTAAAATCAATAAAATATTAGTGACGAGGGTTCGGAATATCCTCTGGGTCGATTCGGAAGGAATTTGGTCCAGTCCACCGGAATCTATTCAACCTTGCTACGATTGAAAGTTGAAGGGCGAGTCCTGCAACCACAAAGGAACGTCAGGCTAGCCGAGAGAGCCCTCGGCGTTGGCCTTCCGACGGTCAAGTTAGTATTCTGATGGAACAGGGGGGCTCGTGCTATAGAGTGAGGGCTTGAGTGTTAATAGTGGCATACCTTGTGAGAAGCTGGTCATGGTGTATTTATAGCCTTCTCCCGTAATCAATATGTCTGTCATGCCCCTGTTATGCATGAGAAGCTCTATCCCTTGTACGGGGACCTTTAAGTCATCTCACATGTTGGTATTATTCCAGGTGGCCTCGTTTCCCTCTTGTAGGGACAGAAAGGTACACTAGTGGCATGCCCTCTCCCTGATACGGCAGTATGGGGGGGGCATGCACCATTAATGCAGTGGCCTGCTGCCTGACAGTGTAATAAATACGGTAGAGCAAAGATAAGGTTTTGTACTCATTCGACCAACCTGGTCGACTCGATACCTTGTAGTCGCGGGAGGTCGACCATTGGGCTGACTATGGAGGTGCGGTGCCTTGATCAGGGTAGTTGACACAGTCATCCTGCTTTGAGTGGAATTGACGTGGAAAGTTGATCGCACTGGTGGACCAGGAGGGATGAAACAAGTTTATTGATGTATTCTTCGGTTAACAGCCTTGGAGCTGGGCCTATTGGGCCATCTTATATCATGAGTCCCCCCCACTCCCGAGTCCAGTTTGAGAGAATCGACAAGAGGGAGTCGGGAGTAGTTTCAATGAATGAGAATGGTCGGGTTAGTCGATGAGAGATCGGGGGATTCAACCGGGGCTTGGTGCATTTAATGCAGCAGTTACTGGGTTGGCAGGCAGAATGTCAAGCAATGGCTATGTCATTATTGTCGCCGCTTGGGGTTCCACGCATAGTGCCCTATAAATAGGCACGGTAAGAATTCTCATTTTTACTTTTACAGCGTTGCGTGAGGTTGAGTCAAGCATTTACTGAGCTTTGCATTGCACCTTTGATTACTTTATCAAATAAGTATTCTCGTTCCTCAGAGTGCCTTAACTACATTATGCTTTTAGAGTCTTTTTGCGCTAAAATATGTTAAGAGTTTTCGAGGGTGATGAGGGGAGTCATGGGGGCGACAATGAGGCAACGAGGTTGGATAGAGCTCCGACTAGCGGTGAAGAGGAGTCAAATGGTGGCTCTAGTAGTTCGTCAAGCAATGAGCATGCTACTACTGGGGTTGGGCCGAGTGAGCTTCTCATTTCTCAGGGCCGATTATTCACCCCTGAACACTATAGTGAGATTAGGTCGACCGTGGGGGAGGCTAATTTGGCTATCTTTAGGGGATTGTATCATGTCCCCGATGACTATGGTTTGATCGCTCTGGGGCCCTTGGGTAGAATGGACCAACCCCCCGAAGGGTGTATTACCATGTTCGAAGATGATCTTAGGTGTGGTCTCAGGTTTCCTTTAGCGAATGCTGTAGTCAACCTGCTACGAGGTCTGCAGTACTCGGTTACTTCCCAATTGCTTCTCCATTTTGTAAAGTTTTATCGTTTTGATTCACCTCAATAATCAGCCCCCCACATTTGCCAACTTTAGCAACCTCTTCGATCTTCCCATGTCCTGCAAGTCAGGTAGTAGCAAGGAGTCCAAGTTCTATTATTTAATAGCCCGTCCTCATCGGAAGTTCTTTGTGACCCCGGCTTTGTCGTTTGGTCAAAGGTGGAAGAATAGGTTTTTTTATGTCCTGTCACCAGAGGGATGAGCTTTAATATTCCCAGAGGTTGGATGAAGGGGCACATCGAGATGCTAGGGAACCTGACCCCAACCTGGCCAAATACTTTCGTGAGGGACCTGGTTAAGTTTGCTCAGATGGAGGCATCTAGCTTTATCGAGGATAGAAATCTCGTGCTGGCTGGCTTGTCGCTTGCCCAGCTCGACTTGCCCGCAGATGCTTACTTAGGTAGATATCTATATGAGCTTTGTTTGTTGTTATGCATGCATGATTATGATCGTATCTTATTGTTTATTTACTTTGGCCCTCGCAGATCGAGAAGATATTATGAATCGAACATGCTAACAATCTATTGCTCATGCCGAAAGAACAGGGAGAATTGTGAGTGGTGCGCGGATGCAGGTGCCCCACAAGAGGCTCATCGAGAGCTAGCCATTCCACCACCAGTCGTAGCCCTTCCCATCGCCGCTGTTGCGTCGTCCCCCAGCTGTAGTCCGACTGGTCGAGACAAGAGGCCCATCGTAGAGCAGGGTGGGCTTGCTCCAAAGAGAGCCAATCAAGGTAAGGGCAAGGCTCGGGCTGCAACAAGGTTCAATTTGTTTGGGCCCCAAACGATAGGGCTTGCTACTGAAGGTGTTAATGGCTGGTTTGCTCATTTTAGACCAGCGTAAGATGATGGAGAAAATCTAGGGTGTTGCGATGAAAGCCTTGGCGTATCACAGTAACATGGTAAACTTTTGGTCGAATCGTATCTTATATTTGCTGTAAGTATATTTACTATACTGATGTGAGAGTCGCTTTCATAGGTTGGCTAGCTAGGGTATCACATGTTCTACAGGTCGGAACTAGCCCTCAATTAGGTTGATCAACTGCAGGTAGAATACAAGGAGATGGATACCACAAATGTCACGCTCGAGTGTGCCCAAATGGAAGTTGAGCGGTTGACGAAGCAGTTGGAAGATGTGAACTCGCAGCTCATGACGAAAGATGCTAATCTGATAGCTGCGATGACTGCTAGGAGTACGGCTTACGAGCTTTTGAAGAAGGCCCAGGTAGAGGTGCAGTGTTACTATGACAATGGCCGAGCGCATGGGTATGAAGCTGCTTTGTAGTTTGCTCATCGGGAGTTTAAGCAGATGCTGCCGAGAGTTCGACGGAAGCGGTGCAATAGTTCATGCTGACATCGGCCTTCATGGATGCTAGCGTCGTCTTCTCCCTCGACAATGCTAAATACGCATTCAATAAGGCCATGCGGTAGTTGTAGTTTCTGGGATATAACATTAGCGCAGAGGATAAAGAGCGCTTAAACTACATGCTCGACAAACAGCTCCAAATGTATCACGAAGAGGAAGCCCCTGTCGAAGAGGCTACTGCCATCATTGGAGCCGCCACCGCCGCTGGAGTTGCATCTGCCTCTGGCCATGCACCGACTCCTCCCCTCCCCTCCTGCCATCCCCAAGCACCAGGCCCACGTTGAGGCGGTGACAATGGAGTTTGAGTTTGCCAATAATTTAGCATTCGACATGAGGTGAGGCAAAGTGAATGCAACCTAGTACTTTCCACCCCGCGAATACCTTTTTCTGGTGTATAAAGCGGGCCCATCGTGACCCCCAGGGCAAGACAAGGAGGAGACCCCTCGAGGCAAAGGGGAGGGGTCCAATCAAGTCTGAGGTTGAGTGGCCTCCATTGGATGATGCTTGAAGTCCTTTTTTATTTTTGAAAGTGCCTTTTGTAATCGGAACTGTTTAATGTTAATGTGATTTTTGGTTAAGCTCATCAATATTGGGAATTAATTCCCATTTTTTCCTGTTGATCAAATATCAACGTATTATATTGCGCTTAATGACTTCCGTGGCTTAGTGTTAATAATTCTATATGATCGATTTTAATTTGCTCGACTTAAAAATTTACTTGAATTGATTTTTTGCTTGATCGACTTAAAAAAAAGAACTTGTAAAATTTGAAATATGCCAAGTCTTTACTTGTTAATGTCGTAAGTGTTGTTTACTTACGCTTTTGCTATCGCTTAGGCTGAATTGATCAGCCTTATCGAGTAGGTTCGTTCAATGAGCTGCATGATTTATAATCTCATGGCTTGAAGCTGCTTTGGTGGCGAAGGCTTGGAGCTTATTAGATGGTTGACTGCAGGGTCGACCGTGAACGGTCATGCCGTTTGATTGGGGCTAGAAGAAGAGACCCTTATTCGATAGCTGGAAGCTACTAGTTGGTCGATCTTAGGTGGTTTACCTATTTAAGGACTTAGGCTAGCCAGCCTAAGGTTGGCGGTTTGAAGTCACTAGGCGGTCGACTTCGGGGTAGATTACAAACGATCAGATTGACGATTGGTGTTGGGGAGACTTTATTATACGGCTTGATGTCGCCGTCACATCAGTTACATCAAATGAATATGTTATTGAGCAAAATAATTAGGAACTTTATTAACACAGAACTGTAGAATAAATCTCATACATAGAATTTCCTTAAGTTAATAGCATTCCAAGGGTGCGGGAGCTCATTGCTACTCATGTCGGCTAGTCGATAAGCATTATTCTTCGCTACTTTAGTAACGACATAAAGCCCTTCCCATTTCGGGTCGAGTTCTTGGAGACCTCAACTTTTTTGAGGACGAGGTTACCAACTTTGAAGCTCCGCGGCTGAATCTTTTTGTTGTAGTAGTCGGCCATCTTTGACCGATATCTTTGGATCATAGAGAAAGCCTGTTGGCGCAACTCATCGATGGTCTCTAGGTCGAGTTCCCTTTTTGAGGAATTCGTGATCGGGTTAAAATGTATCACCCAAACTATATGCTATATTAGTTCGATCGGGATTACCACTTCAGACTCGTATACCAGATTATAAGGGCTGTGTCCTGTCGTTGTTCTCGGGGGGTGTTCGGTACACCCACAATACTCTTGGTAGGTCGTCTGCCCAGGTCGCTCCGGTTCTTGTTATCTTTACCTTTAGGTGGTTGAGCACTATTTGGTTCGTCACTTCGGTTTGGCCGTTAGCTTGGGGGTTTCCTACCGAGATAAAGTGTTGGCGAATTCCCAAGTCTTCGCACCAATTCCTTGTGTGTCTGCTTTGGAATTGGGTCCCATTGAGACCGAACCAACAAATTATATTTTTCTATATGAAGCTTTTGATGGCGGCGTCGGTTATCTTAAGGACTGCTTCCGCCTCTACCTATTTGGTGAAGCATTCCACTGCCACGATGATGAACTTAATTTGACCCATCATTTTTGGGAGGGAATCGACGATGTCGATTCCCCATTGGTCAAATGGCCAGGTGATCAGGATGTTCACCATTACTACCGCAGGTTGATGAGATATGTTTGAATGAACTTGGCATGATGGGTACCGCTTGGTGAAATCAACGACATCCTTGAGCAGTATGGGCTAGAAATACCCGTATCGGATGATCTTGTGGGCTAGGGCACGGCCGCCGGAGTGATTACCGTAGATGCTCGAATGGACCTCGTGTAGAACGTCTCGAGTCTGATCAGGATCCAGGCACCTCAGTGGTAGACCCAAGATCGATCTCCTGTATAGCAACATATGCTCGTCTAAGGTGAATTTGGCTACTAGGCTTTTGAGTTGACACGGCTCGCCCTTGTCCTCTGGCACAATCCCTTGTCGAAGGTAGAGTTTAATTGTGTCCTGCCAAGAGGGATCTGCTTTCTCGACACTCCCCACCAAGTCCTGGTCGGTGCGATTTATGGAAGGTTTGTGCGCGACCAGGAATATATTTGTTCTATCTCCAGTTCCTTTAGTTGAGCTGGCGAATTTAGACAGGGCGTCTGCACTTTCGTTTTCTGATCGAAGTACTTGGTTCAGAGTGAACTTTGTGAACTGCTGGCGTAACCTCATCACCTCAGCCAGGTACTTGGTCATTGTAGATTCTTTGGCTTCGAAATTGCCTTCAGCCTGTTCAGTGACTAACTCAGAGTCGGTAATTGCTGCGAGCTGCTCCACTCCCCGGTCCACCGCCATTCTCATACTCGCGAGGAGGGCCTCATATTTTGCTTCGTTGTTCGTTATGGGATAATCGAGCCTAATAGCGAAATCATATTCCTCTACGAGTGGGGAGCGGAGTGAGATACCTACCCCCCTGCAGTTGCCGAGCTATCCACATGCAAGGTCCAGACGAGGGAACTATGGTCAAAAGGCTTCCGAAGGTCGAACCTTTCTGCGATGAAGTTCGCTAACACCTGTACCTTTATAGCTATGTGGGGCTGGAAGCTAATGTTAAACTCGCCAAGTTCAATGGCCCATTTAGTGAGTCATCTAGATGAGTCTGGTTTAAATAGCACCTACTTCAGTAGCTAGTTGGTTAATACCATGATGAAATGCGACTGGAAATAAGGCCTCAACTTCTTCGCCGCCGTGACCAGAGTAAGTACGAATTTCTCGATCTCCAGGTAGTTGAGCTCTGGGCCCTGCAGTGATTTGTTGCAGTAGTAGACCGATCGGCATGCTCCGCCCCTCATTGAGACCAAAACCGAGCTAATCGATGTCGACAATACTGCTAAGTACATATACAGGATCTCGCCCAAGTTAGGTTTGGTTAACATAGGCGGCGAGGATAGGTATTGCTTTAATTCTGTTAGGGCCTGGTCGTACTTGCCCGACCATCGGAATCCTGACTTCTTAGTGTTCCTGAGGATTTTGAAGAATGGCAATCTCTTATCGGCTAAACGCGCAATGAACCTCCCCAGGGCAACGATTCGTCCGACCAGCCACTGTACATCCCTGATCGTTTGAGGGGGCTCGATGTCTAAGATTACTTGAATTTTTTGAGGGTTCTCCTTAATGCCTATATGGCTAACCAGATAGCCTAAGGATTTGCCTCATCAAACTCCAAAAGTGTACTTGTTGGGGTTAATCTTTAATAGGCTGTTCCTACATTTTTAAGCCCAAAAGGCATTACCAGAAAACAATAAACCCCATTGGGCACGACAAAAGACGTCCTGTCTCTGTTCTCGAGTGCCATGAATATTTGGTAATACCCTTGGAAGGCATCCATCATACTTAATAGTTCACAACCAGTAGTAGAATCGACTAGTAAGTCTATACGAGGCAGGGGGAAAGGATCTTTAGGGCAAGCTTTATTGAGACCAGTGAAATCGTTACACATACGCCATTTTCCCTCATTTTTGGGGACCAAGACTACATTACAAAGCCAACTAGGGTATTAAATTTCCACAATATATCCTGCTTCCAATAGCTTGTTGACTTCATCTTTGATGATTTGGCTTCTTTCGGCATTGAACGTCCTGGTCTTCTGCTTCACCTGCTTGTATGAGGGGTCCACGTTGAATCTGTGAACAATGACGCTGGGGTCAATTCCTTGCAGGTTGAAAGCCTTCCATGCGATTACGTCGATGTTCTTACAAAGGAAATCGACCATGAGGCATTCCATGCGGTTGCCGATATCGCTGCCGATCCGGGTAGTCTTGCCAGGGTTTCCCAGTTCGAGCTCAATGGTCTTGAATTCGCCCACGGGTTCAAGCTTGGTATCTTTGAATTTTTTCTTCTTGACTCGCTGTTTCCCTTCAAGTTCCGCTACTGGGACGTCTCCCAAAGGGTTCAGTTTGGGTCGAGTTTTATGCTTAGTGGCCTCGATCGAAATGGTGTAGCATCGCCATGCCTCTTTGATGTTACACCGAAGCTCTCCTGTGCCAGAGGAGGTCGGGAACTTAACTTTCATGTGATAGGTTGACACCACTACTCGTAAATCATTCAAAGTCGGCCGCCCTACGATTGCATTTTATGCGAAAGGCACATCGACGATCAGGTAGCTAACCATAAGGGTTCTCCTTCTCGGGGCTTCTCCGAATAAAGTGGAGAGGCTGATGGATCCTTTTGGCATGGTCTCTGTTCCACCAAATCTGACCAGTAGAGTCTTAACGGGCTCAAACTTTAATTTTTCTAGTTTTATTCTCTGCAAGGTGGATAGAAAGATAATGTTTGCCAAACTGCCATTATCGACCAGAACTTTTTGGACCTCGAAGTTTGCTATCTCTATGGAGATGATTGGGGGACAGTCTAGTTGGCTATCTGTTTCTTAATCGTTGAGGTGCGCAAGGTCTTCTTCTGATAAGGAAATTGGTTCTGCGCTCGTGGAGATTTGGAATACTGTTTTGACCATCGAAGAGTTGGTCGACTCCAGCCTTCTTTGGTCTCTGCTTTCTGGCCGGCTTGGAGTCCCCCCTAGTGGGGCCACTAGCTATGGTGTCGATGACCCCCCTGATGGGTAGACGGGGATCATGGGCGGCCTTTTTCCCCCTGTCTTTTTTTTTTGGGCTGATCGATTGTTTTCTTCAGGGAGTCTGGTTGGTTGCCCTTTAATCCTGCCTGACGCTTTCATCCACAAATTTCTAGAGATGGCCCTTCCTGATTAGCCGCTCGATCTCGTCATGGAGGTTGAAATAGTCCTCTATGTTGTGCCCTTTCTGTCGATGAAAGTGGCAGTACTTCTTGGACCTTCTTATCGCTTCAGTCTCAACTAGTTTCCTGGGCCTTTTCAGGAGGTTGTCATGCTTGATGGCGAATAGCACTTCTTTCCTCGGAAGGTTAAGCTGAGTGTATTCATGGAATCGTTTGATGGGAGACCAACGACCATCTTTTTGCTAGTGGTCATCTTTCTCCTTTGCGTTTCTCTTTTTGACCTCCAAGTTGCCATATTTCAACCTGTTCATGTCCTCTTGCGTCATATACCTCTCTGTGAGGTCAAGCAACTCCTCCATCGACCTCGGCCTTTCCTTGACTAAGGCATTCGCACATTCCTTGTGGCAGAGTCTAGGAAAAGCACATCAATCAGAAACTCGATTCGCGGGCTGTAGATTTTTCGAACCTCCGTGTTGAATCTGGTGAAGAAGTCATGAAGAGACTCCCCCTCGTTCTGTTTAACCGTGTGCATGTGAGTATGGAGGAGTTCTGCTTTCCTCCAACTAGCAAATTGGCGCAAAAATTTGTCACATAACTGATCATATGAGTAAATTGACGTTGGTTCCAGCTTTACAAACCAATCCAATGCCAGGCTTTGGAGAGTGGTCAGCAACATCTTGGCATAGATGTACTCATTGTGGCCATGGAGCTACATTATATGTTCGAACTGGAGGAGATGTTTATTTGGGTTCGTCGATTCGTCATATCGAGGTAGGCCTGTTGGGACCTTGGCGTCGATGGCTATCCGCTAGTTGATAATTTCCTGCACGAAGAGCGATTCCCTCTCCCGTCGAAATTGGGGAACCCCTTCATACTAGTGATTCCTATCAGTGTTTCTCCTTGGTAGCTCATCTATTCACCTATTCAACTGTTGAACTTGATGGGAAACTTCTTCCCACTCCTCCTTCTCAGCCTGGCTGAGATTTCTGCTCAGTGGGGGCTTGAGGTGCTTGACCCACTCTTATTGCGGGGCTCAATTAGGCTGAGTACCGTAGTCAACGGAGTCTGCTACTTCCTCACGGAGGATAAGTTAGGGCTCTTCTCGTGGGGGGCGCCCCGGGTTGTCATTACGTTGGTGAGGGAGTCGCCTGACCTCCTCTCGACCTCTGTCCTTCTTGTGAGGCCTTTTCTCCTGCTGAGCAGGTTGCGAGGTAACACTAGCCGCCGACCCAGGTTGAAGGGTGTGACGATTTAGGGCGGCAGAAAGCTGTACTGAAATTTGGGCTGATATTTGTTCATTGATCAACTGCATCAGTTGCGGTATGGTCAAATTAACCATCTAATCGGCTTGAGCATTGGGTCCAGCCGCGCCCTGCTCCGTGGCACGTATTTCTTTGAGGGGTGGAGAAAGAGGTGTTGGGGACTTCCGATTCTCTTCCCGCTTTGAGGTAGCTCGCCTGGTGTTCACCATTTTTCTTTTTTCTCGGTTGCAAGCTTAGAGACTCTTCCCACAGACGGCGCCAAAATGATGAGGGTTCGGAATATCCTCTTGGTCGATTCGGTAGGAATCTAGTCCAGTCCACCGGAATCTATTCGACCTTGCTACGATTGAAAGTTGAAGGGCAAGTCCTGCAACCACAAAGGAACGTTAGGCTAGCCGAGAGAGCTCTTGGCGTTGGCCCTCCGACTGTCAAGTTAGTATTCTGATGGAATAGGGGGGCTCGTGCTATAGAGTGAGGGCTTGAGTGTTAATAGTGGCATACCTTGTGAGAAGCTGGCCATGGCTTATTTATAGACTTCTCCCATAATCAATATGTCTGTCATGCCCCTGTTATGCATGAGAAGCTCTATCCCTTGCATAGGGACCTTTAAGTCATCTCACATGTTGGTACTATTCCAGGTGGCCTCTTCTCCCTCTTTTAGGGAATGGGGCACGCGCCTTTAATGCGGTGGCCTGCTGCCTGATAGTGTAATAAATGCGGTGGGGCAAAGGGAAGGTTCTGTACTCATTCAACCAACTTGGTCGACTCGAGACCTTGCAGTCATGAGAGGTCGACCACTAAGCTTACTACGGAGGTGCGATGCCTTGATCAGGGTTGTCAACACAGTCGTCCTGCGTTGAGTGGAATCGACGTGGAAGTTCGATCCCATGGGTGGACCAGGAGGAAGGAAACAAGTTTATTGATGTATTCTTCGGTCGACAACCTTGGAACTGGGCCCATTGTGCCTTAGAGTTGGGCCTATTGGGCCATCATATATCAATTAGTAAAGACAATTTTTTAATTTATACGACTAGACTTAGTTTATTATGATCTTAAAATAAAAAATTAATTTAGATTTATAAGCTCATTTTTAAAAAAATTTATTAAATGATTTGTAAAAATGTTATAAAATGTCTTACATTTTAATAGAAATTTTGAAGAGTTTATAAGTTTTATCTAAGCCTCTCGCTTATTTAAATTTTAGATAATTAAGGTAACTTTTCAATAGTTTGTATATAATCATGTATCGACTAATTAAGACAAGTTATCTATTTTACATAAGAAACCACCATAGGTCATAATATTTATGTTGGAGTTATCAAGTTAAAATTTGATTGAACAAAGTCTACGGGAAAAGTGGAGTACAATTATTTCAGCTTGCGTATTGGCAGGAGTCATGAGTTATGTGCTGAATTAATTTATAAGCATATCAGGCAATTGGGTCATAATTTGGTCCCAATGTATACTACAAGGGCAGATAAACTGATTGGGCCGCCTCTTCCTCCTAGGTAATAGGTAGGCGCACTGTTTTATGTGACGAAATTTATAACACGTGGTAACATTGGACTCATCCTTCCACTATATACGTACGTTGTCCACTTTGGACTTCGATACCAAAGAATTATTCACATAATAATAATAATAATAATAATAATAATAATAATAATAATAATATGGTCCCTCAACCAATAATGCTGTTTCAAAATTTTGTAAGTACGAAATTTTGAGTTTTAAATTCCATTATAGATACTTGTGTTTTATTTCACTCTGTAATGCTGTGAGAATGGCTCTTGTAAGTGTAACACAATTTAAAATTAAACATTTCTCATGCAATTGATTTAAATAGCTTATAGTCCTAATGCAACATTGGGTGCCTCATTGACTCTTCTTTCTTCTTATCATATTCTATAATTTTTTTCACAGTGTTGTGATCACATTAAACTATAGGACTTGATCACGCATTGGATAGTGATCATGAAATAAGTCTTATAAAGTTGTGATCTTAAATCTTTCAAGTTATATGATCTTACAAGACATGACATCTAAGATCCGCATAGACTTGTACTAATGATGCATAAATCCAAGGGTTGGATGTTGCTCCATTTCATGAGCAATCACATATGAGATATGGATGCATGTTAATGAGTGTTTGTTATTGGGTGTTTGTTACAGAACAAGGCACTGAAGGCCCATCCGAAAAATCTACTAGATAGTCGAAGTGGCAAGTCGGTAGTGGCAAGTTCTCTAACTTACGATAGTGCATATTATTAGTCATTTGACTTAAGGATCCATGATAACCTTGTGTTTGATCCTTTTGCTTTGACTCTTCTTTGGTTACTTAGCGGGCCACTCGGATAGAGATTGGGCATGACCTACTAGAGATGGAAGTTTGTGACATCCAATAAGAAATCCGACTCCTCGTTTTTGTGAAGGGTGATTGCATCTCCTATATATTTTATAATGATCGATTTTAAGAAATTCTTGCCCAATTTTAGAAAGTATTGTGGCCTAGGTGATCTTTGTGGTCTAATGAATCATATTCGTCTAGTGTCTCTCGACCCAACCTTTATGGGGGATTGGGCAATATGGATTTAAGGACTGTTTAAAAATCCCATATGAAGCCCACATTATAAAGTTAGGCTGGGAATTCTTTTCTCAAACACGACTCATTTATGGGCCCAAGTGTATAAGAAAAGTAGTATATATCCAAATTACGATTTCTTTCTTACAAGCAAAAATACTACAGGCCCATCATGGTTGGATGTGGGAAAATATTTGTAGAATTATGCTGGTTATCTATTATTAATGTTGGTCTATCAAAGCATAAATTCTGGAGAAGTTTGATTTCATCATTGTTTACTTAATGGTAGAGATGCGATTATAATTGTTAGATTCTAAGTGGTGTATGCTTGTACAGTCAATAATATAGTCATTCTTATTACTGAAGGACAGAAGCAAAGAATTCCACAAGAAACATGAACTCATATGCTGTACCAACGTTTCATTAGAATTCTCTTTTAAGGCTTTATTTGTCGTTCTGTGGTGCTCGTAAGTATTAAAAAATAATTTTTTAAGATACAATGACTTTTCTTGGTACAAGGCAACATCCAATAAATATGAAAAATGAACCGAACCTGAAACTCTTGCTTCAAACTGAAATTTGAACAATGAGTGTGTACTAGTGTAGTGCTCAAACGAATACTAGTATGTTTATTGCTAGTATTTGACTTGATTCTAGACACTCTCATATGTAGGTTATGACATGATTCTATGCAAGAAAGTAACAATTGATGAAAGGGATGTGATTCTTAACTCCAAAAGTCATAAACCAAGATTGGTTAGTTAAGGGATGCATGAATCAGATACAACAAACCAGTCGGTAGGAAACATAACTCTGAATGAAATTAATATGTCAGTGTCACAATCAATTAACAAAAATAAATAATTATTTTAATTAAATTTGATTTGTGACTCTGCTCGCACACCATTCCCCACCTTTAACCAACTGACCAAATTACCAGCACGTGCATTGGCTTTGGATAGAATCCATAAGCATGTAAGTTTTCTCCGTTTCAGTACCCCCTTTGCGGATCAGACCTTCTATTTTTGTGTTCCATCTTCTGTTGCAAATCATGGATTGCCGCCACATGGACAACTAGGAGATGGCACAATTGGAGAGACTTAAATAGAGACCCAACATACCTTTCAATTTCATATGGAAACTTCAAACCTGTTGGAAATACAGGGATGGAGATTGAGATGGAAATCAAAAGTGATGGAAATCAAAGCAAATACCAAAAAGGAAAAGAAGGAAAAAAATTCAACTGTCAATCTTTCTCCTTGGCATCCAAGAAATGCAGCAGCAACTGTTGTGAATATTGTGTGATTTGTGCCAAATCATAGAAATAGAATAAAATAATCATTATTGTCATAACTCTATAAAATTGTGACTTAGAAAGTAATAAACTAATCAGCATAAAAGTATTATGAAACTCAACACTTGATCAATGGTGGGTCACGATACTTGTCACTGTCCTAAATCCATGATTGTCTCCCTACCTCATCTCATGTGAACGACCACAAGGAGACTAGAGACCAGTTCATAGTCACATTGCTAAAAAACACAAAGTCTTGTGGGAGTATAAACTAAAACGGTCTAAAACTCATGAACTTTATGTACCTAAAAATGATTATGACCCTTTTATATAAGAGTAAAATTTTGACCATTAGAAAGGATTAATGGGCCACTAAAAATTCATAAAAATACCATAAAATGAGCCCAATTAACGATAAAATAAAAATAGTCAAATTTATTAAATAAAATGATATTGAGGCCATAAATATGAAATGAAAAATAAATAAATATGCACATTAGTTGTCACATTAAAATGCATAATAATATAGTTTCTTGGAAATTAAATAAATTAAAGAAATTTTAAAGCTTATTTTCAACAATCTCCCACAATATTTAAAATTTTTGAAATTCAGTATACTTAAAAAAATATGATGGCAACTTATACCATACGATCATTATATGTGTCTTACGAGCGTAAACATACACTTAATGCTAGTAATGTCTATTTAAGGGAGCCATAATGGACTTAGCCTTGAATTAGGTCCCTTGAACCGAACTTCAATTACCACACGCACGATATTGACTTTAGGACATGGTTATCGCTAGTCAGTGCGTTAATGACCTACATTCAATTTTGATTCTCGTGTAGTCTCTAAGGTTAGCCCAAATCCATAGGCAAGGCCCATGGCAACTCTCACTTAAATGATCCCTCCAAAGGTATGTATGATCTATACCTCATCAGGATCCCACTTCGGTCTCATTAAGGGTCAAAGCCCATCCTAATGTCACATTTTTCATAGCATTTCTCCTTAGGAATGAGAAGGAGGTATCTCCTGTGCACTCTCCTTAAAATAATGTGCTATATTCTAAGTCACGCAGCGGGTTGTTCCTACCCATTGAACCTTCTTTATGGGGTATCCAATCACAAATGTTGGTTACTCCCGGAGGTAACTTCCTTATGGGCTTGACTCATCCTTCTCGATGATTAAGATTCTAGCCTCTGTGCTAGTCCCTCGAAGCAATTTTTCATCTCATGGAATGTAACATTACATGCTTCTTATTTTATTTTTTTTCTTCCTTGTGTTTACTCAATTATGCATATGTGCCTGTTTTAACAAGATAAACTCCACAAATAGTATATTATTAGATCCATAAAATAAATATAGATATCAACTGTAAATTGTTTGCATATTTTGGAGATCGAATTTCTTCTAGGAGCATAATTGTTTTGGTTGTTCTCCATCTATTTGATACATACTTCCTGTGCACTTATAAACTCAAAAATAATAATATTATTTTCAAGTAACTCTCAAATTCACTTAACCCCCGCATGTTCCTTATAATCTGAAAAAAGTAAACAAGAATGAATAGTGGTAATACTGCTACTAAATTAACGGTATATTAAAAATAAGTACCTAAACCTAATTTTAATTTTGAGTTCAGTTCCTATTTGAATTAGTTTATTCTCCACTCCCCAATAGAAAATGTAATTTTGGATTCATTCCCCAATATGCAGTGCCATGATTTTATATAGTAATGTATGTTGGTCTTGACAGACATACACCATCTCTTCCATTGTTAGAGATATGTTCAAATGATGTGACAAAATAAAAAAAGAATGAAATAAACTTTGTCATATTACCAGCATCAAATGTTCAAAAAGAGTCAAGATTCTTGATATAAGTTGTACTTGATTGTTTTTTTATGTATATATTATATTATTTTTAATTATGCACTTGTTGATTGCATATTCTATATTTTATAGATAAAAATGAGAAAAATATGATCCCAATTGAGATAGAATTTGAAGAGGGCAAAAAATCTCACTCACGAGCATAGTATGAAGACTGTTTTCTACAAGAAGGCAAAAATAATCTAGGGACTAAGGTTTTCTTAGATACTAGATTTCAGTACCAAATATTAAGACTGTATTATTTATTATGGTGTTTAACAATCATGCAATGGCCAGATTAAGACAAATTCAACTTAATCTCTTATGTACTAAGAGAATGATATTGTAAATCGAAAAAATACCTTCTTCTTTAGTTTTATGCACTTGATTTTTCAAGTTTTATACTTAATTCACCTCGTTCTGTACTTATTTGGCGTGTTTTTGTACTTCCTTGTCCTTTTACCAAATTTACCTCAATTCATGAGTGAAACAACACATACATAAGACCCTCTAATGCACTAAAAGTATGTTTTCTTAAAATAATGATTGTGATAGTACGCATGCAAATAGTTTGGAACACAAATAGCCATATCCAACCACTTGTATTTACATTCATACTAGCTAGTATAAACTATTGATGAATGAGGTAAATATATATATATATATCCTTTCGGCACCACCAACAAAAAACTAATGAACCTCTCATGACAATATCAGTCCGAAGATTAATAAATCATAGTTTAATAATCATACAATGGTCATATTAAGACAAATTCAACTTGATCTCTTATGTATAAAGAATGATACTGTAAATTGAGAAAAATATTGTTTTTTTAGTTTTTTGTACTTATTTTTCTATTAATGTATTTAATTCCACTCATTTTGTACTTATTTGGTGTGCTTTTGTACTTGCTTTCCTTTGGCTGAACTTTTCCCAATTCAATAGTTGAAACAACACATAAGACCGTCTAATGCACTAAAGTCATATTTTTTTCAAGTAATGATCGTGATAGTATGTGTGTGAATGGTTGGGAACACAAATCACATTTATACTAGTATAAACCATTGATGATATGGTAAATGTATCCTTTCTACACCATCACCAAAAATCAATGAACCTCTCATAACTATATTAGTCCTAAGACTTATAAATCATGGTTTAAGAATCATGTAATGGCCAAATTAAGACAAATTCAACTTGATCTATTATGTACTAAGAATAATATCATAAATTGAGGAAAAAATACCATTATTTTTATTCTATACTTGATTTTTCATGTTCTATGCTTAGTTTACCTCGTTTAGTACTTATTTGGCGTGCTTTTTCTTATACTGAATTTACCTCAATCTGATGGGAGAAACAACATTACGACCCTCTAATGGACCAAAATCATGTTTTATTTAAGTAATAGTCCTAATAGTGTGTATGCAAATGGTTTTAGAGCAAGAAAAGTTACCTTGAAAAAAAATTTGAAGGCAACAAGAAAGATCTTCCATTAGAACAATTTCTATTTAAGATCTGCCTCTTCTTTCTCTTGGATCTTCTTCTCCACACCTAAGATCAACAAGTCCAGCAACATTTGTTCAGAAATTTCCTCCAAACGGAGGCAAGATTAGCAGCAAAACCGTGAGTAAATCACTAAGGCTATCGGTCACAGAGATCCTCCAAAAACCATCTTCAATTGAAGGATCTAGTTCAGTAATTCTGAGCATTCCACTTGTTGTGCCTCTAAAGTTGATCTACACACCTAGATGCACTCTTAATCCTCACTCAATAGGCTATAATATGGAGGAGGAAGAAGAAGGAAGAAGGGAGAAAGGTGTGAGGGAGTTGGAAGAAAGAGAAGGTGGTTGATGAGAATCTAGTGAAGAGATATTTCTCAACACATGAGGTAACCTCTTTAAGGAAAATATGGGAAGCAAATTATCATTAAGTGGCTGACCATATGAGAGCTAGGTGGTATATTTAATTATTTATAGTGTGATTGAGAAGTTCTTGGAAGCTTCCATCACACTCTCTTCACATTGCCAACTTGTATGCTCATTTGCATGCTTAGTTGGCATTTTAATTAGATTCTCTTGCTAATTACATTAACTCCTTAATTTAATTAGATTAACTTAATTCTTTAAGTTAATTAAAATGACTTAATGTCTTAAGTTGGCATTGACTAATTAAATTGCCACAGGGCACCAATTAAATTAACTCCTTAATTTAATTGATCTAATTTAATTCTTTAAATTAATTTGATTAATATAACACTTAAATTAATCAAACTATTGTGACCAACTCTTAATTAGTCAACTTGGTGTCTTTTCCAAACTTGACCATTCTAATTATCTAACTCCGTAGATAATTTTCTCCAATTTAATAAGAGTGTTCTAGGCTTTTGTGTGTGACCCTTTAGGTTCACTAATTAATTAGACATGGGCTCACAAATGATTTATTGAATATTAAATATTTCGATTAGTCTAAACTCTTTTAATCACTCTTTCAAATAATCTCTATTAATTGAAGAATGCCCAATCTCCATAGTCGATATCTAGCACAAACCTATGGAGCCCAACCAAGTGGATGAATTAATTTGAGGGTGAACCATTCCACTTACGATTGTCGTGCAAATACGGTCCTTCCATTTTCTATCTCCCGAAAGAGGTTTAGGGTAAGATATTTGTTGGTTTTCCTGTAGCCTCAATAACTATGTATCTATTCTTTATGTTCGATTGCCAATTATGACCTTAACTTTATAAAGCTTATTTTCCAAATTGTTATACTATCTTGTGCAAAGATTTCTTGGAATCGATCATCTTAGAATACATAGCAGATCAACCCGTTCTCCGCTAACGGACGAAATAAATCCTATCTTAGAACTCACTAACCTCCATGCTTAGGTAGCTTGTGCCCAACCTAAGCCCTGGGTGACCTGCTACGTGGCCTGAGCAAAATTAAATCATAAGGACCTAAATACAAGGTTATCGTGTGTCACAGGGCACTTCTCAAGTAACTTGTAAATTGCGCATTGTGCGGCTAGTAGCTTGCCACACATAAGCTACATTCGTTGAAACTTAATAATCGACAACCATCTCGGTAACTATCAACTGTCTCAATAACTATCAACAGGAAAATAACCGTCAAGAGCTTAATAACCGCTGGGTGATTATTGCATCGCACTCATGCCCAGCGGTACTTACGCACACGCCAGAACATTTTAGAGGCACAATCCAGTGAAAAGAAAATATGATTTCATTAATAACATCAACAGTGAAATATCGACAATCGTTGGAGTAATGCTAGGTGTCGGGGGAAGAGGAGACTCCTATAAGGTTTATTACAACTTAGCTTCTACTCCTCATTCCCCATATAATAAGCTTAAAAAAGAAACACATTGTGATAGTACTAGATATAGAAAAGTTGAAAATTATAACAAAATGACAGCATCCTAGCTGCATATTTACAAGAGGAAAAACAAAAGAAAAGGACTACAATTAAGGACACAGTAGATAAACTCCTTGGAGTGCAAGTCTATTGATGTAAGCTGGTGAGAAGCTACTGGGATGGCCTGGATGCCCTATAGATAGTCAAGGGCCTAATGGCGGGGGTGACCCTTAACATTTTCCTCCACTTGAGATGGCGACGTCCTTAGTGATATTGAGGCTTGATATGCCTCTAACAGAGGTTTGAACGCCTTGAGGTCCGTCACCTGCTCCCAAGTGTTCTTGTCGTTGCTACATCCCTTCTATTTTACCAAGTACTCCATCTGAGTTGTGCTTCCTGTGTCGGTTACTTGGTGATCTGGATTTGCTTCCGCCACCTTTTCTCTTTCTTCATCAATATCAACTGTGGGTGGTTGGGTCTATTGCGGGATGTGTCCTCTTAATCTTTATGATAGGGCTTGAGTTGGCTCACGTAGAGGACATTGTGAATTTTCCACCAATCAGGCAATACTACTTTGTCGTCTACCTTTCCGATTCATTTAATGATAGACAGTTGTCCAATGTACTTTTGCATCAGGCTAGGGTCTCTCATCCTTGATGCTTTCGATTGTCTTGGATCAAGGACCTTCATCAATACCATATCTCCCACTTGGAATTCATTGAAGCGGTGATTCTGATCTACATGCTTTTTTATCCACTTGTAAGCTTTCTCAAGGTAGCTTCAGGCTAAATTGACATTTTATTTCCATTCATGCGAGAAACTCCATGCGAGAGGAGATCGCACACCCTGTGGAGAGTCCAAAGTATGTGGGACTTGTGGTTATTGCCCAATCACAATCTCAAAAGCACTCTTATTAGTGGGAGAGCACTTTTGGGCGTTGAAACATAATTGAGCGACATCCAAGAGCTTCACCCAATCCTTCTAAGAGCTACTCACAAAGTGTAGAAATTATTCCTCCAACATGGAATTGAAGCGCTCGGTCTAGCCATCAGATTGTAGATGATAGCTCGAGCTTATATTCAGTTTGGATCCAAGGAGTCTGAAGAGCTCGTTCCAAAATTTTCCAGTAAATCGAGAGTCCCAATCACTGGCAGTATCCTTCGGCAATACCCAATACTTAAAAATATGTTTGAAGAAGAGATGAACCGTCCCTTCTACTGTAATATGTTTAAGGGTTGCAATGAATGTATCATACTTAGAAAATTGATCTACCATGATAATGATGGTCCCCAAATATTCTACCTGAGGCAACCCAATGATATAATCCATAGATATGCTCTTCCAAGATCATTGGGGAATAGGAAGTGGCTCCAACAAGCTTGGTTTCTTCTGATGGTCTGACTTGTCCTGCTGGCACACAAGACAGGTATGAATAATACAATCTATGCACCAAGGCATGGGTGCGTTCTGCTCTTGGGTATCTCACCCAAGAAGTGTCGTGGCATTCCGAAATTAATGATTTCCTCAGGTCCCTCCTTTCGGAATATACATATGGCTTCCTTTGGTCATCAGGAGTCCTCCATCCATTCAAAACTGTCGAGTTTTGCCCTTCTCGACAAGGTCGACAAAATACTATCCTATAGGATCTTTCGACAAGAGCTCCCGTATTCGATCCTTCACAAAAGTGGTAACTACACTCGAGGACAAAACGGCCACAACCCTCATATGATCCGCCCTTCAGCTTAAGGCATCTGCCACATGATTGCTCATACTGGCATGGTACTCCAAGGAAAAGTTAAACTCTACCAACAATTCTCACCACCGTCCCTGTTTACTAATCAGTTTAGACTGACTCATAAAATAGCTAACTGCAGTATTCTCTGTCTTGACCACAAAATAAGAGCCGAACAAGTAATGCCACCATAGTCTGAGGCAGTGAACTACGGATAGCAACTTTTTCTCATGGGTCGAGTAGCGCCTCTCTATTTTCTTCAACTTATGGCTCTCAAAAGCAACAGGATGCCCATCCTGAATCAGAACTCCTCTAAGTGCAAAGTCTAAAGCATCAGTCTCCACTTTGAACATCTTTTTTAACTCCGAGAGGGCCAACAAAGGATCCGACACCATAGCTTTCTTCAATCGCTCGAATGTTGCTTGGCATTGGGGTGTCCAATTCAAAGACTCTATCTTCTTCATGAGGTCAGTGAGGGGTCACGCTATTTTAGAGTAGCCCTTCACAAATCTACAATAATAGTTTGCCCGAGAGACGACCGTACCTCATGAACATTCCTGGGAGGCTGCCACTCCTGAATAGCTTGTACTTTCTTTAGGTCCATTTGAATTCTCCTTCGCTCCACACTGTGACCCAAGAAATGAATTTTCTCCTGAGCGAATGAACATTTCGATGGCTTGGCATACAGTTCATGCTCACAGAGTTAGGTAAGAGCCTTTCGCAGATGCTTCACATGTTCGGCTAAGGTCCCACTATACACCACAATACCATCTAAGTACACCACCGCAAACTCATCCAGAAAACCATGGAGTATCTGCTTCGTTAACATACTGAAGGTTGCTAGGGTGTTTGTCAGGTCAAAAGGTATGACTAGAAACTTAAAGGCCCCATATCTCGTGACTGTGTAGTCTTTGCCTAGCCCCCTCATTGATCCAAATGTGCCATTAACCCTACCTCAGATCAACCTTTGTAAAGTACTTTGCCCTGCTAAGTCGGTCAAAGCAATCGGCCACAAGTGGTATAGGATATTTATTTTTCATAGTGATTTTGTTCAATGCCCGATCGTCATAGCACATTCGTAAGACCCATCAGCCTTCTTCTAGAAAAATACAAGGGCCCCATATGGTAACTTAGCTGGCTTGATGATCCTATACTCTAGCATCTCCCTTAGCTGCTTCCTAAGCTCTTCAAGCTTAGGTTGCGACATCCGATATGGTGCCTAGATGGGAGGTTTGGTACCCAGCACCAATTCAATCTCATGATCAACTGATCTCTTCGGCGGTAGCTTTCAAGGTAGTTTATTTGGCATAACATCCTCAAACACCCGCAAGAGTTCCTTAACCATACTAGGGATTGCCCCTGACACCTCTTCTATCTCCTCAAAGAGAATGGTGCATAAGAATGACGGCTCATTTTATTTGCAACTCTTCTCATACTGAATGGCTGAGAGATTTTTATCTGCTGGCTTTCAGATTAATATAGGAATGATGCACGGCTTGCTTCCTATCATCATCAATGAATCCACATGCAGCATAACCATCATCCTTGCATCTCGCAAAAATTTAAGCGCAAGGATAAGCCTGAAATCATCCATCATGACCACTGAAAGGTTGATCCTTCCTTCAAATGGCCCTACTTTGATGAGCACAGATTTGGCCACCCCTGCAATCGGCTGAGCAACTAAATTAATAGCTTTCACCCATCCAACTCTTTTCTCTAGTACAAGCCTGAGTCTCTCCACTTCGACACTTGCTAGGTAGTTGTGGGTGGCACCAGTATCGACCATAACATGAAATAGCTTGCCATTAATCTTCACATCAACTCTCTCTTTTTATAATTTTAGGGTTGTGATTTCTCCTTTGGCTGGCTCTCTATTAGGGCTGGCGCAACTTTACTTGCCCTTCGTGGCACTATTCTTTTAGCTGCCACATGTGAAATTATATTGCACCACTGTGAAATGGCCCCAAGGTTGTCCTCACCCTCATCCAGCTCTTGTTCCCCAATAGCAGAAGCCCAAGTCTCAACTTGCTTAAGCATCCTCTCCACTTCTATAAGGCTCACCAAAGCGTTATGTAAATGCTGCTTCAGTCAATCTTTCATCCGATGTGGACCACCACAAAGGAAACATTTGTTGCTCTTCTGCGATACTCCCTGCATGTTCTCTTATTTCTCCTTATTGGAACTCGCTTGTGAGCTCCCTTGGGTGTGGGATTGCCTTTTCCCCCATATTTGCTTAGATTCGGCTTGAATGACTTTGCCCTGCCCCCTTTTGACTGACTAGTATTAGAGGCTGCCTATTTCTCCTTTTGGGGCTCGAAACCATAATTCATTAACCACTCAACGGCTCCCATAGGAGTATTCAAATTGGCCACTCTTTGATGCTATAGCTCAGCACGTGCCCGCAGTTTTAATCTTTCTAAAAATGTGAAGTTTATCCTTCTCGGACATGTCCGTAATGTAACACATGTGTGTGGAAAAAGCTTTCACATATTTCCTGATGGAAGTTGTATGCTTCAGGTCTCGTAAGGCCCGTCTGGCATTATACTTGATATTTTTGGGAAGAATTGTTGCCTAATTAATTTTCAAAGTTGATCCTATGTATCTATATGTATCTGATGTGCCTGTATATCTGCATATTTGGTCCTCCACCATAGTTTTCTATCTCCCATCAAATACATGATAGCGGTCGCCACATTTCTTACCTCATCCTCAATATTAGCAGCAAGAAAGTATTGCTCCATGTCAAACAAAAAGTTCTTGACCTCTTTTGCATCTCTTGCACCCCCGTAAGCTCTGGGCTCTAGCATCCGAAGCCTAGCAACTGGGTCTGGATTAATGGTAGGTCCATTACTCATTGCTCTCTGAAGTAAGCCAATCTGAATCGACATTGCTTTTATTTCTCATCTCAGATCAGCCGTATTGTTTGCCCTCAGTAGCTCCGTCAAAGCCCAACAAACATCTTTGCTCTCACCTAATTGCGAGTGGAGATCCGTGATCCCTGCCTCCAATCTTTTAATCTTCTCCTCCAAGGTCTTAACCACAAACCACAGCTTAGAGTTCTTGTCCTCTAGTGCATCCAACCATTATTTTGTAGTACCAACCCATCTCGGGCCTTCATTCTCTTGCCCCACCATATTTACGAAAGCTACAGGTTCTGGTTCCATTACCTCGGCTAGTGGATCAAGACTGTCACAGGGCGCTTCTCAAGTAACTAGGAAATTGGCACTTTGTGGCTAGTAGTTTACCACACGTCAGCTACGTTTATTGAAATATAATAACCAACAACTATCTCGGTAACCATCAACTATCTCACTAATTGTCAACAACAAAATAATAGTCAAGAGCTCAATAAATGCTTGGTGATTGTTGCATCGCACTCATGCCCAGTGGTACTGACGCACATGCTAGAACACTTTAAATGCACAATCCAGTGAAAAGAAAATATGATTTCATTGATAACATCAATAGTACAATATCGACAATCGTTGGAACAATGAAAGATACTGGGGGGAACCTTACAAAGTTTGGTACAACTCAGCTTCAACTCCTTATTCTTTCCTACAATAGGCATAAAAAAGAAAAACATTGTGGCAATACTAGATACAGAAAAGCTGACAATTACAATAAAATGGCACCATCCTGGCTGCATATTTAGAAGAGAAAAATAAATAAAAAAGGGCCTACACCTAAGGACATAGTAGATAAACTCCTTAGAGTGCAAGTCTGTTGATGCAAGTTGGTGAGAGGTAGCCGGGGCGACCTGAATGCCCTGTAGACAGTCAAGGGGCCCAATGGCGGGGGCAACCCTTGTACTGTTGAACCTCAAGTCAAAGGTCTAATTATATGCAGTATTGTAAGCTAGAGGATTTTTCACTACTAACATGCCACTTCAACCACCTTGTGGATTCTCTAGGCAAGTTTTCAGTGAACTTGTTCTTTAATAAGCACCTACTAATATGGATCCATGTTTAACATAGATTGCCCATGAAATGGGGCAATATCTAACTCTTTGGAGTATGCATCGTTAGTGCAAGCCTATCTGAAGTTTAGAATCCCCATCTCATAAGATTCTATGACTTGGAGTATTTAAAATTATGACCATAGAAACTTGTTTCATGATTACCCTTATATGCATAACCAAGTCTCGTAGTCTTGTATAATTGAAGGGCTTCAACCAAATGCATGGAAAGAAAATCATAAATACATAAGATGAAGATGACCATTCTATTGAATATCATTTAATCAAAACTATTACATAGAGTAGTTATACATGCCAATCTAATTGGCTTGTGGGGCACTATTCCAACAATCTCCCACTTACCCTAAAGCCAATTCCCAAAAGCCTTTAAGCCCGTCTTCTCAAGATGCCTTTCAGAGACCTTTTAGGTTAGGGGTTTAGTAAGTGGATTTGCTATCTTTTGAGGCAACTCTCTCTACTCAAATGTTGCCTCTATCAATGATCTCTCGAATTAAGTATTAACACCTTAAAATGAACTTAGATAGCTGATGAGATCTTGGTTCTTTCACTTACACAACGGATCCATTGGTGTCATAATAGACAACTATTGGCTTTTCCATGCTTGGTGCTACATCCAACTCTTGGATGAAGTTTTTCATCCGAACACCTTCCTTTGCAGTGTTTGACACCGTAATGTATTCTATTTTAGTGGTAGAATCAGCCGTAGTTGAAGTCAAGTGTAGCACAACAATCTAATTAATAAAGTACAAAATAGCTAAATCAAACTCAACTACACTCAATCCAAGAATCAAATCATTCTTTTAATCTAGATTTGGTTGCAGAAAATTACCTTGATTGCTCAAAATCCAAGGTAGAAGTGAAAACAAGCTTGAACACTTCAAATATGTCTCTTCCTGGTGTAGCAAACCTCCGATTTGGTTGAAATTTGGACAGCACCTAACACCTTGATGAATGTCCAGTAAAATTTTTTGGAAAATCAGAAATCAAAAAGTGCTCCAAATATGGCTCCAACCGGACTGCCCTGTAGTGGATCTAATGAAATGATCCACACACCATAGGCTAGAGCAATCGATCTCTAGAGACCTAGAACTCCAAAAGATGAAGAAGTGATAAAGGCTGATTTTAGGAAGGAAAGGTGAAGAAAGTGTGTGAAACTTCAACACATGAGTAGATCACACTTTTGGAGGGAAAAAAGAATCTAGCATGAATAATCTTAATTGTGGCCGGCCACCTCTATTTATAGAGGAGAGAAGGTGTGATGCAAGTTGCCATCACACCTCCATGAGGCTTAGCGCCAACTAAGCAAGCATATTGCTTGTGAAATATTAATTTCACTTGTATTTGAATTTCATTTGAAATCTTCATTTCATCTCGTAAAATGTCATACAAATAAATTATAAAGGCATATCAAATGAATTCCTTCATTTGAATTTCCCTCCAAATTTAATTCTTTTCATTAATTAAATTAACTCGTAATTTAATTAATTGGTCTTGACTAAACTCCTTAAGTCAAGTAACTTAACTAATTAAGTTAGAAGGTGTTAGCTAAACCCTTTAAGTTAACTTGATTAATTAAATGTCATATGGCACCAATTAAATTAACTCAATTTAATTGGCCTAATTGAACTCCTTAATTTTTTTTGATTAATTTAACAATTAAATTAATCAAGCTAAAATGACTAAAAAATTAGCCAACTGTTTTTCTCCACAAAATTGATCATGTGGAATTTCTTAGAAAATTCCCTTCATCAAATAGAACTACCTATTGGCTTTTGTGTGTGACCTATTAGGTTCTGCCATTCATTGAACATGGGCCACAACTCTTGTGATATTTAGAATATCGAAATATTCACATTAGTTTAAACTCCTTTAAACTAATGATCTAGTTCAATTAATCTCCATTAATTGAAAAGTACCCAATCTCCATGGTTGATGTCCAACCTTAATCCTATGGAGCCTAACTAATTGACCAAAATGAATATGCTCTGGGTGAACCATTCTAGCTCTACGCTTCTCATACAAATATGATCCTCCCATCTCATATCTCCTAAAAGAGGCCTAGGGCAAGATATCTGTTGGCTCCCTAATAGCCACGATAACTATATTTCTATTCCAATCTTTGATTTCCCTTTAAGACCTCATCTTTGAAAAACTCCTTTTCCAAATTGTCATACTACCTTATGCAAGAATTTTGTGGAATCAATCATTATAGAATACATAGGAGATGCACTCGCCTTTTACAATGATGAGGAGATAGATCCCATCTTGGATCTCACAAACCTCCATGCCTAAGTAGCTCATACCTAAACTCAACCTGGATGAGCCGCAGAGTAGTCAAGGAAGAGTCAAACCATGATAACTTAAACACAAGTTTACCATGGATCCTTAAGCCTAAGGACTAATTATATGCACTAGCATGAGCTAAAGAATTTGCCACTACCGACTTGTCACTATGGCTATCTAGTGGATTATCCAGACGGGTCTTCAGTTAGCTGGTTTTCTAACAAGCGCCCACTAACATGCACCTATGTCTAACATGGATTGCTCATGAAATAGAGCAATATCCAATCCCTTGGAATTATGCATCATTAGTGAAAGTTTATCCAAATTTTAAATGCCTTGTCTCATAAGATTCTATGACTTAGAAATTTTTAAGATCATGATCGTGTAAGACTCATTTCATTAAGATCATGATAACGTAAGACTCATTTCATGATCACCACCTAATGCATGAGCAAGTCCCGTAGTATTGTGTGATCTAAGGGCTTCAACCAAATACTTGTGAAGTAAATTAAGTATAAGATAAAGATGGCCATTGAAATATGAATATCATTCAATCAAGATAGGTTTACATGCCATTCTAATTGGATGCGAGGTACTATTCCAACAATCTCCTACTTGCTCTAAAGTCAATTCCCCATAGTCTTAAAATCAATCTTTTCAAGATATCATTCAAAGACCTTTTGCGTTAGGGGTTTTGTCAATAGATCTGCTATATTCTCTTCTAAGGCTATCCTATCCACTCGGATGTCGCCTCTATCAATGATCTCATGGATCAAATGATATTGCCTCAAAATGCACTTGGATTACTGATGAGATCTTGGCTTTTTGGCTTGTGCCACGACACCGTTGTTGTCACAAAATACAACTATAGGATTAGCAATGCTAGGCACTATATCCAACTCTTGGATGAAGTTTTTCATCCAAACATCTTTCTTTGCAGCTTCTGAAGTCGTAATATATTTTGCCTTTGTGGTTGAATTGGTCGTGGTGTCTTTTTTGGAACTCTTGGAACTCACCGCACCATCATTGAGGCAAAATATAAATTTAGAAGTAGATTTTAGGTCATCTACATTGGATTGGAAATTAAAATTCAAAAACCCCTTAAGTTTCAAATTTCCATTGCCGTATACCAAAAATAATTCCTTAGTCCTTCTCAAGTACTTAAAGACTGCTTTAACGGCTTTCTAGTGACGTTCTCTGGGGTTGGATTGAAAGTGTCTGGTAATAATTTGAGCGTGTGCTCCATCTGACATTGTACTTGAATGACATACATTATGCTCCCAATGACTGATGCATAAGATATGTGGGGTATTTTTTCTCTCTTATCATTAGTCTTAGAGGCCATAGACTTGGAGAGACGTAGACTGTGTCCTATGGGGATGAATCCTTTCTTGAATTCTTCCAAACTAAACCTCTTTAGTATCTTATCAATATACGGTATTTGGGAAAGCCCCAACATCCTCCTTGATCTATCACTATAGATACATATTCCTAATACGTAGGATGCTTCTCCCAAAGCCTTCATTGAGAATTGAGTAGATAACCATGCTTTAGTACACTCTAACATTTCTTTCTCATTCCTAATGAAAAGAATGTTATAGACATAAAGCACAATAAATTGTACACTACTACTACTAGCCTTCTTATACGCACAAGGTTCATACACATTTTTGATAAAGCTAAACAATTTGACTGTCTTATCAAAATGTATGTTCTAAATTCGGGATGCCTGTTTGAGTCGATAAATGTATCTCGAGTTTGCAAATCTTTTGCTCACTCCCTTTAGATGTAAAACCTTGTGGTTGCTCCGTATAGATTTCTTCTTCAATGTTTCCATTGAGGAAAGCAGTTTTCACATCTATTTGCTTTATGTCTTAGTCATAATATGCGGCTATGGCAAGTAAAATCCTAGTGGACTTAGGCATAACGATCGGTGAAAGGGTTTCCTCAAAATCAGTAATAGGTCTTTGAGTGTAGCCCTTTGCCACTGGTCGCACCTTAAAGGTCATAACCTCTCCATCGACTCCTAACATTTGCTTATAGATCCACTTGCAACCAACGAGTACTATACCTTCCGGTGGATCTACCAAGGTTCATACTTTGTTGGAGTATATGGAGTCTATCTAAGATTTCATGGCATCTAGCCAATGTTCCGAATCTATGTCCAGCATTGCTACCTTATAGGTCTTCGGATCACTATTCAATTGGTCTATCTCATGAAAGAATCCAAACCTTTTGGGTTGCTTCTTATTCGATCTGACCTTCTCAGAGATTGTGTGTAAGGCTCTTGATGTTCACTTATTTTTACTGCTTGTGGGATTTGTTGATTATCTTGCACTTCATCAAGTTCAACAACAATGCCATTTCTATATAATAGAAATTGCTTTTCTAAAATATAGGCATTCTTTGAAACAAACACCTTTAGTTCTGAAGGATCATAGAAATAATTATCCAAAGACTCCCTTAGGTATTCCCCAAAGTTGCACAAGGTCAATCTCGCATTCAACTTGTCTCCCACTAGCTATTTGACTAAGCTTCTCGATGAGACTGATCATCTTAAGACCATGGTAATGGACACTTGAGCCTAATTCGTTTTAATCCAGAAGAGCTCTTTAGACAATGGGAACCTTTCATGTCTAGTTTGTCTACCATACAACTTTTGTAGGTGCAAATGTATCTCATGAGCCGTTTTCATGTGCTCATGAGACTTTTGGAGCTCATTAGACATAGTAGCCATCATGAGACATCTTCTTTGTAGATCATCATCCACAAACTTCATGAACGCTTCACATGCCTCATCGGTGACATCATTACGAATAGTGTCCGGTGGACTCTGAGTAAGCACATAAGTCCTTCTTTTGGAACTAAGTATAATCTTGAGGTTTGTAAGTCGATCTTAGAAGTTAGGCCTGGTAAGTCTATTAGTTTCCAAAATAGCATTGAGTGGATTCTTAGCCATTTGATTTGAGATTTCAAAAATCTATAAAGGCAAAAAAGAGAGTATAAGCATGTGATTGAATATTGATATTGAAAACATGTTTATGGACTTTCAAGCATGTTTTTCTCCTAATATTTTATCAAATTCCTCAGCCCCTAGAAGAATTTGGAAAATCTCATTTTCTAGTGAGAATTAAGGCCCTAAGTGGACCCCCCATGTCGAGTGATATCCACAAACAATGGAAAGGTAAGCGACTTTTGCTGCTAATCGCATCTTTATGCAATCCTTGATGTATTTTGCCTCACTTTCCATGTAGATCCATATGTCGTGCGCCCTCTACATTACTAGGTGTTAAGTCGGACCTACCTATTAAGCTTTTATTCGAGACTGCTCCATGTCATGCTACGTGACGTGAGCCATTGCATGGGAAGCATCAAATCAAAGATGCATCATATGCTAAGTACATGATCACAACTTTCTACCTAAGTGTGGCCCTCGTGATGAGTGATATCACATAAAGATAGTAGCATCGTCATGTCATATACTATTGGTAGAAGGCATGTATTAATTAACACTCATTTTAATTTGTATCAATTTTGACTTAATGTTTGAAAGCACTTAGACTCTTCTAAGTGGAGGGATTTTCTTGCTTGTAAAGATTTCATCAACTTTATCTTGTTATCTAAGTTTTGTTATCCTAACCATGCATCTCATATATCAATAGGATATGAAAAACATAAATAAGTAAATGCGCCTGTCATGCTCCTAGGGTGGGATGACCATGAGCCTTAACCAAGTAGTGTACCTAGAGCCATAGGTGAACTACTTAGTTGATTTAAATGGGTTGATTAAATCTAACTATTGCATAAATGTATCCCCATTCATATATCAATATTCATGGGTCTTCATGCCTCTAATGGTCTTCTTGTTTCCTTGGAACATTTACATGAGAAATCAATCCTCACTTCTAGTGATTCTACTCCCATAACATTTACAAGACAGAAATGAAGAGGCATGCAAGCCCCAATTTAATACAACCCTTTTCAACAACTTGAAATAAATAAAATCAATATTAAAAGCTCATAATCATCCCCATTCATTCATCATACATTCAACAATTAAATGAACAATAAATCAAAAATTGACTTTCAATTCCCTATTTAAATGCTTATCTCATTAACAATTAATCAACTCACAAAAATAAGCATAATAATTATGCATCTTATTTTAGCACCAACATTGAAGATTAACTTTAAAAAGATTTTAAAAGCAATCAAAAATATTAAACATAATTTTCAGAACTTGCACAACACTTGTACATCTATGTAGCATGATTTAGATTAATTTTGGCCACAAAAATAACACAAAAACTCCTCGAAATTCATCCATTACAGAAACTAGTCATTGCTACCTGCCTAGGGTGTATAGCCGCGCAACATGCATTTACTAGACGCACTCGCTTCGCAGCCAGTGCTGGGCTAGGGCTAACTGTTTGCCATGTTTTAAGGTTTGGACCGAGTCAAGTTGTTTTTTGGGCACCAAAAAATTTAGGACACTTTTTAAACACTAAATCACACATTATAGATAAATTTTCAGATCTAAAACACCTTTTAAAAATGGAAATGCAAGTGTGCTCAAACATGCTTCGAAAATTAAGTTTAAGTGAGAATTATCATTCTCCAAAAATCTCCAATAATCTCCAGTGCAATTGGATCCAAAAATAACCAAAACAATTTGAGGTCAAATACAAATGCTATATCACCATAAAACATATATCTATGCTAAATCAAATTTAACATAATTATCCATGAATCAAAAACATACTAACATACGAATTAACTCTTAAAACACATATTAACATAATTCAATCCATCATCCAAGGAGCCACAAGCAACATCATCCAAATACTCCAATCCATGACTTGGATCAAGTATTTGGAGATCCAGATCAATTCATTGCATTCAAATAAAAATCCAAATTAAAGCATGAAATAGGCTCCAATACCACTTGAAGTCAAGTGTAGCACAAGGATCCAATTAATAAAGCATAAAATAGCCAAATCTAACTCGGCTAAACTCAATCCAAGGATAAAATCATGCTTCTAATTTAGATTTGTTTGCAGAAAATTACCTTGATTGCTCAAAATCCAAGGTAGAAGTGAAGACAAAGCTTGAACACTTCAAATCTGTCTCCTCCTTGTGTAGTAGGATTCCGGATACTTTTTCCCTAGCAAACAACCTCTAATTTGGCTGAAATTTGGACAGCACCTCTCCAACACCTTGAACAATGTCCAGTAAAAATTCAGCAAAATCAGAAATTAGAAAGTGCTCCAAATATGCCTCCAATTGGACTGCCCTGCTGTGGATCTCCAAAGAGTAAAACTATCCAAGTGTCTAGCCTCTAATGAAATGATCCACATACCATAGGCTAGCTCCACTCAACCTCCAAAAATTTGGAAGTCAAAAATATGAAGAAGTGATGAAGGCCGATTTTAGGAAAGGATGGTGAAGAAAGTGTGTGAAATTTCAACACATGAGTGGATCACACTTTTAGAGGGAAAAAGAGAATCTAGCATGAATAATCTTGCTTGTGGCCGGCCACCTCTATTTATAGAGGAGGGAGGGTGTGATGCAAGTTGGCATCACACCTCACATGAGGCTTGCCACCAACAAAGCAAGCATGTTGTTTGTGAAATGTTAATTTCACTTGCATTTGAATATCATTTGGAATTTTCAATTCATCTCATGAAATGTCATCCAAATAAATTCTAAATACACATCAAATGAACTCCTTGATTTGAGTTTTCCTCCAAAATTAATTCTTCACATTAATTAATTTAATTATTTGGTCTTGACTTAACTCTTTAAGTCAAGTAACTTAACACCTTAAGTTAGAAGGTGTTAATTTATCCCCTTAAGTTAACTTGACTAATTAAATGTATTCCTTAATTTAACTGGCCTAATTCAACTCCTTAAATTCTTTTGATTAATTTAACAATTAAATTAATCAAGCCAAAATGACTAAAAAATTAGCCAACCGTTTTCCTCCACAAAATTGGTCATGTGGAATTTTCTAACTCTTAGAAAATTTTGTTCATCAAATAGAACTTTCTAGGTTCTACCATTCATTGGGCATGGGCTCACAACTTTTGTGATACTTAGAAAATCAAAATATTCATATTAGTTTAAACTCCTTTAAACTAATGACATAATTCAATTAATCTCCATTAATTGAAGAGTATCTAATCTCCATGGTCGATGTCCAACCTCAAGCCCATGGAGGCTAACTAATTGGCCGAAATAAATATACTCTGAGTGAACCATTCTAACTCTATGCTTGCTATACAAATATGGTCTTTTCGTCTCCTATCTCCCAAAAGAGGCCTAGGGAAAGAAATTTCCCAGCGCCCTAATAGCCTCGATAACTATGTTTCTATTCTAATGCTCGATTTCCCTTTATGACCTCATCTTTGAAAAACTCCTTTTCCAAATTTTCATACTACCTTATGCAACGATTTCGTGGAATCGATCATTATAGAATACATAGGGTATGTATTCATTTTTCATAACAATGAGGAGATGGATCCTACCTTAAATCTCACGAACCTCCATGCCTAAGTGGATCATACCCAAGCTCAACCCAGATGACTTGCAGAGTGGTTAAGGAAGAGTGAAAGCATGGGAACCGAAACATAAGGGTACCATGGATCCTCAGGTCTAAGGACTAATTAAATGCACTAGCATAAACTAGAGAACATGCCACTACCGATTTGCCACTACGACTATCTTGTGCATTCTCTGGGCGGGCCTTTAGTGAATTGTTCTCTAACAAGCATCTACTAACATGCACTCATGTCTAACATTCATTGCTTATGAAATGGAGCAATATCCAACCCCTTGGAATTATGCATCGTTAGTGTAAGTTTATACGAACCTTAGATGTTCTGCCTCATAAGATTCTACGACTTAAAATATTTTAAGATCACGATCGTGTAAGACTTATTCCATGATCACCACCATGTACGTGACCAAGTCCCATAGTTTTATGTGATCTAAGGGCTTCAACCAAATTCTAGTGAAGTAAATTAAGCATGAGATGAAGATGGCCATTAAAATATTAATATCATCTAATCAAGATTGTATCACAAGTGAAATAGTTTATATGCCAATCAAATTAGCTACGAGGCACAATTCCAATAGCAGTGACTTGTTTAATGCTCTTCCAACTCACTGTGTGGCCATTAAGGCAAATTATAAATCCAGAAATGGATTTGAGGTAATTTTCATTGGATTAAAACAATCCAAACACCTTTCAAGTTTTAATTCTCTATTGCTATTCTAACACTCAGTTCAGGAGGTGTTTGCTTTGGGCCGAGGTGCTATTCTAACCTAAATTTAATAATTCATATCCAAGGTCACACCTCCAAAACATTTATTTTAAATAGTTGGATAGCAACCAAAAACCATTTGTGCTAATTCTTTATGATATCCTACTGTACGCTAAACCACCTTAACATGAATTTCAAACTACTAGTCTACATATTCCAATGTTAAAAAATACATAAACAACTAGTACCAACTATGAATACATTCATATCTTCCCCAGAGAATAAGTCTCAAAAGGCAGCATAACTTCAATCTCCAAAGGAACACTACAAAGGGTGCTATATATACATGCCATAAGTCTCCTAAACAACATTCAAACACATTAATAGTCTCAAATCTTAGCTACGATTAGGTGAGGTTGATATATATATATATATATATACATAAAAAACACCTAATCTATTACAAACAAATCGCTCGGGCCAAGCCATCAGCCCTCGTTCTTCAATTGATCCTATCTGGGAAGAAAATAAAGGATGGCAGAAACATAAGTCTTAAGGACTTAGTGAGGAAAATGCAACAAATAGTAAAATAGATCTATCGAAGAAGCAGTAATTCAACAGATTATCAACTGGGAAGACATCACAATTAGAAATACGAATATGACAGGACATAAACAATATCAAGATCATAAAATGGAAATCTCACCGCCCTTATTGCTCCCTGAAAGAGTACAAATAGGATCAAACAAACCCAAAGCATAATATGCAACCAAACAAGCTCAAAGTATAGCATGCATATTAGATTCTCCTTATTCCTTCCATATATAACAGAAATCCAAGCATGACATAAAATCTGATAGATATGTTAAACATAAAAAGGTCGGCATGACCCAAACTCAACGAAGTAAATAGGGGAGCCAACAAGGCAGTAGGTTATACTGGACAATATCAGATAGGACAACAAAAGTTCTGGACGCAAAAATGAACATAATCAAGAAGTACTGAGTAGGCATAGAAAACAAGAACAACGAAGATAGTTTATTTCCTATAAGAAAAAATGGGTTAGACCCTCACCGTAAGAGTCACAAAAATGTTATTCAGTCTACTGTCTTGTAAGGTCCGACTCCTCATCACCTAGCCAAAAGAACGAACTTATCGTCAAAACACTTGTTTTGACCCTATAACAATAATTAAACTAATAATATTCTACTATTGATTGTTTACAATTGACTATATTTTAAGGTTCAATTCCCCAATTATCAAGAGGTGACTTGCTAATTACACCATTAATGCTATAATACCTACAAGTCATATTTGCTCCGATTAATGAATCGATTTAGACTTCTATATTATATTAGTTATTGCAACGTTACACAAAGGCCGGATATATAATTACATCGATTAATTTAATTAACAATAATTAGTTCCACTTACCAATCTAAGCCCACTAATACTGTACACAACTTGTATATCCAAAAAATTTAGCTTGACATCATAGATCTTATCCTGATAGTCCAAGATTTCAATTATGTATGATTAATCTTAACTTAACATCAGTAGTTATCTTAACATTTTAACTGAGCTCAACTTACATCAATAATACATTTAATTACTGATAATTATCTCCTAATTAGCAATTCGAGTCCACACATCGCATATAGATAAATTTTTATGTTCAATCGTACACCTTACATTTACATATTTCAGTCTAATAATGTATATTTCATATGGAAATTAACTTAATAACTTAACCAATTTAAATCCAAGAATTAACTTAATCGATCAATCAGAATTTTACCTAAATGATCAAATTCGAGGCCAAACTGTCATGCAAAAGTAGCATGTATGCACTTAAATCATTGTCCTGAACAAACTGACACTTAGCCCTAGGACCGCCATCGCCGGTGCTAAGCGTCACGACTACCATTCAATGCGCCTCGCTGAGCTCTATCAAAATCCCAAATTAATTTCAAGAACGGACATTGAATTCCTAGTCAATTGTGATAGTTTTCACTGCTGCAATCTAATGCCGCCAAGCACCACCTTGCCTGATTCTCCTATACCGGTGGCCAGTTGGTGAAATTGAAGTTACCAACACGTTCGTTGAGCTGAACCCATCAAGACTCCCCATCTAAACCTCAACTCTAGCCACCAAAAACATTGCATCAGCCACCTCCACCGTTACTCCATTCGGTCTCTAATTTTTTTGGCGCTTCGGTGGTCGGTTTTGAGTATTTTCGGTGTAGGCATGTTCCCATGTCATAAAGAAGCTACTAGTTGGTTTTATTTTGGGTGATCACCGACGCCAATAAGTTTTTACTAGAGGTTTGAGGGAGGGGTTGCATGAGGAAATTTGAAAAAGATGAGGGTGGATTTTGCTATTTATAGAGAAATTTGTAGAATTTACATTTGAACCTCAAAACTTTTCTTAGCTTCCATTTGAGCCCTTAGAAGTTTCAATCAGCTTTCTATTGAGTCCCCTATATATTGAGTGCCTTACATTAGCCCAGTTGACCAGAAATAATTCCATTTTGACCCCCAAAACTTACAAAATTCTAGCAATTAACTCCTCCTTATATATTTATTTTATCCCCAAAAGTTTTGTACAATTAATATTTTATTTTTTTTAAATCTTATTTTCTAAAATGCTAAATTTAGAGGTGTTACAATCCCCCCTCCCCTCCTCTTAAAAGAATCTGGTCCCAAAATTTTCATCTTTGATTTAAAGAACTTTGGTCAACACTTGTATATGTAACACTTTTGTCCCCTCGTTGCCTCGATCACAAATGGATTTCTCCCATTGTCATGATATGCTCCCTCCAATCCTTGGTGTCACTTATCTTGCTAAGATATTAGGAATCTCTTCTTTCTGATTCTTTCTAACATATCCATTTTTACTTGGGCATGTGGTGTCACCCTATATTTCTAAGATTGACTAATAATCCCATAATCTATGGTTTCGTTATCCATCATCACTTAAAGTTTCCCTTGATCTCCACGATTGTCTTTGTAGGAAGCTAGGAAACTACCCCCAAAAAGAATTTTAATCCTCCTTGGTGATCCTATGATATCACTGAGCAATTTATGCTTATTTTCTATTGAGTAAACCACATACTCATCATCATATATCATTTTTATACTTAAGAAGCTCTCCAAGAGATCACAAAACCACTACAGCAATAAATGGCTATTAACACCACAAGTTTATATTTACATGATATTTATATTAAGAAATAACCAATTTCAAACATAACATGCCTGATTTTTATAACAAGTCTTACACTTCCATGTAGTTAACTACAGGCTCACAAAACTATACATTCTAAATACAATCACAAAAAATCCATCTCTGCTTCTTAGGTTGCATCTAAGAAATAAGGCAAATGTGTGGGACCAGACTTTTTTCTGATGTTTAAAAACTTGGATAGATCCTTCAACTACCTGTTTCCCTTTACCCTTTGGAGCTCATTGGCTTAAGTTCCTCAACTTACTTATTCTCGCTTGTGCACTTTGCATTTCAACTTATTTCTGTGGTCAATCACTAGTTTCTATATCTAAGATTAAAATTTTTCGTTCTTGTGACACTTATTTCTATCCTTCATCCGTTTTGCCCACCTTTGAGTGTGGTAACCCATCCTTGGGACTTAAGGGGTTTATCAATCCAATTTATACCCAAACCATACCTGTTGGTACATTTATATTCCTTAAGAACATCTTTTTCTTCATCCTTGGGTAGTAATTCTATTTCATTAAAGCAATCACTCTCGTATGAGCAATTGTCCTTTTCAAGGTTTAGACATATTTGACAGTTCCTTAGGGTTCCCAAATAGAAGTAAGAATAACACCATGATTGATTGTCTCTAAATCCCGAAACTCCTTCTTTTTGTTTAAGTCAGTGATCTTTCTTAGTTAATTTCACTAGAGAGCCTACTATTCAGGAGAGGCCCTGGATATACCTTTAGCATCAATTGGATGAACCCAATAAGGGTGGCAATTTCCAACAATATATGATCACTCGACATGAATTCAATACGAAAAAATTGGGTTTGGGTTGATCCACTTTGGGTTCGGGTCTGATAAGATCGACATGAATAAGAACTTGAAGAAAATAGGTTGGGTTAGGCTGACCCACTTTGGGTTCGGGTCCGATAAGGTCGACATAAATAGGAACCCGAAGAAAATAGGTTGGGTTGGGTTGAATTTTAGGTTACACGAGCAACCCAAATTTTAACTTTAGATCACACGACTACCCAAACCCACCTGATCCAACTCAACCCAACTCGAATTAAACAAATAAAATTTAAATTTTTAGGAGTAAAAATATAAAATAACAAAATAAAACTTGAAAATTTGAACTTTAGCAATATCAAAACTTTGGTATTTTTTGATCTTATTTATTTTCGCAAACATATAGAATGAATTATTATAATTTTATACTATTTCTAATGGTTATTTTTGGTTATCCAAGCGGACATGAAAGTTGTTTTGCAAAGAGTTGACAAAACATTACTTTGACTACTGAATTGTCTAATAAATTTTTCGTAGAACTTATACAACGCAAGATTTTGTGTGTGTATATATATAGACAATAGTCTTTCTGTTGAGAGGTTATAAAAAATTCAAAAGACTCAAGCAAGTGTTTATAATAATTTATGCGTTTAATTAAAATACTTGTTTAATTATTTGCTTGATGAAATATTTTTATTCATTTATGTGTTGCTTAATTGAATCAATATAAAGCAAAAATATAATGCCATTTTAAAAAGTTAAAAGAGACAATTTGATTGATTCAAAAGATACAAAAATTAAAGAGAGTAGGTGAATAAAACTTAAAAAAGTATGCTATTTTTAAAAATAAGATACTTTGTGATTTCAGTATTTTTATAATGACGATAGAAACTACAAAATGAAAGGAAAAAAGTCCTAAAATGAATATATTATGTGGTTTAATTAATTTTTTTTAGAAAGCTGCTATCGTGAATTTATGATGAGAATTCCTTACTCCTAGTTTAATTTATTAATAATTAAGAATAGATAAAATTATAAAATAAAAATATAAAAAAAATTCTAAAAATTAAAACAAATGTTTGAAATAATTATTTTAAACTTGGTCGGCATGTTATATTGGGTGGATTTAAGTTGGCAAGTTAACCTAATAAAAATCAAGTCGACCCGAACCTGACCTGACATGATTCAGGTTGGGTTAGGGTTGAGCATTTTCAAGTTGTCATCAGATTGGGTTGGGTTTGGGTTGAGGAAATTAATAATATACCTTTACTCCAACCCAATTTGAACCCACCCGACCCACCCAAATTGCCACCCTTAGAACCCAAGAAACTTTTGTACTTTTGATACATTTTCTGAATATGTTCGATTGCCTATAGCCTTAATTCTAATAGAATTAATCCCTAATGTTCATGATGCCAAATACAAAAGTAGTATAGGAAATTCCTCAATTCTATTTAATTTAAAGGTTTCCAATAAAATCCTTATAAACCAATCCCAACAACATTATCGTAATTCATAATGTCTATACTACAAGTAAAGGGCAATTATTGGCCCACCTTCTCCTTGGGTTTCCCATTCTATAGTATCCATTTCCTTAAGTTCGATTCTAACAAATCGTAAACATACGCATTAGATTAAATAACTTATGAGAAAAAGACATCACAATTCTCAAACTCAATGAGTTTCGTCGAGCTCTTACTATTATTCTACTAATCCTTATCAGTGATGTAAGATCTCTCCTAAAAGTAGGTAGTATCCTTAATTTCTTTATTCATCAAGTTGTTTCAAACCTTAAATTGTATCTTACTACTCAATCCGCACCCCTATGTTCCACTTATCTAATCTTTCCAGTAAACGGGGTAAAACTCTAGAATTTCTCGAGGTTATTCTTCGTATGGTTTATGTTGTACTATTAAGATTATTAACCTCATTCGCTCATCAATAGGGTTATAAGATCCGCCCTTCCACTCCAATAAGTTTTATGCCACAATTCTTCTTATCTTTAAGTCTACTAGCAGGGGGAAAAAGAAAATGAGGTCTAATGTCATCTTTAGTTCTTCTTATAAGATATTTCTAATACCAGCGTCCTCGTTGCAATTTTCAAGCATATTAGTTTTGTTGATTGATGACCATCCGCCATGATTTAATTATCAGAGGATCACGTTCATGTTTGAAGATGTTTTGGCAATGTCAATTTCCACCATATCATGATTTCGGCTAGATTGGACGAGTCCGAGTTCGATTAGCCAATAACATTCATCTTAAATATTAAGAATATCACAATGGTTGTTATCTTCTAGAGAATATAAGATATCTAAACACAAGCTGAGATCCTTTAAGACTTCAGTCAACATATATGAGGTATAGCATACAACTAATTCACATACACGGTTTGCACACGATACTATCATCGCACATATAAATTAGTACTTAGTAGTTCGTGAGAATAATTAAACTATCAATCGACCTTGATGAGCTTTGATTTGTGATGGTAGAACTTACTAAATCTTGTATATTGTTGTTATAATCAAACGTTTATCATATCCCATTTACTAAGGTAAACTAGTCACTCGTATGCATATATGTGTGGCTTGACCATTTCTCTAATTGGCATGCCTCATGATTCTTTAGTTTCCCTTGTCAATGCCAAGGTGCACATTCCTAATTCTAATATTGGTCCTATTCTCATTTTATTCTTTTATATCTTCAAATTAGGGGACTGCGTTCCATTATGACACTGATCTCTATTCTCTATCCACATTCCTACTTGTCATGACAGCAACAATATCTTCTCCGTCCTTCTTATTTATTCTTCCAATTCTCAGTTGATTCCTTTGCCCTTATCAATTATTTCATGTATTCCAAAACTGGTTATGGCCGTTTGTCTTCAAATGTTTAATATGGTTCTTCATAGCTCCAAATTTCACCTTTTCAAAATTCAAAGACTCCCATGCTTGACATCCTTAGATTAATAGATCATACACTAGTCATCCTAGGAAACATATCTTTTCACCTTTATTTGTTTTTTTAATTTCCATAATTATGGTCTCAATTTCCTATCATTATATCCCTTGTTAATGTAAACATACCATTTAGATTTTGATTGTATACACAGGTCAAACAATTTCGATTCTATACACAGGTCAAACATCACTCATATCTAATAATCATTCATTCATTTCCCAATACATCGGTTCTCGCAATAATCCTTTTTCTGTGTATTTATACAATTTAGTTCTCATCCTTAAGCACGTGGCAGGAATTTATTCGCTCCCAAGGTAATTACCTCCTGACTACTTCATATCTTTCTAGAATGATCCCTACTCGTCATATATAACTTCCACAAATATTGCTCACACAACGTGGATTTCAAAAGTAACTTTCTATATACTGGGTACAGTTTTCCCCAAATAGTCATTTACTCATCAAATTTAACATTAACGGATATTGTTCATATAATACTATAGTTCCAAACATCATTATCCTTACTAATGACTATACGTTCAGATGCTTGACATTCCAGAAGTCAGAGGTTATATACTAGTTGGCCACCCCGGTCATAACCTTTCACTTCCTTAATGTCGAGCATTATCTCTCAGCTTCATATCCTATTCAATTCCACAATCAAACCCATTTTTTACCTACCCAAAATTTTCACATTCGAAGAATCATATCTCGACATAGCTTAGGCATTCTTTAACATAGGTACACATGGTACACATATCTAAAGCATTTCCAAAATCTAGCTTATTCCTTACAATTCGAGAATTCTACACTCTGAGGATCATATCCTAATATAGCTCAAGTTTCTTTAACCTATGTGTTTACATCCTAGATGATTCCTAATTCAAGTCTAATCCCTTGTAAAACATTTAGTTTAAATAGCTGCATAACAACTAAAAACTATTTGTGCTAATTTTTTATCATATCCCACCGTACGCTAAACCACCTTAACATGAATTTCAAACTACTAGTTTACATATTCCAATGTTCAAAAATAAAAAAACATCTAGTACCACCTATGAATACATCCACATCTTTAGAGAACAAGTCTTAAAAGGCAGCATAGCTCCAATCTCCAAAGGAACACTACAAGGGTGTTATATGTACATGCCATAAGTCTCCCAAATAACATTCAAATACATCAATAGTCTCAAATCTTGGCTACGATTAGGTGAGGTGGATATATATATATATATACACGAAAACACCTTATCTATTACAAATAGATCTCTTAGGCCAAGCCATAAGCCCTTATTCTTCAATCAACCTTGTTTAGGAAGAAAATGAAAGATGACAGAAGGGTAAGTCCTAAGGATTTAATGAGGGGAAATACAATATAAAGTAAAATGGATCTATCAAAGAAGCAATAATTCAACAAATATCAACTGGTGAGACATCACAATTAGAAATACGAATATGACAGACATAAACAATATCAAGATCATCAAATGGAAATCTCTCTGTCCTTATTGCTCCCTGAATAGATTACAAACAGGATCAAACAAACCTAAAGCATAATATGCAATCAAACAAGCTCAAAGTATAACATGCATATCAGATTCTCCTTATTCCTCCCATATATAATAGAAATCCAAGCATGATAGCTTGGTAGATAATAGAAACACAAGCATTTCGCTTGGTATATAATAGAGACTCAAGCATTCTACTTAAATCAACGCTCGGCCCAGACAGATTCCTTTATACATGCATAAGCCAAAATAATCAATAATTTTTTTTGTCAATTAGGCCAACAAACGATGTTCAGAATGATTTAATTTTGCTGACAAGGCCAAACAAGTAGTATTCTGAATGATTCGATTATGCCGACAAGGCCGAACAAGCAATAGAAAGAACGAAATCTGACAGATGTGCTAAACATAAAAATGTCGGCAAGGCCAAAATTCAGTGAAATAAACAGTGGAGTCGACAAGGCAATGGGTTATACTGGATAATATCAAATAGGACAACAAAAGTTCTGGGTGCCAGAACGAACATAATCAAGAAATACTTAATAGGTATAGAAAACAAGAACAATGAAGATAGCTCATTTCCCAGAAGAACAAATGGGTTAGACCCTCACCTTAATAGTTACATAAATGCTCTTCTGGTCTACTATCTTGCAGGGTCCAGCTTTTCATTACGTAGCCAAAAGAATAGACTTATTGTCAAAACACTCATTTTGACCCTATAACAATAATTAAACTGATAACATTCTACCATTTCTTGTTTTACAATTAATAATATATTTTAAGGTTCGATTATGCAATTATCGAGTAGTAACTTGCAATTACACTACTTACGCTATAATACCTACAAGTCATATTTGCTCCGATTAATGAATTGATTCAGATTGTCACATTAGTCCTTGCAACGTTACACAAAGCTCAGACATATAATTAGATCAATTATTTTAATTAACAATATTTATGTTCCACTTACCAATCTGAGCCCACTAACACTGTACACAACTTATGTATCCAAACAATTCAGCTTGACATCATAGATCTTATCCTGATAGTCCATGATTTCAATTCGGTACGATTAATCTTAACTTAACATTAGTAGTTATCTTAACATTTTAATTGAGCTCAACTTACATCAATAATACACTTAATTATTGATAATTATCTCCTAATTAGCAATTCGAGTCCATGCATTGTATATAGACAAATCTTTATGTTCAATCGTATACCTTATAATTACATATTTTGGTCCAATAATGGATATTTGACATAGAAATTAACTTAATAATTTAACCAATTTAAATCCAAGAATTAACTTAATCAATCAATCAAAATTTTACCAAATTGACCGAATGTGAGGCCAAATTATCGCGCGAAAGTAGCATGTATGCACTTAGATCGTTGTCTCGAACAAACTAACCGTTAGCCGCCAGATCGCTGCTTGCCGCCAGCGGAGCTGAGCGTTACCACCACCATTCGATATGTCTCGCTGAGCGCTATCAAAACCCTAAATCAATTTCAAGAACTAACATTGAATTCCTAGTTAATTGCGACATTTTTTGCTGCTGCAACTCCAACGCTTCCGCACTCCACCTTGCTCGATTCTCTTCTATCGGTGATTGAAGTTACTAACATGTTTGTTGAGTTGAACCCATCAAGAATTCCCATCTGAACCTCAAGTCTGGCCACCAGAAACATTGAGTCAGCCACCTCCATCGCTGTTTCATTCGGTCTCCAATTTTTTGGTGCCTCGGCGTTCGATTTTTAGTATTTGGGGTATAGGCGTGTTCACTGTATCGTAGGAAAGCTACTGGTTGGTTTTATTTTGGGTAATCACCGACGTTGATAGGTTTTCGTTGGAGGGGTGAGAAAGGGGTTGCATGAGGAAATTTGACAAAGATAAGGATGGATTTTGCTATTTATAGAGAAATTTCCAGAATTTACATTTGAACTTCAAAACTTTTATCAGCTTTCATTCGAGCCCTCAAAAGTTTCAATCAGCTTTAAATTGAGTCCCCTATATATTGAGTTCCTTACATTAGCCCAGTTGACTAGAAATAATTCCATTTTGACTTCCAAAATTTACAAAATTCTAGTAATTAAGTCCTCCTTACATATTTTTTTTTAGCCCCAAAAATTTTGTCAAATTAATATTTTAATTTTAATTTTTAAAATCTTATTTTCTATAATGCTAAATTTAGCGGTGTTACAGCCGTATACAAGACACAAATCCTTAATTCTTCCCAAATACTTAAGGATTGTTTTCACGACTTTCCTATGATTCTCATCTGGATTGAATTAATAGCGACTCATAACACTTAGTGTGTGAGCTACATCTGGTCTCGAATATTGAACAATATATATTATGCTTCCAATAATAGATGCATAAGGTCTGTAGGACATTCTTTTTCTCCTTAATCTTAGGGGCCATAGACTTGGAGAAATGAATGTCATGTCCCATTGGGAGGTATCCTCTCTTGGATTCCTCCATATAAACCTTTTTGGTATCTTATCCATGTTTGTCGATTGGGAGAGCCCCAATATCCTCTTTGATCTATCTTTATAGTTCTGTATTCCCAATACGAAAGATGCTGTTGGTGTGCAGAATAAATAATGCAACAATTACGCAAGTGAACACGTTGCAATAAGTAATAAAGTGATGAGAAGAGTGTAGATTCTATGAGGAACTAAATTACTCGCTACTAATTACTAATTTATCACACACTTATTTTATCCAAACAAATATCAATTATGTAGGATTTAAAATAAAACTAATGAAAATAAGAAAAAACATGTTGATTAAGGTTTCTACTAGGATATAGAAGCCTATAATTATGATTTCATCAATCGAATTAGTCAATTACATAATTTTCTCCCTATAAAATTAATAAGTTATTAGTATTAAGTTTTATGCAATTGTAGAGTTCTTCTGAAATACCCACAATCCAATCCCTAATTTATTCAATTCACTATATTCCTATGTGAATTAACTAAATTATGGATAGGGTTGTACCACTCAACTAACTACCTAGGATAAGCAGGTATATTCTTATCCTACTTGTAAATTAATTAATTCATCAATTTGAATAATTAATCCTAAGCTCTTCTATTGTCAATCAATCGTTAGATTTTCTCTTCCAAGACTCCTCTAGGGTTTAAAGATACATTTCGCAGTTGATCAAACAATCAAATAGAAAAAGCACACAGTAGAAGGAATAACTTAAAGCACTGTTGATCAGACAATTTAATAGAAAAAACACACAATAGAAGAAATAACTTAAAGCACTACTAATTTCATGGAAGAAAATTATGCATCAATTTATTCAAAAGAACCCATCATAATCTTTGAATAACGAATTAGTTCATCATTGAATTATCAAACAAAACATGATAAAATGAAACATCGTCTCAAATCCAGAATTAAAAAGAAAATCAAAGGGATGAGAGGAAACTCTATTCTTAGATGAATCTGATCTCCACTTTGTCCTTCTTTGAATCCCAAATTCTCACAAAACTTATAATCTACAAAACAGAAAAGCCAAATCGATCCCCCAAACTAAGTATATGAAAGGGCCTATTTATAACTGATTAAAAGAATCTTCTAATTAGAATAGGACTCAAATAAACAAAGACTCTTTTGTCCATCTTTGATTAGATCATGAGGTGTCATCCAATCAGCATTCCTACCAACTTGTGTTAATTTGTCCTTTTTTCTAATTTCTCCATTTGTATTCTTGCAATTCCAAATTTTCATCAATTAGCAAGGGAATTATAATTTTTTAAACAAGAAAATTATTTGTTAAGTCCTAAATATGATATTAAAATTAATACTAATAGGTGCTTAACAAACACCCCCAAACTTAACACATTGCTCTCCCTCGATCAGCACAAAGGAAAAAAATCAAAGACACTCTAATAAAAAACCAAACAACACTAACATACATGTACAAAAAACATTACTTATGTTTGTTAGTCTTAGAATTACTTCAAAATTATGCTTGTAGTCAACCACAATTGTGATATAATTTCACTATGCACATATAAGCAGACACAATGTTCAAATGAATCCCCCATGTATGTGTGTGATGTCTTTATAAGTAGTTATTGTCAATTTGAATTAAATTATATACAAGTACAAGATTTTAGCACTCCATAAGTTTGTTGTTCATCTCTATCTCCATTAATGTAGAATACACTCAATAAAGGGTTATGTAGGACTTTCAGTGCCTGTAATATAGGCTCGAGTATAGGTAGAAAACATATAAATAATACTGACTCAATAGCCACAACACTTGTTGATTATCACCTTTCAATACTCCATCAAACTTATTGAATAGTACTTCTCAATTTCTTTCTTTCTTTCTCTCTTTTTTTTCAGAATTTTTTTCAGTACTCAAGCTACTATGTGAATTTCTTTCATTTTTTTGTTTGTTTATTTATTTTTTAATTTTTTTCTTGAGGCCTTATCTATACTAGTTTTTTTTCTTTTTTTTTTTGGAAGAAAGGAGAAGAAAATAAAACTCATGGGCACTGTACTATTTGTTCCCATCTTCACAAGAGCTTCAAATAGATCTAACAAGTAATTGTGGAATTTATTTGGTGGAATCATGTGCTTAGGTTGGCTATTGAGTTAGTTGCCAAATAAAAAGAATACTTTAAAATAGGCTCAACAGGGGGCGCTAGGGATATAATATCATTTGGTAAGGTTGAAAGGCTCAAACGGGTCAAGAGTGACCTAAGTCATTTTCCTTACTTAAGTGTTTTCTAGGATTTCGCCTCGATAGGGAATCCAACAAATTTTAGAATTTAAAATATTACCTATGCTACTCGTGCATAAATATCCTCTAAATCAAACCAATAACTAAAGTGAGAAAGTGAGTGCTCAAAAATAGGGGATGTCATCCTATATTGCTTTTACTCAAAGTACACAATTCCATCATCATACAATTATAATTTTTCACAAAACACAAAATTAAAAGAGTAATATCTTCATTGATTCAAGAAGATTAATTTCTGTACGTGCAGGATATCAACTCAATTACTAAACCCTAATCATAACCAAAATAACAGAAAATAATGAAAAAAAAAGGACTAAGAACTGACTCGCAGAGCATCCCCCCAAACTTGAGAGGTACTTTGCCCTCAAAGTACTAATACTATTATGGTAGAGAAAGCAAGAAAAAAAAAAGAAAATAAGAGACACCAATATAAAAAAAATATAAAAAAAATAAAAATAAAAATAAAAAAAGGAAAAAAAATACACCTTGATCAATAAATAGTGTCATTGTCTTTCTTGACCTCCGGGGGTGGAATTACAACAACAATGTAAAGACGTGGCGGCAGTGGTGACAATTAATTCCAAACAAATTACTCCCAATAATACCTAAACAAAATCAAGAAATTCTAATGAATAAATCAACATCCAACAATTTTATCTCAATTGGAATCTAACTATCCACCACTTCATCTTAATAATCAATCAATTATTTATCAAATAATCTCAAATAAACAACCACTAAATTTAAATTATTTAGTAAATAATTTAACTAATTCCAAATTCTCAAATCAATAAAATAGGCCTTTATAAATGATAAATACCTAGAAATTTAAATCAATCTAAAATACTAATATATCTAAAATATGCTAAAGAGGTGGTGATGAGGATGGTGGCATAGGTGGGTTTGTTTGAGAAAAAGAAAATGAATGAGAGCAGTAGAGGAATAGAAAAATAGAGAAAAAGAAAAGAAAGAGAAAAAAAAATTAAAGGGAAAAGAAAAAGGAAAAGAAAATGAAAAGGAAAAGGAAAATAGAGAAATAGGGGGAAGAAAAGTGGTTAGGTCATGGGTGGGGCTAACTAGATGTGGAAAATTGCGTGCTATCTCTTATTTTGCTTTTTACCTTCTATTTTAAATAATGGTGCACCAGGGCACAAATTGCTTGTGCCCTATGCCCTAATGCATGCAATACTGACCTTGGCGTCTGAAAAAGACGCCTCGCTTGCAGGGGCGTATATGGCCTGTGCCCCTCGTGCGAGCCACTGCCCTCTTTTAAATTTTTTTTATTATTACAAAATAATGGGCTAGGGAGCATGCAATTTGTGCCCCAACACAAGAAAATCTATTCCTCAGCATTAAAAAATTGACGTTGTGTGCCTTGGCGTAGATTGTTTGAGCCTAGGCGTGCAAGCTACTGCCAACCTGTTATATATATATATATATATACATACTTCTCATTACCTAGCATCCTGCAAAGCCAAAATAAGCACAAATTAAATTAAAAATTAAATCAAATATAGGAGAAAAAATTAACTAAGAGAAAAATAGAAATAAGAGCAATTAAAAATTTGGATTACCTCGCAAGAAGCATTTAATTTATAGTCTTCGGCTTGACTTTCGGGCTTAACTTGATGTTTGTTAAGGTGGTTGTGGATTGTTGATTATCAAATCATCTTCTCAATAGTGTTTGATTCTTTTCCTCTTTGCCTTAAATCGTCTTCTTGAACCAATTTCTTTCAACTCCATCATTCCATGTGGTAGGATTTCAATAATGTGAAATGGCTTCAACCATCATGATTTTAGCTTTCATGATAACCACTTCAAATGAGATTCATAGAATAGTAGTTGTTCACCTGGCTCTTATTGGTCTTTCAAAATTTTCAATCACTCTTATATTTAGCCTCTCCTTTGTATGGCTTGGCTTTTTATTTACCACACTAACTACAGAATACTTGTCAATGTCCTTGGGAAAATCAAATGCTTTAAACACATTAAAAGTTACCTTCTCATCTTAGACCCTCATGATTAATTCACCTTTTTGCACATTTATGATAGTCTTACTTATGGCCAAGAATGGTCTCCCAAGGATGATTGGTATTTCAATATTCTCCTTCATATCCAACACAATAAAATCTACAGGGAAAATAAATTTATCGACTTTTACCAATGCATCTTCAATTATCCCTTTACAATACATGAATGTTTTATCTGCAAGTTGCAAGGTTATACTCGTTGGCTTAATTTCTCTCAATGGAAGTTGTTGGTAGAAGGAATGTGGCATCAAATTTATACTTTCCCCCAAATCGCATAGTGCCCTTCTAGAAGATTTAGTACCAATTTTTCATGGTATGGTGAAACTCCCAGGATCTTTGAGCTTTGGCCGTAACTTCTGTTAGATGATTGCACTACATTCCTCTATCAGAGCTACTATTTCAAATTCACTCAAACGTCTTTTCTCAGATAAAATGGCTTTCATGAATTTCACATAACTTGGCATGTGATCTAAAGCTTCAACAAATGGAACATTTATGTGGCATTTCTTGAAAACTTTAAAAAATTGTTGAAAATATTTGTCTAACTTTTGCTTCTTAAACCTCTGAGGAAAGGATGGAGGTGGTCTGATAAGATTAACTTCTTCAGTTTTCTGCTTTACATCCTTTTCCTTCTCAATTGGTGATTTTTCTTCCATATCCTTTGAAGATGGAGAGACCTATATGAAATTATTGCAACTTTTTACTATTTTCAAAGACATAGCATTGTAATGTTCCTTGCCTTCTCATTTAGGATTTTTCTCAGTATTGCTTGGCAAAGTTCCTTGCTGTCTCATACTTAATGCACTAGGTAGTTGCCCCATTTATGTTTCTAGTGCTCTGATTAAAACTGATTGACTCTGAATTGCTACCTCAATTAGTGCCATGAACTGCATAAACATCTCTTCTAATGATGACTTCTTTTCTTGAGTTGGTGGCTTAGGAGTTGATGTTTGTTCTTGGTTGTTGCTCCATGAAAAGTTAGAGTGTTATCTCCATGCAGAATTATAAGTATTTGAATACGAATTGTTTGATTCCAATTGAAGTTCCCAACAAACTGCACTATTTCTAAAGTATGTTGACACTGATCACTCAAACGCACTTCTCTGTAGATTTCACAAGAAATAAATGGATTCCCCACTGCTTGTATTTGTTGCACTAGCTGGGTTATAATACTTGTAAGCGTGTCCCCCCTTTTTTTTAAAGCTTCTAACTATGCAGTTAAAGATGTAGTAGCATTTACCTCATAAATTCCTGCAATAGTTTGAGTTAATCTCTCAGGTAGCCATTGGTAATTATTTGTTGCCATCTCTTTAAATAACTCAAATATATCCCTAATTTTCTTGTGCATAAGTATGCCTCCTACAACAACATCAACTATTCCTTTGGTTTGTGTGGATAATCTATTGTAGAATGTTTGTACTTGAAGCCACTTTCTTAATCCATGATGAGGGTATTTTTTGAGCATCAACTTATATCTTTCTAATGCCTTATAAAGTATTTCCTGATTGAATTGGACAAAGAAAGTAATCTCATTCCTTAGCTTGACTATTCGTGATGGTGAAAAAATTTAGCCAAGAATCTTTGCGCTAAACCTTCCAAGTGATAATGGACCCCGATGGTAAGGATGGCAACCAACTCTTTCCTTTGTCCCTTAGTGAGAATGAGAACAACCTCAATCGCATGGCATCATAAGAACTCCATTATAATTAAAGGTGTCACAAATCTCCAAAAACTAGTCAAATCACAATTTGGATCTTTTGTTAGAGAACCCCCAAACTGTACTAAACTATGTATCATCTGAATGATGGCTGGCTTGATCTCAAAATTATTCGCATTAATAGCTGGCTTGACTATTCCTATATAGAAGCCCTGAATATGTAGGACAACATAGTCCCCTAAATATCTCTCCCTTTGCCATTTCTGCAGTATCTTACTTAGCTCAAAATAAACAAAAAAAAAGAAAGAAAATAAATAAGTAAAAAAATGTTTGAACTAAAACTTGGCGCTTAAAATTAATATTAACATAAATAAAATAATTTTAGTTCCTCTAGAACAATGCAAAAAATCTGTTGGTGTGCAAAACAAAAATGCAAATAATCATGCAAGTGCATGTCTCGTAAAAATTAATAAAGTGATGAGAAGAGTGTCGATTCCACGAGGAACTAAATTATTCGTTACTAATTACTAATTCATCACACATTTGTTTATTCAAACAAATATCAATTATATAGGAATTAATACTAAACTAGTGAAAATAAGAAAAAATGTATGATTAAGAATTCTATCAAGATATAGAAGCCCAGAATTATGATTTCATCAATTGAACTAGTTGATTACATAATTTTCTCCCTATGAAATTAATAACAAGTTACTAGTCTTAAGTCTTTTGCAATTAAGGTTCCAAGTGACTCGCAATCAAATTCCTAATTTATTCAATTCACTATATTTCTATGTGAATTAACTAAATTATGGATATGATTGTACTATTCAACTAACAACCTTGACCAAGCAGGTATATTCCTATCCTACTCATAAATTAATTAATTCATCAATTTGAATAATTAATCCTAAGCTTTTCTATTGTCAATCAATCCATAGATTTTCCCTTCCAAGACTCTTCTAAGGTTTAAAGAAGCACTTGACTTTTGATCAGATAATTAAATAGAAAAAACACACAATAGAAGAAATAACTTAAAGCACTACCAATTTCATGGAAGAAAATCATGCATCAATTTATTTGAAAGAGTCCATCATAATCCTAGAATAATGAATTAGTTCATGATTGAAATGTCAAACAGAACATAAATAAAATAAAACATCATCTTAAATCCAGAATTAAAAAGAAAATCAAAGTGAAAAGAGAAAACTCTATTGCTAGACAAATTTGATCTCCACTTTGTCCTCATTCGAATCCCAAATTCTCGCTAAACTTTTATCTCCAAAACAGAAAATCCAAATTGGTCTCCCAAACTAAGTATTTGAAAGGCCTATTTATAACTAATTAAAAGAATCTTCTAATTAGAATAGGACTCAAATAAATAAAGGCTCTTCTATCCACATTTGATTAGAACATGAGGTGTCATCCAATTAGCATTTCCACTCACTTGTGTCAACTTGTCCCTTTTTTGTAATTTCTCTACTTGTATTCTTGCAATTCCAAATTTTCATCAATTAGAAAGGGAATTATAATTTTTTAAACAAGAAAATTGTTTGTTAAGTACTAAATTTGATAATAGAATTAATACTAATAGGGACTTAACAGATGCTTCTCCCAAATCTTTCATGGAAAATTGTGAAGATAACCATGCTTTAGTACACTCTAACGTCTCTTTCATTCATAATGAGAAGGATGTCATTGACGTAAAGTACAATAAACTGTATAAAACTCCCACTAGCCTTTTTATACACACATGGCTCACACACATTTTTTATGGAGCCAAATGATTTGACCGTCTCATCAAAATATATGTTCCAATTTCGGGATGCTTACTTTAGTCCATAAATGGACCTTCGGAGTTTGTAAACCTTTTACTTACTCTCTTTGGATGTAAAACCTTGTGGTTGCTCTATGTGAATTTCCTTATCAATGTTTCTATTGATAAAGATGGTCTTTACATCCATTTGCCAAATTTTAGAGTTGTGGTAGGCGGCTACGGATGCATAATCCTTATGGACTTACGCATAGTAATCGATTAAAAGGCTTCCTCAAAGTCAATACTGAGTCTTTGAGTATAACCTTTTGCCACTAGTCTAGCATTAAAGGTCGTAACCTCTCCATCAACTCCAAGATTATGCTTATAGATCCACTTGCACCCATCGGGTACTATATCCTCCTGTAGATCTACAAAAGTTTATACTTTATTGGAGTACATTGAAATCATTTTGAATTTCATGGTCTCAAGCCAATAACTTGAATCTATGTTGACATGGCTTCCTCATAGGTCCTTGGATCGATATTCGTTTGGCCCATCTCATGAAGGAATTCGAACCTTTTTAATTACTTCTTAATGTGGGTTGACCTTCTAGAAAGTTGTGTGCTAGGCTCGGGATTCTCTTTGTCTCTATCGCTTGTAGGGTTATTTGATCGTTTTGAACTTCATCAAGTTCAACAACAATGCCTTTTCTATCTAATAGAAACTCCTTTTTTGAAAAGGTAGCATTTCTTGAAATGAACTCCTTTTGTTCTAAGAGATCATAAAAGTAGTAACCCAAAGATTCTTTTGGATATCTCTCAAACTTGCACAAGGTGGATCACTCATTCAACTTGTCTCCCACTAGTCTCTTGATATAGGTGGAAGACCCCCAAGCTCTTAAATAAGAGTAAAAAGGTGCTTTGCCAAACTACATCTCATACAACGTCTTTGGCACCAACTTTGAGGATACTACATTTAGTAACCTTGCCGCCGTATCTAGGGTGTGTACCCAAAAGGAGATAGGGACGTCGGTGAAGTTCATCATAGACCATACCATATCTAACAATGTACGGTTTGTTCTCTCGGCCATTCCATTATGTTGGGGTGAGCCGGGTGGAGTCCGCTGTGAGAGAATCTCATTCTCTTTTAGATAATCCAATAATTCAGTACTTAAGTATTCAACTCCTCAATCCAATGAAGAACTTTGATACCAAGTTCTAATTGCTTTTCTACTTTATTCCTATACTTTTTAAAATTTTCAAAGGCTTCAAACTTGTACTTCATAAGATACACATGTCCAAAACCGAATGTGGTCATCAATAAAGGTAATGAAGTTAGAATAGCCTCTTCTTGCACTTACTCTTAGTAGACCACAAATATCTATATGGATGAAATCCAAAGGACTAGTGGATTGCTCGTTTGTCGAACAATAGGAGCCTTGGCCATTTTTCCTTTTAAACAAGACTCACAAGTAGGTAGATCCTCAAATCTATTAACATTTAGTGATTTGAGGGCTACTAACTTATTTATCATATTCTTGAATATATGTCCAAGTCTAACATGCCAATGGTATGCATTTTCTTGGTTATTTAATTTTCTTTTGTTGCTTTGTTGAATGTGCATAAGTGATGGTTGAAAATCTAAAATACACAATTTATTACTTAGTGTACCAATAGCAATTAAAGAACCATTCTTCATTGCTTTCAACTTCCCGTTTGAGATTGAAAAATCATATCCTTCATTGTATAAAACGAAAATTGATATGATGTTCTTAACGAGATTTAGTATATAGAAGTAGGGATCAAGTATAATAGTAAAATTCCCTAAGTCTAACTTTATTACGCCTCAACCTTGGTCGCAACCTTTGCACCATTGACGAGGCAAAAGATCAAATCCCCATTACTTAGACTCCTTATTCTTTCCATCCCCTATAATGAATTACAAAGGTGAGAACCACATGCGGAATTAAATATCCATGACTAAGAATTGAAAGTTAAGTACACTTCAATAAAGAACATACCCTTCTAAAGGGTTGTAAGAGTTCGCTTCCAATGGCCCGTCTCATCACAATAAAAACAAGTAGCATCCTTTTACCCTTTTTATTTGTTTTAACCCACCGGACGCCTTTAATGGTTGTTTCTTCTTTGAAGAAAAACTTTTCTTCTTCTTTTCCTCTTTCTTCTTGTCTCTAAAGCCTTTAGATTGAGAGGATGAAGCAATCATTAGAGGCTTGTCTTTCTTTATTGTCGCCTCCACGGTTACCAACATGTTGACCAATTCATTGGTGGTAACGTCTTGCATTGATATGTTAAAGTTCATCACAAGTTTATCAAATGAACTCGGCAATGATTGTAGGATCATATCCACATAAAGATCATTACCCATGACTACTTCCAAAGTAGCGAGTTTATCAATAAGCCCAATCATCTTAAGGCTATGATCATAGACACTAGACCTCTCAGCCATTCTAGTCGTGAAGAGCTCAATCGATAGCATGTATCATTCGTGCCTTGTTTGCACACCATATAACTCTTGTAGGTGCAACTGAATCTCCACGGCGCGTTTCATATTTTCATGGGACTTTCGGAGCTTATTGGAGATGGATGCCATCATGAGGTAATGGGTTTGGAGATCATTTTCTACCCATTTTTGTGAACATTTCACGTGCCTCTTGATCGGCATCATCGTCGAGGGTATTCATTACGCTTTGAGTTAAGACATATGTCTTTTTCTCAGAGTTAAGAACAATCTTAAAGTTTCTAAGCCAATCTCCATAGTTCGGCCTAGTAAGTTTATTGGTTTCCAAAATGAAGCTTAGTAGATTCTTAGCCATTTGGTGATTTTCAAAAATCTATAAAAGCGAAGAAGAGAATATAAGCATTTGATTGAATTTTGATATTGAAAACATGATTATGATCTTTCAAGCATGTTTTGCTCCCACTATTTTATCAAGTTCCTTACCCTTATAAGAAATTTGGAAAATCATATTTTCTAGTGAGAATCAAGGTCCAAAGGCATCACTTGTGGACCCACGATTCGTGAGATATCTACTAATGACACTAAGTTAGGTAACTAATACCAGTTGCATCTCTATACAACCCTTGATATGTTTCGCCTCACTTTTCATATAAACTTATGACTCATGCGGTATCGATATTACTAAGAGTTTGGTCGGACCTACCAATCCTCTTTAACTTTAAATTCAACTATGAACATTCCACGACTCGTAAGATAATGCCACAACAAACTCACATTAAAGTGCATCTTACGCTAAGGTAGTGATAATAGCTTTCCACTAAAACTATGTCTGACGACTTATGTGCCAACACATAATTATGGTAGCATCTCATGCCACAAACCTATTGGTAGAAGGCATAGATTATTAAACCCGTTTAATTTTATCCATTTTGACTTAATGTTGTTCAAGCTTAGACTCTTCTAGTGAGAGAATTTTGCTTAGAAGATCTCATCATCTTTATCTTTGCTTATTTAGGTTATCTACCCTAAACAAACACCATCATACATCAACAGGATAAAGAAAGTATAAATAAGTAAATAAACCTAGCATGCATATAAAGTTGGGATAACCATGAGACTTAGAGCCATAGGTGCGTTACTTAGTTGATTTAGGTGGGTTGATTAAATTAATCGATCATATCTATTACATGAATATATCCCACACATTCATGGGTCTTCAAACCTCCTTGATCTCCTTGCAACAATTATAAGAATAAAGAAAATCTCACCACCTAAGAGTTCTATTCTCATAACAATTACAATGTAGAAAATCAAGAGGCATGCAAGCGCCATTTAATACAGCCCATTCAATCAACATTGAATTTTAATTAAACCAATTTAAATGCTCATTCTCATCCCCATACATCGATCGTCCATTCAATAATTAAATGAACAATAGCTAGAATTGACATTCAATTCATCAATTGAGTGGTTATCTTATAAACAGTTAATTTAGAGACAAAATTAAGCATAACACTTATGCATCCCAAATTTGCTCAAACTTAAAGTGTATACTTAAATTTGATATTAAAAGCTTTGCAAAAATGTCTAACATAATCTTTATCACTTACACAACAATGTGCATCAAAGTTGTATGAAATAATCAAGTTTAGGAGGGTAAAAATGCACAAAACGGCAAAAAAAACATGCTTGGCATCTTGGGTGGGCCTGATGCCTAGGCATGTAGGCACGCACTTGCTGCAGTGCGATGGGCTGGCCAGCTGGCAGGGGCCCTGCCACAAGGCAGCTAGACCACCATTTTGCCCCATTTTTGCTCTTTTGTTATCTTAAACCTCATGGACACTTCAATAATGTCATTCCATACATATTTTAACAAATTTCTTGAGTATAAATTGCTTTAAAACTAGAAATTAAAATGCTCAAAGTGCTTCAAAAATCAAATTTAAGAAAGAATCACTATTTTTCAAAAAAATCAAGTAACTCCAGGCTCCTATCCAATTGAATCCAAAAATAGCCAAAGCTCTTATAAGCTATAATCAACATGTTAAATCAACATTTAACATCATAGCATTTGAATTAAAACTCATGCCAACATATGTAAATCACAATCTAGCATGTATTGACATATTTCAATTCAACACATATAGAGCCACATGCATCAACTTCAAAATCTTAAATCCATTAATTGAATCAAGAAATTGGAGTCTAGGGGAAGATGAGTTGAGCCAGCTCATAAGGTTCGTGAGCTGATTCGATTATAGCTTGACTTAAGCTCAAGCTTTTTGAACTCGAGCTTGAGCTTTAACATGAGCTGAGCTTGAGCTTTATTTAGTTGTTCGAAAGCTCATGAGCTAGCTCATGACATTTTTCCTATTTTTAAATATTTTTTATATATTAATTAAATAATATATATTAATAATTTACTTTTTTTTCTAATTTTAAATATTTATTATATATGATTAAATAATTATAATATATTATAATTTAAATCATTATAGTAATTATTATAATATATATTTTATTTATAATTATAATTTAAATTATTTTATTAATTATTATTAAATAATTATCATATATTAATAATTTAATATTTTGTTTAATTTAAAATTTTCTAGTAAGCTGAGCTCGAGCCCTTGAAAGCAGGCTCGTCGAGCTTGCAATTTTTGCCGAGCTTGACTTAAGTTTGACTCATTTACACCCCTAATTTGGAATCCTAGAATCAATTTATCACATGAATCAATTCAACAAATCTAAAATTAGCCATAAAATTAGCTCCAATACCACTTGAAGGAAGTAATATTGCAAGGATCCAAAAATTACAAAAGTTAAAGCAAAAATTAGCTTGCAATATCACAAACTAAGATCTTATTTCATACCATAATCAAGAATTTTATGGCAAGAGAAGTTACCTTGCAAGAAAACCTTGAAGGCAACAAGAAAGATCTTCCACTAGAACACTTTCTATGCAAGATCTACCTCTTCTTTCTCTTGGATCTTCTTCTACATCAAAAGTCAACAAGCCCACAAACTTTTGCTCAGAAATTTCCTCCGAATTGAGGCAAAATTGGCAGCAAAACCATGAGTCAATCACCAAGGCCGCTAGTCAAAGAGATCCTCCAAAAATAGTGTTCAATTTAAGGATCTAGTTCACCAAGTCTAGGCACTCCACTTGTTGTTCCTACAAAGTTGATCCACACACCTAGATGCACTCTTAGTCCTCACTCAATATGCTAGAATATGGAGGAGGAAGAAGAAGAAAGAAGGGAGAAATGTGTGAGGGAGTTGGAAGAGAGATAAGGTGGTTGCTGAGAATCTAGTGAAGAGGTATTTGTCAACACATGAGGTAACCACTTTTGAAGGGGAAAAAGGGAAGCAAATTAGAATTAAGTGGCCGGCTATGTGAGGGCTAGGTGTTGCATTTATGCTATGATTAGGAAGTTCTTAGAAGCTTCCATTGCACTCTCTTCAAATTGCCAACTTGCATGTCCACTTGCATGCTTAGTTGGAATTTTCATTTTGTAAACCAAAATGCCAACTCATTAATTTAAAATGGACATTTCCATTTTAATTTTTCCTTTGAAATTAGATTCTCTTTCTAATTAAATTAACTTAACTCTTTAAGTTAATTAAATGTAACTCCTTAAGTTGATCTTGAGTAATTAAATTGCCACATAGCATCAATTAAAGTGACTCCTTAATTTAATTGGTCAAATTTAACTCTTTAAATTAATTTGATTAATTTAACACTTAAACTAATAAAGCCATCATAACCAACTCTTAATTAATCAGCCTGGACTCTCTTCCAAACTTGACCACTCTAATTATCTAATTCCTTAGATAGTTTTCTCCAATCTAATAAGTGTTGTAGGCTTTTGTATGTGACCCTTTAGGTTCACCAATTAATTAGATATGAGCTCACAACTCTTTGTGATTTAATGAATATCAAGTATTTCAATCAGTCTAAACTCTTTTAAACTTATCACTCTTTCAATTAATCTCTATTAATTGAAGAGTACCCAATCTCCATAGTCGATGTCTAGCACAAGCCTATGGAGTCCAACCAATTGGATGAATTAATTTGAAGGTGAACTGTTACCACTTATGATTGCCATGTAAATACAGTCTTTTCATCTCCTATCTCCCTAAAAGAGGCCTAGGGCAAGATATTTTTTGGTTCTGTAATAGCCTCGATAACTATGTATCTATTTTTAATGTTTGATTCTCAATCATGACCTCAACTTTGGAAATCTTCTTTTCCAAATTGTTATGCTACCTTGCAGAATGATTTCTTGGAATTGATCATCCTAGAATACATATGAGATCAACCCGTTCTCCATGGATGGGGAAAACGGATCATATTGAAAGAGTTGTAAGACTAAGGATCCAATTAAAGCATTTAAAAAACTGAAATCTAACTTAGTTTACACCACCACAAGGATCTAAATCATGCTAATACAGTAGCTCAAGGTTAGATTGTTACCTCTAAAGCAAAATCCAACCAAAACTTGAAGTTGTGCTTCTTTTCCTGAAAGCAGACAACTTTTGGCGCAGTAAGGTATGATCAACTTTTGATCGAGCAAATTAGTCACCTCGGATTCAAGCCAAATCTGGACCAAAATTTTACCAACTCAATGGAGAATGTCCAATAAAAAATTTAGCCCCAAACACCTAGGGTGGGATGACCATGAGCTTAACCAAGTGATGCACTTTAGAGCCATAGGTGCAACACTTTGTTGATTTTAAGTAGGTTGATTAAATCTAGCTATTACATAAAATGTATCCCATACATACGTGGGTCTTCATGCCTCCAATGGTCTTCTTTGCTCCTTGTAACAATTATATGAGAAAGAAGTCCTCACTCCTAGTGATTCCACTCTCATAACATTTACAAGATAGAAATTAAGAGGCATGCAAGTCCCAATTTAATATAACCTATTTCAACAAATTTGAAACAAATAAGATCAATATTAAAGGCTCATGACTATCCCCATTCATTCATCATCCATTCAACAATTAAATGAACAATAAATAAATTAAGAATTGACATTCAATTCCAATAATTAAATGTTTATCATATAAACAATTAATTGGCCAAGAAAAAACAAGCATAACATTTATGCATCCTGTTTTTGCATCAATTGGAGATTAACTTTAACAAGATTTAAGAAAGCATCAAAATGTCAAACATAATTTTGAGAATTTGCACAACACTTGTGCATCTATTATGTGTGACATAATACACTTTTGCTCACAAAAAGAAGTCAAATTCAAGCTAAAAAACTGCCTGGATCGAGACCAAGCTACTACTCATCTGTGATGGGCACACTACAGCACGGCAGGCACGCACATGGTGCTCTCATTGCCGGCCAGCGCCGGCCTAGGCTGGGCAACCGCTCGATCACATGGTCTTGGCAGTTTTTGCTCTATTTTAGCTCAACCTTTTGTGCATCAAACATTTAGAACAACTTCTAAACATCATTTCCACACAATTTAGATGTAGTTTTAGATATAAAACACTATTCAAATCTGAAAAATCAAGAGCTCAAACATGCTTCAAAAATCAAGTTTAAGTGAGAATCTCATTATTCCAAAAATCTCCAATTAAATCCAATCCAATTGGATTAAAAAATGACCAAAACAATTTAAGGCCAAATATAACATGCTATATCAACATATAACATACTCTAATGCCAAATAAAAATTTAACATTACCTAATCATGAATCAAATTACACTAACAGATGAATTAACAATTAAAACACATATTAGCATAATATCTATTCAACATTAAAGGAGCCACAAGCATCATCATCCAAACACTCCAATCCATGATTTGGATCAAGTGGTTGAAGATCTAGATCAATTCATCACATGAATCAATCAAAAGAGAATCCAAAATATAGCATGAAAATAGGCTCCGATACTACTTGAAAGAGGTGTAAGACTAAGGATGCAATTTAAAACATTAAAAAAACTAAAATCTAACTTAGTTTACACCACCAAAAGGATCTAAATCATGCCAATATAATGGATCAAGATCAGATTGTTACCTCTCAATCAAAATCCAACCAAAACTTGAAGTTGTGCTTTCTATCCCAAAAGCAGACAGCTTCTAGCACAGCAAGGTGTGATCAACTTTTGATCGGGAAAATCACCTTGGATTCAAGCCAAATCTAGACCAAAAATTTTCCAACTAAATGGAGAATGTCCATAAAAAAATTAAACACCAAAATCCTTCGGAAAGACCTCGAACAGAGTCCAGAAAGTCACTGCTGGAATAGAGGATCACCAAAGCAAGCAATCCGAAATTCGTCTTGCCTCTAATGCCAAAGTCCATACACCATTGGACAATCCTTTTCTCCTTAATTCAGCTGAAAAAACTAAGAATAAAGAGAGCTTTTTTGGAGGTTGAAAATGGTGAGGGAGGTGAAGAAGAGAGTGAAACCTTAACTCATGAGAGAATCACAATTTTGGAGGTAATTTTGGATCTAAATTTTAGATGCACAAAATGTGTGAATAAATCCCTTGTGGCCACCACCATCTATATCTATATATAGAGGGATGATGGTGTGATTCCAATGTGGCATCACACCTTCCTCAAGGAGGGGTGCCACTAAGCATGCTAACTTGCAAGCATCTTGCAAGTTGCATGTGAATGTGTGTTGAATTTGAATTTAATTTGAAATCTACATTTAATGTTATGCAATGTCTACCAAATAAATTCTAATTTCACACCAAATGAACATTTCATTTGAATTTTTCCGCCAAAATTATTTCTTCACTTTAATTAAACACACACTTTAATTTAATTAAACTTTGATTTAACCATTAAGTCAACTAACTTAACTCTTTAAGCTAGTTTTAGTTAGCTTAACTCTTTAAGCTGACCAATTAATAGTCATGTGGCACCAAATTAAATTCACACTTAATTTAATTGGTTTTAATTTAACCCTTTAAATTAATTAGATCAATTTAACAATTAAATTGATCAAGCTGAAATGACTAAAAATTGCATCAACCGGATCCCTCGATTTTCAGTCACCTTGGAATTTTTCTAACACATAGAAAATTCCCCTCAACGAATAGGATTTTCAATTGGCTTTTGTATGTGACCCATTAGGTTCTACCACTCATTGGACATGGGCTCACAACCTTTGTGACTTTTGAATATCATATATTCACGTTAGTTTAAACTCCTTTAAACTAATCGATTAAATTCAATTAATCTCTGTTAATTGAAGAGTGCCAAATCTCCAAGATCGATGTCCAACCTCAAGCCCATAGAGCCCAACAATTGGCCGAATGAATGCTTTTGCTGAACCCTTCTTGCTCTACGTGTACCATGCAAATACGGTCCTTCCGTCTCCTATCTCCATAAAAGAGGCCTAGGGCAAAATATTTGTCGGCTCCCTAATAGCCTTGATACTATGCATTTCTTAATGTTTGATTCCTGTTTGTGACCTCATCTTTAGAAAACCTTTTTCTAAATTATCACACTGCTTTGGCCAAGGACTCTCTGGAATCGATCATGATAGAACGCATAGGAGATACACTCGCCCTTCACAAAGATGAGGAGTTGAATCCTATCTTGGATCTCATAGACCTTCATGTCTAAGTAGCTCATACCCAAGCACAACCTGAACGGCCTGCCCGCTAGGTGACCAGGTATGGGTCAAAGTATGAGGACCAAAACATAAGGTTACAATGGATCCTCAGGTCAAAGGACTAATTATATGCACTAGCATAAGTTGGAGAACTAGCCACTACTGATTTGCCACTACGGCTACCTAGTGGATTCTCTGAGCTGGTCTCCAGTACCTTATTCTCTAACTAGCACTCACTAACACATATCTATATCTCATATGGATTACTCATGGAATGGAGCAATATCCAACCTTTGGATTATGTATGGTCAGTGTAAGTCTATCTAAATCTTAGATGCCCTATCTCCTAATATACCCTATCTCATGATCGTGTAAGACTTATTCCATGATTATCACCAAAAGCGTACTGACCAAGTCTCGTAGTCTAGTGTGATCTAAAGGCTTCAACCAAATGCTAGTAATGAAATATAAGCATAAGATGAAGATGGTCATTTATAAAGAATATCATTCAATCAAGATTGTATCACAAATGAAATAGTTTACATGCTAATCTTATTGGCTTGCGGGGCACTATTTCAACACCTATCTCAGAACTCACCAACCTCCATATTTAGGTAGCTTGTGTCTAGCCTAGCCCTATGTGACTTGCTACGGGAGCAAAATCAAAGCACAAGGATCTAAATACAAGGTTACTAAGGAAGTCAAGTCAAAGGACTAATTATACGCACTATTATAAGCTCAAGAATTTTCCACTACCGACATGCGACTTCGACTACCTTGTGGATTATCTAGGAAAGTCTTCAGTGAACTTGTTCTCTAATAGGTACCCACTAACATACATTCATGTCAAACATAAATTGCCCTTGAAATGGGGCAATATCCAACGCCTTGGATTATGCATCGTTAGTGCAAGTCTATCTGAATCGTAGATGCCCCATCTCATAAGATTCTATAACTTGGAATATTTAAAATCATGACCATAGATACTTGTTTCATGATCACCATCATATGCGTAACCAAGTCCCATAGTTTTGTGTGATTTAAGGACTTCAACCAAATGCATGTGAAGAAAATTATAAATGCGTAAGATAAAGATGGTCATATTATTATATGTCATTCAATATTGACTATTATATGGAGTAGTTATACATGCCAATCTAATTGGCTTGCGGGATACTATTCCAACAAATTCTATGGGTGAAACAATACATAAGACCTTCTAATGCATTAAAATCATGTATTCTTTAAGTAATGGTCATGATAGTCTGTGTACAATAGTTGGGAATACAAATAGCTACATCTAAGCACTTATGTTTATATTCATACTAGTATAAACTATTGATGAATGAGGTAAATGTATCCTTTAATTCAACACCACCATCGGAAACCGATGAAGCTCTCATGACTATATCAATCCAAGGACTAACAAATCATGGTTTAATAATCGTGTAATGGCCAAATTAAGACAAATTCAACTTGATCTCTTATGTACTAAGAATGATATTGTAAATCGAGAAACGAATACTATTTTTTTAGTTTTTTGTACTTGATTTTTCTATGTTTGTACTTAATTTGCCTCATTCTATGCTTATTTGGCGTGTTTTTGTAATTCCTTTTTCTTTAGCCGAACTTACCTCAATTTTATGGGTGAAGCATCACATAAGACCTTTTAATTCACTAAAATCTTGTTTTCTTCAAGTAATGATCATGATAGTATGTGCACAAATAGTTGGGTACACAAATAGCGACATCCAACCACTTGTATTAGCATTCATACAAGTATACACCATTGATGAATGAGGCAAAAAGTATCCTTCAGACACTATCACTAAAAACCAATGAACCTCTCATGACTATATTAGTCTTAAGACTAATAAATCTTGGTTTAACAATCACGCTATGGACATATTAAGACAAATTCAACTTAATATCTTATGTAATAAGAATGTTATTGTAAATTGAGAAAGAAGTACCATTTATTTATTTATTTTTTAATTGATTTTTCTAGTTGTATACTTAATTCACCTTTTTTTGTACTTATTTAGTGTGTTTTTGTACTTTCTTTTTCTATGGCCAGATTTACCTCAATTTGATGGGTGAAATAACACATAAGACCTTCTAATGCACTAAAATCATGTTTTCTTCAAGTAATGGTCATGATAATACATGCGTAAATGGTTGGGAACACAAATAGCTACATCCAACATCTTGTGTTCACATTCATACTAGTATAAATCATTGATGAATGAGGTAAATATATCTTTTCGACACCAGCATAAAAAATCAATGAACCTCTCATGATTATATCAATCTTACATGTTGTTTCACTCATCAAATTATGTTAAATTTGATTAAAGAAAATGAGAGTATAAAAAAGCTCAAAAGACGTACTTGATTATGGAAATCTAGTATAATATATCTATAGTCAAGTACTAGGATTGAAAAAATATATATTATTTTCAGCATATACAGTGTAATTCTCAATACATTTCAAAAAACACCCAAAGACGTACTCAATTATGAAAATCCTATGTAATATATTTAGATTCAGGTTCTAGATACTAGAAAAAATGTATTATCTTTCTATAATGAACTACTTAATTTGACAAATAAGGTATTACTTTCCTAAAATATGGTATAGTTTTAAATACATTTGAAATTATGTTAAATTTAATTATTTAAGTTGTTGTTTGACTATCATGAAATGATTTTTTCCTTATAGGAAAAATATTGTCATGAGACATTATTTATGCTACAACATTGATAATAAAATGATACACTTACCACCTGTCATGATTGTGTACACTAGTTTGAAATGATAACCAAGTGGTACTGTGTCGCAGTATTAAAACACTCTGTTGCAGTATTATGTTCTTAAGATGAAGTATTTTTTTTTCCTAATAATTAAGTATAGTGTTAAATAAATTAAGTATTTATTTTGCTTCAATGAGGTACTCTATTTTGATTTGCAATATCAGTTTTATACATTTTTAACATTGTCTAATTTAAGTATTTTAGATCTTGTTATATAAGTATAGCTATGAAACTTCATTTTTTCCTATAATATTGATGTCCAAATGAAATGTTTTACAATCAATATTGGTGCTTTATACTAATAATTATGTTTCTGAACACTTGTTTATCCCAACCATTAATTGAAGAATACATGATTTTATTATTTTTGGATTGTCTATATTTTGTTTCACAAATAAATTAAGGCAAATTAGACCATATGACTAATAAGTATAAAATCACTCCAATCCAGTACTAGATCCTGAAGATGAGGTATTTATCTTCTGAAGTCAAGTATTTACATACAAAAATGAAGTATTGTTTCGCTGAAGTGAGATATTACGTTTTTATTATGTAATATTAGTTTTATATATTTTAAGTATCAATCAATTTAAGTATTTTAGACCTTATTATGTTGGCATAGCTACGAAACTGTGTTTTTCCTTATAATGTTGATGTCCAAATGAAATATTTTACCATCTATAATGGCGTTTTACACTTCTCTTTGTGTTTCCAACCATTTAACATGTGTATATCCTATTTTATTATTTTTCGATGGTCTTATATGTTGTTTCATCAATAAATTAAGGCAAATTAAGTCATAAGATTGAAACTATAGAATCATTATTATGCAATACTAGATGCTGAAGATAAGGTATTAAAACTTTAAAGTCAAGTATGTATATACAAAAATAAAGTATTGCTTTGCTGAAATGAGGTATTATCTTTTTGAGAAAACGAAAAATGAATATGGATAATAGCTTCAAATACAAATATGCTTAGTAGCTGGAAACAACAATCGTTTGCCATCCATTTTACACTATAAGAATGGTATAACATATTCGTATACTACAAATCATACAATGCAATACAAATTGATAAGACATAAAATTTCCCATTATAAATACAACTTTCTAATAGTGAGTTTGAGCATCTTGGCCCCTCAAACACATTTTTATTAAGCTTAAATTGAAGAAAATGTACCTTATTTTTCCTACTATTCGCTGAGAAGATTTTGTTACTTATCAAATATAGAAACTTAGACTCACAACTAAACGGAAAAAAATGAGGTTATTTAGGTTCTTCCTTCTAAAACTCGGGCTCACGATAAAACTTGGTTACTACTTACCTGGGTTTCCTCCTACTGAAACAAGTTGTCAATGGCAGAAAACAAAAGGAAAAAAAAAGGAATTGCCTTCATTTGTTTGTGGGAGAAAGAGTTGCGGGAAAGAATGGTGGTGACAAGAAGAACGAAGAGAGAGAAAGCTATACTAAACCAAAGAAAAAGAAAAAAAGAGAGAGAATAAGGTATATGTGGGCATTTTGGACAATCTAAGCAGCTAGGGATTAAACTCAAAAAGTAAAATAAAAATGGGGAGTTGAAACCACAAAATTGATGGGTGGGGACTGATTCAAAAAATTCAAATGAATTTTGGTACTTTTAAATAAAATATCTTTAAATTAAATAATAATGACCACATCAAAAATTTTATAGTTAATAAAATAAAGTCCCAACATTTTCCTTGAATTTGGAGGAAGAATGTTTTCTTCTGCATCTTAAATACAATAAAATAATTACATTTTTAACATTTCATTATCTTGTAGCTCATATTTCTTTATAGATGGAAAGACTATACAGTAGCTGACGTAATGGATTAATATAGTAAGCCACAATAAATATTAGTACAAAGAACATACTACTAGAAAAGTTTACATACATCGTTTGGGCTTATATTTGAGACAGTACTCTAAATTTTTTCTCAACTTCTAAACAGTTAAATAAATATAAAAATCTGGAAGAATATCTTAAAGCAATAATACTATCGTAACATTAATAAAAAAATTTACTATATTTAAATTTAGCTATTCTCTGAATAGATCGGAGACATGAGTAGTTATTATGTATTTAAATAATCTGCATATATTTCTATTGAAAATAATATGCATATGCTCTTAATGCATAGAATAAAAGAAATATTACACAATCATACCTGCCAATCAAGTGCCAACATGTTTGTTGCCTTTCCGAAGGCATATATTAGTACATCCTCCAACCAATGATGCAATAAATTTGTCAGTAGATAACATCAAAGTTAATTTACAATTACTATTATAGCACATTTTGATCAGAGGTATAATACTATTTCTATAAATCAATTAATGACACAAAATATTGTTAATTTTAACTCTAACTGCTATATTTAAAATATTTATTCATGTCAAATCAATAGCTCAAATATTAGATAAGTATTATTTATATACACACATATATATGTGCATAATGGTTAACATATTCTATACCAGTTGATATGATACTTATGCATAATACCATTATTAGATTTCTGGACATTGAATATTTTAAACTTCCAGTTATCATAAAGAAGGTATAGTGTTACTTTATATATCAACCATTGATTAGCATGCTAAATATTATAATTCGAAACCATACTTATAATGACCATTAGGAATTGAAAACACACACATATATATACATATATATATCCCTTTCCTTATTTTGGTAACTTAAATAAGAAAATTGAATTGTTGGTTTATATGATTTCGTTAATTTTGAATGCACCCACTACTATTGGTCAAATAGCAAAAGATATGATTCGCATTATCAATGTATAAATACACTAATTATATTTAATTATTCCTTAATCAATATTGTGCAACTAGCCGTTAGAGAATTAAACATGCACAAATTAACTATTGGACGAAAACCATGCATGTAATAATTATGTAACGGCCATATAATGTAATTAGACTTTAATATATGATGCAATATATTCTTAAAACAATAAGCAAATGATATAACATCATCTTAGTCAAGCAAATTGGACATTCCAAATGCAGCAGTTCTCTAATCATCATTAGTTAACACTTAACCATTCAACAATTTAGTACTGTCTCACTAAATATACCGGAATAAATTAAATCTCACCAATACGATTATAGATCTCCAAAATAAGAATGGAAGAAAAACTCACCAACCAACAATGAGGAAGTCAATACCATTATATCATGATCTTGAAATGGAATTAAAGAAGATAGAATAATTCGTGTAATACCCCAAGTCTTTATAGGAATTATTATATTATGGATACGATATTTGATGGTAGGAATAATGAAGTAATATTAGTTGATTTTGACTTTTTCACTGATATTTTTGGGTTGTTCTTCTCCTAAATATTTGAGCATACAAATTTATTTGGGACTCGATCAACATTTAAGGGATCTTAATTGAAAATAAATATGGGATATAAACTGAATTCTTTTTGGAGTTATTAAGAATCCTATTTTAGACATTTATCTTGATTTTTACTTGCAATCTCGAGGATATAGACTTTAGATTATTAATAGTTTTGTAAAGATTACTTGGTTGTTATTGAAGATGTAGAATTTATCAAGCCAATTATTTTGTGAAAAATTTATTTATTGAGTTTTATATTAACAATTAAGTTAGATATGCTATGGATATCAATTTTAGAGCTAAAAAAAAATAGTCTTTCATTCAAGGTTATGTGACTTGGACCATAGTTATATGAATCGTATGTGAATAAACATTAGAGGTAGACAAGTTATGTTTAGAAGATTGGGTTTCTTTTTGGGAATTAGCAATATGATATAAGCCCTTATTATATTTTTATAATGAAAGAAATATTAATCTTTGGTCCATATCTTGTTTGATGTATTAAGTTCAATCTATTTAGTTTATTTTAAGTTATAATTAAGTCCATAAGTAGTATAGAAAATAAGCCCATAAATAATTATGAAGTATTTAAGGGTTTGGGTCCATGATTGTTAAATTAAAGATGATGAAAATCATTTTTTGTGGAATTTTCATATTTATGGATAGCTAGATAATTCGAAAGGTCTTCCCATCATTTTAGAACTCTATTTGGATGCTTTCTGACCCCCATGAGGTATCTAGTCATATTGGTTAGCTAAAACCATGTAAATATAAGTGATGTAGAATCCTAGAACCTTATTTTTAGTACCTCTATATTTTAATGCTAAAATTCATGAATATTTCATATTCTTTTAATTATGAAACTATGGTAATAGTCAGCTAAAATTCAGAATTTTTGAATATTTAGTCATGAGCTTGGGAATTTCAGTAACTATCCAATCATGGTAAGTTAAAGATTTTAGGATTTTTAGTAACTTCCTAATCCTGATAAGGTAGGATTTTAGAATTATTCTACAGCTTTAAGTTATCATTATTTGGGATTGAGATCTAATCAAATCTAAGGAGTTAGGATTATAGTGGTCTTCTTATCTCAATGAGATATAATTTACAGTTTATCCAAGAATATCTAACCTAATAGTATAAATACCCATACAATAGGAAATAAAGAATCCATACGCAGAGGTAAGAAAATATCGATTTTTCTATTTATTCTTTAAAAATTAATAGAAAATTTCATTCTGAGGTACTAACATCCTATTTTTCTATCGTAGTATTAGTGGAGAAGGCTTAAGTGGTAGATCAAATCTGAGGGAAACATTGGGTTTTAAGATTTTGGTGTAAGTAAATTTCTTTTCTTCCTTCTATTGAAAATATTCTCTTCAATAAACGTTTTCTGCATGAAATAGTAAATAAATGTTTATTCTCTTTCTTCAATCTAACGATTTATTTGTTTAACAATTATTCCGTCTGCAATTATTTAACTGTTCGTAAAAACTTTTCTTCGCATGTGTAAAACTTATTTTTAGGATTTGAGCATGTAAAAGCAAAATATTCGGAATCTTGCACAAAAAATAGTATTCTCTATTGAATAAAAATAATAAAAATAGTTTATAGTCTGAATAATCGAGATATTTTCAGTAGGAACAAGTTCCGTAACTGTGTTAGGGGTTATAGTAGCAAAGATTTCTGAAGCTACTTAATGGCATTGTAGTTAAGATTTTTGAAGCCACTTAACGACGTTATAATTAAGATTTTTGAAGCTACTTAACGACGATGTAGTTAAGGTTTTCAAAGCCACTTAACGGCATTGTAGTTAGGAATTCTGAAGCCACTTAACGGCGTTGTAGTTAAGAGCTAGGCCAAGATAACCAATTAGAATCTCAAAAGTTCATAAGCATGGTTAATTAATGAATTGAAAGTTTATGATAAGTTGTGTAACTTTTGCTTTGAATTACAGTAGAAGTATGTCCTGAAATTTTTCTGATAAGATGATTCCTGATTTTTGCGTTGAATTGTTTTTTTTTTTTTAAAAAAGAAAGTGAATATTCCTGTCTTCAATAATTTATTTTCTTCTGTTTGATATTTATACATGCTCAAAACCGGTAGGAGGAGAAGGAGATTTATTTACTAAGCGAAGTGTCACTCATAAGATGTTGATCTACCATTTTGCATAACTTAGTTCAGGATGAGGAAGATGGGCAATTTTTGGGAATGGTGACAAAAGATTGGTTTTTTTTAGAATAGGTGTATTTGATGTTTAAATTTTTTAGTTAGATTGATTAGGAAATTTTCTTTGAGGCCTTGGGTATTCAAGTTTGATTGTTAAGGAAAGTAATTGAATTATGTTTCATTGTGATGATTTATTTTGGGGACTCTTTAATAAAACTTTTTAGATTTAGCATGCTCTATTGGATTTGAGGCTTAGTGTCTCTGTGTCTTTGGGCTTGTGAATACTACTGTGTTACATCCCAAATTTGGGGCGCGACAATTTGTACCAATTTTCTTTTGTGCTCCAAGCTAAAATTCAGCTCATCTTTTCAAAGAGTCCACCAACTAGTATCACCTTTGTCCAGTTCTTGCAAGTCGCATATATATTTAATGAGAAATTAGACAAATTATTAGCTAAACGTCAATTTCAAGACAAGTCATGGCTTTATATTATTGTAGATATTATGTGCTTTGTGTCAAGTTATAGAATTAAAATAAAATAAAATAATCATTATACTCATAACTTCATAAAATTTTAACTTAGAAAGTAATAAACCAAACTACATAAAAGTATTATGAAATTCAAAGCTAGATTAATAGAGAGTCACACCACTTCTTGTCATCCTAAAACCATGATTGCCTACCTAGAATCATCTTCTCAAAGAATCCACAAGCTAGAATCCTAGCTCTTCGTCCAATTCTTTCAAGTCGCATATATTTAATGAGAAAGTAGACAAATTATTAGTTAAACATCAATTTCAAGACAAGTCATGGCTTTAGATTATTGTGAATATTGTGTGATTAATGTCAAATTATAGAAATAAACTAAAATAACCATCATACTTATAACTCTGTAAAATTGTAACTTAGAAAGTAATAAACCCATTTTTTGAGGTATCCAATTTAAATGTCAATTTTGGTTTGATTAATTTAAGTGTTAAATTAATTAATTAATTCAAAAGGCTAAATAGACCAATAATTAAGGAATTAATTATTTGGTGCCAAGGTGACCATCAATTGGTCAAGGTAACTTAAAGAGTTAAGTTAGCAAATGAAGCTTAAGAGTTAAGCTTGTTTAACTTAAGAGTTAAGTTAAAGATTAATTAATTAAATTAAAGTGTTTAATTTAATTAATGGGAAGAATACATTTTGGAAGAAAAATTCAAATGAAATGTTCATTTTAACTAGCTTGAAATTATATTTCAAATGTAATTAAGATGCACATGAAATTCAAATTGGATTTGAATTTACATTTGCCACCTTAGCAATGCAAGTTGGCTGCCCACCTTTAGGAAGGTGTGATGCACTCTATATATAGATATAGAGGGTGTGAGGATAGGTGATTGCTGAAAATGTTAAAGAATTAGATTCTTTTGCAATTCCCTCCAAAACACCTTGAAAGCATTACATTCATGTGCTGAAAGCTTTGCTCTCTTCTTCTTCTTCCCTACCTTAAATTGGCCTCCAATATTGTCATTCTCCTATCTTATTCCAACTTATAGTGAGGATAATTTAGAAGTTTTGTTGGTGTGCGGATCATATCAATAGAGGCGAACAAGTTAGTTTGCTACGGTTTGGATATCCACTTGAGCAGAGCACCGATTTGACAAATTTTTCCAGGGATATCCAGAAATATTTTTTATTCAAATTTTTTATTATGTTTCCTCCAAGGTGTTGAGAAGTTTCAGTATTTTTTTTGTGAATTTTGGAGGAGTTTTAATGCGGTTAAAAATTGCTCCATTCTTGTTGCGCGGTTTCTAGCAAATTCTGGATTGGTGAAAAGTTCACCACTTTCTACTTGGATATTAGCATTTCAGGATAACACTCTATCTAAATCTGGATTTTAGGCATGGTTTGATCCTAGTTAACTTGTAAGCACTAGTTATTTAGCTTTTGAAGTTTTTATAATTGGATCCTAATGCCTTACTTGCCTTCAGTGTGGATTTTGGAAGATCCATCAAAGGGAATCATTCCCGCTGGTTGCAAGTGGATCTATAAGCAAAAGCTACGCATCGATGGAAAGGTTATGACCTTTAAGACGTGATTAGTGGCAAAAGAATACACTCAAAGGCACAGTATCAATTTCGAGAAATCCTTTTCATCAGTCGCAATGCCTAAGTCTATTCAAATTTTATTTTCCATGACTGCATATTATTATTGGAATAGTGCCTCATAGCCGATAAGATTAGCATGTAAACTATTTCACTAGTGACACAATCTTGATTGATTAATATTCTTTATAAAGTTTCATCTTCATCTTATGCTTATATTTCTTCACTAGCATTTGGTTGAAGCCCTTAGACACACAAGACTATGGGACATGGTCATGCACTAGGTGGTGATTATGGAATAAGTCTTACACGATCGTGATCTTAAATATCCCAAGTCATAAAATCTTATGAGACATGGCATCTAAGATTCAAATAGACTTGCATTAACGATGCATTAATCAAAGAGTTGGACGTTGCTCTGTTCCATGAGCAAACCATATAAGATATGGGTGCATGTTAGAACAAGGCACTAGAGGCCCGCCAGAAAATCCACTAGGTAGCCGTAGTGGCAAGTTCTCCAGCTTACGATAGTGCATATAATTAGTCCTTTAACCTGAGGATCCATTATAACCTTGTGTTTAAGTCCTCATACTTTGATTCATCCTTGGTCACCTAGTGGGCCATTCGGGTCTTGATTGAGTATGAGCTACTTAGACATCTCCTATGTGTTGTATGATGATCGACTTTAAAGAGTCCTTGGCCAAGCAGTATGATAATTTGGAAAAAAGAGTTTTCCAAAGATAAGGTCCTAAATCGGAATCAAACATTGAGAATAGATACATAGTATTGAGGTTATTAGGGAGCTGATAAATATCTCACCCTAGGCCTCTTTCATGGAGATAAGAGACATAAGGATCGTATTTGCATGGTACGTGTAGAGTTAGAATAGTTCACCAAAAACATTCATTCAGCTAATTATTGGGCTCCATGGGCAAGGTTGGGCATCGACCATGGAGATTGGGTACTCTTCAATTAATAGAGATTAGTTGAATTGAGTTGATTAGTTTAAATGAGTTTAAATTAATGTGAATATTTGATATTCTAAAGTCACAAGAGTTGTGAGCCTATGTCCAATGAATAGTAGAACCTAATGGTCACACAAAAACCAATTGGAAATCTTACTTGATGAAGGGAATTTTTTAAGTGTTACAAAGATTCTCAGTGACTGAAAATTGAGGGTTATGATTGATGCAATTTTTAGTCATTTTGGCTTGATCAATTTAATTGTTAATTGATCTAATTAATTTAAGCAGTTAAATTAAGACCAAGTAAATTAAGTGTTAATTTAATTTTGTGCCACATGACTATCAATTGGTCAACTTAACTTAGAGTTAAGTTAACAATTACTAGCTTAAAGAGTTAAGTTAGTCGACTTAAAAGCTAAGTCAAAATTTAATTAAATTAAAGTGTTTAATTTAAGTAAAGTGAAGAAATGATTTCGGAGGGAAAATTCAAATGAAGAGTTCATTTGGGTGGAATTAGAATTTATTTGGGGTATTTCATAAGATGAAATGAAAATTCCAAATGAAATTCAAATTCACAAGAAACTCACATGTAACTTGCAACTTGCTTGCAAATTGGCATGACATGTGGCGCCCCCTCCTTGAGGAATGTGATGCCACCTCAGCATCACACCATCCTCCCTCTACTTATAGATATAGAGAGGGGCGGCCAACATATGCAATTTTGCAAGCATTAAGATCTAATTGTTAGATCTAAATTTCCCTCCAATTTTGTGATTCTCTCATTAGTTGAGGCTTCGCACCTTCTTCAACTTCCTCTCTCATTTTTTGGATCATTGTAATATAATTTAAATAAATTGTGAATCATTCAATTATATGCAATGCTACTAATATTTTCGCCTATAATAATATATTATATGTATATTCAACAAGTCATAAATAAATTTCAATGATATCCATAATAGCAGTAATTTGCATGCAATATCCATGTGCATAAAATATTTTGGAAAAATTATACTTTTGGTCCCATTGGATAGGGCATGTTTCACTTTTGGTACCAAATTTTTAGGGATCGACACATGTGGAACCAAATGTTATAATTTTTTAACACTTTTGGAACATCGCCCAACATGTAGTCCAAAAGTTAACAGCAAGTGCGTATGTGAAGCTCGTGCTTGTTCAATTTTGTGTGATTGATTACACGCACATGCTGAAGTGCATGAATGTAAATTTAGCATGGCAAAACCCCAAATCGATCCAAAAAGCCCTAAGAATTTCCTCTGCAAAATTGAGATCGACTTTCACCTCCCATCGCAATGACTCCAAGAATTCCTTCAATGCCATTGGAGGATTGTTTAAAAGAAAGATGTTACAAAACGTTCATGCGGAACCCTGAATAGAACAATTATAGGAACCCCAAATACGATAAGAAATCCCCATCATCATTTTGTTTTAAACCCCACTTCTTACTTAGTTTAATCGCAAAGTATGCTATTGTAATGTGCTAAATATGAATTTTTTGAAGTAATGAACTATTTTTTTGTTCTGCATTGTCTGTTTAAAGGGGACATGGGGGGGCTAATGTTGCTTTATCCTGTTGATGTGGTCCCCTTTTTTTCAATTTCTTAATAATTTTTTGGAAATTCTTTTTCTAGGCAAAAAGAGCCTATTCATTACAGTAAGGTTCCACCACAGGGTCAGATGATATTTGAACCAAATGCCCAGCATATTGGAGGCCAAGTAAGTATTTTTTATTATGTCAATGCTGAGCAAATGCCAATTGAGTATTTGGACATAATGAATACAGAGTTGGGGTATACAAGGGATAAGAAATACTACTAGATTACTAAGAACAAGTTTAGAAAAGTCACCTATCAAACAAATATTTTGTCGTTAATGTATAACTATGGTTACACTAGGGAACGTGTGTTGTATATTGATGGTGCAAGGGATGTGAATTATGTTGGACATTTTGAAAGACCAATAGCCAAGAATGATGATGGTCCATTGGGAAGAAATGCGGAACAAAGCCCACACTCAATAGACAATGAAGCTACACCTTCTACCTTGAGCCCACAAAGAAGCCCACAGTTAATTGAGCCTACCCCACAATCTGCCCTGAGCCCACAATTAAATAATCCCACTACGACTTCTGCCCTTAGCCCATAAAGAAGCCCACAATTAAATGATCCTACCACACATTCCATCCTTGGCCCACAAAGAAGCCCAACAAGAATTAATCCTACTACATATTATATCCTTAACCCATAAAGAAGCCTAGAATTACATAATCCCACTGCTCATTCTACCCTTAGCCCACAATTAAGCCTTGAGACTTGTTTGGATCCTGATCCAGTACTTGAGCCCACTTCAGATTGTGCCCATATGCCCACAAATGATGAAGATCATATTTTAGACCCTATGCCACAATTAACTAAGCCCATAGAAGCTGAGCCTACATTGGAATGTACCACATAAGCTGAGCCCGCAAAAGCTGAATATCAGCCCACAAACCCTGTGCCACAATTAACTAAGCTAATAACAATGCAACAGTTGAGAATGATGGTGGCCCATAGCAGCAGCTGAGAATGAGCCTTCAAATTATGCTGAAATGCCTAGAAATGATGAAAATCAGAATGATGAGCCTGCATTAGAGTGTACCACACAAGCTAAGCCCATAGAAGCTGAGTCCACTGTAGCCCACATTGAGGATGATAATGGGCCCACAGCAGCTAAGATTGAGGCCTCAAATTTTGCTCATATGCCCAAAAAATTATGAAAATTAGTTTTTGGAGCCTGCATTCGAATGAATGACAGAAGCTGAGCCCACAAAAGGTGAGAATCAGCGCACAACAGCTAACAATAAGACCCTTGAGCCTATGTTTGAGACTAATTATCAAGGACATAATATTGGCAATGATCCCAATGCTACTACACGGCTTATAACAAAGCCAACAGAGGATAATTTTCAACATTATAGACTCATATGCAAAGGAACATGAGATTGACAAGAGCATGATGTCTGGTGATGGAGGTGGGCTTGAAGTTGACAATGACAGTTTGGGATCAGAAATGGAAGTTGAAGATCTTTATGACAGTTATTATAAGATAGATGAAGAGCAAGAAGAAGAACAAGTAGTTGAAAAACATGAACCAGACTTTGAAATCACATCTGACTCATCATGTAAAGAACAGTCAAACTCAGGGGATGATTTGACTCATAGTATAGAAGACTTTGATAGTGAAGCTGCTTCAGATGAAGAGCATCTAGACTCCTTCCTTGTTTTCAACCTAACTGATAATTATGATCCATCCTTTGAGATTGGATAGATTTTTAGCAACAAAAATGAGTTTGGGAAAGCAGTTCACAATCTTGCTATTAAGACTAAGGAAAGCTTAAAAATAACCAGGAATTATTCAAGAAGGATTTATGCGAAGTGTTTAGGAAAAGGGTGTAAATGGAGAGCCCATTGTTTGAAATTAGGTGGTGAGGAAACATTTCAAATAAAAGAGTATAATCCAGAGCACAAGTGTGGGACATCATTCAATATGAAAAATGTGAACTCTGGGTGTCTATATCGGAAATATGAAGAGAGCTTCAAGTCTAATCCAAATAGATCTGTTAAGGGGTTCAAAAATGACATACTCTAGATGTAGTGTATCTAAACTCAAGCTTACAGGGCCAAGAGAAAAGCATTGAATGCTATTTAGGGCAAGGTAGAGGACTAGTATGACCAATTATGGGATTATACAGAGGAGTTGAGACAGAGTAACCTAGGGTCAATAGTGATAATGGACTTGACAAAAGCAAATGATGGCAATGACAGAAGAAAATTCAACAAGGTATATATATGCTTTGATGCTCTGAAGAAGGGCTTTTTGTCAATTTATAGGCCTTTTATAGGAGTGGATGGCTGGCATTTATAGGGTCCTTATGGTGGTATCTTTCTAACTGCAGTTGCAGTAGATTCTAGCAACAACTTATATCCAATAGCGTATGTAGTTGTGTCTGGTGAAACAAAGGAAGCTTAGGAGTAGTTTTTAAAGTTGTTGAAAAAAGATCTCAACATAGTTAAGAGATGGTGCATTCACTTTCATAAGTGATAAGCAGAAGAGGTCGGTATCAGCATTTGAGAAGGTATTCTCATAGACTGAAAACAGATTTTGTGTTAGACATCTGCATGGCAATATGAAATCAACTCAATTCAAAGGTTTGGCATATAAGAAAGCTCTTTGGAATGCTGCAAAGGCCACCACACTCCATGATTATAAAATTAGAATGCAAGAGATGGGAGCTTTGAATAAAAAGGCACTTGAATGATTCAATGACAAGAATCCAACTCACTAGAGCACATCACACTTTAGCACATTTCCTAAGTGTGACATGCTCTTAAATAATATATGTGAGAGTTTCAATAGCTTTATTCTTGAAGCACCGGAGAAGCTAATACTGATGATGTTGGAGTGGATTAGAGAGTTTATTATGACAAGATTATCCGAGAATAGAGATAAAGCTAGGAAGAGGTGGCAGGGGAAAAGAATATGTCCAAATATTAGAAAGATATTTGAGAAGAATTTGGACATGGCTTTAGATTGCCTCCCAATCAAATCTGATGATTTGCACTATGAGCTCCATTGCTACGATGGTGCAAGATACATTGTCAATTTGCATACACATTCATATACCTGCAGAAGATGGGACTTGATAGGCATCCTATGTAACCATGCCACGAGTGCAATATGTAATCAAGGACAAGCTGTAGAGGATTATGTTGATAGAGCCTACATAGTGCATACTTTCTTAAGAATATATCAGCATACTTCTTTACCTATAAAAAGTCCAAAACTTTAGAAGAAAACAGGTCATATACTACCATTTCCACCCAACTTTAGCATGTGTGTAGAAAGGCCAAGTAACGCTAGGAGATTGGAGAGTGATGAACCTATGAAAAAGGGAAAGAAAAAGATAATGGGCTAGAGGAAGGCACCACTCAAATGAAAAAGCAAGGATTCAAAGTTAGGTGCAGCTACTATGGAGTGCAAGGCCATAATCAAAAAGGTTGTGGGAAGAAAAACATGGAGGCTGGGGTTATTAATTCAAGTGAAAGGCAATAGACATCATAATCCACTAGTAGGATAGCACAAACCAAGCTGACTATAAACTTTTATATTGTCTCTATTCATTTTATTATTAGTAAGCTTTTATAATTCTAAGTTTTGTATCTCAATGTGCAAGCTAGAAAGAGGACCTCAAACTTGGTAGTAACTCAGTCATCACAGACCAATGTGACAGTAAGGGGTTCAGTTTTAGTCTTGTTTACACTGTGACATTTCATTTTGTATAATTTTATACTAATTATTTTAAATTTAAATGCAGCCTTCAAAAAGAATGAAAGGAGAAGTGGATCTTAGCAACAATTCAATGTGTCTAAAGTATTTGAGAATGCAATACCAGTAATTGTGCAGGGAGGTCAGACCTTTGTGACATTGAAGAACCTAGGTATGGATAAGAAGAAGAGAAGGGGCTACCCAAAAGCTAAATCTTGAATGAATTATTGAATTTCAGACAATTGTTGGACTTTTTTTGGGTAACTTTGGACTTGAGTTGAACTTAAATTTGGGAGTTATAGTGGTTGTAGTTAGGTGAATTTTGGAGTTGTATCTATTGAAAAATGGATGGTGGAATGGACTTGACTTGCTTTAGGTTGACTTTTCAATCAAATGTGGTCACTTTGACTTTTTTCCCCTTGTTTGGACATGTTTTGCCTTTGAGTTACTTTGGTGAATTTTGGAGTTGTATCTATTGAAAATTGGATTGTGGAATGGACTTGACTTACTTTAGGTTGACTTTTCAATGAAATTTGGTCACTTTGATTTTGTTGTTTGCTTTGTTTGGACATTTTATGCTTCTAATGGACTTCACTTGATTTAGGTTGACTTTTCAAGAAATATTAGTCACTTTTACTTTCTTTTAGTTTTGTTTGGACATGTTCTGTTTTATTATAAATTTGCCGTTTTTTATACACTAACATAACTCCATTTCTTTCATCATTTTAAAGGCCATTTCAACTTGCCAAGAAAGGGGCACTTCTATATATATATATATATACACACACACACAACCATAACTGTAATAAGCAATTACAGACATTGATCCACCATACATTTCGAAATAAATGGGCCATTCATCCATAACTAAAGAAGGTCATCACCCATTGCAAAGTTTTTTTTCCATGAAAAAAGAAGGCCCTAACACAAAAACAAAATAAAAAGCACAATAAAAGGCCCTAATATTCCTGATTCCCAAAACAAAAAATCCCTTAAACCCCTTCATCCATCCAACCAAACATTTTCAGAAATTCACTACAACCACCAAAATCACAATGAGGTAGACAACAGCAATAGCCAACATTCGAACCCTCCAGGTCAACCCCGCAATCACATCATCTTGAGCCCTCAACTAGCCCAACAAACCTAGAATAATTACAGTAGCCCTCGGACATATTGGCGGCTCAACCCACATGAAAAATTGTCATCCAGTTCCACCTCATCTATCTCTACTTATTGAGCAAGTACGAAAACGACGCCCCGAGTTGTCATTGGTCCAGGATATCTTGACCATCGCTATTTTGACACAATAGCATTCTGTCGCAAGGCTAGATGAATCTGTAGAGATTTGAGACATTGTTGCATGGTTCAGAATTTATGTATTGTTGTTTAGTCGTGAAAATCTGGCTTTTGGCGTTGATTGAAGATAAAGAAGTAAATGAGGTACGGAGCTTTCTTCCAGGCTTTAACGACGACAAAGACAGAGGGTGAGAATTCTGGGTCGTTTCACATGAGCCACACATGTGTTGGTAGCTCCACTTTCAGTTAAGTAACAGGCGTTTACGCTTCACGTGCCACTTTCCATTAACTTTTGGACGGCCCATTGGGCAGTGTCCCAAAAGTGTTGAAATTTGTAATCTTTGATCCTACATGTGCAAACTATGGTACTAAAAGTGCAACATGCCCTATCCAATGGGACCAAAAGTGCAATTTTTCCAAATATTTTTAAGTAATCATATTATTTGTTTGTATTCTGACATTTATTATACTAAAAATTGAAATGCATGTAAAATATACATATGATTTGCATAATTATGAAGATTGCAATCATATAAAATAAAATTTTCATAGTTCAATAACAAATTTAAAAAAAAAAAAGCAAATTCAAAATTCACTAAACTATTGATCTTACCTTATGATAAGAGAAGTTTTAATAGATGGTAGTTATTTGAACATGTAAATTTTATTGAATATATCGAATAAAATAAAAGGGCAAATTTGGTATATTTAAAATTTGATATCACAACTTCCAATTTAGAAAGAAAATATGCTTTTTTGAAAAAAAAAATAATATCATAGATACAAGAGATAAAATTTCTCACTCAAACAATTTATGCCTTGTTTATATGATAAATGACCAAGTAAATTTATAAATAATTGGATACATACACAATAGTCGTGGGTTTAGTCCACCACAGTCCTTTTCGAGCCAGATAATTTCCTTCTTTCAATTGTTTCTGGTTCTCATAAAATCAAGTCCTATTATTCACATGCTCATATCTTAACGAAACATTGGAACTCTCAAACCGCCTACAGCGAGAGCTCACGTGCCTTTTGTTATAACAAAGCTTTCGTAAAAATAGCCAAGGAAGAAGGAGGACCCTATAAGAACGTTTCAAAGAAATGAAATGTCAAAATGCTGCCAGGTATCAAGTAGAGCAAATTAGGTGCCATAAGCACTTGCAATTTGCAAGGACATAACATCATGAAATAGAATAATAATATCATGATTTATAATCCAATAACTTATAACCTTATTAAGAGGTATCGAATTAGTAATATATTGCTCTTAATTATTTTTAATTATTAAGTCAACAAAATATGAAATCAACAAAGCTTTCTCTGACAAGTTATATAATTCATAAAGGAAGCTTGTCTAAAAGAGCATACCCTTTCTCTATGCTCCTTTACATGCCTCTATGTTCTAAATAGATATGTTCTATCACCATAAAAAAAAATTATAAGGAAAAAAAAAAAGAAAGAAAAAAATTGATGATGAAATTTCTCAGATCTTGACTGCAACCAAGACCTCAATTCTATGAGCATATTTATTAACACCATAATAGTTCAGTTAGCCAGACTTCAACTTTAAATTATTGCAGTGGGAACACATATAACATATTGCCTTCAATGCATTATGCAACATTAATTCTGCCTCACATAAATAAGTTAATAATATTCTCATCCTATGATTCAGTAAATGAGAGCCCAACCAACTCACCTTAATCCATAAATCAATCATAGTTAAATAAGAAACTCAAATAATTGGGTGATCGTGATCTGGTATTTGGGACTAATTAAGAACATGAAATCACGGCAGAGCATAAGTGCACAAATCTTTCAATCCTCCAAGGAACAATGGATTTAAAATCAAATACTATCTGTCTAATAGATTTGATTTGCATAATTGCATTACTTATTCGATAAACTGAATGTCCGACTCACCCTTTTGGACCAGATTCCAAAATAAAATCGTCCATATTTCTCTCTTTATGTTGTTCCTTGGTATAAAGCCTGCAATTAGTAGAATTCGTCCCAGATAGATAAAAACTATATAGGCATGAGACAAGCAACATTTGATCTTTTTTATATGAACTTTCTTTCTTGATAATCTCTATTATTTGGTTTGAGAACCACCCTTTTTCACTGGGAAAAATACAATTTTAGTCCCTCAATTATTGCCTATTTTGATTTTAGTTCATTCTGATATGGAATTAGTACATTTGATCTATTATGTATTGAATTTTTGCACATTAAGTCCAATTTTTCACATATTTGATCATTTGGGCTCAAAAATTTTCAATTGAGCCCATTTAATGCCCAACCAGCATCAATTGGGCTCCAAAATTAGGAGTTTTGTGCCATTTGTCACACTAGCACACGTTACTGCCACATTGTAACGCCACGTCCTTGCACTCGCCCATGTGTACTGCCAGTCTGCCACAACATTATCAATAATAAAATTTCTAAAACTCATAAAAAAATATATTAAAGAATATTATTGTTCACATATTTATTGACATATATAAACATATAATATATATACATAATAATAATATATTATTATATATACATATATATACACAAGGACATCTTCCCCACCCACCCATCCCCTTCATGACCCGCCGCGGGATCTCGCAGTTGCCATAGCAGCAGCAGCCGTGGCCATTGCTGCCACGGCCGCTGCCGCGCGTTGCTGCCATGATAGCGACTGCCCATATTTGCTGGCGGGAGGGGGGAGCGCGGAGGCAGAGGAAAGAAATGTGTGTCTAAGAAAGGGGTTTTGTGGAGCGGGAGATGGTGGTGATGGTGAAGGTGAAGGTATCATGGCAGCAGCTGCTGCTCACTGCTCATGGCAGCAGCTGCCCACAGTTGCGGGGAGGGGGGGTGGGATGGAACTAGGGTCGGGGTGGTTTGGATGGGATGTGGAAGATTATAAGTATTAAATACATTAATATTATAAAATTTAATTATTTCAATAAATTATTTATATATAGTATTACTAAATAAATTATTAAATTATTTTTAAATAATATTTCTTATTTAATATTATTAAATATATTACCTTATTTCTTTTAAATTATTTATTTTATTTTTAATTACTAAAGAATTAATTTAAATTTATTTAAATTATTTTACCGATATCTTTTTTTTAAATATTGAATATGTAGTTCAATTAATAAATATACTTAGTTTTTGATATTATAAATAAAATTACTTATTTAAATAAATTATTTTAGATATGTTTACTGTTTGATAATATCGAGTATGTGACAATATTTTAGATTTTTATTATTTTTAATTATTTATTATTTTATTATTATATTAATAAGATATTTATTGAATTTTAATAAATTATTTTAGACATGTTTAATATTTTAATATTATTAAATATAACTAAAAAATTATTAAAGCCATATTGTTTATATTAAATTTAATTATTTAAATAAACTATTTTCAATAACATTTATTGCTTAATATTATTAAATATGCAATATTATTTTAATTTTTATTTTAAATTGATTATTTATTTTATTTTTAATTAATAAATAACTCACTTAAATTTGTGTAAAATTTTTTAGATAAGATTAATAATTGAGAATTGTGAAATATGAAATTTAATTAATAAATAAATTTAGAAATTAATATTATTAATAAATTTAATTTTTAGATAAATTATTTTAAATATGTAATAATATTGATTAAATTATTTTTGAATGTTTACTATTTAATATTATTGAATAGGTGACATTATTTTAAACTCTTATTATTTTTAATTTATTTATTATTTTAGTTTTAATTAATAAAAGATATACGGCATCATGCATGGAAGTTGACTGGGCTTGGATGATAAATGGCAAAAAAAAAACCAAATTTAAAGCCCAATTGATGCTGACTGGTCATTGAATGGGCTCAATTGAAAATTTTTTAGCCCGAAGGACCAAATGTTCAAAAAATTGAACTTAATGTGAGAAAATTCAATGTATAATGGATCAAATGTACTAACCCCATATTAGAATGGACTAAAATCAAAATACACAATAGTTAAGGGACTAATTTGCATTTTCCCCTTTTTCCCTCTTTGGCTCAATCAATCGAGTTGTTAACATTGTTCACAACTGGTGATAGTACCTACGATGTGCTGATAATTGTGACATCCCTAAAAGAAAAAGATACAATACTTTCTATATATAGGTTAAGCTCTTTTCTACGCTTCAATTGGACATTCTACGAAAAATGAAGCAAAAGGAAAAATAATAGTAGGAAGGAAATATCTAGTTGTTTGGTTTGATTGCATTGACAAATGTTAGAATCTCTTATGAAATCAGGAAAGTTTAGATATCCCAAGCAAAAAAACTTATGAATTCTGGGAAAGTCAAAAAACTCGTGAATCTCCCTCACAATCCCAAAATGATAACTCTAAAAATGAATCCTCTCAAAATAAATCCTCTGAAAATGAATCCTCTCACAATAAAGCCTCTTAGAATGAATCCTCTTCAAATGCATCCTCTGAAAATCATTCCTCTCAGAATAAAGCCTCTCAGAATGAATCCTCTGTAAATGCATCCTCTGAAAATGAATCCTCTCAGAGTGATACTTATGTGACTGACCTACATTCTCCACATTTACATACTCAAACTGATGAAGCATTGAGGAGTTTCTTTGATAATTTGGGCATGGATGAGGACAATGTAGATCTAGATAGGCAAGAGTTTGATAAGTTAGATGATAACTTAGATGATGAGATAGAGGACTCAGAGTATAAAAGTGAGGATGAGAGTGGGAATTTGAGTATGGATGATGTTATCTTTGAAGAAAATGTAGATGCAAATGTTGAATAGGTAGGAGATATAGGTGAGAGGATGAATGGAAGTAGGGAGGATGATGGGAGAAGTGATGAAGACAGTGAATCTGAGGATGGCATTGCTTGGGACAGTGAGGTAGAGATAGATGAATTAGGTTCTGATGGAGAGCAAGCAAAACCCTCAACGCCAGTCTTTAATTCCAAAAGCCCCTTTTCACCTAGATAGGCAATAGAGATGAAATTTAAAGACAAGAAAGAATTTAGGAAGGCAATATTGAAGCTATTCAAAGTATAAGGAATTTAAAAATTAAGAAGAATGATAAAAACAAAGTTTATGCCCAATGTGATGAAAAGGGTTGTGAATAGAAGATTTATTCTTTGAGGTTAAAAGATGAATCAACTTTCCAGATTCTAACATATAACCCTAACCACAAGTGCAAGTCAATAGTTGATGTGGGTAATGTTAAATCTAGCTAATTGGCTGAGAGATTTGTGAACAAATTGAAGACGGTCACTAAGAGATCAACTGAAGGGCTTTGGCTTGAAATGATGGAGGAGGTTAGAGTTGGAGTTTCTTGGGACCAGGTCTACATGGCTAAGAGAAAGCATTAAAAATGATTGAGGGTGACTATGATTTGCAACTTACAAAACTATAGGACTATGCAGCAGAAATAAGGAGAATTAATCCAAGGTCCACAATTATTTTAGGGATGGAGGACAGCTCAAGTTGCAGTACATTTTCTCATTTTTATTGTTGCTTTGGGGCATTAAAGAAGGGGTTCATGGCTGGATGCAAACCTATTATAGAGGTAGATGGCTATCATTTAAGTGGACCACATAAAGGTGTGTTTTTTACAGCTATTGGGATTGACCCCAACAATAAACCTAAGTGACACATAGATTTGGTTCTTAACTCTTTTAAAACAAGATTAAACATAGTCAGGCCACATGAATTTACTTTCATGCCTGACAAACAAAAGAGTTTGATTCAAGCTTTTGCAAATGTATTTCCAGCCATAGAACATAGATTCTATGTCGGGAATTTATGGAAGAATTTTTACAATGTTGGATTTATAGGTTTATAGTTTAAGGATGCTTTGTTTAAGGCTGCAAATAGCACAACTGTGGGGCAGTCAAGCAAGCCATGAAAGAAATGGTTGAACTTGATCAGTCTGTTGTTGAATGGCTAAGTGATAAGCTTCCATCACAATGGAGCAAGTCACACTTTACACCAATACCAAAGTATGATATGATTTTGAACAACTTCTATGAGTCTTACAACAGTGTAACACTTTATGCAAGAGAAAAGCTAATTTTAACCATGCTTGAATGGATTAGAGAGTGCTTGATGTCATGGTTGCAAAAGAATAAAGATAAGGCTACAAAAAATTTGAAAGGAGACATTTGCCCTACTGTGCTGGAGATAATTAAACAGCACACCAAAAAATTGGCAGACTGTATTCCTAGAAAATCAAATTGAATGATACCCATTACCAAATCACACATATCTATGGGGGCCAATTCTGTGTAGACTTGAAGTTGAGGAGTTGTAACTATAAGAGGTGGGAGCTTACAGGAATCCCATGTTTGCATGCATGTAGTGCAATATGCAACAAGAGGAAAGATCCACTGCATTATGTAGATCCATCTTACATTGTTGAATGTTATAAAAATGTATATAAACCAACAATTTTGGGAATTAATGGCCAAGATCTATGGGTTGAAACACCTTTTATTCTTCCTTTGCCACCAAACTTTGGCGAGAGAGAGAGAGAGAGAGGCCTGTTAGAGCTAGAAGAAGAGATAAAGATGAGGACATTGGGAAAGGGAAAAAAAGAAGTAGAGAGAGATCGAAAGATGAGGGGACAATGAAAGTAAGAAAGAGGCTGACCACTGTCAGGTGTGGTCACTGTAAAAGTGAAGGCCACAACTCCAAAACATACCCTGTTAGAGAATAAGCAAGCTCAGCATCTACCAGACAAGTATTCAAACATGTTTAAACATTGAAATGTTTTCAATTTATTGATTTTATAATTATACTTGTATTTTCAATGATATTCTTGCATTATTGTTACAGCTTAGGAGGAGGAAACATGCTAGAAGTAGAAGCGATTCAGGTCTAGATATGGAAGAGGCTGAGGTTCTTATTTTTGTTATTTCTGTTATTTGTGAAAAATTGTAGTTTATATTATGAACCATTAAATGATTCTACTATCTATGGCTTTTACAGGAGGTGCAAGACAAGATGAGGGACATTAATGCAATGAATTAAGGCGCTCAACCAGCAAGATCAGCTAGGAAAACTACAAATGTTGTATTTGCAATTCTCAGTTTTTGGCTATTTCACAAATTTAGAGCTTGACTTGCCTGTTTAAGTATATGGTTTTAATTTGATGCAATTCACAAGTTAGGTAAAATGCTAATGAAGTTCGGTCTAGTAGCGATTCATTTGAGTTATGTTTACTGGCAGCGAATGCAATGAAAAGGTTTGAGGTACAAATATTTTTGTTACTGTTGTGTACCTTTACTTATCAATATGGTTTTAGTCCTAACACACCATTTATGGGTGAATTGACAGGATATGATAAAAGCAACTCAATCTAAGAGTAACAATGCTCAGAAAAATAACAAAAAGAAATGTATGTATCAACAATTGCAACTATCACAAAATGATGGCAGCCAGCCAACTCAAGCAATTTTAATCCAAGCATCCATAGCAGGAAGGAAGCAATTTGTTACATTGAGAAACTTGAACAGTTCTATGGATAACCTCAATGGGAAGAAGAAGAAGAAGAGGACTACAAAGAAGAAGACAAACTGAAGAAGAAAAGTCAATTTTTTATCTATGTAAAGGAAGCAATTTTTTATACTGTAGTGATGACAAGTTGGAGCTTTATTGGCAACTTCACTCAACTTTTTGATCTTTGTGAATGAAACAATGTTAAACTTGCTTTTGACAAAACAATGTATTCATAGTCAGGCTTTCTCTGTGATGTGAATGAAAAATGTTAAACTTGTTTTTGACAAAACAATGTATTTATAGTCAAGCTTTTTTTTGTGATTAATAGATAAATTGGCTACTTTGTTTTGTACATATTGTGATTGATTGAATTGGTTTTCTCTTGGTTTGGTAGTAGTTTGCATAGGATTGTAAGATTAATGTTTGTTTGCTTTAGTTTGTATAACTTCATTCCTTAAGTAGCTAAAGTGGGATCCAAAGTAAGTCTTCTTTTGTTTTTAATATATATATATATATATATATATATGGTATCTGTTCATTTACCCAAATCTTCAATTTTTTCTTTTGTTCTTTACTTCCTATCTTGTAAAACTTTAGTTTTATCATTTAGCCAAAAAACAATTCAGGTTTTCCTTTGGACAAATTTCTCAATCCAAGTAAAAGAGGTTCTAAATCAGCTAAAAAAAATACATTTTCATTGAAGTGCAAATATCTTACATTCACATTTAAATCAAAATCTCCAACAGCAAAAGGCCAAAAGATTAGCTTACGTTACTAAAATCTATTGCAACAACCAAGATGAAAACCTACAAAAGACAACATACACACCATGTCTTTTTTACTACAGATCCTTACACATCCCTACGCATCCCATACGCTTTCTTCATATCTAAAATCAAAGCCAAATCATGAAAAATAGAGCCAACAGATCACCACAACTATCTTAAGGATTTTGTTATTCCTTCTCATCTTACCAATTTTTGCTTCTATTAAATTAATTCTGCGAAGCAGACCTGGGATTATATTATTCGACCTTGTGCACATTGGTGAATCAGCCCATTGGAAAAAATCACATTTGTTACTCTGCCAATAGATTGAAATATGGAGAAATGACAATATGAGACTTTGTTACAAAGTAGCACACAATGTGGTGAAATTGAACCCTGATAATAAAGAAGATTCATGTTCCTTCTTACCTAATTGGGACATGAATGAAATTTCCTCCCTGGGTTGAGCTCCGTCCACGAAGTTCTCAACCGTGCCATCGCCCTCACCCTCACCCTTTCCCCACAGAAGCATTCCATAGGTGCTAATGATTGGGTTGAAGAATAAGAGTTACATGACGATATTTCAGAGTGCCCTGGAATTTTGCTTCAATTTTGGGGCTGAAATTTCTTTGGGCGATAGCAAACTAGGAAATTAGTGTGGACAGAGAAGCTTTAATGATGATGAAAAAGAACCCTAAGTATTTTCCATCCAAGATTAGCTTATGTGGCTTTTTATCTTGTTGATGTGGCAATTCTTAGCTGATGTTGGCTATTTAATGCCATGTGGCTAGTCTACATGGGCAAGGCATGAACACATAAGCGGATGACATGGAAAAAATTGCCACATATCGCAAGATGCCCAAATTATTCATCTGTGAGAAGCACATGGCATTCTCCGATGAGGTTTTCTACAATTTCAGACGATTTGCCCTAAAATCGCGGCAATGTGTACTAAATGTGTGAAATTAGTCGTCGGAGTGGACCAAATCAAAACACGCAAATTTATAATCTTCTTTTTTCGTAGATGGCCATAGTTAGAGGAGCAAAATTGCATTTTTCCCAAAAAAATTGTCTTCATCTCCAGTTGATCTTATTCAATCAACCTCCCTCAAGATCACGACATACAAAGACATTTTTGGCATTCATAGATGCAAAACCTACTATAATTTAAGGGATTCAAATTAAATTACCTTCTGCAAAGGGCATCAATGCTTCAATAGTTTTCCGTGCATAAAAATTATCTTGTTCCATTCCTTTTTCTGGTGTGAAAGTGACCAGCAACCTTGAAATAAGAGTTCGATGTCTTCATGAAATTCCTCCTTTTAATTATTAATTCTAACATCACAATAGACTAAATTCGAGATAAGAAAATTTACACTAGAATGGGAATAAATATCTAAAATGGGCCTCAGGGAGTTCTAAGCTATTAGTTGGGAGAAAAATTAAAAAGTAAAAAAAAAAAAAAACCATATCAGACTTTTATTCTTCTTAATCTTATTATTGTCAAATGCCACCAATTATATTCAAGTTGTTGTGCAGTTTATCCTCTTGTAAGCATATATCTGGTTGATGTCAATTAAATTTCTTTCATATTACTTGTCTTGTAGTGTATAAGTATATGTTATATCTATGCCACATTATTGGTGAAATTGGAAAGGTTTCATTTCAGTGTTCCAAATTCATTATATTTGCATTATTGTTTATGCAATAAAGAAGCTCCACAACTTTTCAAAACAAGTCAATATTAACAATTTGCACATATTCAACTGTTGTCGGAGATGGAATAAGTTAACATAGTGAAAATATGATACATTTAGATGGTTATAGTTACAAAAGGCATGAGGCATGAGGCGAGGCAAGAGGCAGGCAATCAAAAGGCGAATGAGGTGATAATGTAAAAATAAATATATAATACAAAAATTTCAAAAACATGTAATGTATAAATGATAAAAAATGGTAAAAATTAGATGAAGGAAAAGTAAAAAAAAATAGCAAAATTAGAAAAATAAAACCAGCAAAGATAGAAAAAAAAGTCTAAGCTCTAGAGTATCTCAATAAAAAATGAGGTATGTCATAGTTAATGTTGCTAGAAATGATAGAAGTAATTATTGAATGTTGTTGAAAGTAGTAGTCAGTTAACACAGAAAATCTAAGAAGAATTAATAAGGTCTTAGAAGCAGTAGTCAAGAAATTAATGTGGCCTTGGGAATAATAGAGTTATAGGAAATAGTTTAAGTTATTCAATATTCTTCTAGTAAATTATAGTTATATTATTTCTCTCATGCATATAAATACCAAAATGCTTCGAGAGAAAAGAAGATTAGTGAAACACAAAATTGAAAGAAATAAAAAAAATGAAAGAAAAGAAATGGCAACTGTTAGTGGAGTTTGGAGATGCCGCCATTCGCGGTTCAATCGGCGAAAATTGTGGCGGCCGTACATAGTAGCAACAACCATGGATGAGGTTGGACATCCCTTTGTTTTTTTTTTCTTTTTTAAGTTTCTATTTCTTTATTACCTCAATTTTAGGGTGATGAACGCCTTTTATATTGAGACAAGGCATGCAAGGTGCCCACCTTGGGGTGCCTTGCGGCGGGCACCTTGCCTCAATATTTGAGGCACCACAGCAGAGCTTAGCTCGCCTGAGGCGAGCCAGGCACTCGTCTTTCATAACTGTGTAGATGATTAATAGAGGACACAATGGTACATAAAAGTGAAGTTGGGATTATCAATTTTTGGATGCCTTCTTCAAAGTTGGACAAAAGAATTAGTTGTATACTCTATAGTAAATGGACACACAAAAAACTAAATTACAACTAGTGGAAATGTAAAATTTACATACATAAATTTTGAATAAACAAATATGAACAATTTATGTCGCGTGAGTGTTATTTGTATCTTAATGTAGAAGTCGTAGCTATAGTTGTGGGTACTTCTTAGCGAGTCATAGGACACCAGTAGAGATTGGCTACAAAGTCACCATAGTGGTGTCCTATATTAACTCTACCACAAACACATATATACAAAGGATTATCCTAAAATTCAGAGGAGGACATGACCACACTCTACTCCCTTCCTATACGCGAAAACTATATTTAAGTTGTTATGCAGTTATTTGGTAGGAATATCTTTAGAAATATATATATATATATATATGCTTGTCATCGAAAAGATCACTTAAAATTTGTTATATTAATTGGTTATGTTGACCTATAATGCAATTTAATTTGGAAGTTATGTGTGTGCATGCTGTTTTTGTTTATCTAGACATTGATGGATTTAAGGTGAAGAGAGGATGCTTGTTACAAGAAGCCTACTGGTGGCTATTAATCATGACAAAAAGGGTTGTGATGTTGGGTAAAAGGACATTTTTCCAAAAAGGAGTGAAGCAGAAGATAGACCCCACCTTAGGTAGGAAGAGGTTCCTTATCTCCACTCTGCTTGCTCAACCCTCCAGATTGAGCTATAAAATTGAGGAGAATAATAATGTGGAGTGACTCCACTCTCCACAGATCAGAATTGGCCCATCACATGGAGCCGAGGCTCTATGTAAAGCCCAAGCCCAATATAAAATCTAATAGCCTACAAAGCAACCTAAGGCATAAGGTAAGTCAAGTTGTGGTAATAACTTGATTACATATTAATAGACTCAAATTCTTTGTTTAGGTCAGTAATATAGAAGGTAGTAAGACCAAACTTGTCTGACCCAATTAAACATGACCTAAAACTTTTGATAATTAAGATAAGCCTTTGAACACATCCCAAAATACCCTCCCAAGCAAATAGATATGCCTATCGAGATAAACATGTCTGCTTAGGTAAAAACTAAAAACATGATATTCCTGAAAGTGGTGCCCCTTACACTATGTTTGGTTTAAGGAATTTGATATGGAAAGGAAAATATTAGGAAAAAGGAAAACAAAAGTAAAGAAATATAAAATCTCAAACTCGTTTGGTTTTAGAATAAAGTAGTGAAGAAAATAACAGAAGATGAATGTGTTGGAAAGGAAGAAAGAGCTCAAATGGACCATTCCCTCATTTTCCTCACCATTTTGTGATGAAAATGCATTTTCCTCAAATCCATTATATTTTTCCCTAAGTTTTCCTTTCTTAAGCATTTTACTTACTAACCAAACAATTAAAAATATTTTTCTTAGCATTTTCTTTTCTTTTTCCCATCAAAATCCTTGCACCAAACACAGTGTTAAAGTATGACCAAAAACCTTTTTCCTAAGAGAAGGTTTGTGTTATGCATAAATAAATAGGTATCGCAGGGCAGGTAAGATAAAAAAAATTTCAAGCAATTTTTATATACTTATCTCAACAATCAAATTTAAACTTTGAGTTAAGCATCAGATAGTTTTGTTGGAAAAATCCTAGTATCCCAAGCATTTAATTTCTTTGCAACTTAAACTGAAAGTTCTGGAGAAGATTTTATTTGTGTACAAATCCAAGTATGCATCAATAAAATACAACACCAAAATATTTTTTCACGGAGTGGAAGAACAATCATACAAATAGCACGATCATGCATGCATATGAAGCCACAGTAACATAAATGTAATTAATGTGTCTTTCCAAGCTTCAACATCAAGTCTATCTCAGCAGCATTCTTGTCGTCATCATTATCATCATCACTTATGATAATTATTTCCTGGATCAGCTCTTTGAGCTGCTTGATATCCAGATTCTTTTAACCAAGAAAGTATCTTCGTCTTCTGTTTCACTCCCTAAATCATAAGTGAGGTGCTGGTGCTAAGCCATAATAAAAACTCATTGCTCCTACTCGAGAAGACGTCAATAGGTGGGTCGATGAAGAAGTAGTTCTATAGTGACTCACGGTTGAATAATGGATTGGTTGTGATAGATTCCTCCGAGCATCAAAAGATGAGCTTATTAGTGGCATGGAATTCAGCACTAGGATATGGACACGGCTAATATCTCATGGTGTAAAGTTTGGTGTTATGGCTAAAGAAATAGGCGATAGACAAGGCCTCAAGCAATCATTCATCCTTGGAAGCACTGGATGACGAACCTCATTGATTCTCTCCACAGAAGAAAAAAAAGTTATGACAAGCTTCAAGACAAATGCCTACCACTTAGCAAAGATGGTAGGTCTCTACCATGTTGTCTAAAGTTTGAAATTTCATCTTTGATGTGACACTCAAAGTGTAACATGAGGCTGACATTATCAAAGAAAACTCTATTACACACATGGCATGCAATTGGTATTGAGCGTGAACTCATAAGCCTTCTCCAATTTTCAGATCGTTCGACATTTCAGTAATGAGAGTTTGGCTTACTTAGAGGCATGCTATGTATTTATGTAGTATAAGATTGCAAAGAGCTCTAAATTCTAAGGAAGATAGAAGAGAAAGACACAAAGCAAACCTATAATTGTATAGTGAATAAGAGATATAGAGAATAGCTTAATAAAGCATAGAAAGCACAGAGAGGATTTGGGTAGCAGGAATGGAATGCAATGCAATAGGTCTACCAGGAAACATCGAATTTATAGGGAAAACAACTAGGAGGACTTTCATATGGATATTTGTTCTTACCGCAACTAAGTGCTAGCTCAAATTGATTGTACTTATTGTACAATCCAATGTTGAATAAAGGAGTTGAATGGATTGGTTGGATATAATTGCGTTTATCTTACCTAACAGTGAATCTTTTTTAAATTTTAAAAAAGTTGGTTATATTCTTGGAAATTGTATTCCATGCTAATTAAATTACCTAACTTGTGCAATGCTATACTTATATATGCTATACCTACAAAGGACTCACGTACTTTCATGAATGATTTGAAGTTTTGCCTAATAGAAAGAAAAAAAAATTAACAAATGAATCCATTAATATAGATATTTAGAGGTAGCAACGTGGAGAATGAGGCTACATACTTACTGTGTTACATTGAATTTTTTGTCATGTTCATGAGTATTAATTGTTAATGTAGTGGCATTAGATAAAGCTATTAAAATAGTTGTATAGCAAAAAGATACTAGGATTCTTCAAATACAACCAATCATTTCTTCAAAAATAGAGAAAGCATTTAATTTCTTTGAAATTGAAACCAAAACAACTATTATATGCAGTTGTAAGTTTAACGAGGAGCATTGACCTTATTAACTAAGTTCATAAATTATTTAACCTCACTGCAGACCTGAAAATTTAGCTCCAAATTTCTAGAATCTCGATTACGATATTTACTATATTTGCACTTTAAATCTATAATTCAGTTGTACACACCATGGTCAAATACTAAAAAGAAGACAAAAAGACATTTAATGCTACCAAGAGGAAAGAAATTAGTGAAAACTACAAATATTCTTTCAGATTTATTGAAACACAACTTTTAATTTTGTTAATAGAAGTATGGTATTCAAATATAAGTTGTAACACATTTATAAAATTGCCTTTTTGCATTTATGGTTGGGTGAGTTACTAGATCTAATGCAATTTCTAATCATATATTATAATTTGCAATACATTTGACAAGATTGCATTTTTCATGTATCTATAGTTGGGTGAGTTAGTAGATCTAAATAATGCAACTTGTAATTGCAATTTGCTGGTCTTTCATGAAATGAAAACCTTTGTTTCTTGTCAAAGTTAACAACACTACACATCCTCCATTCCAAAGAAGATATAAAGGGTTAATTTTCGCATAAGAAATGTTGACAATGGCAGTAAACACTAAAATATTAATGTTTCCTATACCAAGAATATAGTGGCATTAGCATATAAAGAAAATTTATGTACCTTTTCACTTAAAGTTGTTTTATAATGCATCAATTGTAATAGAATTTGAATCGCGATGTTTTTTACCACAATCAAATTTGAAGTATTTACCTAGCTCCTTGCTTTGTTACCACATCAATCAAATTTGAAGTATATACCTACCTAGCCCCTTGCTTGTTCACTTTCCGTTCTGAATGTGAGGAAAATTAAGAACATGTTTTTCAAGCAAGCAATGGCTTCCAATACCATTTTGAATTAGCTAATTCTCCACCTAATATTACCATTATTTGAAGAACTCATAACATGAAATATTTGGACATCCCAGATTTATGTATTGAATGTCGATAGTATGGCGCCTGGTGAGCATTACATTAGGAGATTTTACTAAATAATGAAGAATATTAATCCTAAGGAACTAGCTAGGGCTTAAAATCTAAAAATTATGAAATGATGATTCGAAAGTACGTAGTAACAAGAAAGATCAAATATTTCATAAATCATAAATGGCAAGCATCCACTTCCTCCTCCTCTAAAACTATTGATGGATAAGCTGTCGGGGGCTTCTGGAATAGGAAAAATAATAAGATAAGAGATTGCATTCTCATATATAGCTACATTTTCTAAATTGGAATTGGCTCTAGTAATAAGTTACAACTTTTGGCATGTTAGGAAGATTTACATTGTCCTGCTAACCATCTCATTATCAATTATTGTTCTACTTCCTATTTTTTGCTAAATAGATATATATATAAATTATGGGGTGGTCCAATTGTTGAAAATAAAAGTCGTATATTTGAAGTACTTTGAAACTATTTGAATGTCATATATATAATAACAAATTAAAAGGATAACAAGAAAATTACAAATCTCACTCTCATACCTTCACTAATAATTCATATAAATTTATTTTTATACTCAAAAAGAATAACTAAAAACCAACATTACTGCATTCTAGCTTTGCTCATATTCTTCTCCAAACACAAGAAAGAGCTCAAGTGTGTGCCTTTTTGTTTTCCCAATAGCATATAGCGTTTCCGTTGCTTTCCTATTCATTTATCTCAATTGAAGTAACACTAACAAGCTACAATTTACATGTAGCAAATCCATCTTTCAGAAATCAGGATCACACTCACCTAATGTGCATTCCAAACTTACTAACCAGAAGCAAAATATGCCGAATATAGATTGTACACATTCCAACAATTTGCCGCGTGGATTACTGCGTGAGTCCCAATCGCTTTCTTGAAGAAACATTTCGCGAGTTCACAAAAAATTACTAGAATAGATTGAACATAGCATATTAATGACCAAGGTTTTCAATCAAGGGTCTATAAGGATATCAAGATTAGCTATAGGGATGTTGTACGGAGCCTACAGGGGCAAATTTTCAAGAGAAAATACACATTGGCTACCAGTGTAAAATTTCTCTTTCAAATTTTTACACTTTTTTTTTCGATTTCTCAATTTTTTATGAGAAAAATTGCAAATCAAAGACAAACAAGAATAAAAGAGTAGAAGAACAAAATAGATAGGTTATGTTTGGTTATGTTTTTTGTTTGATTTTAGTATGTGTTTATTGTGTGTTTTGCGTGAATGAATATTAAAAGAATTATTGGAGAATGTGAAAGTTGTGTTGGAAAATGTGAATGATGTTTGGTTATGTTTTAGGAAATAGTTAAAAAAATGGGTTTGGGGAGTTTTGATATGCTTGGTTATGTTTTGAAAGGGACATTTTATACTGTAGCAGTCAAATCAATGCTTCTGTGTTGGTGTTTGGGGGTGAAAATGGATTTTAATGATTTTTTTATTAGTAAGGATAATAATAAAATTTGTTGTATATATATGTACATATATGTAGTGAATGGATGTAATTGTGTTGTAAGTTTGTAATAATTGGTTAAATGATAAAGCGAGTTGTATTATATTATTTTATGGAATTGTTTGTTTACTATATTTTTTATTTTACTACTACTACTACTACTAATAATAATAATAATAATAATAATAATAATAATAATAATTATAATTATTATTATTATTATTATTATTATTTATTTTTTTAAAATAAGTTTGAGTTTATTGGATTAAAAAGGAATGAGTGTTTGTACAATATAGGAAACATGTTTTATGCCATAATAAATAAATAAAGTAGAAATGCACTCCCAAAGGACGATTCATGGACCAACAAGTACGAAGCTTAAGACCCAATGAAAGTTGTTGTTATTATTATTTATTTTTTTAAAATAAGTTTGAGTTTATTGGATTAAAAAGGAATGAGTGTTTGTACAATATAGGAAACATGTTTTTTTGCCATAATAAATAAATAAAGTAGAAATGCACTCCCAAAGGACTATTCATGGACCAACAAGTACGAAGCATAAGACCCAATGAAAGTTGTTGTTATTATTATTTATTTTTTTAAAATAAGTTTGAGTTTATTGGATTAAAAAGGAATGAGTGTTTGTACAATATAGGAAACATGTTTTATGCTATAATAAATAAATAAATAAATAAAGTAGCAATGCACTCCCAAAGGACGATTCATGGACCAACAAGTACGAAGCATAAGACCCAATGAAAGTTGTTAGCGTACCATCCATCCATATTAACGGTAAGTGAAAGATGGGAGATTCGAACAACAAGCATTGATGTTTGTAAATGGTATATAACACATAAATCGAACATCATGATTGAGGGGAGCAATCTGAAGAGGAGCTATCATGTTTGCTATCAATTATCGAACCTCACATGGGTCCTAGGTACCAGTAGGGGGTGTTGATGCATATCCTATTGTCCCACCATCAGATAGGTTGACTGCACGTCCATCGATAAAAATGTACCATAGTGGGATGTATAGGGGCTCTCCGAATACACGAAAATAGCTCTGTCTGATAGTCCCATGAATGAGGTACATTACAATTTTCAATATATGATGTGAACTGTATTTATATATAGATTTAATATCTAAAATAAAAAAATGGTAAATTGAACTTACATTCCCAACATGCACCCATTACTGTGAGTCAACATGCACCACTATGGTGTCGGCATTATATTGCACCCCAGGTGTAGTCATTTACTCCAGAAATGCATTGTAGCGGCCACGCAGCTGCTGAATCTCCATCTTAACTTTATTAACTATCATCTCCCTCTTGAACGCCGTAGATAAACAACGCGTAATATGGGATCACTCATATATAAGGACCACTCTATTAGAGATGCCACGGGAGGTCACAGCTTCATCAAGTGAGTGATTAGGATAGCCTTCTCCTAAGCCCCCCAGTAGGGATTATGAAATATACCAAACACAAGTGCATTATGAGTCGGTGGTGTCCCATTGGATAATCTTGGCATAGTCTATGGTCATACTGTTAATATCAGGATCCAAGTAAAGATGTCTAAAAATATATTTAACAGTAAACCATTGTATGTCCATTCATCACGTACAATACACATTACCAATGACAAATAAAAAATACATAAACTCATTTAGGGTACAGTCACTACGGTGCATAATTATATAAGGAGAATAAAATATAATCAAGATGATGTATGTGGTCGGTCCAGTGTCCAACCTGTACTAACTTAGCTCGTGTGGGACAAGTCATGTTGTCTCAATAGTCTTGTGCCAATGCATCGAACAATTTCAGACCATGACGTGGCAGGTCCAACTCTCGAACCCCTATCATTCCCGTCGTCTAAGCCAATGGGCATGTCTGCTCTAACTCAAGTAGAATGAGAACATGGGATGTCGGGCCTAAAAGACCCCTGCAAGCACAAAGAACTACATGATGCACCATAATCTGATACCATGATAGGGCATTCCTGCCAACCCAACATTAGCTAGTCATGTCTCTCAGGCTTATGCAGGCGAGTAATAATTCGTTGTGCTTTGTCTCACGGCATAAAGATCTCAGATATGAGGTCATATCTAGTCTCTGTATCCAGTCAATAGCGCTCAGCAAGCCAGTATATCTGCACACACATCAATGAATAGAATTGCTTATGGGACACACATAATCATACAATATCATAACTTAAAGATGATGTTGCACAATATTCTGACCACTTGGAGCTCCGATCGCATAATTTTAGGCACGTAAATATCACCGGTTGATGGCTCATAAAAGACGTCCAGATTGGTAATAATCGTCTTCATAGTGTCATGGCACTCCTTGAGCTCATTAAATTTCTCCCTTACAAATTATGTCGTGTATAGATACTAAAAATTCCGGCCAACTTTGTTAGCTATGTCGGGCATGCATATCTGTACATACAATTCATTCATCAGGAAGTCAATTGCGTTAGTGACCAGAAGCATGTGAATGAAGCGCTCCTCGGCATCGATGCCCCATACATTTGCAATGTTGTTGCTACCGTCATCTACCGATGCACCCCGACTCGTATCTGCATGGTCTACAGACAATATCCAGTAGAAATGAATATAAAAAAATATAGATAGATTAGATTTGATTATGTTACAGAACAGTATGATAAGCTAATAATAAATCCATCGTTAATACATGAGCCTAGCAGTTTCAACTAAGAGTATGCTCATACATATAATATCTTAATTAAGACTGCGAGTAGGAGTATCAAAACAAGCAACAAAATACATAAATAGCAACCACATAAGGGCAATAACAACATAGGCCCCGTAGGATATGGTAGATGCGGTGAGGTATGATGATCAGTGCGCACAAAGCTATGCTCATCGCAGGGTGGGTCATCCATCGAGGCAACACCAAAAGAACCACATGTGGATGTAGAGGTGCTATAAGTACCATGGGATGAGACAGCACCGAAAGCCAAAAGCTGCCTATACATACCTGCTACCTGCCCACTTACACTGTCTACCCATATGAAGCATCGTGGCTGCTCAACCCCAATTGGGCATCTAAAAAAATAACGTCCGTAGTTCAACTCTATCCTGGCCAACAGGACTTGCATGGGTTCAGCACTACATGCACACATGGGAGGATCGAACCTACTCATCCTTCAACCAAATCATAACAAATATCTCATTACATAAATTATAGAAAAAAAAATTTGTCATGTTACAGTGCGACTAGAAAGTTATAATTAATACACATTTAACACGTAATGAAACTTACAAATATTCAGACATCCGATATGAGCATGTGGCAACAATAACATTCAATACAAAAGTGATGAAAAGTAGTTCTAAAATAAGATACATGCAGCAACAAAAATAGGTGGGATCAAGAATTCAATATAAACTCATCGATGCCTCTCGGCCTACATTCTTTCTGCTAGGGCATCCCGAAACACAGACTGTGCATGTATCTCCTGCTGGCTCGAGTGACCACGGTGGTAGAAGGTCTCCCAGTCGAGATCAAGTTCTAGGTCTATGTTGCGAAAATATTATCATCCTGATAAAACTTACGGATAAAATTATGCACCATATAACATGCAATGATAATATTAGTCTATCGGGAGACCATGTAGTTCGACATACCCCCAATATGTTATGTTGGATAAATTAATGGGATGATACTATACTAAGTTTAGCCATTATAAATTCCATACCTAACAATACGGGAAGAAGTCGGCATTCGACTAAACTTAACTTGGCACCTTATTAAAGTTTAGGGGAGTTATCAGCTCAGGTGCTAAAATATTAAGTGCCCTAATTACACGACAAATATGACGAATAACCGTCTCCAAAGAGTGTTGAAAATGTTACATGGTATTCTACTATCTCTAATGTCCGACAACTGTCTGCATAAACATTGCAAGCTCCTCAGTAGGTGCAACCCGATACTGTTGCGTTTGAGGTAAAAGCCCACGGCTAGTTAATTTATCGACTAATCTCATGAAAGTGGGCTTCGTCATGCACAGGTTATCGTTCAATTACTCAGGATGGCCATCCATTATCTCTCCAACCCAATCCACCCTACGGTGCATAGATCTATTGTATGGCATTCTATCAATGTATAAATTAGGCAACAATACATCTGTGATGAGCAATACATCGTTAGCTCCCTCAAATACATCACTACAGGGCATGCCAGGTGATCCTTTGTTGTACTCTAACTCATCATCATGTGGTGGCATCGAGCTTGATCCACTAGCCATCCTTTATCAAAAGAATACAATCATGATACACAATGTGCTGAAAGTTGATACAATATCAATGCATAGGCATGTCATCAAAGAGAATTATCAGTAAGAAATAACATGTTCATAAGACAAATTACCAACAAGTTTGTACAAACCAAGGCATTAATTCAAGTAAATAGACAAATACACAATAGACAAATAAGCAACATAAGTAAGGTACATAGACATGATTGAAGGTGGACTAGGGAAAGTGGTTGTGCATCTAATTTCCTAGTGACTCAACCCAGAGTCGCCTCTCTCTATCATCAAGCTGAAGGAAAAAGGATCTCATTGTGGCACTCTGAAGAGCATTTATAGCCCTTTCAAACAAGTGGTCTGGTAGGCCCTCAATGCGATGCAATGCATCGACACACTCGGCAATTAAGGTGTGGGCTTTACGCTCAATCCTCTCGAACTTCGCATCATCATGCCATCCCATTTGTTTAGGATATCCTCCAATCGATCTTATTTTTCCCTAGCATTGAACTTCCTTTCTTTGCCCCTCTTCCTGCTTAAGGAACCCTCCGATTAATATCGGCTATGTCTGTGAAGTCATCATGTGATGAAACTGATCGTTTGGACCCCACCAGTACTGCCTCCAGTTACATTATTGCTCCCACTAGGATTACTATCTATGGCTAGATGGGACTGAGTGGATGACCTTGCACAGGAACCTATGGCAACATTCTTTGAGAACATCTCCATACAATAATCGTAACATGGTAAGACATGCTCCATCAACGACGCATGGTCCGGGTGTTCCTATCAAACCACATAAAGCAACATTAAACTAGTTATTGATAAAACCCGACAAAATTAAGATCATAAATATACTGAGAGCCAGTGGGCGATGCAATCATCATTCCCTGTGATCATGTTTCAATCGTAATCCCAACCATAACATGTACCATTCGTTATCAAGGAATGAAACATACGCCACAATGAACGGAGTCTATTCCATTTTTGCTTCAGCTGCTACACATTGTACATATAGATAGGTTGTAGCTCCACATTCATCTTGTGACAAATCTTATTCCATGTGTACATTGAGAACATAGTGGAGAGAAGTTGACCAGCTTGGTATTCATAATAAGCAAACTCGATTAACAATTTTTCAATAGCGAATGGCCATCGCATGTATCCCAACCTAATACCTCCGGATTAGGTACTATATGATGCGTCATCTCCATATAATTGGTTTTGACCGTAAGGATCCATCTATTGATGAGTTTATTGTATGACGTGCCCATAAATATTATAGTTATAGGAAAATGTGGTCAATGTTTAAACAATTATATGACATCTAGATCAAGAGAAAGTGCAAGATAATATGACTAAAGCCAATATACAAAAAAGGCATGGGTACAATCTACCATATAATAAAGTGAACGAATAAAAGAAGTTAAGGTAAGTTGTGATTCAATATAAACATGATGAAATACAAATTATATGAAGCAAGAGAAACACATATAAGATCAATCTCCTACTGGGAAATTTTCTAACAACTCTAGAAAAAAAGTGCATTTTTAATCTTTAAAACCCATTAAAATATTTTCCATGCTCTAATACCGAATTCTAAGTATGTTAATTAAGGAAGACCCATCTACTAATTCTTTATCTCAGTATCTCTTAATTTACTAAATTCTTTAAAATGTCCTTAACCCATGTCAAATAGGGAAGAACTAAAATAGTTTTTTTTAAATTAATTTTTTTCATAATTCATTTATTTTATTTACCATCTGAAGTTATTTTTAGATTACTAACTCAAACTTTTCAATGAATTATATTGTAGATTTATAAATAATATATATATATATATGAGTCAATGTATATTTTTTATATATATAAATAATATATAAATTGTTTATAACATATTAGTATACGTTTTTTTTTGTACTTATATTGTTTATTACATATATGTTTATTATATTTTGTAATAACAATTTTTATTACATTATTTAATATAATTTTTATTATATTCGGTTATTATAGTTTTATTAAAAAATATATATTTAAATGAAATAATTATATAATTTTATTATATTATTTTACTATATATTTCTTAATTTATACACATATATACATATAAATATCTTTTATACATATAAATAATAATATTTAATTAAATTATACATTTTTCCTTATATTTTTATTATATTTTTCATTACATTATCATATTAAATTTTATTATTATATACATTTTATTATATTTTCTGGATTTTATTGTTATATATTTTTATATGTTAAATTTAGAAATTTCATTTATATATATATAAGATATAAATTGTTTATAATATATTAGTATATTTTTTTTCATATATTTTTTATTAAATATATTTTTATTATATTTTTTAATAACATCTTTATTAAATTATTTAATATAATTTTTATTATATTCAGTTATTATGTTTTCCTAAAATATATATTATTAAATGAAATAATTATATATTTTTATTATATTATTTTAATATATATTTATTTAAATTATATATTTTTCCTTATATTTATTATATTTTTCATTACATTATTGAATGAAATTTTATTATTATATATTCTTTATATATTTTATTCTTATATATTTTTATATGTTAAACTTAGAAATTTTATATTTATATATAAATATTATATATTTTATATTATATATATAAATAGTATACTTTTTACTATATTCTTTTATATTTTATGTTTTTTAGTGTATTTTTATATTACTTTTTTTAATAATTATATATATATATATATGTTACATAAGAATGTCTCTTCAATTCTAAATGAAGTCAACTACACAACAAGACTTACACAATATAGGTTATTTTCAAAAGTTACATGAGAATGTGTAACACATAAATTTCTAATTTTTACTACAAAGAGAAATATAATTAGCTAATATTGATGACTAAGAAACAATATAATGTGAGATGTTCACGCGTAACTTTAGCCGAATATTGAGTTAAAGTTCAAAGCTCAAATTTTTGGAAGCAAGACTTTGAAAAACATATTAGCTTGAGTAAAAAAAAATTCATCATATGGGTAATTGTATATATCAATTTATTTGAAGGCAGTTTTTGTAAGGGAGCCAAACTTATATTAACAATTTTTTTTGTCCCCTTTTTCCCAAGAAATAGTTAACTACAGATCATCTAAGTGCATTAATCTTTTCTAATCAAAGTAAATGTCATTTGTATGAATCCTAATAAAATGCATAAAATTGTGAATGTAATGGGAAGGTATAAATTATCTACCTAGCGGTAAGCCTAATTAAAATACATAATACACCATATGTTTAATTGACTCCCTCCCTAATTGGGGGTTTAATTGATTGATGTGTCCAACTAATTGCAATTGCAACATATATTCTTAATTCACATTATATTTACCACTATCAAGTCATTACTTTATTAAATGAAATCTAAATTAACATATGAACTGAATTACATATCAAATGGAGAAAATAAATCGACAAATGCCATGGTAACAATTTCATTATAAACTGAAGAATGTACTTCATTTTAATACAATAAAAAGCCATATTGTCTATATACAAAAATTCATGAAAATCTGACGAAATAATTAAGAGCCACCACCATTCTATGTGTTTCAGTCCTTTTTATACAAAGGAAAACATTGCCGACTCTAGGAACACCTAATATATGTAGTTGGCTCCAAAAAATGTTGATCAACAACACATGAGGGTGTTTAAAAACCAAGCTAAAAAATATGCTTATTTGGACATCACCACGATAAAAAATGTGAGATGGACACTTTAGGGACCACACCAACATAAAATGATGTGATCCACATAAAAAGCCCCATCTCTTTTTTAGGTTCACTCCCATCCACCCCAAAATAAAATTTGACCATGACATGGATTGTAATATTCATACCAAAAAACCCAAAAAATAAACAAAAAATAAAGAAGAGACCCACTGACATGATGATATGTGCCAACCAATAGGCATACAGAAGGAAATAGAAACGAGCACAGTTAACAGGGGGTACTATGGTTGTCGCTCAATTTATTTGACAAAGGAGACATCCGATCTGTGTTTCACAAAAACATCCTACACAGCAAGACTAAACTAAATTAACTGTTTCAGATTAACAGCTTCAACAATATTTGACTCAAATAACAGGCATTGTACAAATGTCCCTTGAAGTATGATCTAAACTTCTCAAACATAGGAACTGGGCTGCCTAAAAGGATAAGGACGCTAATGACTATAACAGGAAAAGGGAGTGACAACCTATTTGACACAACAGTAGAAGAATAAAGGGGGAGACAACCAACTGGACAAGAAGAATACTGAGACAACAGATAGCAATTTGCCCAAGGAGAAAAAATTATTTGGACAGAACCCATACACAGATGGTTGGTAACCATCTTGGGTTAAGCAATGGAAGATCATTACTTGCAATTTTCACTAACAGGTAGTGAAACATCCCAACAATTCATTCCAATTTTCAAACATAAGGTCTCATCATGGAGGAATGACTTAGTTCTCCATTTTTTGCATGGGGAAACACCAAGCATGGTGCTACCATATGTACAGGGTCCAATTTGGCAAATCATAGTAAGCGACATAACAAGTACCACTGATTCAAATAGCATGTAATCAACAACCTCAACACCACATAACAACACACAAAGCATATTATTCAAAGCAAGGCCACACCTATTTATATCAATATACCAAACATGTTCACATGAAATATAACTAACTAGACAATCATAACTTCACAAAGGAGAAAGCATAGAACATCATAACAATAACTTATTGACGAGCTACAGCAAGTTAGGGTTGGGGATACTACAGTAGGGGGGAAACACTCTTTGAAGTGGTATTGGAGATGGAGAAGTTGTCACCGAAAGCACTTTAAGAAGTTGTTGTTTAGAAGTGGAAATATTAACTTGGGAGAATTCTATGTGCAAAGAAGTCTTCAATCAGACATTTGAGGGTGTGTATATATAGTGAATGGAATTATCTGCTGTGTTTGAAATATTTATGTTGAATCAAGGTGACTACTAAGGAATTACTTGGACACCGGAGTGATAACGAACATATTTTCTGAGGCAGAGGCAACATTTGGGAGCATACTTTGTTGCTCATGTGCTTTTAGTAAGTGTGGGAGTGTGTAACTTAATGAGGGAGGAAGATGTGTTTTTAAAAAATGGTGAGATGAATCTCTTAATAATAAAAATCTACAAAAAGAGGCCTTATGGAATAGTATGACGATATGACTACTCCAACAAACACACATGGAATGCAGAATCTCAAGAAATAAAATAGTCATGCCCTCATTCTGTCGAAATCCAGAATCACCAACAAATAAATTGCAGGCTCAGTAAACATGATATGCCATACGATGAGTTCAGCCAAAGAAGATCAACCAAAATCTTTTGTGCAGGCAACCTCATAAATAGGTTACAAGAAAACAAATTGCAGGAATAGTCATGTACGAGCAATGTTTGCTTAAGTCTACAATAAATCCAACCATTTGATACAAATTAAACACATAGTAAGGAAAAATATGGAAATAACATAAAGATTAATTAGCACCAGAAATCAAAAAGCTTAAATCCAAAACATACATTGCCTCTATCACTGTTTCTGACAACCTAAACACAAGTCATAATCACAACCCACATATCACAGCCACAAAACATACAAAAAAATGCAAATATGAAAAGTCTTAATCAGAAGTTAATTTGAAAATGGCAAAACTCCACAAACCCATATCCATAACACCAAAATACGATATCAAACGCCAAGAACCATTCCACAACCTAGATTAGGGATGTTAGTTTGGCCAAGAAAATCCAAATCAATGAAGAACAAAGCAATAATCAGGAACATAACAACAAATAACGAACCAAAATCATTTTCAAGCCCCAATCTCCCTTCCCAAACACCGTATCACAATCATTTGCAACCACAAAACCAACAAACATATAGCAAAATAGAAAGCATAAAATGCACGACGTGAGACCCACACACGAGGTGGGCAAATCAACTACACAGTACTGAAATAAAACCGAAACACCCTTCCAAAAACAAAATTGGGCAACGTTCTCAAAAAATCACCCAGTACAACTCAGGACTTACCACCACAAAGGGGTGCAAGTCCAAAAACACCGCGTCTTGCACAAATTAGTTGTGCAATAAGTTGATTAGGAAACCTTAGATATGCCATCTCATCCTGAAATAATAGTTCACCTCTTTTCCGATATTATGCACGGATCAAGACATCTAAAAACAACCACAGTATGGAACCAAGAAACCCATCCGTGCTCAGTTTTCCAAAACAATTTCCCATCGATTTAATGCGGGATCCTGTTTTGGATGCACTCATTTGGGTTTTCTCATAAAAAAAATTGCCAGAAGTTGATGTTTTCAGTGACATAAATGGAGATGGGGAAGATGGAGAGAGAGAAAGGGGAGAGGGAGGAGAATGCGAGAGAGATAGAGAGAAGAGTAGTGTATAGAATGGTGTAAGTTTGTAACTGTCAAGAATGTTGGAGAATGCAAAATGAAGGGGGATTAGAGTGATTAAGGTGAAGGGTTAGCGAGTTTTTGGGGGGAAAATGTGTACTATTTGGGGGAGAAAATGCCCACATGTTTGGACATGTTCTCCCGGAACAAAATTGTTCCAGGAGAACGCATCCAAACAAAGCCATAGTCTTTTCTTTTTAATGTAGATTCAAGATTCTAAATCATATCTTTTCTTTTTAATGTGTTGAGTGATTAATTAAACTAATGATATTGCTCTTATTCTTGTATGCGTGATGTTTAAAATTCAATTTTTTATAAATTTTTGGAGTGCGCATTACTCTCTCTCTCTATATATATATATATATATATTCTTTTTAATGTAAAACTCACATTTATTAACTATACCCATTAGTTTATGAAAAAGATCCATTTTGCCCTTTATTTACATTATCAAATAAACCCTCCCTCTTACCTCTAGCTAGGGGTGGTAATTTTCGTCATGATATGATAACAATTAACATAATACAAATTGACACATATTGTTAGATTTGGGTTGGAGGTTATTGGTTTGAGTCAATATCAGATTAACTCGATAAGCAACACTAAAGTTATGATTTGGTTTGGATTGGGTTGTCCTCCGATAAATACGATGATTTTATTCGACAACTCACCAACCAGATACAACCCGACCTGAAATCTCAAAAAAGAAGAGGGGAAAAAAAAAAGGAATAATTCTAGCTACCAAGTAAAAGTGCTTGGAATTTCTATATTATTGATGGTGAAAAGAAAATTGCATGGAATCTAATTATCAAATTGCTCAACGATACAAAATTTGGGATGCAAAAATATAATGTTGACTTTTCTCCAAAATTTTGGTATATATTGACTTTTCAAAATTTTTGTATAGGTTGATTCTCCTATCAAGTTTTTAGTTGAATATAAAATGTTAAAAATTTTTAAATGATAACAATAAAAAATAATTATAAGTTGAAATGAATTGAATTGTACATTATTGATGTGTTAGGGAATCGGGTTGACCTGTTTTATTTTTGTATATGTACTGTTAATGAGTTAATGGGTTGACTTGTTTTATTTTCAAGTCGACATAAATTGACGCGCGAACTTTCAGGTTATGTTCGAGTTACAGCCATTTGATTGAGCACTTTTCACATTAAGTTCCAATTGAGCAAAATTTTGTAACATTCCACCTCCAACTCAACAAAAGACAACCAAATACAACACAATTACCACCCTACCACCAATCCCGAGTCCTCTCCAACACCATTCCTCACCATGAAAATAAAAATGGCACCAATCATCTTCTTGCGGCACCAATCATCTTCTTGCTCAAGAGTCCTTCAAGATAGACCTTTGAGAACATAAAGTAAAGGAACAAGTTAAAACATTGTCTTACATAGACACTAGGATGTGTATTCTGGCACCAAACATGGTCATATCCTTAATACAACATCTTCTGAGCGTACTTTACGTACTGGATTACATAAGAGTTCAGTTCCCTCTACCAATACATCTGTTTACATATGCAATATATTGAAGCAGGATACGCGAGGACGAGTACTTGGAGAAAATATTTTTCAGAACATAGCTGAATTTTTTAGCTTTTGCTGTTAAAACTGACCATCAATGCGACAGCCAAGCCATGACCGAGGAGGGATGTCCTAATATACCCCCGATGGGCAAAGGCTAACAAGACTTGAGTAACTGCCATAGTTCCACAACCGGGCGGGAGATGAAACTGGAACGAGTCACGATATTCCATTACTTCCTCTTCCCAGTACCTATTGTTAACAGCTCAAAGCTTCGAAGAGTTTCATCTCGGACACCTCTTGTAGTAGCAGCAACAGCTCGAGTAAAAGAAGAAGATTTGGACTCTAATCCAGGTTGTAGTCTTTGAGTGGTAGATATCCGGCCACTGCCTGAGCCAAGCCGGTTGTGACGATTATCGCTAGGTTCCCCGGAGGAGCTGGGCCTGCTGCTTGACACCACAGCCCTTTTCGAAGTGCTACCAGTCCGCGAAATCTGACCTCTTTCAGAATCAGTTTGCTGTAGAAGAATCAACAAGCAAGGTACATTTGTTAATTTGAAAGTCAAGATGAGTTCTCTTTATAAATGCACATAAAGAGAAAGAAATTATGGAGTATTGAAATAAAGCATATAACTATATAAAGATTTCATCAATTTTTGCCCACCACATCCTTAGATGACGGCACATCCTCTGAAGATCTGTGTCTCGCTGGATCTCCATGCAAGCCTGCACTAGAACCATTTCTCCTGGCAAATGCCTCCATTGCACCGGATAATCTGTCTCGAACCTCTTGTCTCACTAGACAACACACATATTGGACATTCATCAGCCATTAAACTAGAATTTATTAAATAGAATCAAAAAAAGACAGGATTTGTGCTCAAGCCGGCAACACAACATGTTCACCGTTTGCGTGTTCTTTCTTTAAACACCATAACACGGCAAAATTTAGACTGTTTGGCTAAAAAACATCTTATAAGCTCCTATACATTATGACATATCTCAGAGAAAAAGCAACCCCATTCAAGTTACTCGATATGCTAATGCGAAAAATTATCAGACAGATTGTTCTTGTGGTTTCTTGCAGCGTGGATGAACTCAAATCATGAATTTCTCTTCTGACAGGATAACAAGATAAACCAATGATGCATAGATATGGGTACAAATACAATATGATATGGATATTAGATATATCAGTTTTCATAAGGTTTAGGATATAGAACAGGAGGATACGTTCATCAATTTATAGAACTGGACTTTCTTAACTATTCATGCTTTGACTAGATTCATCTATTTGTTCTTTAACTAATAAACACTCATCCTTTTCAAGAAATAAGGAAACAAATTTAAATCATTAAATAGCAATAATTGATAAGATATAATAAAACTCATATCTTTAAAGTACAATAAGTTAATAGAAATTGATATTGTTGAATACCAATGATATTGTATTTATATGTATAAAAAAAATTTTAAACATTAGAATGTAAGAAAGGAATAGAATAAAAACTGCACAACCAAATCATTTAATTGACTTTTAACATCATAACTTCATTTTAATTTTTATGGGTTTGATCATATTTTAATTCAAAATGAAAGGAAAAAAAAATTACTTAAGGTGAGAATTAAAACAAATTATTCAAAAAGATTTAAATAAATTTCAGATTTTTATATTGAATTTAAAATTTGAAACCAAAATTTTATGAAACATTATAAAATACCCCACCGCATCCGAACCGTGTTAGATACTCTTCCAGCCGCATCTAATACTGTCTCTAGTTTTTTCTTTCAATTTCCAGATACTCCATAGTCTTATTTGATACCATCTTACCTGTATCCATATCCAGGGAATATGCGGTACTAGACTGAACCAGTTTTAGGAGAATCCAGACATAACAATGACAAATATATCCACCTCGTGCTTATTAAAGGTTCGATGAACAGTCGTATCCCATTTAGACATTCTCAAAGAATAAAAATCAGATATTCATGAGCCAAGCAGACCTGGAGTCTTTTCAACTCTTACTGCAGATGATCCCAGTTTTAAAGGTGTTTTTCCTGTTGGCTGCTGATAAAGAGAAGCCAAGTAAGATTCGTAGCTTATATTGGAATAAGGTTCTTGATCCACAATAAATCAAGTAAAACTAACCCGTGCTCTAGAACTGGATCCAACCAGTGGATACTTCAATACAGTCCAGTCAAACACATAATCAAACTGATAACCTGCAGCAATGACAGTCAACAACATGAAACTGTAAGGACTTAGGACAGGTTTTGCAATCAATTTCTGGCATCTAAGAACAGCGAAAAGGGATAAAGACAAATCTAAGGTAAAAAAAAATGCGAATATCTCTAATTATACCTTCTCGAATAAATAGGTCTCGGAAAAGTCTCTTCAAGTATGAATAATCAGGCTTGTCCTCAAATCTCAATGAGCGACAATAATGGAAATATGAAATGAACTCAGATGGATAAGATTTACAAAGCACCTGTCCAAAAATATACAATGTCATCTGATCCACTATGTTGCATCTATAAGGATGCAAAAAATAGAAAGAAAGCACTGAGGGAGGCAAGTGGCATTTTATCATCATGTTACCCATGATCATGATAGCTGTAACATAAGAAAAACGTCATATAGAACAAGTTATAGTACTTCTACGGGTGTAAGCATCTTCTTCTCACTGATCTTGTCATACTTCTGCTTCTTTGTGCCAGCTTTCAGTCCCTGCCACGGAAGGCTAAAACACAACCCCAAAAGAAGGTGGGGGAAAAAAAGGGTTATGCACGAGGGACTAAGAAGGATTGAAATAATCTAAAGTTAAGAGTTCATAGCAACTATAAGTAATGCAGAAAAGTTAAAGTAAGGCTCTTATGCTCAACCTTCCTCTGAGGAAGTACATGAGGACGTAGCCGAGAGATTCTAAATCATCCCTTCTGCTTTGTTCTGCAATAACCAGAACATGGTAGACATTACAAATAGAAAAAGAGGAACAAGTCTTGCAATTCCTTTCTTTTCTTTTGAGAGAGAAGAATCATGAAGCAAGGTCATCTGCAGTCTAATAGTAACAATCACAAGGTTCACTTACCAACTCCAAGATGGGTGCTTATGCTAGCATAACGAGCTGTGCCAGTGAGATTTTTATTTTCCCTGTAAATAAGGAAAAAATGAGTGAAGTATCAAGTACTCAAGACAAATTATTGAAGGCTGAAACTTCAGCATATGTTACTTGTACATTTGAAGAGAAGTGAAGCAAGGTAGACAGATATAAAAATAATGTATAGTGAACAATGTTTTACTACTTTAGTACTTAAACATTACACGTGCAGACTTATTCTTTCAACTATACTGCTATGGACCAAGATCACCCTTGGGGGGGTGGGGGGGGTGGGATGGATTGGAGATGATGATAAGTCAATCACATTGTCAAAAGAATTGTGACCTAATGTTAATACCTGTAAGGAATATGCTTGTGAGTTTGTAGATCTCGGTATTTCTTTGCAAGTCCATAGTCAATGATGTAGACCTGTTACAAAGGTAAACAAAGGTTAAGTTGTTGCAGGTCCCAGACCTGAAAAATCTTTGAAAGTTTGAAAACATAAGAATTCAAATTCAGTCAGTCAATAAATTTAGCAGATTAAACCTAAACCATCTCGGTTGAAACCACCAAATCATTATCAATAGCCAACTAAAAATGACAATGCAAATGAGTCAATATTTTGTGGAGAATAACAATTAAGAAACAAAAAGCTGAAAAAACTTTTGCCAGGCAAAGAAGCAAGACCAAATTTGAAACTGAGATATTCATGAAATCATTTATTTTCATTAGCATTGATGATTGATTTACCTCCTCCCAGGGCTATGTTACATTGCCTCATGAATGGATTTCAACCATAGTATGAGTTGAAGTGTCAAATTTATCAAAAGTCAATCACTTTACCCTCACACTGAAGGTTCCACATGTCATACCTTATAAAAAAGCATCATGTATCTGACACAAGTACCAGTCCTAAATAGGAGAGGTCATGTAATGTATGTCTAGGGAATGAAGCAAATCCAATTCAGAAAATAATGATGTGAAAGAAATCAAAATTTTGCATTCAGTTTTGACTTCTAACCAATAATTTACTTCACCTTTAGGGCCTACTTCCTCAAAGCCCAACATGGGATTCTGGTATACTCCTTACACTATTAATTTTTTTACACCGCTATAGTCAAACCTTTGTAACAGATGACATGTCCGTAACGGTGCTAGCAAGGCAGAGTTTGTTATGCTAAAGACTATATCTAAAATAAAAGAAAGAAAAACCAACAAAGTTAAGTAAACTAAAAATGCAATAACCAATGGAGCTTTGATAGGAGAAAACCTAAAAACTATCAAGCGACAAAAGTATTAGTCGTTATTGTTCTGGTGAACAAGGCGGGCAAATTAAATAAATGAATTTGAGTGCTGTTCACAATTTTCAATGTATTCGTTTCGATTAGCAGTAAATAAGATTTTTGCAGGAGACAAATTCAATAAATATGAGAAGTAACTCTTAAAAAGAAAGAAATCTAGCAGATGAGATTCAAATTTGTTATTATAGAAAAGCTCAGGTTGCAAATTATTACTACCAACATTAGTAATAATATTCATATCCTATAGAAACCAAGCAAAATGTCTATTGATCATGATGCCATAAGAGACCCCAAATCATCCAACCTTGGCTTTATTCTGCATTTTGTTTTCCTTGACCAGCAAGCTTAGCATGCATTCAACTTTTGCAGTCATCTCAGTCCTGCAATATTCTTCCTCGCCCTTTAATCTACCACCACAGAAACTTCAGGACCTTTTGTAATGATAGATTTGACTTTCCTAAGGTATCAAATTATCACTAGCTAGCATTAGCTTGGTAGTTGGTTACCCATCAAACAGAATACTCCTTTTCCAGACATACTTCATTCCCAGATTATGGATAATTCATCAGACTCTGAATGGTTTTCGAGAAAAGTAAGGATATTAACAATTGAAAATTCCCTGCCAAAAGAGCACCCACATTACCATATTTCACTTCATCACCCCTCTACTGCAAACTCACACTCATGAATCATATAACATTTGTTTCAGGCACTGTCAATTTGCCAATACAACTATAGATCATATAATCCACAACATCACATTGTCGCAATAAATATCAACCTCAAAACCACTGGCAACCGTGTGTTCAATTTTGAAGGTATCACATCATCATTGTTATGAATTTGCTAAGGCTACAAACATTGTAATCCATTCAAGCACACTGCACATATTTAGTGTACTAAATGGATAATACACAGACTCTGCAAAGTTTCAAGAAGCATAAGACACAGACTAATATAGATATTTGTGCTAAAGACATCCCAAATCAAGCAAAGTTTCAAGTAATGTAAGACAGAGACTATATGTCTTTACTAAAGACATTCCAAATCAACCATCATTGGCTTCATTTCCCCCTTTACCAGCAAATCAAATTCTGCATCCAAATTCTACAATCACATCAGATCTATAACCTTCCTTCTGCCCAATCAATTCACCACTGTCGTAGGGCATACAATCTACAACCTCATGCACAGTATATTTTACCTATCACAGTATTGCACAAATTTGTTAGCAGACATGCAAAATATGCATGAATCATAGATCAGCTCTGCAAGGATTCAACAGTAAGCCAACTAATGAATGATAATATTCCGCAATAATTATATCCTCTAAATTTAAGTGATTCAACGTATGTTATAAATAGCTTTTTTCTGGGAAGTGAAGCTAAAAGATGAATAAAAATAAAATCCAAGTGCACAAAGAAAAAAAAAGACAAGCATGCATAGGCTGTTCAAAACAAATGCTATCACCTGGGAAAGAAAGAAAAGATACCTGATTTGCTTTGCGTCCCAAACCCATCAAGAAGTTATCAGGCTTTATATCACGGTGAAGAAAACCTCGAGAGTGCATGTATTCAACTCTATTTATCTACATAGGGCAATGCAGTAAGTATACATCAACAGAAACAACCATGTAGAATAATCTTTCACAATGGAGGGATGCTTACTAATTGATCTGCTAGCATTAGAACTGTTTTCAATGTGAACTTCCTGTTGCAATAGTTAAACAAATCTTCCAAGCTTGGCCCAAGAAGATCAATAGCCATGGCATTGTACTCACCTTCGACTCCAAACCATTTAAGGTGGGGAATTCCAGCTTCGTATGATAAATAAAAACATTAATGGACTTGCTTTGGAGTCTGTACATAATCAGATAAGAGTCAAGATAGTTCAGAATACTGATACTCACTTCCTCCCTGAAGAAGCATGTACAACTTTGACTCATAGTGAAGCTGGGGGTGCTTAGTTTTAACAGATTCCTGAAGAAAAAATTTGTTGCTTCAAGAGATCAAAATACTACACATTTAGAAGAAAATTCATTACAAATAAAGCTTAATAAGGTAACAGGTGCAAGTTGATATGCACCATCAAATACAGGATAAAAGTCTCATTCAGCAACTAAACATCCAAAACTATTTCCTGTTTGGAAGACAAAGAAAGAAATACAAATTGCTCAGTTATTCCGCGGAGAAAAAGATAAAAGATAGACTGTACAGACATCATAATTCTTCCTCCTCTATTTCCCTCCCTCCCATCCCCAACCCCATTTTATTGATTGATTTTTTCTCTCTATCAGAGCTTGAGTTTCCAAGTTCAAAAAATATTTCCATAATCCATAAACTAGAATATTCTCAGACAATCCTACTCACCAGCTTCACAGCAACTTCTTCTCCAGTTTGTATATTTACTCCTGATTGAAATTGAAAACAGTGCATAAGTTTTTACATAGCAGTCACCTCAAGAAAAACTAGAAAAGAAGAAAAAATAGAAAAAACTGCCGATCAGATTTACCCAGATAAAGCTCTCCGAAAGATCCGCTACCAATTTTTCTCCCCAACTTGAACTTGCCTCCAATGACATGATCCATAATCGGTTTCTTAAGGATTGATTGAACACTCCACCAAAAAGTAGTGTTTTTTAATTTTACAATGCACCGTTTAATGTATCATAAATATCTCAACACATCTTTAATCAAAGATCAAAATCTAAAAGTATAGCGCACACCCTTCAGATCCATCTCAAACCCATTAAAGAACATGGTATTGAAAACCCAAAAAAAGATCTTCCATAGTGGAAAAATACATAAACCAAAAATCCCCTAGTAGGAAATATAATAGCCGTTTCCAAAATGTCACCTAAAACCAAAAATAAATATATAAATCAATATGAAAGACCAATGAGTTTGGTTTTCTTGTTAGATTGTCAGAAAAAATAAAGGAAATAAATCAATAACTAAAGAAAACCCAGAAAGAAATTCCAGATAGTTGGATACATAAGTCAACATCTAGGACTAAAAGGAGGATAGAAATAAAAAACCCTGACTTTTTTGTTCATCTGGGACAAAAAAATCGATGAGAAATATCTTATTTTCAAGTAGAAAAATGGGGAGTATTAATATATTCTCTATATCATGTATAACAAAATTGTGGAAATGGAAATGGAGGGTAAGGACTAAGAGATGGAGAGAGGAAAGAATCTAGCGAAACAAAATTTGCGGGGAAAATTTTGTGTATAGATTCTGAAAGGGATCCGTGTAAGCGAAGAGCAACAGGTACAAAAGGAAAAGGAGTGAGGAGCAAAATGAAACTGGGCTGATAAGCGTGCGAGGATATAGATATATATACTATATGTATACATGTATATTTGGCTGGTGATAGTGCCAGGGAATTCCCAATGCCAGAGCAAAAATAATCGATTGCCTCTTTTGTCCTTTTAACACACAAACAGACTTTTCATAACAGGGGAATCTTTTAATTATCAAGAATAGGAAAAAATAAAATAAAATAAAAAAAGAAGGAATTTTTGTGCCCAATCCACCAAAAAATTTGACTTGGCATTATTCATAAAAATATTAAATATTATATAGAGAGAGATAGCAAGATACAAGTTGACAAGTTGTTTTCTTTCTTTCTATGATATTTCTTGAATTTTCTGAGAAAATTATATCAAAATCTAATTTAAATTGATGGTTTTTTCTTTTATTATTTAAATATATATATTAAAAATTTGCTAAATTTGAACTTCAATCTCACACTTTATATATGAGACAACAAATTATTTTCACTAAAGTTAATAAAAATTCGTATTTTTTAACAAATTGGGTTAATTAGAATTACTATACAAGTTTATATTTTTGTTACTCAAATATGTAACTTTGAGGTTGTTGCAATTATCTCTCCAAATATAAATATTTAATTCTAAATTTAAAGTATGGAAGATTTTTTAAAAATTTATACGTACACATGCTCCTAGATTTACAAATGAGTTACACATGCCTCTTTTCATTATAAATTTGTATTCTTTTTTAATTTTTAAATTAATCATATGAATTACACATGCATTTTTTGGTAAAAATCAAATCAATGACTAGTTTTGGACCAATGTAAGCATTTGAAATATAAGACTAAATCTATCACATTTGAACTTAAAGGACCCAATGCATGGATACCTAGATAAATACACGAATAAATTTAACTTTAAACAACACATCTATCTATACTATTATATATAACACAACAGTGTGGGATTCATAATTATGAAATTTTAATTTTAGTTGTGCAATTTTAGCCAAATGATAAATTCTTAGAATTTTGAGCATTTTAATTCATTTAAAAAAAATTATTATTTGTTTATTATTATCGCTAACAAATATCATTGTATCTTATATCTAATTTTCTTTCATTCAAAATTTAAAATATATCTATCTATCTATACTATTATATACATAGCACAATAATGTGTAACTCATAATTGTGCAATTTTGACCAAATTTTGAGTTTTGTAATTAAATTTAAAAATTAATTTTTAGTTATTAAATTTGATATTATTTATTCCTTTTAAAGATATCTAATTTTTTGAAATTATTTTCCTAATTAGAATAATACTCTTTATTTATCTCTAATATCAAAAAAATTAGATTTCATCTACAAAATCTTTTCCATCTTTACTTTCAATATTGAAAGATTTCTTAATCATTTGAACTCTATAGTTTAATAAGCCTTTCATGATTTTCTCTTATCTTTAATAATTAATTTCTATATATACCACTATAAGTCATTTTATTATATTCTCATATTCTAGTATTTTTTTTCACTCTATTCTTTGTGTCCTCTTTATTTTCTAGCATTTTTTTTCTTCTATCTCTTTGTGTGCATCTTCAGTTCATTGTTCAAAGTGTTTATTATTTATTTGATTTTATTGCTCACTTTTTTTTATTTCTTTTTCTTTTTTTTCCTGTTTATTTTAGGTATATTACATGATGGAAGAGATTTTTTTGATTTTATTGCTATAATTTTCTTTTCAACCTAAATAAAGTCTATCATTTAGCTTTTATTACTATTAAATCTGTAAATTTTTATATCCTTTTTGTTTATTACTTAGTTTATGTTATCAATTCATTTATTACGAGATTTATCAATTGCGCTTAATATTTTTAATTTAATTTAATTTTTATTAGTTATATTTTGCTCCTTAATTATTGATAAATTTTGTGTAGCACCCCCTCTCGAGACAATCCCTAAGCTGAGATGCCACTCCAATTCAGTCTTAAATTAAAACCTACAAAAAGAATGATAGGCCCATGAAATTTTTCAAATTCACCAAGAACAACAATAGGCGTCAACTTAATCAAATTTTCAGAAAAGCACTAGATACAACCTAACATGTTCAATGAAATTATACATGTAGCAATTCTTAATTCAACTTACAAAACATAGCATCTCTATGTATAAGATACGATTCAAGAAAACCCAAAGCACACATGGTTACTAATCTATTACAAATATAGATTCCCTGTCCAAGCCAGATATCTGAGTCCATCACCTAATCCCTGCCTGAACAAAATCAGAATAACACAATCGGGTAAGTCTGAAAAACTTAGTGAGGGATAATGTAACACAAGCAATAAAGATTTGTCGAGGAAAAATAAACTCAACAAATCATCAATTAACAGTCAAAACAAGAACAAATCATGATATGGGCATTTAGGATCAGATTACAAACATATCAAATTACAGGCACTCAGGATCATATTGCAAACATATTAGATTACAAGCAGTCATGATACAGTCAGGCTTATCAGATTTTCCTTATTCCAGTCAGTTAGTCTATTCCAAGCATGATAGCCTAGTACAAACTTACCTAGCATGACGACTTAGTACAAACTTACAGAATACAATCAAAGTAGAACCAACCCGAATAATAGATACAACCAACAGATCAAAACAGTACATGTATACTAGATGTTCCTTATTCCAGTCAAAACGAACTTACCCATGACAACTTGGTACATAACTTACCCAAGCATGACAGCTTGGTACATAACTTACCCAAGCATGACGGCTTGGTACATAACTTACCCAAGCATGACCACTTAGTACATAACTTACCCAAGCATGACGGCTTGGTGTACGGCAAAATGCCATTAGATAGATAGATAACCGAACAGTAACTAATAACAAAACGGTCAGATAACAGGGCAATCAAATTACAGGATAGTAACCGATAACAGAACAGTCAGACAACAAAACAGTCTGATAATAAAATGATAACCGATAACAGAACGGTCAGATAACAGAACAGTAACAGTTAACAGATCAATAACAGATAACAGGTGGGACCAGATACCAGGATAGTAACAGATAGCAGACGAGAGTTCTGGGCGCTAGAACAAATATACAAAGATCTTATTAGAGGCACAGTCAATGAAAACAACCAACACTCGGCATATAATAACAAATGATATCTCAATCAATTCATAGATTTCAATAATGAGATGTAGTACAGTACAGAAATCAGTCTAACCCTCTTAGAGGTTTATCACAATGATGGATAAGTGTAAGAAGTGCTAAATTAGCAGACCGTCACCTTCGTAGCCTCAGAAAATGTAACCACAGTCAACAGTCTATTAGTCAGTAGGACCCGATTCTTCGTCACCTAACCAAAAGAGTAATTTACTGTCAAAATTCCCATTCAACCTTAATAATAAAATTATACTATTAACAGTCTAAAATCACTAATTACTCGATTAATACGGTAGTTTTAGGGTTCAATCGGTACTATCGTTATAGAACGTGCAATTAAGTTGTTATTACAAAAATATTTGCGGGGTTCATATCGATTCCAATAAAGGGACATAATCAGGTCCTTAATTACACATTTAACCTCACAATATTACGCTAAATCAATATTAACAGTCCAATTATCTTAAATAACCCAATTATTGCCACTTAGGTTTCAAATCCATAAAATCCTCAAATTAGGGTTTTTCATCTTCCAATTAACTCAGATAACCCAAAATTATCATATAATAATGCATATTTGGGTCCACTAAGTTACTACAATTACACATACATGATCCATATCTTAATTCTCATATCAATTTCTTACATTTTCTCAACAATACACAAGTTGCGGTAAGAAAAATAAACGGTACAAAGCTTTAAACTCAAATTTGGTCATTACCCAAAACTTCTTATCGAGATGTCAAAACCACAAACCAATTACACCACCACGATCATCGCGACGAGGCAAAAATACTTCCTCAGCTCTGCCATCGTGCCGCCGTCGGCAAAGATAGTCATCACTACCATTAAAAGGTGAGCCTCAGCTCACCCAACCTAACACCCAGGTTAATTTCTGCATCCACCGCCGAATTGATGCTCAATTGGCCGCAAAAATGCCACCGTGCTAATTATTGCTCCGCCGATCACCCGTTCACAAAATTGAGGCCACCAACTCGTTCACCGAGTTGAACCCATCAAGGCCCATAACTTGGTCACGTCCAACAGTTGCCAGAGACGACTTACCCACCACCACCACCGCATGCTCAGCCTTCGACTTCAATTTTCGGCAGCTCACTGGTGATCTTGAGCTGCATATGGTATCAAAAGGTTCCTAAGGAGGTAGGAAAGAGAATTGTGAGGTTGGTTTCCTATTTAAGGTCGTCACTAGAGATGAGGAGATATGGTTGCAGGAGAGGAATGAAAAAAATAGGGAAGAGGTTTGATATATATACATATATTTTTCAACTTCACAGATTAACCCCAGAATTTCTGCTTGGCTTTCAATTCAATCCATCAAAGTTCAACCCACTTCGATTCTAGTCCCCCAACTCCTTAGTACCTCACATCCACTGATTTGACCCAAAATATTCCTGCTTTGACCCATAAAACTTTCCAAATGTTGGTCAATCAAGTCTTCTCGAATTGCGATTTAACCCAAAAACTTTCAATTTTCATGCAATTAAGTCCTTATTTATTTTTCGAGCCTTAAAATTTGACCAACCAATATCTTGATTTTTAAATCCTCACTTTCCAAAATACCAAATTTTAGGGGTATTACACACTCCCCCTCTTAAAAGAATCTGGTCCGCAGATTTTCATCTGAGTACTATTCTGATTGGCAGAAAATAAGTAGATTTAGTCAATCAATCTATAATATCTTTTCATCTCATTTTGCTAGACTTGCCTCTTCAAGTCCCGATACATCTTCGTACCTCTCGGATGCATCGTATATCTTAACTTGTGTGCCTCATCTAACAACCTCTCTTTCACTTCTTCTGGCACATATATTTTCTTTCAAAACAAAAGACTACCTTGGTTATTAATATTAAACTCAGACTCTCCAAAACTTTCGACCTTTTCCTTCTTTTTCATTATCCATATATCATTGACTTGGGGCTCGTCGCATTTCATCTTATAATTTGGACTGCACTTATCTCTACAATCCCACTTGCTGTATTTATTTCACCACAACACTCGTTCTTAGGCTTTTTGATACTTCTCTTCCTAGTAAGTGAGCCATCCCAGTCCTTTGGCTCAAGGCATTGGTCACCACATTTGCCTTTTCGAGTGATAGGTGATGGAAGAATCATAGTCTTCTAGAATTTCCATCATTCAGCTCTGTCTCATGTTTATATCCCCATTCCAGTCAAAAGGTTGACCTTTCTAAGTTAATTTAGTCAACATGTCAGCTATTTCGGAGAAGTTCTGCACAAATCTTCGTTAATAGCCGAAAAAACCCAGAAAACTACAAACTTCTATCACGTTTTTTGATCTTTTATAGTTGACTATTGCCTCTATCTTAGAGGGATCAACCTCTACTCCACCTTGGGAAATAGTATGCCCAAGAAAAGCTACTTTCTCTATCCAAAATTTGCACTTACAAACTTTGCATACAACTTATGCTCTTTCTCAGGGCTCCAAGAATCATGCATAAATGCTCTGCATGGTCTTTTCTAGTCTTCAAAAAATGTAACCACACTTAGCAGTTTACTAGTCTACGGGACCCAATTCTTTGTCACCTAACCAAAAAAGTAATTTACTGTCAAAATTCCCATTCAACCCTGATAATATAATTATATTATTAACAGTCTAAAATCACTAATTACTCGATTAATATGAAATTTTAGGGTTCGATCGGTACTATTGTTATAGAACGTGTTAATTAAGCTGTTATTACGAAAATATTTATGGGGTTCGTATCGGTTCCTGTAAAGGGATATAATTTGGTCCTTAATTATATATTTAACCTCGCAATATTACATCAAATCAATATTAACAGTCCAATTATCTTAAATAACCCAATTATTGCCACTTAGGTTTCAAATCCATAAAATCCTCAAATTAGGGTTTTTATCTTCCAATTAACTTAGGCAACCCAAAATTATCATATAATAATGCAAATCCGGGTCCACTAAGTTACTACAATTACACATGCATAATCTATATCTTAATTCCCTTATCAAATTCTTACATCTTCTCAATAATACACAAGTTGCGGTATGAAAAATAAATTGTACAAAGCTTTAAACCAAAATCCTGTCATTACCTAAAACTTCGTATCAAGATGTCGAAACCACAAACCAATTACACCACCAATATCGTTGTGACGAGGCAAAGATTCTGCCTTAACTCCTCTACCGCACCCCCGCCGAAGATAGTCACCACCCCCGCCAAAAGGTGCGCCTCAGCTTACCCAACCCAACGCTCAGGTTAATTTTTGCATTTACCGCTGAATTGATGCTCAATTTGCCAAAAAATGCTACCGCACTCCATCACACTAATTACTATTTCGCCAATCATCGATTCACAAAATTGAGGTCACCAACTCGTTCACCGAGCTAAACCCGCCAAGACACATACACCTTGGTCTTGTCCAATAATGACCGAAGATGAGCTACCCGCCACCACCGCGAGCTCACCCTTCGGCTTCAGTTTCGAGAAGCTCATTGGCGATCTCGAGCTGCGCATGGTATCAAAATGTTCTTAAGGAAGTAGGGAAGAGATTGGTTAGGTTGGTTTCCTATTTTGAGCCGTTGTAGAGAGGATGAGATGTGGTGGTGGGAGAAGAATGAAGAAAATAGGGGGAGTTTATACATATATTTTCTAACTTCACAGATTGACCCCAGAATTTCTGCTCGGCTTTCAATTTAGTCCCTTAATGTTCAACCCACTTCAATTCCAGTCCCCCAACTCCTTAGTGCCTTATATCTGTTGGAATAGTGCCCGACAAGCTAATTGGATTGGCCTTCTAAAAGCTATTTCCTTGTAAAATAATCTTGATTGAATGATAATTTTTATATGACCATCTTCATCTTATGCTTCATATTACTTCACTTGCATTCGGATGAAGCCCTTGATCACACATGACTACGGGACTTAGTTTGATAACCATGGAATAAGTCTTGCACGGTCGTGATCTCAAATCTTCCAAGTCATGGTATCTTACAAGATGGGGCATCTAAGATCCGGACAGACTTGTACCAACGATGCAAAAATCCAAGAGTTGGATATTACTCCGTTCCATGAGCAATCTGTATAAGATACGGGTGCATGTTAATGGGTGCTTGTTAGAGAACAAGGCACTGAACACCCTCCGGAGAATCTACTAGATAGTCATAGCGGCAAGTCGGTAGTGGTTAATTCTCCCACTTATGCTAGTGCATATTATTAATCCTCTGACCTGAGGATTTATGGTGACCTTGTGTCCGGTCCTCATGCTTTGACTCTTCCTTGACCACTTAGCAGGTCTTTCGGGTTGAGGTTGGGTATGAGCTACTTGGCATGGAGGTTTCTGAGATCCAATATGGAATCCGAATCCTCGCTTTTGTGAAGGACGAGTGCATCTCCTATTTATTATATAATGATAGATTCCAAGAAATCCTTGCGCAAGGTGGGGTGACAATTTGGAAAAGGAATTTTCCAAAGGTGAGGTCACACAAGGGAATCGAACATTGAGAATAGAGACATAATATTGAGGCTATTAGAGAGCCGACAAATATCTTGCCCTAGGCCTCTTTCGGGAGATAGGAGATGGAATTACCGTATTTGCATGGTACGCGTAGAGCTATGATTGTTCTCCAGAATTTTCATTTCAGCCAATTAATTGGGCTCCATGAGCTTGAGGTTGGACCTCGACCATGGAGATTGGGTACTCTTCAAGCAATGAGATTAATTGAATTGAGTCGATTAGTTTAAAAGGAGTTTTAAACTAAATGAATATGAGATATTCAAAAGTCACAAAGAGTTATGAGCCCATGTCCAATGAATGGTAGAACCCATTGGGTCACACACAAAAGCCAAATAGCTTCCAAAATTGGTGGAGCAATTTTCCAAGTGTTGGAAAAATCACCCTTGGGTGACCGATTTTCAAAGGTCCAATTCGACAGTCAAATTTGGTTTGATTAATTTAAGTGTTAGATTAATCAACTAATTTGAGAGTTAAATTAGACCAATAGTTAAGGAGTTAATTATTTGGTACCATGGTTGACCATCAATTGGACAAGTTGACTTAAAGAGTTAAGTTGACTAACTTAAGCTTAAGAGTTAAGCTTGTTTGATTTAAGAGTTAATTCAAAGGTTAATTAATTAAATTAAACACTTTAATTTAATTAATGGAAAGAATACTTTTGGAGGGAAAATTTAAATAAATTGTTTATTTAAATTAGCATCTTAATTAATTTGGAATCGGATTCCAAATGAAATTGAAATGCACTTGAAATTCAAGTAAGACTTGAATTTGAATTTTGCCAACTTGGCATGCCACTTGGGCTGTCATCTTGAGGAAGGTGTGATGCTAACTAGCATCACACCTTCCACCCTCTATATATAGATATAGAGAGCATGCAAAATTCGAAAATAAGCTGATGAAAAGTGTGAGAATTAGATTCTTGCATTCCCTCCAAAATCTCTCTCTCCATGCATTGAATCATGAGTTGAAGCTTTGCATTCCTTCTTCTTCCCAACCTGAAAATTGACCTCCTCTATCTCATTTTCTCCTCTCTAACTCCAGCTTCTAGTGAGGGGAAATTGAAAGATTGTTTGGTGTGTGGATCGTTTCAATAGAGGCAAGGAGATTGACTTGCTCAATTTTGGAGATCCACCTACAGTAGCTTCCGGTTAGCGATCCAGAGGGTTTTTTGGCTCCAATTTTTCACAGTATCTTTCCTTATGTGTAGAGGTGTTCTAGATTTAATTTCGTGAATTTTGGAGCAGTTTAGCTTGGATATTTATTGTCATCCTTCTGCTGTGCCAGATCTAGACAATTTTTGGACTCGTGAGAGATAGTTGATCTTCTCCTTAATTTTGAGCTACTAGAGGTAATTCTTCATCCTAATCTAGATCTATAGCCTGTATAGATCCTTGGGAGCTCGAGTAGCTTAGTTTATTTCATGCTTATGAATGTTGATTTATGGATCCTAATGCTACTCTAGCCTGCAAGTGGTATCAGAGCCATTTTCATGCTATGTTTTGGATTATTGTTTGATTGATTCATGTGATGAATTGATTAATATCTCCAAACACTGGATTCTAGCCATAGATTGGAGTGTTTGGATGATGATGCTTGTGGCTATATTGCTTGATGAATTGATAGCATGCTATTACGTGATTTAAGTGTTGATTCATGTTTTAGTATGTTTCAATTCATAGTGATACATATTGAATGTTGATTTAGCATTTATTGATGTTATATGGTGATATAGCATGTTGATATTTGATCAAAAGAGTTTTGGTCATTTTTGGATCCAATTTGATTGGAGTTGTATTGGAAGTTTTTGAAGAATTTGATTCTTGCTTTCTCTAATTTTTGAAGGCATGGTTGAGCACTTGAATTTCCTTTTTTTAATAGAGGTTTTAAATCTAGAAATTTATCTATAATGTGTGTTTTAGTGTTGAGAACATGTGCTAAAAGTATTGTTGCATGAAAGTTGAGTGGAAAAGCACTTGATTCACTTGGAAGCCCCAAAATAGGGGGCTGCCGAGCAGCAGTCGGGCGCTGTGCGCACGGCCTACCTAGTCGTGCACCCAGGCTGGGCGACAACCCTTGTTTTGTGGTTTTGGTGAATTTTGAGTATTTTTCCTATTCCTTTTGTGCTTAAAATGTTTTTGCACCACACATGATAGATGCACAAATGTTGTGCAAGTTCTCAAAATTATGTTTGACATTTTTGAATGCCTTTGAAAATTGGTTAAAGTTCATCTTCCAATAATGTCATAAATTTTATGCTTGTTCAATTATTTGTTTATGAGATAAGCATTTAATTGATGGAATTAATTGTTAATTCTAGATTTGTTTATTGTTCATTTAATTATTGAATGGATGATGAATGAATGAGGATGATCATGAGCCTTTAATATTGATTTTGTTGTTTCAAGTTGTTGAAATGGGTTGTATTAAATTGAGGCTTGCATGCCTCTGATTTTCTATCTTGTAATTGTTATGAGAGTAGAATAACTAGAAGTGAGGATTTCCTATTCATGTAAAAGTTACATGGAGCAATGGAGGCCAATGGAGGCATGGAGACCTTTGAAGGCGCATGAATGTATGGGATACACTCATGTAATGGCTAGATTTAATCAACCCACCTAAAATCAACTAGGTGGTGCACCTATAGCTCTAAGTGCACCACTTGGTTAGGCCCATGGTCATCCTACCCTAGGAGCATGCTAGGCGCATTTACTTATTTATGCTTTTCATATCCTATTGATGTATGAGATACATGGTTAGGATATAGAAAACCTAAATAAGAAGATAAAATGATGAGATCTTTGCAAGCGCAACCCTCCACTTAGAATGTCTAAGTGTGTTTTTTCAAATATTAAGTTAAAATGGATACAAATTAAAAGAGTTTTAATTAATCCAAGCCTTCTACCAATAGTATATGGCATGACGATGCTACCACCTTTATATGATATACATCCGGTCACAGGGGTCATGCTTAGGTGGAAAGTTGTGACCATATACTTTGCATGAGATGCACCTTTAACTTAGGAACGCCCACACATTATACATCTGGTCACGGGGGATGTTGTGGTGCCCGTCTCGAATCAAAGATTGATTGCTAAGTTTGACTTAACACCGCATAATGTAGAGGTCGTCCATCAGGGGATCTATATGAAATGGTGAGGCGAAATATATCAAGAGTTGCATGAGATGCAATTAGCAAAAGTTGCTTACCTTTAGATTGCTCGTGGATATACATCCGGTCACGGGGGTCCACTTGCAAGTCTTTAGGGTCTTGATTCTCACTAGAAAATATGATTTCCTGAATTCTTCTAGAGGGTGAGGATTTGATAAAATAGTGGGAGAAAAACATGCTTGAAAGACCGTAAACATGTTTTTAATATCAAATCAATCATATGCTTATACTCTTTTTTTGCCTCTTGTAGATTTTTGAAATCTTCAATGAAAAATGGTTAAAATCCACTTGCAAGCATCTTGGAAACCAATAAACTAACCAGGCCAAACTTCTAAGATTGGTTAAGGAACCTTAAGATCATTCTTGACCCTGAAAAGCGGACTTACATCCTTGATCAAAGTCCTATGGACACACTTGGTGATGACACTACCGACGCACAACGTGAAATGTTCACTAAATTTGTAGATGATGATCAACAAGCGAGGTGTGTCATGATGGCATCCATGTCCAATGAGCTCCAAAAGACTCATAAGCACATGAAACATGCTCGAGAGATTTATGTGCACTTACAAGAGTTGTATGGTGTACAAAGTAGACACAAAAGGTTCGCTTTGTTTAAAGAGCTCTTTAGGGCAAGGATGAGTGAAGGGTCTAATGTCCATGATCATGGCCTCAAGATGATTGGACTCATCAAGAAGCTTGGACTGTTGGATGTAGTCATGGATAATGACCTTTACATGGATTTGATCCTACAATCATTACCATCGTCATATGATCAATTCGTTATGAACTTCAATATGTCCAAGCAAGATGTTAAGATTAACGAATTGATCAATATGCTTGTGACGGCGGAGGCAATTATGAGAAAGGAAAAACCCCTTATGCCTGCATCCTCCTTCAAGTCGAAAGGCCCTAGAGGTCCTAGAAAGGGAGGTAAGAGGAAGAAGAGTTCTTCCTCGAAAGGGAAACAACCTGAGAAAAGTTCTGGGAGGGTTAAGAAGAAGGTTAAAACCGAAGCTAATTGTTTCCACTGTGGCGAAAAGGGGCATTGGAAAAGAAATTGCAAAGCCTTCCTTGTAACCCTTGAGAAGGGTATGTACTTTATTGAAGTACACATGACGACTACTTTTTCTACATGGGTATTTGATACCGCATTCGGTTCTCACCTTTGTAATTCATTACAGGGGATAGACAGAAAAAAGAGTCTTTGTGAAGGGGATATGATCCACTGCCTAGGAAATAGAGCAAGAGTTGCTGCCACTTTCCAAGGCATTATCAAGTTAGACTTGGGGAATGCTTGCATTATACTGTGTACCCCACCTTGTTAAGAGCATTGTTTCAATTCCCATTCTTGATAATGACGGATTTGATTTTTCTATATCGAATGGGAAATTGATGACATTAAAGAATAGTTCTTTAATTGCTCAAGGTACATTAATAAATGTATTGTACATACTTGATTCTCAACCTTCACTGATGCACATTCAATCAAGTAAAAGAAAATTAGATATTCAAGAAGATGCCATTCTTTAGCATGCAAGACTTGGTCATATCTCTAAGAATAGGATAAGCAAGTTAGAAGCTCTCAAAGCACTAAATATTAGTGGCATTGAGGACCTTCCTACTTGTGAATCTTGTTTAAAGGAAAAAATGACCAAAGCTCCTTTTGTAGGACAAACGGAGCACTCCACAAGTCTTTTGGATTTGATCCATACGGATGTTTGTGGACCACTAAGAATTAGTGGGAAAGGAGGTTATTCCTTCTTCATCACCTTCATCGATGACTTTAGTCAGTACAAACATGTGTTTCTTATGAAGAACAAGTTCGAAGCCTTTGAAAAGTTCAAATAGTATAGGAATGAAGTAGAAAAGCAATTGGGGCTAAGTATTAAAGCTCTTCAATCGGATCGAGGGGGAGAATACTTGAGCATCGAATTCATGGATTATCTAAAAGATAATGGGATTTTCTCTCAATAGACTCCACTTGGCACACCCAAACTCAATGGAGTAGCTGAAAGGAGAAATCATACCTTATTGGACATGGTACGTTCTATAATGAGTTTTTCCAATGTGCCTATATCTTTTTGGGGATACGCCTTACATATAGTAGTGAAGCTACTGAATATAGTACCTTCAAAGTCGGTGCCCAAAATACTATATGAGATATGGCATGGCAAAGCACCCTCTTACCATAATCTTAAGGTTTGGGGATCTCCCGTGTACGTGAGACGGACAGTGGGAGATAAGTTGGATAGTAGATCCACCTTGTGCAAGTTTGTGGGATACCCTAGAGAGTCTATGGGTTACTACTTTTATGATCCCTTGGAACAAAAGGTGTTTGTCTCGAGGAACGCCCACTTTTTTGAAAAGTAATTTTTATTAGATAGAAATGGCATTGTTGTTGAACTTGATGAAGCTCAAGATGATCATGAAATCCCACAAGCTGTGGAAACAAGTGAGCAAGTAAATCCTTGTACACAACCTCTATGTAGGTCAGACCGAATCAAGAAGCAACCCGAAAGGTTTGGATTCCTTCATGATATGGGCTAATCGGATGATGATCTGAAGACCTATGGGAAGCTATGTTGGACATAGATTCGGGACGTTGGCTTGAAGCCATGAGATATGAATGGACTCTATGTACTCAAACAAAGTATGGACTTTGGTAGATCCACCAAAGGAAATAGTTCTCGTTGGTTGCAAGTGGATCTATAAGCGAAAGCTTGGAGTAGATGAAGAAGTAGTGACTTTTAAGGCACAACTAGTGGCAAAGGGTTATACTCAAAGACCCGGTATCGATTTTAAGGAAACCTTTTCACCAGTCACTATGCCTAAGTCCATTCGGGTTCTACTTGCCATAGCCACATATTCTGACTATGAGATATGGCAAATGGATGTAAAAACCGCTTTCCTCAATGGTGACATTGAAGAAGAAATATATATGGAGCAACCACAAGGTTTTACATCCAAAGGGAGTGAGCAAAAGGTTTGCAAACTCCAGAGATCTATTTATGGACTCAAACAAGCATATCGAAGTTGGAACATACGCTTTAACAAAACAGTCAAATCGTTTGGCTTTATCAAAAATGTGTATGAACAATGTGTGTACAAGAAGGCTAGTGGGAGTTTAGTACAGTTTATTGTGCTTTATGTCGATGACATCCTTCTCATTGGGAATGAGGTAAGAAAGTTAGAGTGCACTAAAGCATGGTTATCTACACAATTCTCCATGAACAATTTGGGATAAGCATCCTACGTATTGGGAATACATATCTATAGAGATAGGTCTAAGAGGATGTTGGGGCTATCCCAAACGCCATACATTGACAAGATACTAAAGAGGTTTAGTATGGAAGAATCCAATAAGGGATTCCTTCCCATGGGACATGGCATTCATCTCACAAAGCCTATGGTCCCCCAGACTGAGAAAGAGAAATGAAGGATGTCTCACATACCTTATGCCTTCGCTATTGGTAGCATAATGTATATAGTTCAATGTACAAGACCGGATGTGGCACACTCGCTAAGTGTTAGAGTAGGTTCCAATCAAATCCCGGTGAGAGTCATTGGATAGTGGTGAAAGCAATCCTTAAGTACTTGATGAGGACTAAGGACTTATTTTTAGTATACGGCAATGGAGAATTGAAACTAGAGGGGTTTTCGGATTCAAGTTTTCAATCGATGTAGATGACCTCAAATCCACTTCTGGATTCATATTTTGCCTCAATGGTGGCACGGTGGGTTGGAAGAGTTCCAAACAAGACACCACGACTGATTCCACCACTGAAGCAGAATATATTACGGCTTCGAAAGCTACAAAGGAAGGTGTTTAGATAAAAAACTTCATCCAAAAGTTGAATGTAGTGCCTAGCATAGCTGAGCCAGTTGCTGTCTTCTGTGACAACACCGGGGCAGTAGCACAAGCTAAAGAGCCAACATCTCATCAGAAATCTAAGCACATTTTGAGGCGATATCATTTGATCCGGAAGATCATTGATAGACGTGACATCTGAGTGGAGAGAGTTGCCTCAGAAGAGAATATAGCAGATCCACTAACCAAACCCCTAACGCAAAAGGTCTTTAAAAAACATCTTGAGAAGATGGGTCTCAAGGCCACGGGGCATTGGCTTTAGGGCAAATGGGAGATTGTTGGAATAGTGCCCGACAAGCCAATTGGATTGGCCTTGTAAAAACTATTTCCTTGTAAAACAATCTTGATTGAATGATAATTTTTATATGGCCATCTTCATCTTATGCTTCATATTACTTCAATTGCATTTAGATGAAGCCTTTAGATCACACATGACTACGGGACTTGGTTTGATGACCATGGAATAAGTCTTACACGGTCGTGATCTCAAATCTTTCAAGTCATAGGATCTTACGAGACGGGGCATCTAAGATATGGACAGACTTGCACTAACAATGCAAAAATCCAAAAGTTGGATATTGCTCCATTCCATGAGCAATCTGTATGAAATACGGGTGCATGTTAGTCGGTGCTTGTTAGAGAACAAGGCACTGAAGACCCTCCGGAAAATCTACTAGATAGTTGTAGTGGCAAGTTGGTAGTGGTTAATTCTCCCACTTACGCTAGTGCATATTATTAGTCCTCTGACTTGAGGATCCATGGTAACCTTGTGTCCGATCCTCATGCTTTGACTCTTTCTTGACCACTTACAGGGTCTTTTGGGTTGAGGTTGGGTATGAGCTACTTGGCATGGAGGTTTGTGAGATTCAAGATGGAATCCGACTCCTCGCTTTTGTAAAGGGCGAGTGCATCTCCTATGTATTCTATAATGATTGATTTCAAGAAATCCTTGCGTAAGTTGGTGTGACAATTTGGAAAAGGAGTTTTCCAAAGGTGAGGTCACACAAGAGAATCGAACATTGAGAATAGAGACATAGTATTGAGGCTATTAGGGAGCCGACAAATATCTTGCCCTAGGCCTCTTTCAGGAGATAGGAGACGGGAGGACCGTATTTGCATGGTACGCATAGAGCTATGATGGTTCTCCCAAATATTCATTTCCGCCAATTAGTTGGGCTCCATGGGCTTGAGGTTGGACATCGACCATGGAGATTGGGTACTCTTCAATTAATGAGATTAATTGAATTGAGTTGATTAGTTTAAAAAGAGTTTTAAACTAAAGTGAATATGAGATATTCAAAAGTTACAAAGAGTTGTGAGCCCATGTCTAATGAATGGTAGAATCTATTGGGTCACACACAAAAGCCAAATAGCTTCCAAAATTGGTAGAGCAATTTTCCAAGTGTTGGAAAAATCACCCTTGGGTGACTGATTTTCAAAGGTCCAATCCGACAGTCAAATTTGGTTTGATTAATTTAAGTGTTAGATTAATCAAATAATTTAAGAGTTAAATTAGACCAATAATTAAGGAGTTAATTATTTGGTACCACGGTTGACCATCAATTGGACAAGTTAACTGAAAGAGTTAAGTTGACTAACTTAAACTTAAGAGTTAAGCTTGTTTGATTTAAGAGTTAAATCAAAGGTTAATTAATTGAATTAAAGTGTTTAATTTAATTAATGGAAAGAATACCTTTTGGAGGGAAAATTTAAATGAAGTGTTCATTTAAATTAGCATCTTAATTAATTTGGAATCAGATTCCAAATGAAATTGAAATGCACTTGAAATTCAAGTAAGACTTGAATTTGAATTTTGCCAACTTAGCATGCCACTTGGGCTGTCATTTTGAGGAAGGTGCGATGCCGACTAGCATCACACCTTCCACCCTCTATATATAGATATAGAGAGCATGCAAAATTCGAAAATAAGCTGCTGAAAAGTTTGAGAATTAGATTTTTGCATTCCCTCCAAAATCTCTCTCTCCATGCATTGAATCATTAGTTGAAGCTTTGCATTCCTTCTTCTTCCCAACCTGAAAATTGGCCTCATCTACCTCATTTTCTCCTCTCTAACTCTAGATTCTAGTGAGAGGAAATTAGAAGATTGTTTGGTGTGTGGATCGTTTCAATAGATGCAAGGAGATTGACTTGCTCAATTTTGGAGATCCACCTGCAGTAACTTCCGGTTGGCGATTGTTCTGGAGCGATCCAAAAGGCTTTTTGGCTCCAATTTTTCACAGTAGCTTCCCTTGTGTGTGGAGGTGTTCTAGATTTAATTTCATGAATTTTGGAGCAGTTTAGCCTAGAAAATTGTTGTCATCCTTCTACTATGCCAGATCCAGACAGTTTCTGAACTACAAGTGGTAATTCTTCATCCTAATCCAGATCTATAGCATGTCTAGATCCTTGGGTGCTCGAGTAGCTTAGTTTCTTTCATGCTTATGAATGTTGATTTATGGATCCTAATGCTACTCTAGCCTTCAATATCCACCCATTTGACCCAAAATATTCCCGCTTTGACCCGCAAAACTTTCCAAATGTTGGTCAATCAAGTCTTCTCAAATTGCGATTCGACCCCAAAACTTCCAATTTCCATGCAAATAAGTCCTTCTTATTTATTTTTCGAGCCCTAAAATTTAACCAACCAATATCTTGATTTCTAGATCCTTACTTTCCAAAATACCAAATTTTAGGGGTGTTACATTTTGTCATTTGATTTTTATTTTATTTAAATTATTATAAATTTAGCTTCCTTTTACTCATTTTTTTTAATCAAGTTATTAATTTATTGTTAAATTGTGTAATTTATTTTTCAATTTGCTTTTTTTTTTTTGCTCATCTAAGTTTAAAGTTTTATGTGATGAGATATTTTTTTTGTTTTAATATTTTTAAAATTTATTTCACTTTTTTAATATTTATAATTTTAGAAGTATGTTATTTAATTTTGTTTTATATTCATATATTTTTAATTGTAGCACCCTACCCGAGATAGTCCACAAGTCGGGATGCCACTTAGTTCAATCCTATAGCATGCAAACATCATATCCAATAGGCCCATAAAATTTGAACAACATCCATAGAAAACAAAATAATCCAATCTTAAAGCAGCACTATCGAGGGACCTTATTACATGCCATGCTCCTACAGTATCCCAAAAATCTCAGTTAAGCCATAATTAAATACATGCTCAAAATGTCATCCCATGAAATACAATATATACATGCCACAAATCTTATGTTCAAACTTGACATATCGCAATATCTCTAAATCAAAGCTTAGCCACCAGGTGGACCTATGAGTACATATATCCATAAACACTTTTACAAACAGTCCCATTGGGCTAAGTTATAAGCCCTTCTTCCATTCTTGTACCTGTCTTGGAAGTAAGTAAAAGAATAATAACAAGGTAAGTCCGAAGTACTTAGTGAGGGAAGGAAAATGACAGGATTGAAAGGAAAACTATTGGGATACAACAGTTAATGAAAAATTCAGTAACAAGTAAGAGCTTTTAATATGAATCAATAGTGTACGTGGCACACATGATATTGAATTTAACAAGCTATTGGTCATTCCGACCTTATTACTCTCAGATCAACATATAACCGCTAATACCAGTACGGTATAGCATAAACAAGATTTTCTTATCGCTTTATTGGTCGAGCACTTAGCTCGGCATGTAACAACTTGTTTTTATGGCATGGTTGACCACATGCTGGATCCTACCACTCATAGTTTGCTACCTCCAGCTCCCTGTTGAGTCAGGATCCTAAGTGGGTACTAGCTAGGAGATCTATCAACGTCGGTCCGTTTCACCCGGCCATCTTCTTGGACCTAGCCCCAGGCCCAACTTCCCGTGGCATCCCTCCGAGTTGAACTTCCTAAGGGCGTCCCTGTGGGTTGAATTGATAGAATGCCAACAGATAAGAATTTAACTTTTAATCAATCAATCATGAATATAATAAGGTACGTGTCTGGAACAATAATGTATATATTGCACTAGCCAGCAAGGCCATTCTGTAATAATAATCCAAGCATTTCACTAGGATTGGCACTCAGCTAATACAATCAATAATCAATTATGCCGTCAAGGCCAAATAATCAATATACATGATAGATTTAAGAATGCCAGCAAGGCCAAATAAAGATGTACAAAAAAGCATATGTGCCGGAAAGGCAATAAATAATGATACAGATCAATACAGATAACAAGATAATAACAAGTGCTGATCAGGAACAAGTACAATAACATATAACAATCAGAAGTTCTAGGCATCAGAACAATCAAGTACGAACTCATAGCAGAGTACAACAAGAAATAACCCTCACAGGGGTACACATGTCAATTAATGGATAACGAGCGAATTCACAAGCAAGTACGATTTCAATAACAAGAACAAGTACGGTACACAATCATATTGAACCCTCATAGGGTCATTTCACAAGAACATATAGGTATAATCGAGGCCAAAATGGCAGACCCTCACAGGGTTATGAAATGAATATAAGATAAAGTATACAAAATAAGTACCAAAGCGGTGGACCTTCATCTCAAAAGCCTCCGCAATGCTATTACAACCTATTGCTCCACAGTTTCTTGCCCCTTATCACCTAACCAAAAGAGTAATTTACTTATCAAAACCCACATTCGACCTAAATAACCTCCAATAATTAAAATCATACTATTAATTGTCTAAAATCAGTAACTACCCAATTAATTCGGAATAAGAATTCATCCGGAATTATCGTTAAGAAGTACTCTTAATAATGCCGCTAATTTATTATCAGTTATAGGGTTCTTAGCGATATGAGCAATAGATATAATCAATTTCTTAATTACTTAATTAACCTCATATCAGTGTCCCAAATCATCAATAATAGGCCAGTTAGCTCAATAACCTAATTATTGTCATTTGGGTCTCAAATCCATAAATTTAGGATTTAATTGCTTAATTAACTCAAAAATTATCATATAACATGACATATCCGGATCCACTAAACTATATAATCATCCATGCATAACATATGTCTTACTTCCTAGAGCATAATCTTCCATATAGCTATATATACATATATCATAATACAAGATCTTAAGAATAGCAAAATGGTACAAGATCTTTAATCCCCAAACTTCAACTTTTACCTAATATCTCTCAACTGAAACCTCGAAACCTCAAACTGAGAGCACTACCATGATCGTCGTGTCAAGGAGATTTTTCTGCCTCAACACTACCACTGCGCTGCTACCGCCGTCCATCGTCGCCGGAAAAGGCTAACACAACTACCAAAAGATGCGCCTCTGCTCAACTAACCAAATTCCCAACTCAATTTCACCATTCTCTGCCGAATTGAGGTCCAATTGTAGCTTCGAAGTAACAACGCCACTGCACATCGTATTTATTTTCTTCAATTCTGTTGCCGGCATCGAGCTGAACTTAAACCTAAGGCTACCATGATGTTCACTAAGCTAAGTACTACTAAAAACACCACCCAAAACTCAACTTCCGTCACTAGTGAAGTCGCACCACCTACTTCGTTGTGACCATGGCATTGGTCTCAATTTTTCGATGGCCTACCTGTTATCTCAGGCTGCATGCTACTCTGGTAAGTTCCTAATGGGGTAGGGAGTGATTTGGCTGGGTTGGTTTGGGAGTTCTCGCCATCGCTGAAAGAATCACCAGAGGAGGAAATGAGGGGTGAGTGGGTGAGAATGAGAAGAAAATGTAGGGGAAATTGTATTTAAAGGGAATTTTCAGAAATCTGAAATTGGCCCCCAGAATTTTTACCTTTGTTTTAATTAAGTACTTGAAAGTTTGGTGATTCTTCAATCGAGTCCCACAAATATTTGAGTGCCTTAGTTTCACCTAGTTGACCAGAAGAAATCCTACTTTGACCCACAAATTTTTAAAGATTGCTCAATCAAGTTTATGCAAATTGCAATCGACCCTAAAACATTTAAAATTCTTACAATCAAGTCCTTTTTATTTATTTTTCGAGTCCTAAAATTCCGACCAACCCATACCTTGATTTTTAAATCCTTACTTTTCAAAAATATTGAATTTTAGGGTTGTTACAGTAATTATGTATGTATAAATATGTATAATTTGAACTCTTTTTAAAACATTTATATACTACATCAATATATATTTTTAGATCATTTTTTATATGTTTAAAAACATTATGAAATGGTTATTTCAATAGAAAATACACCTATTAACGTTTTAAGTTTATAATTCTAGACGTTATTTAGTCTATCAAAAATGTGTATATATAATTTTATTTTTAAAATTTTGATTATTTGAACGGTCAACAACTTTTTTTTGTTATTCACCTTTTTTCTACTATTTGTGAAATATAATATGAAGATCCAGTTACATTCATACAAAAAAATTGAGAATGAACATAATAATTTATTTTACATTCTAATTCCATCCCCATATCCTATCACTAATTCCTATTTAAAATTAAGTTTGAGCTTATAGTTATATTATCAATTTACTATGATTTTAACTTTTCATTACTAATATCAAACTTTTTTTCTTCACTTAATAATTCAATGACCAAGCTATGAGTTAAATTAAAAGGTTTCTATAAACTTATATACTAATATTGATCTTAACTTTGTAATTATTTTATACATTTATTTGAATTTTTAATTTTTAATTTTTATCTTTACTATCATAGTTTTGTCTTGACTTAATTGATTTTTAATTAAAAACTAAAATTAAATAAAAAATTTCTAATCCTCGGCGACTAATATGTTATTTAATTCTTTATATTTTAAGTTTTAACTTAATATTTACTTATCCTCTTTTAAGTCTAAAATAATCTTAAAGTATTATAATTTTAAATTTTTTCAAATAACTTTCAAGCCATCAATCTTGTTTTCTATATCATTCTCATATATTTTTATTTTTTAATGCAACTATATGTTAGCTTTCGATCGCATAATATTTTCTTTTTTTTTTAATAAAGTACATAATCATATTCATATATTTTTAATTTTGGATGTTTTAAATTGTTTTTTAACTTTTAGCTGAATAATTTTGAAATTTATTTTTTATGACATAATGTATATGAGAGATATCTTTATATTATGCAAGCTTTTAAATACTAAATTTTAAAACTTTAAATATAATTTTACTAATTCCTTGATATTTTTGCGATATTTTCATTTTTATATTTTTATTTTAGTTATATTTATAATTCAATAATTATATTAATATATAGTAATTTAAAAAGTTAGTGCATAGCACGGCAATAATGCTATTACTATTATATATCACAATAGTATGTGACCCATAATTATGAAATTTTGATTCTAAATGTGCAATTTTGCCAAATGGCAAATTCATTGAATTTTGAGTATTTTAATTCAATCAAAAGATTTTTATTAGTTGTTGACTATTATCTCTAAATGATGTGATTATATCTTATCTCTAATTTTCTTTCATTTGAAATTCAAAATATATCTATCTATCTATACTATTATATAGAGCACAATAGTGTAGGATCCATAATTATGAAATTTTGATTCTAATTGTGCAATTTTGGCCAAATGGCAAATCCTTAGAATTTTGAGCATTTTAATTCATTTAAAAAAATTTCATCATTTGTTTATTGTTATCTCTAACCAATACAATTGTATCTTATATCTAATTTTATTTCATTCAAAATTTAAAATATATCTATCTAACTATACTATTATATATAGCACAATGATGTAGAACCCATAATTGTGCAATTTTGACCAAATTTTGAGTTTTTTTAATTAAATTCAAATTTTAATTTTTATTTATTAAATTTGATATTATTTATTCCTTTTAAAGATATCTGATTTTTTGAAATCATTTCTTGATTAGAATAATATTCTTTGTTTATCTCTAATATAAACAAATAATTGCATCTTATCTACAAAATTTTTTCATCTCTACTTTCAATATGTAGAATATTTCTTAATCATTTGAACTTTATAGTTTCATAAGTATTTCGTGATTTTCTCTTCTATTTAATAACTAATTTATATATATACCACTATATATAAAGTCTTTCAAAAGTCATTTTATTATATTATCAGGTTTTAGCATTTTATTTCACTCTATCCTTTGTGTCCTCTTTATTTTCTAGCATTTTTTTCCTATATCTCTTTGTGTGCATCGTTAGTTCATTATTCAAAGTATTTATTGTTTATTTGATTTTACTGTTCACTTTTTTGTTTTTCTTTTCTTTTCTTTTTTGTTTTATTTTAGGTATATCACATGATCGAAGAGATTTTTTGAATTTTAATGCTATAATTTTATTTTCAACCTAAATAAAGTCTATCATTTAGCTTTTATTACTATTAAATTTGGAAATTTCTATATCCTTTTTGTTTACTACTTAGTTTATGTTATCAATTTATTTATTATGAGATTTATTAATTGCGCTTAATATTTTTAATTTAATTTAATTTTTATTACTTACATTTTTCTCCTTAATTATTGATAAATTTTGTCATCTAATTTTTATTTTATTTAAATTATTATCCATTTAGCATCCTTTTACTCATTTTTTAATCAAGTTATCTATGCTATTATATATAGCACTGTTTTGTACTTGTCTAATTGTGTAATTTTGATTCTAATTGTGCAATTTTGTCCACATGTCAAATTCTTAAAATGTTGATTTTTTTTTAATTCAATTGAAAATTTTTCATTGGTTGTTAATTATTATCTCTAATCGATATGATTGTAGCTTATCTCTAATTTTCTTTCATCCAAAAATCAAAATATATTTAATAATATTTCATAATCTTTATTAAAGAGCTAGAAGTTTGAGAAATGAATAATTATAAATTAACTGGTATGTAAGAGCTCAATTTATCAAAATCTTTAAAATCTAATTATTTTTACAATAATATTTTTTAGATATGTAAAATATTTTCAGATAAAACTATATATATAATATAACAAATAATTTAATCTAAAGAATATTTCAAATATAAAATGTTACTTCCTACAACAACTATAAACTCTGAACTTTATTTTTATATTATTAATTTAAATCATTTCAGGCTTTTAGCAATATAATGGAGGACTTATTTTCAATTATTTGAAAAACGTTCTTTATATGGGACATTTATAGTTGATATAATTGAAAATTTTCAAAAACTTGATAAATGACTGCTTAAATAAAAAATAATATCAAATTTTATATTTTTAATATATTTAATTAAATAATTTTATAATTATATTGCCTACTTTATTTTAATATTTTTTCTTCTAATAATTCATAAAAATATATTTTTACATGCATTAAATGTTATATCAACAAAGTTTGACTGAAAGTAAGTATCCATTTAATTATTTACACATAGTTATATATATTTATAAAAAAAATTCTCTATGAAGAAGTGATATTTTATTTTGAATTGAATATTGAAAATTAACTTATTATTTTATCATGTACATAATATATATTATTTGATAATTCTAAAAATAATAAAATAACTATATATATTAATAAATATAAATAAATTTTACTTGTCATAGTTATATAGAATATTAAGAGGCATTTTAGTTTATAAAAATTGCGTGTTACAAACTATGTACTGAATTCGTTATCAAATAATAACCTAATGTAAGTTATTTTTGTAGATAAAGTATAAAGATATTTACATATTTACTCTAACAAAAAACCTTAACATTTAAAAATCTCAAATATCATGAAAATTGTAATTATAACTTCCACAATATTAAGAAATCATATAAAAAAACTTTACATTTTAAAAAATTTATTTGCTTGCTTATCATATCAAAATATGTATGTATAAATATATATCTAATTTAAAAAGCATATTTAGTTAAATATTTTTCTCTACTATTATTTTCTATATTCTTTCATTTATTTTTTAAAAATTTACCATTTTAAATTTCTTTTTATAATTTATAAACTTAGAGTTAGCAATTCTTTATATTCCACAACTTATTTAATTACAAATTATTTTCAAACATAATATTAATAAATTGAAATATTCATATTATTTTATTTAATTAGTATTAGATTTTGTTTCTTTAAATAATAAAAATAATTACAGTTAATTTTTAATCACATGAATTAAAATAAATATTACTATATTTCGATATTAAAATTCTTTTTGATGCATCGCATCGGGCACATGCTAGTTAATTTATATACAACACAACGATGTGGGACCTATAATTATGCAATTTTGATTCTAATTGTGCAATTTTAGCCAAATGGCAAATTCTTAGAATTTTGAGTATTTTAATTCAATTAAAAAAATTTCATTAATTGTTGATTATTATCTCTAGATTGTATCTTATCTCTAATTTTCTTTCATTCGAAATTAAAAATATACCTATACTCTTATATATTGCACGATGGTTTGAGACCCACAATTATGAAGTTTTGACTCTAATTGTGCAATTTTGGCCAAATCGCAAATTCTTAGAATTTTGAGCATTTTAATTCATTTAAAAAAAATTCATTATTTGTTTGTTATTATCTCTAACTGATATGATTGTATCTTATCTCTAATTTTCTTTCATTCAAAATTTAAAATATATCTATCTATCTATAATATTTTATATAGCACAGCGATGTGGAACCCATAATTGTGTAACTTTGACCAAATTTTAAATTCTTCAAATTTTGAGTTGTTTAATTAATTTAAAAGTCGATTTTTAGTTATTAAATTTGATATTATTTATTCCTTTTAAAGATATCTAATTTTTTGAAATCATTTTATTGATTAGAATAATATTCTTTATTTATCTGTAATATAAAAAAATAATTGCATTTTATCTATGAAATCTTTTCTATCACTACTTTCAATATGTGGAAGATTTCTTGATCATTTGAACTTTATAGTTTCATAAGTCTTTCATGATTTTCTCTTATCTTTAATAACTAATTTATATATATACCACTTTATATAAAGTCTTTCAAAAGTCATTTCATTATATTCTCATGTTCTAGCATTTTTTTTCATTCTATTCGTTGTGTCCTCTTTATTTTCTAGCATTTTTTTCCTTCTATCTCTTTGTCATCTTTAGTTCATTATTCAAAGTGTTTATTCTTTATTTTATTTTATTATTCACCTTTTTGATTTTGTTTTCTTTTTTGGGGGGGATTTATTTTAGGTATATTACATGATGGAAGAGGTTTTTTGGATTTTAATGCTATAATTTTATTTTCAACCTAAATAAAGTCTATCATTTGACTTTTATTACTATTAAATTTGTAAGTTTCTATATCATTTTTATTTACTACTTAGTTTATGTTATCAATTCATTTATTACGAGATTTATTAATTTTGTTTAATATTTTTAATTTAATTTAATTTTTATTAGTTACATTTTTCTCCTTAATTATTGATAAATTTTTTCATTTAATTTTTATTTTATTTAAATTATTATACATTTAGCATCCTTTTACTCATTTTTTTAATAAAGAAATTAATTTATTGCTAAATTGTGTAATTTATTTTTCAATTCGCTTTTTTTTTTCATGCTCGTCTAGGTTTATAGTGCAACACCCCTAAAATTCAGTGTTTTGAAAAATAAGAATTGAGAAATCAAGATATTGGTTGGTCGGATTTTAGGGCTCAAAAAATAATTGAAAGGACTTAATTGTAAGAATTTTGGAAGTTTTGGGGTCAAATTGCAAATAGGAAAAACTTGATTGTATCACATTTTCAAAGTATTGGGGTTTTCATGGAATGATTTCTAAGTCAAAAGGGTTAATGTTAGGCACTTATGCTTTTGAAGGGCTGAATTGAAGTTTCTGGAAGCCTTGGAGGACCTAATTGAAAATTGAACCAAATTCTAGGGGGCAAAACCTAATTTTTGAAGGTTGGTAAATATATAACATTTTCACCCTTTTCTTCTACATTTTCGCTAAACACCATCATGAACCTTTCTTCTCCGACGACAGCCAATCCTTAAACTAATCCAGCCATCTTCTTCCTTTCCTCACGGCGAGCACACCGGTACCAAGAACAACCTAGTTTGATCCGAGAAATGGCCGAAAATCGAAGCCCAATGAGAGATTATGGTGGAGCTTGGTGGGTTTGCCATTTTGGTGACTTTTCATAGTGGATCCTAGTACCATTTTGACGGGCTCAACTCGAGGATCACACCAGTAGCTTCAATTCCTAGAATGGACCACTGGCGGAGATGGAATCAAGCAAAAACCCTGCAGCGGCGAGTGGTGGTGCAGTGAGTTTCATGCGACAATTGAGCTCCAATCGGATAGTGTTTGGAAAAATTGTTTGGGGCGTTTGCTTAATTGAGTTGAAAGGCTTCAATTGGTGGTGGAGTTGACCTATTCCAGCAGTAGCGGCGGTTCCAAGATAGTTTTTTCATCTCATTGTAGTGATTCTAGTAGTGCCCTTAGTTTGTGATTTCGAGGTTCAGTTAAGCATCCTGGGTAATGATTGGAGTTGGAACTGATATATTTTGTACCATTTATTTCCTTATCGAATCTTGTATTATGTTAAGAAATGAAGACATTGGTATATGAATTGTAAATATTTTCCCTATGCATGGATTATAGTATCGCTTACTGGGCTCAGATCTATATTATTCTATGATAAGTTCGGGTTAATTGAGTTAATCAGAAAAGAAAAACCTTAAATTCTATATTATGTCAAAGAGGTTGAAGAATTGATATGAGAGTTGGACTTATAACCATGCATGTATGATTTTAACCATTTAGCGGACTCAGATTTAGTGTATTATGTGATGATCTTGGTTAAATAAGTGAACTAGGTGTTGAAAACTCTAATTTTATGGATTTGAGACCTAAGTAACAATAATTGGGTTAAACAAGATAATTAGGCTGTTATTTTGATTTGGGATGATGATATGAGGTTAATTATATTAATAAGGACCTGATTATGCCCTTTTGCTAGTACTGATATAAATCCCATAAATATTTTCGTATTAACGACATAATTAGCCGTTAAAATTATCTTATTAGCGAATAGCTATCGATTTTAGACTATTAATAGTATGATTGTAATTATTGAAAGTTATTAAGGTCAATAAGGATTTTGATCGTGGATTTATTCTTATGGTTAGGTGATGAAGAAGTGGGCCCCACGGACTAGTAGACTGCAATTGTGGTTGTAGTTTTCTGAGACTACAAAGGTGAAGGTCTGCCAACCTAACATTTCTTGTACACATCTGTTCTTGCAGAATGACCCCTGTGAAGGTTCTTGTTTCTGTTTTGTATTGAATCGTGTTTATTGAAATATGTGAGTTGTTCGGAATCTGCTTGTTATCTGTTAATTGACTTATATACCCCTGTGATGGTTATTTCTTGATCATGCTCTGATATAACTTGTTCATGTCTGCTCTGGCGCTTAGAACATCTTGTCTGTTATCTGTCTGATATGTTATCCGACTATTTGTTATTTGTTCATTCTATTATCGTACTTGGTCCTGATCAGTACTTGTTATTGTCTTATTATCCATTATCATTCTGTTATCTAGGTACATGTTGGGAAAAATGTATTGTTTGATTGATATTTGTTATATGTACGGAGATATGTTTGGGCCGAGTGACAATCCCAGTAGAATGCTTGGTATACTTGTACAAGTTAGCGGTACGTTAGGGACGTTTCCCCGAGTATCGACAATATCGCTAGGGGCATTTCCCTAGGTATCAGTAGTGAGTAAGGGGCTTCTCCTTGAGCATCTGTACTCAGCAATGAGTCAGGGGCTTTTCCCTGGGCATCTGTATTCAGCGATAAGTTAAGGCATTTCCCTGGACATCGACAACTTATTGTATACCAAGCTGTCACTCTTTGGTAAAAGTACTTGTTTGAGTGGTATAAGGAGAATCCCATATGTATGTTTCGTTCTAACTTGTTGGACTGCATATGATATTTAGGCTTGTTTTGTTTTGATTGTACCCTGATTGCTTGTGTCCTACTCATGGAGCAATAAGGACAGTGTAGCTTCTTGGTTTAGGTTGGGTTGTTGTCCATGCCGAACGAGCCGTCTGTATTTCTTCCCGAATTGTGATCGATTGAGATGCTCTATATCTTTCGTGTAGAATAGGTTGAGACGATATTGAGCCTTTCGAGCCGATAGTCACAACCCTCGAGCTAGTGCCTACCTGAAATCTTGCATTTGATAATGTATGTTTACTAGACTTGTTATTGCCTATTTTGAACTTGTTGTTGCTTGTTTCTTGATACGTTCCTATACTGATTGATAATTGACGATCTGTTAGGTTGATTCTTCCTCAATAGATTCTTATTGTTCTTAAGTTTATCCCTCACTAAGTCTTTGGACTTACTCCCCGTATTTGATTTTCTCAGACAGGGTTAAGTGATGGATGCAGACTTTTGGCTTGAACAGGAGAAAATTATGTTTTGTAATAGAACTGGTAATTTATTTATATACATGGGTTTAATTGTATGTTAAGTTTGACTTAGAGATATTTTGTTATGTCAAGTTTGAATCTAGTGTCCGCAGTATGTATGTTATAATGAAAGTAATGGGAATTCCGATGGTACGTACTTATTGTTTCGACGAAGTTTGTTTATGTTGAAGTTTGTTGCTATCTCTGATGGATTTTGAGAAATTTTGTTATGGGTTTATTGATTGTATTATGGGTTCAATTTAAGATTGAACTGAGTGGCGCCTTAGCTTAGGCATTATCCCCAGATGGGGCGTTACAGGTGGCATTAGAGCATAGGTTTTGATGACCTAGGTTCACGTGGGAATGATTGTTGTGACTAAATTTGATTGGCCTACTAGAGACTTAACTTGAATTAGGAATCATCTAGGATTTAAACACTTGGGATAGAAGAACTTGAACTATACTAGGATCTGATCCTAGAATTTGGTTGTGAAAATGAGAATTTTCGAGTAATATAGAGACGAAGCTTGAATTTAGGAATGCTTTAAATATGTATACTTAAGTTAAGGAATACCTAAGTTATGTCAGGATGTGATTTTGGAATGTTGAATTTTAGGTATTTTGCGTATTAGGGAGTTCTTGTATGATTCAAGGATTTAAGATGAATTTGATTAGTTGATATTAGTAAGATGAGTTTGAGTACTGCAAGAATGTTTATGGGATCTTATAGCTTATCGTAGAATGATTAAGATTTGTATATTTTTAAGTTCAATCTAGTTTCATATTAATCTTTTTCCTTCTTTTTCTTTGGAAGCTTGGAAAGAGTTGGTAGCGTTGATGGCATCCCAAGGAAGTTCCGGTGCATCCATTCCACCCAGAATTGGACAATGGGGAAGATCGCCCGATCGGCAGGCTAATGCACCTCGAGCTCTTAGGTGGGAAGTACCTGCGTACCCACAACTAATACCGAATGAGGAAGTTTCACAAACTCCTCCAATGGATCAACCCGTTGTAGATCCCCTAATAGGGCTTGTTCATCGAGAAGGACAGAGACTCAGACAATTTGACCACCAACCAATAGATAGAGCAAGGGTAGCAGAAGTAGTTACCAAAGACCGAGCCCTGGAGCAATTTATACGTTTTTAGCCCCTGAAATTCTTTGGTGAATCGGATGACCGTAAAGCAGAAAAATGGGTGGAAGACCTACAAACATATTCGGGACCTTGCGCTACTAGGATGAGCAAAGAGTGTGTTTTGCCACGTTTCTCTTAGCGCAGTCTGCAAGGAGCTGGTGGAGAATGATAGATCCCAGGTGGACAACTGTGGAGACCCCTTGAATTTGGGAGAGCTTTACCCAAGAGTTTAAGGACAAATACATGCCTTTAGTAGCTAAACAAGCAAGGGAAAGAGAGTTTATGGATCTAATCTAAGGAAACCAATTTGTTAGTGAGTATGAGGCTACTTTCAGCTGACTCCTATAGTATACTCCCTATGTACAGAAAAATGAGAGCCTGTGGACTCGATGGTTCATACAAGGGTTGTGACCAGAACTTAGGCGGAATTTGGACACATGAGACCTACAGAATTTCAACTTGGCAGTAAGCAAGGCGTTACAGCTAGAAGCAGAACTACAAGAGATTAGAAAAATTGAGGACAAGGGACAGAAAAAGAAGATCATGCCCTAAGGAACTGAACAACATTGGAGAAAAACAATTGAGGCTATAGGTTGAAAGCGCTACTTTTCCAACCCGTCAGATCAATGGGACGGCAACGCTGACTTAAGAAAGACCACGAAAGAAATATGAATTATGTGGATCACTTAGCCACAAGGAGTTAGGATGTTGGAGAAAACAGGGCAGATGCATGGGCTGTGGCAGTGACCAACATTTCATGAAAAATTACCCTAATATGAGAGGTCCAACATCAATGAGAAAAGGAAAACAGGTAGCCGAAGGTTCTATCTAAGTTCTTGATTATCATAAGAGAATCTGACACTGCATATTTTGGCTTCACACCCCAGATGGAGTTTAAGGGGTAGTAGGCATATGGGTTATGTTTATACCTAGTATGTTTAAGTTTTTGTGAATCTGTATCTAGTTGCTTGGGAATATATGATAGGTTGTGAAATCTAGCATGTTAAGTTTGAATTTGACTACTCCTTTATGTGAATATCATATAAGTGTGAACTTGTGATGTTGTTAGTTGTTTATTGCTGTAATGGTTTTACTATCTTTTATATAAAGGTATGCACTCTGTTAGAGCTAAGATAGAGGATATATATTAAGTATTGAAATGACATGTGATTGAGGCATCGAGGAACAAGAATGTTATGCGTACCAGTGTTAATCGAGTCAAATTAAAAGGTTTCTATAAACTTATATACTAATATTGATCTTAACTTTGTAATTATTTTATATATTTATTTTATTTTTAATTTTTAATTTTTTTTTATCTTTACTATCATAGTTTTGTCTTGACTTAATTGATTTTTAATTAAAAACTAAAATTAAATAAGATTTTTCTAATCCTCAGAAACTAATATATTATTTAATTCTTTATATTTTAAGTTTTAACTCAATGTATACTCATCCTCTTTTAAGTTTAAAATAATCTTAAAGTATTATAACTTTAAATTTTTTCAAACAACTTTCAAGCCATCAATCTTGTGTTCTATATCATTCTCATATATTTTTATTTTTTAATGCAACTATCGATTAGCTTTTGATCGCATAATATTTTCTTTTTTCTTTTTTTAATGAAGTACATAATCATATTCATAGAATTTTCTTTTTAGATGTTTTAAATTGTTTTTTACCTTCTCGCTAATAATTTTAAAATTTATTTTTCTGACATAATGTATATGATATGCCTTTATACTTTAAAAACTTTTAAATACTAAATTTTAAAACTTTAAATTTAATTTTACTAATTACTTGATATTTTTGCGATATTTTTATTTTTATATTATTATTTTAGTTATATTTATAATTCAATAATTATATTAATATATAGTAATATTAAAAAACTAGTGCATATCATGGGGATAATGCTAGTACTATTATATATAACACAATGGTGTGGGACCCATAATTATATAATTTTGATTCTAATTGTGCAATTTTGATCAAATAGCAAATTATTAGAATTTTGAGTATTTTAATTTAATTAAAAAATTTATTAGTTGTTGCTTATTTTCATCTGAAATTCAAAATATATTTAATAATATCTCATAATCTTTATTAAAGAGGCAGAAACATGAGAAATGAATAATTATAAATTAACTGATATGTAAGAACTCAATTTACCAAAATCTTTTGAAATCTAATTATTTTTACAATAATATTTTTTAGATATGTAAAATATTTTTACATAAAACTATTTATATAGAATATAACAAATAATTTAATTTGAAGAATATTTCAAATATAAAAAGTAACTTTCTGCAACAACTATAAACTTTTAGCTTTGTTTTTATGTTATTAATTTAAATCATTTTAGTTTTTTAGCAATATATAGAGAACTCATTTTCAATTATTTGAAATAAGTTCTCTTACATGGGACATATATATAATTGACATAATTGAAAATTTTCTAAAGCTTGATAAATGATTACTTAAATAGCAAATAATATTAATTTTTATATTTTCAATATATTTAGTTAAATAATTTTGTAATTGTATCGGATACTTTATTTTAATATTTTTGCTTATAATAATTCATAAAAAATATTTTTACATGATTAATGATGTCAGATCAAAAAAGCTTAACTAGAAATAAGTATTCATTTAATTATCTGTACATATTTATATATTTATAAAAGAAACTTATATATGAGAGAGTGATATTTTATCTTGAATTGCATATTAAAAGTTTACTTATTATTTTATTTATGTACATAAGATATATTATTTGATAATTTTAAAATAAATTTTACTTATTAGAGTTATATAGAATATTAAAAGACATTTTAGTTTATAAAAATTGCATGTTACAACCTACATACTGAATTAGTTATCAATTAATAATCTGATGTAAGTTATTTTCATAGATAAAGTATAAAGAGGCTTACATATTTACTATAACAAAAAACACTTAATATTTAAAATTTTTAAATGTCATGAAAATTATAATTGTAGCTTCCACGTTATTAAGAATTCATATTAAAAAAACTTTATATTTTAAAAAAATTATTGGCTTACTTATCATATCAAAATACGTATATATAAATATATATCTGTTATAAAAAAAATGTATTTAGTGAAATATTTTGCTCTACTAATTTTATTTTCTTAATTCTTTCATTTATTTTTTTTAAAATTTATCAGTTTGAAATTTTTTGTATAATTTATAAACATAGAGTTAACAATTCTTCATGTTCCACAACTTATTTAAGTACAAATTATCTTCAAACATAATATCTTTAAATTAAAATATTCATATTATTTTATTTAATTAGTAATAGATTTTGTTTCTTTAAATACTAAAAATACTTAAAATTCATTAATGACATGGAGTTAAATAAATATTATTATAAAATAAATTATTTCAATATTAAAATTCTTTTTGGTGCATCGCATGGGCACATGCTAGTACTATTATATATAGCGCAATGTTGTGGAACCCATAATTGTGTAAGTTTTTCCAAATGTCAAATTCTTAGAATTTTGAGTATTTTAACTCAACTGAAAATTTTTCATTAGTTGTTGATTGTTTTATCTAACTGATATAATTGTATCATATCTCTAATTTTCTTTAATTCAAAATTCAAAATATATTTAATAAGGTTTCATAATCTTTATTAAAGAGTTAGAAGTTTGAGAAATGAATAATTATAAATTAACTGATATGTAAGATCTCAATTTATCAAAATCTTTAATATTTAATTATTTTTACAATAATATTTTTTAGATGTGAAAATGTTTTTAGATAAAACTATAAATATATAGAATATAACAAATAACTTAATTTGAAGAATATTTCAAATATAAAAAAGTTACTTCCTACAACAACTATAAACCCTGAACTTTATTTTTATATTATTAATTTCAATTATTTTAGCTTTTTTAGCAATATAATAGAGAACTCATTTTCAATTATTTGAAATAAGTTCTTTTATATGGGACACACACACACACACACACATATATATATATATATATAGATGACATAATTGAATTTTTTTAAAAACTTCATAAATGACTACTTAAATAGCAAATAATATCAATTTTTATATTTTTCAATATATTTAGTTAAAAGTTTTATAATTATATCGCCTACTTTATTTCAATATCTTTGCTTATAATAATTCATAATTTTTTTTTACATTGATTAATGATGTCAACTCAAAAAAGTTTGACTGAAAGTAATTATCTATTTAATTATTTATACATATTTATATATTTATAAAAGAAACTTATATATGAGGGAGTGATATTTTATCTTAAATTGAATATTTAAAATTTACTTATTATTTTATTCATGTACATAATATATATTATTTGATAATTTTGAAAATAATAAAATAACCACATATATAAATAAATATAAATAAATGTTATTTATCATAGTTATATGGATTATTAAGAGATATTTTAGTTTATAAAAATTGCATTTTACAATCTACATACTAAATAGTATCAAATAATAACTTAATATAAGTTATTTTCATAGATAAAGTATAAAGAGATTTACATATTTATTCTAACAAAAAACACATAATATATAAAAATTTCAAATGTCATGAAAATTGTAACTGTAACTTTTGCATCATTAAGAAATCATATTAAAATATTTTTATATTTTAAAAAAAAAATTTGTTTACTTATCATATCAAAATATGTATATATAAATATATATCTAGTGTAAAAGTGTATTTAGTTAAATATTTTTCTCTACTTTTATTTTCTTAATTTTTTCATTTATTTTTATTATTTTAATATTTTTTGCATAATTTATAAACTTAAAGTTAGCAATTCTTCATATTCCACAACTTATTTAAGTTATCTTCAAACATAATATATTTAAATTAAATTATTCATATTATTTTATTTTATTAGTAATATATTTTATTTCTTTAAATACTAAAAAAAATTATCATTCATTTTTAATTATATGAAGTAAAATAAATATTATTATAAAATAAATTATTTCAATATCAATTTTTTTTTTGGTGCATCGCATCGGGCACATGCTAGTAAAGAATGTATTTTGTAACAACCCCAAAGTTACTAAAATTTGAAATTCGGCCAAGTTGTAAATTAAGATTAGCACACCATTTTTGACCTTTAAGCAAGCTTGCAAATAATTTGGAGTGCCCTTATAAGTTAAACAAATAAAAATTGTAAGTTTATCTTATTGAAATTGCAGTAGCACTCATGTCTTATCAATTTCTATTACAAAACACACACCTATTTTTTTGGCGAAAGGAAAGTACTCACAAAATGAAGTGTTTTTTCTTGTCAAAATTTATGACTTAGTGTAACACCTCTAGAAATTATATCATTGAGGAAATTTCCTCAAATTTATTTATTTATTTATTTTTGGAAGTTTTGGGGTCTAATTGCAATTCGAGAAAAATTTGATTGACCAATATTTGGAAGTTTTGTGGGTCAAAATGAGATTATTTTGGGTCAACTGGGTCTATGCGAGGCACTTAGGAAGTTCAAGGGCTGAATTAAGGTTTGATCATACTTTAGCGGACTTAATTGGAAGCTGAGAAGAACTTTTGTGGGCCAATTTCTATTTTTGGAAAATAGACTTATATGTATGCATTCCCCCTACCCCCTAAGATTTTTCTTCACTCTCACATGCAACCCGCCATCTTCTCCTCCGGTGATCTTTCCCTGGCAACGGCGAAACTTATCATATTATATACTAATCTCTTCCTCTCGATGTAAGGAACGCGTTGGTGCCATTTTCTTCCAAAACCAACTAGTGGAACAACCGAAAACTGATCTCGAATCACGACCACGGCTTAGGTTTTGGTCATGACGTCAAGCTTGGATTGGAGTATTGGGTTTTGTTAGGCTCAGCTTAAGGATCATATTAATGCTTTCAATTTTGGAAACGGGCCACCAGACAGAGCGAAATTGAAGAAAATCAGGCGCGGCAGGAAACGACGGCACTGTGGTGTGTTCCGGCCAATTAAACGTCTTCCTGGCAGCAAAACTTGAAATTGACCAGGGTGTCTTGCTGGTTGAGCTAAAAGGCGTCGATTGGTGGTGGTGTTGACCATTTTCAATGGCAATAGATGGCGTGCAGAGGTAGTTTCTTCACCTCATCTTGACGATGGTGGTGTGTCATTGGTTTGTGATTTTGAGGTTTCGATTAAGACATCTTGGGTAATGACCGAAGTTGGGATTGATATTTTGTATCGTTTAGTTTACTGAATCTTGTATATTATTAAGAAAGATGAAAGGATTTGATATGAGATTTGGATATATGCCATGCATGTGTAATTGAATATGCTTAGTGGACCTAGATTTGCATTACTACATGATAACTTTAGGATAATTGAGATAATTAAGAGAGTAAATCCTAATTTTGTGTATTGAGACCTAAGTGAGAAATTTTGGGTTAATAACAATAATTGGGCTATTATTATTGATTTGGCATATCGTTACAAGGTTAATTAAGTAATTAAGGACCTGATTATATTTCTTTATCATGATTATCAATTTAGCTGATTAAGTATCAATTTTAGACCATTATTCATGTAATTGTAATTATAAGGTCGAATAAGGAATTTTGACAGTGGACCTATTCTTTTGGTTAGGTGCCGAGGAGTTGGGTCTCGTGGACTAGTAGGTTGTGATGACATATTTGAGGCTTTTGAGGTGAAGGTCCACCACTTTGGTAGTTGACTCATATAAGCCTATTCGTTATGTGTTTTGTATGCCTTGTGAGGGTCTGGTTACCCTTCTGTTTGTGGGAAATGATTGCTCTTTGATTGTTGGAATTCCTCAATTGCTTGAATTCCTCCTGTTATTTGTTATTTGATTCATGTTCTTTCTGAGATTCTATCAACCTAGTACTTGCTTTGTATACGTCTATTCGTGCCTTGTATAAGCTTATTTGTTATTAATTTATTGTATACTCAACAACAACTCGCTTAGCTCTTATCGAGAAGGGTAGCCCTACGCCTTGCCAGAAGAGGCCCGCGGTCGAGTAGCCTGGACATGCTTAACTTTCCCTTGCCTAAGTTTGGGACTGAGATCGAGGTCCAAAACTCCTTATAGATGATGTTGGCGTGGCCAACCGAATTCGCTCTCCTAAAAGTGATGATGGTTGGACTCTTTATGTCTGCCTAGAAAAAGATAACAGAACTGAGCCAGCTGGGGGCTCTGAAGGTGCTGGCTTATCATTCTAATATGGTAAGTGTCAAGTTGAGTTTTGCTCGCTTCTACAAATTTCTATTCAAACGTCTCGACTAAAGTTATTCCTGTTGCAGGTTAACCATCTAGGTTACCATTTTTACTACAGAGCTGAGCTGGCCTATGGTATTCAAGAAGAGCTCCAAAAGGAGTAAAGTGATGCAGAAGTAGCCAAGATACAGCTCAACTTCGTGCAGTTGAAGATCGAGCGGTTGACTAAGCAGCTGGAGGATAAAGATGTGCAGCTCATGGTTGTTGTGGCCGAAAAGAGCAAAATGGATGAGCTGCTGTGGAAGGCTAGATTTGATGCTGAGGCCTATTACAATGTTGGCCGCACTCACGGGCATAATATTGCCATGAAGTATGCTTGAGATGAATTATTCAAGACGCTTCTAGGCATTCGTAAAGAAGCTGTGTAGCAATTCATGTTGTGCTCGGTGTTCCAAGATGCCAGCGTCATCTTCTTGATCGACGACGTGAAGGAGGCCTTTGAGAAGGCTATAAAGCAGTTGGAATTCCTGGGATATCAAATTCGTCCTGAGGATAGGGCGCGCCTAATCCACTTCAAACTGAGCAACTCAAGGACTATCTTGACATCCTTCCAACAGAAGTGAACGCTCTTACAGTTGGATTTGCTACTGCAACCATGGTTGGAGCTGTGGTTGCTCCCAATCCAAGGGTGATCGAGGTGACCAGTAAGTTTGCCTTTGTGAATTACTTTGCCTTCGACATTAGGGATAGCAAGGTCGACATTGCTGCCTTCTTCCCTCTCGTTAGGCGCACCTTTCTGCTTGAGGAAACGGGGCATTCTTGACCTGCTACTACTGTTCAACCAGCGATTGTTGCAACGCTTAAGCAAGAGGTCGAGGGCCCTCCCACTATTGTGTGCGTACCTTCCAGTGATGAGCTCGATCGTGCCATAGACTAGGTTACAACTGATCGAGTCGCTTGGGTTGCAGGGGAAGGAGCAAGGTCAAGCTGAGGTTGTAGCCATTTGTGTCATTTCACTTGGTTGAAGTCTAGTTGCCCTGCGACGCATTCTTGGTGAATTGTATGAACGACTTGTGTAGCCATGTAATTGAATATTTTGATTTATAAAATGAACTTCTTTGTTTATTTTTGTGTTGTCAATTCACTTTCTTCCTATTTGTTGCTTTAGATTTTGTTGATTAATTGCGGCAATAGGTGATGAGATAAATATTTTATTTGCAAATAACTAGTTGAATAATGCAATTTTCTAATCAAGGAAATGGGTAATGTTTAATTGGTTTAGAACCAAGTTAGTGGCTGATTACAAGATCGACTTGTAAAGGGATAATTTGGAAAAAATCCAAGGATATTTACATCAACTTGCCCCATTTAAAATAGGTTTCGAAATAGTCTTTGTTGTCGACTGCTTGGCCAACTTAAGACGTCTTCTTCAATTAAACGAGTTAGCTTAGTGCCATGGTTGATTGTGGACCAACTTGATTAAATTAAGTTCAAATTTTTGGTTGACTTCACGTTGTAATGGATATGTCAGTGGAGCAACTTGATTACGATGATTGACTACAAGGTCGGTTTTGAACGATCAACTTATCTATTAAATGATTCAAATTGAAGTCGTAGTTTGTAGTATGAAACTAATTTTGTGGTTGATATTGTGGTCGACGTTAACGATCAACTCGTTTATTATTTTAGGTTAGGAACTGTGACTGGCGGTTTGAAACTAATTTTTGGTCGACTATAGGGTTGACTTTAAACGATCAGCTCATTTATTAGTTTGGGCTTGGGGTTATGACTTGTGGTTTGAAACCGATTTATGGTCGACTATAGGGTTGAAGCCGTATCTTGTCGAAGAGAATAAATAGTTGCTGAAAACATAAATAGCCTTTATTAATTTGGAATCATATAGCAGCACAGTTTAGTGGAGACCTTGGTCTCTTTACACATAAATGTTTTTCAAGTTTACTGCATTTCACAATCAGGGGAACTCGTTGCCTTTCATATCTGCCAGTCGATAGGAGTTATATTTTGCTACTTTGACCACCGAGTAGGGGCCTCCCATTTCAGATCGATTTTACTCACATTCTTTTAGATTTCGACTTTCTTGGGGATGAGATCCCTACTTGAAGCTTCCTGGTCGAACTCCCTTGTTGTAATGCTGGGCCATCTTCGATCTGTATCTTTACATTGTTGCTTATACCTGCTGGTGCGGCTCGTCGATTTTTTTGAGGTCGAATTCTCTTTCTGACTCATTCCTGATCGGGTTGCAGTAGATTACTTAAGCTGTGTTGTATCAATTCTATCGGAACGACTGCTTGGGACTCGTAGACTAGACTGCAAAGGCTATGGCCTATGGAAGTCCTAGAGGTAGTTCTATACGCCCATAAGACCCTGCGGAGGTTGTCTGTCCAACTTGCTTTGGATCCTTCGAGTCAGGCCTTGATGTGCTTTAAGACAGTCTTGTTAGTAGCTTCTATTTGCCCATTGGCTTGAGGGTTCTCAACTGAGGTGAAATGTTGTCAAATTTTTAGGTTTCGCACAAGTTCGTCATGCTTCTACTTTGGAACTGCGTCCCATTATTTGATATCAACACTTTGGGCAAATCAAAATGGCAGATAATGTTTTTTCATAGCAAACTTCTGATGGCCGCGATGGTTATCTTTGGGATTGCCTCAACTTTGACCCACTTCGTGAAGTATTCGACTGCAACGATCATGAATTTTCTTTGACCTATGGTCTTTGAGAAAGAGCCGACTATATCTATCCCCCACTAGTCAAATGACCAGGTGATCTGAACTGGCACCAATGTCGATGAAGACCGATGTGTAAGTCGAAGTGGACCTGGCAAAATAGGCATTTTCTGGTGAAGTTGACGGTGTCTTTCAATAAAGTTGGACAAAAATACCAATATTTGATGATTTTATGGCCAAAGATTGTCCTCTGGAGTGATTGCCACATATTCCTATATGAACTTCTTTAGACCTCTCGAGCTGGCTTTAGTGTCAAGCACTGCAACAGCGGTCCCTAGACTTATCTCCTGTAGAGTTGACCATATTCATCGAGGGCGAACTTCACTGCTCGGCCTCGGAGTCTGTGTGCTTGTACTTTATCCTCGGGTACTTTTTCTTCTCTTATGTAAGCTTTTATTTCATCCTGCCAAGATAAAGCTGCTTCTTTGATCTGCCTGACCAAATTCTAGTCGAGATTGCCTATCGTAGGTTTGTTGATGACTAGAAATATGGTGGTTATATCCTGGGTTCCTTTTGCTGCCTAGCAAATTTTAACAGGGCATCTACTCTTTCATTTTCTGAACGGAGGACTTGGCTGAGGGTGAACCTTTTGAATTGTTGTTGGAACTTCTTGACCTCGGCTAAATATTGCTTATTGTAGCCTTTTTAGCTTCAAAATTTCCTTTGAACTGTTCTGCGACTAGCTGTGAATGAGTAAGAACTGTTAGCTGTTCGACTCCTCTATCGACGGCCATCCCATGCCATCAAGGAGGGCCTTATATTCTGCTTCATTATTGGTAACGGGGTATTTAAGTTTAATAGCAAAGTTATACTCCTCGGCCTGTGGAGACGCACCAAAATGCCTATTCCTCCTCCCGGGGAAGCAGCTGAACTATTGACATGCAAAGTCCACATGAGGGACTCTTGGTCGAGTTCATCGAGCAGGTCGAGTCTTTCTGCTACAAAGTTTGCTAACACCTGCACTTTTATAGTAGTTCGGGTTGAAAGGTGATGTCAAATTTCCCTAACTTGATGGCCTACTTTGTCAACCTTTTCGATGTATTTGGCTTTGATAGTACTTGATTAAGCAGTTGATTCATCAAGATGACAATGGAGTGAGATTGAAAGTAGGGCCTCAATTTCCTGGTTGCTGTGACCAAAGCTAGGGCGAACTTTTCAATCTCTCGGTAATTATGTTCTGGGCCATGCAATACTTTGTTGCTATAGTACACAGGTCGGTGGGTGCCATGTTTGATTAGGACCAGAAGTGAATTGACTGCTGCCAATGAGACTGCCAAATAAATATGTAGAACCTCTCTAACCTCAGCCTAGCTAGCATCGGCGACGTTGATAGATATTTTTTCAATTCGACCAAGGCCTGATCACATTGCTCTGTCTACTGGAACTTTTGTGCGTTCATAAGAATTATGAAGAATGGTAAGCTTTTATCTGCTAATCGAGCAATGAATCGACCAAAAGCTATAATCCTTTTGACTAGACGCTGAACATCTTTAACTATTCGATGAGGTGAGATATCCAGGGTTGCTTGGATCTTTTGTGGGTTTGCTTCGATGCCTCTTTGACTAACCATATAGCCTAAGAACTTTCCTCATTTCATCCCGATCGTGCACTTGTTAGGGTTAAGTTTCATGCCAAATGCTCTAAATATTGAGAATGTATGACTGAGGTCAGCTAGGTGATTTTGCTCCTTTTCTATTTTAACAATCATGTCATCTACGTAGACTTCCATGGTCCTACCAATATTATTTTTGAACATAAAATTTTTAAGTCTTTGGTAGGTTGTACTTGCATTTTTAAGCCCAAAAGGTATGACCAAATAATAGTATACACTATTGGGGACCACAAAAGAGGTCTTATTCTTGTCTTCGGGGGCGATGAAAATTTGATAATATCCTTGAAATGCATCTATCATACTTAAAAGATCGCAACCTGCAGTAGAATCAACTAATAAATTTATGTAAGGCAGCAGGTAAGGGTCTTTAGGACAAACTTTATTTAAATCAGTAAAGTCATTACACATTCTCCATTTCTCCTCATTCTTAGGGACAAGGACTATATTACAAAGCCAACTAAGATATTGAATTTCTACAATGTGTCTTGCCTCTAATAGCTTATTGACATATTCCTCAACGATTTGGCATCCTTCGGCCTTGAAGGTCCTGGTCTTTTGCCTGACTGGCTTGAATGAGGGGTCCATGTTCATGTGGTGGACGATGATGTTGGGGTCGATTCCTTGGAGGTCGAAGGCTTTTCAAGCAAAAACATCAACATTCCTTATGAGAAAATCGACCATTAAGCAATCCATGTTGTTTCCTAAATCAGTTTTGATCCTTGTGGTCTTGTTAGGATTTCTTGGCTCGAGCTCGATGGTATTGAATTCCCCAACAAGTTTGACCCTAGTCTTTTCAAGCTTTCTCTTCTTGTTTTGTTGTCCCTCATCGGGTTCTATTACTGGGACGTCCCTCGAGGGTTTCCAATTTTGGTCAAACCTTTTGTTTATTTGCCTCAACTGAGATTGTGTAACATCACCAAGCTTCTTTTATATTGCAAAAAAGTTCTCCAGTCTTAGTTCATGTGTAGGTTGAGACTATGGCTCTGAAGTCATTCAACGCTGGTCGTCCAATAATAGCATTATAAGCAAAAGATGTGTCAACGACCAGGTAGTTGACCATAAGCATTCTTCGTCAAGGCACTTCTCCAAATGAAGTGGACAAGTTATAGACCCTTTTGGGATGATTTTCGATCCTCTGAATCCGACTAGCGGGGTGTGCATAGGCTCAAACTTCAGCTTCCCTATGTTCATTCTCATCAACGTCAACAAGAAAATTATGTTTGCAGAGTTACCATTGTTGACCAAAATCTTCATGACCTCAAAAATAGTGATTTCAACTTATACAACAAGGGTCATTCTAACTTGTTGTTAGAGCCTTTATTCTTGATGTACGAGAGGTCAGATTCGAAAAAAGAGATGGGTTCTATATTGGTCGAGAGTTGTAAAATTATTTCGATCGAGGAACATTTGGTCGATTCCAACCTCCTTTGATTTTATCTTCGTGCTGACTTGGAGTCACCTCCAGTCAAGCCTTTAGTAATAGTGTCGATCACACCCCTCAGGGGTGGGCATGGATCAATGGGCTTCTGTCCTTTATCCTCTTTTCTTGGGCTAACCAACCTTTCTCTATGGGGAGTCTAGTTGGTTTAGCCTGCTTCATGTCTGGCTTTCTCATCAACATATTTCTTGAAATATCCCTGTTGAATCAGCCTCTCGATCTCGTCATGCAGATTAAAATAATCCTCTATGTCATGGCTTTTTTACCTATGGAAGTGACAATATTTTTTGGATCTCTTCATTGCTTCAGTTTCGGTCTACATCCTGGGCTTCTTGAGGAGATTATCATATTGAATGGCAAACAACATCTCCTTTTAGGCAGTGTTCAATAGGGTGCAGTTGTGAAAGTGTTTGATGGGATATTGATGACCATCTTTGTGCACATGTCATCTTTCTCTTTAGCCTTCTTCTTGTCGTTGTTCGAATTGTCATATTTTAGTTTATTCATGTCTTCCTGGGTCATTTACCTCTCTGCGAGGTGGAGTAACACCTCCATTATTCTCGGTCTCTTTTGGACTAGTGCGTTGGCGCATTCTTTGTGTCAAAGACCTAAGAAGAACACATCAATTAGGAACTCAATCCAAGGACTGTCAATATTCAAAACCTCTGTATTGAATTTGGTGAAAAAATCTCGAAGGGATTCTCCCTCGTTATATTTAACTATGTGCAAATGGGTATAAGAGAGCTTTGCCTTCCTTTAACTAGCAAACTGGTAGAGGAACTTGTTGCAGAGTTGGTTATATGAGTAAATCGAGTTGGCTCCAATTTAATAGAACAGTCGAGAGCAATGCCTTGGAAAATGGTGACCAGCATTTTGGCATGGATGTACTATTATGCTCGTGGAGCTGCATCATGTGTTTGAATTGCAGTAGGTGCTCGTTTAGGTCGGATGAGCCATTATACCTTGGCAGACCTATATAAACTTTGGCATTGACGGCTATGCACTCGTCGATTATCTCTTGCATAAACAGTAACTCTCATTCTCGATGAAGTCGGGATGCGCTACCATAGTGATGGTTAATCTCAGTGTTCCTCCTTGAAATCTCTTCCAGGCATCTATTCTGTTGCACTTGGTGGGATACTTCTTTCTATCTTCTCTATTAGTTTGGGATAGATTTCTATTCATCTAAGGTCTTGGGTGCTCGACCCTATTGCACTGTGGGGCTCAAAAGGGTTGGGCGAGGTGATCTACTGAATCGACCCCTTCTTTTGGGGGGTTAGGTCAGGTTTTTTCTCTTGGGAAATGTCCTGGGCTATCTTCTCGTCGAGTATGGGTGTCTTATCTCTGGTCTACCCCTATACTCCCTTGGGGGCTTCTCCTAGTGGTGCGAAGGTTGAGGGGTGGCGCTGGTAGTTGTCCTAGGCTAGTTGTTGTGCTTGTTGAGAGTGGCTGATAGCTGAGTTGAAATTTGGGTTGATATCTACTTGCTTATTAGCTACATGAGTTGAGGTATAGTCATGGTCACCACTTGCTCTAGCTAGAAGTTGGGCCCTACTACTCTTTGTTTTTGTTGGGGTCAAGGAGGAGAGGTTGGGGATCTTTTGTTCTCATCCTTCTCAGAAATGGCTCACTTTGTGTTAACCATTTCATCTAAGTTACGGACTTAAGAACCCATAGATGGCGCCAAATGATGATGGTAATAATGGTTTTATAGTGAGCTAGGCTGTGATCCAATCTAATCGACTAGATAGAAGGCTTGGGAAGGCCGAAAAAAATGTTTGATGATGTATATGGGTCGAGTCTTGCAACCAATAGCACACGTCATGCTAGCCGAGGTGCCCTCGGCTGAGGTACTCTAATGCAAAATTCAGTGCTTAATCGCTTAGAAGGTAAAGCAGCAGAGTGATAGCTTTGAGTGATAATGAGCATACCTAGATGAAGGGTGGCAATAGGGTATTTATAGCCTTTCTAGAGAGACTGATATGTCCATGATGCCCTTGCATATGTAGGAGAGGCTTTTGTCTTCACCTGATGGCTTTCAAGTCTTTTCCATTTTATGTACTATTCTAGGTAGCACATTCTCCAGTCTCATAGGATACTGTGGTACAAAGAAGGGGCGCGCTACATTGATGCAGCAGAAAGGTGGTACTAGTGGAGGTACGCATCATTAATGCATAGGCACACCACCTATCAGAGCATTCAATGCGATAGGGAGGTGGTCGTGTCTTCTTGACCTCCTAGGGTTGAGATGAACACTTGTCTGTGCATTATTTTTGTGTATTTTGGTCGAAATGGTGGAACTCTATTGAATTGGAATACTTTTCTAGTTGAGTGTTGAATGAACATTCTCGATCTAATCGATCATACTGTGGTCGACTGAGCAAGTTGTCGAAGCTCATGCTGGCGAAAAAGCTTAGTGAGGTTGGGTCCGGTCGATAACTTAGTCGATCGCCAAGGAGTTGGGCTTGATAGCTAATTGAGTTGTCCCACGTCACATCTTGTGCCTGGTCAAGTGTTATTGGGTTGGGCTATCCCGTATCAATAATATATGGATTTTTTCCTATTTTTTGAGGGTTTTTTTCCAGTTAAAAATAAACTTGAATTAACGTTTTAAACATGTTTTAGTTCAAGTATGTTGATATATTTTAGTTTTTTGATGGCTGGTGTGGTAAAACTAATGTTACTAGACTGATTTTGCCTATTTTAGAATGTTGGATTGTTCTGTTTATTATGAAAAAGCAGATGTCATTATATTGTAATTATCAAAAACCTAGAAGGGGGTAAATATAATATTTTCTTAATTGTAGTAATTTACATTTTTCATTTTTTTTTTTTGTTATAGATATAGGTTTTGGAACTTTTGATCTTGTTGTGGATGTGCTTGACTTCACTTATAAGATTGAAAATGTAAATCTTGAAGCATACACATATGAAAAATTTATTGGTGATATGGAGGTATGTTTAGGTGTGATGTAGTGCATATTAGTATTAGGGAAAAGATGATTGTATGTGATAATAGGTCTTTACAGAATATATTTAAGTTCAACCAAGGTATGAAACAAATAGATTTATTTATAAAAATAGAAGAGGAACCTCCTCTGGTTATTGATTGTTTATTTGAGAAGTTGCTGGAGGCTACTCATGTTGATAAGGGGTGCAACATTGACAAAACTGATAGTGGAAAAGGTTTTAGTCAGACAATAGGAGAAGAAGTTGATGCAGCTGGTTAGAAGGTTGAGACTGAAGAGAATGAAGGTGTAAGTTTTTTGGATATTTCTTAAATTACAAATAAATGTCAGAGTTGTAGTAGTCACTTATTTGAAATATGAGGGGGGTTTATGTAATATATATACAAGTTAATGGGGTATGCTGAAGTTTTATTTGAAATATATGGACATATTTATAAGTTCGTTGCATATATTGCTTTGTATTAGGTTGTTGATGATAAGTATTCTAGATATCCTATTGGTGAGGGTAAGACTGTTGAAGCTGTTGAGGATAATGTTGTTAAGAGTTCTAAATGTGTTGTTGAGTCTATCAGTGAGGATTCACAAGCTCCACAAACTATGGTGGAGCTTATTACTGAGAGTACAGAAGCTCCAGAATATGTTGTGGAGTTTGTTGCTAAGGGTTCTGCAGCTCTAGAAGATGTGTTGGAGCCTGTTGCTGAGGGTTTTGCAGCTTTAGAAGATGTGGTGGAACCTATTGCTCAGAGTTCTACAACTCCAGAAGAGGTGGTGGATCTTGTTGGTAAAGTTTCACAAGTTGTTGAGACTACAAACTAAGCATCTGATTTTGATGTTGGTCATCAAACTGGTGATGATAATCCTGATGTTGATGCCATTGCAAAGGTAAATTTCAACACTCTTTTTTCTTTGTACGTTTTGTTGCACATACTTAGTAACATTTCCCTATATGTTCTAGATTATTGAGAAGATAATGAAGGACATTGTTGATGAGAGGGATAATGTGAATGAAATGAAAGGAAGAATACTAAAGCTGATAATGTGGAGAAGGAAAGTTAATTGCACTTTTAAGTGTTATTTTGTAATATCAGGGACTTGATTGTAATGTGTGATATACGTGGGGGGATGGGGATGCTAGTTAGTAATTTGAGCAACGTTAATATGTAATATGAGGATGCAGTTGTAATATGAGGATGCAGTTGTAATGTTTGAATAAATTGAATGATAAATCTGTAATGGTAACATAAAGATTATAGGGTTTATTGTAGTTTTATGTAAACAGTTGGGGGTTTATTGTAAGTTTATGTAAACTTTGAGGAGTTTATTTTTGTTATATTAAATACTAAAGTCCTTCATACATAATCTGAAGTACTGTTTTTCTTTTTGTTGTAATTTATTTTAAATTGCTGAAGATTTCTTCAAAGAGGCTGTTGCTGATATCTTTTTTGAGGATTAGGGTTTGAATGAAGATGGAAATAATATAGCTGATGATCCCAATGATAGTGGTGAGTTAAATAAAGGTTAGCAGGATGAAAGTGAGTTAGAGACAAGTTCCTAAGAGTTAAGTGACAACTTTGAGAAAGAGGAAAGTGAATAAGACTCAGATGAAGAAAAGGCAAGTGAATGGGATAAGAAGTTTGTTGTTGATACTTCAAGCTTTAAGTTAGATGACTAGTAGTTAGATGACCATTGTGAGGTTCAGAACTCATCAGATGAGGAGATTCTAGATGATCCTTAGGGAAGTGTTGCAGTGGATAGAGATGAATTCATCATTCAGATAACTCATAATCAGAAATCAAACTTCAAAAGGAAATAATGTTCTCTAATGTATATGCCTTTAAAGATGCATTAATGTATATGGGGTTGCTTCTACTTATATGTAGCTCCATAGAGCCAAGAGAAAGGCACTTAGTGATATTGAGGGGAACCACATGAGTCTTATGCTCAATTAGCTTCATCTAGTATTATGGTGATGAGGAGAAACCCTGGTTCCATATTTAGCATGCAATTTGAAAGGGAAGTGGAGTTTGAAAATAGTGTTGAAAGCAATTCAATACCACATGAACCTACTTTTAAAAGATGCTTCATGGGATTGAAAGCTTTGAGAGATGGTTTTGTCAATAGCTATGGCCATTTTTAAGATTTGACGGATGTTACCTGAAAAGGCCATGTGGAGGAGTTCTACTGGCAGCAGTGGGTTAGATGGAAACAATGGGTTGTTTCTAGTTACATTTGCAGTAGTTGAAATTGAATGCAAGGAGAGGGGTTTTTCTTTGTGTGCTTGACGAATATGCTTGGGGGATTCGATACTGACAAGTCTTGGACATTTATGAATGATAGACAAAAGGTATTCCTATATTTTATTGCCTTTTTGCAACTTAAATGGTATTTTTGGTTATCTGTGATTGACTTAAATGCCTTTTTGGTTAAGTTTGTAAAACTTTCAGGGGGTAAATATAATACCATATATAGATTTTTCAAAGTATGTAGTATGATTACAACTTAGATTGTTTATTTATTAGGTCTGTAAAATATGAGGGAGGTAAATGTAAGATTATAACTATTTGAAGGATGTCTATTTTATGTTTTAGAGTTAAGGCTTTTCCTTGATATATATATATATACACACAAAAAAAATTGTAGATTTTTCTAAGTTATGTCTTCTGTATGAAGTTTGATTATGTCTTTGTTAGGCTAGTCAAAAGGTAGAGGGTAAATGCAATATTAACACTACCTTAAAGGGGGTAAATGTAATACTAACGTTACCTCAAGGATTTTTTTTTCTTTTATAAAGATAAAGGCTATCTATGATATTATTTCTAACCTTTTGATTTCTATTGGTAAGGCCTCATTGAAGCTATCAGTGAGCTTGCTCCCAACGCACTAAATAGGAAGTGTTACAAGCATATTTATGCCAATTTTAGACAATAATTTTCATGTGTGTTTTTTGAAAAGGTATTCCTGGATGGCTATGCATTCTTACAATGCTCAAGGTTTCAATTGGGCAATGTATAAGATCAAAGAGCATAGGCATGCTGCACATAATTGATTTATGGGAATTCCTATTTAGCTGCGGGCAAGTCATGCTTTTGATTCAAGGTTGAAAAATAATCATGTCACAAATAATATTTCTGAATCTTCTAACCATTGGATTTGTGAGTTGAGATCAAAACCAATTTTAACCTTGCTTGATGGTCTTTGAACAAAGTTAATGACTAGGCTACAACGGAGGTTTGAGAGAGGTCAGAGGTGGACTAACTGCGTCCATGAGAATGTGGTCTCTAAGATTAATAGTTTGAAGGACGAAGCTGTATCCTATTAATAATTAGTAGTGCATATGAGTTCCAGGTGTTAGATAAAGAGATGCACTACATTGTCAACCTAGATGATAGGAGCTATGATTGCAGAGAATGGGATATTTCTGGCATTCCATACAAGCATGTTATATTAGCCATATCCCATAGGAGAGAGTCAATGGAGCTTTATGCAGATATTAGCTTCTATAGGATTGTTTACTTGAGGCCTACTCAGAGGTCATACATTAAATTCTAGACATTGCCTTTTGGCCTTTAGACTTGAATCCACAGCCAAAAAAAATTCTTCCTCCTAAGATGAAAAGGCTGCTAGGTAGGCCCAAGAAAAGCAGAAGAAGAGAACCAAGTGAGCTACCAAATATCATAGAAAGTAAGAAATCATGCTTTCTTAGACGCATCACCTGCCAGTCATTTGGGCACAACAAAAGGACCTGCAAACAGGCATCTCAGTCTACCTTTGAGAACATGAAGAAGGTTCGAAGCCTCTAATAGATGATACTGAGGCATATTTGAATTTTTAAAACTTGTTGATTAATGTATTTTTTTCTTTTTGTATAGAAGAAGTGACTAATCTATTCAGTTTGATTCTAACACTTATTTGGATGAAATTCTAAGAGAAATGAAGAAGAACAATAAGGTTAAAACAACTCTGCATATGCTGAGGAGCATATGCACTTGAGGGGTGAAGGGCAGTTTAGAGATATTGCTTAAATCTGCCATTGTTATTTCTTTTGTCAATGTAGTTAGTGATAAAAAGTTTATGTTGGAGCCTGTTATTTTATTAGATTTGGAAGGCTATTTTGGTTGGATTTTTATTGGTTGTGGTCGGATTGTATGGATGTATTGGTTGCCTAGAATGCCTGTTTTTGTTTTCTTGGTGGATAGCCTAAACAAAAGTTTATCAAACTGCCAATTGCAATGGCTTACAAAAAAATAACAAATAAAACCTTATAGTCTTAAAAATATTACGAATAGGTCCAAGGGTATTTTTGTCTAAAAAATAACTGTCATAGAAACCAAAGAGCATTTCTGAATTTTCATGTAAATTTTTTGATAACGTTAATATTTTTTTGGACGGAGGCTAACAAACTTTCAACAATGTAAGATAGGGCAAAATGTTAGGGTGTTGTTAGAAATTTCTTCACACTTTTCGATTGTGGGGTAAATAATGAGGTTTGGGTAATTAAGCCATAATAATTTAATTGCAAACTAGCCAAGTTGCTTGGATTCTTATGCCAAAATGAGCCAGCATTGCCACTAATTTTGCAAAAGTATTTCAATTTTTTTTTGGTTACTTTTGGCTTACTAGTTAAACTATTGGAATAGAAGTTCTTAAGTTTAATATATTAGTTGATTATTAATAATTAAAATTATTTTGATAGTTTATTAATCATTATCTAGCACAAAAATAAGAAGAAAAGGATTAATTGATGAAATTAGAAAAATTATCATTCCTACCCCCTTTATTTTTATTGTATTAAAAGGAAAAAATATTAGAAATTGTTTTCCTGTTTGAGTCATGTTAAATAATTTAAAGAAAAATAGTGCACTCCTCTCATGTAAAGTAAGTTCCAAATTTTCTTCCTATTTCACTTCCCTTTTCCTCTGTCGAGCCAAATGAAGTCTAAGGCTTGATAATTTTCATTGGCTCTATGTTCTATTTTATATTAATAATAAAATATAGCCACATAATTTTATGTTGAACTGAAAAAACAATTCTCATTCTACTATCAAAGTTTTAATTCTTGCCACGTTTGATGAAAAAGTCAACTAATAAAAAATAAAGGCAATTAAACTTGGTATTGCATGTATAATGTTTTCTATATATTTATATGTACACATATATTTTAGATATTTATTAAAATTTAAAATTTAAATAGCATGTATATAAATATAAATACAATATCATCTAATTGATAGTATTGCGTGTATAATTAATTAATAAATAAATAAATATAATAATAATAATAAAAATATAGGGGCGTTCCGGTAGTTTCACCTCTTTCGTTTTTCCTTTTCTTGTAAACCTCCGAGAAACCCTGTGTTGTTCTATGTTCTCCATTGTTGTGAGAGCACACAAATGGCTCTCTCTCATCTCCTTCAACCAAAATCAAGCCTCCATATTTGTAGATTAGGTGAAATGCCCAAAACTTATATGACAAAATACAAATTTTGTTATGCAAGTTTAAGTGAAGAAGAAATGCGAAGAGTAGAGGAAAACGTCTTTCTTTTAATTCCAATGTTTTTCAAGAAACGGTGTCGTCCCACTTACTCGAACGGTGTCGTTTGTGAGTCAACCAAAAAAAAAAAAAAAAAAAAGATGCCGTTGTAGTAATGGCAGCGGTGTCTTTCAGTCCAAATTAGGGTTAGGGCTTCTAATGTCAATTTAATTAAGTCCAAATTTGCTTTAATTATGTTTTAGTTAAATTAGTTAGGCTTAAGATGAGTCTGGTAGCTTCTTGTGTCTTTTTCTTTGAAATCTACTGCTAAATCCCGTCTTGCAAGGGATCTGGGATTCATTTAGAAAAGTTAATGAAAATTTTCCTCTTTGTTTTCTTCCCCTGCTTTCCTCTTTTCCTCTTTCTCTTCTCCATTTCTTTTCTCTTTTCTCACACTTAGGCACTAAACATCACCACCTAGGCAAGGGTTTCTATTATAGCTGGGCAATATAGCTTGGATTATCTGTAGTTGTAATAGTGGTACCGAAGCACCGTTCCTACAATTGCGTAATGGGTAATAGCGAAGATAAATTCGAGGATGGATGCAATGGAACAACAAGCTACAGAATTGAAGGAGAACTAGGAGACCTTGGCCAGAAACTTGGAAGAAATTAAACTAAAAATAGAGAATGTGGTTCACTGTGTGGAGGATTCTATGGACGGGAAGCTGAGTGAGTTCCTGAGAGCATTGGCGATTAGCAAAGGGAAAGAGCTAGCTAGTGGGATATCATCTTCTGTGCCACCCCAATCTCCCAGACCCAAAAGTAATGGAATCTTTTCCCCAACACCTAACCTTAGACCCTTAGATAACCTCAACTCTGGAAACCTTAAATCTGCTAAGTACGAATTTCCCAATTTTTTTAGTGATAACCTTAGGGCATAGCTTAGAAAATGTCAAAAATACTTCCTATTTAACCATATGAGTGACTATGAGAAAATCATCCTAGCTGCTGTGCATATAGAGGGGCTAGTTGACTGTTGGTATCTTGACCATGTTGAGGGGAGGGAGAATATGGGCTAGGATAGATTCAGTGAACTTGTCTTGCAAATGTTTTCTCTTCACCATGGGAACAACCTGGTCAATCAGTTCAATAAACTTAAAAAGGATAAGTTGGTTGATGACTATTCTATTAAGTTTGAGGAACCAAAAGCTTTCATGCTAGCTGCAAATAGGCACTTGATAGAAGACTATTTTATCAAGAGCTTTGTTGGTGGTTTAAAGGATGAGAAAGGGTAGATGGTGGAGATGTTCAATCCCTCCAACCTTGCTCATGCTATCTCTATAGCAAAGAAACAAGAAAGCTTGGTCGAGGTATTGAACAAAGGGCACAAAGTCAGTCCCAAAAATTGGATTAACATGCTCAAGGCAGGAAAAAATGCCCTTTCTAAGCCTCAAAACAAAGTTGTTGCCTCCTTAAAGGATAAGTACCCCCCTTTGAAGAGGTTAACTAGAGAAGAAATAGACGTCAGGAGGAAAAAAAGACCATGTTTCAACTGTGATGAGGTTTATCACACTGGGCATAGATGCAGAAACCTTTTTTGTCATTTTGGGGGAAAAGGAAGGCTCTAGTGTAGAGAAAGGAGAGGTTAGTGAGTCTGAAGAGGAACTACATATTCCATTTAGCGCTTTAGTTGGGCAAGTAACCCATGACACCACGAAACTTCATGGGAAAGTTGGCAACAACTAAATTATAATCCTTGTTGACACAGGTAGCACCCATAGTTTCCTTGACCCAGGGACTACTAGGTTGTTAGGATGTGACCTTGAACAAACCAACCCTCTCTTAGTTACTGTAGCTGATGGCAATAAAGTTGAGTGTGACTCTAAATGCAACAATTTCCATTGGGTAATGGGGGGTCACAAGTTTACAGCTAGTGTCAGAATCTTGAAACTTGGGGGGTGTGACATGGAATTGGGGGTAGACTTATTAAGGAAATTGGGCCCTGCCACATTTGATTTCAACCAACAGAAAATCTCCTTCAAATAAGGTCTTAGGAAGGTTATTCTTCATGGAATTAGGTGTGAGGTATCTCTAAGAATGATCTCAGGAAAAAAGCTAGAAAAAATGCTTAAAAAAGGAGAAGAGTCTTCCATAGGGTGCCTCTATCTAATAACCCCAGTTAACAAAGGAAATGACCCTTCCATTAATCCGGCTTTAAAACTTATTCTATCTAGACACTCCTCAATCTTTGCTAAACCCAAATCTCTTCCTCCTTTCAAAAGCATAAACCATCACATCAACCTTAAACCTGGTAATGAACCCTTCAAACTTCATCCTTATAGGTACCCTCACCTACAAAAAATAGAGATAGAGCAGCTAGTTAAAGAAATACTCAAGATGGGCATAATCCAGCCCTCCATAAGTCCCTTCTCTTCCCCAGTGCTTTTAGTAAAAAAAAAGATGATGGCACATGGAGGTTTTGTGTAGACTATAGGAAATTAAATTCCTTAATCATCAAAGATAGTTTTCCAATCCCTCTAGTAGATGACCTCCTAGATGAGCTTCATGGCGCTACCTTCTTTTCAAAAATCGATCTTAGAGTTGGTATCATCAAATTAGGATCCATCCCAAAGACATTGCTAAAATAGCTTTTGTGACTTCTTCTGGCCTCTATGAATTCAAAGTCATGCCCTTCGGACTAACCAATGCCTCTGCAACTTTTCAGTCTCTCATGAACAAAACATTCAACCAACATCTTGGTGACTTCATCCTTGTCTTTTTTGATGGCATCCTAGTTTACAGCAAGAACTTGGAAGACCATCAACATCACTTAGCAACCACTCACTCAAAATCAACTGTTTGCTGAACCTTCTAAATGTGTCTTCGGGAAAGACCAAGTTGAGTACTTAGGGCAAATTATAAGTGCAAAAAGGGGCGAGCTTGATCCCAGCAAGATACAGGCTATGGTAGACTGGCCCTAACCAAAAATTGTCAAGGCACTCAGAGGGTTCCCAGGGCTTACTGGTTATTACAAGAAGTTCATCCAGCATTATGGCATCATAGCCAAACCCCTAACCAATCTCACTTAGAAAGGGTAATTGTAGTGGAGTAATGAAGTTGAAATGGCTTTTAGCGACCTCAAGAAAGCCATGACAACTGCCTCAGTTTTACAACTACCTAATTTCACAAAATCCTTTATTCTTGAAATTGATGCATGCTACTCAGGTCTAGGGGCTGTGCTGATCCAAGGAAAACATCCTTTGGCCTATTACAGTAAAGATTTGAGCTAAAATCCTTGGGGTTATCAGTGTATGAGAAAGAACTTATAGCTATCATCCAAGCTATTGAGAAATGGAGAGCTTACTTAGTTCAAAACCATTTTACCATTACGACTGACCAAAGTAGCTTGAAATATTTTCTAGACCAAAAGATTTCAACTCTCCTCCAACATAGGTATTTGATCAAGTTGCTAGGTTACAGTTATACTATTGAATATAAAAATGGAAGTGACAATAGAGTAGCTGATGCCTTATCTAGGAGGGATGTGGAAGAGGGAACCCATCAAGCCATTACTCTATTTCAGCCAGCTTGGGTTGGTGAACTTGAAGCCAGTTATGTGGGAGATAGTTTAGTTGAAGAGGCCAAAACTAAGAAAATAATCTCACCCTACAACTTATCCTTCTTCACTTACCAAGATGGAGTCCTCAAACACAAGGGTAAGCTGTATATTGGAGAAGCCACTGACCTAAGGAGCCAAGTGGTATATGCATTACACTCATCCAGTGTTGGTGGGTACTCCAGGATCCAGGGTGCTTTACAGAGGCTGAAAACACTTTATTGGTGGCCTAAGATGCAAGAACTAGTCCAGGAAGTAGTTAAGGAATGTAACATCTGCCAACAATGCAAGCAGTTGAGTACCAGGCCCTTTGGATTGCTTCAACCTCTACATATTCCATATTAAGCCTGGAAACATCTTACTATAGATTTTATTGAGCAGTTGCCCAGTTCTAATAGGAAAACTATGATTTGGGTGGTGGTGGATAAGTTTACAAAATATGCACATTTCACTCCTCTATCACATCCTATTACTGCTTTACATTTAGCACACACTTTCCTTGATTCTATATAAAAATTACATAGCTTACCTTGCAGCATCATTTCAGACAGAGATAAGATATTCACCAGTTAGCTATGGAAGGAATTGTTCAACATCTTAAGAGTCTAACAACAGCTTAGCACGGCCTATCACCCTCAAACAGATGGGCAGAGTGAGCGAGTAAACCAATGTCTCAAGAACTACTTGAGGTGTATGTGTGGCACAAACCTTAAAAAGTGGAGCCAGTGGGTATCCATGGCAGAATAGTGGTATAACACCAACTACCACACTGCTATAGCTATGACACCATTTGAGGCCCTGTATGGCTACAAACCCTATCACATGCCAACTGACTTCAGTGGGGAAGTGGTTGTGCAGGGAGTTCAACAGATTCTCCAAGATAGGAAAACAACTCAAACTCACCTCAAGACTTAATTGGAGATAGCTTAGAATAGGATGAAGCAACAAACAGACATCGGAAGACTTGAGAAACACTACAAGATGGGGGACTTTGTATATCTGAAGTTGAAACCTTACATGCAACGTTAAGTGTGCAACAACAAGGTCTGGAAGTTAAGTCCTAAATATGCTGGACCGTTTCCCATTGTAGAGAAAGTAGGACAAGTTGCTTAAACTACATCTTCCCTTAGGCTCGAAAATTCATCCTGTGTTTCATGTCTCTATACTCAAGAAGCATGTGGGGCCCACGGACAAGGTTTCAGCTTCATTACCTCAGTTTGACGAGGAAGGCAAGGTCATACTACAACCTGTAGTGATCCTAGCAAGAAAACTTGTTAAGAGGAAAAATGCTCTGGTAGTTCAGATTCTTGTCAGCTAGGCCTACTTAGTTGATGAGGAGGCGACTTGGGAAGATTACAACGTGATCATGCAGCAGTTCCCAAAGCTTACAGACTTGAGGACAAGTCTTATTGAAGGGGAAGGCAATGTTATGAAAGTTTAAGTGAAGAAGAAATGTGAAGAGCAGAGGAAAACGTCTTTCTTTTAATTCCAACATTTTTCAAGAAATGGTGTCGTCCCACTTACTTGAACGGCGTCGTTTCAGAGTCAACCAGAAAAAAAAGTAAAAATGGTGCCGTCATACTAATGGCAACAATGTCGTTCAGTCCAAATTAGGGTTAGGGCTTCTAATGTCACTTTAATTAAGTCCAAATTTGCTTTAATTACGTTTTAGTTAAATTAGTTAGACTTAAGACGAGTCTGTTAGCTTCTTTTGTCTTTTTCTTTGAAATCTATTGTTAAATCCCGTCTTGCAAGGGATCTGGGATTCATTCAGAAAAGTTAATGAAAATTTTCCTCTTTGCTTTCTTCACCTGCTTTCCTCTTTTCCTCTTTCTCTTCTACATTTCTTTTCTCTTTTCTCACGCTTAGGCACTGAACATCACCACCTAGGCAAGGGTTTCTATTATAGCTGGGCAACGTAGCTTGTATTATCCGTGGTTGTAACACATTTTCCTATTATTTACTTTTACCAAAATTTATTAGTTCAGAACGTCCTTGATTATACTAATTCTCGGATTTTTCTCAGGTCTTCATCTGCAAGAACAAGATGCTGCTTGTGATTTGTTCTGATGGTTAAAATAACGACCCACCACAGTTAGGAGAAGATGGCTGTTGCAGAGGAGGAGAAAATCGTGTGGCAGTGGGGCCATCTGTAACAGAGTAGAGTATTTATTATTATCTTTTTAGTAGGAAAAAAAAATGCTAGTTTTACTTCTGGCTCAACGGGTTTCTTATATAGCTCGCCATAGTGTTTAGTGGATGATATGTGGGGAAAATTAGTTACTATTCAGAATATAATCTTTACTAAAATTAAATCACTAGTTCTAAAGTTTAAGGACTTCGTTTTTCTTGTCTTTGTGTAGGAAGATTGCAGTATGTTTTTGAAACAAGATGTCGACGGACTAGATTCAATGTTTCAACAGATGAGTATTGGATTTTCTATTTTCATTTTAAAGATGATTTCAAACTATAATGCTGGAAGTAGGAAAGTAGGCAGAGAGATACCTAAACCTGTTTATATGCATACAGAGGGTATTTGATGGCTGCTTGAACCTGTATAATGCTAGTGTTGTGTGCTATAACATTAGAAAAGAAAAGCAATGTACTTTCAAACTCATTTTATATGTTTTTAAGTGCATTGCATAACATTGGAAAGTACATTTGGATTTCCATGTCATTTTGTGAATGATGGAAAAATGCTTTATCTACAGTGGACCTGTTACAACGAGTCGCCTGTGGTCCAGTGATACAAGCCTCTCACATAATATGGGAGGTTAGGAGTTTGGACCCTAACGAGCTCTTGATATTAATGTGTTTAAAAAAAAAAAAAGAAAAAAAGAGTGGACCTGTCACAGCGCAAATGCACCCAGTGAACTGATGGCAATTAGATTTTAGTGCAGAGGGTGGTTTCACCACACATACCTCTCAGTCCAAAGCTAATAAACATATGAGGTGTGTTTCACCTGGTTATCTAAGAGTTTCACAGTTTTCATGTGTGTATAGAAATTTGTCCTTTTCAAGTTAACTGAAGCTCACGTGTTAATAGTATATCTGTTGTTCAGTTTTTTCTTTAAAAAGAGTTGGTGGGTTGGTGGCAGGGGTGGAGACAGAGGACATTTGTTTGTAATTTTGCATATGCTTCATCATTTTTATGGCTGTTAAGTTTTGTGGTTTCTTTCAAAAACAGACTTGTTTTATGTGTGCTTATCATTTGTTGTCATTCAACTCTGGGTCTTTGGAAAAGAAATCAGGTCTCATCTCTAAGATGACATTTATTAGGAATGAAGTGGCAGCATATGGTGGCTCAAAGAAAGCTAAAGGTTTAACTGATCTGTTCAGGGAGACCAAGGATGATGATCAAACAACAATCATGGTTGAAAATGAGGAAATAAAACCTGAGGAAGCAATCTCGGATGTGCTCTTGGATTTTGCAAAATATAAGAGTAAAGAATTTGAATGTTCATCTCACTCACATGGTCTGTTGCCCAGTGGACCAGCAGGTGAATCACAGAATGGTCATTTGAAGGAGTTTCCTCCCAATAAATGCAAAAATGATAAGCCTGAATATCGAAGTTTAAGATATGAAAGGGGTGAGAGATCTTCTCCATCCAATAGCATTCAAAAGAGATCTGATTTGAAAGATTGCTAGGTTGAGTCAACTTACGACCAAGCTGCAGGGAACATTGTTAAGCCAGAGAGTTCCACATTTACTTATCTACCTTTTGAGTATTTGAATGAACCTCATAGGCAGGATGCAGAAAAAGTTTCTGATATAACAGGTTTGCTCGACATTCTTAGACTGCAGGAGGGTATAACATCTAACACGGCTAATCTTTGTGGCAACACAGAGTCACAGATCACAATAAAGGGAACTCATTAAATGTTAATTTGGAAAGATCTCACAACAGTGATAGATTGGCTTTTCTGGATTTTCCAACTGGGACTTCTAGGATTGAGGACAAGGAAACAAGTGATTTAAATTTTGTTGACTGCACAGCATTGAAAGCAAGGGTGGAGGTCTCAGTTCCAACAAGTATTAAGGATCAAAAGAAGTTAAAAAAGATGGGCATTGCCAGGAAAGAAACAGAGGAAAAAAAAAAAACGTTAGTGAGGTTCAAGAAAAGTAATGTTACGGAGAGTGGAATATTGCAGTACTTCAGTAGTTGTGAGGAAATCTTGATAGTTGACTGTCCTTATGCCAAGGCACCTCTGTTTAAAACTGCTTACATTTATTTCAAAGGTCAGATTAGCTGCATTCTTTCTGGGGTCTTTGACTTTCTTTTTGTTTATTGTTTTTATGGTTGTTCTACTTTATCAATTTGAATGGAGAATATTTGTTGACTACCAAAAAGGATAGGCAAAACATGGTTGTTTGTCATGTTTCTCATATAAAGTACGTGTTAAACTCAATCTCAGTCCGTGTAACTTAACATGTGAATCCTTCTTCAACAGATATATCTGTGCATTTATTGTTGTTTTTAATCTACAATTCAGTTGTTTGACTGCAGACCAAAGAAGGGCTTGAGGAAGCTATAAAAAAATATGGGATGTACATCAGAGATAGGTCTGTAACTGTGGAATCAGCTACTTCAATGGAAAAAAGGACTATGGAAATCCCAATTCCTGGCTTGATTGGTGACCCCCATATCCCAGCTGTATTAGTAGAGAAATCTACCAGGATGATAAAGATAGAGCAGTTGACCCTGGAGATGAGTTCACATCATATTGAAGAAGCTCTGACCTTCTGTAAGAGCAAAGTAACTTGTTATTTTATGGACTTTTTGCCTTCTATTGCTTATGTGGAGTTTGAGGTAAAGTATTTGTCGTCCTGAAGCTTGTTCAAATCCAGTATTTCTTGATAGAAAATTCTTCTCGCTAAATCTGAATGATCTCCCCAATTTTGATTGGTCTGTTAATCTTGTCTATTGTCCACGTGTGCCTGTCTAGCCATGCAGACACACAGCTAACCTATGAGTTCTTTTGCATCATGTGAACCTGTTGAGTTTTTCTGCAAAATGCAGTTGTGACGGTTTTCATACTGGAATTAAGTTTTTCTATTATGTTTCCCCGAGACATTGATCATTCTGTAGTTATTGAAATTTCCAATTATCGTTGATCAATCGTTTAGACTTTGAAAGTGTTGTTTCCAGACAGCAACTGGCAAAGAAAGGGCTGTAGCGAAACAATCCATCAATGTTTTGGGAAGACATTTGGTAGTGCTGAGAATTGATTCCCCAAGAACAACAGTTGTAAGGATTTCAAACATACAGTCTCTTACTCTGAAGAGTATCATTCCCATATGCAAACTGCTGGGAGATATTATATCGGTCATAAAGAGATCTACTGATATACTAGATGTGCACTTTGGACTTGCTGAATGGCCGAACATGTTAAAAATTCTAAACAGGTGATTAATAGGAATTATATATACTAGTTCTCCTTTAATATATTTATGCCAACCATTGTGATGATCATCTCCATCTAGTTATGATTTCTTTACTTTGCAGGTTGAATGGATATGATGTGGAAGGTAGATGATTGCACGCTGAGCCTGCTACTGTCTTTCCCTCCGATGTACTATTAGCTCTGTGGCATCAACCAGAAGAAAGAAAGCATTTGAAAGCCACAGCACAGACTTTGTTGCATAAACTTGGGGAGAATGCACTCACCCTATCTCTAGAAGGTTTCTTTGTAGATAAAATTTGATCCACAAGCGGAGGAAAGAGTGGCTGTTATAGCTATAGATTTCATTCAAATATTCTTTTTAGAGGAGAAACACCTTATATCATCGGTACTTCCTGATGAGTAATTTGGTGACAAGAATCAGCTGACTACATGCAATAAAAAGCATTTAAACTGTTTTAGAGTTTATTATTTGTCATAATGATTTTGGGGATTCTTTTATGTGCAATTCAAGTGAAATTCAGTTAATGCTATGACTTTCTTCATGAATAATAAAACCTAAAATTATGATTCTAATTCTATGCATGAAAACAAAGCTTAAGTGTATATGACACATACATGGTCACTATGGCTAGGTTAGGATGATGATATGTTTTGGACAGTTGAAATCAGTCAGCCCGCATCAAAATTAGTTATTGCATCAGCAATATTACACACAATAAAGAAATTTAACTACTGAAATGTAACTATTTGATGGCGAAAGTAAGTATCTATACTACTTATAAAAGTATGAATGAGTACAATGGTTTCTTCCTTTTTATTGAGGATAAAAATATCCTTCTCTAATAAAATTATCACATTTAATACACATGGTTTAATTGGTAATTACATCCAAATTAAGTTTATTTTTGATTAGGCTCATAGGAAATAATAACTATAATTAATTAAATCAAGTCTTTATCTTAAACAATGTATACACATTGTATTTAGACTCATAGGAAATAATGACTATGATTAATTACATCAAGCCTTTCATCTTAAGTAATGTATAGCCAAAATTGCAAAATTGATCCCCTACCTATAGCCTTCTGGCTTTAGACTTTAGTTTTTTAGGCCGCAATAAATTTGGCAATTTGAGGATAAATTGAGCCAAAAAATCATTCGGCACTAGCCCGCGCCTGCATGGCTTCTGATTGGCGCCACGCCATCAAACTTATCCTAGTTCTCTCATATGTGGCAACGACATTGCAATTCTGTTGGAATAGTGCCCGGCAAGCTAACTAGATTGGCCTTGTAAAAGTTATTTCCTTGTAAAACAATCTTAATTGAATGATATTCTTTATATGACCATCTTCACCTTATGCTCTTTATTACTTCACTTGCATTTAGATGAAGCCCTTAGATTACTCATGACTATGGGACTTGGTTTGGTGACTATGAAATAAGTCTCACACGATCGTGATCTTAAATCTTCCAAGTCGTAGGATCTTATGAGATAGGGCATCTAAGATCCGGATAGACTTGCACTAATGATTCATAAATCCAAGAGTTGGATATTGCTCCATTCCATGAGCAACCATATGAGATATGGGTGCATGTTAGTGGGTGCTTGTTAGAGAACAAGGTACTAAAGGCCCACCGAAGAATCCACTAGTTAGCTTTAGTGGCAAGTTGGTAGTGGCAAGTTCTCCAACTTACACTAGTATATATTGTTAGTCCTCTTACCTGAGGATCCATGGTAACCTTGTGTTTGGTCCTTATACTTTGACTCTTCCTTGGCCACTTAGCGGGTTTTTCGGGTTGAGGTTGGGTATAAGCTACTTGGCATGGAGGCTTGTGAGATCTAAGATGGAATCCGACTCCTTGTTTTTGTGAAGGGCAAGTGCATCTCCTATATATTTTATAATGATCGATTCCAAGAAATCCTTGCGCAAGGTGGTGTGACAATTTGGAAAAGGAGTTTCCAAAGATGAGGTCACACAAGGGAGTTGAACATTGGGAATAAAAACATAGTATCGAGGCTATTAGGGAGTCGACAAATATCTTGCCCTAGGCCTTTTTCAGAAGATAGTTGACGAAAGGACCGTATTTGCATGGTAAGTGTAGAGCTATAATAGTTCTTCAAAACGTTCATTTCGGTCAATTAGTTGGGCTCCATGGACTTGAGGTTGGACGTCGACCATGGAGATTGGGTACTCTTCAATTAATGAGATTATTTGAATCGAGTCGATTAGTTTAAAAGTATTTTAAACTAAAATGAATACATAGTATTCAAAAAGTCACAAGGCATTGTGAGTTCATGTCCAATGAATGATAAAACCTATTAGGTCACACACAAAAGCCAATTAGCTTCCTATTAATGGAGGAAATTTCTAAGTGTTAGAAAATATCTCCTAGTGGACCGATTTTAAGGTATCAATTTTGGCTTGATTAATTTACTTAATCAAGTAATTTAAGGAGTTAAATTAGATCAATAATTAAGAAGTTAATTATTTGGTGCCAATATGACCATCAACTGGTCAAGTTAACTTAAAGAGTTAAGTTAACAAAATTAAGCTTAAGAGTTGAGCTTGTTTGACTTAATAGTTAAGTCAAAGGTTAATTAATTAAATTAAAGTATTTAATTTAATTAATGGGAAGAACACATTTTGGAGGGAAAATTCAAATGAAATGGTCATTTGAATTAGCATCTTAATTAGCTTGAAATTAGATTTCAAATATAATTAAGACGCACATGAAATTCAAATTGGATTTGAATTTGCATTTGTCACCTTGGTAATGCAAGTTGGCCGCCCACTTTGAGGAAGGTGTGATGCCAACTTGACATCACACCAACCTCACCCTACATATAGATATAGTGGGTGTGAGGATAGGTCATTTTGAAGAAAGTGTGAAAGAATTAGATTCTTTTGCAATTCCTTCCAAAACCTCTTGCAAGCATTGCATTTATATGTTGAAAGCTTTGCTCTCTCCTTCTTCTTCTCTACCTAAAATCGGCCTCTACCATAGCCTATCTCTGGTCTTAGTCAAACTTATAGACTATAGATTTTGGAAGATCTATTTGGTGTGTGGATCATATTAATAGAGGCAAGCAAGTTAGTTTGCTACGGCTTGGAGATCCATCTGCACAGAGTCTGATTTGGTGAATTTTCTAGGGAGATCCAGAAAGCTTTCTGATTCGTCTGTGTTTCCTCCAAGGGGTTGAGAGGTTGCAGTATTTTTTTCGTGAATTTTGGAGGAGTTTTAATGAGGTTAAAAATCGTTCCATTCCTGCTGTGCAGTTTCTGGCAGATTCTGGATAGGTGAAAAGTTCACCACTTTCTCCTTGGATTTTGGCATTTCAAGGTAACACTCTATCTAAATATAGATTTTAGGCATGATTTGATCTTAGTTAGCATGTAAGCACTAGTTTATTTAGCTTTTAAAGTTATATAATTAGATGTTAGTGCCTTACTTGCTTTCAAATTCAACTTGCCACTTCAACAAAAATATGAAAATAAAATATAAAATAAGTAAAAAAATAAATTTATATATAAAAAATAAAAATTCAAGATATAAAAAATAAAAAAAAATGAAAAAAAAAACCAAAAATGAACACATATATACATATATATACACATATGTAAATTCAAAATGCATAAATATATGTAATATACATATATATATATATATACCCCAAGCCACCACCCTCCCCCCACCCCCCGCCATGTCTATGGTATCCATGGCCTTGGTGGTTGATCGACAGATCAGCTAGATTTGCTAGGCACGGCGTGCAGGTGGCCATTTGCTCGGGCGGAGGTAGCCGCTAGCCAATAGCCAAGTTGAGGGAAAGACGGGGCGAGAGGAGCGTGGTTGGTAGAGGGTTGGGGGAAAGGGGCGTTGGAGGGGGTTGGGGTGGGGTACCTGGGGACTTTTTTTTTAATTATTATCATTATTACATTTAAGTTCTTTATTTATAATAATTGAATTATTTTAGAATACTTATGATTTTAATATTAATGTGTAATTTATAATTATATAGCTAATAGGATAGAATTAAATTTTTATTGTTTACTTTTTATTTTATTTTTAAATTAATAAATAAATTCAACAAAGTTTACTTAAATTTTTAGGTATGTTTACTTTTTTAAAATTATTAAATATGTAACCTAAAATTATATGACCTAAAGTGATAAATTAGATTTTTAAAAACTTTTGGATGATAAATTGATATGAAATAAAACCTTATAAATTTGAAGAATATTTTATATTTTATTCTGATATGTAGGTTTTAAATTTTTTTTAGGATTTAATTGCATTTAATTTGATGAATTCGCAAGTGGGATATATGCGTATGCATGCTTATATATGTGGATATATATAAATATATAAATATTTTTCAAGATTTATTTACTTTTTGTTTTTTTCTAGATTTTAGGTATTTGTTTTTTGTTTTTTCATGCAATTTTTTCTTTCTCTTTTTGTTTTCTAATGTAATACATGTGCTGACATGGTAAGAGGGGTTGCCACGTCATATGCCACGTAGGAGAGAGATTGAGTCTAGAGTGATGCGGCGCCAAATCAGATGCCACGTAGGCATGAGCTGGTGCTGGATGATTTTTGGACTCAATCTGTCTTCAAATTTTCAAATTTTAGGAGATGTTGTACCAGTCTTGCGATCCAAAAAAATAAAGTCCTAATAAAAATTCAAGACATAAAAAATAAAAAAATAAAAAAAGCAAAAATATATACATACAAACACATATATACATACATATATAAATTCAAAATACATAAATATAATATATATATATATATATATACACACACACCTTAAGCCCCTAGCCTCTCCCTATCCCCCGCCATGGTTATGGCAGCCATGGCCTCGGTGGCGGACCGACATATCAGGCCAATTTAGATTTGCCAAGCACGGCATGCGGGAGACCGTTGGCTGTGTAGCTGCCAGGCCTGGGTGGAGGTGGCCGCTAGCTAGGGGCCAAGTTGAGGGAAAGGCGGGGGAGAGGGGCATGGTTGGTAAGGGGTTTGGAGGAGGGGCGCTAGAGGGAGATGGGGTGGGGTGCCTGGGGATATTTTTTTAGTAGTAGTAATAATAATAATAATAATAATAATAATAATAATAATAATAATAATAATAATTATTATTATTATTATTATTACATTTAAATTCTTTACTTATAATAATTGAATTATTTTAGAATATTTATGATTTTAATATTATTATGTAGTTTACAATTATATAGCTAATAGGATAGAATTAAATTTTTATTGTTTGCTTTTTATTTTATTTTTAAATTAATAAATAAATTCAACATAATTTACTTAAATTTTTAAGTATGTTACTATTTTAAATTATTAAATATGTAACCTAAAATTATTAAAATTATATAACCTAAAGTGCTAAATTAGATTTTAAAAAAAATTTAGATGATAAATTCATATGAAATAAAACCTTATAAATTTGAAGGAAATTTGATATTTTATTATGATATATAGGTTTTAATTTTTTTTAGAATTTAACTACATTTAATTTGATGAATTGACAAGTGGGATATATGTGTATGCATGTTTATATATGTCGATATATATAAGTGTATAAATATTTTTCAAGATTTATCTACTTTTTCTTTTTTATTTTATTTTATTTTATTTTTTGCTTTTTTTGGATTTTAGGTATTTGTTTTTTGTTTTTTTGTGTGCAATTTTTCCTTTTTTTTTGTTTTCTAATGTAATACATGTGTTGACATGACAAGAGGGGTTGCCACGCCATATGCTATTCTAGAGTGACGCATTGCCACGTGGCACCAAGTCAGACGCCACGTAGGCGTGAGCTGGTGCTAGATGATTTTCAAGCTCAAATTGTTCTCAAATTTTCAAATTTCAGGAGATGCTGTACCAATCTTGTGGGTTGAAAAAATAAAGCCCAAATTTGCCAAAAGGCTATAGGTATGGAACCAATTTTGCAATTTTGCCTAGTTTATATACATCAAATGTATATCTTTGTATTTATTATATTTGTTGCAAATTAAATATATTTTTAATTAGAATAATACAAAACAATAATTATATTAAAATTAATTAAATAAATTTTCTACTTAGCAAATGTAATTACATATATTGAAATCATCATTTGAACACTCATAGTTTAATGATAAGTACAATCAAATTAAGTTTATTTTTAATTTTTTTTTTGAGAAATGATAATATTATATTAAATTGAATTCAGGGTAAGAGCCAAAGAAATTACATAAGTTGCATCTATCTCGCTATAATGAAGGGATATAGCACTTTTTGCAAGGAAATGAGCACAACTATTAGCATTGCGCCTAACAAGATGGAAAGATACATAACTAGATGGAACTAAATAATGCATAGCATCGTTAATAATAGGGTCAATAGAAGAAAAACTTTCATCAACATCATTTATAGGTTTAATAACACTAACACAATCCCCATCATATTCTATGTTCGACCAAACAAATCTGGTACATAGCTTGCATGCTTCCTTCGCTGGTATAGCTTCTCCTACTTTCGACCTTACAACTACATTCACAAGCTTGGGTAGCCAGGCCGGGCAATTTCCACGTACATCTCGTACCACAATGCCAATACCAATAGATTGCACTTGACTAAAGACCGCAACATCGAAATTGATTTTCACCTTTCCCTCACTTGGTGGCAGCCAAGTACTATCAGTTAGAGGCTGTGCAGTGGGCACAAAAGGCCGATTAGCACTTGAGAAGGATTCTAAGTATGAATGAGCAAACGCCATAACATCTTTTGGGGACCAATTTCCTTCCTCGAATTTAGCAGAATTTCTCCTGAACCATAAACACCAACAAATAACCAGGAAAAACAAGAATGACTCGGCCTGTAAATTGGCATACAATTGCTTGAACCAGCCCAAAACATCAGAAACTAGAGGAGATAGTCAAATTAGACAAAGCCTACACCTGATGGGAAAAATGGCAATACCAAAAGCAATGAAAGATATCCTCGTCTACATTTTCACAAATGTCACAGCAAGAATTAGACGATAAATGTTTACGCATGAGTGATAAGTTCGTAGGGAAAAAAAGATCTAACCATATGCCAGGCGAAGTGTTGGACCATTGGTGGTATTTTGCTTGCCCAAATAAAACGATAGTCTTCTTCCACCATATTACTGAAGCTACCTCGGACTGCTGAACACTTCTGTGATAAAGGGAAGCAGCCAAATGATAAGCTGAGCGAACAGAGAAAATTCTTGTTTTTGTGTAATGCCAAACAAGCTTCATATTTTCATTGTGATTGCTTCCAAGAGGTATCGACATGATTAATTTGTTTTCTGGCTCCATGAAGATTGCATCAATAAGATCCTGATTCCATAATCCCATGTCTGGATCAATCAAAAAAAGAGAGAGGCATCAAATGGGGGGAAGCGAGGAGGGGAGAAAACTGTGGAAGAATGATCCTTGGGAAGCCATTTTTCCAACCAAATTCTAACTCGCTAACCATCACCAATTTTCCAACGAATTCCTTCTTTAAGGAGGGGCAAAGATTCCCAAATACACTTCCAGGAGTGTGAGTAAGTGGAACCCAATTAGGCATGAATAACTTCATAGTTCGAAAAATATTTGGCTTTAAACAGTTTTGAGAATTGAAGGTTAGGCCTGGTAAGAAGCCTCCACCTTTGTTTAGCCAAGAGAGCAGTGTTAAACAATTTCAAACTCCTAAATCCCATACCTCCCAACTTCTTAGACCGGTCAAGATCTTCCTATTTCACTCAGTGAATTTTTTGAGATCCTTTATTTCCCCACCAGAAAGCTGCCAGCATTGATTCAATTTCATAAGTCCATCTGGTAGTTTAAAACAACTCATTGCGTACGTGGGGATAACTTGGGCAACTGATTTGATTAAAACTTCTTTCCCGGCGTTAGATAGTGTCTTCTCGGACCAACCACTAATACGCTTCCAGACATTCTACCGGATGTAGTTGAATACTTCTTTCTTTGACTTGCTAGTAATAGCAGTCAAACCAAGGTATTTATGATGCCTTTCTACAATCCTCATGCCCAGAGTATCCTGTATCAATCATCTGTCATGGACTGGAATATTGGAACTAATCACAACTGAAGACTTATCCAAGTTAACCTATTGCCCCGATGCCTGCTCATAAACATGGAGAATCTGTCTTATACAATTTGCCGCTGCTGTGGTTGCCTGGTAGAACACTAATGTGTCATTAGCAAACAAAAGATGAGATACCTTGGGTGCTTGGCGACATATAGATATACCAAAAAGAATCTGTCCTTCCTCCTTTGATTTAATCAAAGAGCTGAAAGCCTTCGTGCGAAAAAAGAAATAAGGGGATAATGGATCCCCTTGTCTTAATCCTCGAGTTGGGTGGAAAAAGCCAAGTTGATGCCCATTAATTAGAACGGAATAAGAAACTGTCTCCACACAAGTCATCAACCAATGCGCGAATCTATCCGCGAACCCCAGCTTACTTAATATGCGGCGTAAGAACAACCATTCGACCTTGTCGTACGCTTTGCACATATAAAGTTTGACAGCCATACTTCCAACCTTGCCGTGCTTCTTTCGTTTGAGATAATGGTTAATCTCAAATGCAACCAGCACATTATCCGTGATGAGACGTGATGGGACAATTGCCGACTGTGTTTCTGCAATAATGGAGTCCATAAATGGCTTCTGCAATAATGGAGTCGATTAACAAGCACTTTCTTTGCAATCTTGTAGATAACATTAGTTAAAGTTATAGGCCGAAATTGTGTCACAAATTTTGGTCTCGCAATCTTCGAGATCAGAATAAGGTATGTGTAATTGTATTTGGCGTCAAAATGACCATTATTAAGGAAATCCAGAACAAATTAGGTAACATCGCTGTCCACAACATTCCAGATTTTCTGATAAAAAATTGTTGGTATACCATCTGGTCCTGGTGATTTTAGCGGATACATCTGAAATAAAGCTTGCTTCACCTCAGTCTCAGTAAATGTTTCCAACAATTTTGCATTCATTTGATCATTTACCTTACGCTGGACATTACTGATGGCACAATTTATTTCTTCCTCTGAAGGGCTATTTGATTGATATAATTACTGGAAATACCCAAGAACAATTCTCTCAATTTCGTCCTTTGAGTCACAACAATCACCTCCATCATTTTTCAGACATGCAACGAGATTATGTCTATATCTGCTTGTGGCTTTGGAATGAAAAAACTTTGTATTGCGGTCACTAGCTTTCATCCAGTGCAATTTTGCACGTTGTTGCCACATTAACGATTCACACCATCTAATAAACATTCCAGTTCCTTTATGAGGTTTCAAAAATGTTGTTTAACACTGCCGGTTAAAGTGCCTCTGGAGAGTGCTTGAATTTGTTCTCGAAGTGAACATATTTTGCTTTTTATGACTTGAGAACCAGTTGATTTCCATTTCAGAAGATTCACTCTACATTTTTTAATCGCATCCCCTACATCAGCCCTCAGCAAAACATGACGTGCAGAAGACCAAACTTGTGTCACAATTTCAGCACATTCAGGTTCATGAGCCCACCATGCTTCAAATTTAGAACTTCTCTTGGTTGGTTGATGTAGAATCGGCTGATTTTTGTCAAACTCCATCATAATGGGAATGTGGTCAGCATTCCTACAGGTTAAATATGTAACCTAGTGAAAAGGAAACAATTGAAGCCATTCTGACGACGCACATACACGATCCAATCTTTCCCGAATAGTAAAGGTGCTTGACGATTATTACACCACGTAAAGGGATAGCCTCGATAACCAAGATCATGCAAATCAACCTCAGTAGTACATCCCGGAAAGCCATAGCTCTGGAATGATTAATACCAATGAGACCTTGTTTTTCAGAATTACATAACACTTCATTAAAGTCCCCAAGACACAATTATTATTACCACTTCATTAAACTTACAGAAAATAATAACTATACTTAATTAAATTAAGTCTTTCCACTTAAGAAATATAACAAATGTCTATTTATTAAATTTATTCCAAATTAAGTGTATTCTTATTAGGCATATAGAAAGTTATAATTACACTAAAATTAATTAAATCAAAATATCCTACTTAGCAAATATAATTATGTCTATTGAAATCTATGTTTCTACCAACATATTTAATTGGACTTATAGAAAATAGCAATTAAATTATACACCCATCTAATGAGACTATTACTATCACATGCAATACATAGGGTTGTGGTAAACTACGACTTAATTAAATTTATTCTAATTAGACTCATAGAAAATAAAAATTGAATTTAATTAAGAAAAAATTTGATGAAAAAAAATGATATTTCATAAATACATTTGTATAGATACTTCTTCTACGCTATCCCTCAAACATAAGAAAATAAATATTTTTATATATAAAAATATGTGTTCGATTCTAATATAATAGTAAATTTAATATGACAATGAACAAGAACATATTAAGTCTTACAATCACACATTTCATTAATGAGGAAAATGAACGATATTTCTTAATGCATTTATTATATATCTAAAGAATAAAAAGAGAAAAATATTTATTATATATCTAAATAGGTGTCAAACTCATATATAATATTATATTTAATATGATAACGAAAAAGAATAAACTAAGCTTATTTAACTTTTTTTATCTTTTCATTTATTTGTGCATTTGTACATATTTCTGAAATATATTTTGGTTAATTATTACATATAATGATGTGCATATTTTATTTTCTTGAAACTAAAAGAAAAAGATGCTTTCATTTTGTATCACAATTCGAAAAAATTTCTTAAACTTATTTATTTAAGTTAAGAAAACAAAAAGAGGGTCAACAGGGAAAAAAAAGGAGTATAGAGTTGATAGCTCCATTAGAAACCATAAAGAGAATCAACTAAAATTTGGGAATGTTTGGCTACGTTTTATGGATGATTATATTATATGTTTTGGGAAAATAAATTTTAGGAGCAAGGGCTAGGAATGTGATAGATTTTTGTTTATGTTTTGGGGAATAATTAGAAAATATTTTGAAGAGTGTCGGTTTGTCTATGTCTTGAGAAAAAATATTTTTTACTTCAAGAGTCAAATCAATATTTTTTTATTGGGTGTTTAGGGTAAAAATAGAATTTAGTAATATTTTCTATTTCATGAATAATATTTATATACATATATATATGTGTGTGTGTGTGTGTGTTAAAAATGGGGGGTTATGGGGTAATGAATGAAAGAAGAGGGCATTTTGGAAAAGACCTATTTTAGCATTTTGGATTTAGGTTGTATGTTTGGTTACGATCTCCCAAAACAATTTTGTTTTGGGGGAACATAATCAAATATTGCCTTTGTTTCTTTGGATAACCTTTTTAAATAAGTTATTTTTCAATCAAAATAATAATCTAGCATTACTAACTTTCAATAATTATTTTTAAAAGGCAATGTGGTAGGAATATATATATATATATATAATTTATAAAATTTTTATTTGGGGCATGACTGAGGATAATTAAGGAAAACCTTGTCAAGACGAAGTTTTGCATGGCTTAACTAATCATGTGATTAACATTGTAAAAGTATACATCAATAACATGACAATTATAATTCACTCATTATATAAATGACTTGAGCTTGGTCACATTTAATTAAGATTTGAAATTTTCCAAAAAAAAAAGTATGTATTGCTGGATTGTTAGTTATGTAATTCAAACTACTAAGTTTAAAAAGTATTTCTTTGATTTTTATAATAACATTAATATGACATAGAGAAATATTTTCTATAAATGTATAAAATATAATATCAATAAATAGAGCTCAATGGATAAAATCACTTTAGCCCATATGTCTTTATCCATATCCTATAAAATATATACCTTTTAGGTGCGAAGTATAAGCCCTCATCAAATACATAGTATTCATCAGTCAAAAATCCTTATTTTTTAATTGCTAAACATTAAATAATGAATAAAAATACAATTATTTGTTTCAAACAATGAATCCCATTTAACAATTCAGACATATATATATATATATTATATTAATAGACAACTTAATTCATAATCCAACTCTTACAAATTTATAAGCTAGCAAACCTTTAAAGAATAATTTACACACTTTTTTAACCAAAAAACGTTATAAAATAATATGATATTTTTATTTTACACAATGATATTTAAAGGTTTAAAATTGATCTGAAATTAACTTTCTCTATTTTTGACTTAAGTAAGAAGAGACAAAAATGTGAATAGAATTAGTACAAATAAATAGAACACATGAGAAAGTTTTTTTTATTCTTCCCTCATTTTAGATTCAAAACAAGTGGTCCATTAATATCTAAGATTAAATAAGTAATATAACTTTTATTTATTTATCTATCTAGATTCAGAGGGAACCAATTTATATATCGCTTCGAATCATTTGAATAATTGAAAATTATTGTTTAAAAAAATCAAAAAGAACTTTTTAATTAATAAAAACTAAAAATAGAAATTAATTAAAATTATGGAATAACAACTGACACAGATTTAATTCATGACAATGATAAAATAAATTTTAAAATAAAAGCATCTTCAAATATCAAAATGAAAGAATTAAATAGTCTGATTCTATTAATCATTATATTGTAAAAGATACATATAAATCATGTTTTTTAAATATTAAGTTTTTTAAGATATATTTTAGTTTAGTCATTATTCAATTCACGGGTTTTCACTGTTCCATTTTTCAATAAATGGTTCTTAAAATGGTAATGAGTCAATAAACTTTGGTATTAAATCAATTTCATGTTTGGTTGATTTAGTATTGCATATTTTGATATATATTTAAAACACCATCGTATATGGCTATTTAGAAAAATTTTAGCTATATTTTTAGATACACTGAAATAAATTTCAAATGATATTATTATAGCATATTTATTTTGATAATAAAGACAAAATAAGATGAAGAGAAAACATGTCGCACTGAGTATTATAGAGAGAAAGGTATATATAGATAAAATTAAAGAGTCCAAGAAAATAAGAAAGTCAATTAAGTCATCGAAGGAAAATAAACATAAAAATTAATAAATTAGCACCTCTCTTTCAATGTAACTTTGAATGAAAAAGAGTTAATTCATAAAGAATTCATTGTCAATTTATAGTTCTTAAGAGCATAGATGATTTCATATTAATCAAAATTTTAGTAATTTAATTAGGTTTGAGAATTTAGGATCCAATGTGCTTGAAGATTTATGAATTAAATAAGATTTATTTACATCCATTGCGATGCTGTAAGATTTAAAAGAGCTCTGCATATTTTATTGTATCAGTAGAAAAAATTAGACTTGCTTCATTTTGAATGTTCAATGAATTGCTTAAGTTGTTTATTCTCTAGCAGAATAGATCATGAACTTTCGAAAAAATATTTGAGTCTTGAATTGCATATTCTTTTGACTTCATTTGATATGAAATTAGATGAAAAACTTGCACATATCTACAAGGGTAGAGTTATACTTTTCGAATACAAGACATGGTATATCATAATCTTTCAGGCTTAATGTCCAAATGAACATAGGCATTGTAACTTTCAGTTGTGATTTGCCAAAATATAAGATGAGTTTGAGAAGTAGAAAATACTAAAAAAATCATATTTATCAAAAGCAACTATGAGAAAACTTATAAAATTTATGGAGATAAAATCATATGCAAAAATCTTGAGAAGGTCAAATGATTACCTTTTAATGAATGATATTCAACTCCACATCTTAAAAAACTTTTATAGACTAATTTAATTTATAATTTTAAATATTTATCAAGTTGCTGAAAATAATAATTATATTAAAATTAATTAAACCAAAATTTTCTACTTAGAAAATATAATTTCGCATATTGACATTTATCCTTCTATCAACATATTTAGTTGGGCTTATAGAAAATAATAATTTAATTATATCCCTATCTAATGACACTATCACTATCACATTCATTACATATGGTTGTATGGTAAACTACGACTAAATTAAATTTATTTTAATTAAACTCATGAAAAATAATAACCGAATTGAAATTAATTAAGAAAAAATCAATTAATGGGGAAAAAATGAAAATTCATAAATACATTTGTATATTTGCACTCTTCCTCAAAAATAAAAAAAGAAATACTTTTTATATATCAAAATATATATTCAATTCAAATGTAATAGTAAATTTAATGTAGCAATGACCATAGAAGAAGAAATATATTACCTTAGATTGTTTTTAAACTAGAAGACCCAACATAATTTAAAATCGAATGATAATTTATTTATTTATTTATTTTTTTATCTATTTATAAGTATTTGAGTAAGATATAATTAGAAGAGAATTTATAGAATAAACAAATATAAAACAACAGCAGCAGCAACAACAATAATAATAATAAGTCACGTGCATCGCACGTGTGCACCTTTCTAGTCATCAATAAAAGAACACATCATCTAACATGTTTTTCCGACCAAATAGTTTAGAGTCAATGCTTAATGCACTAGTAAGTACATAACCGCATACATACTCAATTGTGCAGTACTAAATTTGAGTTCTAGGTCTATAATATGTAATTACAGCATATCAATTCTACTGGCAACTACCGGCCTAATATCTTTTGGCAGTAATAAAGGGCGTAGAACTCAAGTGTCGAGTTATCTCAGATGAAAAGCAATCATCAACTTTTTTCATGAAATGTGAGTTTGGAGTGGTGGGCAACTTATTTTCCAGGGGACTAAATGGCTGATGAGTAGGTCATTGAATTGGCTTCACTACGCGCAGACAAGCCAGATGACCACGTAGTTGGTTGTTGCAGATTGGAAGTTTGCTTGTTTGAGTTGTAGCCTTCTTCTCCTTAGGCACAAGAGCACCATAAGGAACCTATTTACACACACACACACACACACACACACACACATATATATATATATGCTATAAGTTATGTAGAGAGTACCTGCTAGAAAAATATATTGAAAAGTTGGAAGTCTGATGTGCTCAATTCCGTGTAGAAAATCCATACACTGTCCTTGAGGTGATAATTGCCCCCACTATTTGTGTTGCAGGGACTATGGCAATTCACCCCTAGGATTCAACTAAAGCACCTAAGGAATTGCAGTCAGCACTCTGAAATTCCTACTTAAGAATTTCTGTTGATGTTGAGAATTATTGAAAAGAGCATGAGAATATCTTTTTGCTGAGAGTAATAATACTTTCCTTGTAAAAATACATATGAATTTGGGTGGATTAATTCCCCTTATATAAGGTTACAACAACTATTGACAATAATTATGACTGTTAGTTTAAGCAATGCATTGATTTTAATAGTCTTGTCTTTTTTCTAAAAGCCACATTGTTTCTGATTAAAACGTAATTAAATTATTATGTATTTAATAAAACTCTGAATTAAAATATAATTCTAAGTGCTAAGTCTTGATTATTAAATATATATATATCTATATATTATTTGAGCAATATATATATATATATAAAATTCCCATGCACTTGGACACTCTCCAAAATCTAAAACAATTTGAAAGCTTAACAAGGAATTCACCTAATATAGAGACTCTCATTTTCTTATTTTTCAATGTGGGATTGAGACCCCAAAGAATTCTCATATCTTCTCCACTTAACATACTATGTAGAGTCCTCATTAATTCCAACAATCCCCCACTTAGATAGTGATGTTAAGAATTTATAGAATCATGCATAAGAAAGATGTCTCTCGACTTGAATCATTCCTTAGTGTATGTTCTTCAAAGTTGTAATAGAATAGATGGTGTCTTAAGTGATTGAACCATTATTCTTTGCATTAGAACTGGAAGTACCACACACAAGACTCTCCAACACCTTTGGAAATTTACAGAGATTCTTATAGCACTAATATGGCCATGTGCTACATCCTAGTATTCATAAATATTTCCAAAGGTCAACCCTTGAACCTTCGCCAGGAGTGGCACCAGTCCTTATGTTTATATAGGTGAGGTTTCCCTTAAGCTTTGAATAATTTTGGTCATATTCAAACACATAAGCCTCATTAAGAGTTACGCTCAACATCCAAATATTATGTACTAGCTTACTTGAAAAGTTGTCTTAGTACCTCCATAGCCACTTATCAGTAACTTATTTTTACCCATTGAACTTTTAACTAGTGGTAATGCTAGAGAAAATTGGGTTTCTATTACTGGTGACTCTAGGAAAAGGGTCTTAAGTCCATTCCAATGATGTTTTCCTTACTAAATCCTTAGTAAGTCCTTTTGTGAATGGGTCCACTAGGTTATTACTTGTTCTTGTATATATTATGGTTGTAATTCCTTCAAGAATTAATTGCTTGACATACTCATGTCTCAAGCTTATATGTCTTAAAAGTTTGAATAGACCTATCTGTATTATATTTTCTTTGGAAGACCCATTTGCAACCTATAGGTTTTGAACCAAAGGGCAAATCTACTAATACCCTAAGTATTATTAGATAATATTGAGTCTGTTTCAGATTGCTCATTCCAGAATGCTACATCTCTAGATGTCACAACTTCTTTATAGGGTTTAGGATCTCCTTCTACATTCAATGTAATAGGCAATTTATTGAGCATTGATTCCCTATTACCCTCAACTAAGAAAATAATAGACTGAGGATCAACAAAGTCTGGTCCTAGGCTCTTTTCTTTTCTGATCGTTTGACTTCTTCTAGGTTCGCTAGAAGATTCAGTTATGTTCCTTTTACCATTAAGTAATTTGTTTTGATCAGTTCGTTGACGTGTTTGTATAGTTACATTAGAATCATTGCCAAACTTGTTTTCAATAAATTCAACATCCCTTGATTCTACTATCACATTAGACTCAAAGTCCAATAATTATATGCTTTAGAATGTCGAGCATATCCTACAAACACACTTTATATAGCTCTTCGTTGTAACTTTGTCCGTTTAAGATCTGTCACTCTATGAAAGGCTAGACAACCCCAAACCCTAAGGTAACTTAGGTTTGGTTTCCTTCATTTCCATAATTCATATGAAGATACTTTAAGTTTCTTAGAAGGTATTCTATTATGTACATGACATGTAGTCAGTAAGGCTTCACCCCATAAATTATTAGGCAGTGTAGCATTCAAGATCATTGCATTCACCATATCAACTAGGGTCCTATTTTTTCTTTTTGCCAAACCATTCTACTAAGGGGTATATAGTGTACTCATTTAATGTATGATGGCATTATTTTCGAAAAAGGAATTAAATTCAAAAGGAAAATAATCACCCCTTCTATCACTTCTTAAAATTTTAATTTTCTTTTCCTTTTGATTTTTTACTTCAGCCTTATAAAGCATAAACATACCTAAAGCTTGATCTTTTGTTTTTATTAAATAAACATAGGTATATCTAAAATAATCATATGTGAAAGTGATGAAATATCTATTTCCTCCTCTAGTTAAAATTCCATTAAATTCACATATATTTGAATGAATAAGTTCTAATAATTCAGAAGATCTTTGAACAGAAGGAAATGGTTTCTTGGTCATTTTTGCTTGTATACATATTTCACATTTCACACTTTTCAGTGCCAGTATCATTGCAAGAAGTTAAACCATGCTTTGACATATACTTAATATAACCAAACTTAACATGTGCTAATCTACCAAGCCATAAATTAAAAGAAAAAAGATCAACAAAGTAAGACGAATCATTTATGTTATTAGTAACACTCAATTTGAACATGCCATCACAAGAGTAGCCTTTGCTAACAAAGGCACAACTCTTAGAAAATCCAACCTTATCAGACTCTAGAACAACCTTAATTCTTTTGTTACATAACAAATTTGTAGATATAAGGTTTTTCCTAATCTGGGGAACAAAAAGAACATTAACTAGTACTAATTTCTGTCCAGAAGTGAAAGATAATTCAACAGTGCCCCTGCCAAGGACCTTAGCGGTGTTTCCGTTTCCCATCATCACTTCTTGCCATCATCAACCTTTACCAAGGTCTTGAATAGTGCTTGGTCATTGCATACATGGACAGTAGCACCAGAATCGTACCACCAGTTAGGAGAGTTTGTTGCAGCAGTTATGTACTCAGTGATCATACCAATGTGCAAATCAGAAATCATAGCAACAATGGCGTTCTTTGTATCAACCATATTTGCACTATTGGCATTTCTGTCCCATGCTTCTTTCTGTAGTGGCAATCAAGTTTAAGATAGCCCTTTTTCCCGCAATTATAGCATGACTTATTGGTCTTGTATTTCTTTATTTCAAAACTAATAGTCTCTTGGAAGTTCCTTTTCCTTCATTTTGGAACGTCTTCTCCAGATTTCTTTCCTCTTGAACTAGGCTTCTTTTCATCTACATAGTCCACCTTAGAGAAAGTTTCAACATGCCTTTTCTTCAAATTTTGAGTGTCCTCCTCGATCCTTAAATGCTTTTCAAAGTGTTCCAAATTAAAATCTTCGGTTGTATGAAGCATTTTCTTTCTGTAATCATTCCAACTAGGGGGTAGTTTTGCTATTATAGCCCCCACTTGTAATGATTCATAAATCTCAACTTTAAATTCTTTTAATTTTGTTATTAAAATAGAAAAATCATGCACTTGATCCATAATAGACATGTTATCTACCATCTTGAACTCGAAGAATTTCATAATTAAAAACTTATCTGCTCTTTGTTTTTCAGTCATGTACTTGGATTCCATTGCATTCCAAATTTCTTTTGGTGACTGAAAGCTAGTGAAGAGATCGTACAAACAATCAGAAAATGTGTTGAGGATGTGGCAATGGCATAGTACTTCATCATCCTGCCTTTTCTTTCTTTCAACTTTGAGTGCCTCCGAATCATTATCCTATGGTGCTAGAAGATCTTTCAAATTTGGGTCTAGCACATAGGCAATCTTCAATGCAGTGAGCATGAACATCAGTTTGTCCTTCCATCGCTTGAAGTTTATCCTATCAAATTGGTCCAATTTTACTAGATTTTGATCCACCACTTGAAATAAACTTTATGTCCTTCCTTCCATCTTTTCAACCTATCACCTTAAGATTGCTAGAAAAATATATTGAAAAGTTGGAAGTCTGATGTGCTTAATTACGTGTAGAAAATCCCTACGTTGTCCTTAAGGTGATAATTGCCCCCACTATTTGTGCTGTATGGACTATGGCAATTCACCCCTAGGATTCAACTAAAGCACCTAAGGAATTGTAGTTAGCACTTTGAAATTCCTACTTAAGAATTTCTGTTGATGTTGAGAATTATTGAAAAGAGTATGAAAATATCTTTTTGCTGAGAATAATAATACTTTGCTTTTAAAAATACATATGAATTTGTGTGGATTAATTCTCCTTATATAAGGTTACAACAACTATTCATAACAATTATAACTGTTAGTTTAAACATTGCATTGATTTTAACAGTCTTGTCTTTTTCCTAACAGTCAGATTATTTCTTATTAAAACATAATTAAATAATTACATATTTAATTAAACTCCAAATTAAAATATAATTCTAATTTAATCCACACCGTGTCGTGCAAGTGCTAAGTGCTAAGTCTTGATTATTAAATATATATCTATATATTATTTGAGCATATATATATAATTCCCATGCACTTGGACACTCTGCAAAACCTTAAAACAATTTGAAAGCTTAACAAGGAATTCACCTAATATAGAGACTCTCATTTTCTTATTTTTTCAATGTGGGATTGAGATCCCAAAGAATTCTCATCTCTTATCCACTTAACATACTATGTAGAGTCCTAATTAATTCCAACAATCCCCCATTTAGATAGTGATGTTAAGAATTTATAGAATCATGCATAAGAAAGATGTCTCTCGACTTGAATCATTCCTTAGTGTAAGTTCTTCAAAGTTGTAATAGAATAGATGGTGTCTTAAGTGATTGAGCCATTATTCTTTGCATTAGAACTGGAAGTACCACACACAAGACTCTCTAACACCTTTAGAAATTTACTAAGATTCTTATAGCACCAATATGGCCATGTGCTACATCCTAGTATTTATAAACATTTCCAAAGGTCAACCCTTGAACCTTCACCAAGAGTGGCACCACTCCTTATGTTTATATAGGTGAGGTTTCCCTTAAGCTTTGAATAATTTTGGTCATATTCAAACACATAAGCCTTATTAAGAGTTACGCTCAACATCCAAATATTATGTACTAGCTTACTTGAAAAGTTGTCTTAGTACCTCCACAGCCACTTATTAGTAACTTGTTTTTACCCATTGAACGTTTAACTAGTGGTAATGCTAGAGAAAGTTGGGTTTCTATTACTAGTGACTCTACGAAAAGGGTCTTAAGCCCATTCCAATGGGTCTACTAGGTTATTACTCGTTCTTGTATAGATTATGGTTGTAATTCCTTCAAGAATTAATTACTTGACATACTTATGTCTCAAGCTTATATGTCTAGATTTTCTATTATAAATTTTTCTATAAATTCTAGACATAGCAACTTTGCTATCACAATGTAAAGAAATGGCTGGCAGTGGTTGTGGCCACAGCTCTATTTCTAGTAATAAATTTCTCAGCCATTCTGCTTCTTTACCTGCCCCTGCTAATGGGACAAATTTAGACTCCGTAGTGGAATGAGTTATACACGTCTGTTTCTTATAAGCCCAAGAGATAGCTCCTCCACCAAGGGTAAATACCCAACCAGACATAGACTTAATGTCACTGGCACTTGTTATCCAACTGGCATTAGTGTATCCCTCTAATATCGCTGGGTAATTTTCAGAATGCAGTCCTAAATTTATAGCTGTTTTAAGATATCCAAGGACTCTAGCAATTGCTTTCCAATGTTCAGTACCAGGATTACTAGTATATCTAGAAAGCTTGCAAATAGTAAATTAAATATCTGGCCTCGTACAATGCATGGTATACATTAAACAACAAATTACACTAGCATACTCAATTTGAGCAACAGCTCTCTTAGAGTTCTCCACTAATTTGTGTGAACTATCATATGGGGTGCTTACCCCTGTGATTCCCAAATATTGAAATTTCTTTACAATTTTCTCAATGTAGTGGGATTGGCACAAAGCATAACCCCCACTATTTTCTTGACTTTAATCCCCAGGATAGTATCTACGTCACCTAGATCTTTCATTTTGAACTGCGAGGATAAATCTTCTTTGTTTCATTTATGCCATTCATATTTGTCCCAAATATCATCATATCATCAATATACAAGCACACAATGACACCATAATTCTTTGTGAATTTAGAATAAATACACTTATCCGTATTATTATGTTTAAACCCATTAGACAAAATAACAGAATCAAATTTCTCATGCCACTCTTTTGGTGCTTGTTTCAAGCTATATAATGATTTTACCAACTTGCATAATTTCTTTCCATTTCCAGGAAGAATAAATCCCTCAGGTTGTTCTAGATATACCTCCTCATCCAAATCACTGTTGAGGAAAGCTGTTTTAACATCAATTTGATGCACACATAAATTATGAATAGATGCTAGAGCGAACAATACTTTAATAGATGTTATTCTAACTACTGGTGCATATGTATCAAAACAGCCAATACCTTCCTTTCGTCTAAAACCTTTTGCCACTAACCTAGCCTTAAAAGTTTGAATAGAACCATCTGTATTGTAATTTATTCGAAAGACCCATTTGTGTCTTATAGGTTTTGAGCCAGGGGGCAAATCTACTAATACCCAAGTATTATTAGATAATATTGAGTCCATTTCATCGTTGATTTCCTCCTTCCAGAATGCTACATCTCTAGATGTCACAGCTTCTTTATAGGTTTCAGGATCTCCTTCTACATTCAATGTAATAGGCAATTTATTGAGCACTAATTCCCTATTACCCTCAACTAAGAAAATAATAAACTGAGGATCAACAAAGTCTAGTCCCAGGCTCTTTTCTTTTCTGATCCTTTGACTTCTTCTAGGTTCACTAGAAGATTCAGTTATGTTTCTTTTACCATTAGGTAATGTGTTTTGATCAGTTTGCTGAAGTGTTTGTATAGTTACATTAGAATCAATGCCAAATTTATTTTCAATAAATTCAACATCCCTTGATTCTACTATCACATTAGAATCAAAGTCTAATAATCTATATGCTTTAGAATGTTGAGGATATCCTACAAACACACTTTTTATAGCTCTTGGTCCTAACTTTGTCTGTTTAGGATCTGTCACTCTATGAAATGCTAGACAACCCCAAACTTTAAGGTAACTTAGGTTTGGTTTCCTTCCTTTCCATAATTCATATGGAGATACTTTAAGTTTCTTAGAATATATTCTATTATGTACATGACATACAGTTAGTAAGGCTTCACCCCATAAATTATTAGGCAGTTTAGCATTCAAGATCATTGCATTCACCATATCAACTAGGGTCCTATTTTTTCTTTCTGCCAAACCATTCTGTTGAGGGGTATATGGCGCACTTATTTCATGTGTGATGCCATTATTTTCACAAAAAGAATTAAATTCGGAAGGAAAATATTCACCCCTTGTATCACTTCTTAAAATTTTAATTTTCTTTTCCTTTTGATTTTCTAATTTAGCCTTATAAAGCATAAGCATATCAAAAGCTTGATCTTTTGTTTTCATTAAATAAACATAGGTATATCTAGAATAGTCATCAATGAAAGTGATGAAATATCTATTTCCTCCTCTAAAATTCCATTTCATTCACATATATCTGAATGAATAATTTGTAATAATTAAGAAGATTTTTGAACAGAAGGAAATGATTTCTTGGTCATTTTTGCTTGTATACATATTTCACACTTTTCAGTTCTAGTATCATTGCAAGAAATTAAACCATGCTTTGACATATACTTAATATAACCAAACTTAACACGTGTCAATCTACCATGCCATAAATTAAAAGAAAAAGGATCAACAAAGTAAGCCGAATCATTTATTTTATTAGTAACACTCAATTTGAACATGCCATCATAAGAGTAGCCTTTGGCGACAAAGGCACCACTCTTAGAAAATACAACCTTATCAGACTCTAGAACATCCTTAATTCCTTTGTTACACAACAAATTTGCAGATACAAGGTTCTTCCTAATCTGGGGAACAAAAACAACATTGGTTAGTACTAATTTCTTTCCAGAAGTGAAAGATAGTTCAACAGTGCCCCTGCCAAGGACCTTAGCGGTGTTGCCATTTTGCATCATCACTTCTTGCCATCATCAACTTTCTCCAAGGTCTTGAATAATGCTTGGTCATTGCATACATGGACAGTAGCACCAGAATCGTACCACCAGTTAGGAAACTTTGTTGCAGCAGCCATGTTCAACTCAGTGATCATACCAATGTGCAAATTAGAAATTATGGCAACAATGGCATTCTCTGTATCAACCATATATTGGCATTTTCTATGCTCTACTTCTTTTTGTAGCGGCAATCACGTTTAAGATGGCCCCTTTTTCTGCAATTATAGCATGACTTATTGGTCTTGTATTTCTTTGTTTCAAAACCAATAGTCTCCTAGAAGTTCCTTTCCTTTTCCTTCCTTTAGGCACGTCTTCTCCAGACTTCTTTCCTCTTGAACTGGGCTTCTTTTCATCCATATAGTTCACCTTGGAGAAAGTTTCAGCATGCCTTTTCTGCAAAATTTGAGTGTCCCCCTCGATCCTTAAATGCTTTTGAAACTATTCCAAATTAAAATCTTTGGTTGTATGAAGCATTTTCTTTCTGTAATAATTCCAAATTAAAATATAATTCTAATTTAATCCACGCCGCATTCTGCATGTGCAAAGTGCTAAGTGCTAAGTCTTGATTATTAAATATATATATATTATTTGAGCAATATATATATATAATTCCCATGCACCTGGACACTCTCAAAAACCTTAAAATAATCTGTAAGCTTAACAAGGGATTCACCTAATAAAGAGACTCCCCTTTTCTTATTTTTTCAATGTGGGATTGAGATCCCGAAGAATTCTCATCTCTTCTCCACTTAACATACTATGTAGAGTCCTAATTAATTCCAACTGTACCAATCAAGTAATGAAAATTACAAAGATAATTTGAACTGAAGTACGATGGTATGATATGATTGGTGAATGAGGATGCAAAATGACAAAAAAGAATAGCAAAGCAGTGAGTAGGACATTGCCCAAGAACAAGAAAAGTGAAAAGTTGCTGGTCTCCTCCAAGATAGACTTCTATCAACTTTCGCAGGTCAGCAAGAGTGGAATCCTTCAAAACCTTTACACTATGTTTGGTTCAAGGATTTTGATGGGAAAAAGCAAAGAAAATACTAAGGAAAATATTTTTGATTGTTTAGTTAGTAAGGAAAATGCTAAAGAAAGGAAAACTTAGGGAAAAATATAATGGATTTGAGGAAAATAAGTTTTCATCACAACATGGGGGGGAAAATGAGGGAAAAGTCCATTTGAGCTCTTTCTCCTTTTCCAACACATTTGTCTTCCATTCTTTTCTTCATTATTTTCTTCTACAACCAAACAAGTTTGAGATTTTATATATCTTTACTTTCGTTTTCTTTTTCCCTAATATTTTACTTTCCTAATCAAATTCTTTAAGCTAAACATAGTGTTAATGTGGTGATAAACTTTCCAGGATTTTCCTTTGATGCCTCCCATTTCACATATACTTCAATATCATCAGACATTTCATTCAAAGGATTGTGATTCTCCTTCAAATTCTTTGCAATCTCATCCTGTTCTCCCCCTTTCTGATTCATCTCAATTTTATCTGACATCAAGAGATCTTTGGAGATACTCATGAAGTTGGGAGGTTTGATTGAGCATTCTTGAAGCAGAATCTTCTGTATTGGCCTTTGGTGGGTAAGACATGGAAATATTAGCTAAGCTTGTTCTAGCGGGCATGGGAGTGTTGTTGCACTGAGAAAATTCCCTCTAATTTCCACTGAGAGTAAAAATATTTTGAATCCTTAACTGACGAGAAGAGGCTGGATCCTCAGGATTTTCAAGCTCATTATACAACCTGGAACCTTCGAGTTCTAATGTATCCTTAAAATAGTCGGATTTGTCTGGATTTTGAATCAAAACTTCTGGTGTAGCAATAATCTTTTTTTCCTCAATTACGTCCTTCTGCACTTCTTTATCCAGGAGGTTGTCCTTATCTTCCTCCTCATTTTCATAACTTTTGATACCCTTCTTCCTCATAGACAGTGGTCAAGATGCTTTATTGGGAAAACCATGTATTCCTTCAGTGAAGTTGTTCATATAAGGGTAGCCTGAGACAGCAGATGTTCCATTGATTTCTATTTTATGAATCACATTTGTTTCCATATCAATTCATTTGTCCAAATCCATGGACTTAACCATATCTGATTCTTCAGAACAAACCTCCAGAAGTCTTCTCATAAAACTTCCACCTTCCATATCAACTGATCTACTCCTGGCCCTTGACTGACGAAGTTCAGATTTAATATCCTCTAAATGCTTCCGGAGCATTTCAACTTCTTGTTTCTGTTGAAACATTCTTTCGTCTCTCTTCCTTCTTTCCATTTCAACAAATTCATTGGCCATTTTCTGACATTCTTGTATCTTCCTCTCTAAATCACTTTTCAGCATCTGTGTCCTCTCATTTATGTTTGAGTTGATCTCCTCCTCGCTTCCATTCCTCTTTCTTCTACTACTGCACGTTTTGCCCTTAAAAAAGTAACTTCTTTGTCTTTCCTCTTTAGTTCTTTCTAGGCCTCGTTTCTCTCTTTTTCAGTGAGTTTGTTCTCAATTTGTGACTTTCAAATGTACTGGTTCGGAGCTGCAATCCTTGATTCTGAAATGACAGCTGATGAAGAATCTTTAGCGCCTTTTGTCTTTAATAGACGTATGAGGACTTCAAACTATACACTTTGCTTTTGCCCTATATTCTAGCAACTCCTTTGGATCTGGGTTTGCACATAGTATCATCAATACCTGGACTTATCATCCTCAAAAGAATCCTATTCAAAAATGACAAATTAATTTCAGAAATTAATGATAGCTTATGGATAATAAGAGATTCCTGAAGAAGCATGGTTAACTTGCTATCCTTAAATGGCACATGAGAGTCACCATTTGCTGTTGCTTCAACAACTCTTCAATGCTATATTACCTTGGTTGATCTTTTGCGGTCTGCATATACAGGAGAAAGGGTATTGATTTATAATTGAAGGATGATATATCCGAACCATAGATTTTCAAAAAGTAATTCAACAGAAATGTACCTGCATTTTAGCTTCTAATCCATTCTGACCAGCTTGTTCTATATTTTTTGGACCTTTCATGTATACAAGCATCAGCTGTCCTCCAACAGTTGGAACATCAACAATTATCTACATGTTATGACGATTTGGACTCTTCATAAGTAAATTTACATATTATTCAATCCTTTTAAATGATAAAAAGTAAGTTTCCAAAATTTTTACCATGCAATGGCTGCTGGAGATTCTCTCATTGCAAAGTCTACTTTTGACCATTTTTCTCTTCTCCGCTTTCTGAATCTCTCAGTATCTTTCCAGCTTCTTTTCCGAAAATAAATGTCGCATTTTTTGCCTTCTTTCCTATCACTTCCAGTCTCACCTGGATAATGTAGAATGAAGATTAAGTTGAGTTTCAATACAATATATTGATGTAGAGTAGTTATAAGACTGTCTGAATCTCCCTGAACAAAGTTCTTCAACCAAATCCAGAATCATATTAAATCCAAAACAACTAAAAAGAGGCACCAAATCAGAAAAAGTAGGTATCTTGTTCCTACCAAAATCAATTCTTCATTTGATCAAAACAAACTCCAGAATATAATTGTTAAAATCTCAAAAGGGGAAGATAATAAACTAAAGAGACATTATCACCTTAGAAGCAGATCCACTCTTGGACCATCCAAGACTGAAGCCTCCACCATTATTGGCTGAGGACAGGAGATCATAAATTTCTTCATTATACATATCCAGAACAGTAACCTGAACAAATGTCCACAAACCCATTTTCTCTCCATCTTCCTCCAACCCTTCAAAAGTACTAGACTATCCATTGGACTCCAGTCCACCAATGAATTCTACCCCACATAGGCCTACATCTCCATATGGCTTATAAACAAAGGATTTTAGGTGTGGGCTTTCTACGGTCAGATAGGGATTGTACCTAACCCATTTATCCTAACCATCCGATGAATTTAAGAAGATATGGATCATTAAATAGGTACGATTCTAATGAGGTGCAAATGGTAAATTTGGTTTTGCATAGAAAAAATGACTTGCATGAAAAATAATGAGAGAACAAAGTTGAATAGCAATTACTTTGAGAATCTCTTAACACAAAACCTCCCATTAGAAATAGTGACTAGTTTGTGTAGCTATTAATATGTATATAATACATAAGTAAAATAGTAAATTATTTGTTATAGCTTAACTAATAGATTTCAAAAAATTTAATAAGGAAGATGTATTATAAAATAAATAGTAATAAATGTAAAAATTACTTTCATCCATAAATAAAATAACTATTATTTTTAAATAATAAAATATTTTACTATATATAGATTTTTTTTAATAAATTAAATCGCTGCTCAATCTAAAACCCTAAATCTAAATATTAAATAACCATTCAATCTGGGAATATTTTTTACTTTTTTTTTTCAATTGAATCACTTCTTATTCTAGCATTGGTGTTTGAATAATATAAATATTTAAATACACACACACACACACACAAACAACTGTTTATTCCTTTTTCAATTAAATCTCTTTTCAATCAAGCAATTTTTGGTCTGACCAATATAAATATTTTAATGTATATAGAGCTTTTCTTTCTTTTTTTTCCTTCAATTTAATCGCTACTCAAACTATCAAAATTATGTTTGAATAGTTAAATATTTTAATATATATACACAGTGCATTTTTATTTTTTTATTTTTTAATTAAATCACTATTCAATTTATTGATGTTATGTTTGAAATATATATATATATATATTCTAAATGGTATATATATAGCATTTTTATTTTTTTTCAATAATATCCCTACTCAAACTAGCAATATCATGTTTGAATAATTAAATATTTTATTAATATATATTTATATATATAGATGATGATGGTAGGATCTGCTTGATGATCTATTGGGCTCAGGCCCAATAGTTGACCATAAAAGAGGGTTGAATAATGTCCAAGTGTAGTCGGGTCTAGTCTTGCAACCAATAACACACGTTAGGCTAGTCGAGATGCTATCGGTTAAGGCACTCCTGATGCTCAAGTCAGTACTTAATCTACCAAAAAATAGAGCGGCAGAGTGAGGGCTTTTTGTGATAATGAACATACTTTGTTGAGAGAAGGTAATGGGGTATTTATAGGCTCTCTTGAGAGGTTGATATGTCAATGATGCCCTTGCTTATACAGGGAGGGACTTTGTCCTTATCTGATGACCTTTAAGTCTTATTCCTTCTGTATACCTTTCAAAGTGGCACCTTCTCCTACTCTTCAGGACATGGCGGTAAGAAAGAGGTGCACACCACTCTAGTTTTGCATGATGGTGGTATAGGAAAGGGCATGTATCATTAATGTAGAGGCATGCTGCATGTCAGAGTATTTAATGCAGCAGAGAAGTAGTTGAGGCGCATTCAATGCGACTATGACTCGTGGTGTGGAGCTGCTCTAAATTGCTCTGATCGATCTCTTTGGGTCAAGATGTATCCTCATCTGTGCACACTCTGGTCGAGGCAATGAAACTTTATTAGACTTAAGTGTCTTCCTAGTTGAGGCTTGAATGGTCATTCTCGAGCTGATTGACCACACTCTAGTCGACCAGGCAAGGTGCCGATACTCGTGCTAGCAGAATGGCCCAATGAGGGCTTATGCCTAGTCAATCACCTGGTCGATTTTTAATAGGCTAGGCTAGATAGCCAATTGGGTTGTCCCATAGCATATCTTTTGCCTGGTCGAATGTTAGTGGGGCTGTTGGCTTATCCTATGTCACAAGTTTTGTTGGGCTATCCCATATCACGAGTCCCCCTATTCCTGAATCTTGATCGAGCTGTTCGATGAGAAGAAATGGTGAGTAGCTGAGTTGAGAAATTGGAATACGCTCGACGAAGGATTCAGTGCATTGATAATATTTAAATTTCAAAAATTGATTACAAAAATTGATTAGGATTTCAGTGCATTTAATGGATCAGTTACATTAGGCAAAGCGATTTTTGAATCGACGGATACGTAATAATTGCCCCGTAGTTGGTCAATTTAGCCGGTTAAGTTACCTGCTGCCTGGTGCCTATAAATAGCGTGGTCAAAATTGCTCACTTACATATTTACAGCAATTTACGATGTCGAGCTTTTCATTTTACTACTCTTTTCGATAGTCAAGTTTGCTCTAATCTTTCTAACTGCGTAGATCTCCTTTGATTTTGAGCATATTTATTCTTCCTTATTTCGACCATATATTTCATAATAAACATATTGAGGGCAAGTTTGGTTCGTGGGATTACATGGGATTACAGAAAATAATCCTTTCAATCCAATGTTTGGTTTGTGGATTGTATATACACAGGCCCATGATTTATCATTAGACCCGTATATATAAACTTAACAAGTGGTATTATTAATCCCATCCCTACCCATGGGATAAATTATCCCACTTTATCATGAGATAACTAATCATGAGATAAATTTAAAATCCAACTAAACTTGCCCTGAGAGTTTTTGGGGAGGATAGTAATAAGGGCAGTGATAGTGAGAAGACCAGGTCGGATGTGAGTTCAACTAGATTGGTAGGCAGCCAGCTCGACTAGTAGGACTAGCGAGTCATCCAGTGATAGCTCTACTTTTTCTAGTAGCTTGAGTGATACGAGAGTTAAGGTTAGGGTAGGGCTGGGCCATTCAGGCAGGTGAGTCAACCTTTGGTATATTAGGGTAGGCTATTTATTGAAGATCATTATTCTGAGATTGTATCCAAGATCAAAGATAGTGACTTTGAGTTGATCAGACGATTGTACCATATTCGCTCGGGGTTTGAGTTGGTTGTCCTTGGACTTGATGATAGGATGCATCGACCTCCGGGTAGTTGTGTAACGATTTTTGAGGATGGCCTGAAGTGTAGGCTTAGATTTTCTATTGCCCTGACTGTAGTTGACCTCTTATCTAGCCTCCAGGTCTGCACTACCCAACTACTTTCGAATTATTTTTCGACCTTATACAATTTTGTTGTTTTGATGCTGATACATAAATAATCCCTAACTTTTGCGAACTTTAGCAACCTCTTCCACCTCCCGATGTCCTGCGAGTCAGGTAGTATCGAGGAGTCGGGTTTTTATTATCTGACAGCCTACCTTCATCTTCACATGGCCAGGCCTGGAAAAGCTATTATTTCTTTGTTCGAGATCCCGGTGGGGTTGATTTCAATATCCCTAGTAGGTGGCTGAGAAGGTATGTCGAGATACCTGGGAATGAGAACCCCATGGCCTAATACCTTTATCCGAGACTTAGTTCAGTTTAGGCAAATGGAACGTGGTGCTGGCTGGCTTATCGCCTGTTCAGTTGGGTTTGCATGCTAACGCTAGACTAGGTAGACACCTTTGCTTACTCGTGTTGATATTCCATTTTGAAGTTATTGGTCAATAGTAATATATGTTTGTTTGTGTTTAATTCAAATCAAGAAGAAATAATGAACTACACTCGTTAACAAGCAATGGCGAGCCAACAGAGGGCGAGTGCCACTAGGCGTTTGCTTATCGGGAGGCTTTATTCCAAAGTGCTTCGTAGCAATATGTGCCAGCGCCAACAACTTTTCCTACTCGACCAGCTCCCGTTGAGGCAAGCAAACCTATAGCACAACAAAAGAGACCAACTGCCATCGAATAAGGCCCTGCTCAAAAGAAGACAGTAGCTGAGAAGGGAAAGGGGAAGGGGAAGGGGAAGGTTGGTGAGCCATTACTTTTTAGGCTCTGACCAAATGATGACTTATTCCCATTGCCCACTTTTCCTTCCTTGAGGTTTGGGCCTGACATCGGGGTTCAAAATACAGGGTCTATGCTCGAGGCAGGGTTGGCCGAAGTTGGCCCCTTGAAAGTATTGTTGGCTAGACTATTCATGTCCGACTAGAAAAAGCTGTTGGAGATGAGCCAACTAAAGATGTTGAAGGCATTCGCATACCATGTGAATATGGTAAGTATCTAGTTGAGTTTTACTTTTTTTGCTTAGGCTCAAGTTTAAATTTCTTCACTAAACTTGATGTTGTTCTGGGTGAGCCAGATGGGCTACCATTTTTATTGAAAGGCAGAGTTGGCACTTGGTGACTGCGAAGAGCTCCAAAAGGAGTAAAACGAGGTTGAAGTGACAAAGACTAAGCTTGATTAACTATAATCCAGGATTGACGAGCTGACTCATTAGGTCTAGGAAAAAGATGCGTAGCTGGTGGCTGTGGTGACTTAGAAGAGTCGCTTCGATTAGTTGGTACGCAAGGCAAGGTTGGAAAAAGAAGCAGCCAACTATGCTGGTTGGGTGCGGGATATAATAGCACAACTCGATATGCTCAGGATGAATTCTTTATGACACTGTCGAGCATTTGAAAGGAAGTAGTTTTGCAGTTTAAGATGTGCTCAACTTGTAGATGTGTATGGTACTAGGATCCAAATATTTAAAAAAAAAAAAAAATGTAACCAGACCACACACACCCCAAGGATCAAGACATTCATAGGAATCGGATTTATAAGAGCGGAATACCTTAGTGACAATAGAAAATTCAAGGAGCAAGAAAAACTCTTTTCAACCGTTGAAGAAGCTTCTCACTAGTGCAACAGAATCACTACCAGTTTTCCCTTGGTTATACTTCTCCTTTTGGGCTGAAAACTTTCCTGGGATGTCATCACACCTTGAGGATACAACACTCCAAAAATCAGGTAAAATAGAATACCAAAAGGCCACCCAGAACTCAATCCAAATGGCTGCCAGAAACTACCTCAAATAAGAGCAATAGCAACCATGGTTGGCCTCTAATGACATAGTCCACACAACATAGCTAGGACATAGTCTCTAAAATATGGCTAGAGATATTTGCAGAGAAAAGGAGAAGAGAAGGCTAAAAAATGGAGGAGAAAAGCAAGGAGGTTGGAGAGAATAATGGGATACTAACAATTAGATGCCTACTATCTAAGTTTGTTGGGAGAATATTTGTCACCTAGCAATTCTTTGCCATCTAGCAGACCCCTCTCCTCCTATATTTATACATAGGAGTGGGGTGGTGTATGGTGATACACCATCCTCAAGGAGAGGATGCCAAATGTCCATGCCAAGGTGGCCACTGACAACTAGTGTTAATGTGAATTTGAATGTTATTTGGAATTTACATTTCATCTAATGAAATGCCTTCCAAATGAGTTCTAATTCCATATTAAAAATGAACCCTTCATTTAACAATATTCTCAAAAATCAACTCTCCAATTTAATTAAATTAAACACTTTAATTTAATAATCATTTGACTTAACTTTTAAGTCAAAGTACTTAACTCTTTAAACTAGTCAAAATTAAATTAACTCTTAAATTAATTTGATCAATTGATAGCCATGTGACATCAATTAATTAACTCTTAATTAATTGATCTTAATTTAACTCTTAAATTAGATTGACCAATTTAACATTTAAATTGATCAAGTCAAAATGACTACAATTTTCGCCTCCTTCAAATTCGGTCATGAATTTTCTAACTCTTAGAAAATTCTCCTTCTCTTAATAGGTCAAGCTGTTGGCTTTTGTGTGTAACCCATTAGGTTCTACCATTCATTAGGCATGGGCTAACTCCTTGTCACTTATGGAATATCAAATATTCACATTAGTTTAAACTCCTTTAAATTAAGCGACTTAATTCAATTAATCTCATTAATTGAAGAGTACCAAATCTCCATGGTTGATGCCATCCTCAAGCAAATGAGGCCAACTAATTAGCGAAATGAATGCTCTTGAAGAACCATTCTAGCATTATGCGTACCATGCAAATACGGTCCTTCTATCTCTTATCTCCCGAAAGAGGACTAGGGTAAGATATTAGTCGGCTCCCTAATAGCCTCAATACAATGCTTCTATTCTCAGTGTTTGATTCCTTAAGTGACCTCATCTTTGGAAACACCTTTCCAAATTGTCACATCACCTTGCGTAAGGATTTCTTGAAATCAATCATTATATAGCGTATAAGAGATGCACTCGCCCTTCACAAAAGCGAGGAGTCGGATTCCTTCTTGGATCTCACAAACTTCTATGTCTAGTAGTTCATGCCCAATCTCAACCCGAGTGGCCCGCTAAGTAACCAAAGAAGAGTCAAAGAAAAAGGACCAAACACAAGGTTACCATGGGTCCTCAGGTCAAAGGACTAATAATATATACTAGTGTAAGCAAGAGAACTTGCAACTACCAACTTGCCACTTCGACTATCTAGTGGATTCTCCGAGCAGGCCTTCAGTTTTTTATTCTGTAACAAACACCCATTAACATGCATCCATATCTCATATGGGATTGCCCATGGAATGGAGCAACATCCAACCCTTTGATTTATGCATCGTTAGTGCAAGTCTATCTGGATCTTAGATGGCCTGTCTCGTAAGATCCTATAACTTGGAAGATTTAAGATCACAACCGTGTAAGACTTATTCTATGATCACCATCCAATGCGTGATCAAGTCCCATAGTCTAATGTGATCTAAGGGCTTCATCCAAATGCGAGTGAAGTAGATAATGAACATAAGATTAAGATAGTCATATAATGAATATCATTCAATCAAAATTATCTTACAAGGAAATAGTTTACAAAGCTAATCTAATTGGCTTGCGGGGTACTATTCCAACAATCTCTTACTTACCCTAAAGCCAATGCCCCATGGCCTTGAGACCCATTTTCTCAAGATGTCCTTTAAAGATCTTTTGCGATAGGGATTTAGTTAGTGGATCTGCTATATTATCTTTTGAGGTAATTCTTTCCACTCTGATGTTACCTCTATCAATGATTTCCCGAATCAAGTGATATCACCTCAAAATATGCTTAGATCGTTGATGATATCTTGGCTCTTTAGCTTGCACTATTGCCCCATTGTTGTCACATAAGACAACTACTGGCTCAGTAGTGCTAGGCACTATATTCAACTCTTGAATGAAGTTTTTCATCCAAACACCTTCATTTGCAGCTTCTGAAGTCGCAATATATTCTACCTCTGTGGTAGAATCGACCGTGGTGTATTGTTTGGAGCTCTTTCAACTCACTGTGCTGCCATTGAGACAAAATATAAATCCAGAAGTAGATTTCAAGTCATCTTCATCAGATTGGAAACTAGAATCCAAAAAGCCCTCGAGTTTCAATTCTCCACTGCTGTATACCAAAAACATATCCTTAGTCCTTCTCAAATGCTTAAAGATTGCTTTAATGACTATTTGGTGACTCTTACCGAGATTGGATTGGATTGGAACCTATTTGTAACACTTGGCGAGTGTGCCACATTCGGTTTTGTAGGTAAAACTACATATGTTATGCTTCCAATGGTGGAAGCATAAGGTATGTGGGATATTCTCTGTCTCTTTTCTTCAGTTTTGGGGGCCATAATTTTGGAGAGATGGATGCCATGTACTATGGGAAGAAATCCCCTCTTGATTCTTCCATACTAAACCTCTTTAGTATTTTATCAATGCACGGGGTTTAGCAAAGCCCCAGCATTCTCCTTAAACTATCTCTATAGATACATATTCCTAATACGTAGGATGCTTCTTCTAAATCCTTCATAGAGAATTGTATAGATAGCCACGCTTTAGTACACTTTAACAGTCCTATATCATTCCCAATAAAAAAGATGTCATCGACATAAAGCATAATAAACTGTACACTACTCCTACTAGCCATCATATACACACATGGTTCGTACACATTTTTGACAAAGTCAAATGATTTGACTCTCTTGTCAAAATGTATGTTCCAACTTCGGGGTGCCTGTTTGAGTCCATAAATAGATCTCTAGAGTTTGCAAACCTTTTGCTTACTCTCCTTGGATGTAAAACCTTGTGGTTGCTCCATATAGATTTTTTCTTCAATATCTCCATTGAGGAAAGCGGTTTTCACATCCATTTGTTATACCTCATAGTCATAATATGGAAAATAGAGGCATAGCAACCAATGAAAATATTTCCTCAAAATTGATATTGGGTCTGTGAGTGTAATCCTTAGCTACTAGTCACGCCTTAAAGGTCACTACCTCTCCATTAACTCCCAACTTTTGCTTATAATCTACTTGCAACCAATGGGAACTTTTTCCTTCGATGGATCTATCAAAGTCCATACTTTGTTGGAGTACATGGAGTCCATTTTAGATCTCATGGCGTTAAGCCAATGTCTTGAGTCTATATCTAATATAGCTTTCACATAGGTCTTCAGATCAATATCCGATTGGCCCATCTCACGAAGAAATACAAAACTTTTGGTTGCTTCTTGATTCAGTCCGACCTTCTCAGAGGTTGTGTGTGAGGCTCTTGTTGCTCGCTTATTTCCACCGCATGTGGAATTTCTATCCAATAGAAATTCCTTTTCCAAAAAGGTGGCATTCCGCGAAACAAACACCATTTGTTCTGAGGGATCATAAAAGTAATAACTCATAGACTCTCTTGGGTATCCCATAAACTTACACAAGGTGGATCTACTATCCAATTGTCTCCCACTATCCGTCTTATGTTAGCAGGAGACCCCTAAACCCTAAGGTAGTAGTAAGAGGGTGCTTTGCCATACCACATCTTATGTGGCGTCTTTGGCATCGACTTTGAAGGTACTGCATTTAGTAAATTTGCCGTTGTTTCTAAGGCTATTGGCTAAAAGGATATGGGCACATAAAAAAAGCTCATCATGGGATGTACCATGTCCAACAAGGTATGGTTTCTTTTCTCAGCTACTCCATTGTGTTGGGGTGTGCCGGGTAGAGTTTATTATGAGATAATCCCATTCTCTTTTAGATAATCTAAAAATTCAATATTTAAGTATTCTTTCCCTTGATTCGATTGAAGAGCTTTAACACTAAGTACCAATTGCTTTTCCACTTCATTTCTATACTTTTTGGACTTTTCAAAGGCTTTGGACTTGTACTTCATAAGATACATATGTCCGAATCAACTATAATCATCGGTGAAGGTGATGAAGTAAGAACAACCATTTCTCGTACTAACTTTTAGTGGGCCACAAACGTCCATATGGATCAAATTCAAAGGACTTGTGGAGCTCTTCGGTTGTCTTACAAAAGGAGCCTTGGTCATTTTTCCCTTTAAACAAGATTCATAAGTAGGAAGGTCCTCAATGCCACTAATTTTAGTGCTTTGAAGGCTGCCATCTTGCTCATCATATTCTTAGAGATATGCCCAAGTCTTGTATGCTAAATGATGGCATTTTCTTGGTTATCTAATTTTCTTTTACTTGATTGAATGTACATTAGTGAATGTTGAGATTCAAGTACGTGCAACCTGTTAATCAATATACCTTGAGCAATTAAAAAACTATTCTTCAATGCTTTCAATGTCTCATTCGATATAGAAAAATTATATCCATCATAATCAAGAATAGGAATTGATATAATGTTCTTAACAAGATTCGGTAAATAATAAACTAGATTAAGTACAATACTAGAATGCCCTAAGTATAACTTGATAACGCCTTGGACTATGGTCACAACTCTTGTTCCATTTCCTAGGTAGAGGATCATTTCTTCTCCATGCAGACTCTTTCTTCTTTCTATCCCTTGTAATGAATTACAAAGATGAGAACCACATGCAGTATCAAATACCTATGAGGAAGAATTGGTCGTTAAATGCACTGCAATAAAGTATATACCCTTTTCAACGGTAGCAAAGTAGGCTTTGCAGTTTCTCTTTCACTGCCCTTTTTCACCACAGTGGAAACAACTTGCATCGGTTTTAACCCTTTTCTTGACCCCCCCCAAAACATTTCATGGGTTGCTTCCCTTTCGAGGAAAAACTCTTCTTCTTCTTACCTCTCTTTCTTAGGCCACTAGGGCCTTTTGACTTAGAAGAAGAAGTTAGCATAAGGCGCTTACCCTTTTTCATAGTCACCTTAGCAGTTACAAGAATGTTCACCAATTCGTTAATCATAACTTCTTGCTTGGACATATTAAAGTTCATAACGAATTGGTCGAATGATGGAGGTAATGATTAGATGATCAAATCCACATAGAGGTCATTGTCTATGATCATGTCAAGTTGTCCAAGCTTTGATGAGTCCAATCATCTTGAGCCTGTGATCATGGACACTTGTCCCCTCACTCATCCTTGACTTGAAGAGCTCCCTAGATAAAGCGAACCTTTCTTGTCTAGTTTTACACAGTACAACTCTTGTAGGTGCAAGTAGACCTCTCTAGCATGTTTCATATGCTTGTGAGTCTTTTGAAGCTCGTCGGTCATAAAAGCCAACATGAGGCATCCAATTTGTAGATCATCATCTACAAATTTAATTTGTGAACCTTTCACGGTCTTCATCGGTGGCGTCATCACCCAATGTGTCCGTAGGACTTTGATCAAGGGCATAAGTCCTCTTATCAGAGTCAAGAATAATCTTAAGGTTTCTTAACCAATCATGAAAGTTTGGCCCGGTTAGCTTATTGGTTTCCAAAATGCTTGTGAGTTGATTTTTAGCCATTTTGATTTTGAAGATTTCAAAAATCTACAAGAGGTGAAAAAAGAGTATAAGCATGTGATTGAATATTGATATTAAAAACATGTTCATGGTCTTTCAAGCATGTATCTCTTTTACTATTTTATCAAATCCTTCATCCCTAGAAGAATATGGGGAATCTCATTTCATAGTGAGAATCAATATCCTAAGGACTTGCAAGTGAACCCATGAATTGTGAGACATCCACAAATAATCCAAAGGTACTCAACTTTTACTAATTGCATCTCATACATCTCTTGATGTATTTTCTCTCATTTTTCATGTAGACCCACGACTTGTGAGATATCCACATTATTAGGTATCAAGTCATACCTACCTATTAATCTTCAATTCAAGATGGGCCCATGACATCTCACGACTTGTTTGCCAATGCATGAGCACTCTCAAATCGAAGTGCATCTCATGCTAAGTACATGGTTACAGCTTTCCACTATAAGTGTGACCCATAACTCGTGAGACATCACATAAATAATGGTAGCATCGTCATGCCGCATACTATTGGTAGAAGGCATTGATTAATTGAACTCCTTTAACTTATATCCATTTTGACTTGATATTTGAAAGCACTTAGACATTCTAAGTGGAGGGTTTTTGCTTGCAAAGATCTCATCATTTTATCTTCTTATGTAGGTTCTTTATATCTTAATCATGCATCTCATGCATCAATAGGATATGGAAAGCATAAACAAGTAAATGCGCCTAGCATCCTCCTAGGTTGGGATGATCATTAGTCTAACCAAGTGGTGTACTTAGAGCCATAGGTGCACCACTCCGTTGATCTTAAGTGGGTTGATTAAATGTAGCTATTACATGAGTGTATCTCATACATTCATGGGTCTTCTTGCCTCCAATGGTCTTCTTTGCTTCTTGTAACATTTACATGAGAAGAAAAACTTTACTCCTAGTGATTCTACTCTCATAACATTTACAAAATAGAAATAAAAGAGGCATGCATGCCCCAATTTAATACAACACTTTTCAAAAATTTGAAACAATTAAAATCAATATTAAAGGCTTATGATCATCCCCATTCATTCATCATCCATTCAACACTTAAATGAACAATAAATAAATCAAGAATTGACATTTAATTCCATCAATTAAATGCTAATCAAATTAACAAATAATTGGTCAAGCAAAAACAAGCTTAACACTTATGCATCATATTTTTTCCACAATTCGAAATTAGCTTTAACAAGTTTTAAAAGCAACCAAAAGTGTTCGACCCAATTTTGAGAGCTTGCACAACACTTGCGCATCTATTGTGGTGTTGCAAAATAAGTTTGGTCTCAAAAGGAACCAAAAGAAAAGCTCAAAACCCATCCCAAACCCAACCAGGTGCTGCTGCCCGTGGCTTGCACATTGCTGGGCAGTAGCTCTCGGCCATTGCCCTGCTATGTGCTGTCATATGCCGGCAGCTCCCCTATTTTGGGGTCATGAGTGAGTCAAGCCTTTTTCGGCTCAACTTTTGTGCACCAAGAATTTTAGAACAACTTCTAAACATCAGAACACACGACATGGCTGAAATTGTTAGATTAAAACACCTTTTAAAATTGAAATATCAAATGCCCAAAGATTCTTGAAAAACAAGTTTGAGTAAGAATCATATTCTTCAAAAATCTCCAAATATATCCAATTTCATTGGATCCAAAAATGACCAAAACAACTTGAGGCCATTCATAACATGTATATCAACATATAACACCCACCAATATCAAATCAAAATTCAACATTAGGCAAATTGAATTAAAACATACCCATCACATGATTTAACATTTAAAGCACATAATAGCATGATTTAATCCATTAATCAAGGAGCTGCAAACATGATCATCCATACACTCCAACCCATCAATTGAGTATATGGTGATGTTGATCAATTCTTCACAAGAACCAATCATCAAAGCCAAGAAAAATCCAAATCCATGCATGAATATGCCTTTGATACCACTTGTAGGTGTGTATTGCACTAGGATACCAATATTTCCAAAAAAAAAAAAGATAATAAAACTGAATGTAACTAGCCCAAAGGCATCCCCAAGGATCAATACATGCATAGGAATCATATTTACAAGAGGGAAATTCCTTGGTGACAACAGAAAATTCAAGGAGCAAGAAAAACTCTCTTCAATCATTGAAAAAGCTTCTCACTGGCGCAGTAGAATCACCACAAGTTTTCCCTGGGTTAGACTTCTCCTTTTGGGCTGAAAACTTTGCTAGAATGTCATCACACCTTGAAGATACAACACTCCAAAAATCAGCCAAAACAAAATACCAAAAGGACTCCCAGAACTTTGTCCAAATTGCTGCTAGAAACTACCTCAAACAAGAGCAATATCAACCAAATGGTTGGCCTTCAATGACATAGCCCACACACCATAGCTAGGACCTAATCTCTACAGCATGGATGGAGATATTTTCAGAGAAAAAGGGGAAGAGAAGGCTTGAAAATGGAGGAGAAAAGCAAGGAGGTTGGAGAGAATAATGGGATGCTAACTATTAGAAGCCTATTATCTAAGTTTGTTAAGAGAATATTTGACACCTAGCAATTCTTCACCATCTAGCAGCCCCCTCTCCTCCTATATTTATATATAAGAGTGGAATGGTGAGTGGTCACACACCATCCTCAAGGAGAGGGTGCCAAGTGTCTATGCCAAGGTGGCCACTAACAATTAGTGTTAATGTGAATTTGAATGTCATTTGAAATTTACATTGCATCTAATCAAATGTCTTCCAAATAAACTCTAACTCCATATTAAATGAACCCTTCATTTAAAAATATTCTCAAAAATCAACTCTCCAATTTAATTAAATTAAACACTTTAATTTAATTAATAATTTTTTGACTTAACTCTTAAGTAAAAGTGCTTAACTCTTTAAGCTAGTCAAAATTAATTTAACTCTTAAATTAATTTGACCAATTGATAGCCATGTGACATCAACTAATTAACTCTTAATTAATTGATCTTAATTTAACTCTTAAATTAGATTGACTAATTTAACACTTAAATTGATCAAGTTAAAATGACTACAATTTTCGCCTCCTTCAAATTTGGTCATGAATTTTCTAACTCTTAGAAAATTCTCCTCCTCTCAATAGCTCAAACTATTGGCTTTTGTGTGTGACCCATTAGGTTTTATCATTCGTTGGACATGGGCTAACTCCTTGTGACTTATAGAATATCAAATATTCATATTAGTTTAAACTCCTTTAAATTAAGCGACTCAATTCAATTAATCTCATTAATTGAAGAATACCCAATCTCCATGGTCGATATCCATCCTCATGCCCATGGAGCCCAACTAATTATCAAAAATGAATGCTCTTGAAGAACCATTCTAGTATTACGCGTACCATGCAAATACAATCCTCCTGTCTCCTATCTCCCAAAAAAGGCCTAGGGCAAAATATTTGTCGGCTGCCTAATAACCTCAATACCGTGCTTCTATTCTCAATGTTTGATTCCTTAAGTGACCTCATCTTTGGAAACAACTTTCCAAATTGTCACATCACCTTACGCACAGATTTCTTGAAATTGATTATTATAGAATGCATAGGAGATGCGCCTACATTTACAAAAGCGAGGAGTCGGATTTCTTCTTAGATCTCACAAACCTCTGTGTCTAGTAGCTCATGTCCAATCTCAACTCGAGTGGCCCGCTAAGCGACCAAGAAAGAGTCAAAGCATAAGGACCAAACACAAGGTTACCGTGGATCCTTAGGTCAAAGGACTAATAATATGTACTTGCGTAAACTGGAGAACTTGCCATTACCAACTTGCCACTTCGGCTATCTAGTGGATTCTCTAGGCGAGCCTTCAGTGCCTTATTTTCTAACAAGCACACACTAACATGTATCTATATCTCATATGAGATTGCTCATGGAACGGAGTAACATCCAACCCTTGAATTTATGCATTGTTAATGCAAGTCTATTTGCATCTTAGATGCCTTGTCTCATGGGGTCCTATTACTTAGATGATTTAAGATCACAATTGTGTAAGACTTATTCCATGATCACCATCAAATGCGTGATCAAGTCCCATAATCTAATGTGATCTAAGGGCTTCATCTAGATGCCATTGAAGCAGATAATGAGCATAAGATGAAGATGGCCATATAATGAATATCATTCAATCAAGATTATCTTATAAGGAAACGGTTTACAAGGCCAATCTAATTGGCTTAAAGGGTACTATTCCAACACAGTATTCTAAGGTGCCAGCATTATCTTTGCGGTTGAAGATGCAAATGAGGCCTTTGAAAAAGCTGTGAAGCAGCTCGAGTTCCTATGTTACCAATTCTAACCCAAAGATAAAAAGCGCTTGACTATGCTATAGAATGAGTAGCTCGAGGATTACCCCGACATCGGACCAACCAACGAGAGTACACCTACGGGAGGGGCTGGTGCTGCTATCAACCCAATGGCAGTCCAGGTGGCAGAGGAGTTTACTTTCGTGAATGAATTTGCATTCGACATCAAGGAGGTCAAGGTTGACTCTACAGCTTTTTTTCCTTCTGTCGACCGCACCTTCCTCACAGAAGAGGCAGGTTGCTCTTGATGTATTGTTGCCATCTAGTCAGTGCCTACGCCAGTACCAGTGCCTAAGCAGAAAGTCGAAGGTCCCCCAACCGTGGTGCAAGTGAACTCTAGGGACGAGCTAGGCCGCGCTATTGATGAGGTGGCGACTGCATGAGGTGGAGAGGAGGGAACTGAGTCGAGTTAAAGTTGCTGGTTCTTACTATTTTATTCTATTTAAATATGCCTTGCGAGGTGCTCAGACCGAATTGATGTATTTTCACCATGTAATCATATAATTTGATATTTTGTTTTATAATATCAACTTGTTGCTCGTTTTTCTTTGTCGATTCACCCCCATCTTTACTATTTTCTACTCGATTTTATTTTTTATGATGATTGCATCGATAAATGAAGAAATAAAATTTTCTTCCATGTATCTAGTTGAATAGTGCAATGTTTCAATAAATGAATGAGTAATACTTAATCGGTTTAGAACCAAATTATTGGTCAATTATAAGATCGACTTCAAAAGAATTAACTGAATAGATCAAATAATTTTCATATTAGTCTAAGTCATTCAATATTAGTTTTGAGATAGTCTTTCTATTCGACAATTGGGTCAACTAAAATTTTTTGGCATACTCAAATCATCAGGCTTGAAGCCGTTGCTGAATTCGAGCCAATTTCATTGAATTGACTTCAAATTTTTGTGTTAGATTTGCATTGTAATGTGTGCATTTGTTGAGTGACTTTAATATGTGGTCAACTACATGATCGAATTTAAATGACTGTTCCATTTATTAAGCAGTTGGGTTAGTTGCCGTGATTGCTATTTGAAAATACCTTGTGGTCGACTCCAAATGATCAACTCATTTATTAAGTGGGGCTAGAAGTCATGCTTGTAGTTTGAAACTAGGATTATGGTCGACTACGAGGTCTGCCGTAAATAATTTTATTGTTTATTATTAAATAGTCGGGCTGGAAGCTGTGGCTGCTGATGAGATTAAGTAGCTGTCCAAATTTAAGTTGTCTTTATTGGCTTGGAACCAAATTACAAAACAATTGAATGGAGACCTTGGTCTTTTTACACATAGAAGTTTTTCAAGTTTCGAGGGAGCTCGTTGTCATCCATATCAGCTATTTGATAAGAGTTGTGTTTTGCTACTTTAACTTACAAGTAGAGGCCATCCCATTTTGGGTGAAGTTTGCCCATATTCTTTGAGACTTTGACTTTTTTGAGAATGAGGTCTCCCACCTCAAAGCTCCTTGGTTGAACCCCCTTGTTGTAGTGCTGGGCCATTTTCGACCTATATCTTTCCATTGTTGTATATGCTTACTAGCACAACTCATTGATTGTCTCGAGGTTGAATTTTCTTTCAGACTCATTCCTGATCGAGTTTTAGTGGATTACTCGAGCTGTATGTTGCATCAACTTTGTTGGGACGACTGCTTCCCAGCTATAGACCAGGTTGTATGGACTATGGCCTGTGGTGATTCTAGGGGTGGTTCAATATGCCTGTAGGACCTCAAGAAGGTCGTTTGCCTAACTGGCTCTGGATCTTTCAAGTCGAGTGTTGATATGATCGAGAATAGTCCTATATGTTACTTTAGTTTGTCCATTGGCTTGGGGGTTCCCAATAATATTTTCGAATTCCTAAACTCTCACACCAGTTCCTCATGCTTCTGCTTTGGAATTGCACCTCATTATCTGATACCAGAACTTTGGGCAAACTAAAATGGAAAATGATATTTTTCCATAAAAAACTTTTGATGGCCGTATCAGTTATCTTCGGGACTGCCTTTGCTTTGACCCATTTCATGAAGTATTCAACTGCAACGATCATGAATTTTCTTTGACATGTAGTTTTTGGGAAGAAACCAACTATATCTATCCCCGTCTGGTTAAATAGCCATGTGATCTGAATTGGCACTGGCATTGATGCTGGCTGGTGAGGTATGTTAGAGTAGACCTAGCAACATGGGCATTTTCTGGCGAAGTCAACTGTATCTTTAAGCAAAGTAGGCTAAAAATATCCATGTCTAATAACTTTGTGTGCCAATACTTAACCTCCATAGTGATTACCATAGATACCTGAATAGGCCTCCTTTAAGACATCTAGAGCCTGCTCTAATATCAAGTACATTAATGGTAGTGCAGAAAGGGATCTCCTATAAAGTTGACCATACTCATCGATGGCGAATTTCGCTGCTCGACCTTTGAGTCTGCACGCTTCTAGTTTATCCTCGAATACTCTCCTTTACCTTAGGTAACCTTTTATTTCATCATGCTAGAAGGGAGTTAACTCTTGGATTTTCCCGATTAGGTTTTGGTCGAGACCGCTTACAATAGGTTTGTCAGAGACTAGGAATGTAATGGTTTTATCTCTAGTTCATTTTGTCAAGCTAGCAAACTTTGACAAGGCATTTGTCCTTTCATTTTTTGATATAAAGACTTGGTTGAGCGTGAAATTTTTGAATTGTTGTCGTAACTTTTTGACCTCAGCTAGATATTCGCTCATTCTGGCCTTTTTAGCCTCAAAATTCCTTTAGAACTGCTCCACTACTAGTTGGGGATCAGTAATGGTTGCCAGCTGCTTGACTCCCCTATCGATGACCATCCTCATACCAGTAAGAAGGGCCTCGTACTCTACTTCATTATTGGTGATAATGTAGTCGAGTTTAATGGCGAAGTCATACTCCTTGACCTAAGGGGAGTGTAGGAAAATGTCTATTCCTTCTCCTCAGGAAGTTGCTAAGCCATCGATATGTAAAGTCTAGATAAGTGAATCTTAGTTGATTTCCTTATCAGGTTGAGATGCTATGCTACAATATCTACTAACACTTAGGTTTTATAGCTGTTCGGGCTGGAAAGTGATGTTGAATTCCCCTAACTCGATGGCCTACTTCGTCAACTTTCCCGACATGTCTGGTTTCAACAACACTTTCTTTAATAGCCAATTCATCAGGGTAATAATAGAATAAGATTGAAAGTAGGGCCTCAACTTCCTAGCTGCTGTGACCAAAGTGAGAGCAAACTTCTTGATCTCAAGGTAATTGTGTTGTGGGCCTGGCAATGCTTTGTATTGTAATATACTTGCTTATGAGTGTTATTCTAGTTGAGGCCAGAATAGAACTGCTAGATAACTGTGCAAGACCACTCCGACCTCAAGCTTGGTTAGCATCGGTGGTGCTAACAAATATCGCTTTAATTCAATCAAGGCCTAGTCATATTGCTTGGTCTATTGAAATTTCCTTGCAGTCCTGAGGAATTTGAAAAACGATAAGCTTTTATCCACTAGCTGAGCAATGAATCAACCCAAAGCTATGATCCTTCTAACAAGACGCTGCACGTCTCTAACTATTTGAGGTGGTGAGATGTCCAAAATTACTTGCATCTTTTGTGGGTTTGCTTCTATACCCCTCTGACTGACCATGTATCCCTAAGAATTTTCCCCCTCTCATCCCAAATGTGCATTTGTTGGGATTAAGCTTCATACTAAATGCTCCGAGTATTGAAAAGGTATAACTAATGTCGGCTAAGTAGTTTTGGTTTTTTTTGTTTTAACGATCATGTCATCGACGTAGACCTCCATGGTCCTTCTGATCTCATTTTTGGATATAAAGTTCACAAGCCTTTGGTATATTGCGTCTGCATTCTTGAGCCCAAAAGGCATAACCACAAAACATCATAAACTATTAGGGACCATAAAGAGATAGGGTCTTATCCTTGTCGTAAGGGGCCATAAAAAGTTGACAATAGCCTTGGAATATATCCATCATACTCAAAAGATCACAACCAACAGTAGAATCAACTAATAAATCTATGCAAGGCAGCGAGCAAGGCTTTTGGGACAACCTTTATTCAAATCGATAAAATTATTACACATCCTCCATTTCCCTTCATTCTTAAAGACAAGAACTACATTACAAAGCTAACTAGGATATTGGATTTCTATAATGTAGCTTGCCTCTAAGAGCTTATTGACCTCTTCATCGATAATCTGGCATCTCTTAGCATTGAAGATCCTGGTCTTCTACTTAATTGGCTTGAATGAGGGGTCCATATTTAGGTGGTGGACGATGATGCTGGGGTTGATTCCTTGGAGGTTAACAGCTTTCTGGGAAAAAATATCAATGTTCTTCCTGAGGAATTCGACCATTAAACAATCCATGCCATTTCCCAGATCCATCTTGATCTTAGTAGTCTTATCGGGATTTTCGGGCTCAAGGTCTATGGTCTTGAATTCCTTGACTGGTTCGACCCTAGTCTTATCCAGCTTTCTCTTCTTTTTCTGTTGTCCCTCTTTAGGTTCTGTGACTGAAATGCCCCTTAAATGTTTCGGTTCTGGTTGGACTTCTGTTCACTTATTTCGACCGAGATGGTGTAGCACCGCCAAGATTTCTTTATGTTACAAAGAAAGTCACTTCTCACAGTAGCTATTGGAAACTTGACCTTTATGTAGTAGATTGATACAGTGGCCCTAAAGTCGCTCAATGTCTGTCGCCCAATTATGACATTGTAAGCAAAGGGTGCATCAACCATTAGATAGTTGACCATGAGTATCCTTCATTGGGGCACTTTACCGAATGAGGTAGATAAATTTATGGATCCTTCTAGAATGATTTTGGATCCTCCAAGCCCAACCAGAGAGGTGTGCACTGACTCAAACTTAGCTTTCTCATATTCATCCTCTTCAATATCAACAAGAAGATTATGTTCGTGGAGCTGCCATTGTTAACCAGAACTTTTCTGACCTCAAAGTTAGCGATTTCAACTGACATGACAATGGGGTAATACAGTTTACTCTCAACTCCTTAGTTCTCAATGTGCAAAAGGTTAGAGTAAAAAAAAGAGATGTTTTCTGTGCAGGTAAAGAGTTGGAAAACTATTTCGACTGAGGAAGATTAAGTCAATTCCAATCTCCTCTGGTTTTATCCTCTAGCTGACTTGGAGTCTCCTCCAATTGGGCCTTCGGCAATGGTGTCAATCATGCCTCTAAGGGGTAGACGTGGATTATTGATTCGCTTCTTTCCTTTGTCTTCTTTCTTTAGGTTGACTGACCTTTTCTACATGGAGTCTGGTTAGTTTGGCCCGTCTTTTGTATGACTTTTTGATTGACAAGTTTTTTCAGTTATCCTTATCAAATAAACCTTTCGATCTTATCATGCAGATTGAAGTAATCTTTAGTGTCATGCCTTTTTTATCTGTGGAAGTAACAGTATTTTTTTGATGTCTTCATGGCCGCAATTTTAGTCAACTTCCTGGGCTTTTTGAGGAGGTTATCATGCTATCTATCATATTTCACCTTGACCTTCTTCTTGTCATTGTCTGGGTTGCTATATTTCAGTATGTTCATGTCTTCCTGGGTCATATACCTCTCAGTGAGGTTGAGTAGCTCTTCTATTGACATCGGTCTCTCTCTGACCAATGCATTGGCGCACTCTTTATGTCTAAGTCCCAAGAATAGCACATCAATAAAAAATTCTATTCAGGGACTATCGATCTTTAGCATCTCCATGTTAGATTTGGAAAAAAAATCCTGAAGAAACTCTCTCTCGTTCTACTTCACTGTATGCAAATAGTGCGGGGGAGCTTAGCTTTCCTTCGGCTGGCAAACTGATGGAGGAACTTGTCGCAAAGCTGGCTATATGAATAGGTCGATGCTGGCTCCAGCTTAATAAACCAGTAGAGTGCAATAAACTGGCTCCATGGAGCTGCATCATGTACTCGAACTAGAGCAAGTGCTCGTTAGGATGGGATGAGCCATCATATCTGGGCAGACTAAAGTCAAGTGTAGCATAAGGTTCCATGAAATAAAGAAAATAAAGTGAAGTCAAAACTTATCTACACACATCCTAAGGACCAAATCATGCTGATAATAAGGATTTGGAAGAGGATAGATACCCTGAATGCTCAAAAATCCAAGGAAAAATCAAGAGAAGCTCAAATATTTTAAAGCTGTCTATAGTTGGCGCAGTAGAATTCTGAAAACATTTTCCTTATCAAACCACATCCAATTTGGATGGAAGTTGGATAGCACCTATCCAACACCCTGAAGAATGTCTAGTAAAAATTTCACTAAAATCAGAAATCGACAAGTGCTCCAAATGTGCCTCCAACTGGACTGCTCTATAGTGGATCTCCAAAGAGCAAAGCTATCCAAATGTTTAGCCTCTACTTAAATGATCTGCACACCATAGGCTAGCTCCAATCAAACAAAGGTATGAAGAAATGATGAAGGCTGAATTTAGGAGGGAAGGTGAAGAATAGGTGTAAAAATTCAACACATGAGTGAATCACATAATTTGGAGGAAAAAAGCGAATCTAGCATCAATGCTTACATTATGGCCACCCACTCTCTATTCATAGAGGAGGGAAGGTGTGTGCTAGTTGGCATCATTCCTTCCATGAGGCGAGGCACCACCTAAGCAATGCATAGAGCATGTGAAAAGCTAATTTCACTTGCATTTAAATTTCATTTGGAGTCTTCATTTCATCTCATGAAATGTCATCCAAATAAATTCTAAATGTACCTCAAATGAACTCCTTCATTTGAATTTCCCTCCAAAATTAATTCTTCATATTAATTAAATTAACTCTTTAATTTAATTAATTGGTCTTGACTTAACTCTTTAAGGCATCTAACTTAACTCCTTAAGCTAGAAAGTGTTAACTTAACTACTTAAGTTAAATTGGCCAATTAATAGTTATAGTGTCAATTAAATTAACTTCTTAGTTTAATTGGTCTAATTTAACTCCTTAAATTATTTTGATCAATTTAACAATTAAATTAATCAAGCCAAAATGATCAAATATTAGCTAACCATTTTCCTCCATAAAATTAGTCACCAAGAATTTTTTTTGAACTTTTAGAAAATTCCCTTCATCAAATTGAACTTCCTATTGGCTTTTGTGTGTGACATATTAGGTTTTACCATTCATTGAACATCGGCTCACAACTCTTGTGATATTTAGAATATTGAAATATTCATATTAGTTTAAACTCCTATAAACTAGAAATTCAATTAAATTAATCTCCATTGATTGAATAGTTCCCAATCTCCATGGTTGATGTCCAACCTCTAACCTATGGAGCCTAACTAATTGGCTGAAATGAATATGCTCTTGGAGAACCATTCTAGCTCTACACTTGCTATGCAAATACGGTCCTTCTGTCTCCTATCTTCCGAAAGAGGCTTGGGGAAAAATATTTGATGGTTCCCTAATAGCCTTGATAACTATGTTTCTATTCCCCATGTTCGACTCCCCTTTATGACCTTATCTTTGGAAAACTCCTTTTCCAAATTGTCATACTACCTTGCGCAAGGATTTCATGGAAACGATCATAATAAAATCCATGGAGATGTACTTGTCCTTCACAATGACTCGGAGATGGATCCCAACTTGGATCTCACAAACCTCCATGCCTAAATAACTCATACCAAAGTTCAACTCGGATGATCTGCAGAGTGGTCAAGGAAGAGTCAAAGCATGAGAATTTAAACACAAGGTTACCATGGATCCTCAGGTTCAAGGACTAATTATATGCACTACCATAAGCTGGAGAACTTGCCACTATGGCTATCTAGTGGATTTTTTGGGTGGGCCTTTAGTGAGCTTGTTATCTAACAAGCACCCACTAACATGCACCCATGTCTAACATGAATTGTTTATGAAATGGAGCAATATCCAATCCCTTGAATTTATGCATCGTTAGTGCAAGTCTCTCCGAATCTTAGATGCCTTACCGTATAAGATTCTACGACTTGGAATATTTTAAGATCACGACCATGTAAGACTTGTTTCATGATCACCACCCAGTGTGTGACCAAGTCCTGTAGTCTTGTGTGATCTAAGGGCTTCAACCAAATGCTGAAGTAAACTAAACATAAGATGAAGATGGTCATTGAAATATGAAAATCATTCAATCAAGGTTGTATCACAAGTGAAATAGTTTACATACCAATATAATTGGTTGTGGGGCACTATTCCAATTGGTCGAAATCTTGATGTTGACGACTATACGCTTATATCTCTTGAATAGACTATGATTTTGGCTTGCAAGTGAAGTCGATGGTGGCTATTATACTGAGGATACCTTTCTGTGTTCCTCCTAGAAATCTCCTTGAGGTACTTGTTCAGCTGCTGCACTGGATGTCACACTTCTTCCTATTCTTCGCGATCAGCCTTAGATAAATTTCTATTCGATTGAGGTCTTTGTCACTCAACCCTATCGCGCTATTAGTCTCGAGCGAGGTGATCCACAGATTTAGCTACTTCTTTATGAGGGTTTGGCCGGTTTCTTCCCGTGGGAACTAACCTGGGCTATCCTTACATTAAATACAGGGTGTCTTATCTCCTGTTTGCCCTTGTCTTCATTCTAGGGCCTCTCATCACGTTGTGAAGGCTAGGGAGTGGCCATAGTGGTTGGCCTGGGCAAGTTGTTGTGCTTGTTGAGGGCAGCTGACAATTAGGCTAAAATTTGAGCTGATATATGCTCTATGATCAATTACAAAAGCAGTGGCATGGTCTAAGTTACCACTTGTTTTGGATAAGAACTGGGTTCTACCATGTCTGGTTCCTGTTGGGGTCGAGAAGGTGGGGTTGGAGATCTTTTGCTCTCCTCTCACTGAAATGGATCATCTTGTGTTTACCATTTTTTTCTCAGTTGCGGACTCTAGGAACCCACAGACAATGCCAAATAATGATGGCAGGATATGCTTGGTGATATACTAGGCTCAGGCCCAATGTAGTCGACCAGAAAAGAAGGGTGAATAATGTCCAAGTGTAGTCGGGTCGAGTCCTGCAACTAACAACACATGCTAGGCTAGTCAAGATGCCCTCGGCTAAAGCAGTCCGGCGCTTACGTTAGTACTTAATCTACCGAAAGATAGAGTGGCAGAATGAGGACTTTTGTGATAATGAACATACATTGCTGAGGGATGGCAATAGGGTATTTACAGGCTCTCTTAAGTGGTTGATATGTCAATGATGCCCTTGCTTATATAGGGATGACCTTTGTCTTTATCTGAGATCTTTAAGTTTTCTTCCTTCTGTGTACCTTTCTAGGTGGCGCTTCATCCTACTCTTTAAGATATGGCAGTATAAAGGAGGTGCACACCACTATGGTTCGACAGAACGGTGGTATAGGAGTGGCTACATATCATTAATATGGAGGCACGCCGCCTGTCAGAGCATTTAATACAGTAGAGAGGTGGTTGTGGCGCATTGCAACTGTGAGCGGTAGCATAGAGCTGCTCTAAACTGCTCTGATCGACCTCTTTCGGTCAAGATGTATCCTTGTCTGCGAGTTATTTGTGCACACTTTGGTTGAGACGATGGAACTTTGTTGGACTTATATGTTTCCTGGTTGAGGGCTGAATAGTCATTCTCGAGCTGATCGACCACACTCTAGTCGACCAGGTTAGGTGTCGATACTTGTGCTGGCAGAATGACCCAATGAGGGCTTGGTCCTAGTCGATCACTTGGTCGGTTATTAATAGGCTGGGCCTGATACTAACTGGGTTGTCCCATATCATATCTTTTGCCTGGTCGAATATTAGTGGAGCTGTTGGGCTATCCTATGTCATGAGTCAGGTTGGGCTATCCCATATCAATAGAGATTTTTTATTTTTTTACAATTAAATGTCTACTCAATCAAGCGATATTGTGTTTGAATAATATAAATATTTTAGTATATATATAGCTTGTTTATTTTTTTTCCAATAAAAGGCTACTCAATCTAGCGATAGTGTGTTAAATCTATAAAATTATTTGAGAGAGGAGATAAAATTTTTCATTATAATTTTTCATGTGTTGTCAATATCAATTGTCAGTCGTACAGAATGTTGGAAGGCAAGTTGTCATCAGTTAACTTCAGTCAAGTAGGTACGAGGCTACCCGACCATAGAAAGACTCTTTCAGGTGATTGATGTCAAATCATAAGTCGTAATATACCATTTTCACTAATATAACCCTAAAAGCCGTAAAGACAAGGTACTTCAATCAACTCATTTATCTAAATGAGAAATTCCATTAGAAAGTACTCTAAGGTAAAAGGGGTTGATTGTGGGGGATTTTAGGCGTGTCATGCCAACATTCTCCTGGTTCCTAGATAGTCATTCTTGGGCCCACTGTGGCGATCCAGTCACATGGTGAAATTGGGCATTTGCTCATATAATCTTACTGATGAGGGGTTTCTTTCCTTCTGTTTTAAGATAAAAACATGATGGAACTATAGATGTGCATTTTTTTTGTTAGACCCATCACTTTCAAAATGGATTAATGTCAAAATACCTATTTTTTGAAAAGAAAATATTAGGAAATTTGGTTTTCAATGAATCAGCGCATTCTTATTTCGTCCAGAAAATTTTAAATCCAAATGGAATTACTTTATCAACTTTAAACTTCATTTTTCTTGGATGTATAGCTTAGGTGTTGGGAAGTTGGTCTACCTCTGACTGTTTGTTTTCACTACTAATTATTTTGCACTACTGGAAATATTTGCATAGTTGGTAGCTTGTTCACTTACTAATATCATAAAATCAGGCAAGAAAGTTGCACGGTAGCCTTCTTTAATTAGGATATTGTAGGTGATGCCATTATTTCTTATGGGAAAAATGCACTTTTAGTCCATTAACTATGGCTATCTGCAGAAAAAGGACATTATAAATTTGCGTTATTTTATTTGGTCCACTTTGGTGACCAATTTCACAAATGTAGTACACATTGTCGTGATTTCAAGAGAAATCGTCTGAAATTATAGAAAATCTTGCCGAAGAATGCTATGTGCTCCTTAAGTGATGAATAATTTGGGTGTTCTGCGATACTTGGCAATTTTTTTCACGCCATTTGCTTATGTGTGCATACCTTGCCCATGTAGACTGGTCACATGGCATTAAATCCCATGTCAACATCCTAGTGGCAGACCTAAGCTACGTTACCCACCCATTCCTCTAAATTTTAGAAAAGAAAATTGTTAAAAATTCAAAATTGAAAAATGTGAAATAGGGAGCAAAAAAAAAAAAAATAAGAAAACACATCTGACAACATAGAAAAATCCTAAGAACCTATCTTTGAAAATCCCTAAGTCTTCTCCCATTCTCAAACCCATAGAAAAACCCTAGCGTGAAAGCTGTGAAAGTGTAGCCAGGTAGAAGAAAGATTTTGGTAAAGAAGCATGGCTTTTAAGCGCACGCAGAGACACGTGGATTTACCCCTTCTTCATACGGTCAGTTTATGGTTCTCTTTAGAAGTGTTATGCTTTTAATGTTGAAAAATGTTTAGTTTGCTATCGTTTTTGTAGAATGTCGCTAATATGTTAAAGAAAATAATCTTCTTCATGTTCCCATTAAAAAGGTACATCTATGGAATCTTGCAATGTATTTTTATGTTTTTGGTCCCTCTCCAGTTATTTGTTTATTTAACTTGCTCCTGTTTTCTACTATTTTGGGATCAAGCAGTGCATTGACTTTTTACCCCTTCCTTACATACAGGCTGAAGATTGTAGTTTAGTAAAGGTAAGTTTAAATTGGTTCCTAAAGCCAAGTACATTAGGGGCTGTATTGTGAAATTTGATTATGCCCGTGAACATGAAATGACCTTGAAGATACTTGATATGTTTTCTGATAGATTAGAGTTGGAGAAATAAAAGAGATGTTAGGTAAAACTTAACGATGGGTTTAAACTATTGATTGATGACAGTGAATTTAATAACATATGCGTGAGCCATGTTAAAGCCAATAATAGAGAGGTCTACATATATGTTGGTTGTGTTGTAGCAGAAAGTGCCTCTGTTAGCAACCAAGAGCCTTCTAATTCAGTAGATGCAACTCCTACAAATGATTATCATATGGTAGAAAATGATAACATGAGTGACAAACTTATTTGCTTAAGTCCAGATAGGGATAGTGATCATGATGATATAGGAGAAGAAAATAGTGGTGATATAAACATACCTTCCCAATATGTGATTGATTCTGAAAGTTTTGCCACAGAAGCATCTGAAGATGAATCTCCCTCAAAATCCTAGAATCATAACACAAAAAATGAATCCTCTCATAATAAAGCCTCTTAGAATGAATCCTCTCACAATAAAGCCTCTTAGAATGAATCCTCTTCAAATGTAGCCTCTCAAAATCAATCCTCTCAAAGTAAAGCCTCTCAGAATAAATCCTCTGTAAATGCATCCTCTGAAAATAAATCCTTTTAGAGGGATACTCAAGTGGCTGATCTACATTTTCCACATTTACATACTCAAAATTGATGAAGCATTAGGCAGTTTCTTTGATGATTTGTGCATGGATGAGGACAATGTTGATCTAGATTGGAAGGAGTTTGATAAGTTAGATGATAACTTAGATGATGAGACAGAGGAGTCAGAGTATAAAAATGAGGATGAGAGTGGGAATTTGAGTATAGATGATATTCTCTTTGAAGAAAATGTAGATGCAGATGTTGAATGGGTAAGAGATACAGCTGAGAGGGTGAGTGGTGAAGAAACAATCGGCATTAGGATGCACAACAATTCAAAATTAAAACACCAAATCCAATGCCAATAGGTCATCGGTCATCCCGGCGTCATACCATGAAGTATATTCAGAATTAGAAGAAGATACTTACGTTTAGAAGCAAGATCCAAGGAAGAAAACCAAATCTCCAAGTGTTGGCAGATTCGCGACAGGATCTGGCGCAGCGGATTCAGATCCAAATTTGACCAACAAAAACTCTCAATAAATTAGAACAAAAAATCTGGGAGATGCCTAACACCTTAGGAAATCTTCAGTAGAAAATTTGGATCAAAAATCACATCACAGAGTCCAGAAAATATTCTCAAAGTCAGACGATCAGCAGGAAACTGTGAAATAGCGATCTCACGCGAAATCGTCTCCAACGTTGATCCACACAATAAAGATGAGATCCTAAATCTCCAGATCCTAATTTGGATTAGATCTGAATATGACGATGGAGTATGATTGGTTTTTGGAGAGTTTTGGTAGGGAAGAAAAGGAAGAATTCAACACATGAATATCTTGCCTAGAAAGGTTTTTGGAGGGAAAGCATCTAGAATTCGATTTTCTAATGCTGAAAATTACTCTAAAATTCATCCAGCTCTATATCTATATATAGAGTGTGTGAGGTGTGATGCCACCTTGGCATCACACCTCCCACGAGGATGTGGGGACCGAAACATAAACTTGAGACCTTGCACAACACTTGTACATGAGTCATGTGTGATGCAAAAGACTTTTGAGCAACAAAGGAACATTTTGCAAGCTCAAAAATCGCCCCCAAGGCAACACCATGCAGCTGCCGGCCAGGCTAGGCGCACGCCCAGGCAGCGTGCGCGCACCGCGTGCGCACGCTGGCTAGGCAGCTCCCGGCCACGGCTGGCCGCTGCTGGCTGTTCGCCTCTAGGGGGCAATTCAAGCCCCAAAAGTTCAACTTTTATACACCAATAAATCTAACATATTAACTCACATTTCTGTCCATTTTTCAGATTCAAAACTGCTTCTAAAACTGAAAAATAAGGTGCTCAATCATGCTTAAAAAAAAAAACTAGTCCAAGTAAGAATCATATTCTTCAAAAAACTCCAATCCAATTGGATCCAAAAAACACTTTCAGTCATTCATAAACATGCTATATCAACATATAACATCAATTAATGCCAAATCAAAAGTCAACATTAACAAGTATGAATTAAAACATGCTAGTTATACGAATCAACAATTAAATCACATAATAACATGCTTTCAACTCATCCAGGATAAGAACCACAAGCATCTTCAATCCACAGACTCCAATTCATCAATCAATCAAGTATGTGGTGAATTCCATCAGATCATCACATGATCTAATTGTCCACAAAAAATCCAAATAAGTGCATGATATTAGCTCCGATACCACTTGAAGGAACAATCGGAATTAGGATGCACAATAATTCAAAATTAAAACACCAAATATAATGCCAATCGGTCATCCCAGGGTCATACCATGAATTATATTCAGAATTAGAAGAAGATACTTACCTTTAGAAGCAAGATCCACGGAAGAAAACCAAATCTCCAAGTGTTGGCAGATTCGCGACTGGATCTGGCGCAGCGGATTCAGATCCGAATTTGACCAACCAAAACTCTCAATCAATTCGAAAAATAAAATCTGTGAGATTCCTAACACCTTAGGCAATCTTCATTAGAAAATTTGGATCAAAAATCTCATCACAGCTTCCAGAAAAAATTCGCAAAGTCGGACGATCTGTAGGAAACTGTGAAATAGCGATCTCACGTGAAATCGCCTCCAACGTTGATCCACACACCAAAGATGAGATCCTAAATATCCAGATCCTAATTTGTATTAGATCTGAAGATGGAGATGGAGTATGATCAGTTTTTGGAGAGTTTTGGTAGGGAAGAAAAGGAAGAATTCAACACATGAATATCTTGCCTAAAAAGGTTTTTGGAGGGAAAGCATTTAGAATTTGATTTTCTAATGCTGAAAATTACTCTAAAATTCATCCAGCTCTATATCTATATATAGAGTGTGTGAGGTGTGATGCCACCTTGGCATCACACCTCCCATGAGGATGTGGAGACCGAAAATTAGTTGTGTGCAAGTTGGGCATTTTAAATTTAAATTGAATTTGAATTTCATCTTGCCAACTTGCCAACTTGGAATCTTATTCCAAATTAATTCAAATCCAATTTGAATTTTCCCTCTTAAAATCCTTGTTCTTCCATTAATTACATTAATCTAATTAATTTAATTAATTAACCTTGACTTAACAATTAAGTCAAGTAAACTTAACTCTTTAAGTTTACTTTAGTCAACTTAACCCCTTAAGTTAACGTTGATCAATTGATGATCAATGTGGCACCAAATAATTAAATCTTTAATTATTTGCCAAATTTAACTCCTTAAATTAATTGATTAATTTAACACTTAAATTATTCAACCTAAATTTGATCTTCAAAAGTCTCCCAAAAATCAGCCATGGAAAAAGGTTATCTTTCCAACACTTAGAAAAATTTCTGCTTCAATTAGGAAGGTCTTTTGGCTTTTGTGTGTGACTCATTGGATTTTACCATTCATTGGACATAGGCTCACAACCCGTTGTGACTTTTGAATATTTAATATTCATTCTAGTTTAAAACTCCTTTTAAACTAGTCGACTCGATTCAATCGATCTCATCAATTGAAGAGTACCTAATCTCTATGGTTGGTGTCCAACCTCAAGCCCATGGAGCCTAATTAATTGGTCCAAATGAATGTCTATATGAGAACTGTTTAAAGCTGTACATGTTCTGTGCAAATACGTTCCTTCCATCTCCTATCTCCCGAAAGAGGCCTAGGGCAAGATATTTGTTGGCTGTCTAATAGCCTCGATTCTATGCTTCTATTCTAAATGTCCGATTCCTTTGTATGACCTCAACTTTGGAAAACTCATTTCCCAAATTGTCATACCACCTTGCGCAAGGATTTCTTGAAATCGATCATTATAGAATGCATAGGAGATGTACTCGCCCTTCACAAAAGCGAGGAGTCGGATTCCCTCTTGGATCTCACAAACCTCTATGCCAAGTAGCTCACACCCAATCTCACCTCGAACGGCCTGCTAAGTGACCAAGGATGAGTCAAAGCATGAGGACCAGACACAAGGTTACCATGGATCCTCAAGTCAAAGGACTAATAATATGCACTAGCGTAAGCAGGAGAACTAACCACTACCGACTTGCCACTATGACTACCTAGTGGAGTCTCCGGTGGGTCTTCAGTCCCTTGTTTTCTAACAAGCACCCACTAACACGCACCCGTATCACATACGGTTGCTCATGGAACGGAGCAATATCCAACCCCTTGGATTTATGCATCGTTAGTGCAAGTCTATTCGGATCTTAGATGTCTTGTCTCTGAAGATCCTATGACTTTGAATGTTTTAAGATCACAACCGTGTAAGACTTATTCCATGGTCACCACCTAGTGCGTGACCAAGTCTCGTAGTCTTAAGTTATCTAAGGACTTCATCCAAATGCCAGTGAAGTAATATGTTGCATGAGATGAATGTGGCCATATACAAGATATCATTCAATCAAGATTGTTTTTACAAGAAAATGGCTTTACAAGGCTAAATCTATTGGCATGCCACGCACTATTTCTAACAATCTCTCACTTGCTCTAAAGCCATTGCCCTACGGCCTTGAGACCCATCTTCTCAAGATGTCTTTCAAAGACTTTTTGTCCTAGGGGCTTAGTCAGTGGATCTGCTATATTCTCTTCTGAGGCAACTCTCTCCACTCGGACGTCGCCTCTATCAATGATCTCTCGGATCAAATGATATCGCCTCAATATGTGCTTGGATCGCTGATGAGATCTTGGCTCCTTAGCTTGTGCTACCACCCTGGTGTTATCACAAAAGAAACAACTGGCTCAGCTATGCTAGGCACTACATTCAACTCTTGGATTAAGTTTTTCATCCAAACACCTTCCTTTGCAGCTTCAGAAGCTGCAATATATTATGTCTCTGTGGTCGAGTCGGTCGTGGTGTCTTGTTTGGAACTTTTCCAACTTACCGCGCTGCCATTGAGGCAAAATATGAATCCAGAAGTGGATTTGAGGTCATCTACATCGGATTGGAAACTTGAATCCAAAAACAACAAAGCCAAACGATTTGACTGTTTTGTCAAAACACAAATTCCAACTTCGAGACGCTTGTTTAAGCCCATAGATGGACCTTTGGAGTTTGCAAACCATTTGCTCACTCCCTTTGGGTGTGAAACCTTGCGGTTGCTCCATGTAAATTTCCTCTTCAATGTTGCCATTGAGAAAAGCAGTTTTCACATCCATTTTCCATATCTGATAGTCGTAATATGCGGCTATGGCAAGTAGAATCTGAATGGACTTAGGCATTGCGATCGGTGAAAAGATTTCCTCGAAGTCAATACTGGGTCTCTGAGTATAACCTTTAGCCACTAGTCGCGCCTTAAAAGTTGTTACTTCTCCATCTACTCCAAGCTTTCGCTTATAGATCCATTTACAACCAACGGAAACCATTCCCTTTGGTGGATCTACCAAAGTCCATACTTTGTTTGAGTACATGGAGTCCATTTTGAATCTCATGGCTTCAAGCCAGTGTCCCGAATCTAAGTCCAACATAGCTTCCTCATAGGTCCTCGGATCACTATCTGACTGTCCCGTTTCATGAAGAAATCCAAACCTTTCGGGTTTCTTCTTGACCAAATCTGACCTTCTCAGAGTTTGTGCATCAAGCTTTTGTGATTCAATTGTTTCCACCGCCTGTGGGATTTGTTGATCGTTTTGAACTTCATCAAGTTCTATAACAATGCCATTTCTATCCAGTAGAAATTGCTTTTCTAGAAAGTAGGCATTCCTCGAGACAAACACATTTTGTTCCAAGGGATCATAAAAGTAATAACCCATAGACTCTCTTGGGTATCCTACAAACTTGCACAAGATGGATCTACTATCCAACTTATCTCCTACTGTCTGTCTTACGTAGGCGGGAGATCCCCAAACCTTTAAATAATGGTAAGAAGGTACTTTGCCATGCCATATCTCATATGGTGTTTTTGGGACCGACTTTGAAGGTACTAGGTTTAGTAACTTCGCTGCCGTTTCTAAGGCGTATCCCCAAAAGGATATTGGTACATCGGAGAAGCTCATCATGGAACACACTATGTCTAACAATGTGCGGTTTCTCCTCTCGGCTACTCCATTGAGTTGGGGTGTGCTGGGTGGAGTCCATTGTGAGAGAATCCCATTCTCTTTTAGATAATCTAAGAATTCGGTGCTTAAGTATTCTCCTCCTCGATCCGATCGTAGAGTTTTAATACTTAGCCCCAATTGCTTTTCTACTTCATTCCTATACTCTTTGAACTTTTCAAAGGCTTCCGATTTGTACTTCATAAAGTGTCCGAATCGACTATGATCGTATGTAAAGGTGATGAAGTAAGAATAGCCTCATCTCCCACTAACTCTTAGCGGTCCACAAACATCTGTATGGATCAAATCCAAAAGATTTGTGGAGCACTCCGATTATCCTACAAATGGAGCTTTGGTCATTTTTCCTTTTAAGAAAGATTCATAAGTTGGAAGTTCCTCAATGCCACTAACATTTAGTGCTTTGAGAGCTTCTAACTTGCTCATCCTATTTTTGGATATATGGCCAAGTCTTGCATGCCAAAGCATGGCATTTTCTTGGATATCTTGCTTTTTTTTGTTTGTTTGAATGCGCATTAGTGAAGGTTGAGAATCAAGTATGTACAATCCGTTAGTCAATGTACCTTCTGCAACAAAAGAATCATTCTTTGATGCCAACAATTTCCCATTCGATATTGAAAAATCAAATCCTTCGTTATTTAGAACGGGAATTGAAATAATATTTTTGACAAGATTCGATACATAGAAAATAGGATCAAGTACAATGCTTTTATTCCCTAAATCTAGCTTGATTATTCCTTGGAATGTGGCAGCAACAGTTGCTCCATTTCCTAGATGGAGGATCATATCCCCTTCACGAAGACTCCTTCTTCTTTCCATCCCCTGAAATGAGTTACAGAGGTGAGAACCGCATACGGTATCGAATACCCATGTGGAAGAATTTGTCATTAAATGCACTTCAATGAAAAATATACCCTTCTCAAGAGTAGCAAGGTAAGCTTTACAATTTCTCCTCCAATGACCCTTTTCACCACAGTGGAAACAATTTGCATCAGTCTTAGCCTTTTTCTTGGCTCTCCCGGAACGTTTCTTGGGTTGCTTCCCTTTAGAGGAAGAACTTTTCTTCTTTTTTCCTCCCTTCTTGGGGCCTTTAGGGCCCGTCGACCTAGAGGTAGAAGCAAGCATAAGAGGTTTTTCCTTTTTCAACGTGGCCTCTGTAGTCACAAGTATGTTTACCAGTTCGTTAATCATAACTTCTTGCTTGGACATATTGAAGTTCATAACAAACTGGTCGAACGATGGTGGCAGTGACTGTAAGATTAAATCTATGTAAAGGTCATTGTCCATGATCACATTGAGTCGTCCAAGCTTCTCAATAAGACTAATCATTTTGGGACCGTGATCATGGACATTGGAGCCTCACTCATCCGTGATCTAAAGAGTTCCTTAGAGAGCGCGAACCTTTCGTGCCTTGTTTGCACACCATACAACTCTTGCAGGTGCTTATAGATTTCACAAGCATGCTTCATATGCTCATGAGTCTTTTGGAGCTCATTAGTCATGGATGCCATCATGAGGCATCGAACTTGTAGATCATCATCTACAAATCGCGCGAACCATTCGCGGTCCTCATTAGATGCGTCATCACCCAATGTGTCCACGGGACATTGATCTAGGACATAAGTCCTCTTATCAGAGTCAAGAATTATTTTAAGGTTCCTAAGCTAGTCTTGGAAGTTAAGCCCGGTTAGTTTATTGGTTTCCAAAATGCTTGAGAGTGGATTTTTGGCCATTTGAGTTGAAGATTTCGAAAATCTACAAGAGGCGAAAAAATGAGTATAAGCATGTGATTGAATTTGATATAGAAAACATGTTTTATGGTCTTTCAAGTATGTTTTTCTCCTACTATTTTATCAAATACTTTACCCCAAAAAGCATTCGGGAAATCATATTTCCTAGTGAGAATCAAGATCCCAAGGACTTGCAAATAGACCCCCGTGACCGGATGTATATCTACTAGCAATCCAAAGGTAAGCAACTTTTGCTAATTGCATCTTATACAATTCTTGATATATTTTGCCTCACCATTTCATGTAGATCCCTATAATAGGACGACCTCTACATTACTTGGCGTTAAGTCAAACCTACCAATCATTCTTTGATTCAAGACGGGCACCACATCATCCCCCATGACCGAGTGTATAATGTGTGGGCGTTCTTAATTCAAAGATGCATCGTATGCTCAATATATGGTCATTGCTTTCCACTTAAGTGTAACCCCCGTGACTAGATGTATATCACACAAAAATGGTAGCATGATCATGCCATATACTATTGGTAGAAGGCTTGGATTAATTAAAACTCCTTTTAATTTGAAATCCATTTTGACTTAATATTTGAAAACTTAGACTTTCCAAGTGGGGGGATTTTAGCTTGTAAAGATCTCATCATTTTATCTTCTTATTTAGGTTCTCTATATCTTAGTCTTGCATCGCATACAATAATAGGATATGGAAAGCATAAATAAGTAAATGCGCCTAGCATACATCTAGGGTGGGATGACCATGAGCCTTAACCAAGTGATGCACTTAGAGCCATAGGTGCATCACTTAGTTGATTTTAAGTGGGTTGATTAAATCTAGCTATTACATGATTGTATCCCATACATTCATGGGCCTTCAAAAAGTCTTCATGCCTCCAATGGACTCCTTTGCTCCTTGTAACATTTACATGAGAAAGAAATCCTCACTCTTAGTGATTTTACTCTCATAACAATTACAAGATGAATGTAAGAGGCATACAAGCCATAATTTAATACAACCGTTTTTCAACAACTTGAAAATAAATAAAATCAATATTAAAGGCTCATGATCATTCTTCTCATTCATTCATCATCCATTCAACAATTAAATGAACAATAAATAAACTAGAATTAACAATTAATTCTATCAATTAAATGCTCATCCCATAAACAAATAATTGGTTATGCATAACAATAATGCAACTAACTTGGAGGTTAACTTTAACTAACTTTAAGAAGCACTTAAAAATGTCAAACATAAACTTGAGACCTTGCACAACACTTGTACATGAGTCATGTGTGATGCAAAAGACTTTTGAGCAACAAAGGAACATTTTGCAAGCTCAAAAATCGCCCCCAAGGCAACACCATGCAGCTGCCGGCCAGGCTAGGTGCACGCCCAGGCAGCGTGCGCGCACCGCGTGCGCACGCTGGCTAGGCAGCTCCCGGCCACGGCTGGCCGCTGCTGGCTGTTCGCCTCTAGGGGGCAATTCAAGCCCCAAAAGTTCAACTTTTATACACCAATAAATCTAACATATTAACTCACATTTCTGTCCATTTTTCAGATTCAAAACTGCTTCTAAAACTGAAAAATAAGGTGCTCAATCATGCTTAAAAAAAAAAACTAGTCCAAGTAAGAATCATATTCTTCAAAAAACTCCAATCCAATTGGATCCAAAAATGACCAAAACACTTTCAGTCATTCATAAACATGCTATATCAACATATAACATCAATTAATGCCAAATCAAAAGTCAACATTAACAAGTATGAATTAAAACATGCTAGTTATACGAATCAACAATTAAATCACATAATAACATGCTTTCAACTCATCCAGGATAAGAACCACAAGCATCTTCAATCCACAGACTCCAATTCATCAATCAATCAAGTATGTGGTGAATTCAATCAGATCATCACATGATCTAATTGTCCACAAAAAATCCAAATAAGTGCATGATATTAGCTCCGATACCACTTGAAGGAACAATCGGAATTAGGATGCACAATAATTCAAAATTAAAACACCAAATATAATGCCAATCGGTCATCCCAGGGTCATACCATGAATTATATTCAGAATTAGAAGAAGATACTTACCTTTAGAAGCAAGATCCACGGAAGAAAACCAAATCTCCAAGTGTTGGCAGATTCGCGACTGGATCTGGCGCAGCGGATTCAGATCCGAATTTGACCAACCAAAACTCTCAATCAATTCGAAAAATAAAATCTGTGAGATTCCTAACACCTTAGGCAATCTTCATTAGAAAATTTGGATCAAAAATCTCATCACAGCTTCCAGAAAAAATTCGCAAGGTCGGACGATCTGCAGGAAACTGTGAAATAGCGATCTCATGTGAAATCGCCTCCAACGTTGATCCACACACCAAAGATGAGATCCTAAATATCCAGATCCTAATTTGTATTAGATCTGAAGATGGAGATGGAGTATGATCAGTTTTTGGAGAGTTTTGGTAGGGAAGAAAAGGAAGAATTCAACACATGAATATCTTGCCTAAAAAGGTTTTTGGAGGGAAAGCATTTAGAATTTGATTTTCTAATACTGAAAATTACTCTAAAATTCATCCAGCTCTATATCTATATATAGAGTGTGTGAGGTGTGATTCCACCTTGGCATCACACCTCCCATGAGGATGTGGAGACCGAAAATTAGTTGTGTGCAAGTTGGGCATTTTAAATTTAAATTGAATTTGAATTTCATCTTGCCAACTTGCCAACTTGGAATCTTATTCCAAATTAATTCAAATCCAATTTGAATTTTTCCTCTTAAAATCCTTGTTCTTCCATTAATTACATTAATCTAATTAATTTAATTAATTAACCTTGACTTAACAATTAAGTCAAGTAAACTTAACTCTTTAAGTTTACTTTAGTCAACTTAACCCCTTAAGTTAACGTTGATCAATTGATGATCAATGTGGCACCAAATAATTAAATCTTTAATTATTTGCCAAATTTAACTCCTTAAATTAATTGATTAATTTAACACTTAAATTATTCAACCTAAATTTGATCTTCAAAAGTCTCCCAAAAATCAGCCATGGAAAAAGGTTATCTTTCCAACACTTAGAAAAATTTCTGCTTCAATTAGGAAGGTCTTTTGGCTTTTGTGTGTGACTTATTGGATTTTACCATTCATTGGACATAGGCTCACAACCCGTTATGACTTTTGAATATTTAATATTCATTCTAGTTTAAAACTCCTTTTAAACTAGTCGACTCGATTCAATCGATCTCATCAATTGAAGAGTACCTAATCTCTATGGTTGGTGTCCAACCTCAAGCCCATGGAGCCTAATTAATTGGTCCAAATGAATGTCTATATGAGAACTGTTTAAAGCTGTACATGTTCTGTGCAAATACGTTCCTTCCATCTCCTATTTCCCGAAAGAGGCCTAGGGCAAGATATTTGTTGGCTGTCTAATAGCCTCGATTCTATGCTTCTATTCTAAATGTCCGATTCCTTTGTATGACCTCAACTTTGGAAAACTCATTTCCCAAATTGTCATACCACCTTGCGCAAGGATTTCTTGAAATCGATCATTATAGAATGCATAGGAGATGTACTCGCCCTTCACAAAAGCGAGGAGTCGGATTCCCTCTTGGATCTCACAAACCTCTATGCCAAGTAGCTCACACCCAATCTCACCTCGAACGGCCTGCTAAGTGACCAAGGATGAGTCAAAGCATGAGGACCAGACACAAGGTTACCATGGATCCTCAAGTCAAAGGACTAATAATATGCACTAGCGTAAGCAGGAGAACTAACCACTACCGACTTGCCACTATGACTACCTAGTGGAGTCTCCGGTGGGTCTTCAGTCCCTTGTTTTCTAACAAGCACCCACTAACACGCACCCGTATCACATACGGTTGCTCATGGAACGGAGCAATATCCAACCCCTTGGATTTATGCATCATTAGTGCAAGTCTATTCGGATCTTAGATGTCTTGTCTCTGAAGATCCTATGACTTTGAATGTTTTAAGATCACAACCGTGTAAGATCCACTGTATTATTTAGATCCATGTTCAATTTTGAATGTTATAAAAATGTATACGAACTAGCAATTTTGGGAATTAATAGCCAAGATCTATGGGGTGAAACACTTTTTATTCCTCTTTTGCCAGCAAACTTTTGGAAAAAAAGAAAACAAGGGAAGCTTGTTAGAGTTAGAAGAAGAGACAAAAATGAGGCGATTGGGAAAGGGAAAAAAAGAAGTAGAGGGAGATCCAAAGATGAAGGGACAATGAAAGTAAAAAGGAGGCTGACCATTATTAGGTGTGGTCATTGTAAAAGTGAAGGCACAACTCCTAAACATGCCCTATTGGAGAAAGAGCAAGCTTTGTATCTGCCAGACATGTATTCATACATGTTTGAACATTAAAATGTCTTCAATTTATTGATTTTGTGGCTATATTTAACTTGTATTTTCAATGATATTCTTGCATTATTATTATAGCTTTGGAGGAGGAAACATGCAAGACGTAGGAGCAATTCAGGTCCAGCTATACAAGAGGCTGAGGTTCTTATTTATGTTATATGTGAAAAATTGAAGTTTATATTATGAAACATCAAATGATCATGCTATCTATGGCTTTTACAGATGGTGCAAAGACAAGATGAGGACATTAATGCAATGAATTTAGGCACTCAACCAGTAAGATCAGCTAGGAAAACTGCAAAGTTTGCATTTGTAATTCTCTTTTTTTTTTGGCTTTTTCACAAATTTAGTGCTTTGCTTGCCTGTTTAAGTATATGACTTTAATTTGATGAAATTCACAGGTTAGGAAAAATGCTAATAAATCTAGGTCTAGTAGCGATTCATTTGAGTTAGGTTCACCGGCGGCAAATGCAAGGAAAAGGTTTAAGGTACAAATATTTTGTTACTGTTGTGTACCTTTACCAATTAATATGGTTTTAGTCCTAACACACCATTTATGGGTGAATTAACAGGATATGAGGAAAGCAGCTCAATCTAAGAGTAACAATGCTCAGAAAAAAAATAGAAAGAAATGTGGCCATTCCTCAGAAGACCCAGCCAATGTTCCTGAACTTAGTATGTATCAACAATTGCAACTATCACAGAATGATGGAAGCCAGCCATCTCAAGCAATTTTAACCCAGGCATCCACAGTAGGAAGGAAGAAATGTGTTACATTGAGCAACTTGAATAGTGCCATGGATAACCCCAATGGGAAGAAGAAGAAGATTGTAAAGAAGAAGACAAACTGAAAAAGAAAAGTCATTTTTTTTGTATGTAAAGAAAGCAATTTTTTGATATTGAAACGTGTGATGACAAGTTGGAGCTTTATTGACAACTTTACTCAACTTTTTGATTTTTGTGAATGAAACAATGTTAAACTTGCTTTTGACAAAACAATGTATTTATAGTCAGGCTTCCTTTGTGATGTGAATGAAATAATGTTAAACTTGTTTTTTGACAAAATGATGTATTTATAGTCAGTCTTCTTTTGTGATTAATAGATAAATCGGCTCTATTTTGTTCATATTGTGATTGATTGAATTGGTGTTTGCTTGATTTGATAGTAGTTTGTATAGGATTGAAAGATTAATGTTTGTTTGATTTAGATTGTGTTTGCTTCAGTTTGTATAGCTTCATTCCTTAAGTAGCCAAAATAGGATCCAAAGTAAGTCTTCTTTTGGTTTTAATATATATATATATACATAATACATGTTCATTTACCCAAAACTTTAGTTTTTTCTTTTGTTCTTTGTTTCCTATCTTGTAAAACTTCAATTTTATCATTTAGCCAAAAAACAATTCAGGTTCTCCTTTGGACAAATTACTCAATATAAGTAAAAGAGGTTCTAAATCAGCCAAATAAAGCATATTTTTATTGAAGTGCAAATATCCTACATTCACATTTAAGTTAAAATCCCTAGCAACAAAAGGCCAAAAGACTAGTCTACATTACTAAAATCCATTAGAACAACCAGGATGCAAACCTATAAAAAACACCATACACACCATGTCTTTTTTACTGCAGATCCTTACACATCCCTATACATCCTATACATTTTCTTCATATCTAAAATCAAAGCCAAATCATGAAAAAACAGAGCCAACAGATCACCACAACCATCTTCAGCATTCCATTCTTCCTCCTTGTAGACATATCAATTTTTGCTCAATTGGAGAGTGACACGTATAAAATAATATGCAAATTATTAATTCAAAACTTTTTATTTATCTTGGAATTTATTAAATTTAATTCCAAAAGATAAATAATTAATTTTAATTAATACTCTAGTATTTATTTTATGCTCAAATCAAATATTGATAAGTATCAAAGATAAAGTGTCTATGCTTATGGACCAATCAAATCAAAAATATTTGTGATATCTCTTCATATTTGATATCATCTCTTCATTCTTGATATTTGATATTATCTTATCAAAAATATAATCATCAAATAAGTTCAAATCAACATGAAAGTCTCTCATCAAACATCTATATAAAAGGGGTGATTAAGGCTCATTCAACACACAACACAAAATCCTAGCAAGTGAGAGAAACTTTGACGGAGTCCATCAATTCTCTACAGCAAATTCAAGGAGATCCATGGCATTCCAGGCATCATGGAGCTCATTATATTTTGGCGTTTGATTCAAAATTAAGGTACGAAGCCCTCAAATTGACTTTATTTTGTTCAAATTAAATTTAAGGAGATCCACGGCATTCTTCGTGGAGCTCAAATAGTTTTGGCATTTGATTCGAGATTATGGTGCAAAGCCCTTGAATTGGTGTTATTTCAAATCAAATTCAGGAAAATCTATGGTGTTCAAGGCATTTATCGCGAAGCTCGTCAAATTTCAAGATCATATTTGTAAGGGAAGAATAAGAGGATTAGATTCAAGATTGAATCCACAATTGATAAGTTTGAATTTCATTTGATTTGTATAGATTTTTCTTATCATGTAATTTTATTTATTGCAGATAAAGAAATTTGCGCTTACAAAATTTTGGCATACCCAGTACGATGATCTCTACCTTTCATCTCTTCTTTTCATCAAGATTGAAGTATCAAATGGTTGCCAACAAGACTGCAACATTGAAAATTACTATCTCTAATTCATCAGGTACTAGAGCGAAAAGTTTTGGCATCATCACAAGAAGTATGTCTAAGAAGTTGCAATCATCTTCAGAGGTAGCTTCTTCGCTTGTTGTGGAAAAGATGTTGTTGTATTTTATTAATATATATATATGAAAGGAATAATCTACATCTTCCATGCCCCACTCAACACCAAATTCCTCAAACACAGCGACAGTGATGGTGAAAAGTGCTACAACATTGGGGAACAAATTATAAATTTGACGAAGGCAATTGAAGAACTCATAAAGCTTGTCCAAGAACGAGACTTTCAAATCTCCAAATTGATGAGCAAAGTAGAAATCTTGATGTAAGCTATATGGTGGAGAAACAAATTGAGGCTCAGGATGATGGCGAAACATCCACAAGGAGACGATTAGCCAAAAATGAAGAGGTTGCAACAAAAGAAGTAGAAGTTTCCACTGGATTAATTCCCACTGACCCACTAAAGGAGTTTATCATGGAGACTATCAAAGACAAGCTTGAAGGAAGTTCTGAGTTGTCTATGACTTACTCCAAGCCATATACTCAAAAGATTGGTAACTTGAAGATGCCGATCAGTTATCAACCTCCAAAGTTTCAGTAATTTGATGGGACAGGCAACCTAAAGTAGCACGTGGCTCATTTCATTAAAATTTGTAATGATGCTAGGACATATAGAGATCATTTGGTCAAGCAATTTGTTCGATCATTAAAGGAAAATGTTTTTTATTGGTATGTTGACTTGGAGGCAAGCTCTATCGATAGTTAGGAGCAACTTGAACAGGAGTTTCTAATAATTTCTATAGCACTCGAAGGACAATTAGCATGATAGAACTCACCAAATCTCGCCAGTGGAAAGAAAAACCTGTCATTGACTACATCATTCGCTGGAGAAATTTAAGTCTTAACTGCAAAGATCAATTATCGGAGGCTTCAACCATTGAGATGTGCATCCAAGGACTGCATTGGAGTTTTTGCTACATATTTCAAGGAATTAAACCAAAAATTTTTGCAAATTTGGCAACTCGTGCACATAATATTGAAATGAGCATGAATTTTGATGAACAAGAAGACTTAAGTACTGTTGATAGTGATGAAGATATTAGAGGTAATTAATTTTCATCTTCAAATCACAAATGCTCCTTGATAAGAGTCTAAACTATCAATAATACTCCTAGATAAGAGTATAAACTATCTAAAATTCTCAAGTCCCCAAGTATCTGAATTCAAATTTCCAAGTTTCCAAGTCTTGAAATCAATAAATCAAGTCTTTAAGTCTCGAAATCCACAACTCAAGTCTCCAAGTCTTTCAATAAGGCTTCAAGTCTTCTCATGTTCTCCTTGGTGAAAGCTTAAACTGTCAATAAGGCTCCTAGATTGCTACGAGCATAAGTTATCTAAATATTGAAAGTCTTCCCATGTGCTCCTTGATATGAGCTTAAATTTCAATAAGGCTCCTAGATACGAGCATAAACTATCTAAATATTCAAATTCTCCCCATATGCTCCTTGAAAAGAGTGCAAACTGTCTATTAAGTCAAACTCAAGTTGACTCCTTGACATGAGTATAAATTGTCAACCAAATTCAAGTGGACTCCTTGACATGAGTATAAAATGTCTATTCAAATTAAATACACTCCTTAATGCACGACCCTAAACTGGATGTTATTCCTGGCCCACATGAGTATAGACTGTGTATGGCAGTCCTTCCAAATGATATTTACTATGAATTATGTTATGAGTTAACCGTTTTATTGGGTACCATAGCTTAAGGAATGCTTGGAAGATGTTCTTTTCGGAAATGTATGTGAAAAAAAATAGGAGAAAAAAAAGAAAACTTCTTTAATACTTCAAGCCTTACCTTTTACGTGGATGATTGGTGCATCTTTTGTCAAGTTTTGAAGTGGGGGCATTTGTAGATGTATCAATTTTTGCTCAATTGGAGAGTGACACATATAAAATAATATGTTAATCATTAATTCAAAATTTTCTATTTATCTTGGAATTTATTGAATTTAATTCCAAAGATAAATAGTTAATTTTAACTAATACTCTAGTATTTATGTTATGCTCAAATCAAATATTAATAAGTATTAAAGATAAAGTGACTATGCTTATGGACTAATCAAATCAAAAATATTTGATACTATCTCTTGATATTTGATATTATATCTTATTCTTGATATTATCTCTTGATATTTGATATTATCTTATCAAAATAATGATCATCAAAGAAGTTCAAATCAACATGAAAGTCTCCCATCAAACATCTATATAAAGGGGGTGATTAAGGCTCATTCAATACACAACACAAAATCCTAGCAAGTGAGAGAAACTTTGAAGGAGTCCAGCAATTATGTCCAGCAAATTCAAGGAGATCCAGGCATTCTAGAAGTTCTTCACGGAGCGTATTATATTTTAGTGTTTGATTAAATTAAGGTACAAAACCCTTAAATTAACGTTATTTTCTTCAAACTAAATTCAAGGAGATCCACACCGTTCAAGGTGTTTTTCGCGAGCTCGTATATTTTCGGCATTTAATTCAAGATTATGATGCAAAGCCCTTAAATTGGTGTTATTTCAAATCAAATTCAAGAAAATCCATGGTGTTCAAGGCATTCATCATTGAGCTCATCAAATTTCAAGATCATATCTGGAAGGGAAGAATCCGAGGATTAGATTAGAGATTGAATCCACAATCGATAAGTTTAAATTTCATTTTATTTGTCTAGATTTTTTGCCTTGTAATTTTATTTATTGCAGAAAAAGAAATTTGCACATATAAATTTTTTACACTCAAGTAAAAAATGATTACTAGTTTTTATTAATAATCCTTGAACGCCGTAGATATCCTTAAATTTAATTTGAAGAAAGTAATGTCAATTCGAGGGCTTTGCACCTTAATTTCGAATCAAACGCCAAAATATAATGAGCTCCATGAAGAAGGACTAGAACGCCATGGATCTCTTTGAATTTGCTGGAGAGAATTGCTGGACTCATTCAAAGTTTCGCTCACTTGCTAGGACTTTGTGTTGTGTGTTGAAGGAGCCTTAATCACCCCCTTTATATAGATGTTTGATAGGAGACTTTCATGTTGATTTAAACTTCTTTGATGATTGTCTTTTTGATAAGATAATATCAAATATCAAGAGATAATATCATGAATGAAGAGATAATATCAAATATCAAGAGATAGTATCAAATATCCTTGATTTGATTGGTTCATAGGCATAGACAGTTTATCTTTGATACTTATTAATATTTGATTTGAGCATAAAATAAATACTAGAGTATTAATTAAAATTAATTATTTATCTTTTGGAATCAAATTTAATAAATTTCAAGATAAATAGAAAATTTTGAATTAATAATTAGCATATTATTTTATACGTGTCACTCTTCAATTGAGCATAAATTGATATGTCTACACTCCTCATCTTACTAATTTTAGCTTCCATCAAATTAATTTTGCAAAGCAGACATGGGATTATATTTTTTGACCTCATGCATATTGGTGGATCAGCCCATTGGAAGAAATACATCTGTTACTCTGCCAATAGATTGAAATATGGAGAAATGAAATATGATTCTTTGTTACAAAGTAGCACACAATGTGGTGAAATTGAACCCTAATAATAAAAAAGACTTATGTTCCTCCTTACCTAATTGGGATGGGAATGAAATCTCCTCCCTGGGTTGAGCATTCTCCGGCGAGATTTTCTACAATTTCAGGAAATTTGTCTTGAAATTGCGGCAATGTGTACTAAATGTGTGAAATTGGTCGCCAGAGTAGACCAAATCAAAAAATGCAAATTTATAATGTTATTTTTTCGTAGATGGCCATAGTTAGAGAACTAAAATTGCAATTTCCCTATTTCTTTGCTTTCTTGAGTTCACAGATAGGATTGGATTAAGTAATATGAAAACAAATGTTGAATGCCATTCTTCCATGTATTATATAAATATAATATGGAAGTTCACAACAAGAAATTTTATAAGAATTCGAAAAAGACCTGCCCCTTCTGCCTCTTTTATATTACATTCCACAATCTCTTTTTTAGTAAAATTAGGCTATTGGGAGTTTGGGGGATTATAATTAATTAGTGCTTTACATCAGAAAACAATATATACTGGAAAAATGATAAGCAATATTTCTACTATACAATTACGGTATTGGAATTCTGCTGATAAACTTAGATTTTTTTCTTTTTCAATTCATATTCTTCTTGGCCTAGGAGGCCTATGTTCAGTGGTTGATAAAGCTAACATGAAAGGTCCTTAGGAGAGATTTTCTAGCTTCTAGTGCCATCATTTTGCGGCTAATTTCATTTTTGTTGCTATTTTTTTATGGATCCATTGATATTTTACTAGTGTTCTACTAAACATACCTTGCAGTTTTCTCATCAAAAATGATAATGATGTTGCTTATAAATCAAGGTTTCGAATTGCCATTAGTGTTTGTGGAAAAGAAAAATTAAAAACAAAAAATTAGATACAAAACAGTATTCTTAAGTTTGAACAAGTTGCTACAATGGTTTTAGAAGTTACTAAAAGGTTTAAGAGATACATCTCTTTGGTTTTACTCAGTTTTGCAGGAAACATCTCTTTAGTATTTGAATTGTCTTTATTACCCTTACCATAAGACTTAACCAGTATGGAGAATCAGGGCCAAAAATAATTAATTCCTTTTGCAGAAAGTATGCTAAGTCCTAAGCTTTTGTCTGAGATGAATGCATTATTAAAAAAGTGATAGTAAAAAGGGATTAAGAGGGGGGTGGATTGATCTTTTTCTCAATTCAATAAACACTTTTATTCCTTTGAAAAGTTTTGTAAAAGGTTTGACAAAATAGTTTTATAAGAATCCAAACGGATAAAGTATATAAAAATAGCAAATAAGAAGAACATGATGATTTATAGTGGTTCGGCAAGCTTACTTCACTGCCTAAGATATAATCTTAGGATTTTTAACTTGCATTTATATTAAACACAAGTGAAGTTACAACAAAGATAAGATATAAGAAGTCGATAACAAAAAGAAACTTCCTCTATCGCAGAAATTTCTAATAGGCTGGATGATGGAAGGCAAAAGCAAACTTCTAGTGCAACTTCTAAAGTAATATCTTGTAGAGTTCTGAAATTTGAGAAAAGGCTTTATCTTCTTGTCTTGGGAATTCTTCTAATAAAGAGATAAGTCTTGAGTCTTGATATCTTGTCTTCCAATGACATCTTTCCTTCTACAGTATATAGATTTCCATATGAAACTTCCAATGGTCACTTTCCTTTCCTTCTTCTGGATGATTGTGCATATTTTGATATGAAACTTCCAATGGTCACTTTCCTTTTATTCTTTCAGATGATTATGCAGATTTTCATATGAAACTTCTAACTATTAAGCCATGATTTGAGGAAACAAAACTATTGATTTTGTGGTATTTTACAACTAATGCAAAATATGGAATAAAATCATTGCAAAGGATCATAATCAAAACATATTATGAGGAAATCCCAACAATCTCCCCCTTTTTGATGATGATCCATTTGCATATAAAAGGTGCTCCCCCCTGACTATGAGCTGTGGTACTGAAAAAGACTATTTTCAAAGTTCTCAAAAAGGGTTAAAATCAGTTATTGTAAGATACGCATATATAACATTGAGCAACATAATCGTATTCCATAACGGGAGATGTTAAAGTTCAAATAATAGAATGATTCTATAGTTCAAATATATATATATCCTCTAAAGAAAAGTTCCAGCATAAGCAAGTTGAATTTCACAGAACAAATACCAAACAAAGAGCATTAGTGTGTTCCACTTTCACAAAATATGACACAAGACAAATACCAAGCAGAAAGCATTAAAAAATTATTTAAGAAAGAAAACATTTAAGTTTCACAAAACATGACACAAAAGGTTCTAGTTCACATGACACAAGAGGTTCTAGTTTTAATAGCCATGGAAGGTTCCAATTCTAATCCATCTCCCCTATTTAGCATCAAAAAGGGGTTAAGGAAAGTATTCCTTAGTTTTAAATTTCGGCAGGAGAAGAGATTATGCCCAACTGGTTTTTAAGAAAAGTGAAATGCTCATCAGAAAGAGCCTTAGTGAAAATATCTACTAACTGGAACTTAGTTTCCACATAATTTATGCAAACAACACCACTAGAAACATGATCTTTAATGAAATGATGCCTAATTTCAATATGTTTGGTTCTAGAATAATGAACAGGATTTTTTGTTATACTAATTGCACTAGTATTATCTTATTTTATAGGTATGTTGAAAAAATTCATACCATAATCTTGGAGAGTTTGTTTCATCCAGAGAATCTGGGTGCAGCAATTTCCAAGTGCCATATATTCAGCTTTTGTTGTTGATAGTGCGACAACGCTCTATTTTTTTACTATGCTAACTTACCAATCTCTTTCCAAGAAATTGCCAGGTTCTCATAGTACTTTTGCAGTCGATCTTGCAACATGCATAGTCAGCATTAGAATATTCAAAAAGAGAGAAATATTTTGAGCGGGGTGAGGAGATCCCTTTAAGTATCTTAATATTCGTTTCACCGCTCAAAGGTGGGATTCCTTGGAATTTGCCTGAAATCGGTCACTCAAGCTTGTTGAGAATAGAATATCTGGTCTACTTACAGTAAGATAGAGCAAACTTCCAATCATTCCTCGGTATATTATTTCATCAACTCCCTTTTCTTCTGGATCAGTCTCTAGTTTGGTGTTTGGTGCCATGGGAATTGATGTTTCCTTCCAATATTCCATTCCAAACTTCTTGAGTAGTTCCTTTGTATACTTTTCTTGGCATATAAATATTCTTATGGAACTTTGTTTGATTTGCAGTCCAAGGAAGAAGTTTAATTCTCCCATGAGACTCATTTCAAGCTCACTTTTCATGGAACTTGCAAACTCGTCACAAAAAGAATTTTTAGTACCACCAAATATGATATCATCTACATAAATCTGTACCATCAGCATTTCATTATCAACTTTTTTTATGAAAAGAGTGGTGTCGATGGTGCCCATAGAAAATCCTTTAGAGAGAAGAAAAGTACTCAGCCTTTCGTACCAAGCCCTGGGGGCTTGTTTTAAACTATATAATGCTTTAGACAATTTAAAAACATGATTGGGAAAATCAAAATTTTCAAAACCTGGTGGTTGTTCAACATAAACCTCTTCTTTAATAAGGCTATTCAAAAATGCACTTTTAACATCCATTTGGAAAAAAGTGAAATTTTTGTAAGATACATATGCAAGCAACATGCAGATCAATCTAATCATGCTACGGGTGCATATGTTTCATTAAAATCAATACCTTCAGGTTGTGAATTCCCTTTTGCGGCAAGTCTTGCATTGTTTCTTACCACGATTCCCTTCTTATCTAGTTTATTTTGAAAAACCCACTTGGTTCCAATGATTGGTCTACCAGTAGGCCTTTCTACCAAGTTCCGCACATTATTTTTGTCAAACTAGGAAAGTTCTTCCATCATTACATCTTCCCAATACCTTTCATTTAGTGCTTCATACAGATCAATAGGTTCTATGAGTGGTAAGAAAACTCTATTACCAGTATTATAATCTTTTGCCTTTGATCGAGTCATTATTCCTGCTTCTTGATTCCCAAATATTTTATCAGTTGGATGACTTGATGCATGTTTGAACTTCCATATCTTGCCTTCGTCTCCTTCATTGGAAGTTCCGGTTGGAATTTCATCAATGTTTTCTTTGAAACTTTCTTTCTTAGTTTCCTTCTCTTGCTAGACTGCTTTAATGATTCTATCAATACTTGCAGATTCTGTACTCAAAGTATCTTTGGCAATAAAAGGATTAGTTTCATCAAAAACAACATGAATAGACTCTTGTATGGTTCTTTTCCTCTTGTTAAAAACTCTATAAACTTTGCTGCGAACTGAATATCCCACGAATATGCCTTCATCTAATTTTGAATCGAATTTAGCAAGACGATCTCTATCATTCAGAATGAAACATTTGCATCCAAATACACAAAAGTATGAGATGTTTGGTACTTTACCATGCCATAATTCATAAGGTTTTTTTTTTTTTATAAACGGTATGAGAAGAACTTTATTTGTAATATAGCATGCGGTATTTACAGCCTCTCCCCAAAATGATTTAGGCAACTCATATTCATTCAACATTGTTCGTGCTATTTCTTGAAGAGTTCTATTTTTTCTTTCTACCACTCCATTTTGTTATGGTGCAGAAAAATTGTGGGAATATCCATTTTGATCACAAAAGATCATAAACTCATTATCATCAAATTCCGTTCCGTGATCACTCCTTATAACTTTAATGAAATACCCTTTTTCATTTTGGATTTTCTTAGCAAAAGACAAAAGATTTTAGGGCATCATTTTTTGTGAGAGAGAAATCGAACCTAGGTAAATCATGAAAAATCATCAACAATCACAAAAACATATTTGCTCCCACCAAGAGAAGATGTTTTTAGGTCAAAAAAGATCAAGATGAAGAAGATCAAGAGGTTTTGATGAAGATATGTCATTGATAGGTTTGAAAGATGTTTTAATTTGTTTTCCGTTAATGCATGCATCACATACTTTGTCTTTCACAAATCCAATCTTGGGAACCCTTTAATGAGATCCTTTTTAGCAAGATGATCAAGTAAATTCATGTGTGCATGTCCAAGTCATCTATGCTGTATCCAACTAGGATCTTCTGAAGCTACCAGACATTCAACATTTTGGCTAGATAAATCATCCAAGTTAATGTAGTAAATGTTTCTATCCCGAATAGCAAAAAAAATGATTTTGTCATCCTTATTAACAATGTAATGTGAGGGTTGGAATTGTACATAATACCTGCTATTGCAGAGCTGGCTAATGCTTAAAAGATTATGTTTCAGACCATCTACCAGCCAGACTTTCTCAATAGAAGCTCCATTGATTTTTCCAACAGTGCCTTTACCTATGATTTTACCTTTTGTGTTGTCAGCAAACAAGACTTTCCCTCCACTAAAGTCCTGTAGATTTGTAAATAATGATTTATCTCCAATTATATGTTTGGAACATCTACTGTCTAGGTATTATTTGTCTTTTTGATTTTTCTTGAGTGGAACCTATATAATAATTTGTCAATTTTTAGGTACCCACGTTGTACAGGGTCCTTGCTTGTTAGACTTTAGAATCCATAAGTATTTAGCTCCAATGTTATTTCTTATCGAACATTTGTAGCAAACATGACCTTTCTTACCGCAGGTATAACAAACTTTCTATTTCTTTGTTTCAAAAAATTAGGTTTTGGGTTCGCCCATTTTCCTTTTTCCTTTAATGATTCTTTTCAAGTTGTAATTCTCTTTTAATAGAGAGGAATTTTTATTTTCAAGCTCTTGAATTTTTCTAACAAACCTATTTCCATCATCCACGTCCTTCTTGATAATTTTGTTAGAACTTTGAATAAGTTCAGCTTTTTCATCAAGAATATTCTTTATCTAATAGTTTAGAGAGTTAATTTCCTATTACATCTCAGCTAGTTGATTTTGAAATTCCTCATGCAACCTAGCACTTTCTTATTCTGAATTACTGGTACTTATTTCAAAAAAAAGAGTTACATGTCGATCTGCTATAAAACAGTTGTCTTCTTTGTCAAATTGATCTGAATCTGCATCATCCCACATAATAGTCATTGCTTTAGATTTGGAACTTTTCTCGGGTTTGGAATTTCATTTGAGCCTTGGTCAGTTAGGTCTTTTGTGACCAACTTCATGGAATTCATGGAAAATTATTTGTTCAAGTTGTTGGTAGTCAGTACTGCCTCTTCTAAAACTTGACTTGTTATCTCTTTTGAAACGATTCCTCGCTTGTGTTATTTATCTGAGATATTTTGTAATCATTGCTATTTCATCATTTAGGGTATCCTCATCCAGATCTCCTGAATCTTTATTCCAGTCAACTTTTTCTAAATTGAATGTTATGTTCTTCTTAATTCTGCCTACTGAACTTTCTTCTTTTGATAGGAGTGTCATTTCATGAGAAGTAAGTGATCCAATGAGCTCTCCCATTGAAAGGATTTCCAGATTTTTGGCCTCATGTATTGCAATGACCTTTGGTGTCCACTCCCGAGGTAAAGATCACAAGTTTTTTCGAACTTGCTCATTTTCTAACATAACTTTTCCTAGTGTAAACATGGGGTTGACTATCTTCATGAATCGGGCGTATATTTGGCTGATTGATTCACCTGTTTTCATAGAGAACATTTCGTATTAGTGAGTAAGTAATGCAATCCTTTTTTGTTTTACCTGAGACGTTCCTTCATGGGTGATTGGAAGCATATTCCACATCGCCTTTGCAATAGAGCAAGTGCTAACTCTATTATACTCTTCTTTAACTAAGGTGCAAGATAGAATATTCTTGGCTTTGGAATTCATGGATAACATTCTTTTATCTTCCGCAGTAAGTTCCATTCTGCCTTTGGGTGACATACTTTTAGTAGTTGGAATAAGTGGTCCATCAATAACTATACTCCATAAGTCATAATCAAGAGCTATGAAAAACTCTTCGATTCAATTCTTCCATGTGGAGTCGTTTGTTCCATCAAACAAAGGTGGACGAGTGTGTGATTGTCCTTTTGCATAAACATCAAAACTAGACACAACCATTAGGATCAATTAAGCTCAAGTTGGTTAGAACTTATTATGTAAGCCCCAAAGCTTCGATGCTAATTGATAGTAAAAAGGGATCAAGAGGGGGGCAAATTGATCTTTTTCTCAATTCAATAAACACTTTTATTCCTTTGAAAAGTTTTGTAAAAGGTTTGATAAAACAGTTTTAGAAGAATCCAAATGAATAAGTACATAAAAATAGCAAATAAGAAGAACACGATAATTTGTAGTGGTTCAGCAAGCCTACTCCACCACCTAAGATATAATCTTAGAATTTTTAACCTGCACTTATAAACACAAGTGAAGTTATAGCAAAGACAAGATATAAGAAATTGATAACAAAAAGCAGCTTCCTCTATCACAGAAATTTCTAATAGACTGGGTGATGGAAGGCAAAAGCAAACTTCCAACACAACTTCCAGAGTAATATCATAGAGTTCTAAACTTTGAGAAAAAGCTTCATCTTCTTATCTTGCGTTACGCCCCAAAATCTAACCATATAGCCTAGTCTCGAGGCGTGAAACTCAATCCCAACCAAACAATATCACCTATCCAAATTATAATCTTAAATAGAAAAAAAAACTCCAACATTCGAAATAATCTAAATAACTCTAGCTACAGAAAAATTCAAAATGCCCAATATTCTTCCCTCAACTAAAAGATCATTAAAGGAGAAAAACTAATTTGCCAACACGACAATAAAACTAAAGCCATTGCAAAGTCCTCATCACAAAAGAAAACCTTCAATCTCAGTTCTCGTCAAAAGCAAGGTTCACCTCCTCACTAGTACTAAGATCTACGTCTGCCAGAAGAAAACAAGTGTGAGTAAATAACTCAGTGAGTGCCAAATGTGTGCAATGTGAGTCCATGAGTTAAAAATCATTTGTACAGTGAAATTATTCAAGAAAACATAAGTGGAAATTTTTTTTAAACAGTCAGGCAGTAACAAATTAGGAATTTTATAAACAATCAAGCAGTAACGAGTCAAGAATTTTACAAACAGTCATGCAATAATAAGTCAAGAGTTTAATAAACAGTTTCCTAGACTAACAGTAGCCAATCAACCTTGTAGCTCCCATCATAACAGTCCCTTATCACTCTAGGTAAAGTGCGACCTTACCAAAATAATACCTGAGTTTCCCCGAGAATTTCTATGACCCACCTCAGCCACAAATGGCTTCTATTGTGTGCTGGAGGGATTAGGCCATGGGGGCTTAGTATTCAACTGGCTAGCTCGCTACCGTCCAGTAAAGTCCCTCGCACACCCAGACCAAGTTCGATCTAACTGACAGTAACAGTAACAGTAGTCAGTTGATCATTGAATTTAATTGGTAGTCTAGAAGCATTAAAATCATAAAGCATAGGTTTCTTTTTCTAGAATTAAAATAAGAAAAAATATTTCTTTTTGTGCGAAAATAAAACAAGAAAAAGATTTCTTTTTGTGTAGAAATAAAACAAGAAAAATATTTCTTTTTGTGTGCAGTGGAATACATATATGGTGTAGTGTATATTGAAAAGAAATTTTGACATGCATTATACTATACATATATCCTTCTGAGTTTTGAAAAGTAACAATATATAATAGTTATAGTTTTAGGCACTCAACTTCAAGATCGATCCTAGAAGTCAATCCTATCTCAGTGTCAGTCGAATAAATAGTTGAGTCACCTGATTCATTTAACAAGCACATCAATCACCTGCTTAACTGACAAACAAGACAAAAATTACTTAGAACTAGCCTGGGTACCGTAAACCTGTAGTACCTTGAACCCAACAATCCTATTTGATACTAAATAATTTTACTGCATGTATTTCACATTTAAATCCTATTCAAAATTTCAAAATATAAGTAAGAGATTATTTTCAATGAATTCTAGATTTCAATACTAATTAAATCCTAAATTTCCCACTAATTACATATATATATACATATATTATGTATTGCACATATATATACCCAATCCTCAATTCAAAATTAGCCTTTCATAGTCAAAATAATCTTCTCGGTCAACAATTGTTGTTTATTATTGGAAGATGGAGAAATTGAATGCCTTTTCTCTTCTTTCTCAATTATGTGTCCTTCATATATACATATTACATATATATACCTCTTCCCCAATTCAAAATTGGCCTTTCATGGTCAAAATGAACTTTCTAGTCAACAATTGCAGCTTATTACTAGAAGATGAAGAAATTGAATGCCTTTTCTCTTCTTTTTTGGTTCTATGTTCTTTATACATACATATATACATATACATATAATTTTCAGTACAAACCCAGATAGTAGCAACTTAGTTCTCCTGCAACATGGTAATAACTGTAAATAAAGGTAGCCTATGGAAGATGATAAATTCACGCTCAAACATCAAAATGACATCAGCCCTTCTTGGTTTACTTGACCTATGGTAATCCCATGGCAATTGAAAATTACAGAGTAAATTCTCTCCTCTTTTGGTTCCCCCCTTCCCCCCCTCTTTTTTTTATTACAACACTATATTACTGGAATGGGATGCCAAAATCTACCTAATTAGAGAATATCCTTTATATTTTGTAATACAATCATGACAAATAACAAAAATCAAAATTGAGAGTAGATGAAATGGGTTCCTCAAATCGAAGAAGAATTCTTAAAAAAAGAAATCTAGAAACCATACCTTGGCCAAACTCTATGTGGTTTTCTCCTAATGGATGATGAAGGCTTTTCTTCTCACTTTTTCCTTTCTTCCTTTGTCGTTCCTCTTCTCTATTTCTCTTTCTATTCTTTTCTTTTTCTTTGAAAAAAAATTGAATGTGTGTCTAGGGTTTTAGGGTGTAGGTCTAATATCTTGTATAGGATAAGTGGTTAACTACAATTGGAAATCTAATTATAAATCTCCTAGGAATAGGATAACCCTATAATAAATTTGATCACTCTATTATAAATTTCTAAGGTCTCAATTACTAATTCCTAATAATAATATAATACTAGTTTCTAAAAAATTATAACTTTTTTCTCAAGAATTGCGATATCTAATATATATATATATTTATGGTCTTAAATATTAATTCTTGCTATTAAATCTAGAGGTATATCTAATGCAAGAGAAAAACATACACACACACACACATATATCTATATATATATATTATTTTACCGAAAAAATAACAAAATTCATCTTGTAATTTTACCCCATTTGGTTTTTCGTCCTATAATTTGCATAATATCAATTCTACTCCTATAAGTATTAAAAAATTATCATTTTCGTCCTTTTTTCGTCTGAGCCGGCGAAACTCACCAGAAAAGGTGACGTGGCATGCCGAGCGTGTGGCATTTCTTGTTTATGCCTCGTTGGCAACTGACATGGCTTGATAAATTAAAAATAAAAAAATAAAAAATGCCAATTGGATATTCAATAATATATATATGATATATATTTATATATACACATATATATCTAAATATATGTATTTATATATACATACACATACATTTGTATATATACCCCCACCACCACTCCCACCCACCCAGTGGGTGGCTAGTCGGCCGAGCTCACCATGGCCAGCCGGTGGGCATGGTGGCCTCTACACAAGTCGGCCATGGCCAGGCGGCCTCCATGGTCAGCCCATCATGGTTGGTGGGTAGGTGGGGTGGTTGAGGTGGGGTGGGGTTAGGAATTTTAATTTATATTTAAATTTAATTAAAATATTTTAAATATGTGAGTTAAAATAATATTGTTAATGGTAAATTAGGGGAATGTTTGTTATATTTTTTGTGTGATTTTATTATGTATTTTGAGAGAATAAATTATTGGAGAATGTGAAAATTGTGTTGGGGAATGTGATTAATTTTTGGTTATATTTTGAAAAATAGTTAAAAATTGAATTTGGAGAATTTTCGTATGGTTGTTTATGTTTTGGGGGAGGCATTTTTTTTACTGTAACAGTTAAATCAATGTTTTTTTGTTAAATTTTTGGGGTGAAAATGAAATTGAGTGATTTTTTTATTGTTATAATAATAATAATTATATGATGTATATATAATATATGTATGTATATATTAAAAAATGGGAAAATTTTGGGGATAATGAAGGATATTCAGGGAAAAAAATGTATTTTAGAGGAAAAATGATGATATGTAATATATAAATATATATATATATAAATAGATGTGTATATATAAATTATATAATATATTTGAAATTTAAAAAAAAAAGGAAAATACATGCATGCTGCCAAGTAAGCAAGAAAAAGACAAAAAATGCCTACATGTCAGCTGCCAACGAGGCATAAACAAGAAATGCCACACGCCCGGCGTGCCCATCACCTTTTTCGGCGAGTTTTGATGGCTCTGGCGAAAAAGGACGAAAAATGATAATTTTTTAATACTTATAGGACTAGAATTGATATTATGCAAATTATAGGACGAAAAACCAAATGGAGTAAAATTACAGGACGAATTTTGTTATTTTGCCTTATTTTACCAACTGATATAATAAGAAAACAAGAATAAGTGAAAATAAAACAGCATAGGATAAAATAATTGATTAATTTAAAAAAATAATTCTAAGGCGTTACATTTTTTTTAACTTAATAATAGATAAAATAAAATAAGGTAAAGTAATCAATTTAATACGAAATAAAATTGTGGGGCATTACATCTTGGGACTTCTTCTAATAAATAGATGTGTCTTAAGTCTTGATATCTTGTCTTCTAATGACATCTTTCCTTCTACAGTATGCAGATTTCCATATGAAACTTCCAACAATCACTTTCCTTTCATTCTTCTGGATGATTGTGCAGATTTCCATATGAAACTTCCAACGGTCACTTTCCTTTTATTCTTCTGGATGATTATGTAGATTTCCATATGAAACTTCCAACTATTAAGCCATGATTCGAGCAAACAAAACTGCTGATTTTGTAGTATCAAATCAATTGAATATTTTCCTTATTTACAACTAATGCAAAATATGGAATAAGATCATTGCAAAGGATCATAATCAAAACATATCATGAGAAAATCCCAACAAAAAGTATAATCGTTTTTTGTGCACAGTTAGGGCTATAAATAGATATTCGAGAATTCATTTACCATTCGCATTCATATCCGTTTATACAAAATGTATCCACATCCTTTTAAAATGAATATTATTCGTATTTGATTAGCAAATATTCGGTTATAAATGAATATGGATATGGATACGATACATGCGCAATTGATCCATCTAATATTCTCTCCGAATATATATTTATTAAATAATATATATATATTTTTTAATAGAAATATCATAATTCATATATATTAGATTATAATTGAAAAATTGAGAAGAAAAAATAATAAATTTAAAAAATTATTGTAATATAGAGAAAAAAGTTGAAGAATAAAGTTAATCAACATAATTATTGTTGGTTGATTTTATAATTAATTTACTTAAATGTCATTATTAATATTAATTAGCACTAGTAATCAATTATAAAGTTAATTATTAATTAAAAATTATGCTATTTGTTTGATGGTTTTCTTTTTCATGAAATTATATAATTCCTTCTATTAATTAAAAATATGTATTTGTTATAGGTTAATAGATTCTCATATTTGGAATATTTAAATAATTATCATCGAATATGGATATCAAAAAAACAATTTGAAGACGGGTAAGTTAACCAAATATAGATATATATCTTAATAATTATAATCAAATATGGAAATATCCGAATTTGATCGATATTCAACGAATACGAATTCAGTATCATACTTAAATATTTGCCAAATCTATATTCATATCCAAATATTCAAAAAGTTAATCGAATACTAATATGAAAGTAGTTTATCCGATCCTTTTAATATTCATTTACACCCCTATGCACGGTGTACCAAACATATGAGTTCTATAACGAATACTTCCCCTTTTATCAATTCTGCAAGAGTGAAATTCTACTTAATCAACATTATATCCAAACTAATTTCTCTCTTACAAATTGAGTATATTATAATTTTTCTTCGACCTCTCAATCTAAGCAAGAGACAATATATCTTGATATTATTGATCTTTCCTTGATTCAAAGTCTGGGCCAAATATTGAAAAAGTAAATAATCTTTATTTGTGGTGCTTTTGTATTTTTTTTTTCACTTTTTTCATGTTTAATGTTGTAGAATTTTCTTCACTATCTTTTTGTTGTGAGAGAACAGACTTTTTGTTGTGAGAGAACAGACCCAAGATCTTCTTGGCTTGTAGGTTCTTTTGTCTTGATTTTGATATTTTTTATTCCATGCTATCAAAAAACATCCTTTTTCCTTTTCATTGATCTTTCTAGTTTTACTACTATTTTAATTTCTATTTAAAATTAAAAGAGGTAATATGCTCAGCATAAACCAAGGTTTTCTTTTATATGCATTATAGAGTAACACAAATTTTGAGAAGAATCAAAGTTCCAGATTTGATGTGGAGTGGTTTAACATTTTTTCATTTATTCCCATCCAATCAAACAATCCTTTGTGGGAGTTTGGTGGATTGATTTCTGGAATCATAAGATAAAAAGAATTTTTATGAATTATTCGAGAATTATTAGTACGAATTTGAGTATTTTGATTCCTATTGGTATCGATCGTAATCCATGCCTCAATATCGACTTTTTGTCAAAGATAAAAATTGAGAAATTTCCAATCAAAATATTTTCCACTAGCCATTTTTCCCATAAATAGAATATCAACCTATCCTAAATAATTATTAATAGAGATGTTTCTCAGCATATCAAAAAGGGTTTCTTTAGGCGTGTTATAAGAAATCTCTTAGTTCTTATTTCCTTGAAATAAAAATTTATAAAAAAAGCATTCCCTTTTATTTTCATAATTAAGAAATTTATATGACAAAAGATCATATCTATAGGAGTTTTGAAAACTTTCTTTTTGATTAGATAATGAATATACTTCGTATTATTTTTTGGAATCAATTAATTGGTCCTTTTCATATGAATGCTATTTGCTTGAATTTTCTTTTTTAGCTATACGACGCTGATGAACTTTATTTTGTCATTTTTCTGGCATTAATCTAGACCATATGTTCTGAGATAAATCATATTGATAATGTCTTCTTAACTAGTTTTTCCATTAATTCATTTCATAACTTGGAATTTTCTTATCCCCTACTCTTGAATGTACTAGTACTCCTTGTGTTTCAAAAGAATCCTTTAGTTTAGGCTTAACAAAAAAAAAAAGGGATTTCTTGATATTGAAGAACATATTTTAATTTATACGAATTATTAACTTGGATTTGTGATAATTTGTAAAATACATATGCTTGTGACACTTAGGATAAGTCACAAAAAATAGGTGAATTTGCTTTATTAATATTATTAAGTGACTTTTTTATAGTTGAAATAAATGGAATTGGATTTTTTTTTATTATTAATTCTTTCTTGTTTTCTTTAATTATTGTAAATGGATTTTCTTTTATTTTAAGAAAAGTTATGTATTCATTCTAGGAATATTAATGCTAAATAAAAATATATTTGTGTATATTCTTTCAATGAAAAATTTCAAAAAAAGGGGTAATTTACAGGTTAATCAAGCATTTCTTCTTTTTAGTTTTTTGCCATTTTTCAAGTCTTCTAGCATTGTAACTTGTTTTGGTAGGGCTAAGATTATTTGTTCTTGGGGTTACTTTTTTTTTCTTCTCTATCTCTGTTGTGACTATTTCGATTTGATTTCGAATTGTACTTACTGTATCAATCAGATTCTTCATTTTTTTCTTTTCTATTAATGAAGAATTTGTCCAACTTGGAGATGTAATTTGACTAAATGATTTGTGCATTATTTAATTTTTTATTCGAATTTTTTTTCTTCTTTATTCTCACTCGATTAATATACTTCTACTTCTCTTAATTAAAATAATAGAATTGGATTTACTTTTGAAAGTTCTTTTATTATTCTTTTAGAAAAATAACACTTTTCATAATCTTATTTTTTTTTTGAAATAATTTTGTTTTTCCTCTGAAAACTATTAGAACTTGAAAATCCTTCTTTTTAATTTTTTTCAATTTTTTTTGAGTTCCTTAAAAATGGGTTTAAAAAAGGAAGGGCATTTTTGGGAAGAACCAAAAGGGAGTTCAGCTCCCATTTCCCAAACTGTTAAAAACAAAAACTGTCTTTTTCTTTTTCCTTTTTCATTAGATCTTTTTTAGAGGATCGTAGTTTCAATTAGTGCCAAGATTTTAGATAGAAAGGAAATTACATTTTTATTTGAATAGTCTCTAGCAACCAAATTTTTGAAAATTCTGTTTCGGATAATGGAACACCATTATAGGTACATTTAGTATGCATATCTCTATTCCATTCCTCAAAATCCTCAGGCCATTCAACACGTTGTAATAGGAATATATGTCCAATATTTTTCAAAATTACAAATGAAGGTAATAGAATATATTTTCTCAAAATAGATTGAGTTAGTAACATGCAAGCTCTTAGTCGTTGCAACAAAGTAATGCTATCCCATGCCTCCATTATCTTTATTCATTATTTCTCTTTTCTTTTGTTCTTCTTTTTTTCTTTGCTCTTTTGTATCCTCTACAATTTGTAGTGCTTCTCCTTTTCCTACCCAATTTCTAAGAATCAATTCAATCAACCTGAAGATATCAAAAAAAAAAAGAGGGAATTGTTTTATTTTGTCCGAAAGAAGAGGAGAATGCGTATTTGCTTGAAACAATTTTGAAATAATTAATTTATGCCTTTTACCCCTCATAGAACCTTTGATTATACCTCACCGATAGTTTGATTGTTGTGAATAGTATACCAATGCCACTTCGTCTGGTTGATTGGGTGTATTAGTATCTGTAGTAGTAGGATCAGTATTTTGCTTGGAAGTAGTAAAAATTACTACATGTTTGCCTTTTCTTGAACAAATTTGATGCTCTACTGGTATATCTTGATGATATTCTTCGAATTGTGTGACCCGTGGGGACTATTTTACTGTTTTCTTTTATTTTGATTTAGTTTCTGCTCATTGTTTTCCCATTAGCATCAGTTACAATTTTAGTTAATAAATATTTTAAATATTTTGTTCCTTTTTTGGAATCTATTTTTCCTTATGAAAATAAAGAAAGACCCTTCTACTTTGAAGAGTGTGATATTATAAGGATCCAAGTAATTTAAAAAATAAAAGAAAAATTAGCATACAATATCACAATCCAAAGGATCTTGTTGATGCCTACATAAAGGACTTGCGATCAAGAGAAATTACCTTGAAAGAAAATTTTGAAGGCAACAAGATGATCTTCTACTAGAATACTTTCTATGCAAGATCTACCTTGCCTTTCCCTTGGATCTACTTCTCCACACCTTAAACCACCAAGGATAGAAACTTTTGCTCAAGGAGACACCTCCAAAATGAGGAAAAACAACAACAAAAGGTGTGCAAGGAACACTATAGCCGTAGGTCCAAAAATCCTCCAAAAAGGGTCTTCGATTGAAGGATCTAGTTCACCAACACATAACACCCCAATTGTTGTGCCTTTAAAGATGATCCACACACCTAGATGTACTCTAATTTCTCATTCAATATGATAGAATATGGGTGAGGAAGAAAAAGGAAGAAGGAATGAGGGAGAAGGTGTGAGTGAGTTGGAAGAAAGAGAATGTGGATGGAGAGAATCTCTGGAGAGGTTTTCCCCAACACATGAGGTGACCTTTTTTGGGATGGAAAATGAGAAGCATTTTTTCAGCTATTTTGAGGGATGTGTGGTGTATTTATAGTGTAATTTAGATGTTCTTGGAAGCTTTAATCACACTCTCCTCACATTGTCAACTTGCATGCCCACTTACATGCTTAGTTGGAATTCTAATTTTCAAAATTTAAATGCCAACTTATTAATTTAACATGGACTCTTCCATTTTAATTTTTCCTCCAAAATTGAACTCTCTCTTGCTAATTAAATTAAGTCCTTCATTTAATTAGATTAACTCAACTTTTTAAGTTAATTAAATTAACTTAACTCCTTAAGTTGACCTCGACTAATTAAATTGCCACGTGGAACCAATTAAATTAACTTCTTAATTTAATTGGTCTAATTTAACTCCTTAATTATTTTGATTAATTTAACAATTAAATTAATCAAGTCACTATGACTAGCTATTAGTTAGTCAACTTGGTCTCTTCCAAGCTTGACCACTTTAATAATCTAACTCTTTAGATAATTTCTCCAATCTATCAATTAGAATGATCTGGCTTTTGTGTGTGACCTTCTAGGTTCACCAATTAATTGGACATATGCTCAATTAGAGTGATCTAGGCTTTTGTGTGTGACCCTTTAGGTTCACCAATTAATTAGGCATGGGTTCACAACTCTTTATGATTCATAGAATATTAAATATTTCAATTAGCTTAAACCTTTTTTAAACTAATCACTCTATCAATTAATCTCTATTAATTGAAGCGCAATGAATCTCCATAGTTGATGTCTAGCACTAGCCTATGGAGCCCAACCAAAGCTTATGATTACTGCATAAATACGGTCATTCCATTCCCTATCTCCTGAAAGAGGCCTAGGGCAAGATATTTTTCGGTTCCTTAATAGCCTCGATAACTATGTATCTATTCTTAATGTTCGATTCTCTATTATGACCTCAACTTTGGAAAACTTATTTTCAAAATTATCATATCACCTTGTGTAAGGATTTCTTTGAATCGATCATCCTAGAATATATAGGAGATCAATTGGTTGTTCACGGACGGGCGAAACGGATCCCATCTTAGAACTTACCAGCCTCCATACTTAGATAGCTTGTGCCCAACCTAAGCTCCGGGTGACTTGCTATGTGGTTGGAGCAAAATCAAAGTACAAGGACCTAAATACGAGGTTATCGTGGAACTTCAAGTCAAAAAACTAATTATATGAATTATCATATGCTAGAGAATTTTTCACTACTGATGAGCCACTTCGGCTACCTTATGGATTCTCTAAGTGAGTCTTTAGTGAATTTGTTCTCTAACAAGCACCTACTAACGTGCATCTATGTTTAACATAGATTACCCAAGAAACGAGGCAATATCCAACTTCTTTGGAGAATGCATCGTTAGTGCAAGTCTATCCAAATTTTAGATGCTCTATCTGATAAGATTCTATGACTTGGAATATTTAAAATCATGACCATAAGGACTTGTTTCATGATCACCATCATGTGTGTGACCAAGTCCTGTACTCTTGTATGATTTAAGGGCCTCAACCAAAGGAATGTGAAGAAATTATATACACATAAGATGAAGATGGTCATTTTATTGAATATCATTCAATAAAAATTGTATCACAAGTGGAGTAGTTTTTTAGCTAATCTAATTGGCTTGCGAGGCACTATTCCAACACACTTTACATTGGTGGATGCTAATTCTCTAACAAATTTATTGATGAAAGTTAAGAAATCAACAATTTTTTGTTGATAATGGTTTTTTATCATATCCATTTATCTTCTCTATAAATTCTTGTTAACTAGTAGGTAGAAGAAGAATACCAAGAATCCAGTTTATCCCAAATTTCACTATAAAACTTTTATCAAAGTTTTTTTTTTTTTTGGGTAGAATTGAAGGTGAAAGGTTTGTAGATTGTTCTATGATATGATCCATTCAAGTAAGGATCATACCTTTTGGATATGTATTATTTTGTAGAATCATCATTACATAATGAGTCCTTGTTTTGAGTATAATCAAAGAAATATATTCATTGTCTACAGCTTCAATTCGATTTAGAAAGTCATTGTTGACATTTTTCCCTTTTTCTTTGTTGGTATAAATCCTAGGGTTGTCGAGTTCATTAGATGATTTTTCGAATGTATGCAGGGATATCCTTAATTCCAAAAAAATTGCAAAACTAGGGGGTATGTAAAAGAGATTCTTTCTTCTCCATCACTTTGGTACATCTCAAAAAAATATTGTGACATTTCATTTTTGAAAGCCCTATCAAATGTGCTATTTTTTGTGTAATGAAATGGTTGACTCCATCATTTTGAACAGTCACAAGTGGTTTGTCAAAGAAAAAAGATTCTTTATTTTCAATTTTTTTATCAAATATTTTGAATCTTAAATTGTCATGATTTCCATTGATATTTATTAGATAAGACTCTTTTGAAAGGTTTCTATTGTTATATCCTTTGTAAAAATAAAAAATCAAATTCATCTTTTTTTCCATTCACTTGGATTTCTTTCATTTTATCGATTTTGTTCGGATCCGCCCTTTTTTCAAAAAAAATGAAAGAGAATGATCTTCTTTGGTGCATCCCTTTCGTTCTTATTTAGTCCCCTTCATTTCAAAAGCTGTTTCGATTTCTACATCTCTTTCTTTCTCACTTTCCATTGTTTTTTCTATTTTTGAGGTATCTTTAAGTTTTTTTAAGTAAGAATAGGTTATGGTATTCTGCGTAAATACTAGACACAGGTAATTAATAAGAAAATACTAAAGATTCGAGCCATATAATTTATCAATTCTGATGCAAGGTACTTATTAGATCGGACGTACTTATTCAATCTAATAAAATGATTTTGTCATATCTAGACTAATACCAATCCAAGACATTTCATGAAATGTGACCAATTAACCAACCAACAAAACTACTTGTCAAAAATGACATCTTGTTGTTGCATTGAAATATACTAATGTTGACTAATCTAGATAACATTGAATTTGGTAAAATCAAATGGTTGAATAATTGAAAAATGAGATTATTAAGGAATACACATTGAATACTAAAACTACATGTTGAATTTATGGTCATATATCTATAATCAAAAAGGTGTTTGTGATTGCACTAGAAGAAATGAAACAAAAGATATAGTAGAAAAGGAAAATTATTATATGAGGTTTACCCAATGCAGAGGTACATAGTAGATTGGTATGAACATCTTGAGCTGTCCCATAATAAAACTAGTTATTGGTGATACCTTCTTCTCGGCTCCTTTTTCCATAACCAGAGCTCGGAGAAAGAAGAGATAAGAAGGCTCTATGGAAAATGTGGTCAAAAATTCATAATAGAGTTTGACCACAATAACCGAATTGATTATCTTCATGCATAAGGATAGTGCATTACCTAGTAGAAAAGATAGAAAAATCATCATAAACCTCATTTATTTCCTTTCTATTGTAATTTCTAGATTATTATATGATGACTTTTGAACTTCCCATATTTAGAAAAGAAATAGAAAGAGATAGACTAGAAATGATATTTGTTACATCAATGAAACTAAAGGGGTATTAAATGAATGGGGTTAGGATATGGATGGAATATAATGAAATAGAGTCACATTGAGGTTTCCTTTGAAATGAGGCATGGAAGGGATCTATTATGAAGAGGTTCCAAGAGTTACAAAGGAAAATTCGAGTTCATATGGTTCACAGGTTGAGAACAGAAATTAAATGCTATGAGATTTGATCTCCCGTTGTTTCTTAGTAGCTCAGTGGTAGAACAGTCGACTATTAATTGATTGGTCGTAAGTTCGAATCCTACTTGGAGAGATTTGATTCATTCTGAATTAATGAATTCAAAATAATGGGGCTCCCTTTGACCATTAAGAGTGTGGAAACTGTTCTTTGTCTTTGTTCCTATCTCATCGTATCCCATTCTGTTATGTGAGATTTGAAAATGACCGCCAATACCTCGATGTAAGTCTCAGATAATCCTTTGCTCCATAGCCTTGTGGATATTTACAACTAGCCAATTAAGATTTCTCAGATGTACTAGAATTGCATCTTTGATGCAGTCATCAATTCTCTTAAGAGTTCACAATTACTGCAAGCAAACATATTAATGATGAGGAAGGCATTTTTGTTATGCTACTAATACTTGTACATGCTTGCCTATTCTATCTAAGCTTGGCTGAGGAAGAGTTATGAAGTGTAAAACAAAAAAAAGGCTGATAGGCTAGGGGCATACTATGCATAATGATTCCATCATTCACGATAAATAAAAAATAAAAAGAAAAAGCCATTCCAAAGACTAACACCCAAGTTCCATAGCTTTTGGTTCGCTATCTAGATCATGTTTTTCCTACCCGTAGAGGGAAAGGTGCTTCCCTTTTGGGCTAGTTATGGGTGAGGAAGGATTCAAACCCTTGATACTATAGTTCATAGCCACGCTCTCTAATCCTCTAAGTTACTAGCTCCACCCATCTCCACTGGATTTATTCCTGGGATTATCCTAAAAAAAAAAGGAACCTTTCCTTTCACCAGCCATTTTGGGTTAAGAAGATGTGAAAGCGCATTTTTCTCTACAAGAATAGCGTGTTTCGAGGTGTGAAGTAGGACAAAAGGGATGTCATAATTGAGGTTTTGAATAAGGCGGCCTTTTAATTTTTTATTTGATTTGTTGAAAAAGTAATAATATTGAATTTATATTCCTGCCAAATTTTTCTTGATCTGAAAAGTTGGCTGAATACAAATTGTAACCAATTCTTTTTGTTACTAATTTTGGATGGCATTGTAATTTCATTTCTCTCTAACTTTGAATTCCCTCCAAAATATGGCCCACAGAAAAATGATAAAAATTGTTTTTGTAATTAGTTTACATAATAATTTAATTTAATTTCTTCCAAAATTTGATTTCCTCTAAAAATGAATTCTCTTCATTTTTTTGATTCCTCTAAATTTTAGCACCTCCCTCCATTTTTTTTAATTTATAAATACTTTATAGCAAACTTAACTTCTTTTATCTTAGATTATATGATGAATTAACATATATTTTTTTAAATTATTAAATGACTTTGCATTATAGCTAAAGTAGTATTAAAATTTGGACTTGTAAATTTTGGTGCTTAAGAATTTAACTTTTTTAATATAATTTGTTTTCAAAACATTCTAGAACCTCCTTAAAATAAATAGCTAAAGGCAACAAGTAAGATAAAAGGACATCAATACCTAAATAGTGAAAGAGAAGAAAGAAACCTAGTTTACCATTGTACTTAATGAAAGGAAACAGTCCTTGAAGTTAGGCCTATTAATGGCACATTTTGCCTTCCAATTGGTGTATATAGTTAAGTAGATCTTTATAAGTTATAGTTATTTGTTGATTGTGTGTATGTTTTACTACATAAATTGCTAAAATGAAGATAACTTTCATGGTCTAACATAGTGTAAAGAAAATATTAGCTTAGAGTATATTATTAAATATAACGATTATTAATAAAACTATAATTAATGATACAGGTACATAAAATTGAATAAGATATATCTTCTAAATAGTTACTATTATACAATATGAACACAATATTTTGAAAATTAAGCAGAAAATCAGTACCCATATAATTTAAATATATAAAATTCCCAAAAAATGGATGTGGTAAAATTTACATCATAAAGTAATTTTCATTTAATGTCCATTATCTATAATTTCATAATTGAACTGAATTTTCTCCAATATTTTACATTATGTGAATCTTATGTATTTTATGTATTTTTATAAATAAAAATGAAAAGCAAGGAATTAAGAAAACAAATGAAAAAAAATATTTCCATTTTATCTCACTTGACTTCCTATTTTCTCATTGCCATTATCTTGAATAGGGTTTTCAAAGAAATTAAAAAAAATTGTAAAAGGGAAAACTTTTGCACAGGTAAAATCTTTTATGTAAATCTTTCAAAGTTTTCATAGTAAATCCATTTTCCTTGTTTCATCTTCACCACATTTTAAGTCCACTTCTTTTAATAGACCAAAGGTTTGTGAAATGTAAAGGGAAGGGAATTTTATCTATTGTGATTGAGTAAATCCCTCTCAAATCAAGGTCCTTTTAACATTATGTGGTTTAAGGAGGGTTCTCATTTTCCCATATGTGAATCTATTCTACTTTCTTCACTATTATGGACACATTAATAGTGAATAATAAATTTTACCATCTTCGTTTTATTAGTAAAGCAATTACAAGAGAAAGTTGTCAGACTTTATGTCATGCCCCAAAATTAAACTATATTTATACTAGAATTTGAGCGTGAAATTTAATCCCAAATAAATGAAACTAACAATCCAAAAACATAAGGTTAAATAAGAACTCATCTAATTCCTAGCAAACTCACAAAACTCAAAGTATCGAAATGTTTCTGGAACTAAACGCACTAAAATCCATAACAAATAAAACAAAACTAATGAACTTAATAGAAAATATACTAGTCTACTGAAATTTCCAAAACTAAGTCTTCACCTTTGATTCTCATCATATGTGGGATCCACCACCTCATTAGGACTAGAATTTATGTCTTCCAGAAGGAAGTTAAAGAAAAGAAGAGAGTGTGTGTAAAAGACTCAGTGAGTGCGAAGTGCGTGTAAAGTGAGTTCTTGAATTAAAATTATTTTGTACAGTGGGAATTTTCGAGTAATATAAGTGGGATTCATAAAACAGTCTAACAGTAACAGTCGAGAAATTTATAAACGATCAAGTAGTATCTAATCAAAGTTTTATTAAATGATTTCCTAGACTATCAACTTAAATACGATGATCAGTCAGTTTTGTTGTAGCCAGTCAACCTTATAACTCCCATCGTAACATTCCCTTATCGCTCCGGGCAAGGTGCGACCTTACCAAATAGTGCCCGAGCATCCTCGGGAATTCCTACAACAAACCTTAGCCACAAGCGGCTTCTGTTGTGCGCTGGGGGGATTAGGCTATGGGGGCTTGGGGTTTAACCAGCTAGCCCGCTGCTGCCTAGTGAAGTCTCTCGTACACCCAGACCAAGTTGGATCCAACTAATAGTAACAATAATAGTAATAAGTTGATCATCGAATTTAATTGCTAGTCTAGAAACATAAGAAAAGTCATAAAAATGTAGGTTTTTCGTTTATCCAGAAATAAGACAACAAGAAAAAAAATATTTCTTTTGTTTAGAAATAAAACAAGAAAAGAGAAAAAATTCATTTTTTGCGCAATCGAATACATATAAAGTGCAGTGTATCTTGAAAAATTTACGAGCAAATGATACAATAGCATATATCCTTCTGGGTTTTGAAACATAATATCATATAATACATAGGTTTAGACACTCACCTTTAGTATTAATTCTAGAAGTCAATCACCTATCATGGAATCAATTGAGTCCTTGACCACCTGCTGATGCAATTTAATATTCAACTTAATTAATATCTAATCTATAGAAATACAATTGCATTATAATATAAACAGTTAGGGACATCACTCTTTACTAAGATTATTACTTCTATTTTCTTCAATATGGCTAAATCATCTAATAGTTATATCAAATTAAGCAGCCACATTACTCACGGTTTTGGTCCTAATTAAGTTAAAGCTTAATTGTTTATTTTCTATCTCTTTAAAACTAACTTGTCTAAGAATTAGCAAGAGTAATAATTATAACAATCTACATTTCTACATTCAAATCAGTTTACTTATCCGAAACCCCACATATTACTATGCTTCATCTCTCTCTATTTTTCATTAACCACGGGCATCGTCGCTATTAATCTGCCACTAATAACCATGATTCTCATCACTATAAAGAAATTTCCGGCATGTGAGGTTAAAGGACAATCTAATCTATCTACCTGTTTCTCAACCAAATTGCTCATGAGTCTATCCAATACATGTGGCAGCAAGCATATGGAATAATTTTATGTTCAAAATTGATTTCTACAATTGAACATGCAGTCAACAATTGCGGCTTGCAATTTACTATCAACAAGTTTTGGCGAGAAGTAATGATTTGCACAGTCAAAATTAGCCTAGTAAAGTCAAAATTGACAGCTATTTGCTAAGTAAATTTCCATTCAAAATGGTGCCAAATAGTAAATCCATGCTAACATAAAACTACGGCAGATTGACACGAAAAAGGGAAAAAAAGGAAAATATTGGGACGGCATGTTGGACTATATCTCTAAGAAATTAGGAGATGATGTACCTTGAGTCCTTGAGTAATGAAAAATAAAATTATAGCAGCCAACCCTTCACTCACTCTCTTCCTTCGTCTGTTATGCCACTACAGTTCTGTTGCCCTTAATTTTTTTTTTGTTCCTCCGCTTTTCTTTTTGTTTTGAGTTAAGATAGAGTGGCTACGGTTTCTTAAGTGTAGGATTGTATATGTGAAAGGTGTTTTACTTCTTTTAAACTCTGACTATTAGTTTCCAGGGTCTCAATTACTAATTCATGATGATGATATAATACTAGTTTCTGAAAAAATTATAACTTTTTCTTATATCGAATATATGTATAAATCATCTTCTAACTGATATAGCAATTAATAATTAAAATTAAATAAAATTGCGGGTAAACATAGGATAAAAAAAAATTAAGAAAATCTAAGGCATTATATATATATATTTAAATAATAAATAAAATAAAATAAGTTAGTTTAATTCATTAAATGCAAAGAAAAATTCTAAGGCATTACACGACAGAGCTCCAAAGCACTGAACCATCCGCCTCTTCATGTTTAAGGTCTTTGCTGAGAGAAAAAGACTTGAAAATTCAGCAAGTACTGTATGTTATCTTTTTTCTAAGAAAAAATTTGAGCAATTTTCTCCCACAAAATTTCCATGAGGAAAAGCAATTAAAAGAGAATGTTTGGTAATAGATATTCTTAAGCTACAAAAGCACATATTCATTTTCTTATCTCCATAGCATTTGCCATTTATTTGATCAATTATAACACTGGCCTTAGTGAGGATATTTCATTGTGTCTAGTCAAAATCACTACAAAAAGGGAAATATGAATCCATATTCCTCAAACTTTACTCAAGAATAAGTTAGTTTGGAGGGTAAATGCGGTCTTTATTCTTTTGAACATGGCATAAGAAAAGATCAAATGACCTTGCAATTGGGTGACGGATGTCAAGAATTGTGATAGTTTTGCCTCCCTTGGAGTGTTGAATTTTTAATTGAGGAATGTTGATTTGTTTTCTATTTATAAAGTTATATATTTTTAATCCCCAAGATGCAGTAATTTTTGCCATGTTGACCGATGCTAGTTTTATGGACATTTCATTGGTTTGTTGGATTTTTACAAAGGGTAATACAAAATCTTTCTTAAGTTTGTCATATAATATTTTGTACTTCATAAATCTTATAGTATTTTGTAATTATATTTTTTAGAAAGCACTTGGAGGGATTGAAGTGGTTTAATGTATGAGACATTGAAAAAACACATCAAGAAGAATTCCGTTGCTGGTTTGGGGAGAATGTAAGTTGTAAATTATACTAATACTGGTTTAAATCTCAACTATAATAGTGCTAACCATTCTATATCTATATTTATTTGTAGATCAATAATGTCTATCTCCAACACCCTGGACAAGTTTCTACAGAATTATGGTCATTGGCAAATGGTGCTCAATCATACTTAACAAAGTCTTATTTCAGTTGTTGTGTCAATGAAGTTCGATTCCATGCAAAAGACAGATGATCACCGAACCACACAAAATAGTGGATTGATTATGGAAGGGGAGCACATTAATGAGATGGTAGAGTTCTAGGGCTTTTTAATTGAAGTATAGGAGCTCACATATCTTTGTGGATACAAAGTAGTATTGTTTTAGTGTGGGTGGTTCGATATTGGCAGCAAAAAGTCAACCATTACTTTTACATAGTTCTTAAGCAAAAAAAAAAAAGATAAACCACAATAACAAAGGATAAACATTTTGTCAGCATTGATATGAGATTTCACTGGTAAAAAGATCACCCATTTGTGTTGAAAAACCAAGTGCAACAAGTATTCTACATCTACGACCCTAAGTTTGGTGATAATTGACAAATTATGCAACGTATACACCATAAGCATGTTTGGAATCTTCATCAAGAAGAACACCTAGATGTAGTGGATATGAGTAATGTTGAATTGAGGGGTCTAATTAATGCATTTCAGCATCATGATTCAAATGGGGATGCAATAGTATTAGAAAATGATGACATTGATTTGAACTATGTAGCTATAGAAGACATTAAACCTTATGTTGTAGATGAAAATGTTTTGAATGGCCTTAGAGAGCGTGGATATGATGTCAAATGTGATTCATGCAATGAAGAAAATGGAACATTAAATCAATATGTTGATGAAGGCGAAGACGATATTCATATGTCCTTATGAAAAGGAAGCTACAGAATACAACCATTTAATATAACATAAAATAGGTTCAAATTTTATGCGTTAAATAGAATAATTTATACATACTTGATTGCTTCATTTCTATTACTTGAATTTTAATAAATCTTGTTCATGCCATATTTCTTTTATTCATTTTCATTCTAACTTGACTCTTACTCATGTTATATGCTTATCGTAAGATGCTATTAAATTATAAATCTTACTTCATGAAACTCATTCCAACTATACAAGAAAGCTATTCAATTAATAAGGTAAATAGTTTGGCATGTATAAGAATAAATGCATTGAAAGTATTCCATATTTCTTATTAGTAAGGTGAAAGCACTCAAAATTATGCATCATTCTCAAATTAGTATTAGCTTGCAATTACATTACCAAATAACATTAGATAGCTGAAGAAAGTAGTGTTTATTACATAGTTGAATAACAACAATAAAAGAACTTCAATTCAGTTTGCAAATAATAGAGAAACAACATTTCATTTTTAGTATTTCAAAGTTTGAAAATCTAATTGAGTTTCATAATTTTAGAGTATAATTTTAATGTTTAAATTGTCAAACTTTAAATTTTTCTTTTTTTGAATTTTAAATTTAATAAAATGTCAGTTTTACACTCTTACATTTTCAGTTTTGTTTGACTACTTTCGCTAGAATGCTTATCTCATTCTAGTTATTTTTATTGATGTTATTATTGAAATGATTAATTTATTTTTGTTTTGTTTTGTAATGAAAATGCCACATAAGGGAGTTGTATTGTATCGTCCAGTAATTAGAAATGCTCCATCATAGATGAATGATGCCACTCAAAATCCTCCAGCCACAAAAATTGTTAATCACATAATTCAATGCAAATAACCACGTGGAACAAGAAATCAACTTTCAACTTCTGATGTGCCGACAACTAAGAGTACGACAATACAAACAAAAAGTAGTTTCCTCTACCTTCAAATCCTATGACTGGTATAGATCATTCCACATCTCCTCTACTGAGTGCGAATGAGGCTTCGCCATATATAAACTAGCAAGAATCTTCTCCACCTGCCTTTCAAACTTAGACTTCTGTTGCACACCACCAAGTAACTCCATATGTTACTAAGAGTGCTGCAACTAATCAACTGGAATCTCTCGTTATTTAAAATCCACATGATATGCCATTACCATCAATTGATGCACCATTGATTTCTCCATCATCAGCTACTCAACCAAAATAAGAGACTCAGTCTTTGGAAACTCTACTCCCTAAAAAAGGTATTGGTGAGATTGAAACTACAGATCCTACATCGACCATATGTTTAGAAATCTACATGAAATTAACTATTCTAATTCATCCAATTTATAATTATTTCTAATATTTTTATATCTCCACATTGGCAAATGAAATATAGATCCCACTCGAAAAAGAGGTCGTGGTGCAAGCACAGGCAAAGCGATAGAGAAAGAAATTGCTAAAAATGTAATCATTAATAATTTTAATATCTTATGCGCCTTTTTTCAATGCGTTTAGTTAAGTCTTCCTATTTATGATTTTATCATTGGGGCAAAGTGTTGGAAATTGAATTTCGAGAGCTTAAAGAGGTCGATCAAGTATGGTACTGATTTGTCTAATGGGATTGGTATTATTACTCAACATAACCCTCAAATTGATAGGAAAACATCATGTAAAAAGGCTCCAAAAAATGAAAAATCGCAGGTGTGCTGGACTAGATGTAAGTTTATTACCTATTTAATAAAATTTAAGTTTTTGATTTATTATACACACATGGACATTCATTATTTTAATGATTGACTTTATGTCTAATTTAATGTACTTCCTAGCAATGGTTTTTAATTAAAGTATGGAGGATCGATCTCGTAGTCACTATATGTGTAGATGACAAGTTTGCTGAGACCTACAAGCATTATAAGGGAAGATTGAGTAAGATATACAAGAAAATGGTTAATGTGGTGTGGATCCAAGAAGTAATGTGCCTTTTCATTAGATCCCACAAGATAAATGGTAGGGATTATGTGATATCTTTAGGGATGCTAGGTTTTAGGTATTTGGTTACACAAAAATTAATGTTGGCAATATTGGTGTATTTATTTGTTGCTTGCTGTTTAAAAATAATTACCTTTTCTTTCAAGTTGCTCAATTTTTGTTATTTTTCTTTTGTTAGATGATAATGTATTTAATTTTTATAAGTAGATGGGATAAATGCTTGGATTCTAAATTTTTGTTTGGCTATGTTGGTTATTTGATGTCATTTTTTGTTGCAAATTTTTATTTTTATTTTCTTTTGTTAGATGTTGATGGCGTTTTATCTTTTGTAAGTATATAAGGTAATGCTAGTACCTAAATGTTAGTTTGGTTTTATTAGTTATTTTATGTAATTATTTGTTGCAAAATTTTATTATTTTTCTTTAATTTGATGATGATGTGCTTTGTTTTTGTAAGTAGATGGGACAAATGTTGGGATTCTAAATGTCGGATAGGTTTTGTTGGTTATTTCATACAATTATTTGTTGCAAGTGATTGAGACCAATTTGAGCCAAATTTCACCTTGAAACTAGACTCGGTTTTAGCTTGAAACTGAGTTCAAACTCTGACTAATTTTACCTCAATTTCAGGCTAAAATTGAGGTTTAGGTTTAAGGTGAAACTAACTTGAAAATAGTCACATTTTTGGCTTAGTTTCAAGTGAAAATGAGGGCAAGTTTCAGATGAAACTGACCTAAGTGTGGTAGCTTCAGCTTGGTCAATTTCAGCTTGAAATTGAGATTCAATTTTCAATTTGAAGCTAAAATTTGCCAAAGTTTGTGCTTTAAACCAAGCTTTAGTTTCAAGTATATCAAGATGAAATTGACATGAGTTTGTTTTTCTACATCTTCACATGTGAGTGACTATATGCCTAAGAGGGGGAGGGGGGGCGAATTATGACTAAGGGATTTTGTTGCTGGAAGATTATCACACAAAATTCTTTTTAGCCTTTCAAAATAATTTAAGTTTTTTGTAGAAAATTGTTTTAGTTACTGACTGAAATTTGTAATACTAGTTCAACTATCAATCAGACTAGTGAAAGATAAAGCAATAAAATAGTAGTACATAGACACTAAAATTTATAGAGGTCCCGCAAGCCCACTATTTTACCTAAGTTTTCACTTAGGAGTTGACCTTGTCAAATTAATTAATATGTAAGAATGTTTTGATGAGTAATAATATATTTTGACAGTAAGAAAAGTAAAGGATTAGAAACACCCTAGCAGGGTGAAAACCAACTCTTTGCAAACAGCTAAATCAGAATCCCAGACGAAGTAAGGCAGATTCCAAAACACTATGACACCAACTGCTTGTGAACAGGTTTGGGGGAAGTTCTGCTAAATTCACTTGCACAACCTCTGTGGATTAATGCACGAATTGTTGCTACTCCTTATGGAAACCTCTAGTCTCTTCTTCCAAACCGGAACCAAGAACACTGCAGAAGAATCCAGACAATACTGCGTTACTAGTTTTTTCACTAGAGCTCATTAGAGCAAAAAAGTGCTGATTTGTTCTTTTCACAGAGTCCCTCGAGGGTAGGTACAACTCCCGTCCCTCTTCACGACTAGGCCCTGCGAAACACAATCCTCTTTGTCCTCCTCTCTCTAAAGTCTGTCAAAGGTAAGCTTTGCTTAACCTTTTTCACCACAAGGTCCCTCGAAAACACATGTAAAGCAAGGAATTAGAAACACTAAAGCACAAAATGTGTATGAGAGTATCACACAACTCCTTAAGACATTTAACAAAGATCTCTCTTGACTTAGTGATTTACCCATTCAATGCTGTATATTTTCTTACTTATATGTTATTGTTCAATGGCTATGAATTATTAATAAGGTAAGTATTCATTGAAATCAGATAAGGGACAAGATAATTATACCAATCATGCAATAATTCCTTAAATAACGGATATATCAATGATTTCAGCGTGGTATGATTTTCTTTCCTAAGCTATGAAGATATAAATCAAACCAGAATCTTTATGAGATCTCTTAATTATCGAAAGTAAGTACCAGCATGTAATAGATTCTAGCAGATAATGCACAAGCAGATTCCAGCAGATAATATGAAAAGATATTCATGCTTTTAGCACATAATTCAAGGAGTGCAATTTTGTCATAATCAAAATAAAGGGTTAACAATCTCCCCCTTTTTGATGATGACAAAATTTAAATAGAGTGGAAGGATATCACCTGAACTCCCTCTGTTAATGTGTTCCCTCTGTCTATCTCAAGAAACTAGAGAATCGACAAGTGCTGGATAATAGATAATTGCTTAACAACAGGCCTAGTCATCAAAAAATAAAAGCATTCATCATCTAAGTAGATAAAAGTTCCAAAAATAAGTTCAGACAAGATAAAAGTTCCAACAGAGCAAGGATAAGTTCCGCCAAAATAAAAGTTCTAAATTTTAGTTACTATTATCTCCCTTCATCATCGAAAAGAGCTTGAGAAGCATTCAGATAAGCTCTAAATTTCTCCTTCAGACGAATAACATTAGCACAGGTACGACTGGATTTGCGAAGAAGACGCTTGAGATTGTAATCCATGGAATCAACAAGGGTTTCCAAATGTCTAGCAAGAGTTTCCATAGTATTGCTAAGATCATCTATCTTAGCTTCAAGTCCAACACCCACTCTAAGATCATCTATCTTAGCTTCAAGTCCAACACCCACTTTGCTAGCTTTCCCTTGAGCCTTTCTTGGTGTTTTAATGGGAGTGGGGCAAATAGGGCTAGATTCTTTAGATTTTGAGCTAATGGATACTAGAATTTTAGATTTTTGGGGACGAAGCTTGATACTGCTAGGAGTTCTACCAACTCCCCCAAAACCATTCATCATCCTTAGTATATTGAATTCTCATGTTCCTAAGGTTAGCAAGATCCAAGATTTTATGGTCGTGCTACCCCTCAATCCAAGCATTAGGCAGAAACACTCCCTTACTTTTGAAGATGTGTGTGAGAAGCATAGAATATGGAAGATTTTTAGCTTGATGAGAGAAAGAATAAACCATGTATTTCAGAATGATAAAACCAAGATTGATAGATTCTTGCTTGATAGCTTTGGCCATAAGATAAATGCTCCATAGAATTTAGATTAGTGGTATACCCTCAATTTGAAGCTGGGGTAGAAAAAACAGAGCAACTATTAACTTATGAAGCAGAATATGTTCAATTTTTATTTTTTTCAAACCAACACCTCTAGAAAAAGAGTATTGCTTTCCTACCCGAAAGAGATGACAAATTTCATCATAGGAAACATTGAAATCAAACAAATCACCAAAATTAAGGAATTTGGTACCGTCATTTGGAATTTCAAATAGAAAGTTCAATTTCGAATGAGGCAACACAATCTTTTTGTCAAAAACATAAGACTCCATAGAGATATTAGATTCAAATTCAATAAAAGTAAATTTTGAGTAAAATAGTTTAACTAAGTAAGGATATTAATGTTCATCAATTTTCATTAAGTTATCCCATTTCAAACCACAAACCCAATCAATTGCATTAGATTTTGGTAGAGAATCAAACTGAAAGCCCTACTACGATTTAGACTGCGAGTAGAAACTTTCTTATTAAAGCATGTTTAAGCTTCAAAAGAGTGGAATTTTAAAGAGGATAGAAGCTTATTGAAATCCCAATCCTTAACTTCTTAAGGACGAATAGGAATAGGGGAGTTAAGGTTAGAAACATCTTTTTTAGAACTAATGGGTCTTTTAGGACTACCCATCAAAGTATCTTTATTACCAAGTTCTTCACGACCAAGATGAACTGGTTTATCAGAAGAAAATGACTGATCCTCATCAATTGTGGAGCCGTTATACCATTTTAATAACATTGGAGCTTTAGAAATCTAGATAGGAACAAGTTTAGTAAAAGATGATGAGCGCTTTTTCTTAGAGGAAGAAGCTCCATAATTTGATTTTGCTAAGCGCTTAGGCATGGTGGTTTTGGCTAAAGAAGAGAAGACAAACAAAGAGAATTTTTAAATAGAAGAGGAAAAGGGTTTCTCTTTTATGCGAACAAAAGAGAAAATGGCACGTTAAGGAAAACGAGAATTTTTGAAAAGCGAAAATAATCATGAATTAAATGGTCAATTTTGATGCACGCAAAAAATTGGTATTGAAAATGGAAAAGATCCAGCTATTTTGAGTGCATATTAAATGCCATATTTAAATAAATTAACTAATCCCGCCAAAATCAAAATTTAATTTAATTCCTAATCTTTCTTTAATGCACACAAATTTATTTTCTTCTAAAGCTTTGGTGAAAATATTTGCAAGCTAATTTTCAGTAGAAATAAAATCAATTGATATATCACCTTTATTCAAATGATCACACAAAAAATTGTGTTTAATTTTAATATGTTTAGTGCATGAATCCAGAATTGGATTTTAGAGACCCTAATAGTACTAGAACTATCACATAAATGGGCACGCAAGACACATTCATACTAAAGTCATGCAAGATACGTTTCATCCATAATGCCTGGGTGCAACAATTGCCCAAGGCCATGTATTCTACCTTGGTTGTGGATAATGCAACTATGTTTTACTTTTTACTGCGTCATAAAACTAGGCAATTTTCCAGCAGTTGACAACCACCACTAGTACTTTTCCTATCTATCTTGCAACCAGCATACTTTGCATCAAAATAGCTTATGAAATTAAAAGATTTAGAATGCAGACACCATAAGCTATAGTTAGATATTCCCTCGAGATATCTCAATATTCTTTTAATGGCATTTAAATGGGATTCCTTTGGATCGGATTGGAATCTAGCACATAAGCATGTTAAAAACATAATATCTAGATAGCTTGCAGTTAAATAGAGTAAACTACCAATCATACCTCTGTAGACTTTTTCGTCTACATTTTTACCATCCTCATCAAACTCCAGTCTAATATTTGTACTCATGGGAGTGGTTGCAGGGTTGCATTCCCTCATTCCAAACTTCTTTAGAAGCTTTGCTGTATACTTTTCTTGCCAAATGAATATCCCTTTTTAAGTTTGCTTTACTTGAAGTCTCAAGAAAAAGTTGATCTCTCCCGCTAATCTTATCTCAAATTCTTATTTCATTTTCTCGGCAAACTTTTGACAATGCAAATCATTAGTAGCACTGAAAATGATGTCATCAACATAAATTTCAACAATAAGAGAGCTATTTTCTTGGTGCCTAGTGAAGAGTGTGGTATCTAAGATTCTAATGGAAAAACTATTATTTATGATAAAATTACTCAATCGATCATACCAAGCCATAGGGGCTTGTTTTAGTCCATATAAAGCTTTTGTTAGTTTAAAAACATGAAGGAAAACTTTGATTTTTGAAACTAGGGGGTTGCTCAAGATAAATTTCTTCTTTTGTGAATTCGTTTAGAAAAGCACTTTTGACGTCCATTTGATAGTGCATAAACATTTTATGAGAAGCAAAGGTAAGAAGCATTCTAATTGATTCTAACCTTGCAACTTGAGCAAACATTTTATTATAGTCAATGCTCTCTTGCAGATTGTAGGCTTTTGCTACTAGTCTGACTTTATTCCTAGTAACTTTACCTATTTCATCCAGTTTATTTCTGAATACCCACTTGGTAACAACGACTTGATGGTCCAATAATCATTCTACCAACTTCTAGGCTTTATTTTTTTTTCAAATTAAGTCAGTTCTTCCATCATTGCTTCAATCCATAGTGGATCTTTTAGTATCTCTTTGACATCTTTGGGTTCAATCATTGAAATGAGAATACATTTGGATTTATCAGGTGGAACTTGTCTGGCTTTAGATTTGGTAGTTATTCCTACTTGAGGCTCTCCAGTGATTCTGCTAGTAGGGTGACTAGAAGCATGTTTAAACTTTCTAGTTTTTTGTTCAGTCATTTTTCCTAACTCACTGGAACTATGTTCATCAGTGGGATTTATTTCCTCAAATGATTTCAATTTCTCTTGATTTGATGTTGATGGCTCAAGGTCCAAAATCTTGACTGGTTCTTTGAATCATGTAACTTCTTTGCTCAAGGTTTCCTTAGCACAAGATGGGTTAGTTCCATCAAACGTAACATGCATGGATTCTTGAACAATTCTTTTCCTCTGATTAAATACATAATAGGCTTTACTATGCATCGAGTAACCAACAAATATAGCTTCATCAACTTTGGAATCAAACTTTGCCAAATAATATCTATCATTTATAATGTAACATTTGCAACCAATGATACAGAAATAAGAAATATTTGGAACTTTATCATGCCACAATTCATATGGGATTTTTCTTAAAAGTGGTCTTATGAAAACACAATTTGACAAATAATAGACCGTATTCACAGCTTCACCCCAAAAGGATTTTGGAAGATCATATTCATTAAGCATGTTCTAGCAACTTCTTGCAAAATTCAATTTTTCCTTTTGAGCACCCTATTTTTTTTGGGAGTCTTAGGAGCAGAAAAACCATGAATGTAACCATCTTCTTCACAAAATAATGTAAAGATTTTTTGATCAAACTCAGTTCTATGGTCACTTCAAATTTTCTTAATGAAATATCATTTTCATTTTGAAGCCTTTTAGTGAGTGAAACGAAAGCATTTAAAGAATTATTTTTATAAGCAAGGAATATAACCCATGTAGGATAAGTATAATCATCTACTATGACAAACACATATCTTTTACCTCCAAGGGAAGCGGTTTTCATAGTTTCGAATAGGTCATTGTATAGAATTTCCACTAGTTTGGAAGTTATGACCTTACTCTATTGTTTGAAAGATGTTCGAATTTGCTTCCCCTTTTGGCATGCATCACATATCCTATCCTTGGAGAAGTTTAACTTTGGCACCCCTTTGACAAGATCTTTCTTTGTGAGATGAGATATAAGTTTCGTGTTTACGTGGCCCAATCTCCTATGCTATTTCCAAAATTATTCATTTGAAACAGCTAAACACTCAGTATTTTGATAAGTTAAATCATCAAGGATTATAGAATAAATTTTCCCATCCCTGATAGCAGTAAAAACCAATTTCTCACTTTGCTTAATAACACAATGAGAAGGATGGAATTTAACCTCATAACCTTCATCACATAGTTGACTGATACTAAGTAAGTTATGCTTAAGGCCCTCAACAAGCCATACATTATCAATAGAAGTACCAGTCTGCTTGCCAATAGTACCTTTACCTATTATGTGTTTCTTTTGTGTTGTCTACATAAAGAACATTTCCTACAGAACACTTGTTAAGTTTTAAGGAACATAAACACATCCCTCGTCATATGCCAGGAACATCTGCTATCCAAGTACCATTTTTGTTTCTAGGAATGTTCCTTGGCATGAACCTATAAGAAATTAGTTTGTTTTAGGTCCCCAAACTATGTTAGGTCCTTCATGGTTAGTAACAGATGATTGTCTTACCCAAACAAACTTGGTACCAATGAGTTTATCAATCGGACATTTATAATTGACATGACCAAATCTACTACAAGTAAAACAGGTTTTTCGAACTGGTTTACAATTCATTCTAGAAGTTGTTGAAACCAATTTGATGTTTTTTAATTTATGCGATTTCTAAATTTTTGACCCTTTTTAGCATTATGTCTGGGTGGAACATGCATATGTATGTGTTTAACACTTGTGGAACATTCAACTAGATCATCCTCAACATGCAAGCATTCTTAACAATCATTTTTCCTCTGATTTCACGGCTCATATTTTCAATTTGTTTCTTCAAAGAATTATTCTCTTCAGTGAGAGCAAATTATTCATTTTCTTTTTGCATTCAACATAAAGGGTTTCTTTATTTTTAGCCATTTGTATTTCAAACTTTTCTTCATGAGTCTTATATAATTCTTCCTGCAAATAATTCACTTTTTCTTGAAAAGCTTTATTTTTATCAACAAGCATTTTGACACGAATTTCATAAAGCTTAAGCAATTTTTGCACATTCTCATCAATGTCAATTTCATCACTGAAATATAATCAGAACATGAAGAGATACTTACTTGATTTACCATTTATCAATTCTCTTCATTGTTAAATTGTTTACCATCTGATTCATCCTATGTAATTTCTATCGCCTTTACTTTGGCTTATCTGGTATTTTTCCTCAATTTGGGATAATATGGTTTTCTATGTCTAATTTCATTGCATTCATGGCAGCGAGGTGGTTTAGTACTTTGAGTTTCTAGATTGATTCTTTTCGATTTTGAATAATTTCATCCTCAACCTGATCCTTATCAAGATCTTTTTGAAGTTTCGTATTGAAATTATGACCGGTATTAAAACCAATATTCTTTTTGGCTTTTGTTTTCGAGCCTTCATCTTTATTTAGCAGCGTTATCTCATGGGATGTGAGAGATCTAATTAGTTCACCCATGGTCATCCTACTAAGATCACGAGCTTTCTGATAATAGTAACTTTTGGCGTCTATTTCTTGGGAAGAGATCTAAGGATTTTCTAAACGCTCATCATCATTTATAGTTATACTGAGTGAAAATATAGGATTTATAATTTCCATGAAATGCACGTATATCTGACTAATGGTCTCATCAAGTTTCATCTGGAACATTTCATACTTATGAATGAGAAGAGCAATCCTTTCTTGTTGAACCTACATGGTACTTTCGTAGGTTACCTGTAACATTTCCGACATTTGCTTTGTTGTAGCGCATATACTAACTCGATTGTGCTCCTCTTTGGTGAGAGCGCATGACAAAATGATTTTGGCCCTCATGTTCATTGAGATGGCCTTTTTATCATCATTGATTTCACGTTGCACCTTTGGAACTATCTGTTTGTCAATCAATTTCATTGGAACCATTGGCCCTTCACTAACGATGTCCATAAATTAAAATCTAGGGCAATTATATATTCTCATATCTAGTTTTTCCATGAAGCATAATTGGAACTATCAAACAATGGAGACTGGTTGTGCGATTGCCTTTCTGCAGAGACATCAAGAGTATTAGTGGCCATAGAATCTTTTACTCTGGTAGTTACACCATAATATGGAGAAATAATGCTCAGATGCCAATGGTGAGTGATTATATTCCTAAGAGGGGCTGAATTATGAAGGGATTTTTTGCAGTGGAAGTTTATCACATAAAATTCTTTTTAACCTTTCAAAATAATTTAAGTTTAATGCAGAAAATTATTTTAGTTAGTAACTGGAATATGTAAATACCAATTCAACTATCAGTCAGACTAGTGAAAGATAAAGCAATAAAATAGTAGTAAATAGACACTAGAATTTATAGAGGTTCGACAAGCCTACTCCTCTACCTAAGTTTTCACTTAGAATTTTGAACCTGTCAAATTAATTAATATGTAAGAATCTTTTTACAAGTAATAATAGTAATTTGACAGTAAGAAAAGTAAGGATTAGAAATACCATAGCAGGAAGAAAAATCAGTTCTTCGCAAAGAGCTAAACCAGAATCCCAAACGGGATAAGGCATATTCTAGAGCACTATGAAACTAGCTGCTTGTGAATAGGCATAGGGGAACTTATGCTAGATTTACTTGCGCAACCTCTATAGACTGATGGATAAGTTGCTGCCTCTCTATAGGGCAAGCTTTAATCTCTTCTTCCAGACCCAAACCAAAAATACTGCAGAAGATTCCAAATAATATCACCCTACTGATTTTTTCACCTGGAGGACTTTAGATCAACCAAGCACCGATTTGTTCTCTCATGGCGTCCTTTGAGAGTAGATACGACTCCTGTCTCTCTTCACCAGTCGATCCTTGGAGACACAAACCTTCTTATCCTTATCTCCCTAAGGTCTATCAAAGGCAAGCTACACTTGACCTTCTTCACCACAAGGTCCATCAAAAAACACACATAAAGCAAGGAATTAGAAACACTTAAGCACAAAATGTTATGAGAGTATCACACAACTCCTCAAGATACTTAACAAAGTTCTCTCTCGAGTTAGTTATTCACTAATCTAATACTGCATAATTTCTTATTTATATGTTTATGTCTAGTGGCTATAAATCCTTAATAAGGTAAGTATTCATTGGAATTAAATAAAGGGGTAAGATAATTTTAGCAATCATGCATTAATTCCTTAAACAATGGATGTATTAATGATTTTAGCATGGTATGATTTTCTTTCCTAAGTTATGAAGATATAAATCAAACGAGAATCGTCATGAGATCTCTTAATTATGGAAAGTAAGTTCCAGCACATAATAGATTTTCGCAGATAATAATGAAAGATATTCATGCTTTCAACACATAATTCTAGGAGAGTAATTTTGTCATAATCAAAATAAAGTAAATCATCAAAGGGTTTGCATCACATAATTATATTTAAATGCAGGAAAGGTCGAAGATCAGTGCAAGACTAGAGCACATAGGTCATACTCTCATATATTAGCTTCTAAATCATTCATTGCATGATTAATGAAAATGGTAATGTATCATTATAACTTTCTTTTATCTATATTTTCTATTGTCAATATAAAAAGTTCTATAATAAAACTTCTACTTATAATTCTGAAGGAAAATCAAAGTTGTAGCGCACAATTTTGGAGTCGCTCATATAAAGAAAAGTACTAGAGAGTATGTGAATGCTATAGCTGCAAACAAGCATGTGAGTTCATGTTCTCTAATAGCATGTCCCCGATATCTAAATATGTACTTATATATATTTATGCTTGTAACGAAATGAAGTGAAAAATTGATAAGAAGGACTCAAGGAAATTTCTGAAAGGGATATTATTAAGAATTCATTAGGCACATAGATGGGATATGAGAAATACAAGGGCTAGCTATGGAGTTGTGCCATCTAAAGACAAAAAGAAGATGAAACTTCAAGCTATACAACTTGAGGCAGTAAAGGAAAAGTTAAGTAAAATTGAAAATGACTTAGAAGGTGTAATGAATCTCATTAAGACATGATTCAAAACCAACCACAACAAATCCAAAGCTATGATGAGTGATGCTAGAGTAATGAAGAGGGATGCCAAATGCAAGATGCAGAAACAACAAGCTTTAAAGTCGGTCAGACCGAGTTGAAGCAACTATGGTGGCCTTGCAAGACAAACACACTTAAAGGTAAGTATGTGCATATGATGCAATATGATTTTACTTCAATTTTCCATTTATGGAATTTTGTGATATATGGTATTCAACTTCAGTAACAAAAGTTTTGTTACCAATAACCCAAAATAATGAGTTTAAACCTCAACATAACAAAATTCTTCGTTACTAAAAGTATAATTTGTTTTACTGATATGCATGTTGTTAGAATGCCTTTGAGCCATCTATGGACAATACACACATCCATTACATTAGGATAGTTTTCTATTGATGCCATGTTGTCTGAAATTTGCACCTAGCATAAAGAATCTTCACAATATATTATGTGGTTAGAGGAGGTCTCTTCTGAGAAGGAAAATGATTGGAAAGATCAAAGTCTGTATGATGGCATCATGCTATCTTTTCAATATGGAATTACTTTTTGATTTCTTAAGTTATTGATCGACTAATATCTCATACTTTCTTTTAAGATAACGAACCCTACCTTTTGGATTTTGTTGCAATCACAAACCTTCCCGTGGATGGTGAAGAGGTGCTTCCTTTGTACCATGAACAATCTAAATCGCCTAGTAGTTCGAAGATGTCTAGGTTTATTTCCTCTCATTCTTCTTTCATTATTACAAACTTTTGAGCTAATGAATGAGCCCTAAAAGCTGAGCATTTTTTATTCTTAATGTACTGGTCTACACCAATTTTGTGCCTTTTATTTTTGAATATTCCTATTATATTTTGCTCATGATGTTTGATAAATCCTTGGCCCTTGGTTCCTTATTTTACCTCTCTTTCACTATTGCATGTGTTTATTAATTGACAAAATTCAAGCAAAAAAAAAAAATGTAAAGAGTGTACATGGACCATAATGGTTTCTCGAGTTGTGGATCCATATGAATTTTTCTAAACTTTGCATAAAAAAAGTGGTTGGAAAGTCTAGCCTATGAGATGCTTTCTATTATGGAAAGTTGCAGCAATCATAGCCTTTCACAAATATGCGAACTGTAGAAGAAGTTAGGAACGAAGTATATAGTGAAGTATGGATCCAATTACACAATGGAATTTAAAACTTTCATAGCAAGTAATAACTTGATTCACTTGACACTAAAGATCATATTTTATTCCATAAAGATGGATTTAGAGAAGAATCAAATACCTTAAGTGATTCTTCAAAAATCAAGGCCTAGAATTCCGCTTGACTCCTCAATTGAAGTTCTACTACTTTCTTTTCCTTGGATCTTTCTTCCTCACTTCTTGGCCTCAATTTACAGCAACTAAATGTCTCCAAAAAGTTCTCAAAACTATGCAACTTGCTAGCAATAATTGACATAAAAAACACCCCCAAAATTGCCACCAATTGATGAAGAACTCTTCTTCAATGGACTCTTCTTTGTTCACAACAAGCACTCCAAGTGCTGTGCCTCTAATGCAAGTACACATACCTTACAAGAACTCTAATTCTTCATACTTATACTAGAATAAGGATGAAGAATTAGGGAGAAAATTTGGGAGTTATTTTGTTCACAACAAAAATGAGAAAAGGGTGATTTTTGTGTGTATATGGCTAGCCACTTTGGAGAGAAAAATCCCTTTTATAAAGTGTGATGGGTGCAGTGCATCAAGAATTCTTTGGACTCATCTATCACACATTTCTTTCAAGTAGTGCCAGCTTGCATGCCAAGTAGGATATTCAATTTCCACTAATTAAATTCCTATTTTAATTAGTAAATTAAAAATCCTACTTGATTTTTAATGGACTCTTTCATTTAAATTTTCCCTCGAAACTAGATTCTCCAATTAATCAAACTAACCATTTAATTCAATTAAACCAGCTTAACTCTTTAAGTTAATAAACTAATTAAATTGCCACATAGCTTCAATTAAATTAAACCAATTAACTCCTTAATTTAATTGATTTAATTTAATTCCTTAAATAATTTGATTAATTTAACACTTTAAATTAGTCAAGCCATTATGACTAACTTGTAATTAGTCAAATTGATCTTTTCTAAACTTGACCAATCTAATTATCTAACTCAGATAATTTCTACAACTTCACTTAGAGTAATTAAGGCTTTTGTATGTGATTCTTAGGTGCACCAATTAATTAGACATCGGTCACAACTCTTTGTGATTTATTGAATATCTAATATTCTAATTAATCTAATTCTTTGAAACGAATCACTCTTTAAATTAAAATTCATTAATTGAAGAATATCCAATCTCCATTGTCAATGTCTAGCACAAGCCTATGTAGCCCCAAATAGTTGGATGAATTAGTTTTAGTAAACCTTTCCACTTACAATTGCCATGCAAATATGGTCCTTCCGTTTCCTATCTCCCAAAATAGGCATAGGGCAAGATATTTATCGGTTCCCTAATGACCACGATAACTATGCATCTATTCTTGATGTGCAGTTTTAATTTATGAGCTCAACTTCGAAAAACCACTTTACCAAATTGGCATACCACGATGCGCAAGGATTTTTCAGAATTGATCGTAATAGAATACATAGGAGATCAACTTGTTATTTACAATGAGAGAAATAGGTCCTTTCTTAGAACTCACCAACCTCTATACTTAAGTAGCTTGTACCCAACATAGGCCCTAGGTGACCCACTAAGTGGTTGAGATAAAATCAAAGTATAAGGATCTAAATATAGGGTTACCGTAGAACATCAAGTCAAAGGACTAAGTATATGCACTAACTAAATTAGAGAACCTTTCATTACCATAAAGCCACTTCAGCTACCTTATGGATTCTTTAAGCAAGTCTTCAGTGAACTTGTTCTCTAAGAAGCACCCAATAATATACATCCCTATCTTATATGGATTGTACATCAAATGAGGCAATATCCAACTCCTTGGATTATACATCATTAGTGCAAGCCCATCTAAATCTTAGATGCCCTGTTCTTTGAAAGAGAGAGATGGATTAGGATCCAAAAAGTTAAACCAAAAATAAGCAAAATAAAACTACTCATCTCTTTCCCAAAGATCAACTACATGCCAAAAAATTATGATTAGAAGGCTGAAAATTACCTTTGATGAAAGGATTCAAAGGAATCAATTAGATCTCTCCAAGGACTTCTCCAATGGAAGATTTACAAGCTCCAACACCTTGCTCTAGTTGCTCCTATTCCAAGTCTCCAAAAATTAGCAAACCTTGCAAACTTTTTCACCACTGGAATAACAAGCTTCTGGCCAAATTTTACTCAAAAAATCAACTCCTTGGTCGCCTAATCAAAGCACCAAAATGGGCCCAAAAATTGGTTCACCAATGAACTCTAAGTTCTATTGGAATAGTGCCCCGCATCAAATTAGATTGGCATGTAATGCTATTTCACTTGTGATATAATCTTAATTGAATGATATTTTCTATAAAAGTGATCATCTTCATCTTATGCTTATTATACTTCACTTATATTTGGTTGAAGCCCCTAAGTCATATAATAATATAGGACTTGGTCATGCATATAATGGGGATCATGAAACAAGTCTCTATAGTTATGATTTTAAATGTTCCAAGTCATAATATCTTATGAGAAAGGGTATCTAAAATTTGGATAGACTTGCATTAATGATGCATATTCCAAGGGGTTGGATATTGCTCCACTTCATGAGCAATCTATATGAGATATGGATGTATGTTAATGGGTGCTTGTTAGAGAACAAGTTCACTAAAGATCCACCTAGAGAATTCACTAGATACCTATAGTGGTAAGTTGGTAGTGGCGAGTTCTCCAGCTTACAATAGTGCATATAATTATTCATTAAACTTGAGGATCCATGGTAACCTTCTGTTTAAGTCCTTATCCTTTGACTTTTCTCCGACCACGTAGCAGATCATTTTAAGTTGAGATTGGGCATGAGCTACTTAAGCGTGGAATTTTGTGACATCCAAGATGGTATCCGTCTTCTCATTGTTGTGAAGGACAAGTGCATCTCTTATATATTGTATAATGATCGATTCCAAGAAATCCTTGCGCAAGGTAGCATGAAAATTTGGAAAAGGTATTTTCCAAAGTTGAGGTCATAAGGGAGAATAGAACATTGGATGTAGAAACATAGTTATTGAAGCTATTAAGGAGCCAACAAATATCTTGCCCTAGGCCTCGTTTGGGAAATAGGAGATGGAAGAACCATATTTGCATGGTAAGTGTAAGCTATAATGGTTCATCAACACATAATTCATTCATCCAATTCGTTGGACTCCATGGGCTTGTTGCTAGACATCAACCATGGAGATTGGGTACTCTTCACTTAATGAAGATTAACTGAAAGAGTTATTAGTTTAAAGGAGTTTAAAGTAATGGGAATATTTTGATATTCAAAATATCACAATAAGTTGTGAGCCCATGTCCAAGTCCAATGAATGGATGGACCTAATAGGTCACACAAAAGAGCCTATAGAAAGCTCATATTTGATCGGAGGAATTTTCTAAGGACCTAGAAAATTCAAGCCTAGGCATTTTGAGAGAGGGACAAGTGACTATTCTAATTGGTCATCTTGGCTTGATTAATTTAAGTGTTAAATTAATTAAAATAGTTTAAGGAGTTAAATTAGGTCAATTAAATTAATGAGTTAATTTAATTGGTTCCATATGACAATTAACTAGTCAAGTTAACTTAAGGAGTTAACACTAATTGACTTAAAGAGTTAAGTTAATTGCGTTAAGGGATTAAGTCAAATTAATTAAATTAAAGAGTTAACTTAATTAAAATTAGAATTTAGATTTTAGAGGGAAATCAAATGAAAGAGCCCATTTGTATTTGGATTAGAGTTAATTAGCATTACATTTCATGAGATGAAATGCAAATGCAAGTTGGCCAACTGGCATGGGGGTGTGATGCTAGCTAGCACCCTCTCACCTCTATAACTAGGAGACTTGGCCGGCCACTTATGTTGTTGTTGCATATAAAGTTGAGTGTAACACTACGATCTAACAAATAAAGCACAAAATAGCTAAATTAACTAGGCTACACTTGAAACCAATGATCTAATCATGTTTTGAATTCAAATTTGGATGAAGGATTACCTTGATTACTCAAAAATCCAAGGCAAAGAGGAAAAACACCTGAACTTTTCAAAGATGTCTTCTAGTAGTGTAGCAGAAAGTTGGCAACAATTGCCTAATCAAACCACCTCCAAAATTGCTGAAATTTGGATACAGCTTCCTCAACCCCATGGGGAAGCTCCAGTTAAAAATTCAATAATAATTGAATCTGACAAGGACTGGGAACAAGCCTCCAAATTTTATGCCCTTTCAATGGATCTCCAAATGTCTAGCCTCTAATGACAAGATCCACTCACCAATGGAAAATTCAAATCACTCCTAGGTCAGCTAGAAAACCAAAGAAAGATGAGAAAGATGAATGCCAAATTTTAGGGAGAGAAGATGAAGAAAAGCGTGAAGCCTCAACTCATGAATGAATCACAGAAAATTGGAGGAAAAAATGGAATCTAATAATGAGATCTTACAAGCCTAATGGCTGGCCACCTCTCTCGTGTTTATAGGAGTGGAGGTGTGATGGAAGTTGGCATCGCACCTCCTATGACGTTGGCGCCAACTTGCAAGCAAGTTGCATATGTTAAATTTTAATTTCACTTGCATTTGAATTTCATTTGGAATCTTCATTTCATCTCATGAAATGTCTTCCAAATAAATTCAAATGCACTCCAAATAAACTCTTTCATTTGGAATTTTAATCCAAAATTAATTCTTCACATTAATTAGATTAACCCCTTAATTTAATTAATTGGTCTTGACTTAACTCTTTAAGCCAATTAGCTTAACTCCTTAAGCTAGAAGGTGATAACTTTAATTCTTTAAATTAACTTGAGCAATTGATAGTCATGTGGCACTAATTAAATTAACTCCTTAATTTAATTGGTCTAATTTAACTCCTTAAATTATTTAGATTAATTTAACAATTAAATTGATCAAGCCAAAATGACGAAAAATTAGTCAACTATTTCCCTCCATAAAATCAGTAAAGAGGAATATTTCAAACTCTTAGAAAATTCCCTTCATCAAATAGGATTTTCTATTGGCTTTTATGTGTGACCTTTAGGTTCTACCATTCATTGGACATGGGCTCACAACTCTTGTGATATTTAGAATATCGAAATATTCACATTAGTTTAAACTCCTTTAAACTAATGACTCAATTCAATTAATCTTCAATAATTGAAGAGTACCAAATCTCCATGGTCGATGTCCAACCTCAGGTCCATGAAGCCCAACTAATTGGCCAAAATGAATATGCTTTCAGAGAACTATTTTAGCTCTATGCTTGCCATGCAAATACGGTCATTCTTTCTCCTATCTCCCGAAAAAGGCCTAGGGCAAGATATTTATCGGCTTCGTAATAGCCTCGACAATGATCTTTCTATTGTCAATGTTCGATTCTCCTTTATGACCTCATCTTTAGAAAAATCCTTTTTCAAATTGTCAAACTAACTTGTGCAAGGATTTCATGGAATCAATCATTATAAAATACATAAGAGATGTACTATCCCTTCATGATGACGAGGAAATAGATCCCATCTTGGATCTCACTAACTTTTATATCTAAGTAGCTCATACCCAATCTCAACCCAAAAGACCTACAAAGTGGTCAAGGAAGAGTCAAAGCATGAAGACCTAAACACAGAGTTGCTATAGATCCTCAAGTCAAAGGACTAATTGTATACACTAGTGTAAGCTGGAGAACTTGCCACTACCGATTTGCTACTACGGCTATCTAGTGGATTCTATGGACAGGCCTTCAGTGAACTTGTTTTCTAACAAGCACCCACTAACATACACCTATGTCTAATATGGATTGCTCTTGAAATGGAGCAATATTCGTTGCAAGTCTATCCAAATCTTAGATGCCATGTCTCATAAGATTCTATGACTTGGAAGTTTTCAAGATCACGACCGTGTAAGACTTGTTTCGTGATTACCACCCAGTGTGTGACTAAGTCCCATAGTCTTGTGTGATCTAAGGGCTTTAACCAAATGCCAGAGATGTAAAATAAGCATAAGATGAAGATGGTCATTTATAATGAATATCATTCAATCAAGATTATATCACAATTGAAATAGATTACATACAAATCTAATTAGCTGTGGGGCACTATTCTAACAATCTCCCACTTTCCCTAAGGCCAATTTGCCATAGTCTTAAGACCTATCTTCTCAAGATGTCCTTCAATGACCTTTTACGTTAGGGGTTTAGTCAATGGATCTACTATATTCTCTTCTGAGGCAACTCTCCCACTTGGATGTCACCTCTATCAATGATATCTCAAATCAAATGATATCGCCTCAAAATGTTCTTGGATCATTGATGAGATCTTGACTCTTTAGCTCACGCTACTGCCCCGTCGTTACAAAAGGTAACCACTGGCTCAGCAATGCTAGGCACTACATCCAACTCTTGGATGAAGTTTTTCATCTAAACAACTTCCTTTGCAACTTTCAAAGACATAATATATTTCAACTCTGTAGTTAAATCAGCCATGGTGTCTTATTTGGCACTCTTCCAACTCACCACACCACCATTGAGGCAAAATATGAATCTAAAAGTAGATTTTAGGTCATCTACATCGAATTGAATACTAGAATCCAAAAACCTCTCTAGTTTCAATTCTCCATTGCAGTATAACAAAAATAAATTCGTAGTCCTTTTCAAGTACTTAAGGATTGCTTTAACGGTCATTTAGTGACATTTATCGTGGTCGGATTGAAAGCAGCTCATAACACTTAGAGTGTGTGCTACATTTGGCCTTGTATACTGAATGGCATACATTATGCTCCCAATAGCGGATGCATCATGTATGTGTTACATTCTATGTCTCTTGTCGTCAGTCATAGGGACCATAGACTTGGAGAGATGAAGATCGTGTCAGACATGGAGGAATACTTTCTTGGATTCTTCTATATTAAACCTCTTTAGTATCTTGTTAATGTACGGTATTTGGGAAAGCCCCAGCATCTTCCTCGATCTATCTCTATAGATACGTATTCCTAATATATAGGATGCTTCTCCCAAATCCTTAATGAAGAATTAAGTAGATAACCATACTTTAGTACACTCTAACATTGCTCTCTCATTCCCAATAAGAAGAATGTCATCGACATAAAGCACAATAAACTGTGTACTAATCCCACTAGCCTTCTTGCACACATAAAGTTCATACATATTTTTGACAAAGCCAAACGATTTGACTGTCTTATCAAAATGTATGTTCTAACTTTGGGATGCCTATTTGAGTCCATAAATGGATCTCTTGAGCTTGCAAACCTTTTGCTTACTCCCTTTGAATGTAAAACCTTATGGTTGCTCTATATAGATTTCTTCTTCAATATTTCCATTAAGGAAAGTGGTTTTCACATCTATTTGCCTCATCTCATAGTCATAATATGTTGTTATGGCAAGTAAAATCCTAGTGGACTTAGGCATAAGGACCAGTGAAAAGGTTTCATCGAAATCACTACCAAGTCTTTGAGTGTAACCTTTTGCTACTAGTCATGCCTTGAAGGTCATTACCTCTCTATTGACTCCCAACTTTTAGTATAGATCCACTTGCAACCAACGAAAACTGTTCCCTTTAGTAGATCTACCAAAGTCCTTACTTTGTTGAAGTTCATGAAATCCATTTTGGATTTCATAGCAACAATCCACTATTCGATTGGCTTGTCTCATGAAGGAATCTGGACCTTTCGATTGCTTATTAATTTGATTTGACCTTCTCAGAGATTGTGTATAAGGCTCTTAATGTTCACTTGTTTCCACCGCTTGTGGGATTTGTTGATCATCTTGAACTTCATCAATTTCAACGGCAACGCCATTTCAATCTAGTTAAAATTCATTTTCCAAAAAGTAGGTGTTCCTCAAAACAAACACCTTTTGTTCCAAGGGATCATAAAAACAATAACCCAAAGAGTCTCTTGGGTATCCCACAAACTTACACAAGATGAATCTATTGTCCAACTAATCTCCCAATAACCACTTGACGTAAGTGACAGACCCCCAAACTCTTAGAAAAGTGTAAGAGAGTGCTTTGCCATGCCACATCTCATGTGGTGTTTTGGCACCGACTTTGAAGGTACTACGTTTAGTAGCTTTGCTTCCATGAGTAAGGCGTATCTCCAAAAGAATATAAGCACATCGAAAAAGCTCATCATGGAATGTACCATGTCCAACAAGGTATGATTTCTCCTTTCGACTACTCCATTGTGTTGGGGTATGCCAAGTGGAGTCCATTGAGAGAGAATCCCATTCTCCTTTAGATAATCCAAGAATTTGGTACTTAAGTATTCTCCCCTTGATCCGATCAAAGATTTTAATACATAGTCCCTTTTTCTTTTTCATTCATTTCTATACTCATTGAACTTTTCAAAGGCTTCAGACTTGTACTTCGTAAGATATATATGTCCGAACTAAGTATTATCATTGGTGAAGGTGATGAAGTAAGAGTAGCTTATTTTCGCACTAAATCTTAGTAGACCACAAACATCTATATGGATCAAATCCAAAGGACTTGTGGTTCGCTCCGATTGTCCTACAAAAGGAGCTTTGGTCATTTTTCCCTTTAAACAAGATTCACAAGTAGGAAGATTCTCAATGCCACTAACATTTTGTGCTTTGAGAGCTTCTAACTTATTCATCCTATTTTTAGAGATATATTCAAGTCTTGCATGCCACAAAATGGCATCTTCTTAGTTATCTAATTTTCTTTTACTTGATTTCATGTGCATCAATGAAAGTTGAGAATCCAATATGTACAATCTATTATTTAATATACCTTGTGCAATTAAAGAACTATTCTTTAATGCTTTCAATGTTCTATTAAATATAGAAAAATCATATCCTTCGTTATCCAAAATGGGAATAGAAATAATGTTCTTAACAAGATTGGGTACATAATAATAAGGATCAAGTACAATGCAAGAATTCCCTAAGTCTAACTTGACTACACCCTCAATAATGGCCACAACTTTTGCTCTATTTCCAAGGCGGAGGATCATATCCCCTTCATTGAGATTCTTTCTTCTTTCTATCCCCTGTAATGAATTACAAAGGTGAGAACCACATGAGGTATCAAATACACATAAGGAAGAATTTTTCATCAAATGAACTTCAATAAAGTATATACCCTTCTCAAGGGTGCTAAGGTAAGCCTTGCAATTCCTTTTTCAATGTCCTTTTTCGTCACAATGGAAACAAGTAGCATCAATTTTAGCCTCTTTTTTTTTTCTTAATTCCCCCCCAACTCTTCAAGGGTTCCTCTTAGAGAAAGAACTCTTCTCCCTTTTACCTCTTTTTCAATGAACCCTAGGGCCCTTAGACTTGGAAGAGGAAACAAACATTAGAGGCTTATCCTTTTTTATTGTTGCCTTAGTGGTTACCAACATGTTGACTAATTCGTTAATCGTCACTTCTTGCTTGAACATGTTAAAGTTCATAACTAAATTGATCAAAGGAGGTAGGCAATGATTGAAGGAACAAATCCACATAGAGCTCATTGTCCATGATTATGTCTAATTGACCTAACTTCTTAATAAGCTCGATCATCTTTAGCCCGTGATCATAGATAGTTGTGCCCTTATTCATTCTTATCCTAAAGAGCTCTTTAGACAATGAGAACTTTTCATGTATAGTTTGAACATCATAAAACTCTTGTAGGTGTAAGTAGATCTCACTTGCATATTTCATATGCTGATGAGACTTTTGAAGCTCATTAGACATAAAATCCATCATGATGCATCCTTTTTGTAGATCATCATCCACAAACTTCGTGAACAATTCACGTGTGTCATCAGTGGCATTATCGCCAATTGTGTCCGAAAAACTTTGATCAAGAACATAAGTCCTCTTTTTGGAATCTAGAATAATTTTAAGGTTTCTCAACCAATCGTGAAAGTTTGGCCTAGTTAGCTTATTGGTTTCCAAAATAATGTTGAGTGGATTTTAGCCATTTTGAGTTTGAGATTTCAAAAATCTACAAAAGGCGAAAAAGAAAGTCTAAGTATATGATAGAATATTGATATTGAAAACATGTTCATGGTCTTTCAAGCATGTTTTTCTCCTACTATTTTATCAAATTCTTCACCCCCTAGAAGAATTCGATAAAATCTTATTTCCTAGTGAGATCAATCAAAGTCCTAAGGACTTGTAAGTAGACCCACGCCTCATCTGCCACCACAAACAATCGAAAGGTAAGCAACTTTTGCTAATTACATCTCTATGCAACCCATGATATATTTTGTCTCACTTTTCATGTAGATCCCCTTGACGGACGACCTCTACATTACTAGGTGTTAAGTCAGACCTACAAATCAAACTTTGATTCTAGACTGTTCCATGACATTCCATGCCTTATGTGCCCATGCATGGGAAGCATCAAATCAAAGGTGCATCATATGCTAAGTATATGATCACAACTTTCCACCTTAAGTGTGACCCATGCCTCGTAGCCATCACATAAAAGATAGTGGCATTGTCATGTCACATACTATTGGTAGAACCCATGGATTAATTAAAAATATTTTTAATTTGTATCTATTTTGACTTAATATTTGAAACCAATTAGACTCTTCTAAGTTGAGGGTTTTCTTGCTTACAAAGATCTCATCAATTTTCTCTTCTTATTTAGATGTTCTATATCCCAACCATGCATCTCATACATTGCACCTAGCATGTTCCTAGGGTGGGATGACCATGAGCCTTAACCAAGTGGTGCACTTAGAGCCATAGGTACACCACCTAGTTGATTTAAGTGGGTTGATTAAATCTATCTATTACAAAAATGTATCCCTGTACCTTCATGGGTCTTCATGCCTCCAATGGTCTTCTTTGCTCCTTGTAACATGCATGATAAAGAAATATTCGTTCTTAATGATTCTAGTCTCATAACATTTACAATATAGAAATTAAGAGGCATGCAAACCTCAATTTAATACTACCATTTTCAACAACTTGAAACAAATAAAATCAATATTAAATGTTCATGATCATCCCTATTCATTCATTATCTATTCAATGAATAATAAATAAATCAAGAATTGACATTTAATTCCAATAATTAAATTCTTATCTCGTAAACAATTAATTGGCCAAGCAAAAATAAGCAAAACAATTACGCATCTCATTGTTGCACTAAATTAAATATTAATTTTAACAAGATTTTAAAAGCAATCAAAAATGTCAAACATAATTTTGAGAACTTGCACAACCCTTGTGTATCTATGTAGCATGATTCAATTCATTTTTTATCACAAAAACATACCATGACTCGTGTAAAACGAAAATTGGCCACTACTGACCCAGCCTAGGTGCACAGCCGTGCGGTAGGCCCGACCACCTCTCAGCCATCTCCCTGCCAAGGCTGACAATTTCCCCTGTTTCTAAGTTAGCATCAAGTTAAGTTGATTTTCGCTCAATTTTTGTGCACCAAAAAATTTGGGACACTTTCTAAACATCAAATCACACATTATAGATGAATTTTCAGATTCAAAACACCTTTTGAAAATGGAAATTCAAGTGCTCAAACATGCTTAAAAAATCAAGTTTAATCAAGAATCTCTATTCTCCAAAAATCTCCAATAATCTCCAATCCAATTGGATCCTAAAATGACCAAAACAACTTGAGGCCAAATTTAACATGCTATATCAACATATAACATCAACCAATGCCAAATAAATATTCAACATTAGCAACTATGAATCAAAACATATTAACATATGAATCAACTCTTAAAACATAGATTAGCATAATTTCAATTCATCAACTTAGGAGCCACATGCATTATCATCTAAACACTCCAATCCATAAATTGGATCAAGCATTTGGAGATCTATATCAATTCATCACAAGAATTAATCAATAAAAAAATCCAAATTAAAACATGAAAAAGGCTCCGATACTACTTGAAGTCAAGCGTAGTACTATGATCCAATTAGTAAAGCACAAAATAGCTAAATTAATGAGGCTACACTCGAAATCAAAGATCTAATCATGCTTTGAATTCAGATTTGGATGAAGGATTACCTTGATTGCTCAAAAATCCAAGGCGAAGAGGAAGAACACTTGAACTTTTCAAAGCTATTTTCCAATGGTGCAACAGCAATTTGGCAACGATTAGCTAATCAAACCACCTCCAAAATTGCTAAAATTTGGACACAACCTCCTCAAACCTTGGGGAAGCTCCAGTAAAAGATTCAGCAGCAATTAAATCCGGCAAGGTCTAGAAACAAGCCTCCAAACTTTTTGCCCTTGAAGTAGATCTCCAAAATTTTAGCTATCCAAATGTCTAGTCTCTAATGACAAGATCCACACACCAATGGAAAATCCAAATCACTCCTAGGTTATCTAGAAAATCAAAGAGAGATAAGGGCTATGAAGGCCAAATTTAGAGAGGGATGACGAAGAAAAGTGTAATGCCTCAACTTATGATTGAATCACACAAAATTAGAGGGAAAAATGGAATTTAACAGTTAGATCATGCAAGCCTAATGGCCAGCTGCCTCTCTCCTATTTATAGGAGTGGAGGTGTGATGAAAGTTGTCATCACACCTCCCATGAGGTTCGTACCAACTTGCAAGCGAGTTGCATGTGTGAAATTATTAATTTCACTTGCAATTGAATTTTATTTGGAATTTTCATTTCATCTCATTAAATGTCAACCAAGTAAATTCAAATGCACTCCAAATGAATTTTTTCATTTTGAATTTCCCTCAAAAACTAATTCTTCACATTAATTAAATTAAACCCTTAATTTAATTAATTGGTATTGACTTAACTCTTTAAGTCAATTAGCTTAACTCCTTAAGCTAGAAGATGTCAACTTAACTCCTTAAGTTAACTTGGCCAATTGAAATTTATGTGGCACCAAATAAATTAAATCCTTATTTTGATTGGTCTAATTTAACTCCTTAAATTATTTAGATAAATTTAACAATTAAATTGATCTAGTCAAAATGATAAAAAAAAATAGTCAACTTTTTTCGTCCATAAGATTGGTCAAGAGGAATATTTCTAACTCTTAGAAAATTCCTTTCACCAAATAGGGTTTCCTATTGGCTTTTATGTGTGACCCATTAGGCTCTACCATTCATTGGACATGGGCTCACAACTTTTGTGATATTTAGAATATCAAAATATTGACATTAGTTCAAACTTCTTTAAACTAATTTCTCAATTCAAATAATCTCCATTAATTGAAGAGTACCTAATCTCCATGGTCGATGTCCAACCTCAAGCCCATGGAGCCCAACTAATTTGCCAAAATGAACATACTTTTAGATAACCATTCTAGCTCTATGCTTGCCATGCAAATAAGGTTCTTCCATCTTCTGTCTTCCGAAAGAGGCTTAGGACAAGATATTTGTCAACTCCCTAATAGCCTCGATAACTATATTTCTATTCTCAATGTTTGATTCCCCTTTATGATCTCATCTTTGAAGTACTCATTTTCCAAATTATCATACTACCTTGCGCAAGAATTTCATGGAATCGATCATTATAGAATACATAAGAGATGTACTCGCCCTTCATGATGACGAGGAAATGGATCCCATCTTGGATCTCACAAACCTCTATATCTAAGTCGCCCATACCCAATCTCAACCCGAAAGACCTGTGAAGTGCTCAAAGAAGAGTTAAAGCATGAGGACCTAAACACAAGGTTACCATGGATCCTCAGGTCAAAGGATTAATTATATGCACTAGCATAAAATGGAAAACTTGCCACTACAGTTATCTAGTAGATTCCCCAGGCGAGCTTTCAGTGAACTTGTTCTCTAAAAAGCACCACTAACACACACACATGTCTGACATGGATTGCTCATAAAACAGAGCAATATCCAACCCTTAGATTTATGCATCGCTAGTGCAAGTCTATCCAAATTTTAGATGCCCTGTCTCATACAATTTTATAACTTAGAAGTTCTTAAGAACACGATCATGTAGGACTTGTTTCACGATCACCACCTTGTGTGTGACCAAGTTGCATAGTCTTGTGTGATGTAAGGGCTTCAACTAAATGCCACTGAAGTAAAATAAGCATAAGATGAATATGGTCATTTATAATGAATATCATTCAATCAAGATTTTATCACAAGTGAAATAGTTTACATGCCAATCTAATTGGCTAGGGGTACTATTCCAACAGCATACTCATAATTTCCCTCCAAAAGTATGATATTCATGTGTTGAAGATTCACACAATATTCTCTCATCTCCCTCTCACCTCTATTAACACCTCCCATCAACTTCTTCCTCTCTTGTTCTAGCACAAGTTAGGTTGATTTAGTGCTTGCCTAAAGTGTTGGGACTTTGTCATTAGAGGTCCTACACTTGGAGGACTTAGAATTTCTTGGTGGATTATTGTTTACAGTGATTTTTGGGAGCAGATTTAGGTAACCAAGGTGTTTTTTATTTCAGCAAAAAAATTTGGCGACAATTTACTGTGTTAGTGGTGGTATAGCCTACCAAATTTGTCGATTTTTGGAGTGGGAAGAGAACCAACCATTGGCATCTTCTGTTGTATGTAGATTATCCTTTGAAGTGTTTATCGAAGTGATCTTCTCATTTCCTTTGTGTTGATCTACAAATATAATTTTTCTGCATCTAAATCCTTATTTGGAGCATGATTATGATACTTGGGATGGAGTAGTTTGGTTATATTTTGCTTCTTCCAAATGGTATCAGAGCCTATTTCGTGCCTAAATTTGGATTTAAGTGAATTGATTCATGTGATGAATTTATTCTAAATCTCCAAGTGCTTGATTCAATTGATGAATTAGTGTTTGGATTATTTTTCATGTGGCTCTCCTTGTGTTGAATCAAAATATGTTAATATGTGTTTAAGTGTAACTTCATAGCATGATAATGTTAACTGATGATTTTGATTCAAGTATGATAATGTTAAATGTTGATTTAGTATTGGATAATGCTATATGTTGATATAGCATGTTTATTTTGGCTTTAATGTATTTTGGCTATTTTTGGATCCAATTGGATTGGAGTTAATTGAAGATTTTTGAAGAATGTTGATTCTTACTTAGACTTGATTTCTGAAGCATGTTTGAGCACTTTAATTTCCAATTTTAAAGGTCTTTGAAATCTAGAAATTTGGTATAAATTGTGTGAACTAATGTTATGGAGATGTCCATGGATTTTGAAGAACAAAATAAAGCTCAATATAGCCTTGACTCGGACCTAAGTAGCCAAAGGTAGGCTGCCGCACAAGTTATCGAGCGCTGGCCGAGCAATAGGTGTGTTGTGCGCGCACTTGCCGGATGGCCACACGGGCTGGCCGGGCAACAACTTGCGGAACTGCTTAAGGAAGAGTTTTAAGCCTTGTTCAAGATATTTTTGTGTTGAAGATTCTTTTAATTCATACAACTTAGATGTACAAAGGTTGTGAAAGTGTTTAAAATTATGTTTGACATTTTTGTTAACCATTTGATGATTTACTTTATTTTGATTATGACAAAATTACATTCTTAGCATTATTTTCTAAAAGCATAAATATCTTTCCATATTATCTGCTGGAATCTGCTTAAGCATTATCTGTTGGAATCTATTACGTGCTGGAACTTACTTTCCATAATTAAAAGATCTCATGAAGATTCTAGTTTGATTTATATCTTCATAACTTAGGAAAGAAAATCATACCATGCTGAAATCATTGATACATCTGTTGTTTAAGGAATTAATGCATGATTGCTAAAATTATCTTGTCCACTTATTTAATTCCAGTGAATAATTACCTTATTAAAGATTTATAGCCGTTGGACATGAACATATAAATAAGAAAATATACAGCACTTAATGGGTGAATCACTAAGTCGAGAAATAACTTTGTTAAGTATCTTGAGGAGTTGTGTCATACTCTCATACACGTTTTATGCTTAAGTGTTTCAAATTCCTTGCTTTATGTGTGTTTTTGAGGGACCTTATGGTGAAGAAGGTCAAGTAGAGCTTACTTTTGATGGGCCTTATGGAGACGAGGACAAGGCAATTTGTGTTTCAAAGGACCTAGTGGTGAAGAGGAACGAGAGTTATACCTATTATCGAGGGACCCCGTGAAGATAACAAATTGATGCTCGGTTGCTCTAGGTGAAAAAACCAGTAGGACAATACTGTCTAGAATCTTCTGCAGTGTCCTTGGTTCCAGTTTGGAAGAAGAGACTACAGCTTGCCGTATAGAGTGGCAACAACTCATGCGTTAGTCCATAGAGGTTATGCAAGTGAATCTAGTAAAAGTTCCCCTAGGCTTATTCACAGGCAGTTGGTTTCACATTGCTCTGGAATTTGCCTTATCCCATCTGGAATTTAGGTTTAGCTCTCTGTGAAGAGTTGGTTTTTCACTGTGCTAGGGTGTTTATAATCCTTTACTTTTCTTACTGTCAAATTATTGTTATTACTTATAAAAACATTCTCAAATATTAATTAATTTGACGGGTTCGAATTTCTAAGTAAAAACTTAGATAAAGGATTAGGCTTGCCGAACCTTTATAAATTTCAATGTCTATTTACTACTATCTTATTACTTTATCTTTCATTGGTCTAACTGATAGTTGAACTGGTGGTTACAAATTTCAATCAATAATTAAAACAGTTTTCTACAAAAGACTTAAACTATTTTGAAAGGCTAAAAAGAATTTTGTATGATAAACTTCCATTGCAATAAAATCCCTTGGTCCTAATTCACCCTCCTCTTAGGCATATAATCACTCCCAATTGGCATCGGACCATTAGTTCTCTATATTGTGATCTAACTACCTGACTAAAAAATCATATGGCCACTAACACTCTTAATGTCTCTGCAGAAGGGCAATTGCACAATTGGCCTCTACTGTTTGATGGTTCCAATTATTTTACGTGGAAAAGACAAATGCAAGAATATATAATTATCTTAGATTTTGATTTATAGGGTGTGGTGAGTAAAGAGCCAACGGTTCTAATGAAATTGATTGACAAACAGATGGTTCCAAAGAAGCGACGTGAATTTAGCAATGATGATAAAAATGTCATCTCAATGAATACGAGGGCCAAAAATATTCTATCGTGCGCTTTCACCAAAGAGGAGTACAACCGAATCAGTAAATGCGCCACAGCAAAGCAAATATGAAAAACATTACAAGTAACCCATAGAGGTACTAGTCAGGCTCAACAAGAGAGGATTACTCTTCTCATTCATAAGTATGAAATATTCTAGATGAAACCCAATGAGACCATTAGTCAGATGTACGCGCTTTTCATGGAAATTATAAATCCTATGTTCGTATTCAATAGAACTATAAACAAGGATGAACAAGTCTGGAAGATCAGTAGATCATTTTCCAAGGAATGGACACCAAAAGTTACTGCTATTCAGGAAGCTCATGATCTTAGTAGGATGACCATGGGTGAATTGAATGGATCTCTCACATCCTATGAGATGATGTTGCTAAATAAAGAAGAAGGTTTGGAAATAAAAGCCAAATAGGATATTACTTTTAATACTAATCATGATTCTAATTTGAAACTTCAAGAAGATCTTGATGAGGATCAGTTTGAGGATGAAATCGTTCTAATTTTGCGGAGATTAAAGCAACTGATGAACCTCAAAAAGAAATTTTGGGACAATAGATCAAATTTAAAAGAACCAATCTGGAAACTCAAAGTACCAAACCTCATTGCTGCTATGAATACAATGAAATTGGGCATAGAAAATTGAATTATCCTAGATTGAGGAAAAATACAAGATAAGCTAAAGCTAAGGCGATAGCAACTACATGGGACAAATCCAATGGTGAACAATTTGACAATAAAAAGAATTGATTCATGGTAAATCAAGTAAGTATCCTTTGCGTTCTGATTATGATTCCAGTGATGAAATTGACATTAATGAGGATGTGCAAAAATTGCTTAAGCTTTATGAAATTCATGTCAAAATGCTTGTTAAAAACAAAGCTTTGCAAGATGAAGTAGATTATTTGCATGAAGAATTAGATAAGGCTCATAAAGATAAGTTTGAAATGCAAATGGCTAAAAATAAAGAAACTCTTGATGCTAAATGCAAAAACAAAATGAATTATTGGCTCACTAAAGAGAATAATTCTTTGAAGAAACAAATTGAAAATATGAGCTGTGAAATCAAAGGAAAAATGATTAAGTGTTAAACACACACATATGCATATTCCACCTAGACATAATGCTAAAAAGGGTCAAAAATTCAGAAATCGCATGATTCAAAAAAATATCAAACCAGTTTCAACAACTTCCAGAATTAATTTCAAACCGGTTTGAAAAACCTATTTTGCTTGTGGTAGATCTGGTCATGTCAATTATAAATGTCTGATTCAGAAACTCATTGGTACCAAGTTTGTTTAGGTAAGAAAATCTTTTGTTACTAACCATAAAGGACCCAACATAGTTTGGGGACCTAAAACAAACTAATTTCTTACAAGTTCATGCCAAGGAACATTTCCAGAAATCGAAGTGGTACTTAGATAGCGGATGTTCCAGGCATATGATGGGGGATGAGTCCATGTTCCTTAAACTTAACAATTTTTCTACAATAAATGCTCTTTATGCAAACAACACAAAAAGATGCATAATAGGTAATGGTACCATTGGTAAGTAGATTGATACTTCTATTGATAATGTATGGCTGGTTGAGGGCCTTAAGCATAACTTGCTTAGTATCAGTCAACTATATCATGAAGGTTATGAGGTTAAATTCCATCATTCTTACTGTGTTATTAAGCAAAATGAGAAACTGGTTTTTACTGCTATCAGGGATGGAAGCATTTGTTGTATAACCCTTGATGATTTAACCTGTCAAAATGTGAAGTGTTAGCTATTTTAGATGAAGAATGCTGGAAATGGCATAAAAGATTGGGTCACATAAACATGGAACTTATATCTCATCTCACAAAGAAAGATCTTGTCAAAGAGGTACTAATGTTAAACTTCTGCAAGGATAGGATATGTGATGCATGCCAAAAGGGAAAGCAAATTTGAACATATTTCAAACCAAAGAATGAGGTCACAACTTCCAAACCACTGGAACGTCTACACATTGATGTATTCGAACCTATGAAAATTGCTTCCGTTAGATGTAAAAGATATATGTTTGTCATAGTAGATGCTTATACTTGTTTTACGTGAGTTCTATTCCTTGTTCATAAAAGTTATGCTCTAAATGATTTTATTCCACTCACTAAAAGGCTTCAAAATGTAAAGGATTATTTCATTAAGAAAATTTGAAGTGACCATAGAATTGCCATGGTTACATTCATGATTTTTATACTCCTAAGACTCCCCAACAAAATGGGGTGGTCGAAAGGAAAAATTAGATTTTGCAAGAAGTTGCTAGAACCATGCTTAGTGAATATGATCTACCAAAATTCTTTTGGGGTGAAGCCGTGAATATGACATGTTATATGTCAAATCATGTTTTCTGAAGACCACTTTTAAGAAAAATCCCATATGAATTATGGCATAATAAAGTTCTAAATATTTCTTATTTTCGTGTCTTTGGTTGCAAATGTTATATTCTAAATAGTAGAGATTATCTGACAAAGTTTGATTCCAAATTTGGTGAAGCTATATTTGTTGGTTACTCAATGCATAGTAAAGCTATCGTATACTTAATAAGAGGAAAAGAACCATTCAAGAATCAACAAATGTTATGTTTGATGAAACTAAACCATCTTATGCCATGGAAACCTTAAGCAAAGAAGTTGCAGGATTCAAAGAACCAGTCAAGATTCTGAACCTTGAGCCATCAACATCAAATCAAGAAGAATTGGAATCATTTGAAGAAACAAATCCCACTGATGGACATGATTCCAGTGAGTCAATAGAAAGGACTAAACAAAGAACTAGAAAGTTTAAACATTCTTCCAGTCGCCGTACTAAGAAAATCATTGGAGATCCTCAAGCTGGAATAACTACCAGATCCAAAGCCAGACAAGTTCCACCATATGAACCTAATTGTGCTTATGTTTTAATTATTGAACCTAAAGATGTCAAAGAAGCACTAAAGGATCCACTCTGGATTGAACTAATGAAGGAAGGACTTGCTCAATTTGAAAAGAATGAAGTTGGTAAAACAACCATTAAACCATTCAGTCGTTGGTACTGTCAGAAATAAACTAGATAAAATTGGTAAAGTTACTAGGAATAAAGCCAGACTGGTAGCAAAAGGCTACAGTCAATAAGAGGGCATTGACTATGATGAAACATTTGCTCCAGTGGCAAGGTTAGAATTAATTAGAATCCTTCTAGCCTTTGCTTCTGAAAAAAGTTTATGCTCCATCAAATGGACGTAAAAAGTGCTTTTCTAAATAGATTCATAATAGAAGTTTATGTTGAGCAACCCCCTAGTTTCGAAAATCAAAATTTTTCTCATCATGTTTTTAAACTAACAAAGGCTTTACATAGACTAAAACAAGCCCATAGGGAATGGTATGATCGACTGAGTAATTTTCTCATAAATAATGGTTTTTCTATTGAAATCTTAGATACCATATTGTTCACTAAGCACCAAGAAAATTGTTATTTTATTGTTCAAATTTATGTCGATGACATCATTTTTGATGTTATTGATGATCTGTTTTGTCAAGAGTTTACTGAGAAAATGAAACAGGAATTTGAGATGAGCTTAATGGGAGAGTTCAGCGGTTTTTTGGGACTTGAAGTAAAGCAAACTCAGAAAGGGACATTCATCTCGCAAGAAAAGTATATAATGGAGCTTCTAAAAAAGTTTAGAATGAGTGAATGCAACCCAGCAACCACTTCCATGAGTACAAATACTAGACTAGAACTTGATAAGGATGGTAAGAATATAGACAAGAAAGTCTACAGAGGTATAGTTGGTAGTTTACTCTATTTAACCACAAGTCGTGCAGCGATTATGTTTTCAACATGCTTATGTGCTGGATTCCAGTCCTATCCAAAGAAATCCCATTTAAATGCTGTTAAAAGTATACTGAGATATCTTAAGGGAACATCTAACTACAACTTATGATATCCCAGATTCTACATCTTTTAATTTCATTAGCTATTCTAATACGGATTATGTTGGTTGCAAGATAGACTGGAAAAGTACCAATGGTGGTTGTTAACTACTGGAAAATTGTTTGGTTTCATAGTGCAATAAAAACCAAAGCATACTTGCATTATCCACAGCCGAGGCAAAATACATGGCCTTAGGCTATTGCTGCACCTATGTTTTATAGATGAAATGTATCTAGCATGACTTTGGTGCTAATATGCCTTGCGTGCACATTTTATATGATAGTTCCAGTGTTATTAGCATCTCTAAAAATCTAATTCTGCACACGCACAAAATATATTGAAATTAAACACCATTTTTTTGCGTGATCATTTGAATAAAGGTGATATATTAATTGACTTTGTTTCTACCAAAAATCAGCTTGCAGATATTTTTACCAAAACTTTGGAAGAAAAGAAATTTATGTGCATTAGAAAAAGATTAGGTATTAAATCAAAATATAGCAGTTAATATGCACTCAAAATAACTGCATTTCTTCCATTTTCAATACCAGTTTTTGTGTGCATCAAAATTGGCCATTAATTCATTATTTACAAGAATTTACAAATGAATATTTTATAATACAAATATTTGATATGAATTGTGTTATATCAATAAAGATTTGCTGAAACTGATAATCGTATCAAATTTTTTTACATATTTTGTTTAATTATATTGATATGTGTTGTATATTAAATCAAACATTGGAAATTAACTTTCATTTTATAATAACTTACATAATGTGTAGAATAAGTTATTTGATAATCTTAAAAATGATAAAACAAATTCAGAAACAAAAGTAAATAAATATTACTATGTTGACAAATAATTAACTTTTTAAATCTCAAATGATATAAAAATTTGTTACTATGACCTCTACATTATTAACAAGATATATTAAACACTTTTTATATCTAAAAAAATAGTTTTCTTGGATATCATATAGATATGAGATAACCCAACAAGCCCAACCTAGTAACACTCGATCAGACCAAAGATACAACGTGGAATAGCTCAATTGGCTATCAAGCCAGGCCCATCGATGATTGACTAGATTATCTACCAAACCAAAGATACGACGTGGAACAACCCAATTGGCTATCAAGACCAGTCCATCAGTGATCGACCAGATTATCTACCGGACCTAACCTCTTGAGGCCTTTCCGTCAGCATGTGTATCAACATCTTACCCAGTTAACCAAAGCAAGGTCGATCAAATTGAGAACGTTTGTTCAGCACTCAACCAGAGAGATATTTTAATCTAGTAGAGTTCTATAGTATCGATTGGAGCCTGCGCGAGTGACTCATAGGCAAGCACTCACCTCCACCTCAGGTGGTATAGGTGGCATACCTCCGCATTAATGGCGCATGCCATCATGGGTACTATCTTTTCAGCTATGCCAAGGTAGTGCGTGCCTCCTCTGTATCGCTTTGTACTATAGAGCTAGAAGAGGCGCCACCTAGAATAATACATAAGATGGAGAAGACTTAAAGGTCCTCAAATAAAGATAAAGGCCCTTTCTATACACACAAGGGCATCATGGACATATCAACCTCTCTAAAAAGGCTATAAATACCCCATTGCCACCTTTTAGCAAAGTATGTGTATTATAACTTAAAGCCCTCACTTTGCTGCTCTACCTTCTAGTCGATTGAGGACTGACTTAAGTGTTTGAGTGCCTTAACTTGGAGTAGCTCAGCTAGCCTGACATGTGATATTGGTTGCAGGACTCGACCCCGTTACATCATCAAACCCCCTTTCTCAACATTCTATTTGGTCGATTAGGCTGGATTATAGCCCAATACCTTTCCAAACTACTGACACCATCATTATTTGGTACTGTTTGTGGGAAGCTTGAGTCCGTAATTGGAAAAAAAAATGGTTAACACAAGGCGAGCCATTTTTGAGAGAGAGAAGAACGGAAGATCCCTAACTCCTCATCCTCGATCCCAACAAAAACCAGATGTGGCTGGACCCAGCTCCCAGCTAGAACAATTAGTCACTTTGACTATACCCAGCTCATGCAGCTGATAAGCAAGTGAGTATCAGCCTAGATTTCACCTTAACTATTAGTCGCCCTCAACAAGTATAACAATTAGCCCAGACCAGCTGCCAGTGCCACTCCTCAACCTTCGTACATGATGAGAGGCCCCCAAAAGATGATAGAGGCAGACCAGAAATAATACGTCCTCCTGTCCGACGAAAAGATAACCTACGGCTTTTTCTAAAATAAGAAACCCGACCCAATCCCCGAGAAAAAGTGATTGACTCGGTAGATCACTTTGCTCCACCCGTTCAAGCCCTGAAGCACGATAGTGTCAAGTGTCCAAGACCTCAGACGAGTAGAAATCTGTTCCAGGCTGATCGAGAAGAATAGGAAGAAATATCCCACCAAGTACAACGGTTGAACAGATATCTAAAAGAGATTTCCAGGAGGAACACTAAGAGGAACCCTTATTATGATGATGCTCCTAGACTTCGTCGAGCACGGGAGTCGCCATTCATGCAAGAGATAATCAACTAGCGTATAGCCATCAATGCCAAAGTTCCTCCAGGTCTACCAAGGTATGATGGTTTATCTGACCCAGATGAGCACCTACTACAATTCAAGCACTGATACAACTCCATAGGCATAATGAGTACATCCATTCCAAAATAATGGTCACAATATTCTAAGGAATTGTGCTCAACTAGTTTGTCAAATTGGAGCTGACATTGATTTACTTATACGACCAGCTTTATGACAAGTTCCTCCACCAGTTTGCTAGTCAAAGGAAGGCGAAGCTCCCCCATAATCACTTTCACATAGTTAAGCAGAATGAAGGAGAGTCCCTTCGAGACCTTTTCACCAAATTCAACACAAAGGTTTTGAAGATCGATAGTCCCTGAATTGAGTTTTTTGATCAATGTGTTTTTTATGGTTCTTCGACACAAAGAAATCACCAATGCACTAGTCCGAGAATGGTTAAGGACATTGGAGGAGTTGCACGACCTCTCGGAGAGGTACATGACCTAGAAGGACATAAACAAACTCAAATATGATAATCCGAACAAGGACAAAAAGAAAGCTAAAGAGAAAGATGACAGACAGCACAAAGATGATCATTAATCTCCCATCAAATGCTTTCACAACCACACTCCGTTGAACACTACCAGAAAGGAACTGCTATTCACCATTCAACATGATAACCTTCTCAAGAAACCCAGGAAATCAACCGAAATTGAATCAATAAAGAGATCCAAAAAATGTTGTCACTTCCATAGCTAAAAAGGCTACGACATGGAGGACTATTTCAATCTTCACAATGAGATTGAAGGCTGATCCGATAAGCGTATTTGAAAAAATTCTTAGATGAAAGAGCCAGATAAGAGACGAGCGAAATTGACTAGACTTCCAATAGAGAAAAATCAGTTAGCCTAAGGAACCACCTATCAGGGGAGTGATTAACACTATTGCTAAAGACCCGATTGGAGAGGACTCCAAGTCAGTAGGAAGGCAGAATCAAATGAGGTTTGAATCGACCAAATGCTCCTCGATTGAAATAGTCTTCCAACTTTCGACCAGCATGGGACCAATCTCTTTCTCTGATCCTGACCTCTCGCACATCGAGAATCAAGATGCTGACAACAAGCTAGATTACCCCTTTGTTTTATCTGTTGAGATAGCCAACTTTTAGGTGAGCAAAGTATTGGCCGACACCAGCAACTGTACAAACATAATTTTCTTATCGATATTGAAGAGAATGAATATGGGAAAGCTAAAGTTTGAGTCTATACACACCCCATTAGTCAAATTTGGGGGGTCCGGGATCATCCCTAAAGGGTCTATAAACTTGTCCACTTCATTTGGATAAGCCTTGACAAAGAATGTTCATGGTCAACTACTTGGGCGTTGACGCACCCGTTGCTTACAATGATATTATTGGACAACCAGCGCTAAATGACTTCAGAGTCATAGTCTCGACATACTACATGAAGGTCAACTTGTCGACAGCCGCTGGAACAGTTGAACTGCTTTGCAACATGAAGAAAGTTTGGCAATGTTACGTAACTCAATCGAGGTGAATAAATTAAAAGTTCGACCCAAACTGAAACCCTCAGAGGACTTCCCAGTAAAGGAACCTGAGGAGGGACAACAAAACAAGAGAGAAAGCTTGAAGAGACCAAGGTCGAGCCTATTGGGGAGTTCAAAACTATCGAACGCGAGCCTGGGAACCCCAACAAGACCACTAGGATTGGGATTGATCGTAGGAGCAACATGGAGTGCTTGATGGTCGATTTCCTAAGAAAGAATGTTGATGTTTTTGCTTGAAAAGCTGCCGACCTACAAGGAATCAACCCCAGCATCATCATCCATCACCTGAATGTGGACCCTCATACAAGCCAGTCAAGCAGAAGACCAGGACCTTCAGTGCTTAAAGAAGCCAAATTATTGAAAAGGAGGTCAATAAGCTTTTAGATGCAAGATACATTGTAGAATTTAATATCCAAGTTGGGTTTGTAATGTAGTCATTGTCCCTAAGAATGAGGGAAAATAGAGAATGTGTAACAACTTTACTAATTTGAATAGAGCTTGCTTTAAAGACCCTTACCCGTTGCCTTGTATTGATTTATTAGTTGATTCTACTACTGGGTGTGATCTTTTAAGTATGATGGATACATTCCAAGGTTATTACCAAATTTTTATGGCCCTTGAGGATAGGGACGACCTCCTTTGTAGTCCCCAACAAAGGGTGTAAATGGATATTAAACGGATTGAATACACTATTTTCATATTCGTATCGGTTTAACTTTTCGAATATTCGGATACGGATACGGATTTGATGGATATTTAAAAATGATATCCAAATTCGTATCCGTCGGATATCGGTCGGATTCGGATATATTCGTATTCGATTATAATTATTTGTATGTTTTCATATTTTATTAAACTTATCCGTATTCGAATTATTGTTTTATATTCATATTCGATTATAATTATTTAGATATCCATTTAAGAATATCCAAATACGTGAATCTATGAACCTATAATAAATACATATTTTAATTAATAGAAAGAACTATATAATTTCATTAAAATTAAATCAATCAAACAAATAACAGAATTTTTAATTAATAATTGACTTTGTAATTGATTATTTGTACTTATTAGTAATAATAATTGTATTTAAGTATATTAATTATATAGTCAACCAACAATAATTATGTTGACTAACTTTATTCTTCAATTTTTATCTATATTACAATAATTTTTTAAATTTATTCTTTTTTCTTCCCAATTCTTCAATTATAATTTATATATATAAATATATGGATTATGAGATTTTTATTGAAAAATATAAATAATATATTATTTAATAAATATATATTCGGATCGGATATCACATGGATCGAATATGTATTTACCATATCCGTATCCATTTATAATTGGATATCCACTAACTGAATATGGATAATATCCGCTTTAAACGGATGCGGATAAATTATGTGTAAACGAATACAAATGCGAATGGTAAATGAATTTTTGAATATCTATTTACAGCCCTGTCCCCAACGGTGTATATTGGTTTTTGGGCATGCCTTTCGGGCTAAAAAATGTAGGAGCAACCTATCAAAGACTTGTCAACTTTATGTTCAAAAATGAGACCAATAGGACCATGGAAGTCTATATAGATGACATGATTGTCAAAATAGAAAACGAACAAAATCACCTGGCTGATCTCAGTCATACATTTTCAATATTGAGAGCTTTTGGCATGAAACTTAACACTAACAAGTGCACGCTTGGGGTGAGAAGACAAAATTTTTTGGGTTTTATGGTTAGCCAGAGAGGCATCGAAGCAAACCTACAAAAAATCTAAGCAATCCTGGACATAGTACCACCTTGAACAGTCAGAGACGTCGAGCGTCTGGTCGAAAAGATTATAGCTCTTGGTCGGTTCATCATTCATCTAGCAGATAAAAGCCTACCTTTTTTCAAAATCCTTAGGAATGCAAGGAAGTTCTAGTGGACGGAAAATATGAGCAAGCCTTGGACAAATTGAAATAGCTAAGCCTGTGGTCAGAGAAGTTTATACATTTATCTAGCAGTTTTGTTGGCAACAATCAGCTTAGTCCTGGTCTCAACCAGACATGGTGCCCATCGACCTACGTACTACAGCAGCAAAGCGTTGCAAGGTTTAGAATACAATTACTTGGAGATCAAAAATTCGCCCTGGGTTTGGTCACCACAACTAGGAAACTAAGACCCTACTTCCAATCTCACTCCATTATTATCTTAACCAATCAACCACTGAAATAAGTATTGTCAAAGCCAGATATGCTGGGAAGATTGACAAAGTGGGCCATTGGGTTAGGGGAATTTAACATCACCTTCCAACCCCGAACAACCATAAAAGCCCAAGTGTTAGAAGACTTTGTCGTAAAGAGACTCGACCTGCCCAACGAACTCAATTAAGATTCCCTCGTGTGGACTTTGCATGTTGATGGCTCAACAACTTCTTCAAGAGAAAAAATAAGTATTCCCTTGCACTCTCCGCAAGTAGGGAGTATGACTTCGTGATTAAAATCGACTACCCTATCACAAATAATGATGAAAAATACGAGGCCCTCCTCACAGGCATAAGGATGGTCGTTGATAAAGGAGTCAAGTAATCGGCAGCAATCACTGATTCCCAATTGGTCACAGAACAGTTCGAAGGAAACCTCGAAGCTAAGAAAGCTACGATGAGCAAATATCTGGCTGAGGTCAAAAAGTTACAGCGGCAGTTCAAAAAATTCACCTTTAGCTAAGTCTCTCGATCAGAAAATGAAAGAGTAAATACCTTATCAAAATTTGCTAGCTCGCCAAAAGGAACTAGGGACAGAACCATCACATTTTTGGTTACTGAAAAGCCTATCGTAGGCGATCTTGACCAAAAATTGGTCGGGCCGATTAAAAAGGCAACTCTTTCCTAGCAGGATGAATAAAAGCTTACTTAAGGGAAGGGAAATGAAGGTGCCCAAGATAAAGCACAAGCGTATAGACTTAGAGGCTGAGCAGCAAAGCTCGCCCTCGATGAGTATGGTCAACTCTATAGAAGATCAGTTTCTAGACCACCATTGAGGTGTTTGACACTAGTGCAGACTCGCGAGGTTCTACAAGAAGTCTATTCAGGAATCTGTGGCAATCACCCTCGAGAACGAACTTTGGCCCACAAGATCATGAAACATGAGTATTTTTAGCCAACTCTGCTGAAGGATGCTATCAACTTTGCTAGAAAATACCCATCTTGCCGGGTCTACTCCAACATACCTCACTAGCCAACATCACCGTTAATGGTTGTTCATATCACATAGCTATTCAACTAGTAGGGGATAGGTATAGTCGATTTCTTGGTCAAAAAAAATTCATGATCATTACGGTTGAATACTTCATGAAATAGGTCAAAGTAGAGGCAGTCCCAAAGATAACAGACGCGGCCATTACAAGTTTTATGTGAAAAAAATCATCTACCATTTCGGTTTACCTAAAGTGTTGATATTAGATAGTGGGACGCAGTTACAGAGTAGGGGCATGAGAAACTGGCGTGAAAGCTTAGAGATTCGACAACACTTCACCTCAGTCGAGAACCCTTGGGCCAATTGGTAAACAGAAGTCACAAACAAGACTGTTCTAGACCTCCTCAAGGCTTCACTTGAAGGATCCAGAGCAAGTTAGGCAAACGGCCTCCTTGGGCTACTTTGGGCATATAGAACCACCCCTCGAACTGCCACAAGCCACAGTCCCTATAGTCTAGCCCACAAGTCATAAGCAATTATTCCAACATAATTAATACAACACAAAGCTTGGGTAATCCTCTATAGCTCAATCAAGAATGAGTTTGAAAGAGAATTCAACCTCGAAATGATCGACAAGCTCCGTCAGCAGGCATACACAACAATGCATAGATACAGGTCGAAGATGGCCCAAAATGACAAAAAAGAAGTTCGACCAAGAAGCTTCAAAGTGGGGGACCTCATCCTTAAAAAAGTCAAAATCTCATAGAATGTGGGTAAACTCAATCTAAAGTGGGAAGGCCCGTACTTGGTGGTCAAAGTAGCAAAGCACAACTCCTAGCGACTAGCAAACGTAAATGGTAACGAGCTCCTCGACCATAAAATGCAGTTAACATAAACAAAAATTATGTGTAAAGAGACTACCGTCCCCACTTGACTGTACTGGAATATGATTTTAGATCAATAAAAACTACTTATGTTTCAAGAACTCTTCACTCTCTTTAACAAACTAGGGCCTCTAGCCCAAATTAATAAATGAATTGATCATTTAAGTCAACCCTATAGTCGACCACAAATCGATTTCAAATCGCAAACTAGAGGCCTCCTGCCCAAATTAATAAATGAGTTGATTATTTAATTTGACCCCATAGTCGAACAAAAATTGGTTTCAAACCACAAACTAGGGCCTCTAGCCCAAATTGATAAACCAGTTGATCATTTAAAGTTGACCCCAAGTCGGTTTCAACTACAAGTTACAGCTTCAAGCCCAAGCTAACAAATGAGTTCATCATTTCGCGTCGACCTCATGGCCAACCATGGCTCCCATCCAAACTTGATAAAAGAACAAATTATTTAAAATTGGCCATGTTGACAAACACAACTTGAAATTGACCTCATGGTCGATAATCAAGCTGCTACACCAATACAGCAGAAACATAATTACAATGAGAATGCGGAGCAGTCAACAACAAAGACTATTTCAAAACCTATTTTAAATGGGCCAAATCGATACCAACATCCTTAGAATTATTCAGTTATTCCTTTATAAGTCAATCTCAAATCGACCACTCATTTAGTTTTAAACCAATTAAGCATTACCCATTTCCTTTATATAGAGATTACTTTATTTGACCGGTTGCTTAAAAGAAATATGCTTATTTCATCACACATTGGCTCAACTAATTTATAAAAATGAAAGCAATAAAAGAGAAAAAAGTGCATCGACAACACGAAAAAGAATAGAAAGTTACATTTCATAAATTGAAATATCCAAGCACATGAGTACAAAATCGTTCATAAACTTCATCAAAACACCTCTTAGGTCAAACAAACTCGAATTAAATAAAATGAACAAAGATAGTGGTAGCCTCAGCTCGACCCAGCTCCTTCCCTTCTTACTTCTTGGACAGCCGCACCGATAACACGATCGAGCTCATCAGATGAAGACATACAAACGATGGTAGTGGGACCTTCAACTTTTTGCTCGGGCACTAGCACTGGCAATGGCTATACCACAATGATAGGTCAAGAATAGCCTGCCTCATCATTTAGAAATGCGCATGACAGGCAAAAAGTGTGCAGTGATGATGACCTTGCCATTCCTAATATCGAACACGAACTCGTTCCCAAAGTTGAGCTCATTGGCTACCATGGCCACTCTCAGGTTGGCAGTAGTCCCAGCTTCTGCAGTATATGTATTTTCATTGATAGATGGTGGGTCGGGGTAATCCTCAAGCTACTCACCTATTCCAACTGCTTCACAGCCTTGTTGAAGGCCTCATTCGCATCGTCGATTGCAAAAAAGATGCTGGCATCTTGGAACGCCAAACAAAACATGAACTACTGCCCGCAAGCTAATTAGATTAGTCTTATAAACTATTTCCTTGTAAGATAATCTTGATTGAATGATATTCATTATATAACCATCTTCATCTTATGCTTTCTATTACTTCACTGGCATTTGGTTGAAGCCCTTAAATCATACAAGACTATAGGACTTGGTCACGCACTGGGTGGTGATCATGTAATAAGTCTTACACGGTCATGATCCTAAGTCTTCCAAGTCATAGGATCTATAGGGCATCTAAGATCCGGATAGACTTGTACTAACAATGCATAAATCCAAGGGTTAGATGTTGCTCCATTCCATAAGTCATCTTATATGAGATATAGATGCATATTAATTGGTGTTTATTAGAGAACAAGGTACTGAAGGCCCACCTAAAGAATCTACAAGATAGCTAAAGTTGCAAACCGGTAGTGGCAAATTCTCCAGCTTACGCTATTGCATATAATTAGTCCATTGTCGTGAAGATCCATGGTAACCTTATGTTTAGGTCTTCATGCTTTGACTCCTCCTTGGTCACTTAACTGGCCATTTAGGTAGATATTGTGCATAAGTGACTTAGACATTGAGGTTTATGAGATCCAAGATGGAATCTGGCTCCTTGTCTTTGTGAAGTGTGAGTGTATCTCCTATGTGTTCTATAATGATCGATTCCAAGAAATACTTGCGCAAGGTAGTATGATAATTTGGCAAAAAATAGTTTCTAAGATGAGGTTATAAAGTGGAATCGAATATTGGGAATAGAGACATAATATCGAGACTATTTGGAAGTCGGCAAATATCTTACCCTATGCCTTTTTCAAGAGATAGGAGACGAAAGGACTGTATTTATATGGTACGCATAAAGCTATAATGGTTCTCCAAAAGCATTCATTTTGGCCAGTTAGTTGGGCTCCATCGGCTTGAGGTTAGACATCGACCATGGAGATTGGGTACTCTTCAATTAATGGAGATTAATCAAATTGAGTTGATTAGTTAAATGAATTTAAACTAAAATGAATATATGATATTCAAAAGTCACAAAGAGCTGTGAGCCCATGTCCAATGAATGGTAGAACCTATCGGGTCACACACAAAAGCCAATTGTATTTTCTAATTGATGGAGGAATTTTTCTAAGTGTTTAGGAAATTCACTCCAAGTGATCCATTTTTGGGTTGACAAAAAATTGAGGTCAACTTTGGTTTTATTAATTTAATTGTTAAATTGATCAACTAATTTAAGAAGTTAAATTAGACCAATATTTAAGGAGTTAATTATTTGGTGCCATATGACCATCAATTGATCAACTTAAAGAGCTAAGTTAACAATTCTTAGCTTAAAAAGTTAAGCTAATTGACTTAAGAGTTAAGTTAAAAATTAATTAATTAAATTAAAGTGTTTAATTTAATTAATTACTTTAATTTAATTAATGAGAGGAATCAATTTTGGAGGGAAAATTCAAATGAAAGGTTCATTTGGTGTGGCATTTCAATTAATTTGAAATTAGATTCTAAATGTAATTGAAATGCACATAAAATTCAAATTTGATTTGAATTTGCCAACTTGCAAGCAAGTGGGCGGTCCCCTACCTTGAGAAAGGTGCGATTCCAGCTTGGCATCACACCATCCTCCCTCTATATATAGATATAGAGATGAGGGTTGGCGGCACAATGATTTTCCATGTGAAGAATTAGATTCACACATTTTTCCCTCCTTCAAGTGTTGCCTCATGAGTTGAAGCTTCACTTCTCTCTTCTCCTCCAACCCCTAAATCGACCATCTACCACTCATTTCTCCTCCCTATCTCCAGCTAATATTGAGGAGAAATAGAAAATAGCATTGGTGTGTGGTTCAAATTAATAAAGGCAAGACAATAGGATTGCTAGCCTTTGGAGATCCACCAATCAGGGCAGTGACTTGGCGATTTTATCCCAGGAGATCCAAAAGGAGTTTTGATCTGAAATTTTCATAGTAGATTCATCAAAGAGTTGAGAAGATATTGAAATTTTTCCAGATTGTTTGGAGGAGTTTGGATTGGGAAAAAGTTGCTCCTAATCCACTGTGCTGCTGTTTGACAATTTCTGGATTGAAGAAGTGTTCTTCATCTTTCCTTTGGATTTTGCTAATCAAGGTAATTCTCCATCCAAATCTGAATCTTGAGCATGTTTAGATCCTTATTTGATTGTGAAGCACTAGTTAATTTTATCTTTTGAAGTTTTAATTATTGGATCCTGGTGCCTTACTTACCTCAAGTGGCATTTGAGCATAATTCATGCTTTGATTTAGATTTTTGAATGATTGATTCATGTAATGAATTGATCAAAATCACCAAATTCTAGATTCATATGATAGATTGGAGTGTTTGGATGATGTTGTATGTGGCTCCTTGATTGATGAATTGAAGATATGCTAATATGTGTTTTAAGTGTTGATCCATATAACTAGTATGCTTTAATTCAAAGCTTCTAATGTTGAATGTTGATTTGGCATTAGCTTATGTTATATATTGGTATAATATGTTGATGATGGCTTACAAGAGTTTTGGTCATTTTTGGATCCAATGTAATTGGAGTTTTATTGGAAAATTTTGAAAAATGTGATTCTTACTTTAAGTTGTTTTTGAAAGCATGATTGAGCACTTGAAATTCCACTTTTAAAAGTTTTTTTGAATCTGGAATTTCATCTATAATGTGTGCTTTAATGTTTAGAAGTTGTTCTAAGTTTTTCTTTTGTGCATAAAAGTTGAGCCAAAAATGGCTTGACTCGGCCTTAACCCCAAAACAAGGGTGCTGTCGAGCTATGGCAGCACACAAGCAGGGCAGCAATCGAGAGCTGCCGCCCAACTGTACGCAAGCTTTGGGTTTGGGCAAGTTTTGAGCCTTGTTTTTTACTTCTTTACATGACCAAAAATGTTTTGTTACACACATATTAGATGCACAAATGTTGTGCAAGTTCTCAAAATTATGTTTGACATTTTTGATTGCTTTTAAAGATATTTTAAACTTAATCTCCAATTTTTTCACAATTGTTATGTTAGCTCTTGCTTGGCCAATTATTTGTTTATGAGATAAGCATTTAATTGTTAAAATTAAATGACAATTCTAAATTTATTTATTGTTCATTTAATTGTTAAATGGATGATGAATGAATGGGGATGATCATGAGCCTTTATATTGATTTTTATTTGTTTAAAGTTGCTAAAAAGGGTTGCATTAAGTTGGGGCATGCTTGCCTTTTAATATTATCTTGTAAAAGTTATGAGAGGAGAATCACCAAAAGTGAGGATTTCTTTCTCATGTAAATGTTACATGGAGTAAAGAAGACCATTGGAGGCAAGGAGACTTTAGAAGACCCATGAATGTATGGGGATACACTCATGTAATAGCTAGATTTAATCAACCCACTTAAAATCAGCTAAATGGTGCACTTGTGACTCTAAGTGCAACACTTGGTTAGGCTCATGGTCATCCCACTCTAGGAGCATACTAGATGCATTTACTTATTTATGCTTTTCATATCTTGTTGATGTATGAGATAGATGGTCAGGATATAGAAAACCTAAATAAAAAGATAAAATGATGAGATCTTTGCAAGCAAAAACCCTCCACATAGAATATCTAAGTGTTTTCCAATATTAAGTCAAAATGGATACAAATTAAAAGAGTTTTAATTAATCTATGCCTTCTACCAATAGTGTATGCCATGATGATGCTACCAATTTTGTGTGATGGCACTCGATTATGGGGGTCACACTTAGGAGGAAAACTGTGAGCATACACTTAGCATGAGATGTACCTTTGACTTAAGAACGCCCATACATTGGCACTCGATTACGAGGGATGATGTGGTGCCCTTCTTGAATCAAAGTTTGATTGGTAGGTTGGACTTAACACTTAGTAATATAGATAGCGTATAGTTACATGAGTCTATATGAAAGGTGAGGCAAAATACATCAAGAGTTGCATGAGATGCAATTAGCAAAAGTTGCTTACCCTTCGATTGCTTGTGGATGACACTCGGTTACGAGGTCCGTTTGCAAATTCTTGGGATCTTGATTCTTACTAGGAAATGAGATTTCCTGAATTCTTCTAAGGGGTCAAGGATTTGATAAAATATTGGGAGAAAAATATGCTTGAAAGACCATGAACATGTTTTCAATATCAAAATTCAATCACATGCTTATATTTTCTTTTTCGCCTTTGAGGATTTTTGAACCCTTGTTAATATGTACCATATATTGTTGAAAACATTGTTCCAATTCCCATTTTTGATAGCAAAGGATTTGATCCTTCTATATCAAATGAGAGATTGAAGGCATTAAAGAATAGGTTTTTTAAATGTTTATGGTACATTTAACAAAGGATTATATGTTTTCTGGATTCTCAACCATCACTAATGCACATTCAACAAAGTAAGAAAATTAGATATCCAAGAAGATGTCATGTTATGACATGCAAGATTTGGACGTATTTCTAAAGTAGGATGAACAAGCTAGAAGCTCTTAAAGCACTAAACATTAGTGGCATTGAGGACCTTCCTACTTGTAAATATTGTTTAAAGGGAAAAACGACCAAAGCTCCTTTTATGGGACAAACAGAGCACACCACAAGTCCTTTAGATTTGATCCATAAAGATGTTTATGGCCCACTAAAAGTTAGCACGAGATGAGGTTATTCCTACTTCATCACCTTCACTGATGATTATAGTTGGTTTGGACATGTGTATCTTATGAAGCACAAGTCCAAAGCTTTTGAAAAGTATAGGAATGATGTAGAACAACAAAAGATACTTAGTATTAAAGCTCTTTGATCAGATCGAGAAGGAGAATACATGAGTATCGAATTCTTAGATTATCTAAAATAGAATGAGATTTTCTCACAATGGACTCCACCCGGCACGCCCCAACATAATGGAGTGGCCGAAAGGAGACGTTGGTGCCAAAGATGCGACATGAAATGTGGTATGGCATAGCATCCTCTTACCATTATCTAAAGGTTTGGAAGTCTATGTAAGACGATTAGCTAGAGATACATTGGATAGTAGATCCACTTTGTGCAAGTTTGTAGGATACCTAAGAGAGTCTTTGGGTTATTACTTTTATGATCCCTTGGAATAATTAGTATTTATTTTGAGAAATACTATTTTTTTGGAAATGGAATTTCTATTAGATAGAAAAGGCATTCTTATTGAACTTGGTGAAGTTCAAGATGATCACTAAAATCTCACAAGCAGTAGAAATAAGTAAATATCAATAAGAGCCTCACATACAACATCTAAGAAGGTCGGATCAGATCAAAAGACAACCTGAAAGGTTCAGATTCCTTCATGAGACAGGCTAATTGGATAGTGATCCGAAGACCTATAAGGAAATTATATTGGACACAAACTCGGGACATTGGCTTGACACCATGAAATCTGAAATGGACTCCACAAACTCCAATAAAGTATAGACTTTGGTAGATCCACCAAAAGGAATAGTTCCCGTTGGTTGTAAGTGGATCTATAAGCAAAAGCTAGGAGTCGATGGGAAGGTAATGACCTTTAAAGCGCGACTAGTGCAATGGTTACACTTTAAGACCCAGTATTAATTTTGGGAAAACCTTTGCACCGGTCGCAATGCTTAAATCTAGTGGAATTTTACTTGCCATAGTTGTATCTTATGACTACAAGATATGGCAAATGGATATGAAAACTGCTTTCCTCAATGGAAATATTGAAAAAGAAATCTATATGGAGCAACCACAAGGTTTTACACCCAAGAGGAGTGAGCAAAAGATTTGTAAACTCCAGAGATCTATTTATGGACTCAAACAGGCATCCTGAACTTGGAACATATGTTTCGATTAAAAAGTCAAATCATTTGGCTTTGTCAAAAATGTGTGTGAACCTTGTGTGTATGAGAAGGTTAGTGGGAGTAGTATAAAGTTTATTATGCTTTATGTCGATGATATTTTTCTTATTGAGAATGAGAGAGAAATGTTAGTGTACTAAAGCAAGGTTATCTATACAATTCTCCATGAAGGATTTGGGAAAAGCATCCTCGTATCTATAGAGACAGATTGAAGAGGATGTTGGGGCTTTCCCAAACCCTATACATCGACAAGATAATAAAGAGTTTAGTATAGAAGAATTTAAAAAGGGATCCTTTCCTACAGGACATGGTCTTCATCTCTCCAATCTATGGCCCTTTAGACTGACAACGAGAGACAAAGAATGACTCACATACCTTATGCGAAGTATATTGTATGCCGTTCAATGTACAAGGCCAGATGTAGCACATGCTCTAAATGTTACAAATTGTTTCCAATCTGACCCCAATGAGTGTCATTGGATGGCCATTAAAATAATCCTTTAGTACTTGAGAAGCACTAAGGACTTGCTTTTGGTATACAATAATGGAGAATTGAACCTTGAAGGACTTTCGGATTCTAGTTTCTAATCCAATGTAGATTACCTAAAACCTACTTTTGGATTTATATTTTGCCTCAATGGTGGTGTGGTGAGTTGAAAGAGTTCCAACAAGATACCACGGCCGAGACTCCCACAAAGGGAAAATAATTTTTGGTTTTAGGAACTGGAAAGGAAGATGTTTGGATAGAAACTTCATCCAAGAGTTGGATGTAGTACCCAGCGTGCATAAGCCTACAGTTCTCTTTGGAAGACTATTTAGGACTAGAGCCAAGATCTCATCAGTGATCTAAACATAGTAAAACTGTTATCATTTGATATATGATATCAATTGATAGGGGTGACAACTAAGTGAAAATAATTGCCTCAGAAAAGAATATAGCAGAACTACTATCCAAACCCCTAAATGCAAAAGGTCTTTGAAGGACATCATGAGAAGATGGGCCTTAAGTCTATGAGGTATTGGATTTAGAACAAGTGGGAGATTATTGGAATAGTGCCCCGCAAGCAAATTAGATTGGCCTTGTAAGCTATTTCTTTATAAGACAATCTTGATTGAATGATATTCATTATATGACCATCTTTATCTTATGTTTTTTATTACTTCACTGGCATTAGGTTGAAGCCCTTATATCACACATGACTATGGGACTTGGTCACACACAGAGTGGTGATCATGGAATGGTCGTGATCTTAAATCTTCAAAGTCATAGGATCTTATGAGGCAGGGCATCTAAGATTTGGATAGACTTGCACTAACGATGCATAAATCCAAGGGTTGGATGTTGCTCTATTCCATGAGCAATCCCATATGAGATATGGATGCATATTAGGGGTACTTGTTAGAGAATAAAGCGTTGAAGGCTCGCCCGAAGAATCTACTAGATAGCCGAAGTGGCAAGTCGGTAGTGGCAAATTCTTCAGCTTACGCTAGTGTATATAATTAGTCCTTTGACCTAAGGATCCATGGTAACCTTGTGCTTAGGTCCTCATGCTTAAACTCCTCCTTAGCCACCCAGCGGGCTGTTCGGGTAGAGATTGGGCATGAGCTACTTAGACATAGACGTTTGTGAGATCCTAGATGGAATCCAACTCTTCGTCTTTGTGGAGGGTGAATCTATCTCCTATTTATTCTAAAATGATCGACTCCAAGAAATACTTGCACAAGGTAGTGTGATAATTTGAAAAAGAAGTTTTCCAAAGATGAGGTCATAAAGTAGAATCAAACATTGGAAATAGAGACATAGTATCGAGGCTATTAGGGAGCAGGCAAATATCTTGCCCTAGGCTTGCTTTGGGAGATAAGAGATAGAAAGATCGTATTTGCATGGTACACGTAGAGCTATAATGGTTCTCCAAAAGCATTCATTTCGAACAATTAGTTGGGCTCCATTGGCTTGAGGTTAGACATCGACCATGAAGATTGGTTACTCTTCAATTAATGGAAATAAATTGAATTGAGTTGATTAGTTTAAAGGAGTTTAAACTAAAATGAATACATGATATTCAAAAGTCACAAGGAGTTGTGGCCCATGTGCAATGAATGGTAGAACCTATTAGGTCACACACAAAAGCTAATTGTGTTTCCTAATTGATGGAGGAGTTTTTCTAAGTGTCAAGAAATTCACTCCAAGCAACCGATTTTGGGGTGACCAAAAATTGAGGTCAACTTTAGCTTGCTTAATTTAATTGTTAAATTGATCAACTAATTTGAGTTAAATTAGACCAATAATTATGGAGTTAATTATTTGGTGCCACATGACCATCAATTGATCAAGTTAACTTAAAGAGTTAAGTTAACAATTCTTAGCTTAAAGAGTTAAGTTAATTGACTTAAGAGCTAAGTTAAAGATTAATTAATTAAATTAAAGTGTTTAATTTAATTAATGAGAGGAATCAATTTTGGAGGAAAAATTCAAATGAAAGGTTCATTTGGTGTGGTATTTTAATTAATTTGAAATTAGATTCCAAATGTAATTGAAATACACACAAAATTCAAATTTGATTTGAATTTGCCAACTTGCAAGCAAGTGGGGCGGTCCCCCACCTTGAGGCCATCCTTTCTCTATATATAGATATAGAGGTAAGGGTGGGCGGCACAATGATTTTCCATGTAAAGAATTAGATTCTCACATTTTTTCCTCTTTAGGTGTTGCCTCATGAGTTGAAGCTTTACTTCTCTCTTCTTCTCCAACCCCTAAATTAGCCATCTACCTCTAATTTCTCCTCTCTATCTCCAACTAATATTGAGAAGAAATAGAAAATAGCATTGGTGTGTAGATTATATTGATAGAGGCAAGACAATAAGATTTCTAACCTTTGGAGATCCACCAGTCATGGCAGTGACTTGGCAATTTTATTCCAGGAGATCCAAAAAGAGTTTTGATCTGAACTTTTCATTCATCAAAGAGTTGAGAAGTTACTAGAATTTTTTCACGCTTTTTGGAGGAATTTGGATCTGGCAAAAGTTGCTCCAAATCCACTACGCCTTTGTTTGATAGTTTCTAGATTGACGAAGTGTTTTTATCTTTCCTTTGGATTTTACTAATCAAGGTAATTCTCCATCCAAATCTGAATCATAAGCATGTTTAGATCTTTATTTGATTGTGAAGCACTAGTTAATTTCAACTTTTAAAGTCTTAATTATTGCATCTTAGTGCCTCACTTGCCTTTAGCTTCTTTTTGAATACCCAGAAGCATCATGAAAAATTCATCCCAAGTGTACGTGGTCGCCATTATACCCATGTGCTCAACCAATGTTGTAGAAGGCCTCTGCCTCCAACTTGACCTTCCACAGCAACTCTTCCATCTTGCTTTTCTCAAACACATCTGCCATGAGTTGCGCATCTCTCTTCTTGAGCTGTCAACTGCTCAGTCTTCAATTGTGTAGAGCCAAGCTGGGTCTTGGTTACCTCCACTTCACTTTGCTCCCTCTGGAGCTCTTCTCAATCACCGAGGGCCAGCTTCGACCTACGGTAAAATTGGTACCCCCGCTGGTTCATCTACGATGACGACAAGTTTAGTCGAGAAATTTAAAGCTGAATTCAATCACAACGAGTTAAACTCAATGAGACATTTACAATATTAGAGTGAAAAGCAAGGGCCTTTAGAGCCTCTAGCAAACCCATCTCGAGTATCTTCTTCTTATAGAACATAAAAAGTCCAACCATCATCACCTTTAGGGGCGCTGCTCTAGTCGCCCCCCACCGTCATCATCAATAAAAATTTTTGGACCCCAATCTCGGTCTTGACCCTCGGTGAAGGGAAATTGAGTAGAGAGAACAAATCATCGTTCGATCAGGGCCAAATAGGCCGGAGCCAATTGGGCGAGGGGAGGCACCAACTTTACCTTTCCCTTATTAGCAGTAGTCCTCTTCTAAGCAAGCTAAGTTGCTCAGTAGCTGGTCATTTTTGTCGAGAAGAAGGGTTGCTTATCCCAACACCAGCTGGTCGGGCTAGTTGAGGAGCAGGAACAGAAGAAGGCAATGATGTTTGTGCCTGCGGGGTGGCCTAAGTTACACCCTCTCTATGTGCGCCTACCTGGCGATGCTCCTACGCTCTTTGTTGAGGAGCCATCGTTTGTGCTCATGTGTAATTCATAATTTCGGCTCGATTTGGAAAGACAACAAAGCAAACAAGTTAGAATCGACCAAAAAATTGAACAAACAAAAATTTTAAGTAAAGCAGGTCAACTGTGGTATCTACCTAGTTAAGCGTCGGTAGGCAGACATAACTGGGCAGGCGATAAGCCTGCCAACAGCAGGTTCCTCTCCTCAATATACCCCGATGCCTCCATTTGCCAAAACTAATCTAGGTCATGAATAAAAGTATCGGGCTAAATAGGGTTTCATGCACTGGCATTTCAACATGACCTCTCAACCACCCCTTAAGTACGTTAAACCAAAACCCCCTGAAAGCTCGAACAAAAAAAATAATATTTCTTCTACTCTTTACCATGCAAAAAGGAGAGAGTTACCAAAAACTTTCAACTAGGGTAGGCTATAAGATAATGAAAGCTCGAATCCTTGGTACTACCTGACTTTCGGGACATTGGGAGGTGGAATAGGTTGGAAAAGATGATGAAAGTTAGAGGTTGGTCGTGTATATGCATAAGAACGACAAAATTGTATAGACTCAAAAAGTAGTCAGGAATAAGCTGGGTAATGCAAACTTGAAGACCATTTAAGAGGTTGACTACGGGATGTGCTAAGGAAACCCGAGCCCACACTTAAGGGCATCCTCGAACACAGTGATGCAACCAACTGGAGGCCGATGCATTATATCATCAAGACTGGGGACGATCAGCTTGAACCCTTGAGGAATATGGTATGGCTGCCTAAGCAACATGAGATCACTATCTATAAATTTAGATATGATCTCACTATAGTGGTCGGGTGTAAACAACCGACCACGGGAGACGGGAGGTTGACTTTGTCTAACCCTACCCCCAACATCAACTTGAGTATCACTAGAACTACTAGAAATTGAGCTATCATCAAACAAGTCACTAGACTCACTAGTTGAGCCCTTCGCCCGCTGGTCGAACCCACATTCGATAGTGTCTCCTCACTATCACTACCCTTATTTCTATCCTCACCAAACACACACAACGTATTGGATATGTAGAATATGATCGAAGTAATGAAGTATTAAACTTACTCAAGATGGCATAAGATTTACAGTTAGCAAAATTAAAATAAAACTCGACTAGCAGAAGAGCGATAAAATCTCAAGGTCGACCTCTCAGGATGTTGTAAAGGTGCAAATGAAAGCTTTCACCACGCCTATTTATAGGCCTCATCCAGCAAACAAGCCAACCGATTAATTTGAACGACGATTGGGTAATTATTGCACATAAATCAGTTGACATCCCACGCTACCCAACGTAATAGTCGTATTAAATGTACCGAAACCCTGGTCGACTTTTGAAAATAAATGCTACCAATGAGTTGAACTCTTCATCAAGCACATCCAATTCCTCTCACGTCAGCTACTCCCCATCCCTACTTATTGATGCTCTAGATCAGGAATCGAGAGTAAGGAGGACTCATGATATGAGATAGCACAACAGGCCCAACCTAGTAACACTCGACCAGACCAAAGATACGATGTGGAATAGCCCAATTAGCTATCAAGCTCGGCTCATCGATGGTTGACTAGATTATTGACTAGACCAAAGATACGATGTGAAATAGCCCAATTGACTATCAAGCTCAGTCCATCGGTGATAGATTAGATTATCAATCGGACCTAACCTCTTTGGGCCTTTCCATCAGCACGTGTATCAACATCTTGCCCAGTTGACCAGAGCAAGCTCGATCAAATCGAGAACATTTGTTCATCACTCAATCAAAGAGATATTTGAATCTAGTAGAGTTCTAAAGTGTCGACTGGAGCCTGTGTGACTGACTTACAGACAAGTACTCACCTGGACCTCGGGTGGTCAAGCGGACTTGACTGCTCCTCTGCAGTAATGAATGCTCTAACAGGCGGCAATTCTCTACATTAATGGCGTGTGCCATCCTCAGTACTATATTTTCAGCTACACTAGGGTAGTGCACGCCTCTTCTGTACTGCCTTGTCCTATGGAGCTAGATGAGGCATCACTTGAAATAGTACACAAGATGGAAAAGACTTAAGGGTCCTCAGATAAGGATAAAACCCCTTTCTATACATACAAAGGCATCAAGAACATATCAACCTCTCCAGAAAGGCTATAAATACCTCATTACCACCCTTCAACAAGGTAGCGCATTATCACTTAAAGTCCTCACTCTGCTGTTCTACCTTCTAGTCGATTAAGGATTGACTTGAGTGTCAGAGTGCCTTAGCCGATGGCACCTTGCTAGCCTGGCGTGTGCTATTAGTTATAGGACTCGACCCCGTTACATCATCAAACCCCCTTTCTCGACCTCCTAGCTGGTCGATTGGATTAGATCACAGTCTAATACCTTTCCAAACCTACCATCATCACATATTAAAATATATAGTTTTATATATATAATAAAAAAGTATATTAAATAAAAGTATTTTGCTCTAATCATTGTTATATTTTCTCATTTGTTTTTTTTTTAAGTTTTTAATAATTTGAAGAATCTATATATAATTTATAAATTTAAAGCTAGCAACTTTAGATACTCTACAATTTAGTCAAATTATGTAATTATCTTCAAATTTTAACATTTTCAAATGAAATCTGCATTTTATGTTATTAATTAAATAATAATTTTTTTTAAATACTAAAAAGATGACTTTTGTTATTGAACAACATTAAGTAAAGTGAACATTACTAAAATATAAAAAAGTTGAATAATTAAATTTATTTTCAGTGCGTCAAGCACATACAAGTTGATTTTTTAAAGAGATATCTCAATGGTAAGGCTAATGGGAAACTTATAAATTATTTCAAAATTATGTTGTAAACAAATACTTCACAATTCATTTAATTTTTTCATTGAATATTCAAAAATTTCACTATTCATCTATTAAGACATCCAAATCTCAATCATTTCTTGAATAAGAAAAATATGCTTTTCAAACAACTGAGAGAAATAATGAGAAAGGTATTAAGAATATTTTTGAATATAAATTTCCAAAATAATTATTGTTATATTCCTAATTTTATTGAATATAACTTATTTTAGCATATTTAATTTTTTATTTTAATATTAATTTTATTTGTACAAAATTCTCATGAACATTCATGATGCAAACACACAATAAATAAATAAATAAATAAATAAAAGGTCTGTAAGTTTTAAAAATAAAAAATGCAATTGGTGGTAAATAAGATTAAAAAAGCAATGCAGGAAAAATAGTTGATAATGAAACTTGGATAAAGGCACAAAAAAAAAATACATTCAAAGTAATCCCGTATGTTTATATTTTCTTATTCGTTTTAGTATTTATAAGTTAAAATGATAGTAACATTTTTTTTAAAAAAAATTATACAATATTTTGGCAAATCAAAGTTAGTTACCCCAAAAATTAACATTTTGGTCTTTTTTTTTTTTCATTTTTGTCTTTAAAGTAGATAATTTAAATAAAAATGATTTGTGAAAAAAGAATAAATAATGATATCTGATCACTTCCTTCCTATATATGTAAGTAAATTTTTATTTTGCACAATGTTTAGTTCTTAAAATAATTTAATATAGTTTTTCCCTTTTGTTTGGGTTTATTTTCTATTTTGCAATAAATTTTTAATTTCTTGATATTGTTCATCATTTTTTAATGTTCTCGAGTATTAAATTTTTATTATTTTGTTTGAGTTGGAATAAATTCATTGAGTCTTTCTTATGAAAAAAATATAAGTATTTTTATATTTTTATATTGTACCTTTATAGATGTTATGATGTTATGACAAGTATGACTTTTCATTATTTTTTATATTCATATTTTTTGATTTCACGAAAAATAACCCAAATTTGTACCTTGCATCTTACTTAAAAAATATAAGATGGATTAAATTTATTTTTACATGAAATTAGAATAATATACATGAATTATTTTCAATTCTATATAATTAGTTTAATCCATGCATAGTACGGGACACATTTCAGTATTTATTGTTCATTAATTTCTCAATTAATCCTTTTATAGTCTTATTCATTCATGAAATCTTCAATAAATACATATAATAGAAGTTATATTAAAATAATGAATAAATAACTTTTATAATTTTTAAATAATTACTCGTGCAAATCAGATGCATCAAACACTACTAATATAATTGGATTAAATAAATTATGAAAAAACAGCCAAATGAACTAATAAATAAAAGAAAAAACTGTAATTTCAGAAGAAAGATCTCATTGACTTGTTGGTTTTAAGAATAAAAAATTACTAACGAGTTTGAAAACTTGGGCACATAAAATCAGGAAAAAAAATGATTACTAAAATCAGAACATATGAAATCAGGAAACGCGTCGTTCTGTCTGCCAGAATTTACTAATTCCAGACGCCAATATGGTCAACCAAGCCCTGGTTCACTTTTAAGTTCTACCCATTATTTATAGTAGCCAGGCCCATAATACAGAAAAGTCACAGAATTATTCTATCCAGTCCCACACACAAAATTGCACTCTCTACACAAGAGCATATCAATGGCGTGCTATGTGGAAGAAGAAGAAGTCTGGAAATGCTCAAAACACCCCTCGAAGAGGTGGCGCAACGGCATCTGCCCCACCTGCCTCCGCGACCGCCTCGTCAGCCTCTGCCCAGACTGCGCTAACGCGCGCCCCTGTGCGTGCGTTGTTTCGACGACGTCTTCTTCCTCCTCCTCCTTCGGCCGCGTCGCCAACCTCATCGACGGCGAGCCATCCTTCCGCCGCTCGAGATCCGTCGCTGTCCCCCTCCGCCGCACCAAAAACACCGAACAGACGCCGAATAGCGGCCGCATCAAGACACCGTCGTTACTGTCGTTGCTGAAGAGAAGCAAGACGAAGAGAGGCGAGCCGATGAAGGAGAAGAGCGAGGAGATTGTCGTAAATTGCACTAGCAATGACGAGAATTTCGATAGCAATAATAGGATTGAGGACTTCGCGAGGATGGTGACGAGATCGAGGTCCGTTAGCGCGGCAACGACGGCGATGGCGGCAGGTTTCCGGCGTACCGACGTCAATTCTTCGCAGGCGAAGGGGAAGTTCTGGCACTTTCCGAGCCCGATGAAGGCGTTCCGAAGTTCCAAGACTCCCAAGGTTGTCATTCAAGATAGATCGCCTTTGCACAGAGGTTGAATTTTTCCGCAACTTTCTTTTTTCTTTTTTCCCTTAGTCATTAACAGCAAAAAGGTTTTTTCTAAAACCTGGTAACATGTGTTGATATCACAGAGATTTGGCTAATTAGAATAAAAATGAACTAATCATTTTTCTGTTTCCATGAATATGTATTTATTGTTTTGTATATATAAAATATTATTGTTTCATGGGAATATGTAGTGGCTTTTGGATTGTCAAATGAGAAAGGATATTTTTATTTAGTAGAGTATTAATTTTATTTATTTAATTATTTTGGTTTTGAGGACCAGCTGATGCTTCAATTGGTCAATCGAACTAAATGAAGATGGCAAGCTTTGACTCAAATAATTTAATATGGTGAATGTGTAGTGGAAAAGTCTCAAATTTTTGATTTCTTTGTATGGTAAAATGTAATTTTGAGTTGGCTAGAGAATCTGAATCTTGAGACAACATGGGTTGGTTAAACTTTTTCAATTTAATATGTATTATCAGAGAGATTTAGAGGCCAGAGCTTGGTTATGATGACTAACAAATGCCTTTCACACCAAAGAAATGTGGTTCTTTGGAGTTATTAATATACTAAAATCACAATATTATAATTTGTTATCTCAATGTATTCAGTGATTATTAAAATTATTCAAAATTTTTGTCTTGGACCGATCCAGATTGGTTCATGTTCCATTATAATGGCAGTTAAGTTAGCATTTTGTTTGGATTAGAATTTTTCACTATGACTTTCCTATTTAATTAAGTGCCAATAATTTTTAGGAGGTTTTGATTTTTGGGCTTTATTTGTTTGCATTCGGGGTGAATTGTGGAAAATATTTTAGGAAAAGGTATTTTAGAAAATGGGTTGGAGGAATGTGATAGATATTTGTTTTTTATTTTGGAGAGCAGGTGGAAAATATTTTAAGAAAAAATTAATTATTAGAAAGTGTTCTGGAAGGGAACAAATTTTGCTGTAAATGTTGCATAAGTCACCTTTTTTTAGGTTGATGAGGTGAGTTGAATAATTTAATATTAATTATAAATGAGTATATACATAGCTTGAATGATTGGTATGTGAATATATATTGATAATGATAAAAATAGGATTGAAAGAATACTCATGGGGGATTTTGATTATAATTTTATGTGTTTTGAGAAGTGAGTTTGGAGAACGTGACATTTTGTTTAAGTTGTTTGTTTGAATTAATGACATATAATAATTAATTTTGACATTGTATTTAACAGCATTTTCCGATGTCAATCTATTTTAATTTATTGATATTAAATAAATTGAATATGTTGCACTAGATTTATTCATTTAAAAAATTCATTTTAAGTTATGTATGCGTTAATTAGAATAAAATGGCCCTGTCCATATATCATACAGATGATATACATGAAGCCGCTTTTCGAAACTAATTAAATAATAGAAGTGATCAGTAGTTGCTGAAATTGGACAATAATTAAGGTGGTTAGTGGTTACTGATGCTGATGCAGACATAAAATGGATGGTATTTTATAATGTTGATGCTATTTGAGCATATAACTAGACTAGATGTGGATGTGTCTTGTTAAAATTTATGGAGCCTACTGCCTACAGAAAAAGGGCTCATAAGCTTTTGCAACATGCATGTGCTTGAGCTGTCTCTTAATTGTACATATTCCAACACAATGACACCACAATTAGGTAATAAATCTTGTCTAAAGTAGTACCTGACCTGTCTTATTTCTATCTGCAAATTATCACATATCTTGTTAAGGCAAGTCATCGCTTTTATTTACCCATTTGGGCAATGCTTGTACATTGGATAGTGGAGACACAATGAAAAATATATAAATAAATAGATCGGTAAAGTGAAAGTTTAGAAGAATATATAATAAAGTATCAAATCAAAGAGAAGTATAATTTTGGGAGTATAAACTATAACTTGGAGCTAGGAAGAAATCATATTCCGTAACAATTTTCACACATAACGTTAATAAATTTTGAATGCTTCACATACTTAAGATATTGAGGATGTGTTTAAATTGTAGCTTTAATTTGAATAATTAATTAATTACATAAGAATTGATTTTAGCATGATTGATTTTCACAATCATTGATTTCATGAATCGCAGTTACTACATTTAAAAAACACCAAAGAGATTATAGTTTTGATTCTAAAATATTCTCAAAAATTACGATTGACCAAAAGCGATCTTGATATATTTTTGTTTTCTTTTTCTTTTGAATAAAATACTTAAATATATCACAATATCTCAATATCAATCAACAACAAGCTGACAACAATCAATAAAAATATTGCGCAAAACATCCATACTTGTTACAGACTCCAATCCAAAACCTTAAATTTGCCATTGAATCAAATTTCTCGACTAACTTTAATATAGGTTGTCAAATATTGTGGCGATTACAATAAAAATACAAAAATAATTTTGGAAGTTCTGATCCTTTTGCCAAACTCACCCTAAATCCATAACTTTTTCCTAATTGATTTGTAACTTTTTCAAACACTTACCATGGTCCTCCTAATTTATTTTTCCATTGTGACATGTGGTGGTGGAAATGTCCAAGCTAGACTCATTCAAACCTCCTCTCCACCCCTCCCCCCCCCCCCCCCCCCCCAACCCCACCCCAAAAAAAAAAAAAAGCACTCCCAAACACGTTTTTTTCTCTCCGTTTGGACTAAAAATGTTCCCATTAAGAGAAAGCCGAACATATATAGCCATGACGGTTGACTAGAGAGCATTCCAGAAAAAGGATGCTGAGGAAACTAAGGCAAAGCCATCAATCTTTGACTTGGGAGACGGCTGTTCAAACCAATTCATTAAATTCGGTTTAAATCGTCTTCGCACTAATTTTTTACTCCTTTAAAAGAGAAATGCTCCTTTCATTTGAGCACTATAACTCTCTTTTTGATTAGATACCAAATTTTATATGAAAAGTTTAAAAGATAAACATCTTGTATATTTTTATATTTTTATCCTCAAAAGTAATGACTTTTGTTAATAAAACCACTGTAATATTGGTTTAAATGAGAAAGCAATTTGAGAAATATATTTCATTTTAGAAAATCAAATCGTATTTTTTTTTAGATGATTTAAAAAGATAAAAGCCGTAAACTTAGAAGAAAGATCTAGAAAGTATTATTCATTGACCAAACAAACTTGAATGAATGGCAATGTAAATGGAGACATTGAGGAAGACTGATGTATTTTTTCGCTTCTAATTAGACATTTATATAGAAAAAGAACAATTTCTTTTTCTATTCTCATGCCTATCTCGTAGATTGTTAAAACTAAAAAACAGAAAGATAAAACTTGAAAACAAAAATATAAAGATGACAACTAATGCTACCTTGTTCCATGATTTTCTTAAGATAGAGATAACTAACTAACTTATTCTATGGCTTTGTTAGGGGCTTTTTTTTAAAAAAAATAAAAAATTGTAAAAAACAAAATAAAAGTTACAAAAATTCCGTGGTTGTTGGAGTATTATAATTTATCGTAAGTTGCACTTACCAAGCACAACTTCTAATTTTTTTTTTCTTTTTAACTCTTACACAGTAGTGGGTTGTGCTGTTGAAAGTTGCGCTTGGTAAGCAAAATTTCTAAATTCTACCAAACCATTGACTTCCAACAGTCACTATTGGAAGTTGCGCTTGGTAAGGGCAACTTCTGATTGAATGGTACTATCGAAAGTTGCAATTATAAACCACAACTTTCAACAGTAATTATTTTTGTTGGCTAATTGCGTGAAGGCTGCAATTTTGTTAACCAAGAATTTTGGCAGCCAACACATGATTTGGTTGCCAAAATTGCAGCCATCACTTGTGAAGGCTGCAATTTTGCACCCTTCACATGAATAAATTGTTAAAGAGTGTTGGCTGAATGTTGGCCAACATTCCTTATAAATGGAAGTAGAGAGAAAGGGAGAAAAGGGAGGAAAGAAAGAAAATAGGGACAAAAAAGAGAGAAGAAAAAAGTTCGCTTGTAGTGATTGTTTGATTAAATCAATTGGAGAAATTTTATTGAAGTAAAATTTTAATTTTTCAGTATTAATTAAAATTTTATAGTTTAGTTAATGTATTATTTATTTATTTATTTTTTGTGTTTGCAGTTTGTGTAGAACGCGAATTCGGAAGAATATAAACAATTTGATTCAATTTTATTTTCCACAAATATTCATGTTAGTGTGTGATTTTTATGGGGTGATTTTTTAATTCTTTTTCTAATAATATTTTTGTTCACTGTTATATATAATGTTAATCAATTTTTTTACTACAGAAATATTGAACAATGTGAATCTTAATATTTTATTAAATCTTATGGTAGTTATTAAGTATACTAATTAATTAATATAAATTATGTGCGTATTTGTGGAAGGTATGTCAACTTCAAGTACCATTGTTGTTTTAATATACTTTGGCGAAAGAATTATTAGAGATTCTCGCTCAGTGGATTATGATTGTCCTGCATGTAGCATCATTAGTGTATCTCGTTAAATGACATATTTTGATTTGTGCTACAAAATATATGGAGTGACAGCTATTGATAGCAGCAACTATCAACTAAAAATTCAAGCAAAATTCTATTTGAATAAACAGTATGGGATATTCACACTTGTGGAAATACAAAATGAAATGGTTTATCTGTGTTGTTTGGTCCACAATCCCAACTTGATAGTGTGGAATTATATATTGAGATAAAAGTAATATGCCACACTGGTATTCAGAATGTTTTTGGAAGGGGTCTTACATGGGGTTTTTGATGTAACCCGAAGTTCATTCTACCTCTTACCAAGATTTTAGATGGGATCAACAATACCCAACTGAATTAGAAATGAATGTTCATGTGGTTACGCAAGGGTTTGCAAATGTTGGGATTCATGATTTTGGTGAAGGCCCTTCTACCTCTCATCAAGTTTCCAAATGAGAGCAAGATTACCCAACACATTCCATTCATGATGATGAACCTGAGCCACAAGTAGATAGTTTTCGTGATCAAAAGTTAAGCGACTTAGAACCAGCTAAAAATTACAGTGATGATTTTAATGGTAGTGATGTTGATCATGAGGTAAATGTCGATACAATGAAGAGCTACTACCTTCAAATGGCGAGGGAACATTTTCCCAACAACAACAACTACATGGGACGAGAAGAATGACATCCACAACTATGCAACCAAGTCTCTATCCTGTTCATCCATTCTTCTCTGCAATAGATGATAATGATATATTTATATAGGCAAATTCTGTTGATATTTCAACTAGTAGCTAGACTGAGTTTTACTACTTAAGTAAAGGAAAGCTCCATGTGGGAATGGTATTCAAGAGTAACGAGAATCTTATCACTTCTGTGAAAAATTATTTTGTACGAGTGGTAACACTCGAACATCACGTTCTTGAGAACACACCAAATTATGAAAAATGGTGTGAAAACATAATAACAAAGAACAACCTTCTTGTTCGTGGAGTGTAAAGGGAATATTTAAATAGAAAAAAGGACTATGGAGAATTACTAGGTATGGTGGCCCTTACACATGCCTTATGGATGAAGTTTCAATGGATCATTAGAATTTAAAGAGAAATATAATTGTTTTGGGCCTATTAGATACTGTTCAAGTTAATCTAAGTTATGAGATTGCAAATGCATAAATGGTGGTAAAAAATAAGCATGGTTATGAAATCATTTATGGTAAGGCATGGAATAGCATGAAATGTGCAAGGGAGAAACTTTATGGGACCTGAGAGAGCTTGGAAAAAAAATCACCCAAATATTTTGAAGCTTTCCAGAAGTGGAATCCAGGAACAATTGTTGAATAGGATCATCTTAGCATAGGCATACCCGGGCAAAAGAAGTTGAGATATGTCTTTTGGGCATTTCGACCATGTATAGAAGGGTTCCAAAATTGCCGCAAACTTATCAATGTAGATGGAGTTCATCCATACACAAAGTATAAACATAAAATGCTTGTTGTAGTAGCCATGGATACAAATCAAAATGTTATGCCTATAGCTTTCACCATAGTAGATAAGGAAACTGTGATGCCTTGGAGATGGTTCCTTTAGATGTTGGCGAAACACATTATTAGAGAGGTCGATGGCTATTGTTTACTTTCTAATCATCATCGTGGTATTTTGGCTGCCGTAGAGAGCATACCTAATTTCACACCCCCTAGTGGAGTACATCAATTTTGTCTGAAGCATGTGTGTTCAAATTTCAATAAACATTTTAAGAATGTTCAATTGAAGGACGTGTTGGAAAGCTGGTGCTACAATTCAAATTCGAAAATTTGAAAAAAAGATAGAGGATATAAAGAGTACTAATGAGCATGCTATATATAGAGTACTAATGAGCATGCTTACTCTTACTTGGAGAGGATAGACAAGAGCCAATGGACATTATCTTATGATGGAGGATGGTGTTATGGCATTTTGACCACAAACATGTCCAAATGTATAAACGGGGTGTTAAAATGTACTCACCGGCTATCAATTACAACTATTGTTTAACATTTGATCGTTGCATGAAATATTTTCTTTATTGGATAACTAATTCCCGTATGATGAGGTAAAATGATTAATTATGGGCTAATTATACTTTTAACATTTACACAAAATGGCAGCACCATTATGTTAATCACTTCGTGCAAAATGTTGATTATGCTCAACAATCAGCTTCAATCATTACTAGAATGGGCACATCACGTGGGAATCATACTCACGTTGTGAAGCTTTAGATATAAGAGTGCTCATGTGAGAAATTGGCAGAATATGGAATTCCTTGCTCATATGCAATACAAGTATGTCGGTCATTTGGGGTCAACTGTGCATCACTTGTGAAGGAATATTATAAGGTGGAACATTATTTTGTAACTTACAAAGGGAGATTTGAACCATTGTGGTCGGAGGATTATTGGAATGATCCTAACTTTGAGCTACTCTACAACCCTGCTCATCGGAGCGAAGTATTATAGGTAGAGACTGTACCATTCGAATTCGAAATGAAATAGATTGGCCTCAAGCAAGAGAAAGACAACAAGCACATCACCTTCAAGAAGCCCAAAATGCACAACAAGCCCCTGAAAGATCGAATCCATTGCCTTTATATATTTTTTGTCTTGCATTTAGAAAGTTGTAAGCAAAATATTAGTGATTTTGTGATTTTTGTACGCCTTCTTTGTAATTTTTGTGTCTTCCTTGTTATTAATTTTTGTACTCCTTCTTTGTAGTTTTTCTATGTCTTCTTTGTTACTTATTTCATGGAACTAATATTTACAGTCGTGATCTTGATTAAATCATTGAAATACAAGTTTAAAATTTGAATATTATGAACTAATAAAATTGTTACATGAGATTCTAGTCTTTTTCATCAGATATGGGATAATCAGACTTATAGTTATGATAGTTAACTACATTATGAATTTCACGACATGTGTGTCTTTAACCTCGTGCAAAAGCAAGTTCTTCTACTAGTTGGGGCATGTGATACATGCAACGACGCATAAGCATTTTGTTGATTTCTTTCCTTAATCTTGCAATAGCTCTTGTACAATTTTCCTCTCTATTCTTTGGCATTGACAATAACTGATGCCGCAAAATTCTCACACCAAGTCTTTGAAGATTACTTACCAACTCCTCAGATTCATTAACTCTATATGACCATTCCCTTTGAAGTCCACAATAATATTCTATTGGATCATCATACCAAAGTGACTGATAGTCATCATTTCTTTCTCTCAATATCCATGTATATCCTCGCTCAAAGAAGGGATTATCTCCCATTTGAGATGAAATATAGAAGATAATTTTTTTTTTTTAAATGTTAGTTATATGAATGTTGGGTTACACTTACAGGTGGAAAAAAAATAGTGATAGATCACGTGTCAAAGTGGTGTAATCATTGTAGATTTTGAACACTTCTTGATTAGCTGGTATTATATATTATTTATTGACACTTTATGTGCCTGATTCTATGCAAGATTAATGATGGCAGATGCATGCCTTTAGTGCAGAGTATAGTCTTTGTCGACCTTGCATGCCTCAATAATAATATCCATTGAAATGAGTGTAGAGTGTGGTTATTGTCAACTTTAAACACTTCTTGATTAGCTGATGTTATATAACTATTTACTAACACTTCACGTGTCTGATTCTGTGTAAAATTGATGATGGCATATGCATGCCTTTAGTGCAAAGTATAGTCTTTGTTGACCTTGTGTGCCTCAATAATAATATCCATTGAAATGAGTCCAGAGCATAGTCATTGTCAACTTTGAACACTTCTTGATTAGTTGACATTATATAATTATTTACTGACACTTCACGTGCCTGATTCTGTGCAAGATTAATGATGGTAGACACATGCATTTAGTACAGAGTATAGTCTTTGTCGACCTTGTGCGCCTCAGTAATAATATCCGTTGAAATAAGTGCAGGGTGTTAGTTATTGTCAACTTTGAACACTTCTTGATTAGCTGACATTATATGATTATTTACTGACACTTCACGTAACTGATTCTGTGCGAGCTGATGATGATAGATGCATCCCTTTAATGCATAATATAGTTTATGTTGACCTTGCATACCTAAGTAATAATATCCATTGAAATAAGTGTAGAGTGTACTACATTTTTAATTTTAAATCATCTATAAATATGTAGGATGAGAAATTTTTAATCAAAATGGATCTATTCAAAGCACCAAAATTACATTATACTCCAGGTGATATTTTTCGTGCCATGAGTCGTAGTTGGCTCTTGGATGATAATTATTATTATTCATTGGATCTAAATCAAAGATACTCTACCTCATATTTAGCAACAATAGAAGATAAATGGCAACACCATGTACAAAAACAAGATAGACTTATAATAGATAGTCGTGATCTTGGTATTCCTTATCCTCGACGTAAATCCATCACCCTACCTCGAGACACAGCCCAAGAGAAAACATTAGTTCTCAATCGCATATGTGAAGAATATAATAAGATGGCTATGCGTATATACCGTCATAATTTTCAATAAATATCGAGAGACTATGCATCATTATGATTAATCAATGAAGTAGGAGCTCGATGGGCACTTAGCGTTGGTCCTACTTATCGGTTAGACGTTGAAATGTCAGATGAAGATAATCGTTAGAATTTCTTTTATTATGTCTTTAATTTTGTAATTTTCATTCTAGTAGATATTTTTCTTGGACGCGTTAATTTATGTGCATTAAGATTTTGAACATTTCTTTGTTTTTCCCTTTCTTAGGGTTTAAATGTTTAGAAATTAATATTTGTATTTAATATATCTAACCTTTTCATTTAATTATCAAATATATATTCATAGTTAAAAGATTTTAAAAAAGTTTATATACATGTCAAATTAAAAAAAGAAAGTTTACATACACATGTAAAAGGTAGACTTAATAATGTCCTCTATTACCACAACCTCGTCGTTGTCATTATCTTTGTGGTCCTCATGCCCCTTTATCATGTGCAACATTATGTGATTGATGATGGCTTGGACCAGCCTCATGCTGATAATCATGAATAATACCACCATCATTCAAATTAAAATCATGTTGTGTCGATGCGTTGGTCGAGCTTAATGAGGCATCATCACGATACTTCATAATACTCAAAAAGGTACTAGCAAGAAATTAAATGAGTAGCATGCTGGTGCGGAATAATCATATTCTGTTTATCCCCATCCTTGACCAAGATCAATATCTATTTGTCCAGACACTGACTAACTGAAAGCCAACATATATGGTGGTATAGGTGTTAACTCATCTAGTCTTGGTGGTTGAAGTATGTAGCAATTGGCATACAAGCTAAGATGCCTATAAGAGAGACCCGTCACATCACTACCACCACCTAATCTAAAAGAATAAATCTCTTGAACTAATGAAGTACTGCTAGTGACCCCATGAATGCTATCATCATCAGTCATGTAGTTGAGGGACTTGGACTGGAAAGTATTATCTAGATGCCAAATGATGAACATTCTCAACAATTAATCTATGATGATCCCTCATCTGACTAAAAGAGATAACCTCACCATCATTGGCAACATAATCACAACTAATCATCAAATTGTGCATCTGATCTGTCTTAAAAAAATAAAATGGACAACATAATGTTAAATATCATTTAATACATTGAAGGCTGTATTGCGTGCTTATATACATACAACATCTTGCCAAGGCATGGCTCCTCTAGATTATAACCCATTTCTATGTTCTCATATGATGGTCCTATGATTCGACGTGTAATTTGATCATACCATAACATGTATCCATCATCCATAATGGTTGATCCGACAATAGGAGGTCCATGCACAACAAGCTACTCTATGTGAGCCCACTGAGAAATATAATCTATGTGATAAATGGACCAATCTTTCCCAGGATGACCTACACGCTATATGTTATGAAATATTAAACCTCTCTCAGTCGGTGGTGGATAAATATGTTGTTGCATCCCAAATTGCCATAGGACTCATTCTATTATAGTAAAGTTGATTAATGGACATACTATTGTCCAAAGTCTCGGGACACACTGGACTAACAAGGTTTGAATGTATTGGACCGGCTCATATGGTTGCCATACAAACTGTATATAAAAGAATTAAGCCATGTTTATATAGAAAAATAACATATTAGAAGATGTGATGTGAAAACTATTATATTATAAAATTTTTAACCTCATTTGCCGACGTTCTATCAAGCATATCTTTTATGATTTGTACAGAGTGACTTGCTGTTTGTGTGCAAGAATTATAATACCACTACTTACAAATCCATTCAAGTGATATTATCCAAATATGCACAAATCAATTGCATGAGAATATTAATAAATTATAACATATATTATCTTTCTGAACACCATATGGAGGAATTGGAAGTCCATCAACTATTACTAGCATTTCTTCATCATCGACACGAGAAGTTAATCTTATAGGTGTCAGCATTATAATGCAAGACCACGACCAAATCTACAATTAACAATTTTTCAATATTCATACATAATTACAAGAATTAATATAATTATAAACAATATTACTTCACCTGTAATAACTGCATTGCTCCACCAATGTTTGATTTCCCTTTACGTGATGCAGTACAAAGCTCACGATACATGAATGATAAAACTATGCTACTCCAACTAAAATTGCCAGCTTCCTATATTTGCTCCATATATTATAAGTAAACTAATGATAGTGCAAAACTCAATGAGTCTGGGCACATAAGACCTCCAAGAAATATCAGCGCATAGACACGTGCGCATTGTTGGACCTCCAAAACTGTGTTGTAGTCCATAATTCTATTGTTCTAGATTGTTGGAATAGTCCCCAACAAGCCAATAGGATTGGCCTTGTAACGCTATTTCCTTGTAAAACAATTTTGATTGAATGATATTCATTATATGGCCATCTTTATCTTATGGTCTTTATTACTTGACTCGTATTTGGATGAAGCCCTTGGATCACTCATGACTTGGTTTGATGACCATGGAATAAGTCTTACACGTTCGTGATCTTAAATCTTCCAAGTCATAGGATCTTATAATACGGCACATCTAAGATCCAGATAGGCCTGCACTAACAATGCATAAATCCACAAGTTGGATCCTGTCCATTCCATGAGCAATCTCATATGAGATATAGGTGGCAAGTTCTCCAGCTTAAGCTAGTGCATATTATTAGTCCTCTGACCTAAGGATCCATGATAACCTTATGTTTGGTCCTCATACTTTGACTCTTCCTTGACCACTTAGCGGTCTTTCGGATTCGGAGTGAGATTGGGTATGAGCTACTAAGCATGGAGGTTGTGAGATCCAAGATGGAATTCGACTCCTCACTTTCGTGAAGGGCAAGTACATCTCCTATGTGTTCTATAGTGATCGATTCTAAGAAATCCTTGCGCAAGGTGGTCTCACAATATAGAAAATGAGTTTTTCAAAGATGAGGTCATATAATGGAATCGAACATTGAGATAGAGACATAGTATCAATGCTATTAAGGAGCTATCAAATATCTTGCTATACGCCTCTTTCGGGAGATAGGACATGGAAGGACCATACTTGCATGGCAAGCATAGAGCTACAATGGTTCTCTGAAACATTCATTTCAGCTTATTAGTTGGGCTCCATGTGCTTGGGTTTGGACATCGACCATAGAGATTGTGTACTCTTCAATTAATGAGATTAATTGAATTGAGTTGGTTAGTTTAAAAGTGTTTTAAACTAAAATGAACATAAAATAGTCAAAAGTCACAAGCAGTTGTGGGCTCATGTCCAATAAATGGTAGAACCTATTGGGTTACACACAAAACCAACTAGCTTCCTAGTTAATGGATGAATTTTCTAATGGTTAGAGAATTACTCCTTGGAACTGATTTTGAGGTATCCAATTTGAAGGTCAATTTTGGCTTGATTAGTTTAAGTATTAAATTAATCAATTAATTTAAAGAGTTAAATTAAACTAATACTTAAGGAGTTAATTATTTGGTGCCAAATGATCGTTAATTGGTTAAGTTAACTTAAAGAGTTAAGTTAACAAAATTAAGCTTAAGAGTTAAGCTTGATTGACTTAAGAGTTGAGTCAAAAGTTAATTAATTAAATTAAAGTGTTTAATTTAATTAAAGAGCACAACACATTTTGGAGGAAAAATTCAAATGAAATGTTCATTTCAATTAGCTTCTTAATTAATTTGAAATTAGATTTCAAATGTAATTGAAATGCACACAAATTCAAATTAGATTTGAATTTGAATTTGCCACCTAAGCTTGCAAGTAGCCGCCCCTCTTGAGTAAGGTGTCATGCCACCTTGGCATCACACCATCCTCCCTCTATATATATATATTGAGGTGGGCGATTGGCCATATGTGCACATTTGGTGTGAAGATTAGAATCTATCACATTTCCCTCCAAAACTCTCTCCAAGCATTGCATCATGTGTTGAAGCTTTGCTTTGTTTCTTCTTCTCCAACATCAAATTGGACTCCACCATTGTATTTCTCCTCTCTCACTCCAGCTTAAAGTGATGAGAAATTGGAAGTTCAATTGGTTTGTGGATCATCACAATAGAGGTAAAACACTTGGTTTGCTAAGCTTTGGAGACCCACCAAAATAGAGCAAAATTTTGATGAATTTTTTTTGGGATATCCAGAAGGTTTTTTGATCCAAATTTTTTAGAGTATCTTCTTAAACATTTTGAGAGGATACATGAATTTTTTGGTGATTTTTGGAGAAGTTTAAATGAGGCAAAAGTTGCTCTCTTCCTGCTGCACCGTTGTTTGGTAGATTCTGGATTGGTGAAGAGTTCATCATTCTCTCCATGGAAATTTGCTAGCCAAGGTAAATCTCTACCTAGATCTGAATCCCTAGCATAATTAGATCCTTGTTAGCTTGTAAAGCACTAGTTTATTTAAGCTTTTGAAGTTTTATTATTGGATCATAGTGGATTACTTGACTTCATAAATATGGTTTTTAAGAGCAGTAATATGAAGTTGTGATCCCCTAGAGTCTCGCTCTTCTAGAATGAATATGAGATAACAAAGACAATAATCCTGCCACTGTGCGAGGTTATGAACATGGTCTTTACTTGTAATAGCAATGCCATCTATCGACAATGCCCAAATAACTGCTATGTCCTGTAGTGTAACTGTAGCCTTTCCCGCACATAAATTAAATGTGTGACTCTCTGAGCGTCTCGACCAGAGCTATAATTACATAAACATCAATATAAATATTTCTACAACTGTATACACCATAGAATCCCACTACAATACTTGAGGGTGTAGAGCTTTGCATCCTATAATTCTCCAAAATCTTCTATCTCCTCGTCTCACAACTAGAGTATCATCTATATTTTTAGGTCATACACCCTTTAATCAATGGCCATCTTGCATGTATAAGACATTGGGATCATGTGGACTATATATATATATATATAATATCTTTGATATGCATACTAAAATATTTGTAGGAAAAATAAAAATAATATGATTAAGTACATTTGAGATACTCTAATGATGCTACATACAGAATGATTATAATTAATAACTATCATAGGAGTTAATAATATCTATATACAATATTTAATAAAATAAGAATTTAATTTTTTATTATTTTAGATATTCTGAAATAGTTAAATAATTAATGTAAAATTATTTTCAATTTTTACATCAGCCCTAATTAACACAAATTAGGGTTTGAAAATTTTGTACAAAATTACGCACTTGGGTGAGTACATCTTTAATCATTATGAGCTAAAGGCACACTCGTAGAGTACATCTTTAGTTTATTAATTATTGAAGTTGGGTAGAAGCAATAATTAATAAACAATGTGCCTACAATAATTGTTTATAATTTATGAATTTTATTACTAATTACAATACAAATTACAATTTCAATTATAATACGAGTTAAATATATTTTTTATGCAATTTTATTGCTACTAAACTAACATTTATTTTGAAAGAATTTTTTAAATAATAATTTATTTAAAAATTATCAAGGAAACTAGTAACTCTTCTAGTTAATTAATTTAATTATTTTGAACTAATTAATATATTAAATATTTTTAACTATTTAACAATATTTCTTATCTTGAATTAATTTTATTTAAACTAATTAAATATTTTACTATTGATAATATAGTTTCAAATGATATATTCATATCATATAACAATTGATTAACACTATACATATGAATGAACAAAAATAGTAATAGAAAAGAAAAGAAAAATGAAAACAATACACTAACCTGAGTATTGGTAGAAATTAATATTGAATAAGATTGTTTAACTCCTTTCGGTTTCTTGTTCTACCCAAACTACAAGCACAAAGAATAAATATATAAATTTATTAAAGTACAAAATTTTCATTTAAGACTGAAAATTTAAATTCTTACCGTAATAAGTTTTCTCCATTTGAAATAATCAAATAATTACTATAATTAATTATTTCTTTTCTTTTTTTTTATCTCTTCTTTTTTTCTCTCCCTTTCCTCTATTTCCTATGTTTTTCTCCACTTTCACTTATATAAAGTGTTATGAAGCCTCCGCATCACAAGTCTTGTGAAGGCTACAAAAATGCCTTCATGTGAAATTGCTTCTGCATGTCTTGTAAGAAAACAATTAATTGCTTTGGCATGCAATTAAGAAGCTTGAAATTTGTAGGCTTCACAATTATATGCAGAAGCAAGAAAACCCATGATGAGGAAGGGTGGGCTTCAAGTAATGTGTTAGTTGCTAGAGTTGTAGGCTTCAAAAATAGTTAGTATTGAAAGTTGTTGTCTATTATCGCAAATTTAAATGGTACCATTCAGAAGTTGCGATTACCAAACGCAACTTCCAATATTGACTTTTGGAAGTAAGCAGTCTGGTAGAATTCAGAAGTTGTATTTACCAAGCGCAACTTTCAATAGTCAATAGTACATCTCCACTGTTGGTATTAGAGTAAAAAAAAATAAAATTGGAAGTTGCGCTTGGTAAGTGCAATTTATAGTAAAATTATAACACTCCTACAACCACAGTATTTCTATAACTTTTATTTTTTTTACAATTTTTTTTTAAAAATCCTTTGTTTGTGTTTTGAGTGAATTGTGGAAAATAGTTTGGGGAATGTTATTTTAGGAAGTGGGTTGAAGGAATGTGATGGTTGCTTGTTTTTGTTCTAGAGGATGGGTGGAAAATGTTTTGAAAGAAAATTATTTGTTTCGTAGTATTTTGGAAGGGGATAAATTTTACTATAAATGTTACATCAGTGACTTTTTTATTGAGTTAGTGAGATGAAATGAATATTTTGATATTAATTATAAGGGATAAAAATAGTTTACCATCCCAATTATGTGTGTTTTTATATTTTGCTAGCTAAACTTTTCTCTATGACACTTTACTATCCGAATCACTTTTTTTTTTTTTCACCTTACCATGTACAAACAAATTCTGGTGGAATATTATGGAAAAACTTCGTCATATCAATGCCAGGGCCTCCTTTTTTAGGTATTATAGTCAAATCTTCTAATTTTATTGATATAATAGTTATTTCCATGGTATAGCCTTGTTAAATTTGAAAACGCAATGAATTTTTTTAGTGTACTTTTAGGTGCATATCCTATGATAATTTAAGTTAAAAAGGGTAGTCTTTTAATGAAGTTATGAAAAATACATTGAAAAAATATTCTAGCCAATCCTATGATGGAATAAAATGAAATGTCTTACAAAAACTAGTTCATGCTGTTGGAATAGTGCTTGGCAAACCAATCAGATTTGCCTTGTAAAAACTATTTCCTTGTAAAACAATCTTGACTGAATGATATTCTTTATATGACCATCTTCATCTTATGCTCTTTATTACTTCGTTTGCATTTGGATAAAGCCCTTAGATCACTCATGACTACGGGACTTGGTTTGGTGACCATGCAATCAGTCTCACACGGTCGTGATCTTAAATCTTCCAAGTCATAGGATCTTAAGAGACGTGGCATCTAAAATTAAGATAGACTTGTACTAACGATGCATAAATCCAACAGTTGGATATTGTTCCGTTCCATGAGCAACCATATGAGATGTGGGTGCACGTTAGTGAGTGCTTGTTAGGGAACAAGGCACAGAAGACCCATCGGAGAATCTACTAGATAGCTGCAGTGGCAAGTCGGTAGTAGCAAGCTCTCCAGCTTATGCTAGTGCATATTATTAGTCCTCTGACCTGAGGATCCATGGTAACCTTGTGTCTGGTTTCATGTTTTGACTCTTCCTTGATCACTTAGCGGGTCTTTCAAGTTGATGTTGGATATGAGCTACTTGGCATGGAGGTTTGTGAAATCCAAGATAGAACCCAACTCCTTGCTTTTGTGAAAGGCGAGTGCATCTCTTATGTGTTCTATAATGATAGATTTCAAGAAATCCTTGTGCACGGTTGTGTGATAATTTGAAAAAGGAGTTTTCCAAAGATGAGATCACACAACGGAATCGAACATTGAGAATAGAGACATAGCATCAAGGCTATTAGGGAGCCGACAAATATCTTGCCCTAGGCTTTTTTTGGGAGATAAGAGATAGAAGGACCGTATTTGCATGGTAAACATAGAGCTATAATGGTCCTCCAAAACATTCATTTCAGCCAATTAGTTGGGCTCCATTTGCTTGAGGTTGGACATCGATTATGCTGATTGGGTACTCTTCAATTAATAAGATTAATTAAATTAAGTCAATTAGTTTAAAAGTGTTTTAAACTAAAATGAATATATGATATTCAAAAGTCACAAGGAGTCGTGGGCCTATGTCCAATGAATGGTAGAACCTATTGGGTCACACAAAAAAGCCAATTAGTTTCCTAGTTAATTGAGCAATTTTCTAAGAGTTAGAGAATTTCTCCTAGTGGACCGATTTTGAGGTGTTCAATTTGATGGTCAATTTTGGCTTGATTAATTTAAGTGCTAAATTAATCAATTAATTTAAAAGGTTAAATTAGAAAAATAATTATGGAGTTAATTATTTGGTGCCAAAGTGACCATCAATTGGTCAAGTTAACTTAAGGAATTAAGTTAACAAAGTTAAGCTTACGAGTGAAGCTTGTTTGACTTAAGAGTTAATTCAAAGGTTAATTAATTAAATTAAAGTGTTTAATTTTATTAATGGGAAAAACACATTTTGGAGAAAAAATTCAAATGAAATGTTCATTTGAATTAGCATCTTAATTAGTTTGAAATTAGATTTCAAATATAATTGAGATGCGCATGAAATTCAAATTGGATTTGAATTTGTATTTGCCACCTTGGCAATGCAAGTTGGCCACCCACCTTGAGGAAGTTGTGATGCCACTCTATATATAGATATGGAGGGTGTGAGGATAGGTAATTGCTAACAATGTGAAAGAATTAGATTCTTTCCACAATTCCCTCCAAAACTCCTTGCAAGTATTGCATTCATGTGTTGAAAGCTTTGCTCTCTTCTTCTTCTTCCCTACCTCAAATTGGCCTCTACCATTGCCATTCTCCTCTCTTATTCCAGCTTAAAGTGAGGAGAGTTTGGAAGTTTGATTGGTGTGTGGATCATATCAATAGAGGTGAACAAGTTAGTTTGCTATGGTTTGGAGATGTACTTAAGCAGAGCACCGATTTGGAAATTTTTTCCAGAGAGATCTAGAAAGCTTTTTGATCTAAATTTTTTATTGTGTTTCCTACAAGGTGTTGAGATGTTTCAGTATTTTTATTTTTTTTTTGTGAATTTTGGAGGAGGTTTGACGAGGTTAAAAAGCATTCCATTCCTACTGCGTGGTTTCTGGCAAATTTTGGATTGGTAAAAGGTTCACCACTTTCTCCTTGGAAATTAGCATTTCAAGGTAACACTCTATCTAAATAGAAATTATAAGCATGATTTGATCCTTGTTTGTTTGTAAGCACTAATTTATTTAAGCTTTTGAAGTTTTATAATTAGATCCTAGTGCATTACTTGTATAGTAAGGTGAAAGAAAAAGTATACTGCAGATGATAAAATGTCACAAAAGAAAGTTTAGTTGGCAAAGTATGAAAGTGTGCATAGTTCAGATGGTATTGAAGGAGAGAGCACACGAGAAAAATGAGTTGAATATTTGGAACTTTTGTGAATGTAAAATCTGCATTGAATGAATTTGCTTTACATGGTGATACATATATATATACACACACAACTGATCTCAATAAATGAGTTGAAAACTAACACACACTAATAACCCTAACTAATTTGGAACCCTAACTATATTTTAATAAATAATATGTTGATTAACTAACTAACTGACTGACTTAGGGAACCTCTAATAGATGGCAAAGTATCTTTACCCCTAATTATAAATGTGCATATATAGATGGAATGATTGGTTTATGTGTGTGTATATATATATGCAATGGGGAAGGATTTTTTTGAGTGAAAAGTAAGGGATATTTTGGACATAATTTTGTATATTTTGGGAAGTGGGATTGGGAAATGTGTCATTTTGTTTGTTTAAATTTTGGGAGTTAAAAAATATCCTAGTGAAATGCTAACAAACAAAGCTTTGTTTTTCTACTCAAAATCTTTACTATTGGAACTAAATGCTCATCTTTAACACTTCTCCTTGGCATTTTTGTGACTAACACCAATCTTTTATCTAAGAATTTCAAACTTTTTCCTAGGTAAAGTCTTTATAAGTAAATGTGCACGCTGATCTTAGATGATCAATGAACCAAAATCATTTCATTGCTTTATTGAACTCCTCAAATGAATTGAAACTTGATTTTAATGTTTTTTCTCTTCTCATGAAACACCAAATACTTCAAGGTAGATAAGGTAGAGAGGTTATCACATTTGATTTAAGTTGGACCTTTTGTTGAAAACCAAGATCTATTAAAAGCTTCTGTAACTAAATGGCCTAATTCACAACAGAGTTAACATCAATATATTCGGCATCTACTGTAGATTGTCCTATGTTTCTTGCTTCTTTGAGCTCCATGTAAAAATACAAAAAACTAAAGTGAGAGATCCCATGAAGTGCTTTTGAGATCATCTAGAGAACCTTCCGAATCATTGTCAAAATCTCCTATTAAATTCACATGTTCACTATGCTCTGCCTATTTAAACGTAACATCAATGTCTATGGTACCTTTGAATTACTTAAGTATCAATTTTCCTGCTAAAAAATATCTTTTAGATAGAAAATACAGATATCTAGTTAATAAACTTACAACTATGTTTGGTATAGTCACAGTGAGATATAGCAAGCTACCTATAAGACTTCTGAACAAACCTTCATCAGCTTTCTTCGCATCAAGATCTTTACTCAATTTTCCACATATTGGCAATGGAATGCCTACAAACTTGTAATCTTTTCATGTGAAATTTTCTTGAGATATCAACTACATATTTTTTTGGCATATGAAAATACCATTTCTTGGTTGGCTCACCTCCATGCCTAAGAAGTACTGTATTAGTCCTAAATTGCTCATTTATTTAACTTTCATTGGTCTACATACATTAGTGTGCACAAGTTGCAGCTTTTGAAAGGCCCTCCAAGCTTGACCTTTTAGAAACAAAAGTCTTACTCATTTTCTCCGTTGACAAGAGTCACATTTATGAGGTTCAATTGTGACTTCTGGCATACCTTGAATAAGATCTTTCCTTTTAAGGTTAGTTAAGTTTTTGTGATTGAAGTGCTTCAATCTTTTATGCCACAAGTTTGTTAATTCAGGTCTGCATCTACAACAGCTTTATCTTTATTCCACACTATAGGAAAGCTTTTCCTTTTTATTTTTACACAAAATAATTATTTCCATCAATATAAAAAATAGTGCAATTATTGTCTTTGAATTCGGGGATTACTCTTTCTCTATCAATTGTTGAACCCTCGATAAATTTAAACTTTGTTTAGTACATATAGCACATTTAAAATAAGTTTAACACCTGCAGAAGTCTTTACTTTGAGAATACCTTCGCCTTTCACGTCTAGTATGTCTCTGTTTCCAATTTTTATAGTGGATATGAATTCTCATCAAGTTCTTTGACATTGTTGCATTAACTATCATGTGGTTGCACATCCACTATCGATGAGCCAAACATTGTCAGCATCCATGCTACAACCACACGAGGCAAAAATGAGTTGTTTCTCCTAAACCTCTGACTCAATTGCCTATGTTTATTGAGCTTGTGAGTCTTTGTTCTTACATACCCTTTGCAACATAGTTTGTTTGCTTGCAATTTCCACATATAGCATTAGGTCTCTACTAATAATACTTCTATAGGTGCATGGTCATTCTACAATACCTGCAAGGTGAGAAATTTCTCTTACATGATCTATCATGACCACTACTACCTTTATTTTTATCTTTTATCTTCTTATTGAAGTGCTTTTACCTTTGTCACCTTATAGGTTTTGTGCATGAAATGCGCACCTTTGGTGACTTTATCTTGTCCTAAAGCCTTCTTTGCTCTTATGATTAGAGAGCATTCATCAACTATACAAGTGAAATTTGTGAGAGGTCCTTTGACTCTTCTAAAGGAGAAATCTAGGCTTTGAACCTTTCTAGAGTGTCACGACTTTTTCCACAAATCTTTGATCTAAAAGTTCCCCACTAAGCAATCTGATTTTGTTAACAATTAATTAAATTCTATCAGAATACTCAACGTTAGTTTCATTTTCTTGCATTCTTAGAGACTCAAAGTCTTTGTTCAAGTTCATAATTTGCATTTGTTTCATTCTTTCACTTTTTAATATTCCAATTTGAGCTTGTCCCCAACCTTTTTAGTAGTGTTGCAAGTCATGGCTTTTTAAAACATTGAGTCAACTATTGAATTCTGGATAAGAGCCATTGCTTTAAACCTCTTGGCCCCTTCTTTAATATGAACTCTAATTGATGCTGAGGTAAGATCTCTAATAGGTGGAGCTATTGGTCTTTCTTCGATTACAATTTCCCAAAGGTCATTTGTTTCTATATATGTTTGCATCTCTAATGATCAAATTTGATAATTTTCACAAATAAGGACTAGTAGGTTATCAAGGTAATACTGTCAGTTGTCTTACAAAGTGCGGTTTAAAACTAGTTATGATTTTTTAAAGTGTGCTCTATTGGTTTCCTCTCAAAATTAATGACAATCTAATAAGAACAACCATGGCTTTTGATGTCACTTGTTGGATTCAAAACTTAAAAATAATGTAATAGCAGTGTGTGTATATTGAGATTGAGGAAAATTGAAAGATTGAGAAAGATATGTATTTTATTTCATTTCAAATCATATATTTATACAAAAAAGAAGTAGAATATCTTCTTTTCCTATTTTCATGCTCACCTGGTGTATTATTACAACCAAAAAAAAAAAAAGATGAAGATTAAATACAGGAAAATAAGGATGACAACTAATGCTAACTTATTTCATGATTTTCTAAAGATAGAGATAAACAACTAACCTTATCTTGTTTCATGATTTTCTACTGAATATCTTCATTATTGGAACTAAAATGCCAGATCTTCAAGTAATTTCTTTTATCATTCAATTCTTGGGACACGATTTGGACACAAGTTGTCCTAAACATTCTCAAACATTCACAATGAGCTATTAAAAAGTTAGATTCAAGTGAATTATGAGTAGTTTGCTTAATTTGCATTGTTTGCATATCATTTAAGTTGGAGAGGAATAGTTAATATATCAGATTTTAATTCAAATTTAGTTCATATTTTAAGATTTTAAACTAGATAATATATTCAATGAATCAAACCTGATTAGACATATCCATAAAAAAAAAAAATGAACAGTATATGAAGGTAAGCAATTCGATTCGTTAAAATTTCAAATTGAAATTTAATTAATATTTATTAAATTAGTAAATAGATAAATATATATATATATATATAAATATAATAATTAATATAGACTCTTACATATAATGCAATACATGTGGGATTATAATTAATATGCACTAATTTGTTTTGTTTTGGGAATTTTATATAATAAAATAATATATATTTTCCCAAACAATTTAAAAATTTTCTTCAACTCCCCACAATTTTAACTTTTCCATGATGCATAATGTTTGAAGATTATTTACTTTCATAAAATTTCATATTATTATATGAAATTTCTTCGCATTTATGTAAAACATTCTACAATGTAAAAATTATAATTTGGTCATTTTCTATTTACATATTTCTTTATAATTTTCAATAATCATATTTTGAAATGTGAATAGGTTTAACTCTAAGTTGATCTGAATATGATTCTAATATTAAAATCTTTAACTAAATAAGAATATGAAATGAATCAAATTTTTTGTAAACATAATCTAAACAATAAATCAAATATATAATTAAATAATTAAATAATATGACTTGTTGGCTTGTTGGCTTGTTGAGAACTAAAATTGGTATTGCAATTGATAATATGTCGCTTGTGGATGGCTAAAACATAATTTACATAGTATCAATCAATTATGCAATGAAAGCTATAAGGTTAAATTCCATCCTACTTGTTATGTTATTAAGCAAAATGAAAAATTAATTTTTATTGCTACTAAGGATGGGAATGTTTATTATATAACCCTTAATGATTTGACATTTCAAAATGTGGAGTGTTTAGCTGTTACAGAAGAAGAAAGTTGGAAATGGCAATGGAGATTGGGCCGCGTGAACATGGAACTCATATGTCAGTACGAAGAATGATCTTGTCAAGAGAATTCTGAAGTTAAACTTTAACAAGAATGGGATATGCGATGCATGCTAGAAATTGAAGCAAATCCATACATCATTCAAATTGAAAAACAGGATCACAACTGCCAAGCTACTAAAACTTTTGCATATCAACTTGTTCAAATCTATGAAAACCGCTTTTCTCGAAGGTAAAAAATATATTTTTATTATTGTAGATGATTATGCTTGTTTCAGATGGGTTTTGTTCCTCACTAAAAAAAATGATGCCCTAAATGTTTTCATTCCACTTACTAAGAGACTTCAAAATGAAAAAGGGATATTTCATAAAGAAAATTTATAGTGACCATGATACTGAGTTTGATGAAGTAAATTTTTACATTTTTTTGTGAAGAAGATGGTTACATTCATTATTGTCTTGCTCCGAAGACTTCTCAATAAAATGAGGTGGTGAAAAGGAACATCAAATTTTGCAAGGAGTTGCTAGAATAATGCTTAATGAATATGATTTTCCAAAATCATTCTGAGGTGAAGTTGTGAACACGGTATGTTATGTTTCAAATTATGTTTTCTGAAGTCCCATTTTGAGAAAAACCCCTCATGAATTGTGGCACGACGAAATTTCAAATATTTCTTGTTTCATTGCCTTTGGTTGCAAATGTTGTATTCTCAATGATAGAGATTACTTGACAAATTTTGATTCCAAAACTAGTGAAGTAATTTCTATTGGTTATTCAATGCATAACAAAGCCTATCATTTTTTCAATAAAAAAGAAAATAATTGTTCAAGAATCCATCCATGTAAAGTTAGATAACACTAACCCATTTTATGTCAAAGAACACTTGAGTAAATAAATTGTAGGATTTTATGAACCAACCTAGATTTCCAAAATTGAGCCATCAATGTCAAATCAAAAGGAACCAAAGTCATTTGAGGTAATGTATCCCATTACTAAACATAATTCCAGCAGTTTGGTGGAAATGATTGAACAAAGAACTAAAAAGTTTAAACATGCTTTTAGTTATCCTACCAATAGAATTATTGGAGATTCTCAAGCTAAAATAACTACTAGATCTAAAGCTCGACAAGTTCCAATAGATGAATCTAATTGTGCTTTTATCTCAATGATTGAGACTAAAAATGTCAATGAGGCACTAAAAGGTTCATTTTGGATTGAAACCATGAAAGAGGAGCTCGCACAGTTCGAAAAAAATAGAGTTTGTAATATGGTATAACGACTATCAAATCATCTAGTGGTCGGTACCAAGTGGGTGTTCGGGAAGAAACTTGATGAAATTAAGTTACCAAAAGTAAGACTAGACTAGTAGCAAAAGGCTACATTCAATAAGAGAGCATCGACTACAATGAAACGTTTGCTCTAGTTACAAGGTTAGAATAGATTAGCACGCTTCTTGCCTTTTATCTCATGGAAAAATTCATGCTCAATCAAATTGATGTAAAAAGAGCATTTCTAAATGAATTCATTAAGAAGAAGTTTACATTGAGCAACCCCTCGATTTTGAAAATCAAAACTTTCTTCACCACATTTTCAAATTAGCAAAGGCTTTATATGACTTAAACAAGCCCCTAGGGCTTGGTATAACAGATTGAGTAAATTCTCCTAGATAATAGTTTTATAGCTGGAATCTTAGATACAACTCTATTAACTAAGCGCCAAGATAATGATTTGCTCATAGTTCAAATTTATATCAACAATATTATTCTAGTTGCTACTAGTGATTTTCTTTACCAAAAGAGTTTACCGAGAAAATGAAATAGGATTCTGAAATGAGTATGATAGGAGAGCTCAACTTTTTCTTGGGACTTCAAGTCAAACAAACTCAAAGGGGGACATTTCATCTCGCTAGAAAAGTATCCCAAGGGGCTTCCGAAGAAGACTAGATTTTGATGAGGATGGTCCAAAACTAGACAAAAAATTCTAAAGAGGTATAGTTGGAAGTTTACCATACTTAAACTGCAAGCCACCAAAATATTATGTTTTCTACATGCTTATGTGTGCTAAATTCCAGTCTGATCCTAAAGAATCCCATTTGAATGATGTTGAAAGAATATTGAAATATCTTAACAGAATATCTAATTATGGTTTATGGTAATAGGAAAAGGGCCAGTGGTGGTAGCCAATTGTTGAAAAATTGCTTGGTCTCATGGTCTAGTAAAAAGCAAGGTGTAGTGACGTTATCCACAATCAAGGCGGAATATATAGCCTTGGAAAACCGCTGCACTCAGGCATAATGGATGAAATCTTTTTTGCATGATTTTAGAATAAATGTGTCTTGTGTGTTCTTTTTATGTGATAGTTCCAATGCTATAAGTATTTCTAGTGTCACACTTATGCACTAAAAATATTGAGATTAAGCACCATTTCTTTCATGATTATGTGGATAAAAGTGCTATTTCTATTGATTTTTTCCAATAAAAATTAGCTTGCTGATATATTTACTAAAGCTTAGAAGAAAGAAATTTTGCTGGTACTATGGAGAAATTAGAAATAAAATCAAATTTTGATTTAGGATGGATTTTATAATTAGATTAATTATGGCAGTTTTTGTGCATTATAGAAAGTCGCCCCAATCATGTTTATGATTGTCCCAATATCTATTGTTGCAACTCTTCAAAATTTAGCCATGATTAACTCTTGACTCTTCCAAAATTATTTTTCCTTTCCAAATCCCTCTCTTCTTCCTTAAAAGTTCTTCACTCTTCTATTTTGTACCAAGACGAAAGTCCTCTTTCTTTCTCTAAAAATCCTTCTTCGATTTCTACGACAAATTCCCATGCCTAAGCAACTTGTAAACCCAGATGCTAGAGCCTCTTCTCCAAGAAAAAGTGTGTTGTTTTGCTTATGAACCTGCACTTGTTCAAGTTTCTAAAGCCTCCATGCTCTTGAAATAATATAAGGATTCCAGTTCTAAAGAAACTCACTCTTATTTGAAATTTAGGCTTCTTGGGGGAAACAAAAAAAAAAAAAAAAAGATGCTAAGGATAACTCATGGGTACTCCTGAAAAACCTACTGGTTAAAATGACGTTTTGTCTAATCATGTTCCTTTTGTTCTAGTTTGTCCTGAAGATGTCAAGGACTGAAGTTTTGGTAAGCTTTCATATGATCTTAAGTTCCATTGTCCCGAAGTTGAAAAATATATCAAAGAAAACATTTCTGCTTGAAATTTGAATTGTAGAAGGCCCATTAAGTTTGATTTCTTTGCCTAAATTTGCTGCTAGTGATTGAGTGCATCGATTAAAGTGGGATAACTTGATACAAATTGATAAGTATTCATACCCTTACTTGGTAAAGTTATTTTTTTCCCTAATTTCAGGTCAGCATTTGATGTGCCATTTAGTCATATGTGTTTCGTAAGTGCATTTCTCTTTTCTCTCTCAAATTGAACTTTTTACTTGACTTCCGAATGATAATCCAAAGTCTTGCAATTTTGTTGACTTTACTAGTGTTGATATTTCCTTTAATGAAGTTACTAAAATTTTCTAAGGAGGTAAACAATATTCTTTATCTAGTGGAAATTTGAGCATTTTTTGCTGTATAAGTTGCTTAGTTGCTCTATCTTTTTTGGTCCAATTTCCACTGGTGGTCACACTACTGATTTAAATTCCATAAGTTTATACCTTGTAGCCAAAACTATTAGGTAAGAAGCAGTCAATCTTCACTATGTTAATATAAAACATATGGCCTATTCCTTTACCCATCAAGCCAAAAATCTTCTCTATTCCATGCTTCTAACTCATATATTTAAGTGAGAGGGAATTTTCTTGTCGAATGCTTAGATTGAGGGGAAGCAAGATTGTACGGTCTTGGGCCTAGCCATCCTTACGAAGATGAATATCCATTATAATGAGGATTATGGTTAGTTTAGGAGTAATGGAGGAGTTCCTAGTAGTGTCACTTTTTATTTCACACAAAGGTAAAAATTCGATTGTTGTTAGTTATGATCCTGAATCTTCTAGTCCTGCTCATACCACCATTGCTAGATAGTGTATGAGAATTCAAGGCCAAATCTAATAAGAAACTTGATGCAAAACTTGAAAAGGTTGGAAACGTTATTGAGGTTCCTACTGATCATGTGGAAGCTATCTTTAAATCTCTTGATTCTAAGCTGGAAAAGCTACTACATAAAATCAATAAGAATTGGGAATTCACAAGCTCAAAGAAAAGATTAAAGCTGTGTCTGCAAAAGTTCCTCCTCTCTTCTTGATAACGAAGGGAGAGATTTATATTTGAATATTTGATGCATGCTTTGGACAATTTTTAATTTTCTACCTATGGTTGCTGAACACTTTTATTTGTGGTTGATGAATGGTTTTTATGGTAGCTTATGGGCATGTAAAAACTAAACTATTAGATGATCTTTGTTTTGAATTATGAGCTTATGATTTGGATGGGTGGTTCACTAGAACTATAATCTTTTATATATGTTATCAGTTGGTATTAATTGCTTCTCTTGTTTCTTGAATATATGAACATAGAAAATGAAAACTACTCTGATTTCTTGAGCACACAAATAGGTGTAGTGCAAGTAAACTATCCAAACACATAGAGAAGGGGAGCAAAATGATACACTTTCTTCTCATGCATTCATATTTTATCATAAAAAAAGGAGAGATTGTTAACCCTTTTGGTGATTTGAACTTTCTTTTGATTATGACAAAATTATGTGTTGAGAGACTGCCTCATTTCGAGATTCTCTTTCCTCTATTATCTATCAGAATTTGTCATAATGTGTTGGAATTAACTTTCTTTATTTGATGAGATCATTTAAAGATTCTAGCTTGGTACTAATATCTTAATAGGAAAGTAGAATCATTATGCTACATTATTTATTAAGTCAGAAATCTATATGATGATTTTGGTATCAATGGGCAGTTAACATAAAATATTGTTTTCTTATTTGTATCAATAGACACTTCTCATTCTGGAATTTATAGCTATTTGAATTGTATCTATAAATTTGAAAAGCAGCAACATTCTTATTAATCTTGTAAGATGGAAAAATATCTTTATTGAGTGCTTTTGGGAAGTTATGATACTCTCATACAATTTGAGCTCAAATTATTCTAGTTCCTTGTTCTTTACTATATTTTCGTGTGACCTTGTGGTGAAGATAGTCAAAGAGGGGCATGCTTTCAATGGACCTTAAGAAGACGAGGACCCATGAAGAGAAAAAATCGGGTGCCTAGCTGCTCCACAGACCTCTAGGTAAAGAAACCAATAAAGTGGTATTGTTGGAATCTTCTGTGGTGTTTGGAGTTTCAGTCTAGAAAGAGAGCCTAGAGCTTGTTGCATAGAGTAGCAATACTGCACGCTTTAGTCCATATAAGTTGTACGAGTGAGACTAACAGAAGTTTCCCGAGCTCAATAACAAAATAGTTGGTTCTACATCATTCTAAAGTCTGCTTTGTTCTATCTAGGATTCTGGTTTTGCTCTCTGTTGAGAGCTGTTTTTCACTTTGCTATGTATTTTGATCCTTATCTTTATTTATATTAAATTATTGTGCTTTTCAATCCTTATCTTTATTTATATTAAATTATTGTACTTTTACTTGGACAAACACTCTCATCTCTTATTAATTTGACATGTTTCATAAGTACTAGTTTCTTTTGCTGAACTACCATAAGTACTAGTTTCTTTTACTGCGCCTAACTATTTTACTTTATTATTGGTTTGAGTGGTTGCCTAACTTGTCTTATAAATTCCAATCAGTATCTCCAATACTTTTCTACAAAAGACTTAAAAATTTTTGAGAGGCCAAAAAGTTTTGAGTGGTCAATCTTGTGCTATATTAAATTTGAAAGGCCTAATTCACCCCTTCCCCTCTTAGGCACATAATTGCTCCTAAAAAGTGACTAGATAATTGAAGATCTATGCCTTATAGTTCTTGGAGAATAACAAATCCACCATGTTCATGGTCTTGATGGATGAAGACACCCAGATTGCAGGTGGGATGTGAACGGGTACTAGGTACAAAGAGTGGATATGAGGTTTTTGTGTGAAATTTTTAGAGGGGAATGCAAGGACTCAAAAACACAAAGTTTTGGCACGAGGACAGGGGTTGTTTATATCTTTGCATATTTCTGCCTATTTCATCATTTTTAATTTTTTCATTTTGCCACTGTTAACTTAAGTGCATCTTGAACTTTTTTCATCTTTTGTTTGTTTTACATTAGGCTTTTAAAAGTTAGGTACAAAACACAATTTACGAAACAACGAGGACTTTTTGGTAACTACGTCAATTTTTAGAGAATGTACACGTAATTCATCCGAATAAAAATAAGGTTTGAATTTTTATACTTGTAGGTAATTTTATCTTTCTACTGATTAATTTTGGATGCCTCTAATCTTTTGAATGTCCATTGCATTTCAAAAGGGGTGACATTTGGTATATAATGCATAGTTAATTAGAGTAAAAGATGAGGATCTTTATGAATGGTGAGCTTTAGATATATTAATAAAAAATTTCTGAATCTATCACATGCAACCTTTGCAAATAAACGGAACACAATGATATATTATCATCATGAGAAATTTCTATCCCTTCTTTCTTGGCATTTTATTTTCATTCTGAAGGGAAATCTACTGCTATTAATCTAAATATATTTCGGTAATTCAAACATTGTGATGAATTAGGTGGGGTAAAGTATTGTAGAGGAATACCCTCATTTTTAATGACAGTATGAAGGGCAAAATAGGACATAATTTAATTTTAAGCATATCCCTACCAAATAGCATTGAAGAATGCGCCACTTGAGTATTTCTCTAGGTTGATTCAAAAAATAGGCAACCATAACAACAACGTTAACATTCCATGATCTAGTCCCAAATAATTGCTCACCTATCCAATGTAAACCGAAGCTTTAATCTTTAATTCATTTGTCACATGAATATTGTGTTAATTCTATTATTGTTGAATTTTTAAATTTTCTTAAATTTTTTGATATTATCTAATATTATTCAATTAATTTTAAAATAATTGGCCCGGTTCTTTAAGTTCAACTTTCTAAAACTTACTACTTTTTTTTTTTATTATTTCTTAAGTTCAACTTCAAAAACTCACTAGTATTTTCTTTGCCATCATGAGGAATGTTGGCTCGTGTAAAATTAATTATTCTCTTGATGGAGAATAATCAATGTTATTTTTGCTATCGTCTAATATATTTAAAAGTTAATGTTGCTCAGTCCTATAATTAATATCCGAGTTAATGTCACAAATTTGAGTTCCAACTAAGCTATTCTACAAGAAAAACTTTGTTAATCTGTGGTAATGGTTAGGTTTGGCATTTCAGGCTTGTGTGAAAATAATTGGCCACACGAAGGACTGAAGGTTGGTCTGCGAACTTAATTTCAACCAGTACTATTTTTCAGATAAACTTTTAAGGTTGGTTCAAGGATTTTGGTGGGGATAAAAAAAAATGTAAAGGAAACTATTTTTGATTGTTTGGTTAGTAAGGAAAATGTTAAAGAAAGAAAAACTTAAGGAAAAATATAATGTGTTTTAGGAAAATAAGTTTTCTTCATAAAATAGTAAGAAAATTGAGGGAAAGGTCCATTTAAGCTCTCTTTCCTTCTCCAACACATTTATCCCTCAATTTCTTTCTTCATTATTTTCTTCTACAACCAAACAAGCTTGAGATTTTATATTTTTTAAATTTTATTTCTATTTTTTCCCCTAATATTTTCCTTTCCTTATCAAATTCTTTAAACCAAACATAGTCTTAGAGAATAATTGGTAACAGAAGTGGAAGTTCATTTTCAAATTCATTCCAAATTCTATTTTGGTGTAATCAACCATATAAAATCCTCATTACTTAAGATATATTTTCTATTCTCAAAAGTAAGGAATAGCCATATAAGCCACGCCCATCCCATCATGTATTTGATTATTTTCAATATGTTGTGAATGAATTAATTTATATATTAGTAAAATAATATGTATTGAAACTCTTATACTATAAGATTTGTGTTTACACGTATCATATATATTATAATTAAATACATTGCATATACAAAGATTAAGTAATATATAAAAATTATAGTTATATTTAACTATGTATCTAAAATTTTATTTTATTTACTGTGTTATTAGAATTTATACTATATACGTATATACATATTCATATGCGTATCATGCATATATTGATATTGCTAAATATTGACTATAAATGCAATTCGATAAATTAATTAAAAATTAAATTAAACCTAAAATTAATTAATTAAGTTATAGGACTAGAACCCAAAGGACAAGTTAAGCCCATAAAGAGGGATAGAAAAACCTTAATGGACATGAGCCAATCAAAATTAAAAATTATAAATATTGAGTCCCATATAAAACTTGGGTATAAGAAATAATTTGTAAAGAATACAAACTAGGAGAACCTTAGAGAGAGAGATCTCTCTGCACGTGTTTCAAAGAAAAAAGAGCTAACACACTAAAAAAATTCTATTTTATTTTCAAGTAGCATCATATATACACACACACACATATATATAAATTAGAGAATCTTGATTAAATTCCATGAGTTAATATTTTTTGGAATAAATTGGAGAATCTTGACTAAATTCTTTCCTTCTTTTAACGTATGAATTCCTTTTTCTATCTTCACTCCATTGATCTCGTTATTTATCACCCAAAAATCAGTTATTCCTAGTTATTAATTGCTCTCTTATATTTTCAACTCTCATAAAATTCCTTGTCCAATCAAAAAATCGTTAATATTTTTTGAAATAGAGGAATTAGAATGGAGGTAGACGAAGAAAACTGATCCACTGGACACAAATCTCAAAGCAAAGGATTAAAGTAGGAAAAAAGAACAATAAATGTGACAATGCGGTCCAAACTGTACACGTGAACTTGTCTTTTTCTCGTTTGGTGATATGTAACTTGTAAGATCTCTGCTCTGATCCCAATTCCCAAATCTGGTTGCATGCATCCAATCCACAGCCCTCTTGCTCACAAATTTACCACATTCCAATTCTTGGGTCATGCACTATGCACACTACTCCTACGCCATATAAACAATTGCATAGACTCGTGTGCACTCAGCTCACCTAGTACGCCGTCCTAAAGGAAAACTTAGGCGCATATTTGTGTATCAAGATTTTATTCTATAATGTTTAATTTAACTACATATGATATAAATTTATTAATTTTATATTATCAAATTATCATTGTATTTAATGTAGTAATTATAATCCCCTTGTCATTACCAGATGTGCCAGTTTAGTTTTATTTTCATTTTCATCATTTTCAAAATTTGAAAAAGTAATTAGTGAAAATGAATTAAAAATGAGTTTGTATTTGGATAAATTGTTGGAAAAGTAATGGTTATGTTGGGTTTAGTAGATTATAGGTGGAGAAAGATAGAAATAATGGAATGAAGAGAGAATATATATATGTTATTGAGAGAAGAGATACAGGTTATTGAGGAATGTGTTTCGTAAATAAAAATGAAAATTATGTCAAGTGAAAAAGTGTAAAAAGTGATGCATTTCATTTTTAGAATAGTAGAAAATGCGAAAATGGATATTGTAAATGAAACCAAATGGGCACATAATTTGTTATCTAAAACTTTTGCAATTTTATTTAATTAATTTTTTAAAATAAAAAGAAGGGACAATTCAGTCATACGTAATGTTAACCAAATATTTTTGCATTGCGATAATAGAAAAAACTATTTTTTGTGTGAGTGGGTGTATTTGTAATACCCCAAGTCGTTAGACAAATTATTATAGTTTATCTTAGAAGTATTATTAAGTATACCTCTAGAAGTACTTGAATTTCATTAAGACTAGGCTTCGATCTTATGGGATCTAGAACAAAAGAGTGCATGGTTAGTAGTGATCTATCTTTTGAGGAAAAAAATGGATATCTACGAGATTGGATGTTAGGAATAATGGATTAATGTTAGTTGATTTTGATAATGTTGGGTTGCTCTCCTAAAATTTGCATATACAATTTATCTAGGGTTCGATCAATATTTAAGGAATTTTAATTGAAAATAAATATGAGATATAAATTGAATTCTTTTTGGGGTTATTAAGAATCCTACTTTAGGTACTTATCATTATTTTTTTACTTGCTATTTTGAGAAAATAGATTTTAGATTATTAATAATTTTGTAAGGATTGCTTGGTGATGATTGAAGATATAGAATTTATTAAGTCAAATAGTTGATGGAACTTTATTTATTGAGTTCTATGTTCATAGTTTTAAGCTAGATACTATGATACTAATTTATGGCGAAGGGAATATTAATCTTTAGTCCATATTTAATTAGTGATTCAAGAAGTATGAGTTAGCCAAATTATTTAATTTATTTCAAGTTGCTTAGCCCATAACTAATATAAAAAAAACCCCATAAATCATATTCGCATTTTTAATTTTAATTGTAATAACAACCCAAGCTATTTAAATCATTTTAAGTTATAATTAAGCCCATAAGTAGTGTAGAAATAAGCCCACAAATAAAGAAAAGAAAAAAAAAACAAAAACAAAAATAAGATCTAAAAGACAAAATAATATGAAAAACAATAACAAAGGAAAGAAAAATGAAAAGGGAAAAAGATGCTCGATCAGTCCTTGGCATCATCATTTTTCTTAGCTTCGAGGACTAGAAATGCAATGGAAAATTGAACTATGATGGACGTGGAAAACTTTGTAGTCTTCTAATGGATGTTTGTTGGAATAGTGCCCCGCAGCCAATTAGATTGGCATGTAAACTATTTCACTCATGATACAATCCTAATTAAATGATATTCATATTAAATGGCCATCTTTATCTTATGTTTATTTTACTACACTAGCATTTGGTTGGACCCCTTGAATCTCACTTGACTATGGGACTTGGTTGCATAATGGGTGATGATCATGAAATAAGTCTTACATGGTTGTGATTTTTAAATATTCTAAGTCATAGAATCTTATGAGATAGGGCATCTAAAATTCGAATAGACTTGCACTAATGATGCATAAATTCAAGGAGTTGGATATTCCTCTATTTCATGAGCAATCCATGGGTGTTTGTTAGAGAACAAGTTCACTGAAGACCCGCCCAGAGAATCCACTAGATAGCCAAAGTGGCAAATCGGTAGTGGCAAATCTCTCTAGCTTACACTAGTGCATATAATTAGTCCTTTGACCTGAGGATCCTTGGTAACCTTGTGTTTAAGTCCTTATACTTTGACTCTTCCTTGACCATATAGTGGGTCGTTCGGTTTGAGATTAGGTATGAGCTATTTAGATATGGAGGTCTGTGAGATCAAAGATAGGATCCATCTCCTCGTCGTTGTGAAGGGGGAGTGCATCTCCTATGTATTCTATAATGATAGATTTTAAGAAATCCTTGCGCAAGGTAGTACGACTATTTGGAAAAAGAGTTTTCAAAGATGAGGCCATAAAGAGGAATCGAACATTAGGAATAGAAACATAGTTATTGAGGCTACTGAGAATCGGCAAATATCTTGCCCTAGGCCTCTTTCAGGAGATAGGAGACGAAATAACCATATTTGCATGGCAAGCGTAGAGATAGAATGGTTTGCCAAGTGCATATTCGTTTCGACCAATTAGTAGGGCTACATGGGCTTGAATCTAAACATCGATCATGGAGATTGGATACTCTTAAATTAATAGAGATTAATTGAAAGAGTTATTGGTTTAAAGGAGTTTAAACTAATGCGAATATTTCAATATTCAAAATATCACAGTAGTTGTGAGCCCGTGTCCAATGAATGGGAGAACCAAATGGGTTACACACAAAAGCTTAAAGAAAGTTCTATTTGATGGAAGGAATTTTCTAAAGTGTTGGAAAGTTCACCATTGGCAGTTTTCATGGAGAAATTAGTTGACTAATTTTTCGGTCGTTTAGGCTTAATTAATTTGACTTTTAAATTAGTCAAAATAATTTAAGGAGTTAAATTAGACCAACTAAATTAAAAAATTAATTTAATTGTTGCTATATGACTATTAATAAGTCACGTTAACTTAAAGAGTTAATTTGACACCTTTAACATAAATAGTTAAGTTAGTTGATTTAAGGAGTTAAGTCAAACCAATTAATTAAATTAAAGAGTTAATTTAATTAATATGAGGAATTAGTTTTGAAAGAGGATTCAAATGAAGGAGTGCATTTGAGGTTAATTTAGAATTAATTTGGGTTACATTTCATTAGAAAAAATGTATATTCAAATTAAATTTATATGCAAGTGAAATTCACATTTTACATGCAAGTTGATTGCTAAGTTCGCAAAACACCTCATAAAGGGTGTGATGTTAACTAGCATCACACCATCATCTCTATAAATAGGAGAGAAGTGGCCGGCCATAAGGAGTAATTCATGCTAAATTCTCTTTTTCCCTCCAAAAAGTGTTATTCACTCATGTGTTGAAGTTTCATACTTTCCACACCAAATTCCTCTCTAATTTCTCCATATTCGTCCCTCTCTCTTCTTCTCCCTCTAATTCTCTATCTGATTAGAGATGGATTTGAGCTCTCTTTGGGTATGTGGATCATAACATTAGAGGCTTCATATTTGGGGAGCTTGTGCTCTTGAAGATCTATTGCTGTCTAGAAACCTTGGGGATAGATTTGGAGGCCTTGCGGTGTTCAGATTGACTCACTCATGTGTTGAAGTTTCATACCTTCCTCACCAAATTCCTCTCTAATGTTTCCATATCCGCCCCTCTCTCTCCTTTTCCCTCTAATTCTCTGTCTGATTAGAGATGGATTTGAGCTCTCCTTGGGTGTGTGGATCATAACATTAGAGGCTTCACATTTAGGGAGCTTGTGCTCTTAAAGATCTATTGCTGTCCAGAAAGCTTGGGGATAGATTTGGAGGCTTTGCGGTGATCAAATTGTGCTAAAATTTTTCCAGCAAGTGCTCAAGTGTGTTGAGGTGCTCTCTAAATATTTTTTGCCAATTTGGAGTTGATTTGGTCAGTTAATTGTTGGCTTGATTTTGCTATGCGTGGGTTGGCACTTTGAAGTGTTCATTGGTGTCGCCCTTATTCTACGTTTGGATTTTTGCAATCAAGGTATTTTTTCATATCTTTATCCTCATTAAATGCATCAATATATCCTTGGATGAGGAGTAGACTAGTTTTTTTTAGCCGTTTGTCTTTTTATAATTGGATCCTTGGGCTACTCCTTACTTCAAGTGGTATTGGAGCCTAATTTATGCTTTAATTTGGATTTTTGGTGGATTAAATCATGTGATGAATTGATCCTCATCACCAAATACTTGATTTAATTTATGAATTTGAGTGTTTGGTTGATCTTATCTATGGCTCCTTTGTTGATGAATTGAAGTATGCTTATATGTGTTTTAATTGTTGATTCATACGTTAGTATGATTTTAATTCATAGATGACAATGTTAGATGTTGATTTAGCATTGCTTTATGTTATATGTTGATAAAGCATGTTTGACTTTGCCTTAAGGTGTTTTGGTCATTTTTTGGATCCAATTGGATTGGAGTTAATTGGAGATTTTTGAAGAATGTTGATTCTTACTTGCACATGAATTTTTATGCATGTTTGAGAACTTGAATTTCCACTTTTAAAAGTTTTTTTTTTTTAAATCTGGAAATTTATCTAATATGTGTCAATTAGTGTTATGGAGGCGTCCATAATTTTTTGGTGCACAAAACTAGGGCAAAAATAGCCTTGACTCGGTCCAAGACCAAAACAGGGCAAGCTGCCACCTAGGCTGCTGAGTGCTAGCCAAGACGTGGGCATGCCGTGTGTGCGCCTACCGCACTGGCACGGGGGCTGACTGGGCAGTAGTGTCCCTTGTTGGTTTGGATGAGTTTTGAGACCTTTTTTTGTGTTGTTTTATGCTCAAAATTAATCTAATTCATGCTAATTAAATTCATAAATGTTGTACAAGTTCTCAAAATTATATTTGACATTTTTGAATGCTTTTAAAGTCTTGTTCAAGTTAATCTTCAATTTTGTGCAAAAACGAGATGCATAAATGTTACGCTTATTTTTGCTAGTTAATTAATTGTTTTATGATATAAGTATTTAATTTGTTGAATTGAATGTCAATCCTTATTTATTGTTCATTTAATTGTTGAATGGATGATGAATGAATGGGGATGAATATAAGCCTTTAATATTGATTTTATTTGTTTCAAGTTGTTGAAAATGGTTATATTAATGGGGCTTGCATGCCTCTTAAATTCTATCTTCTAAATGTTATGAGAGTAGAATCACTATGAGTGAGGATTTCTTTTCTCATGTAATTGTTGCAAGGAGATAAAAAGACCATTGGAGGCATGAAGACCCATGAATGTATGTGACACATTTATGTAATAGCTATATTTAATCAACCCACTTAAAATCAACTAAGTAGTGCACTATGGCTCTAAAGTGCACTACTTGCTTAAGGCTCATGATCATCCCACCTTAGAAGCATGCTAGGCACATTTACTTATTTATGCTTTCTTTATCCTATTGATGCATGAGATGTATGGTTAAGATATAAAAAATCTAAATAAGAGAAGATAAAATTGATGAGCTCTTTGTAAGCAAGAAAATCGCTCAACTTAGAAGAGTCTAAGTGTTTTCAAAATATTAATTCTAAATAGATACAAATTAAAAAGAATTTTAATTAATCCATGCCTTCTACTAGTATTATGTGACATGAGATGTTAGCACATTTGTGTGATGTCTCACGAATAGTGAGTCACGTTTATGGAGGAAAGCTATGCTCACATGCTTAGCATATGATGCACCTTTGATTTGATGCTTCCTATACACTATCTCACGAATCGTGGAATGCCAGTGTGGTTTCGAGTCAAAGAACGATTAGTAGGTCCGACTTAAACATCTAGTAATATAGATGTCGTATGAGTTGTGGGTCTACATGAAGAGTGAGGCAAAATATATCAAGGGTTGTATTGAGATGCAATTAGCAAAAGTTGCTTACTTTAGAATTATTTGTAGATGTCTCACAAGTCGTGGGTCCACTACAAGTCCTTTTTGGCCTTGATTCTCATTAGAAAATAAAATTTCCCGAATTCTTTAAGTGGGTGAGGAATTTGGTAAAATAGTGGGAAAAAAAATATGATTGAAAGTCCATGAACATGTTTTCAATATATATATATTCAATCACATGCTTATATTCTCTTTTTTCGCCGTTGTGGATTATTTGAAATCACAAAATCAAAATGCCTAAAAATCCACTCAACGTGATTTTGGAAACTAATAAGCTAATTGGGCCAAACTTCTACGATTGTCTTACAAACCTCAAGATTATTCTTGAATCCAAAACGAAGAATTATGTGTTTACTCAAAGTCCGCTAGACACCGTAGGCAATGATGTCGATGATGAGACACGTGAAATGTTCACAAAGTGGGTAGATGATGATCTATGAACATGATGCCTTATGATGGATTCTATGTCCAATAAGCTCCAAAAGTCTTATGAGCACATGAAAATGGCTAATGAGATTCACTTGCACCGACAAGAGTTGTATGGTGTGCAAACTAGACATTAAAGGTTTTCATTGTCTAAGGAACTTTTCTAGACTAGAATGAATGAAGGCTTTAGTGCTAGTGTCCGTGATCATGGCTTTAAGATGATCGGTCTCATTGAGAAACTTGCTCAACTGGACGTGGTTATGGACAACGAGCTTTATGTGGATTTGATCCTTCAATCATTACCTAACTCCTTTGACCAATTCGTTATGAACTTCAACATGTAGAAGAAAAGAGGTGATGACTAATGAATTGGTCAATATGTTGGTGAGTGCCGGGGCAATTATGAAGAAAGACAAACCTTTGATGCTTTCTCTTCTAAGTCCAAGGGGCCTAAAGTGCTAGAAAGAGAGGTAAAAGGAAGAAAAGTTCTTCCTCTAAGGGAAATCAACCAATAAAGGCCTTGGGCAGAGTTAAGAAAATGAAAGAGGTCCAAGCCAATGCAACTTGTTTCTATTGTGGCGAGAAAGGCTATTGGAAGAAAAATTGCAAGGAATATCTTGCAACCCTTGGGAAGGGTATGTACTTTATTGAAGTGCGCTTAACGATGAATTTTTCATCATGGGTATTTGGATGTTGCATATGGTTCTCACCTTTGTAATTAATTACAAGGGATGAAAAGAAGAAGAAGAAATCTCAATGATGGGGATATGATCTTACGCCTAGGCAATGGATCAAAAGTTGTAGCCAAAGTTGAGGGCCTTATCAAGTTAGACTTGGGGAACTCCTTTATTGTACTTGATCCTTGCTTTTATGTACTGAATATTATTAAGAACATCATTTCTATTCCTAGATTAGATAATGAAGGCTATGATTTTTCTATATCTAATGGGAATTTGAAGCCACTAACGAATGGTTCTTTAATTGCTCAAGGTACATTAAATAATAGATTATACATTTTGAACTCTCAACCATCATTGATGCACGTTCAACAAAGTGATAAAAAATTAGATATCCAAGATGATGCCATGTTGTGGCATGTAAGACTTGGACATATTTTTAGAAATAGGATGAACAAGTTAGAAGCCCTCAAAGCACTAAACGTTAGAGGCATAGAGGATCTTCCTACTTGTGAATCTTGTTTAAAAGAAAAAATGACCAAAGCTCCTTTTGTAGGGCAAACAATGTAAACCACAATTCCTTTGGATTTGATCCATACGGGCATTTGTGGACCACTAAGAATGTAATGACTCCAAAAAAACAAAAAAATCTCTTTAAAGAATGTAATTTCTGAAAACTTTTACATCTAAAGAATTAATTTTAAAATTTTTGGTACTCTATAATAATTTTCCTATAAAAATATCATAGTCTACTCCAATCTAGGATTTCTGGAAATTATTACACCTATTTACAAGATTTATAATAACATTTTCTTTGAGTTTCTATATTTTGTAAACTTTCTAAAATATTTCCTTATTTAAATACCTTTTTAAAATTCAAGGAATAATACATAAAAATTTATTTTAACATATTTTACGAATTTTAGAAGTTTTACACCTATTTATACAATTTCCTCCAAATTCTGATTTTTCTAAAATTATTACCAAAAATTTCCTTCTTAAAACTATTAAATAAAATAAAAATTTACTCCAAATACCTTAAGAGTCGGTCATGAAGACCATTCAAGAACAAAGAAATTCATTATTTTATATCTCATGTGAAATTCTCTACAAAATTTCCTACAAAATTGTTTCACACATGGCCTCTAAAATATAAGAATACTATTGGAGGGTTTGGTATTTAATAAATGAACTTACAACTCACCCACTACTTGGCATTTTTCTATTTAACCCTCATAGATATCTAATTAGGGAAATCCAAGAAAATCCCCTTTAGGCGAATCTTACTTGGCCAAGCCACTAATCTACCTAGACATCTCATAAATGTTACTTTAGCCCCTAGGACCTAGTCATTAATATTCAATTAGCCCCCTAAAACTAACTTTCTTTACAAAAATACCCTTGAATCAAATCTATAAATAGCTAACCAAGCCCATAAATTTTCTTCAATGCATACAACACACACCAAACACACAAAACATATTTAGCCCATAAAATTACCATAAAAGGCCCAAGAAAATTGAGCTAGGATTGGTGAAGGAAAGAGGAAGAAATCGAGCCAAAAATTACCCATAAAAGCTTGGAAATTTGGGAAACGTTTATAACTTTTCTTACTATCTTTCTTGCTATATTCCTTGATTCTTGAGAATTATTTTTGATTCTTGAATCATGTTATTTTCTATTCCACTTCTGAATTTTAAATCAAAACTATTTTCAAATTATATCGAATTTTAAATTTTACCACAAAATCTCTCTCTAAAGCTTAGAAAAACTTGTACTTTTCAACTTTAACCAAGAATCTTTATTTCATTCATATTCCTTGTTCTATTCCTCTCTCCTTGTTCCACATATCATTATGGCTTTGAAACCGTATTTTTGAATTCATTCTATCATTCTTGATAAACATCGGCACATTCATTAAAAGTCATGAAATGTTCAATGACAGTATTGACCATAATTATTCATGAATGTTGGGCCTTGAAATTATTTGGTATGAGAACCGAGTGGCATCGGGCCGATGGTAATCTTATGCCAAATTATTCCTATTGTTGGTTGGTCTCGCGGTTGTCTGGAGGTTAGGCATCCAACAGACCAATCTACGAAACGCAGTTGATTGTGTTGCCATTATCTCCCTCTCGAGCGGCCACTCGAGGTGGCTATTGGGAGGGTACAAGGGTGAATTAATGTTGAAGATATAAGGGTGATGGATCAACTAGTTCAACCATAATTCATAATTCGTACTCTTGCTCCTTATTGATTCTATAATTGCTTCGTTCTTCCTTTTTCAGTTATAAATTTTACTAAGTTCTATGAACTTACATTTTATCTCCAAAATATTATTTTGCAAGAGAAGAAAGATGGAAAAGAGTTGTGTTTATTTTTTTGCTAGCTCAAGTTCATTTTGTTTACTCCATTGTACACATTGAAGCTTGTATTATGAACAATTTATCAATAAAGATGTTTATTTGTAAATCTTGTGAAACGATATCATTTTCGTAACGTCTCGATCTAGGGGTAGAAGCTCTAGTTTTGGGGTGCTATAGAGTGGTATTAGAGCCCAATTTTTTAAAAAACTAATGCCCCAGTAATGACTAACTTGGTTTATAGCAGGTTAAACGGACAAAGAAAAGGGAAAACTTTGGGAGGATACGTTCACTAGTTCTAATAGTGTTACGAGTCCATTACAACTCGTACAAGATTATGAGGCTGAATTAGCTGCCAAGGATCGAGAAATTACAGTCGGGGACCAAGAGATTTTGTAGTGGTAGTAAATTTATTGGGAGCACGTGTTTCAGCATCAGGACTACGTAGAAAAATCCCAAAGAGAAATTTCTTGTTTGATGACAAAATATTATGACTGTCTCATGAAGTTTCGAGCCTAGGTGATCAAGGATCGTTGTTATATTATGTATTTGGTTCGTAAGAACTGGTAACGGTACGAGCAGTCGATGAAGCAGGTGGTTAATCGGTTTAGAGAAATGGAGCAAATGGAGCAAGGATGCTTAAATATGAGTTTTGGAAATTGGGTAGATTTAATTCAAGGCATGGAAACGTCTAGGATTTTTCAGGGAAATCCTGATATTGCAAGATCAAATTTAGGAGGTGAAATGTTTAGACAGTTAGAGATAGTAGGCCTTGAAGAAGCACATAAGCCAAACGAAGGGACGTTGGCCCTAAACCCCTAAGAAACTCTAGAATTTGGGTGGTTGCTCCTGGGCCGCCTACATGAATAAGTAAAAATGACCCGATAGTATGAATGGCCCAACAAGCTTAGGTCGAAGACGAGAAAGGGCCTGAAAAAGATCTAATCGAAAATAAAATATGTACCTAGGAATGTTTAGAAACAAGTAAGAATAATCTAAAATAGTCTAATGAAGAATAACTAGTTAAACTAACTTTTGCTTGTAGATAGCGTATGTTATTCATTTTGTATTTTGTAGCTTTGTGAACTAATGAAAAGATATATGTTAGAAACCATGAATTCAGATTATTATGGTTCCAAAGAGAAATTTTACACAAGAAAGTTAATTGAGGAAACGTGGACACCCTTGAATGGAAGATCCCGATAAAAACAACAATGTAATTGATGGAAATAATGAAGCACCAAATGTACCAATGGAAAATATGCTGCCGGTAAATGTGCCAAACACTGAGCAAATATTTTCCATGTGGCAACAATTTAAGGAACTTTCTCAACGTCAAATTAATGACGAAAATTTTGGAAAAACTGAATTAGAGGATAGAGCACTAACAAGATTTAAAGGAGACCGGATGACTGAAAAACTGAATTGTGGCTACAGGAGATCGAGAAAATATTTCAAGTTCTCTGTAATCCTGAAAGACAACAAGTAAAGTATGCTACCTTTCTCTTAGAAGATGTGGCGTATCATTGGTGGAAAATAGTGGAAAGTGAATGGACCAATGATAGGGTTGAATGGACGTGAGAAAACTTTAAAGAGAAATTTTTGCAAAAGTTTATCCCATAAATCATACAAGATGCCCGAGAAAGAGAATTTATGAATTTAATTCAAGGAGCTAAAACAGTGGCGGACTATGAAGCCGAATATAATAGATTAATTTGGTATGCTCCATATGTCCTCATTAATGAAAGAAGACAAATGAGGAAATTTGTGGAAGGTCTAAAACCAGAGCTACGACGTACTCTAGTTTCTTGTGACCTCCCAAATTATAATCGGGTAGCATAAAAGGCCTTAGAAATTGAAGATGAATTAAAAGAACTTCAAAAATTAGATGATAAATGGAAAAAAGGCAAGGTTATAGAGGCAAGTGAGTTCCCAAAAATTCTTACAAGAAAGAAAATTAATTTAAGCTTCTGTAAATTCTAAGGGCAAGATTCCTCTGGTTGCACCGATAAATGAGAGGGGTAGGTGCAATTATTGTGGGAAACTTTCCCATACTGAAGATCAGTGTTGGATGAAACAAAAGAAATGTTTAATTTGCAGAAATTCCCAACACATGATCCGAACTTGCCTTAGGAATCGCGATCTTAGTGTTGATTTGGAGCTGTCTAAGCAACAGCAAAACGAAGTGGGAAAGAGACCTCCTACAAAGGCAAGAGCTTATGCCCTTATTTGCGCATAAAATCTACAAGCCGAGGATACGGTAGAAGGTACGACCCTAATCTATAACGTTATCTGCAAAGTTTTATTTGATCCTGGTACGACCTATTCGTTTATATCAAATACATGTGCCTCTAAAATAGGATTGAATTATGAAATTTGAATACTCCTTATGAAGTATGCTTGCCTATGGGAATGGGAATTACAACCTATGTTAGATACAAGGATTGCCCTGTAATTATAGAAAATAAGGAATATTCTTTTGACCTTATAGAATTACCAATCTAAGAATATGATCTCATTCTAGGAATGGATTGGTTCTATAGTCATCAAGCAATAGTAGATTATTTTGCTAAAACTATCAAGTTGGGTAATGCCACGTAAAATCTGGAGAAGAAGAATTTAAATTGTGTAAAATCGGTCTTTATTTCTTCAACAAGAGCTAAGAAGGTTTTAAGAAAATGAGGACTGGGATTTTTAGCTTATTTGATAAATAAGCCCCAGGATAAGTTGAAATTGGAAGATGTAAAAGTGGTTAAAGAATTTCTAGAAGTATTCCCTGAAGAGTTAAATTCATTACCCCTAATCGGGAAATAGATTTTGTGATTGAAACTTGTCCTGAAGCGAAACATTTCTCAAAGACACCACACAGAATGACCTCGATGGAATTAAAGGAATTAAAAGGACAATTGTAAGAGCTTTTGAATAAAAAGTTCATACGGCCAAGTATTTTTCCATGGGGAGCACCTGTGTTGTTTGTAAAGAAAAAGGATGGTTTATTAAGGATATGCATTGATTATCGAGAATTAAACAAAATGACCATAAAAAATAAATATCTATTGCCACACATTGAGGAGTTATTCGATCACTTACAAGGCTCAGTAGTGTACTCTAAATTGGATTACTACAAAGGTGTTATCAGCTAAAATATAGGAGTCTGATATTCCCAAAACAACATTTAATTCTCGGTATGGGCATCTCAAATTTGCAGTAATACCTTTTAGATTTAGGAATGCACCGATTGCTTTTATGGATTTAATACATCGGGTATTCCAATCGTACCTAGATTGTTTTGTAGTATTCTTTATTGATGATATTTTGGTATATTTTAAAACCAAAGAAAAACATGAGAGTTACTTAAGGATAGTGCTCCAAACTTTTAAGGATCATCAATTATATGCCAAATTTAGTAAATGCGAGTCTTGGTTGGAAAGGATTAGTTTTCTAAGACATATAATTTCTTGAAATGGTCTTGAAGTGGATCCTAAGAAAATAGAAGCAATAGTTAATTGGAAAAGGTTGGAAAATGTTATTGAAGTACGAAGTTTTCTGGGGTTAGCTGGATATTATTGAAAATTTATCCAGAATTTCTCCAAAATAGCAGGATCCCTTACAAAACTAATTTAGAAGGAGCAACACTTTGAATAGGATGAGCACTGTGAACAAAATTTTGTAGAACTAAAGAAAAGGATAATTTTAGCACCTGTGTTGGCACTACCAGATGATTTGCGAAAATACACTATATACACAGACAAGTCAAAAGAAGGATTGGGTGCATATTAATGCAAAATGAACAATTAATTGCATATGCTTCAAGAAAACTTAAACCTTATGAACAAAATTATCCAACTCATGATTCAGAATTAACAGCTGTAGTATTTGCGTTGGCTAAATGGCGACATTATCTATATGGCGCTAAAGTAGAAGTTTATACCAACCATAAAAGTCTTAAATATATTTTCAGCTAGAAAAACTTAAATTTGAGACAACGAAGGTGGATGGAATTTCTTGAGGATTATGACTTTACGATTATTTATCATCCTGGGAAGGCCAATCTGATAGTAGATGCCTTAAGTAGAAAAGTGAGGGTAGCAAGAATAATCATACAACTAGATATGTACCAAGCTATTCAAGATGCCTAAGATAGGGAGGAATGGGTTCAGAAAAAAAAAACAAATCCTACAAGAAGTTCCGAATTCCAAGTTGACGGTAATGGAATATTAAGATTTAAAGGGAGGATATATGTGCCCAAAGAAATTCGGGAGAAAGTATTATCTAAATCTCATAACACAAAATACACAGTACATCCAGGGGGAGCAAAGAAGTATCAAGACTTGAAACAAAATTTTTGGTGGGAAGGATTAAAACAGGATGTAATAGAAATTGTACGTAAGTGCCTCACTTGTCAATTAGTAAAACCTGAACACCAAAGACCTGCAGGAACTTTACAACCATTATCGATCCCAAATTGGAAATACGATGAAATTACTATGGACTTTGTCATAGGACTACTAGTGGTGCGAGATAGTTACGATAGTATTTAGGTTATAGTAGATCGGTTGACCAAATCTGCTCATTTTCTATCAGTTCGAACCCAATATAATGTAGAAAAGTTAGTCAAAATCTATATTAAAGAAATCGTCAGACTACACAGAGTACCACAAAGTATTGTATCTGATAGAGACCCAAAGTTTACTTCACGAAGTTGGAAAAGCCTGTAGAAACACATTGGAACTAAGTTACAATTTAGCACCGTAGCTCATCCTCAAACAAATGGACAATCTGAAAGAACAATTCAAATCTTGGAAGACATGTTACGAGCTTGCGTTTTAGACTTTCATGGAAGTTGGGAGAAACATTTGCCTCTGATTGAATTTGCTTAGAATAATAGTTATCAATCTTCCATCCAAATGGCACCATATGAGGCACTTTATAGAAGAAAATGTCGATCACCATTACATTAGGATCTATACGAGGTTAAAACTACAATAAATGATAGGAAAGCAAGTTTGAGGCCAGAACTTATACAAAATGCTATTAATCAGGTACGACTGATAAAGCAAAACTTAAAAATAGCTTAGGATCACCAGAAGAGTTATGCTAATAAATGATGAAAAATCTGAAATTTGCAGTGGGCGATCAAGTATTTTGAAAGTCATGCCCTAAAAAGGAATTAGGAGAATGGGGAAAAATCGAAAGATAGCCCCTTGATATACGAGACCTTTTGAAATTTTAGAGTGAGTTGCTCCTATTGCGTACAAATTAAACTTACCCGCCAACTTAACCAGGATACATAATGTCTTTCACGTTTCCCCAACTTCAAAAATATTATCCTGATCCATACCATATTATTGACCATAGTGACTTACCAATACAAAGTGACCTTTCCTACATTGAGCAACAGATACGAATCCTTGATTATCAAGTTCGAGAACATAGAAATAAGAGAATTCCTAAAGTCAAGATTTTATGGAAGAATTAGAAAATTGAGAAGCTACAAGGGAGCATGAAGATAAAATGCGCAAAAAGTATCCCTATCTTTTTGACTTATATGTTCGTCTTTAAATTTTTAAACAATTAGAATTTTAAATTCTTAGCCCAACTTAGGATTTAAGTTCTTAGCTCATAAAAACAAAATAGAATCTGGGGACTAGATTCTTTTAAAGGGAAGAGATTGTAATGACCCAAAAAAAAAAAAAAAAATTCTCTTTAAAGAATGTAATTTTTGAAAACTTTTACATCTAAAGAATTCCTGTTGAAATTTTTGGTACTCTATAATAATTTTTCTATAAAAATATCATAGTTTACTCCATTCTAGGATTTCTGGAAATTATTATACCTATTTACAAGATTTATAATAATATTTTCTTTGAGTTTCTAAATTTTGTAAACTTTTTAAAATATTTCCTTATTTAAATACCTTTTTAAAACTCAAGGAATAATACCAAATTTCTTATTTTAACATATTTTATGAATTTTAGAAATTTTACACCTATTAATACAATTTCCTCCAAATTATGATTTTTCTAAAAATATTACCAAAAATTTCCTTCTTAAAACTATAAATAAAATAAACAAAATAAAAATTTACTCCAAATACCTTAAAAGTCAGTCATGAAGACCATTCAAGAACAAAGAAATTAATCTTTTTATATCTCTTGTGAAATTCTCTACAAAATTTCCTACAAAATTGTTTCACACATGGCCCCTAAAATGTAAGAATACTATTGGAGGGATTGACATTTAATAAATGAACTTACAACTCACCCACCACATGGCATTTTTCTATTTAAACCTCATAAATATCTAATTCGGAAAATCTAAGAAAATCCCCTTTCGACGAATCTTACTTGGCCAAGCCACTAATCTACCTACAAACCTCATAAATGCTACTTTAGCCCCTAGGACCTAATCATTAATATTAATTTAGCCCCCTAAAACTAACTTTCTTTACAAAAATACCCTTGAATCAAATCTATAAATAGCTAACTAGGCCCATAAATTTTCTTCAACACATACAACACACATCAAACACATTTAGCCTAGAAAATCACCATAAAAGGTCCAAGAAAATTGAGCTAGGGTTGGTGAAGGAAAGAGGAAGAAATCGAGCAAAAATTGCCCATAAAAGCTTGGAAATTTGGGTAAAGTTTATAACTTTTCTTGCTATATTCCTTGATTCTTGAATCATGTTATTTGCTATTCCACTTCTAGATTTTAAATCAAAACTATTTCAAAATATACCGAATTTTTAATTTTACCACAAAATCTCTCTCTAAAGCTTGGAAAAACGTATACTTTTCAACTTTAACCCGGAATCTTTATTTCATTCATATTCTTTGTTCTATTCCTTGCTCCTTGTTCCACCTATCGTTATGGCTTTGAAATAGTATTGTTGAATTCGTTCTTCATTCTTGATAAACATCGGCACATTCATCAAAAGTAATGAAATGTTCAATGACAGTATTGATCGCAATTAGTCATGAATGTTGGGCCCTGGAATTGTTTGGTATGAGAACCGGGTGGCATCGGACCGACGGTAATCTTATGCCGAATTATTCCCAATGACAGCTCAGAATTTTATTTTTTTTAATACTTTTCATAATTTCTTATGTTAGGGCATTGGTTTCTTATTCCCCAGTGTAACAGCTGCTGGTCCTTACAATAATGCGAATACCTTAACTAAATAGCTAATGGACTTGTTACTTCTTTTCTTCCCATCCCGCTTTGGGGGTGCAAATGGATATATGCCACAATGTGGGAGACGATGGATATCCCTGCATGTATGCTCTTTGAAGCAATTGGGGGCACAAGACTCAATACCTATTTACACCAAACATTTCCATGTTGCCCACAGAGGTGTGAGTTAATGTGCGCCCTGGTGCTGGAGCTTCTAAATTTCTCCTGCAAGAGAAAGGAAGAAGAGCAAGACAAATTGGTCCAATCACTCGCACAATACTAAAAGTAAGAAAGAAAAAGTAACAACTAAATAAAAGGAAAAATACTAAGAACATGTAAAACTTGATTTGATTCCTAAGAAGCGATGATTTATAGTCATCAGCTTGACTTTTCATACTTTAATTGGCATTAGTTAAATTGATTGTGGATCGTTGGCAATGAAAATCGCCTCTGGGTAGTGATTAGTTAAGGTAATTGTGCATTGTTTGACTCTAGGCACATTTATCTTAAACCATCTATTTATTTCTTTTTTTTCCAAACTCTAATACTTCATGCAGAAAGATTTCAATGATTTGAAACGACCTTAACCATCGTGACTTGAGTTTTATTGGAAACCAAATTCAAACTAGGGTTAAATACTAAAACATGTTGACTTAGTTCAAAATGACGTTCTAAAGTCTTCCTATCATGTCACTTCTTAGTCTTTTCTTTATACAATTTGGCATTCTCATAAGTTTGCATTTAAAATTCATTTAATTCATTTAGTTACAATAATCTTTTCTGCCTGACTGTTTATGAATCAAAATTCAACATTTTAGTAGCTAATATGCATTATGTTCAAACTCTACAAGTAGACTACATTATTTTCTAAACACTAACTTATAAGAAGATGCTCAATGGGAGTTTTATAAGTTATTTTACATGGCTAAAGTGCATCATCTAACTACCTAGTGAAAGTAGGAGCAGGATTGAGATCCAAAATATAACCAAAAATAGGCAAAATATAATCAATCTACTCCACTCCAAGGATCTATTCATGCTCATAACAAGGATTTAGTTGCAGAAAATTTACATTTTGAAGATCATTTCAAAGGCAAGAGATAGATCATTCCAAAGAACACTTTAATGGATGATCCGCGTGAAGGATGATATGAGCTAAGGATCCAATTATAAAGCACTTAAAAACTGAAATCTAACTTGATCAGACCTTCCCAAGGATCTAATTCATGATACTAAAATGGATTTAGGTCAGAAAATTACCTTGACAGCAAAATCCAACCGAAATTTTTAAGAGATGCTTGAACTCCTTCAATGCAGTCTCCACTGGCGCAGAAGATTTTGGAAAACTTTTGCCCAACCAAACCTTGTCAAAATCGGCTGAAATTTGAACTGGAGATCACCAACACTTTGATAAAGCTATAGAAAAATTTTCAGCCAAATCAAAAAATCCGAAATGCCTCCAAGTTACTGCCCAAACAAAGGATCTCCAAAAGGCTAGCAATCCAATTGTTTTGCCTCTAATGATAAGATCCACACACCAATGGACAATTCAAATATCTTCTATGTTAGCTGGAAAACAAGGAAGAGATGAAGGTATGAAGTGCCGAAATTTGGAGGTAGGAAATGAAGAAAAATCTGAAGTTTCAAGACATGATGCAACACATGGGAAATGGGAGGGAGAGGAAGAATCTAACAATTAGATGCTTGCGTAAATCACACGCTTGGCCGGCCACCCTCTATATCTATATATATATGGAGGGAAGGTGTGATATTTAGGTTGCATCACACTTCCCTCATGGATGGCGCCAACTTGCAAGCAAGTTGCATGTGACTTAAACGTGAATTTGAACTTCATTTGGAATCTTTATTTCATCTAATAAAATGTCATCCAAATAAATTCTAATTCACACCAAGTGAACATTTCATTTGAATTTTTCCTCCAAAATTGATTCATCATTTTAATTAAATTAAACACTTTAATTTAATTAATTAACCTTTGACTTAACTCTTAAGTCAATTACCTCAACTCTTTAAGCTAACTTGACCAATTGATAGTCATTTGGCACTAATTATATTAACACTTTAATTTAATTGACCTAATTTAACTCCTTAAATTATTTATATCAATTTAACAATTAAATTGATCAAGCAAACATGACCAAAAATTATGTCAATCCACCTACCTCAAAAATCAGTCATAGTGGAAATTTTCTAACTCTTAAAAAATTCCTCTTCATCAATTAGGATTTCCAATTGGCTTTTTTGTGTGACCTATTAGATTCTACAATTCATTGGACATGGGCGCACAACTCTTGTGATTTGTTGAATATTAAATATTCACATTGAAAGTGCTATGGTCGAGATAAGCCAAACAAATTCAAAATTAAATAGAAAATCTCGATCCAAAGCAACATCTCAAGGCATATATCATACAAAATATATGGATTAATCAGAGGATACCAACCTGAATCGCTCAAAATCCAAGGAGATGATGGATGATTCTTCCTATCACAGATTTCAGGCAGTTTCTGGCACATTGGAGAAAAAGGAGAATATCTTCCAATTCCCACCTCCAAATGAAATGAGGAAAAATTATCCAGAAAGATAACTCAAATTAAGATCTTCTATGAAAACATTGGCTCAAATATCCATCGGATCGCTCCAGGAGAAAATCGTGAAGTGGACTGTTCTGCAGAAACCTTTTTTGGAATTGAGTGGCCTCACTTGTGGTCACCTCCAATGCAAGTCCACACACCTGAAAGCAATCCTAGAACGTCCAGATATTTAGCTGGAGCAGATATGGAGTTGTTTGGTGAAGAAGGAGGTTTTTGAGTGAGAGAGAGAGAATGGATGGAAGTTAGATCTCTACTAACTTTTGAGAGAATTTTGGAGGAAGAATTTAGCTTGCAAAATTCAGAATTTTGGCTAATGAATCTGGACTGATTTTCGGCCACTCCACCTCCCCTTATATAGAGGTGTGAGAGGTGTGATACCAAGGGTGGCATCACACCTCCCATGCTAAGGGGGGACCGAAAATTCCAAGGGCATAATTGTAAGCTGGTAATTCCATTATCATGTGGTCTTACCAACTTGCTTAATTGGAATCCAATTCCAATTAATTCAAATCATATTTGAATTCTTCCCTCCAATAATATATTCTCCTATTAATTAAATTAATCCAATTAATTTAATTAATTCAACTTGATTTAACAATTAAATCAAGCAAACTTAACTCTTTAAGTTTGTTTTAGTTAACTTAACTCTTTAAGTCAACTTCAATTATTCAACTATCAATGTGGCTCAAATAATCAACTCCTTAATTATTTGCCTAATTTAACTCTTTAAATTAGTCGATCAATTTAACACTTAAATCAATCAAGCCATAATTGATCTTGAAATCTCTCTCTCAAAATTGGTCCCTTAAGAGGGACGTATTTTCTAACACTTAGAAATTCTTGTTTCACCCAAGGTTTTAAAAACCGGACCGGACCGGCCGGTTCGACCGGTAACCGGTGGCTGGTCCGATCCGAATTACACCACCAAAACGGTCGCGCTCGGACCGGTTCAATTTTTTTTTATATATATATATTTACCTACCAATTTTGATTACTGTTCACTGTTGACCAATTTTGAAAAATTAAAACCTAATGGCTAATTGATACACTTTTCCTTCGGTTTTCTTCCTTTTCCACTTTTCCTTTCCTTTCCATTTCCTTCTAGCTTTCCTTGCCTCTTCTGCTGCTGTCTATTGCTGTCTGCTGCTGCTACACTTCTGCTGCTGCTGTAAACAAGAAAAAATTGCAAGATTTTCATTCCATAGTTCATTATCTTCAACATTTGAACAAGAAAATGGTAAGTTAATTTCCACTTTCCACTTTCCATTCAAGAATGTTCATTTTATTTATTTTTAATTTCCACACTATTTTTAATATGCTTATTGCTTGGTGCCGATACTCCAATGGGCAACAATATGTTTAGGATGCATTAAGTAGTTTAGATTAATGATTTTGATTATCTCTTGAAGAAGAAAATTTTCTAGGGTTTATTTTCGGTTTTTTTTTTTCCCTTAAGATTTTTTTTGGTTTAACAATTGATTATTATAATTACTAGGCAAGAAAATTATTAATATAAAAAAAATTATAATAAAACTAATTTTAATAAAATGATTTAACAATTGATTCTAATAATTTTATTATAATAAAATTAAAAATGTTAGTAGAAGCAATGTTATTATAATTATTAGAGTTAGGTTTATTATTATTTCAATTTTATTAGAATAAGAAAATTAAAAATGTTAGTATTTATATTGATTCAATCATGAAGTGAATTATTAAAATTATTAACGAGGCAAGGTTTATGGTATTTAATTTTGTGTAATAGTTTTAATTTCTTTTAACAATTGATGGGTTTCAATTTTATTATAAATACTAAAATAATATTCAAATGGAATCTAGAATATGAAAACTAAAATTTTTAGTATCTATATTTGATTTAATCATGAATTATTGAAATGGATCATTAAACTCTTGAAAAAAAATACTTTATGGGATGATGAGCAATTACTATTTTTATTTTAATTATCCTAGTTGTACTTTAATATCTTATAGTTGATCTATTTTATTTTTGTACTAAAAGTTTTCTTTCTTAAAATTGTAGGACATGGAAAATGCCACTTCCTCTGCACCACCTACACTATTAGACCAATCACAATCAGTAGAAAAATCTGGAAGTTGTGGTCAAAATCCTCGTCAAAGGAATGACATAGCATGGAAGCATTGCTATGAGGTACCTTCAAGTGGCAAGACCCGAACTCTCAAATGTTTATATTGCAATCAAGCAATCAGTGGTGGAGGAATCAATTGGATGAAGCAACATCTTGCTGGAATTACTGGTAATGTAAAGGCTTGTCTTAAAGTTCCTGCGGATGTTTGTTTTCAAATTAAAGGAGCACTAATTGAAGTTTCACAAAATAAAAGGGAGAAAGATGCATCTAAGTTGGATTTGTAATGAAAATTTGCATCCATCTAGAGGTTAATTATACACCTAATATTTGTTCACAAATTGTGTTGATATATAACTTTCTTGTAATTTTGCTCATATTATATAGTTATTTGTCTAGGTGATGAAGACGACACAAATATGACCAATGATCAAGTTGATTTGTCAAAGTTTGGTGGCAGCTCAAGCTCGAATGATGGTGAAGTAAATCGTATTTTAAGACAACAAAGGAATTATGTCATTGATGAAGATGATGACTAAAGACTTTGGGCAATAGTGTAGTTTTTGAAACTTAAGTTTATTTATTTGAAGTCCAATGATGTAATTATATTTTGGATAATTGATGGTTGAATTTGTTGTTGTTTTATTAATTTCTATTGGAATATATTGGACATTTAGTGTGAAAAAATATGTTTTATTTTGTTAAATATTAAACTTGAAACTTGAAGGGATGTCCATTTGTATTAATATGAAATAGTTGTGTGTTACTATTTGAATTATATTACATATTTGTAATTGATTAATAGAGAAATGGAATTTTCTAAAGAACCATTTGAAGGGAAAAAATGGCTAAATTATGGAGATTTTTTTTTAATTTTTCAATATTGTTGGAATTTTTCTATTTTTTACAATATATTAATTATATTATATATATTTATAAAATTAAAAATAATTATTACATCATTATGACGTCACACAGGTCGAACCAGTAACCGGTAACGTCGCCGGTTCTTTGTCCGGTCTGGTTTTGAGAACATTGGTTTCACCACTTAGAAAAGTTCAGGCTTTTATGTGTGACCCATTGGGTTCAACCATTCATTGGACATAGGCTCACAACTCCTTGTGACTTTTGAATATCAAATATTCATTCTAGTTTAAAAAGAGAACTCTTTTTAAACTAGTCGATTCGATTCAATCGATCTCTATCAATTGAAGAGTACCTAATCCCCATGGTCGATGTCCAACCTCAAGCCCATGGAAGCCAACTAATTGGTCGAAATGGATGTCTCTATATGAACCTTTTAAAGCTCTACGTGTTCCATGCAAATACAGTCCTTCTATCTCCTATCTCCATGAAAGAGGCCTAGGGCAAGATATTTGTCGGCTCCCTAATAGCCTCGATTCTATGCTTCTATTCTAAATGTTCAATTCCAATGTATGACCTTATTTTTTGGAAAACTCTTTTCCCAAACTGTCATACCACCTTGCGCAAGGATTTCTGGAATATGATCATTATAGAGTGCATAGGAGATGTACTCACCCTTTACAAAAACGAGGAGTGGGATTCCATCTTGGATCTCATAAACCTCCATGCCAAGTAGCTCATACCCAATCATACCCTGAACGGCCCGCTGGGTGACCAGGGATAAGTCAAAGCATGAGGACCGGACACAAGGTTACAATAGATCCTCAGGTCAAAGGACTAATTTATATGCACTAGCGTAAGCAGGAGAGCTTGCCACTACCGACTACCTGGTGGAGTCTCCGGTGGGTCTTCAGTGCCTTGTTCTCTAACAAGCACCCACTAACATGCACCCGTATCATATACAGTTGCTCATGGAACGGAGCAATATCCAACTATTTGGATTTATGCATCGTTAGTGCAAGTCTGTCCGGATCTTAGATGTCCCGTCTCATAAGATCCTATGACTTAGAATATTTAAGATCACGACCGTGTAAGACTTATTTCATGATCACCACCCAGTGAACTGACCAAGTCCTGTAGTCATTTGTGATCTAAGGACTTCATCCAAATGCCAGTGAAGTAGTATAATTCATAAGATGAATGTGGCCATATGTAAGATATCATTCAATCAAGATTGTCTCTTTAGAAAATAGTTTTACAAAGCTAAAATCATTGGCTTGCCGGGCACTATTTCTAACAATCTCCCACTTGCCCTAAAGCCAATGCCCTACAGTCTTAAGACCCATCTTCTCAAGATGTCCTTCAAAGACCTTTTGTCCTAAGGGCTTAGTTAGTGGATCTATTATATTCTCTTCCGAGGCAACTTTCTCAATGATCTCTCTGATCAAATGATATCGCCTCCAACTGTGCTTGGATCGTTGGTGAGATCTGGGCTCCTTAGCTTGTGCTACCACCCCGGTGTTGTCACATACAACAACAACTGGCTCAGCTATGCTAGGCACTACATTCAACTCTTGAATGAAGTTTTTCATCCAAACACCTTCCTTTGTGGCTTCAGAAGCCGCAATATATTCTGCCTCTGTGGTTGAGTCGGTCGTGGTGTCTTGTTTGGAACTTTTCCAACTCACGGCGCCGCTATTGAGGCAAAATATAAATCTAGAAGTGGATTTGAGGTCATCTACATCGGATTGGAAACTTGAATCCGAAAACCCTTCTGGTTTCAATTCTCCATTACCGTATACTAAGAACAAATCCTTAGTTCTTCTCAAGTACTTAAGGATTGTCTTTACGGCCATCTAGTGACTTTCACCGGGATTGGATTGGAACCTACTCGTAACATTTCGCGAGTGTGCCACATCCGGTCTTGTACATTGAACAGCATACATTATGCTCCATATGGCAGAGGCATAGGGTATTTGGGACATCTTTCGTTTCTCTTGCTCAGTCTTAGGGGCCATAGACTTCGAGAGACGAATGCCATGTCCCATAGGAAGAAATCCTTTCTTGGATTCCTCTATACTAAACCTTTTAAGTATTTTATCAATTTACATGGTTTGGGATAGCCTAACATCCTCTTCGATCTATCTCTACAGATACGTATTCCTAATATGTAGGACGCCTCTCCCAAATCCTTCATGGAGAATTGTGTAGATAACCATGCTTTAGTACACTCTAACATTCCAACCTCATTCCCAATGAGAAGGATGTCATCGACATAAAGCACAATATACTGTACAGAACTCCAACTGGCCTTTTGATACACATAGGGTTCATATACGTTCTTGACAAAGCCAAACGATTTGACTGTCTTATCAAAACGTATATTCCAACTTCGAGATGCTTGTTTAAGTCCATAAATGGACCTTTGGAGTTTGCAAACCATTTGCTCATTCCCTTTGGTTGTGAAACCTTGTGGTTGCTCCATGTATATTTCCTCTTCAATGTTTCCATTGAGAAAGGCGGTTTTCACATCCATATGTCATATCTCATAGTCATAATATGCAGCTATGGCAAGTAGAATCCGAATGGACTTAGGCATTGCGATTGGTGAAAAGGTTTCCTCAAAATCAATACCGGGTCTTTGAGTATAACCTTTAGCCACTAGTCGCGCTTTAAAAGTTGTTACTTCTCCATCTACTCCAAGCTTTCGTTTATAGATCCACTTGCAACCTATGGGAACTATTCCCTTCGGTGGATCTACCAAAGTCCATGCTTTGTTTGAGTACATGGAGTCCATTTCGGATCTCATGGCTTCTTGCCAGCGCCTTGAGTCTATATCCAACATAGCTTCCTCATATGTCTTCGGATCACTATCTGACTGACCCGTCTCATAAAGAAATCCGAACCTTTCGGGTTGCTTCTTAACACGGTTAGACCTTCTTAGAGGATGTGTATCGAGCTTTTGTGATTCAATTATTTCCACCGCCTATGGGATTTGTTGATCGTTTTGAACTTCATCAAGTTCAACAACAACGCCATTTCTATCCAATAGAAATTCCTTTTCCAAAAAGACGGCGTTCCTCAAGACAAACACCTTTTGTTCCGAGGGATCATAAAAATAATAACCCACAGACTCTCTTGGGTATCCCACAAACTTGCACAAGATGGATCTACTATCCAACTTATCTCCCATTGTCCATCTTACGTAGGCAGGAGATCCCCAAATCTTCAAATATTGATAAGAGGGTGCTTTGCCATGCCATATCTCATATGGTGTCTTTGGCATCGACTTTGAAGGTACTATATTTAGTAACTTCGCTGCCGCAGTCAAGGTATATCCCCAAAAGGATATCGGTACATCGGAGAAGCTCATCATGGAATGCACCATGTCCAACAGTGTGCAGTTTCTCCTCTCGGCTACTCCATTGAGCTGGGGTGTGCCGGGGGGAGTCCATTGTGAGAGAATCCCATTCTCCTTTAGATAATCCAAGAATTCAGTGCTCAAGTATTCTCCTCCTCAATCCGATCGAAGAGTTTTAATACTTAGCCCTAGTTGCTTTTCTACTTCATTTCTATACTCTTTGAACTTTTCAAAGGCTTCGGATTTGTTCTTCATAAGATACAAGTGTTCGAAACAACTATGATCGTCGGTAAAGGTGATGAAGTAGGAATAGCCATCTCTCCCACTAACTCTTAGTGGTCCACAAACATCTGTGTGGATCAAATCCAAAAGACTTGTGGAGCGCTCCGATTGTCTTACAAAAGGAGCTTTGGTCATTTTTCCTTTTAAACAGGACCTACAAGTTGGAAGTTCTTCAATGCCACTAACATTTAGTGTTTTGAGAGCCTCTAACTTGTTCATCCTATTTTTGGATATATGGCCAAGTCTTGCATGCCATAGCATGGCATCCTCTTGGATATCTTGCTTCCTTTTATTTGATTGAATGTGCATTAGTGAAGTTTGGGAATTAAGTATGTACAATCCATTAGACAATGTACCTTTAGCAACTAAAGAACCATTCTTTGATGCCAATAGATTCCCATTCGATATTGAAAAATCATATCCTTCATTATCTAGAATGGGAATAGAAATAATGTTTTTGACAAGATTGGGTACATAGTAAACTGGATCAAGTACAATGCTTTTATTCCCTAAATCTATCTTGATTATTCCTTGGAATATGGCAGCAACAGTTGCTCCATTTCCCAGGCGGAGGATCATATCCCCTTCACGTAGACTCCTTCTTCTTTCCATCACCTGCAACGAATTACAGAGGTGAGAACCGCATGTGGTATCGAATACCCATATGGAAGAATTCATCGTTAAATGCACTTCAATGAGAAACATACCCTTCGTAAGAGTAGCAAGGTAAGCTTTACAATTTCTTCTCCAATGACCCTTTTCGCCACAGTGGAAACAGTTCGCATCTACTTTAGCCTTTTTCTTGTCTAGGACATAGGTCCTCTTATCAGAGTCAAGAATGATTTTGAGATTTCTTAGCTAGTCTTGGAAGTTTGGCCCGGTTAGCTTATTGGTTTCCAAAATAGTTGAGAGTGGATTCTTAGCCATTTTGATTTTGAAGATTTCGCAAATCTACAAAGAGTCGAAAAAGAAAAGAATAAGCATGCGATTGATTTGATATTGAAAACATGTTTGTGGTCTTTCAAGCATGTTTTTCTCCCACTATTTTATCAATTCCTTTACCCCCAAAAAGAATTCGGGAAATCATATTTCCTAGTGAGAATCAAGATCCCGAGGACTTGTAAGTGGACCCACGACTCGTGAGACATCCACAAACAATCGAAGGGTAAGCAACATTTGCTAATTGCATCTTATGCAATTCTTGATATATTTTGCCTCACTTTTCATGTAAACCCACGACTCGTGCGACATCTACATTACTAAGTGTTAAGTCAAACCTACCAATCATGCTTCGGTTTGAGACGGGCCACACGTCATCCCACGACTCGTGTGCCAATGCGTTGGCGTTCCCCAACCAAAGTGCATCTTATGCTAAGTATGTGGACACAACTTTTCTACCATAAGTGTGACCCACGACTCGTGAGACATCACACAAATGATGCTAGCATCATCATGCCACATACTATTGGTAGAAGGCTTGGATTAATTAAAACTCCTTTTAATATGAAATCCATTTTGACTTAATATTTGAAAAATACTTAGACTTTCTAAGTGGAGGATTTTTTTTTCATTTGCAAAGATCTCATCATTATTTTATCTTCTTATTTAGGTTCTCTATATCCTAGTCTTGCATCGCATACAAAATAGGATATGGAAAGCATAAATAAGTAAATGCGCCAAGCATACATCTAGGGTGGGATGACCATGAGCCTTAACCAAGTGATGCACTTAGAGCCATAGGTGCATCACTTAGTTGATTTTAAGTGGGTTGATTATATCTAGCTATTACATGATAGTATCCCATACATTCATGGGCCTTCATAAGGTCTTCATGCCTCCAATGGTCTCCTTTGCTCCTTGTAACAATTACATGAGTAGGAAATCCTCACTCCTAAAGATTATACTCTCATAACTTTTACAAGATGAATCAAGAGGCATGCAAGCCTCAATTTAATACAACCAACTTTTCAACAACTTGAAAATAAATAAAATCATATTAAAGGCTCATGATCATCCCCATTCATTCATCATCCATTCAACAATTAAATGAACAATAAATAAACAAGAATTAACAATTAATTCGACCAATTAAATGCTCATCATATAAACAAGAAATTGGTCATGCATAACAATTATGCAACTATCTTGGAGATCAACTTTAACCAATTTTAAGGAGCACTCAAAAATGTCAAACATAATTTTGAGACCTTGCACAACACTTGTGCATGTGTTGTGTGCAATGCAAAACAATTAGGAGCATAAAATGATGGACTTGGGGGCTCGAAAATCGCCCCCCAAACCAGGTGCTGCTGCTGCCGGACATGGCCAGGCGCTGCCCGGGCAGCGTGCGCGCACACTGGCTAGGCACACCCGGCAGCGTCCGGCCGCTGCTGCCACTCGGTTTTGGGGGGGGGCAATTCAAGCCCCATTCCTTCAACTTTCATGCACCTATCTTTCTACCATGTGTGACCAACACATTGATACACATTTCTGCCCAAATTTCAGATTCAAAACAGTTTCAAAAACTGAAAATTCAAGTGCACAAACTTGCTCCAAAAAAACTAGTCAAGGTGAGAATCATATTCTTCAAACAATCTCCAAATAAACTCCAATCCAAATCGATCCAAAAATGACCAGAACATTTTCAGCCATTCAACAACATGCAATATCAACATATAACATCAATTAATGTCAAATCAAAATTCAACATTAACTTCTATGAATTAAAACATGCTAACTATACGAATTAACAATTAAATCACATAATAACATGCTTTCAATTCATCAAACACATAATCCACATGCATCTCCAATCCACACACTCCAATTCATCAATGAATCAAGTATGTGGATGATTCAATCAGATCATCACATGATCCAATTGTGCAACAAAAATCCAAATAAGTGCATGATATTGGCTCCGATACCACTTGAAAGTGCTATGGCCGAGATAAGCCAAACAAATTCAAAATTAAATAGCAAATATCGATCCAAAGCAACATCTCCAGGCATATATCATACAACATAAATGGATTAATCAGAGGATACCAACCTGAATCGCTCAAAATCCAAGGAGATGATGGATGATTCTTCCTATCACATATTTCCAGCAGTTTCTGGCACAGTGGAGAAAAAGGAGAATATCTTCCAATTCCGACCTCCAAATGAAATGAGGAAAAATTATCCATAAATCTAACTCAAGTTCCGATCTTCTGTGAAAAAAATTGGCTCAAATCTCCATCGAATCGCTCCAGGAGAAAATTGTGAAATGGACTGTTCTGCAGAAACCTTTTCTGGAATTGAGTGGCCTCACTTGTGGTCACCTCCAATGCAAGTCCACAACCCTTAAAGCAATCCTAGAACATCCAGATATATTTATCTGGAGCAGATCTGGAGTTTTTTGGTGAAGAAGGAGGTTTTTGAGTGAGAGAGAGAACGGATGGAAGTTAGATCTCTACTAACTTTTGAGAGAATTTTGGAGGAAGAATTTAGCTTGCAAAATTCAGAATTTTGGCTAATGAATCTGGACTGATTTTCGGCCACTCCACCTCCCCTTATATAGAGGTGTGAGAGGTGTGATGCAAAGGTGGCATCACACCTCCCATGCTAAGGGGGGGACCGAAAATTTCAAGGGCATAATTGTAAGTTGGTAATTCCATTATCATGTGGTCTTGTCAACTTGCTTAATTGGAATCCAATTCCAATTAATTCAAATCATATTTGAATTCTTCCCTCCAATAATATATTCTCCTATTAATTAAATTAATCCAATTAATTTAATTAATTCAACTTGATTTAACAATTAAATCAAGCAAACTTAACTCTTTAAGTTTGCTTTAGTTAACTTAACTCTTTAAGTCAACTTCAATTATTCAACTATCAATGTGGCTCAAATAATCAACTCCTTAATTATTTGCCTAATTTAACTCCTTAAATTAGTTGATCAATTTAACACTTAAATCAATCAAGCCATAATTGATCTTGAAATCTCTCTCTCAAAATCAGTCCCTTAAGAGGGACGTATTTTCTAACACTTAGAAATTCTTGTTTCACCACTTAGAAAAGTTCAAGGCTTTTGTGTGTGACCCATTGGGTTCAACCATTCATCAGACAAAGGCTCACAACTCCTTGTGACTTTTGAATATCAAATATTCATTCTAGTTTAAAACTCCTTTTAAACTAGTCGACTCGATTCAATCGATCTCTATCAATTGAACAGTACCTAATCTCCATGGTCGATGTCCAACCTCAAGCCCATGGAGCCCAACTAATTGGTCGAAATGAATGTCTCTGTATGAACCTTTTAAAGCTCTACGCATTCTATGCAAATACGGTCCTTCCGTCTCCTATCTCCATGAAAGAGGCCTAGTGCAAGATATTTGTCGGCTCCCCAATAGCCTCGATTCTATGCTTCTATGCTAAATGTTCAATTCCGATGTATGACCTTATTTTTTGGAAAACTCTTTTCCCAAACTGTTATACCACCTTGCGCAAGGATTTCTGGAATATGATCATTATAGAATGCATAGGAGATGTACTCGCCCTTCACAAAAGCGAGGAGTCGGATTCCATCTTGGATCTCATAAACCTCCATGCCAAATAGCTCATACCCAATCATACCCCGAACGGCCCGCTTGGTGACCAGGGATAAGTCAAAGCATGAGGACCGGACACAAGGTTACAATGGATCCTCAGGTCAAAGGACTAATTTATACGCACTAGCGTAAGCAGGAGAGCTTGCCACTACCGACTACATAGTGGAGTCTTCGGTGGGTCTTCAGTACCTTGTTCTTTAACAAGCACCCATTAACATGCACCCGTATCATATACAGTTGCTCATGGAACGGAGCAATATCCAACTCTTTCGATTTATGCATCGTTAGTGCAAGTCTGTCTGGATCTTAGATGTCCCATCTCGTAAGATCCTATGACTTGGAATATTTAAGATCACAACCGTGTAAGACTTATTCCATGATCACCACCCAGTGAACTGACCAAGTCCCGTAGTCATGTGTGATCTAAGGACTTCATCCAAATGCCAGTGAAGTAATATAATGCATAAGATGAATGTGGCCATATGTAAGATATCATTCAATCCAGATTGTCTCTTTAGAAAATAGTTTTACAGAGCCAAAATCATTGGCTTGCCGGGCACTATTTCTAACACACATTAGTTTAAACTCTTTTAAACTACTAACTCAATTCAATTAATCTCATTAATTGAATAATGTCCAAACTCTATAGTCGATGTCCAATCTCAAGCCCATGGAGCCCAATTAATTGGCTGAAATAAATGGTTTTGGAGAACCATCCTAGATCTATGCTTACCAAACAAATACAATCCTTCTATCTCCTATCTCCCGAAAGAGGCCTGGGGTAAGATATTTGTCGGCTTCCTAATAGCCTTGATATTGCCTTTATTCCAATGCTTGATTCTCTTTTATGACCTCATCTTTAGAAAACCCTTTTTCCAAATTGTCATATTACCTTGCACAAGGATTTCATGGAATCAATCATTATAAAATTCATAGGAGATGTACTTATCCTTCACAACGACGATGAGTCAGATCCCAACAATATCCCAGTTGCCCTAAAGCTAATTCCCATAATCTTAAGACCTATCTTCTCAAGATGTCTTTCAAAAAACTTTTGCATTAGGGGTTTAGTTAGTGTATCTACTATATTCTCTTTTGAGGCTACTCTTTCTACTCTAATGTTGCCTCTATCAATGATCTCGCAGATCAAATGATATCACTTCAAAAGGCACTTGGATCACAGAAAAGATCATGACTTCTTAGCTTGTGCAACCGCACCGTTGTTGTCACAGAAGAGAAACTACCGAATCAGATATTCTACATCCAACTATTGGATAAAGTTTTTGATCCAAACTCCTTCGTGTGTAGCTTTCGAAGCTGCAATATATTCTGCCTCTATGGTAGAATCGGCTGTAGGATCTTGTTTGTTGGAATAGTGCCCGACAAGCTAATAGGATTGGCCTTGTAAAAGCTATTTCTTTGTCTTGATTGAATGATATTCTTTATATAACCATCTTCATCATATGCTCATTATTACTTCAATTGCATTTGGATAAAGCCCTTATATCACTTTTGACTATAGGACTTGGTTCGGTGACCATGGACTAAGTCTCACACGGTCGTGATCTTAAATCTTCCAAGTCATAGGATCTTACAAGACGGGACATCTAAGATTCGGATAGACTTATACTAACGATGCATAAATCAAAGATTTGAATATTGCTCCGTTCGATGAGCAACCATGTGAGATATGGGTACATGTTAGTGGGTGCTTGTTAGAGAACAAGACACTAAAGGCCCACCAAAGAATCCACTACATAGCCATAGTGGAAAGTCGGTAGTGGCAAGTTCTGCAGCTTATGCTAGTGCATATTATTAGTCCTCCGACCTGAGGATCCATGTTAACCTTGTGTTTGGTCCTTATGCTTTGACTCTTCCTTGACCACTTAGCGGGTCTTTCGGGTTGGGGTTGGGTATGAGCTACTTGGCATGGAGGTTTGTGAGATCTAAGATAGAATTTGACTCATTGCATTTGTGAAGAGCGAGTGCATCTCCTATGTATTCTATAATGATTGATTCTAAGAAATCCTTGTACAAGATGGTGTGACAATTTGGAAAAGAATTTTTTCAAAGATGAGGTCACTCAAGGGAATCGAACATTGAGAACAGAAACATAGCATCGAGGCTATTAGGGAGCCGTAAAATATCTTGTCCTAGGCCTCTTTCGAGAGATAGGAAATGGATGGACCGTATTTGCTTGGTAAGCGTAGAGCTATAATGATTCTCCAAAACATTCATTTTGGCCAACTAGTTGGGTTCCATGGGCTTGAGGTTGGACATCGACCATGGAGATCGAGTACTCTTTAATTAATGAGATTAATTTAATCGAGTCGATTAATCTAAAAGTATTTTAAACTAAAATGAATATATGATATTCAAAAGTCACAAGGAGTTGTGAGCTCATGTCCCATGAATGGTAGAACCTATTTGGTCACACACAAAAGTCAAATAGCTTCTTATTTGAAGGAGAAAAGATTTTCTAAGTGTTAGAAAATTATCTCCAAGTGGAACGATTTTGAGTTTGAAGATCAATTTTAGCTTGATTAATTTAAGTGTTAAACTAATCAATTAATTTAAGGAGTTAAATTAGACCAATAATTAAGGAGTTAATTATTTGGTGCCAATATGACCATCAATTGGTCAAGTTAACTTAAGGAGTTAAGTTAACAAAATTCAAGCTTAAGAGTTGAGCTTATTTGACTTAAGAGTTAAGTCAAAGGTTAATTAATTGAATTAAAGTGTTTAATTTAATTAATAGGAAGAATACATTTTGGAGGAAAAATTCAAATGAAATGTTCATTTGAATTAGCATTTTAATTAACTTCAAATTAGATTTCAAATGTAATTAAAAGGTAAGTGAAATTCAAATTAGATTTGAATTTGCATTTGCCACCTTGGCAAATGTAAGTCGGCCGCCCTTTCTCCTCATGGGAGGTGTGATGCCACCTTGGCATCACACTTTTCGGCCTCTATATATAGATATAGAGAGAGAGGGATGGTCATTATGTCAAAAGGTGCAAAGAATTAGATTATCCACTTTCCCCTCCAAAATCTTTTCAAGCATTGCATTCATGTGTTGAAAGGTTTGGCTTTTCTTCTTCTTCCCTACCAAAATTCGGCCTCCACCATAGCTAATCTCTAGCCATATTCCAGCTTATAGGCTAGATATTTTGGAAGATCTATTTGGTGTGTGGGTCATATTAGTAGAGGCAAACTACAAACTACTTTGTTTGCTATGGTTTTGGAGATCCACTGCACAGTGTCCGATTTGGCAATTTTTCGCATAGAGATACAATAGGCTTTTCGGTTTGAATTTTTTACTGAGAGTTTCTCAAGGTGTTGAACAGCTCCAGTAAATTTTTTGTGATTTTTGGAGTTGATTTGACTGAGGGAAAAGTCGCTCCTTTCCTATTGCGCATTTTCTGGCAGTTTCTAGAACGGTGAAGCGTTTACTTCATTTTTCTTGGATTTTGCAATTTCAAGGTAACAATCTATCCTAATCTGAATCTCAATCATGATTTGATCCTAGTTGGCATGTAAGCAGTAGTTCATTAAGATTTCGAAGTTTTTATGAATGGATCATAGTGTCTTACTAGCTTTCAAATGGTATTAGAGCCTAAATCATGCTTAGATTTAGATTTTTTTGTTGATAATTGATTCATGTGATGGATTGATCATAATCACCAAATTCTCAATTCAAATGATGGATTGGAGTGTTTGTATGATGTTGTGTGTGGCTCCTTGATTGATGAATTGAAAGCATGCTAATATGTGTTTTAAGTGTTAATTCATATGATTAGTATGTTTTAATTCATATGGTTAGTATGTTTTAATTTGTAGCTATTTGTGCTAAATGTTGATTTGACATTTATTCATGTTATATGTTGATATATCATGTTAAATCTAACCTTATTGTGTTTTGGTCACAAATTATGGACCAATTTGTGATTTAATGTTTAGAAAGAGTTCTAAAGTTTTTGGTACACAAAAGTTGAGCTAAAAATAGGCTTGACTAGCTTTTACCACAATAGAGGGGTTGCCAGCTAACCTTGGTGCAAGCTAGCAGGGCAGTAGATGAGAGCCATTACTCAACTGTATGCCTAGCATGGCCAGCAGTGCCCAGCTATAGGTTAGGTAGGTTTTGAGCTTGATTTTTGGCTCCTTTAGTGGCTAGAAATGATGTTAAATCATGTGTTATGGATGCACAAGTGTTGTGCAAGCTGCACCAAAGAAAGTGGAATTTCAATCAAAAGGCTTGGCCAGCAACGCCCGGCTATGGGTTGGGTAGGTTTTGAGCTTGATCTTTGGCTCCTTTAGTGGCTAGAAATGATGTTGATCATGTGTTATGGATGTAGAAGTGTTGTGCAAGTTCTCAATTTTATCATTGACATTTTTTAAGCTCCTTAAATCTTGTTAAAGTTGATCTCCAAACATTGCATAAGTGTTATGCATGACCAATTATTTGTTAATTTGATTAGCATTTAATTGATGGAATTAATTATTAATTCTAGATTTTTTTATTGTTCATGTAATTGTTGAATGAATGATGAATGAATGGGAATGATTATGAGCCTTTAATATTGGTTATATTTATTTCAAGCTGTTGAAAAGGGTTGTATTAAATTGGGGATTGCATATCTCTTGATTTCTACCTTGTAAATATTATGAGAGTAGAATCACTAGGAGTGAGGATTTCTTTCTCATGTCAAAGTTACATAGAGCAAAGGAGACCTTGGAGGCATGGAGACTTTTGAAGACCCATGAATATATGGGATACACTCATGTAATAGCTAGATTTAATCAACCCACCTAAAATCAACTAGGTGGTGCACCTATGGCTCTAAGTGCACCACTTGGTTAGGCTCATGGTCATCCCACCCTAGGAGCATGCTAGGCGCATTTACTTATTTATGCTTTTCATATCCTATAGATGTATGATATGCATGGTTAGGATATAGAAAACCTAAATAAGAAGATAAAATAATGAGATCTTTGCAAGCAAAAAACCTTTTACTTAGAATGTCTAAGTGTTTTTCAAATATTAAGTTGAAATGGATACAAATTAAAAGAATTTTAATTAATCCAAGCCTTCTACCAATAGTATGTGGCATGATGATGCTACCACCTTTGTGTGATATACATCTACTTATGGGGGTCATACTTAAGTGGAAAGTTGTGACCATATGCTTTGCATGAGATGCACCTTTGATTTTAGAACGCCTACACATTATACACTTGGTTACGGAGGATGTTGTGGTGCATGTCTTGAATTAAAGTTTGATTGGTAGGTTTGACTTAACCTTGAGTAATGTAGGGGTCGTCCATCAAGGGATCTACATGAAATGGTGAGGCAAAATACGTCGAGAATTGCATGAGATGCAATTAGCAAATGTTGATTACCTTTGGATTGTTTGTGCATAAACATCCAGTTACAGGGGTCCACTTGCAAGTCCTTGGGATCTTAATTCTCACTAGGAAATATGATCTCCTGAATTCTTCTAGAGGGTGAAGAATTTGATAAAATAGTGGGGGGAAAACATGCTTGAAAGACCTTAAACATATTTTTAAACATGCTTGAAAGATCTTATTCTCTTTTTCGCCTTTGAGGATTTATGAAATCTCAAGAATGGTTTAAATGCTCCACTCAACGATGTCTTGGAAACCAATAAACCAACCAGGCCAAACTTCAACGATTGACTTAACCTCAAAAATCGTTCTAGATTCCTAGAAGTGGATATATGATCTATATCAAGGTACTCCTAATCCCAAGGGGATTAAAGTAGATCAAGAGACACGTGAAAAGTTCACGCATTGGGTTTAGGATTGTCTTATCCCATAGTCTCATAATGGCATCTACAAACTTTAAAAATCTCAAAGACACATAATTAGTACCTTGGTTAAAGTTTACAAGAGTTTTAAAATAAACAAGGTATGAGAAATTTATGTTGTCAAAAGAGATTTTTCAAGCTAGGATGGATGTGAAGCCATCTGTCATCGACTATGGTTTGAAGATGATTGGGCTTGGAGAAGTTTTTTCTACTTGAACGTGGTGATGGACAATGATCTCCATGAGGATTTGATCCTCACATCTTCGTCAAGTTTTACTGATCAAAGTGTTGATCTAGAAGGAGACTGCCCTGACAAGGGCAAAGCTTTGACACTTGTTTCCTCCTCCAAGTCTATGGGCCCTAGAGGCTCTAGAATGGGAGGTAAAACAACCATTAAAGTCGCTCGGAGTCAAGAAAATTATAGATAATTGATATTATTTGTTTCTACTTTGGCTAGATAGGCCATTGGAAGCTATTATGCAAGGAATACCTAGCAACCCTTTGTAAGGGTATGTACTTTATTGAAGGGCATTTAAGGATAAATTCTTCCTCATGGATATATGATATCGCATGTGATTTTTATCTTTGTAAAATCTTACAAAGAATAAGAAAGAAGAATAAAACTTAGTGATGTGGATATACTCCACCGCTTGGGCTAAGGAGCAAGAGTTGTGACCAAAGCTGAAGGGGTATAATAAGTTGGACTTAGGAAACTCCATAATTGTATTGAACCCTTGCTATTATGTGCCATATGTTGTTGAGAACATTATTTCAAATTCTCGTTTTGGATAATGAAGGATTTCATCCTTCTGTATCAAATGGGAGATTGAAGGCATTAAAGAATGGGTTCTTTAATTGCTTATGGTACACTTAACAAATGATTATACATGTTGGATTCTCAACCATCCCTAATGCACTTTCAACAAAGTAAGAAAATTAGATATCCAAGAAAATGTCATGTTATGACATGCAAGACTTAGACATATTTCTAAAAATAGGATGAACAAGTTAGAAGCTCTCAAAGCACTAAATGTTAGTGCCATTGAGGATCTTTCTTCTTGTGAATCTTGTTTAAAAGGAGAAATGACCAAGGCTCCATTTGTAGGACAAATAGAGTGTCCCATAAGTCTTTTGAATTTGATCCATACGGATGTTTATGGACTACTACGAGTTAGTGGGAGAAGAGGCTATTCTTCACCAATGATTATAGTTGGTTAGGACATGTGTTTCTTATGAAGAACAAGTCCAAAGGCTTTGAAAGTTCAAAGAGTATAGGAGTGAAGTGGAAAAGCAATTAGGGCTAACTATTAAAGCTCTTCAATTGGGTGGAGGAAAAGAATACTTGAGCACTAAATTCTTGGAGTACCTAAGGGAGAATAAGATTCTCTTACAACGGACTCCGCCCGGCACACCCTATTATAATGGAGTGGTCAAGATGAGAAAGCGTATCTTGTTAGACATGGTGTGTTCCATGATGAGCTTCTTCGATGTGCTTCTATTCTTTAGGGAATACACCTAAAAGACGACGGCGAAATTACTAAGTGTAGTACTTTCAAAAGTCGATACGAATGATGTCGCATGAGATGTGGCATGGCAAAGTATCCTCTTACTAATCTCTCAAGGTTTAAGGATCTATCACCTATGTGAGACGGACAGTAGGAGATAAGTTAGATAGTAGATCCACCTTGTGCAAGTTTGTGGGATACCTAAGAGAGTCTATGGGTTATTACTTCTATGATCCCTCGAAACAAAAGGTGTTTATTTCGAGGAATGCCACTTGTTTTTTTTAGAGAAGGAATTTCTATAAGATAGAAAGAGGTGTTGTTGTTGAACTTGGTGAAGTTCAAGATGATCATCAAATCCCACAAACGGTAGAAACAAATATATATCAAAGAGCCTCACACACTCCATGTACTCAAACAAAGTACGGACTTTGGTAGATCCACCAAAGAGAATAGTTCCCATGGTTGCAAGTGGATCTATAAGTGAAAGCTTGGAGTAGATGGAGAAGTGGTGCTTTTAAGGCATGACTAGTAGCAAAAGGTTACACTCAATGGCCCAGTATTGATTTCAAGGAAAACTTCTCACTGATCACAATGCCTAAGTCCATTTGGATCCTACTTGCCGTAATCGCATATTATGACTATAAGATATGGCAAATGGATGTGAAAACCGCTTCCTCAATGGAGACTTTGAAGAAGAAATCTATATGGAGCAACCACAAGGTTTTGCATCCAAGGGGAGTGAGCAAAAGGTTTGCAAACTCCAGAGATCCATTTATGGACTCAAACAAGTGTCCTGAAGTTGGAACATAAGTTTGGACAAAACAGTCAAATTATTTGACTTTGTCAAAAATGTGTATGAGCTATGTGTGCAGTTCATTGTGCTTTATGTTAATGACATCCTTCTCATTGGGAATGAGGTAGGAATGTTAGAGTGTACTAAATCGTAGTTATCTACATAATTTTCCATGAATGATTTGGGAGAAGCATCCTATGTATTAGGAATATGTATCTATAGAGATAGATCTGGAAGGATGTTGGGGCTATCCCAAATCCCGTACATTGACTAGATACTAAAGTGGTTTAGTATAGAAGAATCCAAGAAGGGATTTTTTTCCATGGGACATAGCATTCGACTCTCCAAGTCTATGGCCTCTAAGAGTGAAAATGAGAGACAAAAGATGTCCTACATACCTTATGCCTCCGCTATCGGTAGCATAATATATGTAGTTCAATATACAAAATTGGATGTGGCACACTCGCTAAGCGTTACGAGTAGGTTTTAATAAATCGCAGTGAGAGTCACTGGATAGCTATTAAAGTAATCATTGAGTACTTGAGAAGGACTAAGAATTTGTTTTTGGTATATGGCAATGGAGAATTGAAACTCAAAGGGTTTTCAGATTCAAGTTTCCAATCCGATATAGATAACCTAAAATCCATTTATGAATTTATATTTTGCCTCAATGAAAACATGGTGAGTTGGAAAAGTTCCAACAAGACACCATGGCCAAACCACCATTGAGGCGAAATAATTTGTGGTTTTGGAACTGCAAAAGGAGGTGATTGGATAAAAACTCCATCCAAGAGTTGGATGTAGTGCCTAGCATGCATGAGCCCGTGGTTGTCTTTGGAAGATAATTGTAGACTTGAGCTAAGATCTCATTAGTGATCTAAACACAGTAAATGCAACAGAAAAGAATTTAGCAGAACCATTATCTAAACCCCTAAAAGCAAAAGGTCTTTGAAGAACATCTTGAGAAGATAGGTCTCAAGGCCATGGGACATTGGCTTTAGGGCAAGTGGGAGATTGTTGGAATAGTGCTCGATAAGCCAATAGGATTAGCCTTGTAAAAGTTATTTCTTTGTAAAACAATCTTGATTGAATGATTTCTTTATATGGCCATCTTCATCTTATGATCATTATTACTTCACTTGCATTTGGATGAAGCCCTTAGATCACTCTTGACTATGGGACTTGGTTCGATGACCATGGAATAAGTCTCACATGGTTGTGTTCTTAAATCTTCCAAGTCATGAGATTTTACGAGATGGGGCATCTAAGATCTGGATAGACTTACCTTAACGATGCATAAATCCAAGAGTATGATATTGCTCCGTTCCATGAGCAACCATATGAGATATGGGTGCATGTTAGTGGGTGCTTGCTAGAAAACAAGGCACTGAAGGCCCACCAGACAATCCACTGGATAGCCATAGTGGCAAGTTTTCCAGCTTATGCTATTGCATATTATTAGTCCTCTGACCTGATGATCTATGGTAACCTTGTGTCTGGCCCTCATGTCTTAACTCTTCCTTAACCACTTAGCAGGTCTTTTGGGTTGAGGTTAGGTATAAGCTACTTGGCATAGACGTTTTTGAGATCTAAGATGGAATCCGACTCCTTGCTCTTCTGAAGGGCGAGTGCATCTCCTATGTATTCTATAATGATCGATTCCAAGAAATCCTTGCACAAGGTGGTGTGACAATTTGGAAAAGGAGTTTTTCAAAGATAAGGTCACACAAGGGAATTGAACATTGAAAATAGAAGCATAGGATCGAGGCTATTAGAGAGTCGACAAATATCTTGCCCTAGGCCTCTTTCGGGAGATAGGAGACAGAATAACCGTATTTGCATGGTAAGCGTAGATCTATAATAGTTCTCCAAAATATTCATTTTGGCAAACTAGCTGGGCTCCATGGGCTTGAGCTTGGACATCGACCATGGAGATTGGGCACTCTTTAATTAATGAGATTCATGGCACTCTTTAATTAATGAGATTAATTGAATCGAGTCAATTAGTTTAAAGTGTTTTAAACTAAAATAAATATATGATATTCAAAAGTCACAAGGAGTTGTGATCTCATGTCCAATGAATGGTAAAACCTATTGGGTCACACACAAAAGCCAAATAACTTCCTATTTGATGGAGAAAAGATTTTCTAAGTGTTAGAAAATTATCTCCAAGTGGACCGATTTTGAGGTTCCAATTTTGAAGGTCAATTTTGGCTTGATTAATTTAAGTGTTAAATTGATCAATTAATTTAAGGAGTTAAATTAGACCAATACTTAAGGAGTTAATTATTTTGTGCTAACATGACCATCAATTGGTCAAGTTAACTTAAGGAGTTAAGTTAACAAAATTCAAACTTAAAAGTTAAGCTTATTTGACCTAAGAGTTAAGTTAAAGGTTAATTAATTAAATTAAAGTATTTAATTTAATTAATGGAAAGAACACATTTTGGAGGAAAAATTCAAATGAAAATTTCATTTGAATTAGCATTTTAATTAACTTGAAATTAGATTTCAAATGTAATTAAATGGAAGTGATATTCAAATTAGATTTGAATTTGCATTTGCCACCTTGGCAAATGCAAGTTGGCCACCCCTTTTCCTCATGGGAGGTGTGATGCCACCTTGGCATCACACTTTACAGCCTCTATATATAGATATAGAGAGATAGGGTTGGTCATTATGTCAAAAGGTGTGAAGAATTAGATTCTCCACCATTTCCTCCAAAATCCTTGCAAGCATTGCATTCATGTGTTGAAAACTTTGCTTTTTCTTCTTCTTCCCCACCAAAATTCAGCCTCCACCATAGCTAATCTTTGGCCTAATTCCATATTATAGGCTAGATATTTTGGAAGATCTATTTAGTGTGTGGATCATATTAATAGAGGCAAACTACTTTGTTTGCTACAGGTTTAGAGATCCATTGCACAATGTCCAATTTAGCAATTTTCTCTAGGGATATCCAGAAGGCTTTTCAGTCTGAATTTTTTATTGAGATTTCCTCAAGGTGTTGATCACCTGCAGTAATTTTTTTTGTGATTTTTGGAGGTGATTTGACGGACAAAAAAATTGCTCCTCTCTTGCTACGCATTTTCTAGCAGTTTCTGGAACGGTAAAGAGTTCACCTCATTCTCCTTGGATTTTGCAATTTCAAGGTAACACTATCCTAATCTGAATCTCAAGCATGATTTTATCCTAGTTAGCACGTAAGCACTAGTTCATTAAGCTTTTGAAGTTTTTATAATTGGATTCCGGTGCCTTACTAGCTTTCATTGTTTGGAACTCTTCTAACTTGCCGCACCGCCATTGAGGTATAATATAAATCCAAAAGTGGATTTTAGGTCATATATGTTGGATTGGAAACTAAAATAAAAAAATCCCTTACGTTTCAATTTTTCATTGCTGTATACCAAAAACAAATCCTTAGTCCTTCTCAAGTACTTAAGGATTGCTTTAACGGCCGTCTAGTAACTCTCACCGGGGTTGGATTAGAAATGGCTCGTAACACTTGGAGCGTGTGTCACATTTGGTCTTGTACATTGAATGGTATACATTATACTCCTAATGATGAACTCAAAAGGTATGTGGGACATCTTACATCTCTCTTCCTCCGTTTTAGGGTTCATAGACTTGGAGAGATGAAGATCGTGTCCCATAGGAAGGAATCCCTTCTTGGATTCTTCCATAATAAACCTCTTTAGTATCTTATCAATGTACGGGGTTTGGGAAAACCCCAACATCCTCCTCGATCTATCTCTATAAATACATATTCCTAATACATAGGATGTTTTTCCTAAATCCTTCATAGATAATTGAGTAGAAAACCATACTTTAGTACACTAACATTGCTTTTTCATTCCCAATGAGAAGAATATCATCGACATAAAGCACAATAAACTGTATACTACTTCCACTAGTCTTTTTGTACACACATGGTTCATACACTCTTTTGACAAAGCCAAATAATTTGACTGTCTTGCAAAATGTATATTCCAACTTTGGGACGCTTGCTTGAGTCTATAAATGGATCTCTCGAGTTTGTAAACTTTTTGCTTACTCCCTTTGGATGTAAAACCTCATGGTTGCTCCATATAGATTTCTTCTTCAATGTTTCCATTGAGGAAAGCAGTTTTCACATCTATTTGTCATATCTCATAGCTATAATATGCGGCTATGGCAAGTAAAATTGGAATAGACTTAGGCATTGTGACTAGTGAAAAGGTTTCCTCGAAATCAATACTGGGTCTTTTAGTATAATCTTTTGCTACTAGTCGCGCCTCAAGGGTCATTACCTCTCCATCAATTCCTAGCTTTCGCTTAAGGATCCACTTGCAATCAATGGGAACTATTCCCTCTGGTGGATCTACCAAAGTCCATAATTTGTTGCAATACATGGAATCCATTCTAGATTTCATGGCGTCAAGCTAATGTCTTGAATCTATGCCCAATAAGCTTCTTTGTAATTCTTCAGATCACTATTTGATTAGTCCGTCTCATGAAGGAATCCAATCTTTTTGGATTGCTTCTTGATTCAGTCCAACCTTCTCAAAGGTTGTGTGTAAGGCTCTTGATGCTCACTTGTTTCCACTGCTTGTGGGATTTAAAGATCATCTTGAACTTCATCAAGTTCAACAACAATGCCATTTCTATTTAATAGAAATTTCTCACCTTTTGTTCCGAGGGATCATAAAAATAATAACCCAAAGACTTTCTTGGCTATCCCACAAACTTGCATAAGGCGAATCTACTATCCAACTTGTCTCCCACTAGTCATCTCATGTAAGTGGGAGACCCCCAAACTTTTAGATAAGAGTAAAAGGGTGCTTTGCCATACCACATCTCATGCAGTGTTTTTGGCATTGACTTTGAGGGTACTACATTTAGTAGCTTTGCCGCCGTTTCTAAGGTGTATCCCCAAAAGGATATAGGCACATCAAAAAAGCTCATCATAGAACGTACAATATCCAATAAGGTATGGTTTTTCCTCTCGGCTACTCCATTATGTTGGAGTGCGCCAGGTGGAGTCCATTGTGAGAGAATCTCATTCTCCTTTAGATAATCCAAGAATTTGACACTTAAGTAATCTCCTTCTCAATTCGATTGAAGAGCTTTAATACTTAATTCCTTTTGCTTTTCTACTACATTCCTACTTTTTTAACTTTTCAAAGGCTTCGAATTTGTACTTCATAAGATGCACGTGTTCAAACCAAGTATGATCATTGGTGAAGGGGATGAAGTAAGAATAACCTCCTTTCGTACTAACTCTTAATGGACCACAAACATCTATATGGATCAAATCCAAAGGATATGTGGTTCACTCTATTTGTCCTACTAAAGTAGCCACGATCATTTTTTCCTTCAAACAAGATTCATAATTAGGAAGTTCCTCAATACCACTAACATTTAGTGCTTCGAGAGCTATCCTATTTTTAGTGATATGCTATAGTCTTGCATGTCATAAGATGGCATCTTCTTGGCTATCTAATTTTCTTTTACTTGATCGAATGTGCATCAATGAATGTTGAGAATCAAGTATGTATAATCTATTGTTTAATGTACCTTGCAATTAAAGAATCTTTCTTTAATGCTTTCAACATCCCATTTGATATAGAAAAATCATATCCTTTATTATCCAAAATAGGAATAGAAATAATGTTCTTAACTAGAGAAGGTACATAATAATATAGATCAAGTATAATGAAAGCATTCCCTAAGTCTAACTTGATTACGCCTTTGACCATGGCTGCAACTTTTGCTCTACTTCCAAGGCGGAGGATCATATTCCCTTCATTGAGACTCCTTTTTCTTTCCATCGCCTATAACGAATTATAAAGGTGATAACCACATGTGGTGTCAAATACCTATGAGGAAGAATTTATCGTCAAGTGCACTTCAATAAAGTACATGCCCTTCTCAAAGGTTGCAAGGTAAGCTTTGTAATTCCTTTTCTAATGTCCTTTTTCGCAGTAATGAAAATAAGTTGCATTGGTCTTAACCTCTTTTTTCTTCTTGATTCCCCTTGAACTTTTCAAGAATTGCTTCCCTTTAGAGGAAAAACTCTTCTTCCTTTTTCCTCCCTTTCTTAGACCCCTAAGGCCTTTAGACTTGGAGAAAGATACAAGCATAAGAGGCTTGTCCTTTTTCATCATCGCCTCGACGATCGCTAGCATGTTCACCAATTCGTTAATTGTCACTTCTTGCTTGAACATATTAAATTTCATAACAAATTGGTCGAACGAGCATGGCAACGATTGTAAGATCAAATCTACATGGAAGTCATTGTCCATGATCACATCCAATTGTCCAAGCTTCTCAATGAGTCCAATCATCTTGAGCTTGTGATCATGGACATTTGAGCCATCTACCATTCTAGACCTAAAGAGCTCCCTAGATAAAATGAACCATTCATATCTAGTTTGAACACCATACAACTATTGTAGGTGTGTAAAGATCTCTCTAGCATGCTTTATATGCTCATGAGTCTTCCGGAGCTCATTGGTCATAGAAGCTATCATGAGGCACCTTGTTTGTAGATCATCATCCACAAACTTCGTGAACAATTCACGGGCCTCGTTGGTGGCATCATTACCAATAGTGTCCTGCGACTTTGATCAAGGACATAAATCCTTTTTTTGGAATCAAAAATCATTTTGAGGTTTCTCAACCAAACGCGAAAGTTTGGCCTGGTTAGTTTATTAGTTTCCAAAATTGTGTTGAGTGGATTCGTAGCCATTTTGAGTTTGAAGATTTCAAAAATCTACAAAATAGCAATAACAAAGAATATAAGTATGTGATTGGATTTTGATATTTGAAAGCATGTTCATGGTCTTTCAAGCATGTTTTTCTCCCACTATTTTATCAAATCCTTCACCCCCTAGAAGAATTTAGGAAATCATATTTCTTAGTGAGAATCAAGACCCTAAGGACTTATAAGCGGACCCCCCATGACCAAGTGCTATCCACAAACAATCAAAAGGTAAACTTTTGATTGCTAATTGCATCTCATGTAGCTCTTGATATATTTTGTCTCACTTTTCATATAGACTCATGTGGTTATGAACCATCTACATTACTAGGTGTTAAGCCGGACCTATCAATCAAACTTTGATTCGAGACCACTCCACAACATCCCCCGTGACTGAGTGCCAATGCATGGGAAGCCTCAAATCAAAGGTGCATCATAGGCTAAGTATATGATCACAACTTTCCACCTAAGTATGACCCCCATGACCGAGTGGCATCACATAAAGATGGTAGCATCATACACTATTGGCAGAAAGCATGGATTAATTAAAACTCCTTTTAATTTACATGTATTTTGACTTAGTATTTTGGAAGCACTTAGGCTTTCTAAGTAAAGAGATTTTCTTGCTTGCCATGATCTCACCAATTTTATATTCTTATTTAGGTTTTCTATATCCTAAACATGCATCTCATACATCAATAGGATATGGAGAGCATAAATAAGTAAATGCGTCTAACATACTCCAAGGGTGGGATGATCACGAGCCTTAACCAAGTGGTATAATTAGAGCCAAATGTGCACCACCTAGTTGATTATAAATGGGTTGATTAAATCTAACTATTACATGAGTGTATCCCCATACATTCATGGATCTTCATGCATCCAATGGTCTTCTTTGCTCCTTGCAACATTTACAAGAGAAAGAAATCCTCACTCCTAGTGATCTACTCTCATAACATTTAAAGATAGAAATTAAGAGGCATGCAAGCCCCAATTTAATACAACCCTTTTTAATAACTTGAAACAAATAAAATCAACATTAAAGGCTCATGATCATCCCCATTCATTCATTATCCATTCAACACTTAAATGAACAATAAATAAATTAAGAATTGATATACAATTACAACAATTAAATGCTTATCTCATAAACAATTAATTGGTCAAGCAAAAATAAGCATAAGATTTATGCATCTCATTTTTGCACAAAATTGGAGATCAACTTGAACTAGTTTCTAAAAGTAATAAAAAATATCAAATATAATTTTGAGAACTTGCACAACAAGTATGCATCTATATAGCATGATTCAATACATTTTTTGTCACAAAAAGAACACAAAATCAAGCTTGACTCAAGCAAAACCAAACCAGCTACTACCTACCCGGTGCTGGGCACATAGCTACACGGAAGGTGTGCCTTGCTGCCTAGCTAGCGCCTGGCCTGGGCAGGTAGCAGCCCTATTTTGTGGTTAGCACCGAGTCAATGCGATTTTGGCTCAATTTTTGTGCACAAAAAAATTTAAGACACATCCTAAACATCAAATCACACAATATAGATGAAATTCCATATTTAAAATACCTTTCAAAAATGGAATTTCAAGTGCTCAAACATGCTTCAAACTTCAAGTTCAAGTAAGAATTACATTCTTAAAAAACCTCCAATTAACTCCAATCAAATTGGATCCAAAAATGAACAAAACTCTTTAAGGCCAATAACAACATGCTATATCAACATATAACATCAACTAATCCTAAATCAAAATTCTACATTAGCTACGATGAATTAAAATATGCTAAACATATGAATTAACACTTAAAACACATATTAGCATAATTTCAATTCATTGAGCAAGGGAGAGACACACATCATCATCCAAACACTCCAATCCATAACTTGGATCAAGTATTTGGAGATTTAGATCAATCCATCACATGAATCAATCATCCAAATATCCAAATTAAAGCATGAATTTAGGCTCCGATACCACTTGAGGATGGTGTGAGCCAAGGATCCAGTTATAAAACACATAAAAACTGAAATCTAAATTGATCACATCTCTCCAAGGATCTAATTCAAGCTACTAAAGTGGATTTAGGTTATAAAATTACCTTGATAGCAAAATGCAACCGAAATTGTGAAGAGATGCTTGAATCCCATCAATGCAGTCTCCACTGGCGCAGCAGATTGTGGACAATTTTTGTCCAACCAAAACTCGTCAGAATCGTCTGAAATTTGAACTGAAAATCACCAACACCTTGATGAAGTTACAGTAATATTTTTAGCCGAATCAAAAAATCCGAAGTGCCTCCAGAAATGGCTCCAATTTACTGCCCAAATAGAGGATCTCCAAAAGGCTAGCAGTCCAATTGTTTTGCCCCTAATGAAAAGATCCACACACAAATGGACAATCCAAATCTCTTGTATGTTAGCTGAAAAACAAGGAAGAGATGAAGGTATGAAGTGGTTGAAATTTGAAGGTAACGGATGAAGAAAAATGTGAAGTTTCAACATATGATGCAACACATAGGAAATTGGAAAAAAAATGGAGAATTTAACAATTAGATGCTTGTGTAAATCACATGCTTGGCCAGCCACCCTCTATATCTATATATAGATGGAGGAAAGGTGTGGTGCTTAGGTGGCATCACACCTCCCTAATAGATGGCGCCAACTTGTTTGCCAATTTGCAAGTAAGTTGTGTGTGAATTAAATGTGAATTTGAATTTCATTTGGAATCTTCATTTTATCTAATGAAATGTCATCCAAATAAATTCTAATTTACACCAAATGAACATTTCATTTGAAATTTTCTTCCAAAATTGATTCTTCATTTTCATTAAATTGAGCACTTTAATTTAATTAATTAACTTTTGACTTAAGTCAACTAGCTTAACTCTTTAAGCTAGTTTGACCAATTGATAGTCATGTGGCACCAATTAAATTAACCCCTTAATTTAATTGGTCTAATTTAACTTCTTAAAATTATTTAGATCAATTTAACAATTAAATTAATCAAGCTAACATGACCAAAAATTATGTCAATCCGCCTATCTCAAAAATCGATCATGGTGGAAAATTTCTAACTCTTAGAAAATTCCTCTTCATCAAGTAGGATTTCCAATTGGATTTTGTGTGTGACCCATTAGGTTGTACCATTCATTGAACATGGGCTCACAACTTTTGTGATTTGTTGAATATCAAATATTCACATTAGTTTAAACTCCTTTAAACTAATGACTCAATTCAATTAATCTCATTAATTGAAGAGTACCTAATCTCCATGGTCAATGTCCATACTCAAACCCGTGGAGCCCAACTAATTGGTCAAAATGAATACTTTTGGAGAACCATTCTAGCTCTACGCTTACCATGTAAATACAGTCATTCTATCTCTTATCTCCCAAAAGAGGCCTAGGACAAGATATTTGTTGGCTCCCTAATAGCCTCGATACTATGTCTCTATTCAAATGTTCGATTCCCCTTTATGACCACATTTTTTAAAAATTCTTTTTTCAAATTGTCATACTACCTTGCACAAGGATTTTGTGGAATCGATCATTATAGAATACATAGGAGATGCACTCACCCTTTACAACGACAAAGAGTTGAATCCCTTCTTGAATCTCACAAACCTCTATGTCTAAGTAGCTCATGCCCAACCTCAACCCGAAAGACCCGCTAAGTGGTCAAGGAAGAGTCAATGCATGAGGACCTAAACATATGGATACCATGGAACCTCAGGTCAAAAGACTAATTATATGCATTAGCGTAAGCTGGAGAACTTGCTATTACCAACTTACTACTACAGCTATCTAGTGGATTCTCCGGGTGGGCCTTCGGTGAACCTATTCTCTAACAAGCACCCAATAACTTGCACTCATATCTGATACAGTTTGCTCATGAAACAGAGCAATATCCAGCCATTGGATTTATACATTGTTAGTGCAAGTCTATCTAGATCTTAGATGCCCTGTCTCATAAGATCCTACGACTTGAAAGATTTAAGATCACGGTCATGTAAGACTTGTTTCATGATCATTACACAGTGCACAACCAAGTCCCGTAGTCTTGTGTGATCTAAGGGCTTCAATCAAATGCTAGTGAAGTAATATAAGCATAAGATGAAGATGGTCATGTAAAATGGATATCAATCAAGATTGTATCACAAGTGAAATAGTCTACATGCCAATCTAATTGGTTTACGGGTACTATTCCAACACTGCACACAGTAGAAGATGCCAATGGTTGAGCATCTTCCATTACTCCAAAAATCCTCAAAATTGGCAAATAACTCCACAACAGTTGCCAAAATTTTATCAAAACCAAATCTCATATGTCCTCCAACTCTACCACTGAATATGCCGGACATCAATGATTCACCAAGGAACTTTTAGTCCCCCAAGTATTGGGCCTCTAATGATCAATTTCACACACCTAAGGTAAGCTATAAATCAGCCTCAAATGTGCTAGATCAGATGAGGATGAAAGTGAGGGAGTAGCGTTTTGTTGAACAAAAGGAGAGGAAGAGAATTTGGTGTTTGTGAATCTTCAACACATGAATATCGCATTTCTGCAAGGAAATGAGGGAAGCACTTAATTAAGCCATCACATGGCCGGCCAAGGGGGTATATGTAAAGAGGAGGGAGGATGCAAGTCGGCAACACTCTTCCCATGCTAGTTGGACAACTTGCCAACTTGCATGTAAATTTAAATTTCACATGCATTTGCATTTATTTAGCATTTACATTTCATAAGATGAAATGTAATGCAAATTAACTCATATTAAATTAAAATGAACTCTTTCATTTGATTTTCCTAAAAAATCTAAATTCTCATTCAAATTAAATTAACTCTTTAATTTAATTAATTAAATTGACTTAACTCCTTAAGTCAATTAATTTAACTCTTTAAGTTAATTGGTGTTAACTCCTTAAGTTAACTTGACTAATTAGTTGTCACATGGCACCAATTAAATTAAGTCCTTAATTTAATTAGTCTAATTTAATTCCTTAAATTATTTTAAAATTTAATAATAAATTAATCAAGCCAAGATGGCCAATAAAATAGTCAACCGTTTTCTCTCCAAAAATGCCTAGGTTTTAGAAAATTCCTCCCATCAAGTAAAAACTTTCTATAGGCTTTTATGTGACCCATTGGGTTCATTCATTCATTAGACATGGGCTCGCAACTCATTGTGATATTTTAAATATTAAAATGTTCACATTAGTTTAAACTCCTTTAAACTAATAACACTTTCAATTAATCTCCATTAGTCGAAGAGTACTAATCTCCACGATTGATGTCTGGCAACAATCTATGGAGCCCAACTAATTGGATGAATGAATTATGCCTTTATGAACTATTCTAGCTCTACGCTTGCCATGAAAATATGATTCTTTCATCTCTTATTTCTTGAAAGAGACATAGGGAAAGATATTTATCGACTCCCCAATAGCCTCAATAACTTTGTTTCTACATTTAATGTTTGATTCCCCTTTACGACATCATCTTTGGAAAACTCATTTTCTAAATTGTCATACTGCGTACCATGTGCAAGGATTTCTTGTAATCGATCACTATAGAATACATAAGAGATGCACTCGTCCTTCACAACAACGAGGAGATGGAACCTATCTTAGATCTCACAAACCTCTATGCTTAAGTAGCTCATACCCAATATCAACCCCGAATGACCTATTATGTGGTCGGATAAGAGTCAAAGCATAAGGACCTAAATATAAGGTTACCATGAATCCTCAGGTCCAAGGACTAATTATATGCACTAGCGTAATTTGGAGAATTTGCCCCTACCAACTTGCCACTCTGGCTATCTAGTGGATTTTCCAAGCGGGTCTTCAATGAACTTGTTCTCTAACATGCATCCATGTCTAGCATAGATTGTTCATAAAACGGAGCAATATCCAACTCCTTGGAGTATTCATCGTTAGTGCAAGTTTATCCAAATCTTAGATGTCCTATCTCATAAGATTCTATGGCTTGGAATATTTAAAATCACGACTGTAGAGACTTGTTTCATGATCACCATCATATGTGTGACTAAGTCCCATAGTCTTGTGTGCTTTTGGGCTTTAACCAAATGCCAATGAAGTATAATAAGCATAAGATGAAGATAGCCATTGTATAAGAATATCATTCAATCAAGATTGTATCACAAGTGAAATAGTTTTTACATGCCAATCCAATTGGCTGAGGGGCACTATTCCAACACCCAGACCAATTTAAGAATTCTTTTAATCACTCTATTTGACACCTCAACTTGGGCATTCATCTATGAGATAAATTGTAGTAGCTGTATGCTTCACTTTATATTTGCATCAAAATGTCTATTAAGAAATGTTTTCCTTCAGCACTAATAATGGTTCTAGGTGTACCAAAATGGTAAAAATATTTTTCTTCAAGAAATTTACTACGAACTTGAAGTTATTGTTAGGCAATGAAATGGTTTCCGCCTACTTAGAAACATAGTTTACTACTACAAGGATGTATAGATTATAAAAAGATGGAACAAAAGGATTTATGAAATCTATACTCCAAAGGTCTATCAATTCAACATATACAATCATATTAAAGGGCATCTCATTTTTTCTAGAAATATTTCCGACTCTTTAACATCTATGATATCATGTATGTTTATTTTTAAATAAAGTAGGCCAATAAAAACTTGATTAAAGAAAGTTAACTGTAGTGCAATCAGTTTGGTAATGACCTCCATTCAGGGATGAATTACAATGCTCAACTATGTTTTCACCTCCTCTTATGAGACATAACACCTAGGTATATTGTTTAGATTATTTCAGAATAGAAACAACTGATCCTAGACATAGTTCTTCACTTTTGAGAGGAATTTCTTCTTTTATCGAATGGTGATGTCTAGAGGAAAACTTCCACTAGCTATGAAGTTGACCATATCTATGTACCATGGAGCTCCTTTCTCTACCACACAAGTAATTGCTCATTTGGAAGGTTTCATGAATTGTTGTCTTTGCAATCACATTTTGTGGACATTTCAAGCTTGACAAGTCATCAGCAACTTAATTTTTTGAGCATTTCCTTTTCTAAATCTCCAAATCAAACTATAGTAGTAGCCAACCCATTTAATTGGCCTTGGCTTAGCATCCTTGTTCCTTACTAAATACCTTATGGTTGAATGATCCATGTATATCATTACCTTGGTTTCTACTAAATAAGAACGAAACATATAAAAAATAAAGACTAATACCAATAGCTCATTCTTTGTGGTGGTGTAGTTTATCTGTAAATCTATTAATGCTTTGCCAGCATAACATATTGAATGAAAAATCTTTTCTCTATTGGTTTAAAACAACACCAATAGCAAATGTACTAGCATCCCACATAAATTCAAAGGTTAAGCTCCAATTAGGTATAATAATGTTGGAATAGTGCTTGGCAAACCAATTAGATTTGGTCTTGTAAAACCTATTTCCTTGAAAAATAATTTTGATTGAATGATATTCTTTATATGACCATCTTTATCTTGTGCTCTTTTTTACTTCACTTGCATTTGGATGAAGCCCCTAGATCACTTATGACTATGGGACTTGATCAGTTCACTGGATGGTGATCCTGGAATAAGTCTTACATGGTCGTGATCTTAAATCTTCCAAGTCATAGGATCTCATGAGATGTGGCATCTAAGATCTAGATAGACTTGCACTAATGATGCATAAATTGAAGGGTTGGATGTTGCTCCATTCTATAAGCAATCTGTATGAGATACGGGTGCATATTAATAGGTGCTTGCTAGAGAACAAGGCAACGAAGTCCCTTTGGAGAATCTACTAGATAGCCATACTAACAAGTTGGTAGTGGTGAATTCTTCTGCTTATGCTAGTGTACATTATTAGTCCTATGACCTGAGGATCCATGATAACCTTGTGTCTGGTCCTCATGCTTTGACTCTTTCTTCACCACCTAGCGGGTCTTTCAAGTTGAGTTTGGGTATGACCTCTTGGCATAGAGGTCTATGAGATCCAAGATGGAATTCGATTCCTTGCTTTTGTGATGGCCAAGTGTATTTCCTATGTATTCTATAATGATCGATTCCAAGAAATCCTTGCGCAAGTGGTGTGACAATTTGGAAAAGAGTTTTCCAAAGATGAGGTTACACGAAGGAATCAAACATTGAGAATAGAAACATAGTATTGAGGCTGTTAGCGAGTCAGCAAATATCGTGCCCTAAGCCTCTTTTGGGAGATAGGAGACGAAAATACCGTATTTGCATAGTATGCATAGACTATGATGGTTCTTCAAAATATTCATTTCGGCCAATTAATTGGGCTCCATGGGCTTGAGGTTGGACATCGACCATGGAGATTGGGCACTCTTCAATTAATGAGATTAATTGAATTGAGTCGATTAGTTTAAAAGGAGTTTTGAACTAAAATGAATAGAAAAGTTACAAAGAGTTGTGAGCCCATGTCCAATGAATGGTAGAACCTATAGGGTCACACACAAAATCCAAATAGCTTCTAAAATTGGTAGAGCAATTTTCTAAGTGTTAGAATAATCACCCCTTTGGTGATCGATTTTCAAAGATCTAATTTAACGGCCAATTTTGGTTTGATTAATTTAAGTATTAAAGTAATCAACTAATTTAAAGAGCTAAATTAGACCAATAATTAAGGAGTTAATTATTTGGTACCACGTTGACCATCAATTGGACAAGTTGACTAATTTAAGCTTAAGAGTTAAGCTTGTTTGATTTAAGAGTTAAATCAAAAGTTAATTAATTAAATTAAAGTGTTTAATTTAATTAATGGGAAGAATCCTTTATGGAGGAAAAATTTAAATAAAGTGTTCATTTAAATTAGCATCTTAATTAATTTGGAATTAGATTCCAAATGAAATTGAAATGCACTAGAAATTTAAGTAAGACTTGAAATTGAATTTTGCCAACTTGGCATGCCACTTGGGCGGTCACCTAGAGGAAGGTGAGATGCCAACTAGCATCACACCTTCCACCCTCTATATATAGATATAGAGTGCAAGAAAAATTTGAAAATTACATTGTTGAAAATATGAGAATTAGATTCTTGCATTCCCTCCAAAATCTCTCTCTCTACATGCATTACATCATGTGTTGAAGCTTTGCATTCGTTCTTTTTCCCAACCTGAAAATTGGTCCCCTCTACCTCATTTTATCCTCTCTAACTCCAGATTCTAGTGAGGGGAAATTGGAAGATTATTTGGTGTGTGGATCATATGAATAGAGGCAAGGTACTTGACTTGCTCGATTTTGGAGATCCACCTATAGCAGCTTCCGATTGGCGAATTTTTATAGAGCAATCCAAAAGGATTTTTGCTCCAATTTTTTTACAATTGCATCCCCTATATGTGAAGGTGTTCAGATTTAATTTGGTGACTTTTGGAGCAGTATAGCCTGGGCAAAGGTTGCCAAATTTCTACTATGAAGATTCCAAATAGTTTCTGGATTTGAGAGAAATAGTTGCTCTTCTCCTTGTTCTGAGCTACAAGAGGTAATTCTTCATCCTAATTCAGATTTATAGCATGAATAGATCCTTGAGTAGCTTAGTTATTTTCAAGCTTATGAAGTTTTGATTTATGGATGCTAACAATACTCTTGCCTTCAAGTGGTATTGGAGCCTATTTCATGCTATGTTTTGGATTATTGATTGATTGATTCATGTGATGAATTGATCAATATCACCAAATACTTGATCTGAGTAGTGGATTTGGAGTAGCGGATTTGATTGTTTGGTTGATAATGCTTGTGGCTCTATTGCTTGATGAATTGAAAGCATGTTTTTATGTGATTTAAGTGTTGATTCATGTTTTAGTATGTTTCAATTCGTAGTTATTAATGTTGAGCATTGCTTTGGCATTATCCATGTTATATGATGATATAGCATGTTGATGATTGATGAAAAGTGTTTTGGTCATTTTTTGGATCCAATGAGATTGGAGTTTGATTGGAGGTTTTTAGGGAATTTGATTCTTACTTAAACTTGAATTTTTGAAGCATGATTAAGAACTTTAATTTTCAGTTTTAAAAGGACTTAAAAATCTGGAAATTGGTCCATAATGTGTGATTTAATGCCTAGAAAGTGTTCTACAATTTTTGGTGCACAAAAGTTGAGCTAAAAATAGGCTTGACTAGCCTTTGTCTCTAAAACAGGGGCTGCCGACAGATTTGGTATAAGATGGCCGGGCAGTGGCCAAGAGCTACTACCTAGCCGCACCCTAAGCTCGGCCAGCAGTGCCCAGTTTAGGATTGGGCAAATTTTGTGCTCTTTTTTAGTTCCTTGAGTAGCTAGAGATGGCATTAAATCATGTGTTATGGATGCACAAGTGTTATGCAAGTCCTTAAAATTATGTTTGACATTTTTGATTGCTTTTAAAATCTAGTTAAAGTTAAACTCCAAGTTATGGCATAAATGTTATGCTTGTTCAATTATTTTTTTATGAGATAAGCATTTAATTGTTGGAATTAATTGTTAATTCTAGATTTATTTATTATTCATTTAATTGTTGAATGGATGATGATCATGAGCTTTTAATATTGATTTTATTTGTTTCAAGTTGTTGAAATGGGTTGTATTAAATTGAGGCTTCCATGCCTCTTTATATCTACCTTGTAAATATTATGAGAGTAGAATCACTATGAGTGAAGATTTCCTATTCATATAATTGTTGCATGGAGCAATTGAGACCTTTGGAGGCATGGAGACTTTTTAAGACCTATAAATGTAGGATACATTCATGTAATAGCTAGATTTAATTAATCCACCTAAAATCAACTAGGTGGTGCACTTATGGATCTATGTGCACCACTTGTTAGGCTCATAGTCATCCCACCCTAGAAGCATGCTAGGCGCATTTACTTGTTTACACTTTCCATATTCCATTGATGTATGAGATACATGTTTAGGATATAGAAAACCTAAATAAGAAGATAAAATGATCAGATCTTTGCAAGCAAAAACCTTGCACTTAGAATGTCTAAGTGCTTTTCAAATGTTCAGTCAAAATGAATGCAAATTAAAAGGGTTTTATTAATCTAAACCTTCTACCAATTGTATATGGCATGATGATGCTACCACTTTTGTGTGATATACATTCAGTCATGGGGGTCATACTTAGGTGGAAAGCTGTGATCATACACTTTGCATGAGATGCACCTTTGATTTGGGAACGCCCACTCATTATACACTCGACCACGGGGGATGTTGTAGCATTCGTCTTGAATCAAAGTTTGATTGGTAGGTTTGACTTAACACCGAGTAATGTAGAGGTCATCCATTGGGGGATCTACATGAAATGGTGAGGTAAAATATATCAAGAATTGCATGAGATGTAATTAGCAAAAGTTGCTTACATTTAGATTGCTCGTGGATATACATCCGGTCACGGGAGTCCAGTTGCAAGTCTTTAGGATCTTGATTCTCACTAGGAAATACGATTTCCCGAATTCTTCTTGGGGGTGAAGAATTTGATAAAATAATGGCGGAGAAACATGCTTGAAAGACCATGAACATATTTTTAATATCAGATTCAATCACATGCTTATTCTCTTTTTCGCCTTTGAGGATTTGTGAAATCTCAAGAATGGTTAATATTCCACTTAACGTTATTTTGGAAATCAATAAACCAACCGGGCCAAACTTCCATGAATGACTTAACCTCAAAATTGTTCTAGATTCGTAGATGCAGATATATATCCTATATCAAGGTGCTCTTAATCTCATAGGGATTAAAGTAGATCAAGAGATAAATGAAAAGTTCATAAAATGGGTTTAGGATCGTCCTATCCCATAGTCTCATGATGGAGTCTAGAAACTTTAAAAGTCTCAAAGGCACATGAATAGTATATTGGTTAAAGTTTACAAAAGTTGTAAAGCAAACAAGGTATGAGATGTTCATGTTGTCAAAATAGATTTTTCAAGCTAGGATGGATGTGAAGACATGTGTCATCGACTACGGTCTAAAGATGATTAGGCTTGAAGAAGCTTTTTCTACTTAGATGTGGTGATTAACAATAATCTCCATGACGATTTAATCTTAACATCCTCCCTGAGTTTAATTGATCAAAGTGTTGATCTAGAAGGAGACTATCATGACAAGGGCAAACCTTTGACACTTGTTTCCTCCTCCAAGTCTATGGGCCCTAGGGGTACTAGAAAGGGAGGTAAAACGAACAAAAGTTCTTCCTCCAAGGGAAAACAACTATTAAAGGCATCTGGAGGATTCAAGAAGACTATAGAGGAATAGTTGATATTATTTGTTTCTACTTTGGCAAGATAAGCCATTGGAAGCCGTTTTGCAAGGAATACCTTGCAACCTTTTGGAAGGGCATGTACTTTATTGAAATGTGTTTAAGGACAAATTCTTCCTCATGGATATATGATATCGCATGTGTTTCTTATCTTTGTAAGTTGTTACAAATAATAAGAAAGAAGAATAAATGGATATGATCCACCGTCTTGGCTAAGAAGTAAGAGTTGTGATGAAAGCCGAAGGCATTTAATAAGTTGGATTTAGGGAACTCCATAATTGTATTGAACCCTTGCTATTATGTGCCATATATTGTTGAGAACATTATTTCAATCCTCGTTTTAGATAGTGAAGGATTTGATCCTTCTATATTAAATGGGAAATTGAAGGCATTAAAGAATGGGTTCTTTAATTTCTTATAGTACACTTAACAAAGGATTATACATATTGGATTCTCAACCATCACTAATGCACTCTCAACAAAGTAAGAAAATTAGATATCTAAGAAAATGCCATGTCATGACATGTAAGACTTGGGTATCTTTCTAAAATGGGATAAACAAGTTAGAAGCTCTTAAAGCACTAAATGTTAGTGGCATTGAGAAACGTTCTACTTGTAAATCTTGATTAAAGGAAAAATGACCAAGGCTCTTTTTGTAGGACAAACAGAGTGCTCCGCAAGTCTTTTAAATTTGATCCATACAAATGTTTGTGGACCACGAAGAGTTAATGGGAAATGAGGCTATTCCTACTTCATCACCTTCACTGATGACAATAGTCGGTTCGGACACGTGTTTCTTTTGAAGAACAAGCTCGAAACCTTTGAAAAGTTCAAAGTGTATAGGAGTGATGTGGAAAAGCTATTAGCACTAAGTATTAAAGCTCTTTGACTAGATTGCAGGGTGGAATACTTGAGCACTAAATTCTTAGATTACCTAAAGGAGAATGAGATTCTCTTATAGTGGATTCCAACCGACACACCCTAATATAATGGAGTAGCCGAGAGGAGAAACTGTACCTTATTAGATATGGTACGTTACATGATGAGCTTCTTCAATGTGCCTATATCTTTTGGGGGATACGCCTTAAAGATGACGGTGAAGTTACTATGTAGTACCTTTAAAGTCGGTGCCCAAAACACCATATGAGATATGGCATGGAAAAACACCCTCTTACCAATATATCTTGGTTTGGGGATCTCCTGCCTATGTGAGACGGACTGTAGGAGATAAGTTGGATAGTAGATTCACCTTGTGCAAGTTTGTTGGATACCAAAGAGAGTCTATGGGTTATTACTTCTATGATCCCTCGAAATAAAAAGTGTTTGTTTTGAGGAACGCTACCTTTTTAGAAAAGGAATTTCTATAAGATAGAAAAAGGCATTGTTGTTGAATTTGGTGAAGTTCAAAATGATCATCAAATCCCACAAGCGGTAGAAATAAATATATGTCAAAGAGCCTTGTATACAACCTTTGAGAAGGTCTGACCAAATCAAGAAGCTACCTAAAAAGTTTAGATTCCTTCATGAGTGGGCCAATCAGATAGCAATCCGAAGACTTATTAGGAAGCTATGTTAGACATAGATTCAGAACGTTAGGTTGGAGCCATGAGATTCGAAATGGACTCTATGTACTCAAATAAAGTATAGACTTTGGTAGATCCACCAAAGGAAATAGTTACCATTAGTTGCAAGTGGATCTATAAGCGAAATCTTGGAGTAGATGGAGAAGTGGTAACTTTTAAGGCACGACTAGTGGTAAAAGGTTGCACTCAAAGACTCAAGTTTTATTTTGAGGAAACCTTTTCACCGATCACTATGCCTAAGTCTATTTGGATTCTACTTGCCATAGCCGCGTATTATGACTATAAGATATGGCAAATGGATGTGAAAACCACTTTCCTCAATAGAGATATTGAAGAAGAAAATATATGAAGCAATCATGAGGTTTTGCATCCAAGGGGAGTGAGCAAAAGGCTTGCAAACTCCAGAGATCCGTTTATGGGCTCAAACAAGTGTCCCGAAGTTGGCACATACATTTTGACAAACTAGTCAAATCATTTGGCTTTGTCAAAAATATGTATGAAACATGTGTGTATAAGAAAGCTAGTGGGAGTAGTGTACAGTTTATTGTGTTTTATGTCGATGACATCATTCTCATTAGGAATGAGGTAGGAATGTTAGAGTGTACTAATATGTGGTTGTCTACACAATTCTCCATGAAGGATTTGGGAGAAGCATCCTACATATTGAGAATACATATCTATAGAGATAGATCTAAGAGGATACTGGGGCTATCCTAAACCCTGTACATTGACAAGATACTAAAGAGGTTTAGTATGGAAGAATGCAAGAAGGGATTTCTTCCCATGCGACATGGCATTCGACTCTTAAAGTCTATGGCCCCCAAGACTGAGGAAGAGAAACGAAGGATGTCTCATATACCTTATGCCTCCACTATTAGTAGCATAATGTATGTAGTTCAATGTACAAGATCAAATGTGGCACACTCGCTAAGTATTATGAGTAGGTTCCAATCTAATCCCAGTGAGAGTCACTGGATAGCCGTAAAAGTAATTCTTAAGTACTTGAGAAGGATTGAGGACCTATTTTTGTTATACGGCAATGGAAAATTGAAACTAGAGGGGTTTTCGGATTCAAGTTTCCGATCTGATGTAGATGACCTCAAAACCACTTCTAGATTTATATTTTACATCAATGGCGATGCAGTGAGTTGGAAGAGTTCCAAACAAGACACCACGGCTGATTCCACTACTGAAATAGAATACATTACTGCTTCAAAAGCTGCAAAGGAAGGTGTTTGGATGAAAAACTCCATCCAAGAGTTGGATGTAGTGCCTAGCGTGCATAAGCCTAGAATTATCTTTGGAAGACAATTTAGACTTGAGCCAAGATCTCATCAATGATCCTAACACGATAAATGTGTTATCATTTGATATATGACATCATTTGATAGAGGTGACAACTGAGTGGACAAAGTTGCCTCAGAAGAGAATTTAGCAGAACTACTATCTAAACCCCAAAAAGTAAAAGGTCTTTGAAGAACATTTTGAGAAGATGGGTCTCAAGGCTATGGGGCATTGACGTTAAGGCAAGTGGAAGATTGTTGGAATAGTGCCTGGCAAGCTAATTAGATTGTCCTTGTAAAAGTTATTTCCTTGTAAAATAATCCTGATTTAATGATATTCTTTATATGACCATTATCTTATGCTTTTTATTACTTCATTTGCATTTGGATGAAGCCCCTAGATCACTTATGACTATGGGACTTGGTTAGTTCACTGTGTGGTGATTATGGAATAAGTCTTACACGGTCGTGACCTTAAATCTTCAAAGTCGTAATATCTCATGAGATGGGGCATCTAAGATCCGGATAGACTTGCACCAGTGATGCACAAATTCAAAAGTTGGATGTTGCTCTGTTCCATGAGCAATCTGTATGAGATACGAGTGTATGTTAGTGGGTTCTTGTTAGAGAACAAGGTACTCTGGAGAATCCACTAGATAGCCGTAGTGGTAAGTCACTAGTGGTGAATTCTCCCACTTACGCTAGTGCATATTATTAGTCATCTAACCGGAGGATCCATGGTAACCTTGTGTCTGGTCCTTATGCTTTGACTCGTCCTTGACCATCTAGCGGGTCTTTCAAGTTTAGGTTGGGTATGAGCTACTTGGCATGGAGGTTGGGTAAACTTGTGAGATTCAAGATGGAATCCGACTCTTCGCTTTTGTGAAGGGCAAGTACATCTTCTATATATTCCATAATGATCAATTCCAAGAAATCTTTGCGCAAGGTGGTGTGACAATTTGGAAAAGGAGTTTTCCAAAGATGAGGTCACATAAGGGAATTGAACATTGAGAATAGAAACAGAGTATTGAGGCTATTAAGGAACCGACAAATATCTTACCCTAGGCCTCTTTTAGGAGATAGGAGACGGAAGGACCGTATTTGTATGGTATGCATAGAGCTATAATGGTTATCCCAAATATTCATTTCAGCCAATTAGTTGGCTCCATGGGCTTAAGGTTGGACATCGACCATGGAGATTGGGTACTCTTCAATTAATGAGAATAATTGAATTAAGTCGACTAGTTTAAAAGGAATTTTAAAATAAAATGAATATAAGATATTCAAAAGTCAAAAAGAGTTGTGAGCCCATGTCCAATGAATGGTATAACCTATTGGGTCACACATAAAAGCCAAATAGCTTCCAAAATTGGTAGACCAATTTTCTAAGTGTTAGAACAATCACCCCTTTGGTGACTGATTTTCAAGGATCCAATTTAACGGTCAATTTTAGTTTGATTAATTTAAGTGTTAAATTAATCAACTAATTTAAAGAGTTAAATTAGACTAATAATTGAGGAGTTAATTGTTTGGTACCATGTTGACCATCAATTGGACAAGTTGACTTAAAAGAGTTAAGTTGACTAATTTAAGCTTAAGAGTTAAGTTTGTTTGATTTAAGAGTTAAATAAAAGGTTAATTAATTAAATTAAAGTATTTAATTTAATTAATGGAAAGAATCCTTTATGGAGGGAAATTTTAAATGAAGTGTTCATTTAAATTAGCATCTTAATTAATTTGGAAATAGATTCCAAATGAAATTGAAATGCACTTTAAATTCAAGTAAGACTTGAACTTGAATTTTGCCAACTTGGCACTCCGCTTGGGCGGTCACCTTGAGGAAGGTGTAATGCCAACTAGCATCACAACTTCCACCATCTATATATAATATAAAGTGCAAGAAAAATTCAAAAATTACATTGCTGAAAATGTGAGAATTAGATTCTTGCATTCCCTCCAAAATCTCTCTCTCTCTCTCTCCATGCATTGCATCATGTGTTGAAGCTTTGCATTCCTTTTTCTTACCAACCTGAAAATCGGCTTCCTCTACCTCATTTTCTACTCTCTAACTCTAGCTTCTAGTGAGGGGAAATTGGAACATTATTTGGTGTGTGGATTATATCAATAGAGGTGAGGCATTTAACTTGCTCGATTTTGGAGATCCACCTATGACAGCTTCTGGTTGGTGAATTTTCCTGGAGCAATCCAGATGGATGTTTGCTCCAATTTTTTTATAGTAGCTTTCCCTGTGTGTGAAGGTGTTCCAATTTAATTTGGTGATTTTTGGAGCAGTATAGCGAGGGCAAAGATTGCCAACTTTTTGCTGTGCCGATTCCATACAGTTTCTCGATCTGAGAGAGATAGTTAATCTTCTCCTTGTGTTGAGCTAAAAGAGGTAATTCTTCATCCTAATTCAGATCTATAGCATGAATAGATCATTGGATGCTTGAGTAGCTTAGCTATTTTCAAGATCATGAAGTTCTGATTTATGGATCCTAACACTACTCTTGCCTTCAAATAATTGGTGCATAAACAAGTTTCTTTTTAAATTCTATTAAGGCACTAAGACATACATCATCAAATTTATAGAGTACATCTTTTTCAAGTAGGTTTCACAAGTGTTTAGAAACTTTATAAAAAATCATAATGGAATGCCTATATATGCTTATATATCTTAACAAACTATGAGTACTTTTCATTAATAATAAAGGTGGAAGCTTTTCAATTATATGGATTTTTGCTTTGTCCACCTCATTTCACTTGCTAGCTCTTCGGTGTTAAAAAACTATTCCTTCTCACAACATATAATACATCTCTCTAAATTTAGAATCAAGTTAGTCTCTTTACGTCTCTTAATTACAAGTGCAAAATAGTTAAAACACTCATCCAAAGAATTAAAAAAAAATTAAAATTCATCCATAATAAGAACCTTAAGGAAATTCTCTTTCATACCAGTGAAAATACCACTAGTAAGTAACTAGTGCAATAAAAAGACCAAATGGCATCCTCTGGAAAGCAAAAGTGCCATATAGACATGTAAATGTTGTCTTTTTCTGATCTTCTGGAGCTATGGCAGTCTAATTTTATTTGAAACAGCTATCTAAGAACCAATAATACTCATTTCTCGCCAATCTATCCAATTTCTAATCAATAATAGCTAAGGAAAAGTGATATTCTTAGCATTTTTTTGAGGTTTCTGTAGCCCATGTAAACTCACCATTCAGTAACTGTCCTTGTTGGGATGATTTCGTTGTTGTAATCAGTTATTAACATCGTGACACCCTTATTAGGTGCACACTACACTAGGCTCACCTAAGAGCTAACTAAAATTAGGTATGTGACATTTGCATCTAGTCATTTATGACTTCCTCCTTCACTATTTCCTTCATTATTAGATTAGGTCTCTATGATGTTGAATGGACTCCTTGTGTTCATCCTTAAGAAGGATTTTGTGCATGCAAAAATGAGGGGCAGATCCCCTTGGTATCTAACAATTGTCTACCTTTGTGCTCTTTTATGCTTCTTCAACACTTTCAACAACCTATCTTTCTGTGCATTAGATAACATGGTTGAGATAATAATAAGAAAAATAAAAGAACTCCCTTAGAAGGAACACTACAAGTCCTCTAAAAGAGGCTTCAATTCTAAGGTAGGTGGTTACCCAATTGAAGGTTCAGAATTCCCAAAAAAGTTGGTATATCCAAAGCTTTAAATTTTTGTTGCTTAGTAAACTTTGGCAGAGCTTTTACGAAGTTGAAAAACTCCTAGATTTTGGCATCATCTACATCTTCCAAAGTAAGTAGGGCTACCTCAAGAGGTTTAGTATGGTAGGTTCTTTAAAAAATAATTTCTACAAAACTATTTGCTACATAGACTACAACATAATCATCATATATCTTTTGATATTTAATACCTTTAAAGAGAATAAATGTTTCCTCTTGTTTTAGAACACTCATGGTCAACTTATCTTTTTGCATATCAATAAGAGTCTTCCTGTGGCTAAAAAATGGACATTCAATGATGATAGGCAATTCACAATCTGCCTCTATATCTAGTATGATGAAATTTGTAGAAAAATTAAACTTATCAAATCTAACTAAAACATCCTTAGTTACTCCCTTCAAATACATAAGTGACCTATCTGTCAGTTGCAAGCTAACACTGGTAGGTTTGACTTCTCTAAGCGCAAGTCTATGATAAATAGATAATGACATCATATTTATACTCGCTCCCAAATCACATAATGCACATCTTGGGAAACCAGTACTAATGGTGCATGGAATTGTGAAGCTTTCTTGATCCTTGAGTCGATGGCAACTTCTTTTGAATAATAGCACTATATCCCTCTGCCAAAACTATTATCTCAAACTCATCAAAGCACCTTTTCTTAGATAAAATATCCTTCATAAAATTTACACAATTTGGCATTTATTCTAATGCTACGTCAAAAGGGATGTTAATGTGGAGTTTCAAGAAACGTTTTAGAGCCCATTGAAGTTGTTTATCCAATTTTTGCTTCTACTCTTAGGGAAATGAAGACATGGTGTGATAAGGTTGGATCCTTCTATTTTGTACTTTGCATCCTCTTTCTTCTCAATTGATGATTCTTCTCCTACTTTTTCTGAATACGGAGGAACTTTATGAATCTCCTACAAGTCACTACCATTTCACAGAGTCACACTATTGTAATGTTCTTTGTCTTCTCATATAGGATTTATTTCAGTATCACCCCCACAAAGTCTCTTGTTGTCTCGTATTCAATGCACTGTTCAATTGGTTGATTTATGTTTCCAATGCTTTGATTGAGGCTGATTGACTCTGAAGGACCAAATCATTCTTTACCATGTATTCATTATTCTTTGCCATGTATTGGATGAATATTTTCTCTAGAGATGGCTTATTTTTCTACTTGTTATTTCATTTGTTGTTGAAAACTCGATAGTGTAGGGTGATTTTGGAGGTAAGGCTTGTCCTTAGTTGTTGCTCTTTAAAAATTTAGGGTGTTGTATTCATCCAGGATTATAAGTATTTGAATAAAGGTTGTTATTATTGGAATAGTACCCAGCAAGATAATAGGATTGGCCTTGTGAAGTTATTTTCTTGTAAAATAATCCTGATTGAATGATATTCTTTATATGACCATCTTCATCTTATGTTCTTTATTACTTCACTCGTATTTGGATGAAGCCCTTGGATCGCTCATGATTATAGGACTCGATTCGATGACCACAGAATAAGTCTTATATAGTCGTGATCTTAAATCTTCCAAGTCATAGGATCTTATGAGATAGGGCATTTAAGATCCAGATAAACTTGCACTAACTATACATAAATCCAAGGGTTGGATATTGCTTTATTCCAGGAGCAACCATATGAGATATGGGTGCATGTTAGTGGGTGCTTGTTAGAGAACAAGGCACTGAAGACCCATCGGAGAATCCACTAGATAGCTGAAGTGGAAAGTGGGTAGTGGAAAGTTCTCCAACTTATGCTAGTGCATATTATTAGTTCTCTGACCTAAGGATCCATGTTAACTTTATTTTTGGTCCTTATGCTTTGACTCTTCGTTGGTCACTTAGCGGACCTCTTGGGTTCAGGCTGGGCATAAGCTACTAAATATAGAGGTTTGAGAGATCTAAGATGGAATCTGACTCCTCGCTTTTGTAAAGGGCGAGTACATCTCCTATATGTTCTATGATGATTGAATCCAAGAAATTCTTTCACAAGGTGGTGTGACAATTTGAAAAAGGTGTTTTTAAAAGATGAGGTCATACAATGGAATCGAAGATTGAGAATAGAGACATAGTATTGAGGCTATTAGGGAACCGGTAAATATCTTTCTCTAGGCCTCTTTTGGGAGATAGGAAATGGAATGACTGTATTTGAATGGTAAGCATAGAGCTACAATGGTTCTCCAAAAGCATTCATTTTGACCAATTAGTTGGGCTCCAAAGGCTTGAGGTTGGACATCGACCATTGAGATTGGGCACTCTTCAATTAATGAGATTAATTGAATTGAGGCAATTAGTTTAAAAGTGTTTTAAACTAAAATGAATATAAGATATTCAAAATCCATAAGGAGTTTTGAGCCTATGTTTAATGAATAGTAGAACCTATTGGGTCATACACAAAAGCCAATTAGCTTTCTAGTTGCCGATTTTGAGGTGTCAAATTTGAAGGTCAATTTTGGCTTGATTAATTCAAGTGTTAAATTTCAAGTGTTAAATTAATCAATTAATTTAAGGAGTTAAATTAAATCAATAATTAAGGAGATAATTATTTGGTGCCAAATGATCATCAATTGGTCAAGTTAAAGAGTTAAGTTAACAAAATCAAGCTTAAGAGTTACGCATGTTTGACTTAAAAGTTAAGTCAAAGGTTAATTAATTGAGTTAAATTATTTAATTTAATTAAAGAGAAGAATACATTTTGGAGGAAAAATTCAAATGAAAGGTTCATTTGAATTAGCATCTTAATTAATCTGAAATTAGATTTCAAACGTAAGTGAAATGCACACAAATTCAATTTAGATTTGAATTTGAATTTGCCATCTAAGCTTGCAAGTGGTCCGCCCCCTTGAAGAAGGTGTGATGCCACCTTGGCATCACATAATCCTCCCTCATATATAGATGTAGAGCTTTTGTGTGAAGATTAGAATCTATCACATTTCTCTCCAAAACGTTTTCCAAGCATTACATCATGTGTTGAAGCTTTGCCTTCTTGATTCTTCTCCAACCTCAAATCAGCCTTCGCCATTATATTTCTCCTCTCTTATTCCATCTAAAAGTGTGGATAAATTGGAAGTTCAATTGGTGTGTGGATCATCGCAATAGAGGCAAAACATTTGGTTTGCTAGTTTTGGAGATCTACTGAAATAGAGCAGCGATTTGATGAATTTTTTTCAGGAGATCAAGAAGGTTTTTTGATCCAAAATTTTCATAGTATCTTCTTCAAGGTGTTGACGGGATACAAGAACTTTTGACAATTTTTAGAGAAGTTTAACCAAGGCAAAAATTGCTCCTTTCCTGCTGTGCCGCTATATGGTAGATTCTGGATTGGTGAAGAGTTCATTGTTTTCTCCTTGGAAATTTGCTAATCAAGGTAAATCTCTACCTAAATCTGAATCCCTAGCATGATTAGATCCTTGTTAGCTTGTAAAGCACTAGTTTATTTAAGCTTTTGAAGTTTTATCATTGGATCCTAGTGCATTACTTGCCTTCAAGTGGTATTGGAGCCTAAATCATGCTTAGATTTGAATTTTTTAGTTGATTGATTCAAGTGATGGATTGATCAAAATCATCAAATTCTCGATTCATATGATGGATTGGAGTGTTTGGTTGATGTTGCATGTGGCACTTTGATTGATGGATTGAAAGCATGCTAATATCTGTTTTAAGTGTTAATTCATATAATTAGTATGTTTTAATTCATAGCTATTAACGTTGAATGTTGATTTGGAATTAAGTGATGTTATATGTTGATATAGCATGTTTTTGATTGACTAAAATAGATTTGCTCATTTTTGGACCCAATTTGATTGGAGTTTTGTTGGAGATTTTCGAAGGATATGATTCTTACTTAAACTAGTTTTTGAAAGCATGTTTGAGCACTTGAATTTTCACTTTTAAAAGGTGTTTTGAATCTGGAAATTCATCTATAATGTGTGTTTTGAAGCTTGGGAAGTGTCATAAATTTTTTGGTGCACAAAAGTTGAGCTAAAATGGACATGGCTTGGTGCCAAAGAGAAAATAGGGCTTGCTGCCTAGCCTGGGTAGGTAGCGACAATTTCTCTTTCGGCATGAGTTTTTGTTATTTTTGTGCTCCTTTTGTGACTAAAAGAATTTTAACTTACACATGATAGATGCACAAGTGTTGTGCAAGGTCTCAAAATTATGTTCGACATTTTTAAATGCTTTTAAATTCTTTTTAAAGTTATTCTTTATTTTGGCATAAAAGTTATGCTTGACCAATTACTTGTTTATGATTGAATGGGGGATTTCTCAACTGCAGCGTCGTTCAATATCTCTTTCCCCCAGCAGCCAACTTTCAAGGGTATTTTAGTCAGGCGGCTTTTGCTGTGTACTTCCCATTTCAAATTAAATACTAATGGAGCCTCTCAAAACAATCTAGGTTCACCTGGGGCAGCAGGAGTTGTAAGGGACAGAATTGTAGAGTCATTTTTGCCTTTATTCATCCGCTTAGACAAGTTTCTAATATGCTTGCTGAACTTACTGCCATTATGAGAAGATTAGAGATTTGTCAAGAGAATAACGTCCATAATGGACACAGATGCTTCTATTGCTATTCATCTCATAACAAACTACCAACCTCACCATTGGAGTCTTTCGCATACTGTTGGCAGGATTAGAAACTATATTCAAGTTATGAATATATCATTTGTTCACATATACCGGGAAGGTAACTCTACTGCGGACTCTCTTGCTAAACAGGCTTATCATGCCCCTAATAGTGTTGTGCTTGAAGAGTTCCAACTCCCTAAATAGGTTCATATTTTGCTCAGAATGGATGAACTCCGATTTCCTAATTTCATATTCAAAAAACCTTAAGATAGTTTCTGGATTTGGGGCTGCTTTCATTGTTGAATTACAGGATTAGTACTAAACTTGGTTATTCTTACTGGACTTAATTTATGGGATAATTGCATTCGGTATCTCCATTTCGTTTTAACTTGGGATACATTGCTATTTTGCTAATCTGCTTCGATTTTGCCTGCAAAATAAAGGCTATTATTCTGCCACATTTTCTTTGACCTGTTGCATGCATGCTATTGATAGCATCGTTCGCTAGAACCCTGCAAAATTGGCCTGAACGGCCATTTCAAAACAAAAATGGAGGTTCGGGTTCCGGTAAGTCAGTCCTGAACGCCTATGCTTTTGGATCAGCGGCCACACTCAGACCATTCTAATCCTATTTTTCAGATTATTGCCGCCTAACGGTGAGGAAGGACCCGGTTCATGTCTCACTTCTTTACTTCTGATGCGGTGGTTGTGGGCATTGCCTTGGCTGAATGAGGGATGGCCTTGGTGGTGCGGATCATTGTCAATTATTGGCCATAAGGTTTTCACATTTTTCTGGTGGCGGCGGTGGGTGGTCAGGTTAGGTTGAGTTGCAGCTTGAAAGTGATGAGGGAAGGGAAGAGGAAAGGAAGCTCAGAAGGTACAGCGAAGATGACGACATTGAAGCACCTTTTCTTTTTATTTTCTATTTTTTTCTTTTAATATTCTTTTATGTCTTTGTCTTTCTTTATTTAAAATGTTGCCTTACTATTTATTTTTTATTCAAAATTATATTTATATTATTTTTCTAGTTTTTAAATATGAGACTTATTAATAATCTATATATACTTATTAAATTTATTGTAAATAATTTAAGTATCACGATTATATTAACTTAAAATATTTAGATGGAAATATAATAATTTTTAAATATTATATTTTTAATTATATATAAATTTAAATAAATCAAATTCATAAAGGAGAAATAATTTACAAAGAATTAATATAGAAAATATTTTATTTTTTGTTTTGATTTAAAAAAAAAGTATAAATCTTTATAAAGAAACTATAATATTTATGGTTAAATTATATATGAATTTAAATAAAATAATTTTAGAAAAAGTTTAACTATTATTAGACCATTACAAATGTTAATATATTCTATTTGGTATTCAAAATAATGCAAAATACATAATATAAAAGCTAATAGACATTTTTACATGTTTTAATATTTTTAAATTTTTTAAATTTTTTTTAAGTATTTTAATGGTAAAATGCATGGAACCCTGCGACCGTTCCGTGACATTGAAATGGAACTAGAACGGTAGCTTTCGTTCCGTTCCCCGCGACCGTTCCTGCAAACCATGATTGATAGTGGAAAATTAAAGCACAAACCTGTTGTCAATTTTGCTGCTAAGGACCCTCGATCCTTCCGCAATGTTAGTCATCAACTTGCAAATTGGATCCTTAAAGGCTAGACGTCAATTTTTGTTGACGCACATGCTTTGTTGTATAGTGTTGGCTTTATGCCAAATATTTCCATATGTAATTGTGCATAATCTTTTGTCTTAGTTTTTTTTTCCTTTGTAAGTTGTTTTTCTTTAAGTTGTTAGGGATGGCTGCTCATCTCAATTGCTATAGCTCAAATTCCCCGAACACTGTAATTCTTCTTTTGTGATCTTCAATATATCACTGATAGCCTCAACAATTATGTTTCTACATCCAATGTTTGATTCCCCTTTATGACCTCAACTTTGGAAAACATCTTTTCCAAATTGTCATACTACCTTGCGCAAGGATTTCTTGGAATCGATCATTATAGAATATATAAGAGATGCACAGATTCTTCACAACAATGTGGAGATGGGTCCCATCTTGGATCTCACAAACTTCCATACTTGAGTAACTCATGCCCAATCTCTGAAAGCAAGTAAGGCAATAGGATCCAATAATAAAACTTCAAAAGCTTAATTAAACTAGTGTTTACAAGCAACCAAGGATCTAAACATGCTTTAGAATTCAGATTTGGTTGGAGAGTTACCTTCAGCGCTTAAATCCAAAGGTAGATTGAAGAACTCTTTCTTCAATCAGAATCTGCCAAATAGCGGCGCAATTGGAAGCAAGCAGATTTTGACCAATTTAAAACCCTCCAAAAATGCTGAAAAATTTCCAAAAGATGATCAACACCTTGAGGAAGCTTGTGGAACAAATTTCAACTCAAAAATCCTCTTGGATCTCCTGAAATAAAATCAACAACAGACTAGTCTTGAAGGTGGATCTCCGAAGGTATAGCAAACCACTTGTTTTGCCTCTACTGAAACGATCCACATACCAATCCAAATCCTACTACTCACTTTTGGCTAGAGAAATATGGTATAGTTAATAGGGAGATGGCCGATTTTAGGGTAGGGAGAAGAAGAGAAAGGCGATCTTCAACACATGAATGAACACCTTTAAAATTGGAGGAAAAGTGAGAATCTAATTCTCCACTTGCTTGACAATGCGAATGCCGCCCCCTCACTCTATATCTATATATAGAGTGAGGTATGTGGCATCACACCATCCTCAAGGAGTGGGGACTGCCCACTTTCATCTCATGGAAGCTTAGTTGGCAAACTCAAATCTAATTTGAATTTGTGTGCATTTGAATTACATTTGAAATCTTACTTCAAATTAATGAAATGCCACATTAAAATGGTCATATCATAGAATTATCCCTCCAAAATATATTATCTTCATTCAATAAATCAAACAATTTAATTTTAATAATTAACCTTTAATTTAACACTTAAGTCAACAGCTTAACTCTTTAAGCTTAAAAAAGTCAACTAAACTCTTTAAGCTAACTTAACCAATTGATGGTCACATGGCACCAAATAATTAAATTTTTAATTATTGATCTAATTTTGACTCTTAAATTAGTTGATCAATTTAACACTTAAATTAATCAAGCCAAAATTGACATCAATTTCCATTATCCAAAAAACTAGTCTCCAGGGAGTGAACTATCTAACACTTAGAAAGCTCTTCCATTATTTAGCAAATGTAATTTGCTTTTATCTGTGACCCAATAGGTTCTACCGTTCATTGGACATGGGCTCACAACTCTTTGTGACATTAAAATATCATAGATTCACTTTAGTTTAAACTCCTTTAAACTAAATCGACTCAATTCAATTAATCTTCATTAATTGAAGAGTATCCAATCTCTATGTTCAATGTCCAACCTCAAACCCATGGAGCCCAACTAATTGGTCAAATAAATACTTTTGGAGAATCATTATAGCTCTACGCTTACCATGCAAATACAGTCCTTCCATTTCCTAACTCCCAAAAGAGACCTAGGGCAAGATGTTTGCCGACTCCCTAGTAGCCTCAATACTATGTCTTTATTCTCAATGTTCGATTCTACTGTATGGCCTCATCTTTGGAAAACTCATTTTTCAAATTGTCTGACCACCTTGCTCAAGGATTTCTTGGAATCGATCATCATAGAATATATACAAGATGCACTCACCATTCACAAAAGCGAGGAGTCGGATTTCATCTTGGATCTCACAAACCTCCTTGTCCAGTAGCTTATGCCTAGCCTCAACCCTAGAGGCCTACGAGTGACCAAGGAAGAGTCAAAGCATAAGGAATAAACACAAGGTTACCATGGATTCTCAGGTTAGAGGACTAATAACATGCACTAGCATAAGCTGGAGAACTTACCACTACTAACTTGCCACTTCGGCTATCTAGGAGATTTTCTCAACGGGTCTTTAGTGCCTTGTTCTCTAACAAGCATCCGCTAACATGCATCCATATCTCGTATGGGATCGCTCATGGAACGGAGCAACATCCAACCCTTAGAGTTAGGTGTCATTAGTGCAAGTCTATCTGGATCTTATATACCCTTGTCTTGTGAGATCCTATGACTTGGAAGAATGAAGATCATGACAGTGTAAAAATTATTCCATGATTACCATCTAATGTGTAATCAAGTCCCATAGTCCAGAGTTATCTAAAGGATTCATCCAAATGAGAATGAAGTAATAATGTGCAAAAGATAAAGATGGTTATATATTGAATATCTTTCAATCAAAATTGTTTTACAAAGAAATAGCTTTTACAGGGCTAATCTTATTGGCTTGACGGGCACTATTCCAACAAAGTCCCACTTACCTTAAAGCCAATGCCCTTCAAAGACCTTTAGCGTTAGGGGTTTAGTCAGTAGATTTGCTATATTCTCTTTTGAGGCAATTCTCTCCACTTGGATGTCGCCCCTATTAATGATCTCTTGGATCAAATGATATTGCCTCATTTTGTGCTTGGATCATTGATGAGATCTTGGCTCTTTAGCTTGCGCTACCATCCCATTGTTTTTATAGAAGACAACTACTGGCTTAGCAATGCTAGGTACTACATTCAACTCTTAAATGAAGTTTTTCATCCAAGCACCTTCCTTTGTAGCTTCTGAAGCTGCAATATATTCTGCCTCTATGGTAGAGTCGGCCGTGGTGTATTGTGTTGAATTCTTCCAACTGACCGCACCGCCATTGAGGTAAAATATGAATCTACAAGTAGATTTTAGGTCATCTACATTGGATTGAAAACTTGAATCCGAAAACCCCTTGAGTTTCAATTTTCCATTCCCATATACCAAAAACAAGTCTTTAGTCCTTCTCAAGTACTTGAGGATTGCTTTAATGGCTATCCAATGACTTTCACTGGGATTGGATTGGAATCTACTCGTAACACTTAGCGAGTATGCCACATTCGATCTTGTACATTGAACTGTACACATTATGATTCTAATAGTGGAGGCATAAGGTATGTGGGACATCCTCTGTCTCTCATTTTCAGTCTTAGGGGCCATAGACTTGAAGAGACGAATGCCATGTCCTATAGAAATAAATTCCTTCTTAGATTCTTCCATACTAAACCTCTTTAGTATTTTGTCAATGTATGGGTTTTGGATAGCCCCAGTATTCTCTTAGATCGATCTCTATAGATACGTATTCCCAATACATAGGATTCTTCTCCCAAATCCTTTATAGAGAATTGAGTAGAAAACCACACTTTAGTATACTCTAACATTCCTAACTCATTCCCAATGAGAAGGATGTCATCGACATAAAGCACAATAAATTGTATAATACTCCCACTGGCCTTCTTATACACAAATGGTTCATACACATTTTTAACAAAGCCAAACGATTTGACCATTTTTTCAAAAAGTATGTTTCAACTTCGAGACGCTTGTTTGAGTGCATAAATGGATCTCTGGAGTTCGCAAACCTTTTGCTCACTCCACTTGGATGTAAAAACTTGTGGTTACTCCATATAAATTTCTTCTTCAATGTCTCCATTGAGGAAAGTAGTTTTTACATCCATTTTCCATATCTCATAGTCATAATATGCGACTATAGCAAAAAGAATTTGAATGAACTTAAGCATTGCAACTGGTGAAAAGGTTTCCTCAAAATCGATATAGAGTCTTTGATGTAACATTTTGCCACTAGTCATGCCTTAAAAGTCATCACTTCTCCATCTACTCGTAGCTTTCACTTATATATCCATTTGAAACCAACAGGAACTATTCCCTTTGGTGGATCTACCAAAGTCCGTACCTTGTTGAAGCACATGGTGTCCATTTCGAACCTCATGGCTTCAAGCCCACGTCCCAAGTTTATATCCAACATAGATTCCTCGTAGGTTTTTAGATCATTATTCGATTGGCCCGTCTCACGAAGAAATCCAAACATTTTGGGCTGCTTCTTGATTCGGTCTTACCTTTTTAGAGGATATGTGTGAGGCTTTTATTGCCCCCTTATTTCCACTGTCTATGGGATTTCATGATCATGTTGAACTTTATCAAGTTCAACAACATTACAATTTCTATCTAATAGAAATTGCTTTTCCAAAAATGTGGTGTTCCTCAAAACAAACACTTTTTGTTCTGAGGGGTCATAGAAGTAATAACCCATAGACTCTCTTGGGTATCCCACAAACTTGCACAAGATGGATCTACTATCCAACTTATCTCCCACTGTCCATCTCACGTAGGTGAGTGATCTGCAAACTGTGAGATATTGGTAAGAGGATGCTTTGCCATACCACATCTCATATGGTGTTTTTGGCACCAACTTTGAAGGTACTATATTTAAGAGTTTCGTTGCCGTTTGTAAGGCGTATCCCCAAAAGGATATGGACACATAAAAAAATCTCATCATGGAATGTACCATGTCCAAACAAGGTACGATTTCTCCTTTCAGCTACTCCATTGTATTGGAATGTGCTAGGTGGAGTCCATTAAAAGAGAATCCCATTCTCCTTTAGATAATCCAAGAATTCGGTGCTCAAGTATTCTCTTCCTTAATCCGATCGAAGAGCTTTAATACTTAGCCCCAATGGATTTTTCACTTTATTCCTATACTCTTTGAACTTTTTGAAGGTTTCGAACTTGTAATTCATAAGATACATGTATCCAAACCGACTATAATCATCGGTGAAGGTGATGACGTAGGAATAACCTCATCTCCCACTAATTCTTAGTGGGCCACAAACATCTGTATGGATCAAATCCAAAAGACTTGTGGAGCGCTCCGTTTGTCCTATAAAAGAAGCCTTGGTCATTTTTCTTTTTAAACAAGACTCACAAGTAGGAAGATTCTCAATGCCACTAACATTTAGTGCTTTGAGACCTTCTAATTTGTATATCCTATTTTTAGAAATATGCCCAAGTCTTGCATGCCAACTAATGGCATCTTCTTGGTTATCTAACTTTCTTTTACTTGATTGAATGTGCATAAGTGAAGGTTGAGAATCAAGTATGTACAATCCATTAATTAACGTACCTTGTGCAATTAAAAAACCTTTCTTTAATGCTTTTAGTATCCCATTCGATATAGAAAAATCATATCCTTCATTATCAAAAACGGGAATTGAAATAATGTTCTTAACAAGATGGGGTACATAATAAATTAGATCAAGTACAATGCAAGCATTCCCCAAGTCTAACTTGATAATGCCTTCGAAGGTGGCGGCAACTCTTGCTGCATTTCCTAGGTGGAGGATCATATCCCCTTCACGAATACTCTTTCTTCTTTCCATCCTCTATAACAAATTACAAAGTTGAGAACCACATATGGTATCAAATACCCATGAGGAAGAATTAGTCGTCAACTGCACCTCAATGAAGTACATACCCTTCTCAAGGGTTCCAAGGTAAGCTTGCGATTTCTCTTCCAATATTCCTTGTCGCCATAATGGAAACAATTTGCTTCAGTTTTAACCTTATTCTTAACCCTTCCAAAATTTTTCTCGGGTTGCTTCCCTTTGGAAGAAGAACTCTTCGTCCTCTTATTTTCTTTTCTAGGACCTCTAGAGCTTTTCAACTTGGAAGAGGATGCAAGCATACGAGGTTTCTCCTTTCTCATAGTCGTTTCAATGGCCACAAGCATGTTCACCAATTCGTTAATCATAACGTCTTGCTTGGACATGTTAAAGTTCATAACGAATTGGTCGAACGATAGAGGTAATGACTGGAAGCTCAAATCCACATAGAGATCATTGTCCATGAGCACATTAAGTTGACCAAGCTTCTCGATGAGTCCTATCATCTTGAGCCCGTGATCATGAACATTAGACTCCTTACTCATCCTCGATCTAAAAAGCTCATTCGACAAAGAGAACCTTTTGTGTCTAGATTGCACACCATACAACTCTTGTAGGTGTACATAGATCTCTCAAGCGTGTTTCATGTGCTCATGAGTCTTTTGGAGCTCTTAGACATGGAAGCCAACGTGATATATCAACTTGTAGATCATCATCTATAAATTTCGTGAACATTTCAGAAGGTTGGTCAATGGCGTCATCACCAATTATGTCCAGGGGACTTTGATCAAGGACGTATGTCCTCTTTTCAGAGTCAAGAATTATTTTAAGGTTTCTCAACCAACCTTGGAAGTTGGGCTTGGTGAGTTTGTTGGTTTCCAAAATACATGCGAGTGGATTCTTATCCATTTTGATTTGAAGGTTTCAAAAATCTACAAGAGGGAAAAAAAGAGTATAATCATGTTATTGAATTTGATATTAGAAACATGTTATATGGTCTTTCATGCATGCTTTTCTACCACTAATTTATCAAGTCCTTCTCCCCTAGAAGAATTCAGGAAATCTTATTTCCTAGTGAGAATCAAGATCCTAAAGACTTGCAAGTAGACCCACGACTCGTGAGACATCCACAAAAAATCGAAAGGTAAGCAACTTTTGTTAATTGCATCTCATGTAACTCTTGATATCCTTTGCCTCACTTTTCATGTGGACCCACAACTCGTGAGACATCCACACTAGTAAGTGTTAAGTTGGACCTACCAATCAAGCTTTGATTCGAGACGGGCACCACGACATCCGATGACTCGTGTGACAATGCATGGGCATTCTCAAATCAAAGGTACATCAAATGTTAAGTATATGGTCACAACTTTCCATTATAAGTGTGACCCACGACTCGTAAGACATCATAAAAATAATGGTAGCATTGTCATGCCATATACTATTGATAGAAAGCATTGATTAATTAAAACTTTTTTTAATTTGTATCCTTATTAACTTAATATTTGAAAAACACTTAAACATTCTAGACGGAGGGTTTTTGCTTGCAAAGATCTCGTCATTTTATCTTCTTATTTAGGTTTTCTATATCATAAACATCATCTCATACATCAATAGGATGTGGAAAACATAAATAAGTAAATGCACTTAGCATGATCCTAGGGTGGGGATGACCATGAGCCTAACCAAATGGTGTACTTAAAGCCATAGGTGCACCACCTAGTTGTTTTCAAGTGGGTTGATTAAATCTAGCTATTACTGAAGGAACAATCGGCATTAGGATGCACAATAATTCAAAATTAAAACACCAAATCCAATGCCAATCGGTCATCCCATGGTCATACCATGCAGTATATTCAGAATTAGAAGAAGATACTTACCTTCAAAAGCAAGATCCAAGGAAGAAAACCAAGTCTCCAAGTGTCAGCAGATTCGCGACTAGATCTAGCGCAGCAAATTCAGATCCGAATTTGACCAACCAAAACTCTCAATCAATTCGAAAAAAAATCTGGGAGATACCTAATACCTTAGGATATCTTCAGTAGAAAATTTGGATCAAAAATCTCATCACAGCTTCCAGAAAAAATTCGTAAAGTCAGACGATCTACAGGAAATTGTGAAATAGCGATCTCACGCAAAATCGACTCCAACGTTGATCCACACACCAAAGATGAGATCCTAAATATCTAGATCCTAAGTTGGATTAGATCTGAAGATGGAGATGGAGTATGATTGGTTTCTGGAGAGTTTTGGTAGGGAAGAAAATGAAGAATTCAACACATGAATATCTTGCCTAGAAAGGTTTTTTTGGAGGGAAAGCATTTAGAATTTGATTTTCTAATGCTGAAAATTACACTAAAATTCGTCCAACTCTATATCTATATATAGAGTGTGTGAGGTCTGATGCCAAGGTGGCATCACACCTCCCATGAGGATGTAGGGACCGAAAATTAGTTGTGTGCAAGTTGGCAATTTGAATTTCATCTTGCCAACTTACCAACTTGGAATCTTATTTCAAATTAATTCAAATCCAATTTGAATTTTCCCTCTTAAAATCCTTGTTCTTCCATTAATTAAATTAATCTAATTAATTTATTTAATTAACCTTGACTTAACAATTAAGTCAAGTAAACTTAACTCTTTAAGTTTACTTTAGTCAACTTAACCCCTTAAGTTAACTTTGATCAATTGATGATCAATGTGGCACCAAATAATTAACTCCTTCATTATTTGCCTAATTTAACTCCTTAAATTAATTGATTAATTTAACACTTAAATTAATCAAGCTAAAATTGATCTTCAAAAGTCCCCCAAAAATCAGCCATGGAAAAAGGTTATCTTTCTAACACTTAGAAAAATTTCTCCATCAATTAGGAATGTCTTTTGGCTTTTGTGTGTGACCCATTGGGTTCTACCATTCATTGGACATAGGCTCACAACCCGTTGTGAATTTTGAATATTTAATATTTATTCTAGTTTAAAATTCCTTTTAAACTAATCGACTCGATTCAATCGATCCCATCAATTGAAGAATACCTAATCTCCACGGTCGATGTCCAACCTCAAGCCCATGGAGCCCAATTAATTGGTCGAAATGAATGTCTATATGAGAACCGTTTAAAGCTCTACGCATTCCATGCAAATACGGTCCTTCCGTCTCCTATCTCCCGAAAGAGGCCTAGGGCAAGATATTTGTCGGATCCCTAATAGCCTCGATTCTATGCTTCTATTCTAAATGTCCGATTCCTTTGTATGACCTCAACTTTGGAAAACTCCTTTCCCAAATTTTCATACCACCTTGCGCAAGGATTTCTTGAAATCGATCATTATAGAATGCATAGGAGATGTACTCACCCTTCACAAAAGCGAGGAGTCGGATTCTCTCTTAGATCTCACAAACCACCATGCCAAGTAGCTCATACCTAATCTCACCTCAAACGGCCTGCTAAGTGACCAAGGATGAGTCAAAGCATGAGGACCGGACACAAGGTTACCATGGATCCTCAGGTCAGATGACTAATAATATGCACTAGCGTAAACAGGAGACCTAACCACTACCGACTTGCCACTACGGCTACCTAGTGGAGTCTCCGGTGGGTCTTTAGTGCCTTGTTCTCTAACAAGCACCCACTAACATGTACCCATATCACATACGGTTGCTCATGGAACGGAGCAATATCCAACCCCTTGGATTTATGCATCATTAGTGCAAGTCTATCCGGATCTTAGATGTCCTGTCTCTAAAGATCCTATGACTTGGAATGTTTTAAGATCACGACCGTGTAAGACTTATTCAATGATCACCACCTAGTGCATGACCAAGTCCCGTAGTCTTAAGTGATCTAAGGACTTCATCCAAATGCCAGTGAAGTAATATGGTGCATGAGATGAATGTGACCATATACAAGATATCATTCAATCAAGATTGTTTTTACAAAAAAATAGCTTTACAAGGCCAAATCTATTGGCTTGCCGGGTACTATTTCCAACAATTACATGAGTGTATCCCACACATTCATGAGTCTTCAAAAGGCTCCATGCCTTCAAGGTCTTATTTGCTCCATGTAACATTTACATGAGAAAGAAATCCTTACTCCTAGTGATTCTACTCTCATAATATTTACAAGGTAGAAATTAAGAGGTAGGCAAACCTCAATTTAAAACAACCCTTTTCAACAACTTGAAGCAAATAAAATCAATTTTAAAGGCTCATGATCATCCACATTCATTCATCATTCATTCAACAATTAAATGAACAGTAAATAAATCAGGAATTAACAATTAATTCCAACAATTAAATGCTTATTTGATAAACAAATAATTGGTCATGCATAACATTTATGCAATAAAGTAGGAAATTAACTTTAACAAGTTTTTAAAAGCAATCAATAATGTCAAACATAATTTTGAGAGCTTGCACAACACTTGTACATCTAATATGTGCGAATCAAAGCACTTTTGAATACAAAAAGGAGCAAAAATTAATAAGATTCTTGCCTAAACCATGAACTAGCCACTGCCCACCCAGGTTGGGAGCACAACCGCGTGGCAGGCACGCATGAAGTGCGCTCGCTGGCGGCCAGCACCAGGCCGAGACAGGGCAGCCTACCCTATTTGTGGTCTTGGCTAAAACAAGTCCATTTAGCTTAACTTTATGTGCACCAACAAATTTAGAATATCTTCTAAACATGGTTTCACACATTATAGATGGAATTTTAGAATTAAAACACCTTTTAAAACTAAAAATTCAAGCCTCCAAAGATGCTTTTAGAAACAAGATTAAGTGAGAATCAAATTTTCCAAAAATTTCCAACATAACTCTAATCAAGTTGGATCCAAAAATGACCAAAACACCTTAAGGCCAATCAACTAATACTATATCAACATATAACATCAATTAATGCCAAATTAACATTCAACGTTAATAGCTATGAATTAAAACATATTAATCATATGAATCAACACTTAAAACACATATTAGCATGCTTTCAATTCATCAATCAAGGAGCCGCATACACTATCATTCAAACACTCCAATCCATCATATGAATTGAGAATTTGGGGATTTAGATCAATCCATCACACGAATCAATCAATCAAAAATATAAATCTAAGCATGAATCAGGCTTCGATACCACTTGAAAGCAAGTAAGGCACCAAGATCAAATAATAAAACTTCAAAAGTTTAATTAAACTAGTGCTTACAAGCAACCAAGGATCTAAACATGCTTTAGGATTTATATTTAGTTTGAGAGTTACCTTAAGAGCTTAAATCCAAAGATAGATTGAAGAACTCTATCTTCAATTAGAATCTACCAAGCAGCGGCGTAGTTAGAAGCAAGCAGATTTTGACCAATTTAAAACTCTCTAAAAATATTGAAAAAAATTCTAGAAGATTCTCAACACCTTGAGGAAGCTACTGGAATAAATTTCAAATCAAAACTTTTCTTGGATCTCCTGGAATAAAAGCAACAAGTTATTGGTCTTGTAGGAAGATCTCTAAAGGTATAGCAAACTACTTGTTTGCCTCTACCGAAATGATCCAAATACCAATCCAAATCCTACTACTCATCACTTGTAGCCAGAGAAAGAGAGGAAAATTGATAGGGAGATGGCCAAGTTTAGGGTACGAAGAAGAAGAGAAAAGCGATCTTCAATACATGAATGAACACCTTGAAAATTGGAGGAAAAGTGATAATCTAATTCTCCACTTGCTTGACAATATGAATGCCGCCCCCTCACTCTATATATAGATATAGAGTGAGGATGGTGTGATGCACACCTTCCTCAAGGAGGGGGACCGCCCACTTGCATCTCATGCAAGCTTAGCTGGTAAATTCAAATCTAATTTGAATTTGTGTACATGTGAAATCTAACTTCAAATTAATGAAATGCCATGTTAAAATGATCATATCATTAGAAATCCCCCTCCAAAATATATTATCTTCACTAATTAAATTAAACAATTTAATTTTAATGATTAACTTTTGATTTAATACTTAAGTAAACAAGCTTAACTCTTTAAGCTTAAAAAAGTCAACTAAACTCTTTAAGCAAACTTGACCAATTAATGGTCACATGCCACCAAATAATTAAATTTTTAATTATTGATCTAATTTAACTCTTAAATTAGTTGATCAATTTAACACTTAAATTAATCAAGCCAAAATTGACCTTGATTTCCATTATCCATAAAAACTAGTCTCCATGGAGTTAACTATCTAACACTTAGAAAGTTCTTCCATTATTTAGGAAATGTAATTAGCTTTTTTCTATAACCCGATAGGCTCTACTGTTCATTGGACATGAGCTCACAACTCTTTGTGACTTTAGAATATCATATATTTATTTTAGTTTAAACTCCTTTAAACTAAATCGACTCAATTCAATTAATCTTCATTAATTGAATAGTACCCAATCTCTATGGTCAATGTCTAACCTCAAGCCCATGGAGCCCAACTAATTGGTTGAAATGAATACTTTTGGAGAACCAATACAACTCTATGCTTACCATATAAATACGGTCCTTCTATCTCCTATCTCCTAAAAGATACGGCAAGATATTTGTTGGCTTCCTAACAATCTTAATACTGTATCTCTATTCTCAATGTTCGATTCTACTATATGACCTAATCTTTGGAAAACTCCTTTCTCAAATTGTCACACCACCTTGCGCAAGGATTTCTTAGAATTGATCGTCATAGAATACATAGGGGATGCACTCGCCCTTCACAAAAGAAAGGAGTTGGATTCCATCTTGGGTCTCACAAACCTCCATGTCTAGTAGCTTATGCCAATGCTCAACTTGAGAGGCCCACTAAGTGACCAAGAAAGAGTCAAAGCATAAAGACCAAACACAAAGTTGCCGTGTATCCTCAGGTTAAAGGACTAATAATATGCACTAGCATAAGCTGGAGAACTTGCTACTACCTACTTGCCACTTCGGCTATCTAGTAGATTCTCATGGTGGGTCTTCAGTGCCTTGTTATTAACAAGAACTCACTAACATGCATCCATATCTCATATGAGATTGCTATGGAACAGAGCAACATCCAACCTTTGGATTTATACTTCGTTAGTGCAAGTCTATCCAGATCTTATTTGCCCTTGTCTTGTAAGATTCTATAACTTGGAAGATTTAAGATCACAACTGTGTATGGCTTATTACATGATTACCATCTAATGCTAATCAAGTCCCATTGTCTAGAGTGATCTAAGGGCTTCATCCAAATATGAGTAAAGTAATAAAGAACATAAGATGAAGATGGCCATATATGATTATCATTCAATTAAGATTGTTTTACAAAAAAATAGCTTTTACAAGACCAATCTTATTCGTTTGCCAGGCACTATTTCAATAATCTCAACCACGTATGACCCGCTACTTACTTGGTGAAACGTTAAAGCATAAGGACCTAAGCACAAGGTTAGTAAGGATCCTCAAGTCCAAGGAATAATTATATGCACTATCTAAAGTTTGATAACTTGCCACTACCGACATGCCATATGGTTATCTAGTGGACTCTCTAGGCGGGTCTTAAGTGAACTTGTCCTCTAACAAGAACCTATTAACATGCATCCATATCTCACATAGATTGAAGTGAAGAGATATGTAAGGATCTATAAATTAAAACCAAAATAAGGCAAATTAACTTCCTATCTCCAAACCCAGGATCATTTATCATGTCATAGATTAGGATTTAAAGACAAGAATGAGGAAATGAATCCCACCTTGGATCTCATACATCTCTATACTTAGGTAGCTTATGCCCAATCTAAGCTTCAAATGACCTACTGGTTGGTCAGGACCAAGTCAAAGCATAAGGACCTAAATACAAGGTTTCTATGGATCCTCAAGTCTAAAGAGCAATTATATGCACTATTTTAAGCTTTGATAACTCATCACTACTGACATGCCACTATTGCTATCTAGTGGATTATCAAATCGAGCTTTCAGTGAACTTGATCTCTAACAAGCACCCACTAACATGCATCCATGTCTAACATAGATTACCCATAAAATGAGGCAATATCCAACTCCTTGGAATATGCATCGTTAGTGCAAGTCTATTCGAATCTTAGATGCCCTTTCTCATAAGATTCTACTAATTGGAATATTTAAAATCATGACCATGGAGACTTGTTTCATGATCACCATCAAGTGTGTGACCAAGTCCTATAGTCTTGTATGATTTAAGGGCTTCAACTAAATGCTAGTGAAGAATAAAATGCATAAGATAAAGATGTCCACTTTATTAAAATATCATTCAATTGAGATTATCATACGAGTGAAATAGTATATACATGCCAATCTTAATTGGCTGTGGGGCGCTATTCTAATGTAGATTACCCATGAAACGAAGCAATATCCAACCCCGTGGAATACGCATCATTAGTGTAAGACTATTCGAATCTTAGATTCCCCATCTTATAAGATTCTATGACTTGAAGTACTTTTGAATCATGACTGTAGAGACTTGTTTCATGATAATCATCATATGCATGAGCAAGTCCCGTAGTCTAGTATGATTTAACGGCTTCAACCGAATTCAAGTGAAGTATAAAAAGCACAAGATGAATATGGCTATTTAGTAGAATGTCATTCTATCAAGATTGTAGCATAAAAGGAATAGTTTTACACGTCAATTTAATTGGCTTGCGGGACACTATTCCAAAAATCTCCCACTTGACCTAAAGCCAATTCCCCATAGTCTTAAGGCCTATTTTCTCAAGATGTCCTTCAAAGACCTTTCACATTTGGCATTTAGTTAGTGGATCTGCTATATTCTTTTCTGAGGCTACCCTCTCCACTTGGATATCGTCTCTATCAATGATCTCACGAATTAAATGATAATGCCTTAAAATGTGCTTGGATCATTTATAAGATCTTAGTTCTTTTACTTGTGCAATAGCTATGTTGTTGTCACAGAAGACAACAACTAGCTCTACAATGCTAGGAACTACATCTAACTTTTGAATAAAGTTTTTCATCCACACAACTTCTTTTGTAGCTTTCGAATCCACAACATATTCTGCCTCAATGGTAGAATCGGCCGTGGTATCTTATTTGGAACTCTTCCAACTCAGCATACCACCATTGAGGCAAAATATAAATCTTGATATGGATTTAAGGTCATCTTCATCGAATTGGAAAGTAGAATCCGAAAACTCTTCAAGTTTCATTTTTCTATTGCCATAAACCAAGAACAAATCCTTAGTTCTTCTCAAATACTTTAAGATTGCTTCTATAGCCTTTCAATGAGTCTCACCAAGGTTAGATTAAAAGTAGCTCGTAACACTTAGAGCGTGTGCTACATCTAGTCTAGTATATTGAACGACGTACATTATGCTATCTATAGCAGATGCATAAGGTATGTTAGACATTCTTTCTCTCTCGTCTTTAGTCTTAGGGACTATAGACTTGGAGAGATAAAGACCATGTCCCATTGAGAAGAATCCTCTCTTGGATTCTTCCGTACTAAACCTCTTTAGTATCTTATCAATGTCTGTGATTTGGGATAACCCCAATATCCTCTTTGATGCATAGATCTGTATTCCTAATATATAAGTTGCTTCTTCCAAATCTTTCATGGAAAATTGCGAAGATAACCATATTTTAGTACACTCTAACCCTTCTTTCTCATTTCCAATAAGAAGAATGTCATCGACATAAAGCACAATAAGTTGTATGAAACTTCCACAAGGCTTTTTACACACATAAGGCTGATACACATTTTTGACAAAGACAAATTATTTGACTATCTTATCAAAATGTATGTTTCAATTTCTGGATGCTTGCTTTAGTTTATAGATGGACCCTAGAGTTTGCAAGCCTTTTGCTCACTTCCTTTAGATATAAAACCTTTGGTTGCTCCAAATAGATTTCTTCTTTAATATTTGAGGAAAGCAGTCTTTACATCCATTTCCTATATTTCATATTCGTAGTAAGCAGCTATCGCAAGCATAATCCTAATGGACTTAGGCATAGCGACCGGTGAAAAGGTTTCCTCTAAATCAATGCCAAGTCTTTGAGTATAACGTTTTGCCACTAGTTTAGCCTTAAAGGATGTCACCTATCAATCAACACCTAGCTTTTACTTGTAGATCCACTTGCAACCAATGGGTATTATACCCTCCGATGGATCTATCAAAGTTCATGCTTTGTTGGAGTACATGGAGTCCATTTCGAATTTCATGGCCTCAAGCTAATATCTCGAACCTATGTTCAACATAGCTTTCTAATAGATCTTTAGATCATTATTCGTTTGACCTATCTCTTGAAGAAATTCAAAACTTTCGAGTTACTTCTTGATTTCGTCCAACCTTCTAAGAGCTTGTGTGCTAGGCTCGTGATGGTCTATTGTTTCTACCACTTGTAGGATAACATGATCATCTTGAAATTCATCAAATTTAATAATAACCCCTTTTATATCCAATAGAAACTCATTTTCCAAAAATGTGGCGTTCCTTGAAACAAACACCATTTGTTTAGAGAGATCATGGATATAATAACCCAAAGACTCTTTTGGGTATCCCACAAACTTGCACAAAGTGGATCTCATATCCAACTTGTCTCCCACTAGTTACTTAGCGTATGCGGGAGATCCCCAAACTCTAAAATAGGATTAAGAGGTTGGTTGCCATACCACATCTCTGCGGTGTCTTAGGCACCGACTTTGAGGGTACTACATTTAGTAACCTTGCTACCATCTCAAGGGTGTATCCCCAAAAGGATATAGGCACATTAGTGAAGCTCATCATGGAACGTACCATGTCCAACAAAGTATGGTTTCTCCTCTCAGCTACTCCATTATATTGGGGTGTGCTAGGTGGAGTCCATTATAAGGAATTTCATTCTCTTTTAGATAAACCAAGAAATTGGTACTTAAGTATTCCCCTTCTCGATCCGATCGAAGAGCTTCAATACTAAGTCCTTGTTACTTTTCTACTTCATTCCTATACTCTTTGAACCTTTCAAAAGCTTTAGACTTGTACTTCATCAGATACATATGTCCGACCCGAGCATAATCATTGGTAAAGGTAATGAAGTAAGAATGGCCTTCTATTGCACTAACTCTTAGTAGTCCACAAACATTCGTATGGATCAAATCCAAAGGACTTATGGTTATCTCCATTTGACCTACAACAAGAGCCTTGGTCATTTTTCCTTTTAAACAAGATTCACAAGTAAAAAGATCCTATATACCACTAATATTTAATACTTTGAGGGCTTCTATCTTGTTCATCCTATTTTTGAAAATATGTCCAAGTCTTACATGCCACAAAATGGCACTTTCTTGGTCTTCTAATTTCCTTTTATTACTTTGTTGAATGTGTATAAGTGATGGTTGAAAATCCAAAAATGTACAATCCATTACTAAGTGTACCCATTGCAACTAAAGAACCATTCTTTATTGCTTTTAATTTTTGATTTGATATTGAAAAATCATATCCTTCACTATTCAAAATGAGAATTGAAATAATATAATTTAAAAAGATTCAGTATATAGTAACACGGATCCCATACAATCTAGGAGTTCCTTAAGTTTAACTTCATGGCGCCTTCAACTTTGGCTGCAATTCTTGCTCCATTGCTAAAGCATAGGATCAAATCATCATCACTTAGACTCCTTATTCTTTCTATTCCCTGTAGCAAATTAAAAAAGTGAGAACCACATGCAATATCAAATACCCATGAGGAAAAATTGGTCGTTAAATGCACTTCAATAAAGTACATATGCTTCCCATGGGTTGCAAGATATTCCTTTCAATTTCGCTTCCAATAGCCCATCTCACCATGGTAGAAATAAGTGGCATCATTTTTATCCTCATTTTTCTTCTTAACTCCTCTAGAGGGTTTTAATGGTTGTTTCCCTTTCAAAGAAAAACTCTTTTTCTTATTACCTCCATTCTTCTTGCCCTTAGGGCCTTTAGACTTGGAGAAGGATGCAAGCATAAATGATTTGTCCCTTTTTATTGTCAACTTAGTGTTCACCAACATATTAATCAATTCATTAATCGTTACTTCTTGTTTGGACATGTTGAAGTTCATAACAAATTGGTTAAATGAATTTAGTAATGATTGGATGATCAAATTCACATAAAGGTCATTGTCCATGACCATGTCCAATTGAGCAAGCTTCTCAATAGGACCAATCATCTTGAGGCCATGGTCATGGACACTAGCCCCTTGAACTATTCTAGTCCTAAAGAACTCCCTAGACAACGAGTGATGCTTATGTCTATATTATGCCCATACAACTCTTGTAGGTGCATATGAATTTCAGAAGCGGTCTTCATATTTTCCTAAGATTTTTGAAGCTCATCTAACATAGACGCCATTATGAGGCAATGTGTTTAAAGATCATCTTATACCTATTTGGCGAACGTTTCACATGCCTCATCATCGGCATCATCACCAATAATGTCCGGCAGACTTTGAATAAAGACATAAGTTCTCTTTTTAAATTCAAGAATAATTTTGAGGTTTCTTAGCCAATCGCAGAAATTAGGCCTAGTGAGTTTATGGTTTCCCAAATAACGCTTAGTGGATTTCCAGCCATTTATTGAGATTTCACAAATCTACAAAGGCAAAAAAGAGAATATAAGCATGTGATTGAATTTGATATTAGAAAACATATTTATGGACTTTCAAGCATATTTTTCACCTACTATTTTATCAAATTCCTCACCCCCTTTAAGGAATTCGGAAAAATCATATTTCTTAGTGAGAATCAAAGTCCAAAAGACATCATTTGTGGACCCATGACTCGTGAGAGATCCACAAACAATCCTAAGGTAAGAAACTTTTGCTAATTGCACCTCTATGCAAACCCTGATGTGTTTCGCCTCACTTTTCATGTAGACCCACAACTCATGCGACATCTACACAACTAGGTGTTAAGTTGTACCTACCAATCAATCTTTAATTATAAACTCCACAATGACATTCCACAAATTGTGAGATAATGTAAAAGTGAGTTTTAAATTAAAGTGCATCATATGCCGAGAAGTGAGCATAGATTTCTTCTAACAAAGTGTCCCACAACTCATGGGCCAACACTAAATTAGGGTAGCATCTCATGTCACCTCCTATTGGTAGAAGGCTTAGATTAATTAAAACTTCTTTAATTTAATCCAATTTGACTTAATATTTTGGAAAAGTTAGAATTCTCTAAGTTGAAGGTTTTTCTTGCTTTGAAAGATCTTAGCAATTTTATTGTCTCTTATGTAAGTTCTCTATATCCTAACCATGCATTTCATACATCAATAGGATGAAGAATAACATAAGTAAATGCGCCTGGCATGCTCCTAAGGTGGGATGACCATGAACCTTAACCAAGTAGCACACTTAGAGCCATAAGTATCCAAGTAGTACACTTAGAGCCATAGGTGTACTACTTAGTTGATTTTGAGTGGGTTGAGTAAATACTGTCTATTACATACATGTACCATATACATTCATGGGTCTTCAAGCCTCCTTGATCCTTTTGGTCTTCTTTGTCTCCTTGCAATATTTACAAAAGAAAATAAATCCTCACCCCTAGAGTTCTACTCTCCTAACATTTAAAAGGTAGAAAATCAAAAGACATGCAAGCCCCTATTTAATATAACCCTTTTTAAACAACTTTGAAACAAATAAAACCAAATTAAAGCTCATGTTCATTCCCATCCATTCACCATCCATTCAATAATTAAATGAACAATAAATAAATATTGACATTCAATTCAACCAATTAAATGCTTATCTCATAAATAATTAATTAATAGGCAAAAATAAGCATAACTATTCATGAATGTCATTTTTGCACCTAATTGAAGATCAACTTGAACTTGATTTTAAATGCAAGCAAAAATGCCCAACATTGTATTGGAACACTTGCACAACTTTTGTGCATTTAAATATGTATGAAAGACAAGTTAGAAGCACAAAATATGACAAATCGGTGCCAAAATAGCCATAAGGTAGCCTTGGGATGATTGTTGTTCAGATCCGCCCATCCAAGCACATGCAAGGCGCATTCGTTGCCTGTTGGGTTGGGCAGTAGCTTGTGCCTAGCTGCCTAACAACTATGTTTTGGTCCCTCAATTGTGATTTTTGTACTCCAAACTCTTATGGAAACTTCCATAACTCATTTTCACATAATTTAGACAAATTTTCAGATATAAAACACCTTTCAATAATAGAAATTCAAGAGCGCAAACATGATTCAAAATCAAATCTAAGTGAGAATCAATATTCTTTAAAAACCTCCAATTAATTACAATCCAATTGGATCCAAAAAATAGCCAAAACAGATATAAGCTATTATTAACATGCTATATCAACATATAACATCATCCAATGCTAAATCAACATTTAACATCATAATACTTGAATCAAAATCATGCCAACATATCAAATAATATTTAAACACATATTGTCATATTCCAATTCCACACACATAGAGCCACATACAAAATCATCCAAACACTCAAACTCATCAATTGAATCAAGTGTAAGAATATTTAGAATCAATGCATCACCTGCATCAATTCACTAAAATCAAAATTTGGGCATGAAAATGGCTCCAATACTACTTGAAAGATGGAGATGGATTGGGTTCTAAATTACAAAACCAAAATAGGTAAAATAAAAAGCAATCATCTCATCCCAAGGATCATGATCATTCTCTAAATAAGGATTTGAAGGCAGAAAATTTACCTTTGCAATTAGAAACAAAGGATTTGAATAGATCACTCCAAAGATTCCTCTCTTAGAAGATCAACTAGCTCCAATTGTTGGATCTAAAAGTTCCACTTCCAATGCTCCAAAAAAAAAAAAATCACAGATCATTCTCACCACCAACATAACAAGTTGCTAGCCAAATTTCACTAAAATTAGAAACTCCATGGTTGCCCAATGATGCTTCCAAAAACTAATGCAATAAATGATTCACCAAGGAATTCTAAGTCCTCCAAGAGTAGGACCTCTAGTGAACAAGTCCACACACCTTAGGCATGCTCTAATTCAACCTTACTTGTGCTAGAACAAGATAATAAGAAAGTGAGAAGTGGCAGTTTTGGAGGAGAGAGGGATGAAAGAATTTTGTGTGAATATTCAACACATGAATTATATCACACTTTTGGAGGAAAAAATGTGAGGAATGCCAACCACTCCAAGTGACCAGCCACATGGCCTTTTATAGAGGGGATGGATGCTCTCATATGCTTCCATCACACCCTCTATGCATGTTGGCCAACTTTCCAACTTGCACATGCATTTGTATTTAATTAGCATTTGCATTTCATCTCATGAAATCAAATGGTAATTAACTTAAATTCAAATAGACTCTTCCATTTGATTTCCCCCAAAATTCCAAAGTTCAATTTAATTAAATTAACTCTTTAGTTTAATTAGTTTAACTTCTTAAGTTAATTAACTTAACTCTTTAAGCCAATTAGTGTTAACTTAACTCCTTAAGTTAACTTGACTAATTAGTTGTCATATGACTTCATCTTATGTTCTTTATTACTTCACTCACATTTGGATAAAGCCCTTAGATCAATCTAGACTATGGGACTTGATACACATTAGACGATAATCATGGAATAAGTCTTACACGATCGTGATCTTAAATCTTTCAAGTCATAGGATCTTATGAGATGGGATATTTAAGATCTGGATAGACTTGTACAAATGATGCATAAATCCAATAGTTAAATGTTGCTCCGTTCCATGAGCAATCCCATATAAGATATGGATGCATGTTAATGGGGTGCTTGTTAGCGAACAAGGCACTGAAGACCCACCGTGATAATCCACTAGATAGCCGGAATGGCAAGTTAGTAGTAGCAAATTCTCCAACTTACGCTAGTGTATATTATTAGTCCTCTGACCTGAGGATCCATCGTAACTTTGTGTTTGGTCCTTATGTTTTGACTTTTCTTTGGTCACTTAGCGGGCCTCTCAGGTTGAGGTTGGGCATAAGCTACTAAACATGGAGATTTGTGAGATCCAAGATAGAATCCGAATCCTCACTTTTGTGAAAGGCGAGTACATCTCCTATGTGATCTATATGATTGATTCCAAAAAATCCTTGCACAAGGTGGTGTGACAATTTGGAAAGAACTTTTTCAAAGATAAGGTCATGCAATGGAATTGAACATTGAGAATAGAGATATGGTATTGAGGCTCTTAAGGAGCCGACAAATATCTTGCCCTAGGCTTCCTTTGGGAGATAGGAGACGAAAGGATCGTATTTGCATGGTAAGCATAAAGCTATAATGGTTCTTTAAAAGCATTCATTTCAAATAATTAGTTGGGCTCTAGGGGCTTAAGGTTGGACATCACCATGGAATTGGGGACTCTTCAATTCATTGAGATTAATTGAATTAAGTCGATTTAGTTTTAAAGAGTTTTAAACTAAAAGGAATATACGATATTCTAAAGTCACAAGGAGTAGTGAGCCTATGTCCAATGAATGGTAGAACCTATCGGGTCACACACAAAGCCTATTACATTTCCTAAGTAATGGAGGAACTTTTTAAATGTTAGAAATTTCTCTCCACGAAGATTGATTTTTGGGGATAACCAAAAATTGATGTTTAACTTAGCTTGATCAATTTAAGCGTTGAATTGATCAAGTAATTTAAGAGTTAAATTAGACAAGTAATTAAAGAGTTATTATTTGGTGCCATGTGACCATCAATTGGTTAATTTTGCTTAAAGAGTTAATTTAACTAAATTAAGCTTAAAGAGTTAAGCTTGTTGACTTAAGTGTTAAGTCAAAGGTTAATTAATTAAATTAAAATTTTAATTTAATTAATGAGAAGAATACATTTTGGAGGGAAAATTCAAATGATATGATCATTTTAAATGTGGCATTTAATTAACTTGAAATTATATTTCAAATGTAATTGAAATGCACATAAATTCAAATTAGATTTGAATTTGCCAACTAAGCTTGCATGAGATTCAAGTTGGCAGTAGCCCCCTCTTAAGAAAGGTGTGATGGGGGCAGCACACACACTTTCAAGCAAATGAAGAATTGGATTCTCATTTTTCCCTCCATTTTCAAGGCGTTCATTCATGTGTTGAAGATCACATTTATGTTATTCTCCCTACCCTAAAACCGGCCATCTCCCTATCAACTCTCCTCTTTTTCTCTAGCTACAAGTGAGGAGTAGTAAGATTTGGATTGGTGTGTGGATCATTTCGATAGAGGCAAAACAAGTGGTTTGCTACACCTTTAGAGATTCACTATAAGACCAATCTATTGTTGATTTTATTCCAGGAGATCTAGGAGGAGTTTCAAGATGAAATTTATTCCAATAGCTTTCTCAAGGTGTTGAGAAACTTATGGAATTTTTTCAGAAATTTTGGAGAGTTTTGAATTTGTCAAAAATTGCTTGCTTCCAACTGCACTATTGTCTAGCAGATTCTGTTTGAAGAAAGAGTTCTTCAATCTACCTTTGCATTTAAGCTCTTAAGATAACTCTCCAACTAAATCTGAATCCTAAAGATGTTTAGATCTTTGGTTTCTTGTAAGCACTAGTTTAATTAAGCTTTTGAAGTTTTATTATTGGATCCTAGTGCCTTACTTGCTTTTAAGTGGTATTGGAGCCTAATTCACGATTGGATTTGGATTTTTGATTGATTGGTTCATATGATGGATTGATCAAAATCACAAAATTCTCGATTCATATGATGGATTGAAGTGTTTGGATAATGTTGTGTGTGGCTCCTTGATTGATGAATTGACAGCATGCTAATATATATTTTAACTATTGATTCATATGATTAGTATGTTTTAATTTATAACTATTAATATGGAATGTTGATTTGGCATTAATTGATGTTATATATTGATAGAGCATGTGTTGATTGGCCTTAGGAGTTTTGGTCATTTTTGGATCCAATTTGATTCGAATTTTGTCTGAGAGTTTTGAAGAATATGATTCTTACTTAAACTAGTTTTTTGAAAGCATCTTTGGGGACTTTAAATTTCAGTTTTGAAAGGTGTTCTAATCTTGAAATTTGATCTGTGTTGTGTATAATAATATTTAGAAGTAGTTCTAAGTCTTTTGGTGCACAAAAAGTTGAGCGAAATCGGCATAAGTCGGACGAGACTGTGAAATAGAGCAAGCTGCCCTACCTTGGCCGGGCGCTGAAAGGCAACGGGCACGCCAAGCGTGTGCTTGCCGTGCGGCTATGTGCCCAACCTCGGTGGGCAATGGCCGATTTTGGTCTTGGCTATTTTGGCCTGGGATTTTGGCTTCTTTTTGTGATTAAAAGTGTTCTGTTACACACTAAATAGCTACACAAGAGTTGTGTATGTCCTCAAAATTATGTTTGACATTTTTGAATGCTTTTAAAAATTGGTAAAAGTAAATCTTCAATTTTTGGAATAAAAGTTATGCTTGATCTATTACATGTTTATAAGATAAACATTTAATTGTTAGAATTAATTGGTAATTGTAGATTTGTTTATTACTCATTTAATTGTTGAATGAATGATGATCATGAGCATTTAATATTAATTTTATTTTTTTTAAGTTGTTGAAAAGGTTTGTATTTGAGGCTTACATAATTCTTAATTTCTACCTTATAAATGTTATGAGAGTAGAATTACTAGGAATGAGGATTTCTTTCTCATGTAAATGTTACATGGAGCAAATGAGGCCCTTGGAGGTATGAAGACTCTTGAAGACCCATGAATGTATGGGATACACTCATGTAATAGCTAGATTTAATCAACCCTCTTAAAATCAACTAGGTAGTGCACTTGTGGCTCTAAGTGCACCACTTGGTTAGGCTCACGGTCATCCCACCCTAAAAGCATGCATGGTGCATTTACTGATTTATGCTTTCCATATCCTATTGATGTATGAGATACATAGTTAGGATATAGAAAACCTAAATAAGAAGATAAAATGATGAGATCTTTACAAGCAAAAATCCTCCACTTAGAATGTCTAAGTATTTTTCAAATATTAAGTCAAAATGGATACAAATTAAAAGAGTTTTAATTAATCCATGCCTTCTACCAGTAATATGTGGCATGCCGATGCTACCGCCTTTGTGTGATATATATCCGGTCACAGGGATCACACTTAGGTGGAAAGTTGTGACAATATACTTAGCATGAGGTGCACCTTTGATTTCAGAATGCCCTCACATTATACACTCGGTCACGTGGGATGTTGTGGTGCCCGTCTTGAATCAAAGCTTGATTGGTAGGTTCGACTTAACACCAAGTAATGTAGAGGCCATCCTTACAGGGGATCTATATGAAAAAGTGGGGCAAAATATATCTATAGTTGCATGAGATGCAATTAGCAAAAGCTGCTTACCTTTATATTGCTTGTGGATATACACCCGGTCATGGGGGTCCACTTGCAAGTCTTTATGGTCTTAATTCTCACTAGGAAATATGATTTCTCGAATTCTTCTTGAAGGTGAAGGATTTGATAAAATAGTGGGAGGAAAACATGGTTGAAAGATCATAAATATGTTTTTAATATCAAATTCAACTACATGTTTATACTCTTTTTTCGCCTATTGTAGATTTTTGAAGTCTTCAAACAAAATGGCTAAAAATCTACTCGCAAGCATTTTGGAAACCAATAAACTCATTGGGCCTAACTTCCAAGGTTAGTTGAGAAACCTTAAAATAATTCTTAACTCTGAAAAGAGGATATACGTCTTTGATTAAAGTCTCATGGACACAATTGGTGATAACGCCACTGACAAGGTTCTTGAAAAGTTCACAAAATTTGTAGATGATGATCTACAAGTAAGATGTGTCATGTTAGCTTCCATATCTAACGAGCTCCAAAAGAATTACGAGCACATGAAATAGGCTCATGAGATTTATAAGTACCTACAAGAGTTGCATGGTGTGCAATCTAAACATGAAATGTTCGTTTTGTTGAAGGAGCTCTTTAGATCAAGGATAAGTGAGGGGCCAAGTGTTCATGACCATGGGCTTAAGATGATAGGACTTATCGAGAAGCTTGGACAACTTGATGTGGTCGTGGACAACGACCTCTACGTGGATTTGATCCTCCAGTCATTGCTACCATTGTTTGACCAATTTATTATGAACCTTAACATGTCCAAGCAAGAAGTTACGATTAATGAATTGGTGAACATGCTTGTGACCGCCGAGATGACTATGAGAAAGGAGAAACCTCTTATGCTTGCATCCTTCACCAAGTCGAAAGGCCCTAGGGGTCCTAGAAAGGGAGGTAAGAGAAAGAATAGTTCTTTCTCCAAAGGGAAGCAACTCGAGAAAAGTTCTGGGAGGGTTAAGAAGAAGGCTAAAATAGAAGCAACTTGTTTCCATTGTGGCGAAAAGCGACATTAGAAGAGAAATTGCAAAGCTTACATTGCAACCCTTGAAAAGGGTATGTACTTCATTAAAGTGCACTTGACGACTAATTCTTCCTCAAGGGTATTTGATACCGCATATGTTTTTCACCTTTGTAATTTGTTACAAGGGATGGAAAGAATAAATAGTCTTCGTGAAGGGGATATGATCCTCCACCTAGGAAACGGAGCAAGAGTTGCCACCACTTTCCAAGGTGTTATTGAGTTAGACTTGGGGAATGCTTGCATTGTACTTGATCTCGTTTATTATATACCCATCTTGTTAAGAACATTAATTCAATTCCCGTTCTTGATAATGGAGGATATGATTTTTCTGCATTGAATGGGATGTTGAAAGCATTAAAGAAAGGTTCTTTAATTACACAAGGTACATTAATTAACGGATTGTACATACTTGATTTTCAACCTTCACTTATGCACATTCAATCAAGTAAAAGAAAGTTAGATAACCAAAAAGATGCCATTTTATAGCATGCAAGACTTGGGCATATTTCTGAAAATAAGATGAACAAGTTAGAAGCTTTCAAAGCATTAAATATTAGTGGCATTGAGGATCTTCCTACTTGTGAATCTTGTTTGAAGGGAAAAATGACCAAGGCTCCTTTTGTAGGACAAACAAAGCGCTCTACAAGTCCTTTAGATTTGATCTATATGGATGTTTGTGGGAGTCTATGGGTTATTATTTCTACGATCCCTCAAAACAAAATGTGTTTGTTTCGAGGAACGCCTACTTTTTGGAAAAATACTTTTTATTAGATAGAAATGGCATTGTTTTTTAACTTGATGAAGTTCAATATGATCATGAAATCCCACAAGTGGTGGAAACAAGCGAGCAACAAGAGCCTGACACACTTCCTTTTAGAAGGTCGGACCGAATCAAGAAGCAACCCAAAAGGTTCGGATTTCTTTTTGAGACGGGACAATTCGATAATGATCTGAAGACCTATGAGGAAGCTATGTTGGACATAGACTCGAGACATTAGCTTGAAGCTATGAGATCCAAAATGGACTCCATGTACTCCAACAAAGATGGACTTTAGTAAATCCACTAAAGAGAATAGTTCCCATTGGTTGCAAGTGGGTCTACAAGCAAAAGCTAGGAGTAGATAGAGAAGTGGTGACTTTTAAGGCGCGACTAGTGACAGAAGGTTACACTCAAAGACCCGATATCAATTTTGGGGAAACCTTTTCACTGATCGCAATGCCTAAGTCCATTCAGATTCTACTTGCCATAGCCGTATATTATGACCATGAGATATGGCAAATGGATGTGAAAATCGCTTTTCTCAATGGAGACATTGAAGAAGAAATATATATGGAACAACCAAAAGGTTTTACATCTAAAAGGAGTAAGCAAAGGTTTGCAAACTTTAAAGATCCATTTATGGACTCAAACAAGTATCCCGAAGTTGGAACATACATTTTGACAAAACGGTCAATCGTTTGGCTTTGTCAAAAATATATATGAACCATGTGTATACTAAAGGACTAGTAGGAGTAGTGTACAATTTATTGTGCTTTACGTTGATGGCATCCTTCTCATTGAAAATGAGGTAAGAATGTTAGAATGTACTAAAGTGTGGTTATCTACTCAATTCTCTATGAAGGATTTGGGAAAAAATCCTACATTTTAGGAATACGTATCTCTAGAGATAGATCTAAGAGGATATCGGGGCTATCCCAAACCCCGTACATTAACAAAATACTAAAGATGTTTAGTATGGAAGAACTCAAGAAGGGATTCCTTCCCATGGAAAATGGCATTCGTCTATCCAAGTCTATGGCCTATAAGATAAAAAACGAGAGATAAAGAATGTCCTACATACCTTATACCTCTGCCATTGGAAGCATAATGTATGCAGTTCAATGTAAAAGACTGGATGTGGCACACTCGCTAAGTGTTATGAGTAGGTTCCAATCTAATCCCAGTAAGAGTTACTGGATAGTCATTAAAGCAATCCTCAAGTACTTGAGAAGGACTAAGGACTTGTTTTTGGTATACGGCAATGGAGAATTGAAACTCGAGGGGTTTTTGAATTCAAGTTTCCAATCCAATGTAGATGACCTAAATTCCACTTTTGGATTCATATTTTGTCTCAATGGAAGTGCGGTGAGTTGGAAGAGTTCCAAACAAGGCACCATGGCCTATTCTACCATAGAGGCAAAATATATTGCGGCATCAAAAGCTACAAAGAAAGGTGCTTGGATAAAAAACTTTATTTAAGAGTTGAATGTCGTGCCTAGTATTGCTGAGCCAGTAGTTGTCTTATGTGATAACAATGTGGTGGCAGCGCAAGCTAAAGAGCCAAGATCTCATCAGCGATCTAAGAACATTTTTAGGTGATATCATTTGATCTGAGAGATCATTGATAGAGGCAACATTCAAGTAGAGAGAGTTGCCTTGAAAGAGAATATAGTAGATCCACTGACTAAACCTCTAACGTAAAAGGTCTTTGAAGGATGTCTTGAGAAGATTGTTGGAATAGTGCTCGGCAAGCAAAAAAGATTGGCCTTGTAAAATTACTTCTTTATAAAGCAATTCTTGATTGAATGATATTCATTATATGGCCATCTTCATCTTACGCTCTTTATTACTTCACTCGTATTTGGATGAAGCCCTTAGATCACTCTATACTATGTGACTTGATTACGTATTAGATAGTAATCATGGAATAAGTCTTACACAATCATAATCTTAAATCTTCCAAGTCATAGGATCTTACAAGATAGGGCATTTAAGATCCGGATAGACTTGCACTAATGATGCATAAATCCAATGGTTGGATGTTGCACCGTTCCAAGAGCAATCCCATATGAGATATGGATGCATGTTAGTGGATACTTGTTAGAGAACAAGGCATGGAAGACCCACCTAGAGAATCCACAAGATAGCTGGAGTGGTAAGTCGGTACTCGGTAAATTCTTCAGCTTACACTAGTACACATTATTAGTCCTCTGACCTAAGGATCTATGGTAACCTTGTGTTTGGTACATATGCTTTAACTCTTCTTTGGTCACTTAGTAGGCCTCTCGAGTTGAGGTTGGGCATAAGCTACTAAACATAAAGGTATGTGAGATCCAAGATGGAATCTGACTCATCGCTTTTATAAAGGGCGAGTACATCTCCTATGTGTTCTATATGATCGATTCCAAGAAATCCTTACGCAAGGTGGTGTGACAATTTGGAAAAGAAGTTTTTTAAAGATGGGGTGGGTCATACAATAGAATTGAATATTGAGAATAGAGACATAGTATTAAGGTTATTAGGGAGCCGACAAATATCTCGCCTTAGGCTTGCTTCGGGAGATAGGAGATGGAAGGGCTTTATTTGCATGGTAAGAAGAGAGCTACAACAGTTCTCCAAAAGCATTCATTTTGGCTAATTAGTTGGGCTCCATGGGCTTATGGTTAGACATCAACCATGAAGATTGGTTACTTTTAAGTTAATTGAGATTAATTGAATTGAGTCGATTTAGTTTAAAAGAATTTTAAACTAAAAGGAATATACGATATTCTAAAATCACAAGGAGCTATGAGACAATGTCCAATGAATAGTAAAACCTATCGGGTCACACACAAAAGCTAATTACATTTCCTAAGTAACGAAAGAACCTTCTTAGTTTTAGAAATTTCTCTCCATGGAGACCGATTTTTGGGGATAACCAAAAATTGATGTTTAACTTGGCTTGATCAATTTAAGTGTTAAATTGATCAACTAATTTAAGAGTTCAATTAGAACAATAATAAAAGAGTTAATTATTTGGTGCCATGTGGCTATCAATTGGTCAAGTTAGCTTAAAGAGTTAAGTTAACTAAATTAAGCTTAAATAGTTAAGCTTGTTGACTTAAGTGTTAAGTCAAAATTTAATTAATTAAATTAAATTATTTAATTTAATGAATAAGGAGAATACATTTTGGAGGAAAAATTCCAATCATATGATCATTTTAAATGTGGCATTTGATTAATTTGAAATTAAATTCAAATGTAATTTTAAATGTAATTTGAATTTTAAATGTAATTTTAAATGTAATTTGAATTTGCCAACTAAGCTTGCATGAGATGCCAGTTAGCGGTCCCCCCTCCTTGAGGAAGGTGTGATGCCACATTGGCATCACACCTTCCTCACTCTATATATAGATATAGAGTGAGGGGGCCGCACACACACATTCAAGCAAGTGAAGAATTTGATTCTCACTTTTTCCTTTCATTTTCAAGGTGTTCATTCATGTGATGAAGATAACCTTTCTCTTCTTCTCCCTACCCTAAAATCAGCCATCTCCATATCAAATCTTCTCTCTTTCTCTGGCTACAAGTGAGGAGTAATAGAATTTGGATTGGTGTGTGGATCATTTTGGTAGAGGCAAAACAAGTGGTTTGCTACACCTTTGGAGATCCACCTGCAAGACCAGTCTGTTGTCCATTTTATTCCAGAAGATCCAGGAGGATTTTGAAGCTGAAATTTGTTCCAGAATCTTCCTCAAGGTGTTGATCATCTTCTGGAAATTTTTCAGAAATTTTGGAGAGTTTTGAATTGGTCAAAAACTGCTTGCTTCCAACTGCGCCGCTGTCTGGCAGATTCTGTTTGAAGAAAGAGTTCCTCAATCTACCTTTGGATTTAAGCTCTCAAGGTAACTCTCTAACCAAATCTGAATCCTCAAGCATATTTAAATCCTTCGCTGATTGTAATCACTAGTTTAATTAAGCCTTTGAAGTTTTATTATTGGATCCTAGTGCCTTACTTGCTTTTAGTGGCACCAATTAAATTAATTCCTTAATTTAATTGGCCTGATTTAGCGCCTTAAATTATTTTTGTTAATTTAACACTTAAATTAATCAAGCTAATATGACCAATTAAATTAGTCAACAATTTCTCTCTCCAAAAATTCCTAGGCTTGAATTATCTAACTCTTTAGAAAATTGCTCAAATCAAATAAGAGCTTTCTTAATCCCCAATCAAATGCCAAAATGTGATGAGCTCTGTGAACAATGCCTTGAATGCCATAGATCTCCTTAAATTTGATTGGGGGAATTGTTGGACTCCTTCAAGTTCCTCTCACTTGCTGGAATTTGTGTTGTGTGTTGAATGAGTTTTGGTCACCCCCTTTATATAGATGCTTGATGGGAGATTTCTAGATTGACTTGAACTTCTTTGATAGTTATCTCTTTGATAAGATAATATCAAATATCAAGAGATAATATCAAATACCAAGAGATAAGATCAAATATCTTTGATTTAATTGGTCCATAGAAGTAGACACTTCATCTTTGACACTTGTCCATATTTAATTTGAGCATAAAATAAATACTAGAGTATTAATTAAAATTAACTATTTATCTTTTGGAACTAAATTTAATAAATTCCAAGATAAATAAAAAAATTTAAATTAATAACGAGCATATTATTTTATATGTGTCACTCTCCAATTGGACAAAATTAATATGTCTACAAATGCCCCCACTTCAAGGCTTGGCGAAAGATGTGTCGATGATACACGAAAGAGGCAAGACTTGAAGTATTTGAGAATTTTTCCTTTCTCTCTCCATTTTTTCAAAGTTGCCTATGACAAGAAATCCTCCAAGCATTCCTTATGCTATGGTGTCCAATGAAAGGATCAAGTCATAACATAATTCAAAGTAAATATCTTTTTGAAGGGGTGTCGTACACAATTTGTACTTATGCAGGCCATGAGTAACATACAGTTTAGGCTCGTGTGTCAAAGAGCATATTTAACTTAAATAGACATTTTTTACTCGTGTCAAGGAATTAACTTGAATTTGATTGACAATTTATACTCATATCAAGGAGTTTACTTGAGTTTGACTTAATAGACAATTTACACTCTTATCAAGAAGAACATGGAGAGAGTTTGAATCTTTAGATAGTTTATGCTTATATCTAGGAGCCTTATTGAAAGTTTAAGCTCTTATCAAGGAGCACATAGAGAGACTTTGAATATTTAGATAGTTTATACTCGTATCTAGGAGCTTTATTGATAGTTTAAGCTCTTGTCCAGGAGCACATGAGAAAACTTTAATTTAAAAATTTTAGATAGTTTATGCTCATATCTATGAGCATTTAGAATTTGAAGACTTGAGTTTTGAATTTGGACATATGGAGACTTGAGTCTTGAATTTGAAGACTTGAAAACTTGAGTCGTGGATTTAGATATTTGCAGACTTGAATTTTGAATTTGATGATTTTGAAACTTGAGCTTTGACTTGAATACTTGAAGACTTGTATTTGAAGACTTGAAGATTTGAGTTTGAATTTGGAGACTTGAGGATTTGAGTCTTAAATTTGAAGACTTGGAGACTTGAGTCATGGATTTAGTGACATGAAGACTTGAAAATTTTAGATAGTTTATGCTCTTATCTGGGAGCATTATTGACAATTTAGGCTTATATCGAAGATCATTTAGAGTTTGGAGATGAAAATTAATTCCCTCCAACTTCTGCATCATCATCGGCATCACTTGAGTCTTCTTGTTCATCGAAATTCATGCTTATTTCAATACTATGGGCAAGCGTTGCCAAATCTTCAAAGGTTTTGGTTTGATCCTCGAAGTATGCAATAAAGACTCCAATGCATTCCTTGGATACACATCTCAATAGCTAAAGTCTCCAACAATTGATCTTGCAATTAAGGCTCAAATTTCTCCAGCGATTTATGTAGTCAATCACAGGTTCTTCCTGCCACTGGCGAGAGTTGATAAGTTCAATCATGCTAACTGCCTTTCGAGTGCTATAGAAATAATTGAGGAACTCTTGTTCTAGTTGCCTCCAACTATCAATGGAGCCTACCTCCAAGTCATATACCAATCAAAGGCATCGTCCTTTAATGATCGAACAAATTATTTGGCTAAATGATCTCTATATGTCTCAATATTATCACAAATCTCAATGAAATGAGCAACATGTTGCTTTTAGGTTGCCCTTACCATTGAATTGTTGAAACTTTGGAGGTTGGTGACTAATTGGCATCTTCAAGTTGTCAATCCTTTGAGTATATGTCTTGGAATAAGTCATAGACAACTTAGAACTTCCATCAAGCTTGTCTTTGACAATTTCCATGATAAACTCCTTCAGTGGATTGATGGGAATTAATTCAATGGAAACATCTAGTTCTTTTGTTGCAATCTCATCATTTTTAGTTGATTGTCTTTTTGTGGATGTTTCGCTTTGTCCTAAGCCTCAATTTATTTCTCCCTTATACAGTAGCATCAAGGTTGTCCACTTTGCTCATCAAATTGGAAATTTGAAAGTCTCGCTCTTGGACTTGCTTCGTGAGTCCTTTAATAGCCTTTGTGAAATTTGCAATTTGTTCTTCCAAAGTTGTAGCACTTGTCACCATCACCATCGCTGTGTTTGAGGAATTTGATGTTTAGTAGACAATGAATGATACATATTCTTCCTTTGAGTCTCCACCATCTTCATTTCTATTAACAAAATGTGGCAACCTATTTTCCACAGCAAGCAAAAAAGGCACATCTAAAGATGATTGTAGCTTCTTGGACATACTTCTTGTGATGACACTAATACTTTTTCCTCCAAAACTTGAGAAAATTAAGGTAGTAATTTTTAGTGCTGCAGTTTTTTTAGCAGCCATGATACTTCAATCTTGATAAAGTAAAGAGATGAGAGGTAGAGATGGTCCCAATAGGCATGCTAAAATTTGTAAGTGCAAATTTCTTAGTCTACAAAATTAAAATTACGAGATAAGAAAAATCATACAAATAAGATAAAATTAAAATTTATCAATTATTTATTCAATCTCTAATCTAATCCTCCGATTCTTCCCTTCCAAATATGATTTTGAATTTAATGAGCCCTGCGAAGGAACGCCTTGAATGCCGTGGATCTCCTTAAATTTGATTTGAAGAAATAACACAAATTCGTGGGCTTCGCACCTTAATCCCGAATCAAATGACAAAATATATGAGCTCCGCAAAGGATGCCTTGAACGCCGTGGATCTCCTTGAATTTAATTTGAATAAAATAATGCCAATTCAAGGGCTCTGCACCTTAATCTCGAATCAAACGCTAAAATATGATAAGCTCCGCAAAGAACGCCTTGAACGTCGTGGATCTCCTTAAATTTGATTGGGAGAATTGCTGGACTCCTTCAACGTTCCTCTCACTTGTTGAAATTTGTGTTGTGTGTTGAATAAGCTTTGGTCACCCACTTTATATACAGGCTTGATGGGAGATTTCTAGATTGACTTGAACTTCTTTGATAAGATAATATCAACTATCAAGAGATAGTATCAAATATCTTTGATTTAATTGGTCCATAGAAGTAGACACTTCATCTTTGATACTTGTCAATATTTGATTTGAGCATAAAACAAATACTAAAGTATTAATTAAAATTAACTATTTATCTTTTGGAACTAAATTTAATAAATTTCAAGATAAATAGAAGATTTTGACTTAATAACTGGCATATTATTTTATATGTGTCACTCTCCAATTGGACAAAATTAATATGTCTACACATTCAATCAAGATTGAATCACAAAGGGAGTAATTTTAAATGCCAATCCAATTAGCTTGCAGAACACTATTCCAACAGTGTATAAGGTGAAAATAATTGTGAAGTTAAATTAATTAATCAAACACAGTTATATGTAACTTTATTTTCTTTCAAAATTATTAGAAATAATTTAAAACATAGGAAATATACCCTGAAGCATCAAACTATCATGTGTACTAAGCACGTGTTATGCAAGACATGATATTCAACATATGAATCTTATTTCTACTACCTAATTTCTTTGGTATCATGTATCATGATTCCATCTAAAATTGTTGCTCGTTTCACAAACTAATGGAAAAAAAATTGAAGTTTGATGCATAGAAGTTGTTGTTCATTGGCTGGTTTTGTGAGTTTAGAATTTGAGCAAATTATATATTTATGTTATTTCTTAATATTTGTTTTCAATTTCATTATAGAATCAATATCCATAGATGGTAGTTGGATAATGCATTGAATAGAGAAACATGCATGTACTACAATTGATTCATAAATGGTCTCAATGGATTCTTGGATTTTACATTTTCCTATGAGCAATGCGTTGTTAATGAAAAAAATAAAATGTTCATGTCCAAAGTGTAGAAATGGTAAACATTGATTCAAAACTAAGTGCATTTGCAGCTCGACAAAAATAGATTTGTGAGGGGTTATGATAAGTAGATTTTACATGGTTAGTCTTATGAGTTATTGTTCAATAGCTCTGATGATGAAGTCGAATAATTTATGTAGAGCCTTTTAAGACAACATATGGTGAATGATATCATATGAAAGATTTGGTTATGAATGTTGTAGGTCTAAAGTTTGACTTTGCTTCTCTGTTTCATGATAAACCACATAATTCTGAGGGCCAAAAATTGTTTTTGACTTTTTGAAAGCAACAGATGAGCTATTATATAAGGATGCAAAAGCTTATAAAACTTTCAACCAATTTAAATTCTTAAATATCAAGGTAGATTTTAACATGTCTAAGGTATGTTATGATCGAATTATATCAGTAATTAAGGACATTTTGCCAGAAAGTGAAAAATGGCAGCGCAACTTCTACAAAACCAAAAAGCATTGTGCAAGCTAAGGATTGCTTATGAGAATTGTTGCTTGCGTAAGCAAGTACAAGCTGTATTGCAAAGAAATTAAGGACAAAAGGCAGTGTATTGTGCACTATCATCTTTGATACAAGGTAGAAAATAAGATGCTTAGAGGATGATGCCAATAGTGTATTGCACAACTTGCCTATAAAACCAAGACTTCAACGATTGTGTATGTCAACCCACACTTGCAAGCCGGTGACATGGTATGCTAAGTGTTTAGAAGATGGAACAATGACACATCCCGCTCATGTTAAGGCATGAAAGTACTTTGATCATATCCACGCATAATTTTCTCCTGATGCACGCAATGTTCATCTTGGCTTATGTGCCGATGGCTTATGTACTAATAGCTTATGACCAATGCCTATATTTTTTGTATTCCTTATTCATGTCGGCTGATAATCATCACTATCTATAATTTTCCATCATGGATGTGCGTGCAAAAACCTATATATTTCTTAGCATGGTTATATTTGGCCCAAAGAGTCACTTGGACATTTTTTTGTGTCCTTTGGTAGAAGAGTTGAAAATGTTGTGGACTCATGGTGTCCAAACTTATGATGTCTATAAGAAAAAGAACTTTGAAAGTAAATTAGTGTTGTTATGGATAGCGATTTCCTTGTGAATAAAATGGTGTCTAAGTGGAGCACTTATGGATGAATGGCATCACGTTATTGTATGGAGAGAACAAAGTTGTTTAGGATTCAAAAAATGGTGAGAAAAAGATTTCTTGTTTTAAAACACAACATAACTAGGTGAAAAAATTCATATTTTAGGAGCTTCTGTATTAGCATATGAGCCTCATCCTTTATAATTTGGGTGTCATGCATATTGAGAAGAATGTGTTTAGAAATATCTTCAACATAGTTATGGATATATAAGAGAAAGCAAAGAATAATGCCAATGTAAGGGCTGATTTGGATTTATATTGCCTTTGTCCTCATCTACATTTTATTTTTTATGAGAATAGTCTGGAAGCCTAAATCACAATACACTCTATCTAAGAGCTTATAAGAATTGTGTGCATGGTTCGGCACCTAAAGCAATAGAATGGATATGCTTCAAATATAGCTCGATGTATGAACAAAGAATAGTGTAAGTTTTATGGAATGAGCAATTGTGATTGTCATGTTTTTATGCAAAGGTTACTTCCAATTCCATTTTGGTATTGCTGCCTCGGCTAGTTTCAGAAGTAATAATTGCGTTAAGTTGCTTCTTCAGAGATATTTGTTCAACCATGCTATATGTACAAACATATTGCAACGTGAATATGATATTGTAGAGACTCTATATAGGCTTGAAAAAAAAATATATTTCCTCCAACATTTTCTAATTCAATAGACTGTTTACATATGCATTTAACTCATGATGCCAAGGTTGCTGTTATAGTCCAATATCGCTAGATGTATCCTTTTAAATGGTACAACTCTTTGCTTTAATTTGGTGCCAAAAAATATATTTAGTAAGCTTGAATTGCATTCGACATTTATCATTTCAATTTTTATGTTTTAGATTTTTGCACCACCTAAAGAGAAAGGTGAAAAATCGAGCATAAGTTGAAGTTTCAATTGTCCATGCCTACTTGATTAAGGAAATTTCTACATTTTTCTCTTTATACTTTGAGCGCTCCATGGAAATCAGGTTAAAACGAGTTCGATGGAATGATGATAGAGGACAAGTAGATCCAAAGGGTGTTTATCAATTTTTTCATGTCCAAGGAGATCATTACAACCACCAATTGATTACAAGATCATTAAGGATGATGAAATGATGATAGTACATAGATATATACTATTAAATTGTTTGGAGCTCGATCCTCTTATTGAGTAAGGTCTCCTCTCTTGAAATTGTTAGTCATCAACAATTTGGAAATTATATGTAAAATGTTTTATATTTTATCAAATGTTATGCGACCATGATAGAAGAAAATCTATCAATAACATATAATTTGTAAATTATATGTAAATTGTTGCGTGAGAGAAGGTTTATTAAATGGTTGAGAAAATATGTAAATATTTTATTGCATAATGATTTATACTCTTTTCTAATCATGACTTAAGTAGTGACTACTTTTTGACTTGTAAATAGGTTAAGGATCATGCAAACACAATTGATGACAGCATAGCTTGTAGGCCAAATTACCCAATCGAATAATCAAATGTTACAAAGGCTATTTTGTTAATGGATTCAATTTTCATGCAATAGAACATGGAAAATCTAAATCATAAATAATAGTGGTGTTCATGTCATAGAGAGTTCAGATGATAATAATATTGTCGACTACTTTGAGATGCTAAAGAAAATAACTGAGTTAAAATGTTTCAAAAATGATAATAGAGTTGTGTTATTCAAATGCCATTGGTTTGATACTTCAAACAATGGTGTTAGAGTTCACCCATGTTTCAAACTTGTAGAGGTCAATTAAAAATTAAGGATCAATACAAATGGCCATTTATATCAGCCCAACTAGCTCAGCAGGTATATTATGTTGACTTCTCAAATGCTTCAACGAGGTATGGTACAAACAAAAAATGAGGTGAATAGTTTTCGATAGGCAAAATTAATGCAAGGAATAGAAATGACATTCCTATCTTGAGGAGTAGGATGACAATGACTAGTCTATACTTGAGGCCCTTTTCTAGAAAACTGAAAGCTCAACTATTAAACCTAAAACTATTATCAATGATGTTAATAAGGATTATGCTCTATTAAATCCAAGTAGTGATCTATAAAAAGTTGATCCAAAAGAGTTAGCGCAACCTTGCACCCACTAGATTGATAATGTGGAATATGAAGATGATAAAGATAAAGAAAATGATGTGGAGTAGGAATTTGAAGATATGTTTTCTCTACATTGGTTAGAGAAAGTGGGGATGAAGATGAAGATAATGAAATATCAAATAGTAATGATGAAATTTTTTATTATGATTATGAAATGGATTGTGATAAGGGATAAATATACTTTTCCATCCAAACTATGCCTATTTTTACACTTTACTATCAAGACTTTTTTTTTGTGACATTTTTGCACTTGGACTATACTTTTGAAAGTAGAAATAGACTAAGGATTCATAATATAAAACTATAAAAAGGATAAATATAATTTAGATACTCCACTCCAAGGATCTAATCATGCATTTAATAAGGATTTAGATCCATAAAATTTACCTTGAAAGCTAAATCCAAAGGTAGGAGGAGAAAGACTCCAATGAACACTTCAATGGATCAACTCGCGCACAATAGAAACACTCAACAATTGAATGCCTTCCACAACTCCAAAAATGCTCAAATTTTTCAGAGAGCACCTCAACACACCAAGGTAGATGCTGTACAAATTTTGCATAAATCAAGACTTCCTAAATCCACCAGAAATGCCACGTAAATAACTGAACAGCAATGGTTCACCAAGGAGCAACTAGTCCCCCAAGTGTTAGACCTCTAATGTATTAATCCACACACCCAAGGACAGATCTAAATCAACCTCAAATCTACTAGACATTGAGAGGATAAAGGTGAGGGAGTGGCTTTAGGAGAGGAATTGGAGAGGAATAGTGTTTGGAGAATGTGAAACTTCAATTTATGAAATATCACACTTTTGGAGTGAAAAAGGGAATCTCTTGGATTAGCCATCTAATGGCCGGTCACATGGTATTTATAGAGAGAATGGTGTGATGAAAATTGGCATCACATATCCTATGCTTGTTGGAAACTTGCCAACTTGCATGTGAATTTGAATTCCACATGCATTTGCATTTAATTAGCATCTACATTCCATCTTATGAGATGTAATGCAAATTAACTCTAATTAAATTCAAATAAACTCTTTTATTTGATTTTCCCTCCAAAATCAAATTCTCATTTTCATTAAATTAACTGTTTAATTTAATTAATTGGTTTGACTTAACTCCTTAAGTTAATTAACTTAACTATTTAAGTTAATAGGTGTTAACTTAACTCTTTAACTTGACTAATTAATAGTCACATGTCATCAATTAGATTAATTCCTTAATTTAATTGGTCTAATTTAAATCCTTAATTTATTTTGATTAATTTTACAATTAAATTAATCAGGCCAAGATGACGAATAAACTAGTCAACTGATTTCTTTCCAAAATGCCTAGATAGAATTTTCTAATTGTTTAGAAATCCCTCTCATCAAGTACAAACTTACTTTAGGCTTTTGTGTATGACCCATTAGGTTCTTCCATTGATTGGACATGGGCTCACAACTCATTGTAATATTTTGAATATTAAAATATTTACATTAGTTTAAACTCCTTCAAACTAAAAATTATTTCAATTAATCTCCATTAATCAAAAAGTATCCAATCTCCATAGTTGATGTCTACCAACAAGACCATGGAGCCCAACTAATTGGAAGAATAAATATATCTCGATAAACTATTCTAACTTTATGCTTGCCATGCAAATATGGCCATTTCATCTCCTATCTCCCGAAAGAGGTCTAGGGCATGATATTTGTCGGCTCCCCAATAGCCTCAATAACTACATTTCTAATTCTAATGTTTGATTCCCCTTTATGACATCATCTTTTGAATACTCCTTTTTTGAATTGTCATACTACCTTTTGTAAGGAATTTATGGAATCGACCATTATAGAATACATAGGAGATACACTCACCCTTCAAAATGGCGAGGAGACAGATCCTTTCTTAGATCTCACAAACCTCCATGTCTGAGTAGCCCATACTTAATCTCAACGCGAACGACCCGTTACGTAGTCGGTGAAGAGTCAAAGTATGATGAACAAGTTACCATGGATCCTCATTTCAAAGGACTAATTATATATACTAGCGTAAGCTGCAGATCTTGCCACTACCGACTTACCACTCTGACTATCTAGTGGATTCTGCGAGTGGGTCTTCAGTGAACTTGTTCTCTAACATGCACCTATGTCTAATATGGATTGCTCATGAAATGGAACAATATCCAACTCTTTGAATTTATGTATCGTTAGTACAAGTCTATCCAAATCTTAGACGCCCTGTCTCATAATATTCTATAACTTAGAATATTTAATATCACGACCATGTAAGCATTATTTCTTGATCACCACCCAGTGCATGACCAAGTCCCATAGTCATGTGTGATTTAGAGGCTTCAACCAAATGCCAGTAAAGTAAAATAAGCATAAGTTGAAGATTACTACTTTATAAGAATATCATTCAATCAAAATTGTATCACAAGTGAAATAGTTTACATACCAATCTAATTGGCTGCGGGGCACGATTCTAACAATTTTTTCTCTCACCTTGCCATATATGAACTAGTTTTGGTAAAATATTGCAGGGCATTCCGTTGTAAGAGAGGCCAAGTCTTTTCTAAAGGTATTTTTTTATCACTTTATTTGAAAAAAAACCTACTTAAACTTGAATTATCACGAGATATAAACCTATATGTATACTGAAAAAAGTTCATTATATTTTGCGATTTAACAAGGCTACGCTAAGGAGATGACTATTGTGTCTATAAAATTAGAAGAGTTTACTATAATACTTGAAAAAGGAGACTCCTGACATTGATGTGACGAAGTTTTTCCATAATATTCTACTAGAATTTGTTCATATATGGTAACATGAAAAAAAGTGTAGTTTGGATCATAAAGTGTTACAAAAACAGAGTTTAGCTAGGAAAGTGTAAAAACACGCATAGTCCAAATGGCAATCTGTTGTTATCCCTTGTGATAATTAAATTGATGCCTTATCTAATTTCTTTTGAAAAATAGCATAAACCCTCCTTTTCTTTATGTCCATTGCTTATGCTACTATGATAAATGTTGAACAACTTTTATTACATATTATATGTACTTAATTAATTATTTGGGCTTTTTCTATTGTTCTTCAGTTTTTTCTTGATAAAATTTTGTAGTGAGTCTAGGAAGGTATACAAGATCAATTTACTGCTTTAAGGGGTCATGGTCGAGCGAGACTCTTAGATCCATTTCAACAAACTCATTCCCACTTGCTAGAGATTATGTTCCACTATTAGAGCATGGTGGGGAGATACGAGACCTGCCTAGTGATGCTGTGAGGTGTACTCTATAGTTTACTATTAAGTAACTCAAATGAAATACAAATCATTCTTGTATATCATTTTAATTTTTAACTATTGTTGGCATATCTTCACTTTTATTTCTCGTAACTTTTGAAAGAGGGAGATGGATTAAGATCCCTAAAATTAAATCAAAAATAGGCAAAATAAAACCAATCCTCTCCTTCCCAAGGATCAACTACATGCCAAAAATTAGGATTAGGAGGCTGAAAATTACCTTTGGTGAAAGGATTCAAAGGAATCAACTAGATCACTCCAAGGACTCCTCCAATGAAGGATCTACAAACTCCAACACCTTGATCCAATTGCTCCCCTTCCAAGGCTCAAAAAATTAGAAAAATTGACACACCTTTTCATCACCAATACAATGAGTAGCTAGCCAAAAATCACTAAAAACCGAAGCTTCTTGATTGCCCAATCAATGCTTCAAAATCGGCCCCAAAAAATAGTTCACCAATGAACTCTAAGTTCCCCAAGTGTTGAACCTCTAATGTTAAGCCCACATAGCTAGGATAAGCTCTCAATCAACCTCAATTTTCTAGAGAAGAGAGGAAGATGGTGATGATAGGAGTGGTGGTTTTGGAGGAAGAGAGAGGGGGAGAGAATTTTGGGTATGGTTATTCAACATATGAATTATACCACACTTTTAGAGAGAAAATGTGATGGATGCTAACATCCTTCAAGTAACCGACCACATGTTTATTTATAAGAGGGAGTTGAAGCTTTTGCTTCCATCACACCCTCCATGCATGTGTGCAAACTTGCCAACTTGCCACTGCCAACATACCACTAATCTATCTAGTGAATTCTCCTGGCAGGCCTTTATTAAACTTGTTCTCTAACAAGGACCCACTAATATACATCCAAGTGTCACATAGATTGCCCATGAAATGGTTTAATATCCTAAGCCTTGGAGTGTGCATCGCTAGTGCAAGTCTATCTAAATCTTAGATACCTCTTCTAATAAGATTCTATGACTTGAAATATTTAAAATCATGACCTTAGAGACTTGTTTCATGATCACCATCATATGTGCGACTAAGTCCCATAAGTTGGTATGATTTTAGGGTTTCAACCAAATACAAGTGAAGTATAAAACGCATAAGATGAAGATGGCCATTTTGTTAGAGTATCATTCAATCAACAATTGAAGTAGTATTACACGCCAATTTTAATTGGCCGTGGGGTACTATTCCAACAACTTTATATGATAATAGGTGCAATATAAGTAGCAGAGATAGTAGACCGGAAGGTGTGAGATATATAGAGCCTTTATGAGGACCTTGTGTGATTACAACATGATATTTTAGTACACTAGCAGAATTTGATCTGAGGATGGAAGAGTTGTGTTCTAGTCTCAACCCTTGACCATAGAATGCTTTATATAACGTAAACTCCATATCTCAATGACTAAGTACCAATGATTATTTCTTTTCTTTTGATTTCCTATATTAATTAGACTTATTCTAATCTAACAATGATGGATCAGTCTATTTACACTCAATTTTTTGTTATAGCAATTCAATATTTTATTCTTGTGGATTAAGAGTAGTTGGAGACTTTCTAACATCCATAAATAGTCTCTCTTGAAGTGGAGATGGCTAATGACAGAGGCGATGATACCCAATCACATAATGGCATTATGAGATATGAAAATTACTTGAGTCAGTGAATCAACAATTTGATAGAAAAACTTAGTAGAGAAATTACTAAAAGAAGTACTTGTATGTATTATAATTTTGTATCATATTATTGAATTTTTTAACTAAAGAGGCATAAAATATAGCAATCGTGTATGAAGCAATGGTCAAGAACAACCTTCATGCCCCTGGCAATGACCTTATGTGACCATAAAAAAAAAGAGAAGAGATGCATGATCAATTGCCTACTAGTTCCAATCCTCATTTATGTAGTAGTTCCTCTTTGGATATATGGACCTAATAAGGGGACTGATCAACCAATTAAGCCTAGCCAATAGACTTCTATTTGTATTATTGGTGATATGTAGTTTTGAGTTCTTTGGTTGTACTTTTGAAATGATAAAATGTGAATCTTTGCATTCCATGGAGAAACATGCGTGAATTTTATATTTTTGAAGTATTAATTAACTTTTGGCTTTTATTTTATACTATATGTGATGAGAAAGTTTTGAGCCACCAAGTGTTGTCTAGGAGATTTTTGTATCTGTCAGGTTTCATTTATAAGGTCCAAAGCCATCATAATACATTATCCTCAATGATTAAAGCAATTTTTTGAGAGCATTTTAAGGTTGGATTGTCCAAATTCCTTTCTTACTGATTCTTCCATTGTTATGTTGCTTTATAATTTTCTTAAGATTGTTATTGTTCCTCTTGTTTAAGTCGTATATATTGTTTCTATTATAGAGTAAATACACATATAAAGTTGAAACAACTATTGATGTTTGCATTACATGGTAGGGCAACTTACACCATTGTTTTAGGGATGTGCTTGGTAAAGCACCGACAATAGCTAAGTCAAAAACAAAATCCTCAAATTATGTACAGTGGAGAGTTTGAGCACCTAATTCGATTAGTGAAAAGATATAGAGTGCATTATGTGAAGATTTTTTGCAAAACCAAAAATTCAAAGACTATCGAATGCTAGTGTGAAACATCAATGGAATTTAAATAGGATGGATACATATCCACACTTACTAGTGGGTCGAAGCCCTATGTGGCTTATAAAAGAGACATGGTAGAGTTTAACTTTTATGATTAAGTTCCATTATAGGTTTTGAACTTTAGTAAACTAGAAATAAATAATATAATATAATAATTGTAGTCAAGAAGTTTCATACATTGAGGTTTATGACCATTTGCATAGGACATGGCAAGGAAAATTTCCATACTCTTGGGACAAAGCTAAGAAAGTGCAAGTATGTTTTATAATTTTAAATTAGCATCTTTCATTGAACTTGTTTTTTATTCGAATATAACTATTTCATAATTGCCAATTTAACTCACTTCTTCGGTCTCAAACAACTATATTGACAATGTTCACATAGAAGACATATGATAACACAGTTGAAGAATTGAACTTGTTTTTTATTCTTGAATATAATTATTTCATAATTCTCAATTTAACTCATTTATTTGGTCTCAAACAACTATACTGGCAATGTTCACATTGGAGATATATGATAACATAGTTGAAGAAAAGTACATATCAAATCCATCATCTCGACCAACTTTTGATACAGTTGCAAGGATTGATGTACTGGGTGGTGCATTGAGAGGTCAGGTGTATGCGATTGGTTCAATAATCAAATTCTTGACAATATCACTAGTTGTGGGGGCTATAAATTGAAATCTAAAGAGTTGTCCAAGCATGCAACGCAAAAGTCAAAATAGTGGTATGATCACATAGAGAAAGAGTAGCTAAGGACTATGATGATGAATTAAATGTTTCAAATCAAAAATTAAAAGGACAACAAAGAGCAATTCTCTTAGCTTTTGAATCATATTCTCCTTTGGTAATTTGAAGATGGCTAGATGACATATAATGGACTAACAATAGTCATCCTAGTAGCTCTAAGCAGAAAGAATAAGATTTTTCACCATGTTATTATTATTTTTCTTAGTTTTTTGCATACATATTTTTGGATATTACATTTATATGCTTTTAATATAAAATTTATGAAAGCTTTTACTCTTTATGGCCTCTTCATGTAAGCATTTATATTCAAATACTTTCTATGATAAGTGATTATTTAAGTGCCAAGGCTATGAAAAAATTAGCTTTTGTCTATTAATGATTTCCTATTTTCTTTTTCTTTTTGAGTTGTTTGTGTAGTACAGAGTTTGAGCATAAGAGGGGTGGTGAATTATACAATTCCAATTTTTCTCGCACAACTGATTACTTTTAGGATTGATTTCTTCCTAATCTTGTTAGTTCAATACTTGCAAAACTCAAACTGGTAGTTGATTACTGGTAGAGTTAAAACCAGTATGCAATGTAACAATCAACAAGTAACAAATGCATAAAGTAAAGAACAAAACAAGTAAAGAGCACTAGGATTTTATGGAGCTTCTGACCTAATGATCCTACTACTCTACCTAAGCTTTGCAACGTAGGCCTCATTCAGTTTCATTTTCAAACCCCATTTTCACATTTTCTACTATTTGAAAATTGGAACACTTCAATTTTTTATACATTTTCACCTAACATTATTTTTATTTTTATTCTCAAAAATATATTTTTCAATAACCTATATATCTTTTCTCTCTATTTCATTACTACTATCTCTCTTCTCCTGCAACCTACTTCACCCTATATAATCATTAATTTTCCAACAACCTATCCAAATACAAACTCATTTTCCCTACTACTACTTCAAATCTTGAAAATCACAGAAATGAAAAATGGGAATGAAAGTAAAACTAAACGGGCCCTTACAATTCTAAGAAAGATCACTAGACTAATTTTTTATAGGATCAAATCTGAACTATTACACAATTTTTTTTGAAGCAATCCTGACCTAGATTTTTCCACATGAGTAATCTTAACCCAAACATTTACACAGGAGCAGTCCTAACCCAAACATTTTGCACAGCAGCAGTCCTAACGCAATCCTTTAAGATATAGAAAGACTAGATGTTAGCATTTGCCGGTTCAGCTAAAAACCTTGGTTGTTTAACGTACAGAAGAACCTAACCTTGGTTTTATTGGGTTAAATAAAAAACCTAACCTTTTACATGGATAAAGTCGAACATGTAATGAGTGCTTTGCTAGGAAACGAATTCCTTTGGCACTATAAAGTTCGCCCTAAGGAAACGAATTCCTTCAATGCCAGACTTTAAGGATCAGTCATAACCCAGAACAGTATATTCCTAAGAAACAAATTCCATTGGCACTATGACTTTAAAGAAAAGTCTAAACCTTACAAACTAGATACAAAGAGAGTAGAGACTATGCTTATCTAAAGCTATTATACAATTTAAGCACAACTCCCAATCTAGTGAAATGAAAGAAAAATGGATTTTGGCTCACTAAATTTGATAGATTCTAAGTGAAGCTTGAGAGATCTTGAATATAGATGAATGCACAAGCTTAGAAGTTTCTCTAGCATCTCTCTTCTTCATTTGAATGCCATCATGGATTTTTATAGGCAAAATAGCCGTTTAGAGATGTTACTCACAAGAATAGATTCTTTCTAGACTTTTCTCTTTAGTGTAAGACAATCTATGCTCATAGATTTGACTTCTTACGATTTCCATTTCTACACAAATGAGATATCTTTACAATTAGCCTAGTATATAGCTATTCTAGACTTCAAATTTGAATTTAAATTTTAAATATTGAGTCTTCAGATCATTTAGGCAAAGAAATTGAATTCTTTAGCCTTAGTCACAAACAAGCATCAACTCTTTCCTATTGCTTGGAATCTTTCCTTCCTTTAGGCAGTCTTCAAAAATTGGATAAGATATAAACCATTACTGATCCATTTATCTATCAATCATCACTTCAATAAATCATTAGTATCAAAGATTGGTTTGTTATCATTAAAACATATGATTGGACCAAAAGGTCAATAATCTCCCCTTTTTTAACGATGACAAACAATCAAGTATTTAAAAGATAATTCCATACAAATAAGTATAAATGAATACTTACAGAGACCTTTAACAAACAATCCATCATCTACCCCTAAGTGAGAGGTTTTCGCAAACTTTGCTTTCTTTTAATTTTGTAACACAATATTTAGTTCCTTGGAAGATTTTGAGATCTTAAACTCAATAAATGCATCATATCACATATTTTCCATTTGAGAACAATGATTAATTTAGCAATTGTATTATCCATGGAAGTACAGTATCACAATAAGCAGTGCATGCTAGAATCATTAACTTAGTGAGATCAAAGCATGAGCATATAGAGATTTTAGTCTACTTGCAAAAGTTTCAATGAATTCAGATTAGAGCATAAATTACCTTAGAGCAAATTATGAGATTAATAGTACATACTTATATATCAGAGCATTCAGGATCAAAGAAATTAATGAGCATGATATACCAGATCCTAAAGGCATGCATCTAAGGCAAGTTATCAGAGCTAATGATAGCAACATGTCAGAGCACCATGAATTTAAGTTATTATATTACTGGAAGTTTTTGAAAAAAAATTCCAAAATATTATCTAAGAGAGTATCATCCCATAAGTGCCAGTCAGAACTTCCAAAAATTATCATAAGCAACGTTATCAAACCATTAAGGCACCAAAAAACCTATTAAAGTAAAAAATATTGGAATACTTGCCATTCTCCTCCTTTGGGCATCATTAAGAAAGGATCACAATCAACAGAGATAGATAATTTATCATGAACTTGCAAGATAATATTAACCATGAATCTTTGAACCAAAATTATATTAATAATGTCCAACAAAAAAATATCCTAATCATCCATTAGAAAGAAAATAAAAAACATCCAGTAGAAAATAAAAATTATCCATACTGACCAAAAAAATAAATTATTTTACAAAGCTTAGTAGAAAAGATGTAGTGCATCATAAATGCAGTGATACAGTGCAGTATGTGATGCAGTTAGTGAGGCCATGGAATGGTTTAAGACTTGGACTTCTTTTTGAGAAGGGCTTGAATGGAGTCAAGATTATTGCGAAAGCTTTAAGGATAGAAATAACTAGTTTAATCTCTTCATCAATCTCTTTCATCACTTTTTCTTTCCTTTTCTCAAAGTTACTGTCCTCTTCACTTGAATTCTTAGATTCAACTTTATCATTTTCTTCAGTTTCTGTGTCCTCATCTACATTTCTTATTCCCTACCATCTTATACTTATACATGACTGAAGGATCCGCTTTAGACATGACCCAGTCACCTTTCGTTCTCTAGTAAAATCCCATCTTCACAAAACTTGTTGTGATGATTATGTGTTTCTATGTTTCACTCCCAGACTCCCTAACTTTTTAGGCAATTCTACCTTGAACTCTGTGAATATCTATGTAAAGAGCATCCTGTACAACAATACCTTAGCCTTAATCACATAACAACAGATGATGGTTTTTATGATAAGGTAACGTAAGTTTACATTAAAACCACTTAAAGTCATATGCATCAAATATACCGTGAAGTTCTTATGATGATATAAGTGAGTTCAACATAATAAACAATTGTACTAGAAATGAGTCGTTGAAGCATCTGATTGTAAATATTTATCCAATTGTTTGCTTGCCCACCAACAAACTCCTCAAAACCCTTTCCTTTCAACAGAATCTTCTTTGCAGAATCCTTATCAAAGTATTCTTTGTTACACCATTATTTCATTTCAAAGAGATTGTATTCATCATTTTCACAGCCTAGGATTTTGCACAGCTTCTGGATGGTCAACTTAATTTGGACTTCATTAACATACGACTCTATCATAGGATTTCTTTTTTCTTCACCAAGGGTCATGTTCAAAAAAACTTTAAGAACTAACTCAGGTAAGCAAACTCTTCTATTTTCATGGTCAAATCCATACTAGCTTTCCTAATCATATCAGGCAACTTAGTCTCAGAAATAAGAGAGAAATCATCTAACCTTCCACACTCCACTTTTTTTCCTTTGTATTTATTCTCGTATTCGGCTGGGTAGTCTTCTGTTAGAAAATCTTTCAAAATGATTTCTCTTATTCTTCCAAATCTTTGCTTCCTTCTTCCTCATATATGTCTTTCTACTTGGTCTTTTTCTCACTCTCTTCACTAGGAGTTGGTCCTTTTTTTCTCGCAGACTTATGGTTGTCTCATTCAATCTTACTTTAGATCTTTTCATAACTACTCTTAGATTCAGATTTTTTGCCAGTTTTAGAAGTCATCTCTTTCCTTTTTCCCTTCAAGAGAGTTTCCTCATACTTCTCTAGATGAATTACTTTCAAAGGAACTAGAGAGGATTCTGGCTCCTCATTGATCTTTAAATTTTTGATGGGTGTAGATGGTGATGGTTGTCTAATAGGTGCGTGAATGGGTAATTTAGCTACAACCTTCCACTTAGTTCTCCCTATTGTTAAAAAAGTTTGGAGGCTAGGGTTTCTTTTAGTTTAGAAAATGACGGAGTGAGAGAGGGAATGAGTGTGCGTGAGATATGCAAATGAGATGACTAAAATGCTATGAAATGATTTTGAAATGTTTTCAACAGTTAAAACAGTAGAAATGTAAATGTGTGCATAAGTGAATCCATTTAATTAGTGGGTTAAAAAGAGTAATTCTAGTTTTTCCTTACTAATGTACAATTAAGGTCCCCAGGTTATAATTACCAATCACTCCAACTATGGAAGGAAATTTGAAAATTGAAATTTAAACAAGCAACTGATATAATATATCATAGTTCAACAATTTATTTCACATAAACATAATTTTAAAACATAATATGGGTACCTTTGAATGGCGACTTTAACCCATAATGCATTCATTTACTCATTCCTTTCAAGAGTATGTAATTAATTGATTTACACTATCCCATATCATCTTGTAATTTGCTACAACGATCTTCAGTGAGGGCTTGATGAAAATGTCAGCTAACTAAAATCTACTGCTCATAAAACAAACACATATATCTCATTTGTTCACATGATCTCAAATAAAATGATGTTTCACCTCAATATGCTTAGTCCTTAAATGATGAACTAGATTCATAGTAATGTCTGTAACTCTTATATTATCATGGTATATAGGTATATTACTAAACATTAATCCATAATCACCTAAAGTCTATTTCATCCATAAAATTTGAGCACATCAATTACTCAATGTATTTTATTCAGCTTCAGTTGTAGAAAGAGCTACAATTTTTTTTACTAAACCATGTGATAAGACTCTTTCATAAAAATTGACATGTTCCATTAGTACTCTTACGATCTAATCTGCATCCAACGTAGTCAGCATCCGAATAACCAAGGAGTTCAAATTCTTGACATGCAAGATACTATAAATCATAATTAATAGTTCCTTTAAGATATTTCAAAAACAAGTTTAACGGCAATAAGGTGTGATTCTTTAGAATTAGATTGAAAGCATGCATAAATACAAGTAGCAAACATAATATTAGGTCTACTAGCAATTAAGTATAAAAGACTACCAATCATATCTCCATAGACTTTCTCATTAGTTGGTTTACCATTTTCATCCTTATTGAGTTTCACATAAGTGCTCATAGGAGCCAATGTTTTCTTACAGCTATCCATCCCAAACTTCTCCAGCAGTTCTTTGGTATATTTTGATTTTGGCAAATGAAATTGCCTTTATCAGACTGTTTTATTTGCAAGCGAAGGAAATAGTTAAGCTCACCCATGAGCCTCATTTCTAATTTTTCTTTCATCTACTTAGCAAACTATTTACACAAATGAATGTTAGTTGGTCCAAATACAATATCATCAACATAAATTTGCATAAGCAACATGTCATCATTATGATTTTTGATAAACAGTGTAGTATCAATTATATCCATTGAGAATCCTCTATTTATAGAAAGCTTACTCAACCTTTCGTACTAAGCTTGAAGAGCTTGATTCAAACCATATAGTGCTTTGGTGAGTTTATAGACATGGTTGGGAAGCTTTCTTTCTCAAATTTAGGAGGTTGTTCTATATAGACTTCTTCATTGATGAATCCATTTAAAAATGTACTTTTAAAGTCCATGTGATATAGAGTGAACCATTTACGAGATGCAAAGGCTACTACATGTTTATAAATTCCTATCTTGCAATCGGTGCAAACATCTCATCACAATCAATTTCTTCTTATTAACTATAGCCCTTGGCTACTAGTATAGCCTTGTTTTTGGGAACTTTTCCGTCCTTGTTGAGTCTTTTTCTAAATACCTATTTTATTCCAATAACTATATGGTCTTCATATTTTTCAACAAGATTCAAAACCTTATTTTTTTCAAATTATGCTAGCTCCTCTTTCAAGCATCTACCTAGAATGATTTATGTACATTATACTCATTAGTCATTGTTTTAGCCATTTTAACTAGCGCATAATTTTTTCTTTCAACAGCGCCATTTTGTTATGGGGGTTCTAGGTATAGAGAAACTACGAACGTATCCTATTTAATCACACTATGCAATGTTATGTTGGAATAGTACCCCATAATCCTATTAGATTGGCATGTATAACTACTCTATGTAACAGTCTTGATTGAATAATATTCAATAATATGGTCATCTTCATCTTATGCATTTATGATTTCTTCACATGCATTTGATTGAAGCCCTTAAATCATACAGGACTATGGAACTTGGTCACGCATATGATGGTAATCATAAAATAAGTCTCTATGATCATGATTTTAAATTTCTAAATCATAGAATCTTATGAGACGGGGTATATAATATTCGGATAGACTTGCACTAACGATACATATTCCAATGAGTTGGGTATTGCCCCATTTCATGGGCAATTTGCGTTAGACATGGATGCATGTTAATAGGTGCTTGTTAGAGAACAAGTTCACTGAAGACTCACTTAGAGAAACCATAAGGTAGCCATAATGGCACGTCGGTAGTGGCAAATTCTCTAAATATGATAGTGCATATAATTAGTCCTTTGACTTGAGGTTCCATGGTAACCTTATAGTTAGGTCCTCATGTTTGATTTTGCTCCGACTACATAGAAGGTCGCACGGGGCTTAGTTTGGGCACAAGCTACCTAAGTATGGACGTTGGTGAGTGTTGGAATAGTGCCCCACAGCCAATCAGATTGGCATGTAAATTATTTCACTTTTGAGACAATCTTGATTGAATGATATTTATATTACATGGCTATCTTCATTATATACATATTACATGGCCATCTTTATCTTATGCTCATTTACTTCATTAGCATTTGGTTGAAGCCCTTAAACCACACAAGACTACCGAACTTGGTCACACATTAGGTGGTGATCATGAAATAAGTCTTATACGATTGTGATCTTAAAATATTCCAAGTCGTAAAATTTTATGAGACAGAGCATCTAAGATTCTATAGACTTGCACTAATGATACATAAATCCAAGGAGTTGGATATTGCTCCATTTCATGAGCAATCCATGTTAGACATGGGTGCTTGTTAGAGAACGAGTTCACTAAAGGCCTTCCAAAGAATCCACTAGATAATCGTAGTGGCAAGTCAATAGTGGCAAGTTCTCCAACTTATGCTAGTGCATATAATTAGTCCTTAGACCTGAGGATCCATGGTAATCTTGTGTTTAGGTTCTCATGTTTTGACTCTTCCTTGATCACTTTGTGGTTCATCTGGGTTGAGATTGGGCGTGAGCTACTTAGACATGAAGGTTTCTGAGATCCAAGATGGGATCCATCTCTATGTCCTTGTGAAAGGCGATTGCATCTTCTATGTATTCTATAATAATCGATTCTAAGGAGTTCTTGCGCAAGGCAGTATGACAATTTCAAAAAGGAGTTTCCAAAGATGAGGTCATAAACCAGGATGTAACATTGGGAATAAAAACATAGTTATCGAGGCTTTTAAGAAGCAGACAAATATCTTGCCCTAGACCTCTTTCGAGAGATAGGAGATGGAAAGACCGTATTTGCATGTAAGTGTAGAGCTAGAATAGTTCACCAAGAGCATATTCATTTTGACCAATTAGTTAGGCTCTATGGGCTTGAGGTTGGACATCGACCATGAAAATTGGGTACTCTTCAATTAATAGTGATTAATTGAATTAAGTTATTAGTTTAAATAAGTTTAAACTAATGTGAATATTTCAATATTCTAAATATCACAAGAGTTGTGAGCCCATGTCTAATAAATGGAAAAACCTAATGGGTCACACACAAAAGTTTAAAGGAAGTTTTATTTGATGAAAGGAATTTTCTATGAGTTAGAAAATTCCTAGTGACCGATTTTGTGGAGAAAATAGTTGGCTAATTTTTAGTCATTTTGGCTTGATTGATTTAATTGTTTAATTGATCAAAATAATTTAAGGAGTTAAATTAGATCAATTAAATTAAAGAGTTGATTTAATTGGTGCCATATAACAAATTAGTCAACTTAACACCTTCTAGCTTAAGGAGTCAAGTTAGTTGACTTAAGGAGTTAAGACTAATTAATTAAATTAAGGAGTTAATTTAATTAATGTGAGGAATTAATTTTGGAGAGAAATTCAAATAAAGGAGTTCATTTGAGGTGCATTCAGAATTAATTTGGATGACATTTCATTAGATGAAATGAAAACTCCAAATGAAATTCAAATGCCAGTTAAATTCACATTTCACATGCAAGTGGCATTGCTTAGTTGGCACCCTACCTCATGGGAGGTGTGATGCCAACTTGAATCACACCTCATTATCTATAAATAGAGGTGACCGGCCACATGCACATTCGTTCATGCTAGATTCTCTTTTTTCCCCCAAAAGTGTGATCCACTCATGTGTTGCAGTTTCACACAATTTCCTCACATTCTCCACCAAATTTTGCCTTCACCTCTTCTTCATCCTTTGGTTATCTAGATGACTAGAGGTTGATTGGAGCTTGCCTTAGGTGTGTGGATCATTTCATTACAAGCTTCACATTCGGGAAACTAAGCTCTTGAAGATCTACCATGATGCAGAAACTTTGGAGGCGATTTTGGTGCACTTGCTGGATTTTGTTTTTGCTAAAAAAATTTTTGGAGATCTTCAAGGGTGTTGAGGAGTTTCTATCCAAATTTCAGCCAAATAGGAGGTGATTTGCTAAGGCAAAGGTTGCCGGTTCCCTGCTGTGCCAGGAAGAGAGCTTTGAAGAGTTCAACATTGTCATCCTTTCTACCTTGGATTTAAGCGATCAAGATAATTTTTTGCAACCCAATCTATTTTAAGAGCATGATTTGATCCTTCGATGAAGTGTAGTCAAGTTTTGATTTAGCTATTTTTGCTTTATAACTTAGATCCTTGTGCTACACTTCACTTCGTTGAGTTCCAAGATGGGATCTGTTTCGTCGATCTATGAAGAATGAATTGATCTCCTATGTATTCTAAGATGATCGATTCCAAGAAATCCTTGTGCAGTGGTGCGACAATTTAGAAAAAGAGTTTTGTAAAGTTGAGGTCATAATGAGGAATCGCACATCAAGAATAGATACATAGTTATCAAGACTATTAGGAAACCAGCAAATATCTTGCCCCATGCCTCTTTTGGAAGATAAAAAATAGAAAAACTGTATTTGCAAGGAAATCACAAGTGGTAATAGTTCACCCTCAATTAATTCATACTATTGGTTGGGCTCCATAGGCTTGTACTAGGCATCAACTATGGGATTGAGTACTCTTCAATTAATAGAGAATAAATAATAGAGTGATTAGTTTAAAAGAATTTAGACTAATCAAAATATTCGATATTCAATAAATCACAAAGATTTATAAGTCCATGTCTAATTAATTGGTGAATATAAAAGGTCACACACAAAACCCTAGAACACTCTCACTTGATTGAAAAAATTATCTAAGGAGTTAAATAATTAAAGTGATCAAGTTTGGTGGAGAGAGAATTAGTTTACTAATATTAATTGGTCACTATAGCTTAATTAATTTAATTGTTTAATTAATAAAAATAATTTAAAGATTTAAATTAGATCAATTAAAATAACGAGTTAATTTTGTTGGTGCCATGTGGTAATTTAATTAGTCAAAGTCAGCCTAAAGAGTTAAGTTGATTTAGTTAACTTAAGGAATTAAATTATTCTAATTAAATTAAAGAGTTAATTTAATGAGTAGGAGAATCTAATTTTGGAGGCAAAATTAAATGGAAGAGTCCATTTAATAATAATTAGTGAGTTGGCATTTTAATTTGAGAAATTAAAAATGCAACTTGACTGGGAAATTAGCATCTAAGTTGGAAAAGTGAAGAGTGTGTGACAGAAGCTTCCAAGAGCTTCCACCTCACACTATAAAACCCCCTCATGGCCAGCCACTTGAGACTTAATTCCAGCTGCCATTTTCCCTCCATTTTGTGGTAATCTCATGTGTTGAGAGAAACCATCCACTAGATTCTCCCCAACAACTTTCTCTCTTCGAAAACTTCTTCACACTTTCTTCAGCTCCATTCTTCTTCCTCCTCTTATTTCTAGCTAATTGAGAGAGGATTGACGATGTTGTAAGGTGTGTGGATTTCCTTTAGAGTCACAACACTTGGTGTGCTCGAGTTGGTGATTGAAGATCTTTCAAGGTAGAAGATGATTTTTGGTGTTTCTTTATTATCAGTGGTTTTACAAGGTTGATTGTTATTTTGCTGCCTTATCTTCTTCACCTTGGAGGATTTTTGGACATCAAGAGTTTCTATAGTCGTTTACCTTTGGAGATGAGTCGGAGAACCTTGGAGAAAAAAGCGAAGATCTTGCTTGGAAGGAATTCCTTTAGAAGATCTAGCTAGTTACCTTTCAATTTCTCAATTAAGGCAACATTCTCTAGCCTTTTAATCCATTATTAAGGCATGAAATAAATCCTTAGGTTGGGAATGTGTTAGTTAATTTTTGCCTAATTTTTGCAATCATGATGGATCCTAGCACCTCCTTTACTTTCATGTTATTCTCATCAAATTCGATATCATGATCCCCTATAATTTTGCATGTGAAATATACTTTTCTATTTTGCAACTTCCTAGTGAGGGGTATGAAAACATCTAATGCATCATTCTTATTTGCAAGAAATGCCACCCATGTATATCTAGAAAAATCATCAACAATAATGAAAGCATACTAATTATCGCTAAGAGTACTTGTCTTGAGGAACTCCTTTAACGAGGTGTTTCCTTGAAAGTTTGGAGATGAGTTCCTTGCTCACATGTCAAAGTCTTCTATGCCATATCCAACTTGATTCTTCAACTGCCACTAGCAATTTCATATTTTGATTTGAGAGACCATCGTAGTAGGCGTAGAATATATTTCTCTCTCTTAGTGCAGTAAAGATTGGTTTCTTATTCTTCAATATAATGAACTTGTGAGGTTTCCAACTAAGACAATAGCTAATATCCAGTAGTTGACTTGTGCTAAACTGATTATGCTTCAATCCTTCAACTACCCATACACCATTAATCTAACTTATCCAGAAGTTGACTTGTGCTAAACTATCTTTCCAACTAAGACAATAGCTAGTATCCAGTAGTGGAGTCATCCTTTCCAACTTATCCAATTCTAAGAATATTTCCTTTTATGTTATCAGCAAAAGTGACATGTCCCAAGTTTACTTTATTGATTTCCAAAAACTTTCTTGGATCACCAATCATATGAATTGAAGCACCACTGTCCAAGAACTATTTGTTTCTGATTTTAGATCATCCTAGAAAGTCTTGCAATCACAAAGTTTTTCTTCAATTTTAGGTACCCAAATGCTCTTTAGGCTTTAAAGGTTAGTCAACTTAGATTTCAAAACCCATTCATAGTTTTCTTTGGTCTTTTCCTTCTTGATAGAGCATGACTTAGTCGTGTGACTAATCTTTCCACAATAAAAGCATGTAATAGGCATTTTCTCCATTTTCTTATAATTTCTACCATAACCAACTCCAGCTTTGCTTAATGAAGCATTTTACATACAAATAACTTATTCAAATGATCTCTTCAAATGGTAAACTTTTCAAGATTCTTTTTTAATTCAAGAACTTAGTTTTTCAAAAATAGAGCTTTATAATCACACTAAACCATTTTTCCTTTGAAAGAAAATTTTCCTTTAGAAAAGCATATATCTCAGTATCAGTAGTAGCAAAGGAAGCATTAAATCACTAATTTGGTCCTTTAAAGAAAGATTTTTAGCTTGAATAACTTCTATTTCAATTTTAGATGCATCAAGAGAAAGAATTATTTCATCTATTCTTTTCTTAAAAGCTTTATTTTCAGGATAGAGATTTTGATGTTTTTCTTTAAAAGATCACTTTTTGTACCAAGTTATTCTAAATCCTTTTTGCATTCCATAATAATAACATGAAATTCATCTTCAGAATTATCACCATAAGTGTTATCATATTCGGAGTTAGAATCAGAATGTACCATAGTTTGTACCATGAAGCAAAGGTTTGCAAACTCATCATCTGAGCCTTCCTCATAAGATTCATCTTCAACATTATCCTATGTGGTTGCCATAGCTTTATGCTGCTTCTTCTTCTTAGAAGCTTTCTTTAACTCAGAGCATTCTGGACAAACATGTCCAGGCTTGTGGCATCCATAGTGAATAATAGGATTTGAGGATTCTAGTTGATTATTTCCCTTTCTTTGAGCTTGAATCCTTCTTCTTTTTCTAAAAGCTTTCTTTCTTTTGTTGAGGAACTTTAATCTCTTGGTTATAAGTGCAATTTCTTTTTTATTTTTATCATTATTGCTAGGCTCATCTTACTTAGATTGATCATCATTTAAGGTTTTGAAAGTGGCATTCTTTTCTCTTCTACTTTCAACAAATTGTTTCTTGGTTAAGATTATCATTTCATGCAAAGTTAGAGAGCCAATGAGTTCAGCCATACTCAGCTTAGTGAGATGTTTTGCTTCCTGGATTGCTATAACTTTAGGAGTCCATTTTTCTATGTAAAGATCTCAAGATTTTCCTCATTTTCTCTTCTTCAGAAAACACTTTACCAAGCTCATTAAGAGGAATGACGATTTCTATAAACCTTGAATACATTTGCTTGATGTTCTCCTCAAGCTTCATAGTAAACATCTTATATTGATGTACTAAGATAGTAATCCTTTCAACCCGAACTTGATTTATTCCTTCATGTACAACCTGTAGCAAATCTCGTGTTTCTTTTGCATTTTTACATGATCTTACATGATCTTACATGTTGCATTCTTTCTTTGTGAGAGCGCATGTGATGATATTTTCTACTTTAGTGTTAAGAGAAAAGAGAAAATTTTCTCTTATCTTTTGCATTGTATTCTAATCATGTTTTGTTCCATATGCCATTTTCATCTTCTATGTTTGGACTGGATGGTCCTCTAGTAATGATTGTCCACAAATCAAAATCTGGAGCAATGATGTATTTCTACATTATTTACTTCCATCTAGGATAGTCTGTTCCATCAAATAGAGGTGGTCTATTGTGAGATAAATCTTCCACATGAAGCTCTATGGTGGCTATGGAATATCTTACCCTCAGGTTGTTAAGCCTTTACATGGAGTGAACCTGCTCTGCTACCAATTATGGTATAGAGTTTGAGCATAAGAAGAGGGGTGAATTATGCAATTTCAACTTTTCTCATGTAGTAGATTACTTTCAAGATTGATTCCTTCCTAATCTTGTTAGTTTAATTCTTGCAAAACTCAAACATATAGTTGGTTAGTAGTAAAGTTAAAGCCAGTATACAATGCATCAATCAACAAGTACCGAATGCATAAAGTAAAGAAAAAAGTAAGTAAAAAGCACCATGATTTTAGGGAGCTTCTGCCCAAAAGATCCCATTGTTGTACTTAAGCTTTGCAACTTAGGATTTTGGGAAAGATTATTAGCTGATTTTTTACAAGAACAAACCTAACCTAGTACACAGATTTTTGCGATAGCAATCCTAACATAGGATTTTACACAGGAGCAGTACTAACCTAGACTTTACACTAGAGTAATACTAACCTAGTTAACTTAGGACTAAACCTTAGCTTTTGCAGCATGAGAGAAAAATCCTAGTTCTTTTAGGCACATAAGAACCTGACCTTGGTTTTAATAAACTCAACCAAAAACCCAACCTTTTATATGAATATGGCCAAACTTGTTCCTTTGCACTCCTTACAACTTTTTACAGGATAAAGTTTAAACCTAACTTTTGTGGATAAAGTCTAACCTTTAGAAAGTGCATCATAAGGAAATGAATTCCTTCAACACACAGAATTTAAAACTTTCAAATCAAGAAATAACTTAATTCACCACACAATAAGGATCTTATTTTATGCCTTAAAGATGGAATTTAGAGAAGAATCAAATACCTTAAGAGATTCTTCAAATATTAAGGTGTAGAACCTTCACTTGACTCTTCAATTGAAGATCTACCACTTCCTCTTCCTTGGATCTTTCTTCCTCACCTTTTGGTCTCAATTTACAGCAACCAAAGGCCTCCAAAGCGCCTCAAAATTGTGCTTTAATGGAAGTAGGAATTGGCCTCAAGAAAAGCCACAAAAACCTCCACAATCCTTGAATAACTCTTCTCCAATGGAGCCTTCTTTGTTAACTAACAATAATACCCCAAATGTGGTATCTCCAATGGTATCTCCACACCTTACAAGCACTCTAAATGTTCACTCTTTTGCTGGAAGAAGAATGAAGAAGAAAGAGAAAGTTTGGAGAAGAAAGTGTGAGGTAGTTTGGAAGAGATAGAGAATCTAAAGAGGGAATTATTTTGTTTACAACAAAAATGAGAGGGAGATATTTTCTTCACCAAATGTCCAGCCACATGAGGAGGAGAATGTTCTTTTGTAAGGTGTGATGTATGCCTCCCATGTGTTGCCACCTAGCATGCCAATTTGCATGCCAAGTAGGAATTTTAATTTCACTAATTAAAATCCAATTTTAATTAGTAAATTAAAATTCTCACTTAATTTTGAGTGGACTCTTCCATTTAAATCTTCCCTCCAAAACTATATTCTCCTTTTAATAAAATTAACCCCTTAATTTAATTAAACCAACTTAACTCTTTAAGTTAACTAGACCAATTAAATTATCACATGGCTCCAATTAAATTAACACCTTAATTTAATTGGTCTAATTTAAATCCTTAAATTATTTGATTAATTTAGCACTTTAAATTAATCAAACCATCACGGCCAATTCTTAATTAGTCAACTTGGTCTTTTCCAAAATTGACCAATCCAATTATCTAACTCCTTAGATAATTTCTCCAATTCTAATTAGAGTGGCTAAGTCTTTTGTGTGTGACTCGTTAGTTCACAAATTAATTAGACATGGGCTCACAACTCTATGTAATTTATTGAATATCTAATATTTGATTAGTCTAAACTCTTTTAACTAATCATTCTGTCAATTAATCTCCATTAATTGAAAAGTATCCAATCTCCATAATCAATGTCTAGCACAAGCCTATGGAGCCCAACCAATTAGATGAATTAATTCTAGTGAACCTTTTTGAAAAGAGGAGATAGGTAACGATCCATAAATTAAAACCAAAATAAGGAAAATTAACTTCCTACCTCCAAACCTAGGATCATTCATCATGTCATAAAATAGGATTTAAAGACAAGAAGACTACCTTTGATGTACAATCAAGGTGGACGATGTAGATCTTCCTACGAACTCCTCTAAATCAAGATCTATTTTCTCTTATTCTTCGATCCATTTTCTCCACACCAAGAACCCTTTAAATTAGCAATTTTTGCATGTTAATAAACCTCCTAAACAGCCTGAATATGGCCGAACACTGGAGGAAAAAATATGCCTAATGGTAACTCAAAATTTCTTCAAAATGGGTCAAGCGGAAGGTTCAATTCTCCAATTCTAAACTTCCCAAGTGTGAAGCTTCTAATGTTGACCCACACACCTAGGAAAAACTCTCAAATCCTCACACACTTTGCTAGAGAAGAGATGAGGAAGAAGATGATGGAGTTGGCATTTTTAGGAGAGAGGTATGAGAGGATATGGTAGGTAGTTATTTAACACATGAGTTGTGCTACCTTGAGAGGGAAGAATTATGCTTGAATTGGTCTTCCTAGGAGCCGGCTACTTGTGGAATTTATAGGGTGAGTAGGAAGCTTTAGGAAGCTTCCTCTAAACCTTATCCACATGTGCCAACTAGCTAAATTCAAATTTTAGTTTGGATTGGATTCTAATTTCTCAAATTAAAATCCTATCCTTCCGATTAAAATGGATTAAAACGGACTCTTCCAATTTATTTAATCTCCAAATTAATCAAATTAACTCTTTAATTTAATTAATTTTAACTTAGCTTTTTAAATTAATTAACTTAGCTATTTAAGCTAATTAATTTAACTCCTTAAATTAACTAAAATCAACTTATCTCCTTAAATTTGTCACATAGCACCAATTAAATTTAATTGGCTTAATTTAATTAGTTTAATTTAACTCTTTAAATTATTTTGATTAATTTAACACTTAAATTAATCAAACCAAAATGACCAATTAATAATTAGTTAATTTACTATCTTCATTTCTATGGTAAAAACTGCCACTTGAATTTTCTAACTCATTAGAAAAATTCCTCCTGTCAAATGAGAGTTTCCTTAGGCTTTTGTGTGTGACTCATTAGGTTCACCAATTCATTAGACCTAGGCTCACAACTATTTATGATAGTTTGAATATAAAAGTCCAATCTCTATGGTCGATGTCCAACAACAAGCCCATGGAGCCCAACGAATTGGAAGAATGGATTATATCGAGGATAACCAATATAGCTTTGCTTACCATGCAAGTACGGTCCTTCAATTTCCTATCTCCCAAAAGAGTCCTAGGACAAGATATTTGTTAGCTCCCTAATAGCCTTAATAACTGTGTCTCTATACCAAATGCTCGATTCCCCTTTATGACCTCAACTTCAGAGAACACCTTTCCCAAATTATCATATTACCTTGTACAAAGATTTCTTAGAATCAATCATTATAGAATATATAGGAGATGGGCTCGTTCTTCACAATAACAAGGAAATAGATCCCATCTTGGAATTCACAAACATCTATACTTAGATACCTTATGCCCAATCTAGGCCCCAGATTACCTACTGCATCGTTAGGACCAAATCAAAGCATAAGGACCTAAATACAAGGTTTCTATGGATCCTCAAGTCTAAAGACTAATTATATGTACTATCGTAAGCTTTGAGAACTCGTCACTACTGATATGCCACTATGGCTATCTAGTGGATTCTCAAATTGGGCCTTCAGTGAATTTGTTCTCTAACAAGCATCCACTAGCATCCATCCATGTCTAACATAGATTGCCCATAAAATGGGGCAATATCCAACTCCTTAAAGTATGAATCATTAATGAAAGTCCATCCGAATCTTAGATGCCCTTTCTAATAAGATTCTACAACTTGGAATATTTGAAATCATGACCATAGAGTCTTATTTCATGATCACCATCATATGCTTGACCAAGTCCCATAGTCTTAAATGATTTAAGAGCTTCAACCAAATGCTAGTGAAGAATAAAATGCATAAGACGAAGATGGTAATTTTATTAAACTATCATTCAATCAAGATTGTTTCACAAGTGACATAGTATATGCATGCCAATTTTAATTGGTTGTGAGGCACTATTCCAACAATCCCCTCCTTATCTTAAGTTAGTTCCCCATTATCTTTAAACCTATTTTCTCAAGATATCTTTCAAAGACCTTTTGCAATAAGGGTTTTGTTAGTGGATCTGCTATGTTCTTTTCCAAGGCTACCCTCTCCACTCGAATGTCACCTCTATCAATGATCTCACGAATCAAATGATAGCGCCTTATAACGTGCTTGGATCGCTGATGAGATCTTGGCTCTTTTGCTTAAACAATGATCCCATTGTTGTAATAGAAGATAACTAATAGCTTTGAATGCTGGGCACTACATCCAACTCTTGGATAAAGTTTTTCATCCAAACACCTTCTTTTGTGATTTCCAAAATTGCAATATATTCTGCCTTAGTGGTAGAATTGGCCCGTGGTATCTTATTTGGAACTCTTCCAACTTACCACACTGCCATTGAGACAAAATATAAATCCTGAAGTAGATTTAAGGTTGTCTTCATCGGATTGAAAACTAGCATTTGAAAAACACTTTAAGCTTCAATTCTTCATTGCTCTGTACTAAAAATAAGTCCTTAGTTCTTCTCAAGTACTTAAGGATTGCTTTTATGACTTTTCAGTGAATTTGATCTGGATTTGATTGGTAACAGCTTGTAACACTTAGAGTGTGCGCTACATCCGGTCTTATATATTGAACTGCATATATTATGCTTTCTATAGCAAAAACATATGGTATGTGGGACATTCTTTTTCTCTCATCTTCAATCTTAGAGGCTATAGACTTCGAGAGACGAAGGCCATGTCCCATGGGAAGAAATCCCTTCTTGGATTCTTTCATACTAAATCTCTTTAGTATCTTGTCAATGTACTATGTCTAGGAAAGCCCCAACATCCTCCTTGATCTATCTCTATAGATCCATATTCCCAATACGAAAGATGCTTATCCCAAATCCTTCATGGAATTGTAAAGATAACCACAATTTAGTACACTTTAATGCTTCTCTCTCATTCCTAATGAGAAGAATGTCATTAACATAAAGCACAATAAACTATATTGAACTCCTACTAGCTTTTTTATACACACATAGTTCATACACATTTTTGACAAAGCTAAACAATTTGACTATCATATCAAAACATATGTTCCAACTTTAGGATGTTTGCTTTAGTCCTAAAATGAACCTTTGGAGTTTGCAAACCTTTTGTTCACTCTCTTTAGATGTAAAACCTTGTGGTTGCTCTATATAAATTTCCTCATCAATATTTCCATTGAGAAAAGCGGTCTTACATCCATTTGCCAAATTTCATAGTCGTAGTAAGTGGCTATGGCGAGCATAATCCTTATGGACTTAGGCATAGCGACCAGTGAAAATGTTTTCTCAAAGTCAATGCCAGCTCTTTAAGTGTAACCTTTTGCCACTAGTCTAGCCTTAAAGGTTGTTACCTCTCCATCAACTGGTAGCTTTTGCTTGTAGATCTACTTGCAACCAATGAGTATTTTACCCTCTGGTAGATCAATCAAAGTCCATACTTTGTTGGAGTACATGGACTCCATTTCAAATTTCATGGCCTCAAGCTATTGTCCCGAACGTATGTCCGACATAGCTTTCTCATAGGTCTATGGATCACTATCCATTTAACCCATTTCATAAAGTAATCCAAACTTTTTGGGTTGCTTCTTGATTTAGTCCGACCTCCTAGGAAGTTGTGTAGGCTCGGGATGCTCTTTTGTTTCTTTTGATCATCTGAAACTTCATAATGACAGTGCCATTTCTATCCAATAGAAATTCTTTTTCCAAAATGGTGGCATTCCTCGAAACAAACACCTTTTGTTCTAAGGGATCATAGAAATAATAACCGAAAGACTCTTTTAGGTATCCCACAAATTTGCACAAAGTGGATCTCACATCCAACTTGTCTCCCACTAATATCTTGAAGTATATTTGAGACCCCTAAACTCATAAATAAGAATAAGAGGGTGCTTTGCCATGCCACATCCCATGCAATGTCTTTGGCGCTGACTTTGAAGGTACTGTATTTAGTATCTTTACCGCCATTTCTAAAACAAATCCCTAAAATGAAATAGACACATTAGTGAAGCTCATCATGAAATGTACCATGTCCAATAATGTACGATTTCTCCTTTCAGCTACTCTATTATGTTAGGGTGTGTCAGGAGGAGTCCTTGTGAGATAATCCCATTCTCTTTTAGATAACTCAAGAATTCAGTACTTAAGTATTCCCCTCCTCAATCCGATTGAAGAGTTTTAATACTAAGTCCTTGTTCCTTTTCTACTTCATTCCCATACTCTTTGAGCTTTCCAAAAGCTTCAAACTTGTACTTCATAAGATACACATGTTCGATCCGAGTGTGATCATTGGTGAAGGTAATGAAGTAAAAATAGCCTTCTCTTACACTAACTCTTAGTGGCCCACATACATCCGTATGGATCAAATCCAAAGAAATAGTGATTCCATTTGTTTGTCCTATAAAAGGAGTTTTGTTTATTTTTTCTTTCAAACACAATTCACAAGTAAGAAGTTCATCTATGCCACTAACCTTTAGTGCTTTGAGGGCTTCTATCTTCTTCATCCTATTTCAAGAAATATGTCTAAGTCTTGTATGCCAAAGATAGGCATTTTCTTGGTTATCTAACTTATTTTTGTTACTTTGAATGTGCATAAGTGATGGTTGGGAATTCAATATGTACTTAAAGTACCACATGCAATCAAAGAACCATTCTTTATTGCTTTCAATTTTCCATCACAAATTGAAAATTCATATCGTTCAGAATCTGAGACAGGAATTGAAAATATGTTCTTAATAAGATTAGGTACATAATAGCAATGATCTAAAATAATAAAAGAATTTCCTAAGTCTAACTTGACAACACCTTCAATCTTGGTAGCAACCATTGCACCATTTTTGAGGCATAGGATCATATCCCTATTACTGAGTGACCTTCCTCTTTCCATCCCTTGTAATGAATTACAAAAGTGAGAACCACATAGAGTATTAAATACCTATGAGGAAGAATTTGTAGTTCAGTGCACTTCAATGAATAACATACCCTTCCCAAGGGTAGCAAGGTACTCCTTGCAATTGTGCTTCCAATGGCCTGTTTTACCACAATAGAAATATGTAATATCCTTTTTGTCTTTTTCTTTTTCTTAACTCCTCCTAAGGGCTTCAATGGTTACTTCCTTCTCAAAGAATAACCTTTCTTCTTCTTACCTTTTTTTTTTTTTCCCCTTAGGTAGGGCCTTTAGACTTGGAGGAAGATGTAAGCATTTAAAGCTTGTCATTTTTCATAGTCGCCTCAGTGGTAACCAACATGTTAATAAATTCGTTAATCTTCATCTCTTGTTTTGACATATTGAAGTTCGTAACAAATTGATCAACTGAACTTGGTAATAACTAAAGGATCTAATCCACATAAAGGTCATTGTCCATAACCACGTCCAATTAAGCAAGCTTCTCAATAAGCCCAATCATTTTGAGCCCATGATCATGTATAATCGCCCCTTCAACCATTCTTGTCCTAAAGAGCTCTCTCAATAGCAAGTATTGTTCAGTCTAGATTGCACTTCATACAACTCTTGTAGGTGCAAATGAATCTTAGAAGCACTTTTCATGTTCTCATGAGATTTCTGGAGTTCATTAGACATTGACGCCATCGCCATCATGAGGCAACAAGTTTGAAGATCATCTTCTACCTATTTTGTGAATGCTTCGTGGGCCTCATTGTTGTCATCTTCGCCAACGGTATCTAGTAGACTTTGAGTAAGGACATATGTTCTCTTTTCAAAATCAAGAATAATCTTGAGGATTCTTAGCCAATCGCAGAAGTTAGGCTTAGTAAGTTTATTGGTTTCCAATATTACGTTTAGTGGATTCTTTACCATTGATTGAGATTTCAACAAGTCTACAAAAGCGAGAAAGAGAATATAAGCATTTGATTAAATATTGATATAGAAAAACATGTTTATGGATTTTCAAGTATGTTTTGCGCCCACTATTTTTATCAAATTTCTTAACCTCTTAAGAATTTGGGAAATCTCATTTCCTTAGTGAGAAATCAAGGTCTAAAGGCATCATTTGTGAACCCATGACTCGTGAAACATCCACTAATGATCCTAAGGTAGGTAGCTTTTACCAATTGCATCTCTATGCAATCCTTGATTTTGTTTTGCCTTACCTTTTGATATAAACCCACGACTCATACGACATCTATATTACTTAGTGTTAAGTCGTACCTACCAATCACTCTTTAACTACAAGCTCAACTATGATCATTCCACGAGTCGTGAGATAATGTCATAGTAAATATTATATCAAAGTGCATCTCATGCCAAGGAAATTATCACAACTTCCCTCTAATAAAGTGTCACATGACTCGTGTGCCAACACTAAATTACGGTATCTTCTCATGTCATTTACCTATTGGTAGAAAGCTTGGATCAATTAAAACTCTTCTTATGTTATATCCAACTTGACTTAATATTTTACTAACTTAGACTCCTTAGACTCCTCTAAGTTGAGGGATTTTGTTTTTGCTTTAAAAGATCTCATCAATTTTATCTTTGCTTATTTAGGCTCTATATCCTAACCATATGCCACCATACATCAAAAGGATAAAGAAAGCATAAATAAGTAAATAACCTAGCATGCATCTAATAATGGGATGACTATGAGCCTTAACCAAATAGTGCACTTAGAGTCACAGGTGCACTATTTAATTGATTTTAGATGGGTTTAATTAAACTAATAGATCCTATCTATGGCATGAATATATCCCATACATTCATGGATCTTCAAGTCTTCTTGACTCCTCTTGGGCTCCTTTTTGGACTCCTTGCAATAATTACAAAATAGAAATCCTCACCTTCTAAGAGTCCTACTCTCATAACAATTACAAGATTTGAAGCAAGAGGCATGCAGGTCCCGTTTAATTACAACCCATTCAAAACAACTTTGAATTTAAATAAAATCAAATTAAATGCACATAATCATCCCTATACTTCCATCATCCATTCAACAATTGAATAAATAATAACACATAAATTGACAATCAATTTATCAATTAAATGCTTATCTCATAAACAATTAATTAGAGGCAAAATTAAGAATAACTCTTATGCATCTCAATTTCGCATCAACTTCAAGATTGCACTTAGATTTGATTCTAAGAGTAGGCAAAAATAACCAACAATTTTCTAAACACTTACACAACAATTGTGCATCACAATTTTGCATGAAAAATAATTTCAATCACAAAAATAGAACCATAAACAACTCAAAACAACCAAAACAGTCACTCGGGAGCCTGTTGCTTGTGATCGCCCGCCCAGGCGTGCGGGCAGGCACGCGTAAGCAGCCAAGCCAGCTGTTAAGTCATTTTTCCCTTTTCTTTTTTCTTTACTTTATGTTCCAAATTTTATGGACTCTTCATAACATCTTTTTACACATAATTTGATAATTTTTTGGACTAAACACCCTTTTAAAATAGAAAATAAAGTGTCTAAAAAGCATTAAAAAATTCAAATCTAAAGGAAAAAATCATGTTCTTAAAAAATCTTCGATTATAATCAATCAGATTGGATCCAAGAATAGCCAAAACACCTTAAGCTATTAACAACATGCTATATCATTATATAACATAATTTTCAATGCTAAATCAATACTTAACATCATAATATTTGAATAAAAATCATGCCAACATATGAATTAACAATTAAATATATATTGATATATTTCATTCAAACATATCAAGAGCCATATTCATAATCTCCAAACTCTTAAATTCATCAACTGAATTAAGGATTTAGGCATTTAGAATCAATCCATCATATGAACTAATTCAAAAGTCCTAATTTTGACATGAAGATGGCTCTGATACCACTCGAAGAGAAGAGATAGGTAAGGATCCATAAATTAAAACCAAAATAAGGCAAATTAATTTCCTATCACCAAACCCATGATCATTCATCACATTATAAATTAGGGTTTAAAGACAAGAAGACTACCTTTTATGTATAATCAAGGTGGATGATGTAGATCTATCTATAGACTCCTCCAAATCAAGATCTAATTTCTCCTATTCATTGATCCGTTTTCTCCTCACCAAGAACTCTTTAAACCAGAAACTTTTGCTTGTCAATAGACCTCCTAATGGTCCCAATATGGCTGAACAATAGAGGAAAAAATTTGCTCAGCGGTCACCCAAAGTTTCTCCAAAATAGGCCAAGTGGAAGGTTCAATTCTCCAACTCTAAGCTTCATAAGTGTGAAGCTTCTACTGTTGATCCACGCAGCTAGGAAAGCTCTCAAATCCTCACACACTTTTCTAGAGAAGAGATAAGGAAGAAGATGATGGAGTTGGCATTTTTAGGAGAGAGGTATGAGAGAATATCGTAGGTAACTCAACACATGAGTTGTGCTACCTTGAGAGGGAAGAATGATGCTTGAATTAGACCCCCTAGGGGCCGGCCACTTGTGGTATTTATAGGGTGAGTAGGAAGCTTCCTCTACACCTTGTCCACATGTGCCAACTAGCTAGATTCAAAATCTAGTTTGGATTGGATTCTAATTTCTCAAACTAAAATCCTATCCTTTTGATTAAAATAGACTCTTCCATTTTATTTCCCTCCAATTTATTTAATCTCCAAATTAATCAAATTAACTCTTTAGTTTAATTAATTTTATCTTAACTCTTTAAATTAACAAACCTAACTTTTTAAGCTAATTAATTTAACTCCTTAAGTTAATTAAAATCAACTTAACTCCTTAAGTTGACTTCTGACTAATTAAATTTGTCACATTGCGCTAATTAAATTAACTCCTTAATTTAATTAGCTTAATTTAACTCTTTAAACTATTTTGATTAATTTAGCACTTAAATTAATCAGCCAAAGTGACCAATAAATAATTAGCTAATTTAATCTCTCCATTTCTATGGTAAAAAACGCCACTTGAATTTTCTAACTCCTTAGAAAAATTCCTCCTATCAAAAGAGAGTTTCCTTAGGCTTTTGTATGTTTCCCATTAGGTTCATCAATTTATTAGACATGTGATCATAACTCTTTGTGATATTTTGAATACAAAATATTCTAATTAATTTAAACTCTTTTAAACTATTAACTCTATCAATTAAGCTCCATCAATTGAAGAGTACCCAATCTCCATAGTTGATGTCTAGCAACAAACCTATGGAGCCCAAAGAATTGGATGAATTAATTATATTGAGGTGGAAAATTATAGCTTACGCTTACCATACAAATACGGTCCTTTTATCTCCTATCTTTCGAAAGAGACATAGGGCAAGATATTTGTTGCCTCCCTAATAGCCTTGATAACTATGTGTCTATGTCAAATGCTCAATTTACCTTTATGACTTAAACTTTGGAAAACACATTTTTCAAAGTGTCATACTACCTTACGCAAGGATTTCTTGGAATCAATCATTATAGAATACATAGGAGTTGAACTCTTTCTTGACACAACAAGGAAAAAGATCCCATCTTGGAATTCACAAAGCTCCATATTTAGGTAGCTTATGGCCAATCTAAGCCCTAGATGACCTGTTACATAGTCAGGACCTAAATACAAGGTTTCTATAGATCTTCAAGTCAAAGAACTAATTATATACACTGTCGTGAGCATTGAGAACTCATCACTACCGATATGCCACTATGGCTATCAAGTGGATTCTTAAATCGAGCATTCAAAGAACTTGATCTCTAACAAACACCCACTAATATGCATCCATGTCTAAATAGATTGCCTATGAAACGAGGCAATATCCAACTCCTTGGAGTATGCATCGTTAGTTCAAGTTTATCCAAATCTTAGATGCCCTTTCTCATAAGATTCTATGACTTGGAATAGTTAAAAGGGTTAATTACAGTCATCCTCCAACCTATGGCCTCTTTTGCACATTGCCCCCAATCATTGTCGATGTACAATTTTACCACCTGAACTAATTAAAATGTTATCAGACACCACATTTTCTCATTTCTAATGGAATCTATCAAGTGAGCATTGGGCACGTGGTGTTGGAATAGTCCCCGGCAAGCCAATCGGATTGACCTTGTAAAAGTTATTTCCTTGTATAACAATCTTGATTGAATGATATTCTTTATATGGCCATCTTTATGTTATACTTCATATTACTTCACTTGCATTTGGATGAAACACTTAGATCTCACATAACTACGGGACTTGGTTTGATGACCATGGAATAAGTCTTACAGGGTCATGATCTTAAATCTTCCAATTCATAGGATCTTTGGAGACGGGGCATCTATGATTCGGATAAACTTGCACAAATGATGCACAAATCCAAGAGTTGGATATTGCTCCGTTCCATGAGCAATATGTATGAGATACGAGTGCATGTTGGTGGGTGCTTGTTAGAGAACAAGGCACTGAAGACCCTCCGGAGAATTCACTAGATAGCCGTAGTGGCAAGTTGGTAGTGGTCAATTCTCCCGCTTGCACTAGTGCATATTATTAGTCCTCTGACTTGAGGATCTATGGTAACCTTGTGTCCGGTCCTCATGCTTTGACTCTTCCTTGACCACTTAGCGTTCTTTCAAGTTGAAGTTGGGTATGAGCTACTTGGCATGGAGGTTTGTGAGATCCAAGATAGAATCCGACTCCTCGCTTTTGTAAAGGTCGAGTATATCTCTTATGTCTTCTATAATGATCGATTCCAAGAAATCCTTGCGCAAGGTGGTGTGACAATATGGAAAAGGAGTTTTTCAAATGTGAGGTCACACAAGGGAATAGAACATTGAGAATAGAGATATAATATTGAGGCTATTAGGGAGCCGACAAATATCTTGCCTTAGGCCTCTTTTGGGAGATAGGAGACAAAAGGACAATATGGAAAAGGTGGTGTGACAATATGGAAAAGGTGTTTTTCAAAGGTGAGGTCACACAAGGGAATAGAACATTGAGAATAGAGATATAGTATTGAGGCTATTAGGGAGCCGACAAATATCTTGCCTTAGGCTTCTTTCGGGAGATAGGAGACAGAATGACAATATTTGCACGGTATGCATAGAGCTATGATGGTTCTCCAGAATATTCATTTCGGCCAACTAGTTGGGTTCCATGGGCTTGAGGTTAGACATCAACCATGGAGATTGGGTACTCTTCAATTAATGAGATTAATTGAAACGAGTCGATTAGTTTAAAAGAACTTTTCAACTAAAATGAATATAAGATATTCAAAAGTCACAAAGAGTTGTGAGCTCATGTCCAATGAATGGTAGAACCTATTAGGTCACACACAAAAGCCAAATAGCTTCCAAATTTGGTAGAACAATTTTCCAAGTGTTGGAAAAATCACCCTTGGGTGATCGATTTTCTAAGGTCCAATCCAACAGTCAATTTTGGTTTGATTAATTTAAGTGTTAAATTAATCAACTAATTTAAGAGTTAAATTAGATCAATGATTAAGGAGTTAATCATTTGGTACTATGTTGACCATCAATTGGACAAGTTGACTTAAAGAGTTAAGTTGACTAATTTAAGCTTAAGAGTTAGCTTGTTTGATTTAAGAGTTCAATCAAAGGTTAACTAATTAATTAAAGTGTTTAATTTAATTAATGGGAAGAATACTTTTTGGAGGAAAAATTTAAATGAAGTGTTTATTTAAATTAGCATCTTACTTAATTTGGAATTAGATTCCAAATGAAATTGAAATGCACTTAAAATTCAAGTAAGATTTGAATTTGAACTTTGCCAACTTGGCATGCCAGTTGGGTGGTCACCTTGAGGAAGGTGTGATGCCAACTAGCACCACAGCTTCCACTCTCTATATATAGATATAGAGAGCATGCAAAATTCGAAATAAGCTGCTGAAAAGTGTGAGAATTAGATTCTTGCATTCCCTCCAAAATCTCTCTCTCCATGCATTACATCATGAGTTGAAGCTTTGCATTCCTTCTTCTTGCCAACCTGAAAATTGGCCTCCTCTACCTCATTTTCTCTTCTCTAATTCCAAATTCTAGTGAGGGGAAATTGGAAGATTTTTTGGTGTGTGGATTGTTTCAATAAAGGCAAGCCGACTTACTTGCTCAGTTTTGGAGATCCACCTGCAGTAGCTTCTGGTTGACGAATTTTATGGAGTGATCCAGAAGGTGTTTTGGCTCCAATTTTTCATAGTAGCTTCCCCTGTGTCTAAAGGTGTTTCAGATTTAATTTCATGAATTTTGGAGCAGTTTAGCCTAGACAATTGTTGTCATCTTTCCACTATGCCAGATCCAGATAGTTTCTGGACTTTTGAGAGAGAGTTGATCTTCGCCTTGAATTTTGAGCTACAAGAGGTAATTCTTCATCCTAATCCAGATCTATAGCATGTCTAGATCCTTGGGATCTCAAGTAGCTTAGTTAATTTCATGCTTGTGAATGTTGATTTATGGATCCTAATGCTACTTTAGCCTTCACGTGGGCTGAAGAAAATAGTATATTCTTGTAAGATTCCATCAAAAATGAGCAAATGTGGTGTCTGAGAACATTTTGATTAGTTTAGGTGGTAAAGTTGCACATCAGCAATGGTTGGGCGACAATGTTCAAAGGAGGCCATAGGTTTGGAGGTGACTGTAATTAAGTTAGACCAACTAAATTAGGGAGTCAATTTAATTGGTGCCATATAACTATTAATTAGTCAAGTTAACTTAAAGAGTTAAGTTGACACTTTCTAGCTTAAAGAGTTAAGTTAGATGACTTAAGGAGTTAAGTCAAGTTGATTAATTAAATTAAAGAGTTAATTTAATTAATGTGAAGATTTAATTTTGGAGGAAAATTCAAATGAAGAAGTTCATTTGAGGTTAATTTGGGATTGGTTTGAAAGACATTTATGAGATGAAATGTAAAGTCAAATTGAATCCAAATGCAAGTGAAATTATCATTTCACGTGCAAGTGGATTGCCAACTTGGCACACCACTTCATGGAGGGTGTGATGCCAACTTGCATCACACCTCCCACTCTATAAATAAGATAGAGGTGGCCGGCCACTTGACATCCATGCTAGATTCCATTTTTTCCTCCATAAATTTGATCCACTCATGTGCTAATGTTTCACACAATCCTCACCATTCTCTCCACATTTTTAGCTTCTCCATCTCTTATTCTTCCTCTAGTTCTCTAGCTAATTGTAGGTGGATTGGAGCTCTCCTTGGGTGTGTGGATCATAACATTAGAGGGTTCACACTTGGGGAGCTTTGCTCTTGAAGATCCACCGCAATGCAGTTACTTTGGAGGCTATTTTCGAGGCCTTTCCGATTTTGGATTTTGCTAAAAAATTTACTGGAGATCCTCAAGTGTGTTGAGGTATTTATGTAAAATTTCATCTTAATCTGAGTTGACTTGATTGGGAAATTTTTGTCACTTCTCTGTTGTGCCAAAATTGACAGTTTTGAAGAGTTCATACTTGTCATCCACTTCTTCCTTGGATTTAGCATTCAAGGTTAGTTTTTTGCCATTAAATCCATTTTAATTGCATGATTAGATCCTTGGGATGAGGAGTGGACAAGTATATTTAGCCTATTTTTTGTTTTATTATTGGATCCGTGGGCTACTCCTTACTTCAAGTGGTATCGAAGCCTAATTCATGCTTTAATTTGGATTTTGTTTGAATGATCCATGTGATGAATTGATTTATATCACCAAATACTTAATTCAAATCATGGATTTGAGTGTTTGGTTGATGTTGCTTATGGCTCCTTTGTTAATGAATTGAAATATGCTAATATGTATTTTAAGTGTTGGTTTATATGTTAGTATGATTTTAATTCATAGATGTTAATGTTAAATGTTGATTTAGCATTAATTTATGTTATATGGTGATATAACATGTTTAATCTGACTTTAATCCATTTTGGCCATTTTTAGATCCAATTGGATTGGAGTTTATTGGATATTTTTGAAGAATGTTAATTCTTACTTGCACTTGATTTTTAAAGCATGTTTGAGCACTTGAATATTCACTTTTAAGAGTTGTTTTAAATCTTTAAATTCATCTAATATGTGGGATTTAGTGTTATGGAGGTGTCCATAAATTTTTGGTGCACAAAACTAGACCATATAAGGTATTGACTCCGTACATACTCAAAATAGGGCAGCTGTCGAGCTGCTGGCCGGGCATTGGCCAAGTAGTAGGTGTGTTGTGCGGGCGATTGCCACACGGCTGTACACCCTGGCCAGGCAGAGTTTTTAATGTGCTGTTTTTGTGCTCAAAATTAATCTAACTCATGCTAATTAGATGTACAAGTGTTGTGCTAGTTCTTAAAATAATGTTTGACAATTTTGAATGCTTTTAAAATCTTGTTCAAGTTGATCTTCAAATTTGCACAAAAATGAAATGCATAAATGTTATGCTTAATTTTGCTAGTTAATTAATTGTTTATGAGATAAGCATTTAATTTGTTGAATTGAATGTCAATTCTTATTTATTGTTCATTTAATTATTGAATGGATGATGAATGAATGGGGATGAATATGAGCCTTTAATATTGATTTTATTTGTTTCAAGTCGCTGAAAATGGTTGTATTAAATTGGGGCTTGCATGCCTCTTAATTTCTATCTTAACACTACAACAATTTGCACTTCACGTAACAAAAATTTTGGTAACAAAGGTAAAATTTGTTACATATGTTAGATTTATTGTAACAAAATTGATTTTTTGTTACGAATAACATTTTCTTTAGTAACAAAGTAAAAGTCTTGTTACCTTTAACTCAAATTTGTTACCTTAAATTTTTTATGTTCGTAACTAAATAATTATTTGTTATGGAAAATGTTATTTTGTTACATATAGCATTTTCCGTTATATAAGAAGATATATTTGTAACAAAATTTGGCACCTTTTGTAACAACAAAATATTTGTTACAAATAAAATATATTGTAACAAAGTTTTTAGTTAGTAAATTTTAATTAACTTCCCTCCAAAATTCATTCCCTCCAAATATCAATGGTATACATATGGTAACAATGATTTTCGTTACTAATTATAAACGAATATTAAATTAAATTTTTACTAATACTTGTGGGTTGGGCTTTTGTTCAAGAAATGGACTTCACAATAATGTAAAGAATTTGTTAATTGGGCTTAACCAATTTTTTAGTGAATTATTATTGAACTGGATTTTATTTTAAAGATTGAGCTTGAAGAAATTTGAAGTGAATAATCCATTAGTTGGGCCAATTTCTTTAAAATATTGGACTTTATAATTTTTTTGTGAATTATTCAATGAATTGGGAGTTTTCATTAGAGGAAAAATGCAAAATTGGTCCCGTAACCCTACTAGCAAATTTTGACTTTATGTTTTTGGTACACTAACTTTTGAATTTTGGCAATCTGAGGATAAATTTAGCCCGAATTCATTTGCAGCAGGCCCAATCCACATAGCACCACGTCACATCCTTTCTCCTACGTGGCATGTGGTGTGGCAACCCCTTCTTGCCATGTATTTTACTAGACCAAAAAAAAAAGGATATTTGCACAAAAATTAAAAATAAGTACATAAAAATTGAAAAAGTAAAAAGATAAAAAGAAAGAAGATAAATCTTGAAAAATATTTATATACTTATATATATTTATATATATATATTCACATATATAAACACACATACACATGTATCCCACTTGCTAAATTATCAAATTAAATGAATTGAGTCCTAAAAAAAATTTAAAACTTGCACATTAGAATTTAAAAGATCAAATATCCTTCAAATTTATAAAAATTTATTTTCTACAAATTTACCATCTAAAATTTAAAAATCTAATTTATCACTTTAGGCCATATAATTTTAATAATATAAGTTAAAATATCTAATAATGTTAAAATAGTAAAATATCTAAAAATTTAAATAAATTTTGTTGACTTTATTTATTAAGTTAAAAATGAAATAAAAATTAAACAATAAAAATTTAAGTCTATCCTATTATCTATATAATTCGAAATTACATAAGAATATTAAAATGATAAATACATCTAAAATAATTCTGTTAAATATAAATATATTTTATTTATTAATTCAAATATGACAAAAAAAACTTAAACAATAAAATTTTAAGTTTGTCATCCTAACTATATAATTATAAATTACATAATAATATTAAAATCAAAAATATTCTAAACATTATAATTTAAAATATCAAATATCCTTCAAATTTATTCAATTTTATTTCATACGAATTTATCATCTAAATTTTTTTTTAAATCTAACTTATAACTTTAGGCCATATAATTTTAATAATATTAAGTTAAAATATTTAATAATGTTAAAATAGTAAAATATCTAATAATTTAAATAAATTTTGTTGACTTTATTTGTTAAGTTAAAAATGAAATAAAAATTTAAGTCCATCCTATTATCTATATAATTCAAAATTACATAATAACATTAAAATGATAAATACATCTAAAATAATTCTATTAAATATAAATATATTTTATTTATTAATTCAAATATAACAAAATAAAACTTAAACAATAAAATTTTGAGTCTATCATCCTAACTATATACTTGTAGATTACATAATAAAATTAAAATAAAAATATTCTAAAATAATTCAATTATTCAATTAATATAAATAAAGAATTCAAATATAGTAATAATAATAATAATAATAATAATAATAAGAAGAAGAAGAAGAAGAAGAAGAAGAAGAAGAAGAAGAAGAAGAAGAAGCCCAACCCTTCCCCTCTAGCACTTCATATATTTCTCATTTCTTTTCTTTTTTCTTCATTCTTTTATTTTCTTTTTATTCTCATTTCTCTCTTCTTCCATTATTTCATATATTTCTCATTTTATACATATATGTATAAATTTATCATTGTTTCTCATTTCTCATTATTTCATATATTCTCATTTTATACACACACACACACATATATATATATATATATAAATTTATCTATAAAATTTTAAATAATTTTTATTTTTATCTTTTTTCTTTCTAATTATTCATACAATATGTAAACTTATTTTTTCTATTTATACTTATTCACATATATATATATATATAATATACATATATATAAATTTATCAATAAAATTTAAATTACTTTTATTTTATCTATTTTTTATTTATTCATTCCAAATTAAATAATATTTAATATTTATAAAAACATATATATAATATAATTTTTTGTTCATACTTATATGCATATATAGTATATAAATACATATATAGATAAATTTCAATAAAATTTAAAGAAATTCATCATATATTTCTCATTTTATACATATATAAATTTATCATTATTTCTCATTTCTCATTATTTCATATATTCTTATTTTATACATATGTATAAATTTATTTAACGAATTTGGATGGCAATGCAATTTTGTTTCCCTCCAACTTTTGTATTCCCTCAAAAATTTGGCCCATAAAAAATATTAACAATTGTTTTTATTATTAGTTTGGCATATTAATTTAACTTGATTTCTTCCAAAAAATTGATTCCCTCTAACAATAATGAATTCTCTTCATTTTTTCGATTCCTCTAAATTTTAGCTCCTCCATTTTTTTTGTATAAATAATCTATAGCAAAATTAATTTCTTTTATCTTAGATTATATGATGGATTGACATATAATTTTTTAAATTATTAAATGGTTTTTTATTATAGTTAAAATAGTTAAATAACATATAATTTGGACTTATAAATTTTGGTGCTTAACAATTTAATTTTTTATTATAATTTATTACAATATTTATTTAGAAAAATTCTAAAAACTCCTTAAAATAAATAGTCAAAGGTTACATACCTAAATAACAAAATAAAATAAAGAAATCTAGTTTACCATAATACTTAATGAAAAAAAAACGGTCCCTGAAGTTAGACTTATTAATTTTACATTTCGTATTTTAATCGCTGTATTGGCCAATTAAAGATTTTTATAACTTATAGATATCTATATGTTAATTGTGTGTATGTTTTACTATATAAATTGCTAAAATAAAGATAACTTTCGTGGTTTAATATAGTGTAAAAAAAGTATTAACTTAAAGTATATTATTAAATATAATAATTATTAACTTTCATAGACCTGAACAAATTGTTCTTAAGAATTAGTTGATATACATATTATATTTCCTTCAAAAAATAAGTTTCCCTCCAAAAATGAATTCCCTTATTATTTTTTATTCCCTCCAAATTTTTGCTCCTCCCTCCATTTTGTGTATAAATAGTATGTACAAAAATTATTTATTTTATCTTATATTATAAGATGAATTATGATATATTATTATGGAGGTTAAAAATTTAATTCTATTTTTTGTTATTATTTACTAGGACATTGTTTTTGAACAAAAAGATTTTAGAAAAATTGTTTATAAATTCTAAAAACTTTAGTCTTTATGTGTAATTAATTTCATTTTAAAAATTAAAATATTCTGTACTAATAATATTTGATATTGACAATTTGAAAATGCATTCATTGAAAATTTTCTATACTTAATTAATGCAAATTGTTTTAAAATTGACCAATTGGTATAACTTTAATATAGTTGGAAATTTTAAAATTATTTTGAAATACTCACAACATTATAATATAAACTTAGTAATATAGTTATAAGTTTAATAAAATTATTTTTTATCCCCATATATTTAATTAAATATTTGAAGAACTGTTAGCATCCTTAACAAATTTGTAGACGTTGGTTGAAAATTTATATTAAAATTCAAAAATATCCTTCAAAAGCTGTTTTGATTATCTTTAAGACAAAAATCCCCTTGGACTTATTTGTAACTTTAACATGGGGGGTTTAACGTTAATATTATTTAAATTACTAAGAATAAATTTAAATAATTTTATTAATAAATTTTTTAAATATTAAATAATCTTTTAATTAAAGTTGGATTAAAAAAATAAAAATTTAAAATCATCAACATATGTAAAGTAATTTAATCAAATTTAATTAAACATATTTATTAATTATAAAACAAAAATAAAAATCAAATCCATCTCTTAATTAAATATAATTTTATTTTTAAATTACATCTCAATAATATTAAAAAATAATCATATCTAGAATAATTTATTTATATCAAGTTAAATATATTTATTAAATATAAAAAAATATTTATTAACTAAAATAAATAATTTAAAAATAAAAATAAGATCTAAAAATATCATACTAACACTAGTAATTTTAAAATGTCTATTTCACCCTATCAGCCTAATAAAAAAATTATTGATATAATATCTTGTTCCCTTCTAAAACACAAATAAATAAATAATTTTCTCTCAATTCATTTTTCACCTACCACCCAAAATACAAACAAACAACCATCACATTCTCCAACCCCACTTCCAAAAAACCATATTGCTAAAATATTTTGACAAAAGGGAAAATTGCAATTTTAGTCCACCAACTATACCCTCTTTCGATTTCACTCCATTTTGATATGGGGTTAGCACATTTGGTCCATTGACCCGTAAATTTTCGCACATTTAGTCCAATTTTTTACAATTTTGGTCCATTGGGCCGAAAATGTTTCAATTGGGCTGGAAAATTGCCTACTCAGCATTGATTGGGCCTAAATATTGGGGATTTTGCGACATTTGTCAAATAACTCCACATCAGCGTCCCTGTCAGCTAAGTGGTTGAAACCCCAAAAAAGGAAAAAAAAAAAAAAGAAAGGAAAAAATTGATGGAATAATAAAAAAAAAGATTCAAAACCACCCAACCTCCCCCGTCCCCCGTCCCCCAACCCCACCACCACCCCCCAGCCGCCAGGAATGCTGGCCATGGCGGCAGGTAAGATGAAGGTGGGGGTGGGTGTTTTATAAAATATAATATAAGATGGGTGTTTTATTAATATATATTATGTTTATTATATTATATATTTTATATTTATAGTTGTGTATATATATAATATAAATAAAAAAGAATAAATTAGAAAGATGAAAATAAAAAATTGGTATAAAGGAGATGAAAAAAGATATATAAAAATGTATGAAATAATATATTTAAAAAATATATATGAAAAAAGGATATATAAAAATATATGTAAAAAGAATAAATAGATAAAAGTTGAAATATTTTAAAAATAACGACAAGTAAAAATTACAAAATATTAAGATAATTTAAAATAAATATGGCAACTGGGAAAAAAATTGATTTTTCTTCGAAATAATAGTATGTGAAAAATTACCAATTTTTAAACTAATTTCAAATAATTGTAGAAATTGAAAAAAAAAATTGAAATTCTTTTTCTAAAATGATGACATGTGAAAATTAGGAAATATTTAATTAATAATATATAAAAACATGTATATACATATATATATTATTAATAATATTTTTTGTTTATCCCTATATACATATATACATTTATCTAAAACATATATATACATATATATATAAATTTATATATTATTAATAATATTTTTTATTTATCCTTATATACATATATACAATTATCTAAAACATATATATATAAATTATATAATATATATTTATATAAAATAAAACCCCTCCCCCAAGCACCCCCGTGGCACCCTTGCCCACCCCCCACACCTTAACAGGCTGCCATGGCAACCTGCATGCTTGCCAGATCTGGCCAGATCCGGCCACTGGCCGCCATGGCCATATTGGCCATGGCAGCCTTCCAGCGGCCGTTTTGGCCGCTAGCATTTTTTTTCCCTTTTCCCTTTCGTTTCCTCCATGGCAGCCTTCCACCTGCAACATTTTTTTTTTGTTTTCCTTTTCCCTTTTGTTTTCGCCGACACTCGTTTGGTTGCCGGCGGCCCGAGTTACCATGGCCATAGACTAGGCTGTTGGCAGCCATGGCAGCTAGTGGTGTTGAGGTGGGGTGGGGTTGGGGGATATGAATATAAAAAGATATATGTTTAGATTATATATATTATACATATGTTTAAATTTTTAATTCTATTGTAAAAAATTTCCCTCAAAAATTTTCTTTTCTTTTTTTTTTATTTTATTTTAGCAAATTTGCTAATGTGGCTGCTAAGGTGGACACTGATGTGGAACAGGGTGACATGTGTCACAAAATCCCCAAAATTAGACCCGATTGAAAGCTGACTAGGCAATTTTTGGGCCAAATTGAAAAATTTTCAGTCCGATGGACTAAAAGTGCAAAAAATTGGACTAAATGTACTAACCCACTATCAAAATGGAGTGAAATCAAAAGAGGGTATAGTTGGTGGACTTAAATTGCAATTTCCCCTTTGACAAAATGCTCCAATTCATAAACAAACAAGCCCTAATTTAAACTAATTTCATTAAATTTATTAATTAATAAAAATTAAATAAGTCAAAATGTGGGAGATATAGAGTTGGAATCCTGTGAGACCTTGATGTGTGTGTATATATAAATAAAAAAATGAAATTTATTTATTAATCAAAATAAATAATTTAAATAAAAATAAAATCTAAAATTTTATCCTAACAATATAATTTTAATAATTTTAAATAAATAAATATTTTTAATTATTTTGAACAAAATAATGTAATGATTTTAAATAAATAACATAAGTAAAAAATATTTAATTTAAGTTAATTTAATTAAAATTTATTAATTAATAATAAATAAATAAGTATATATATATACATATATATATATATTTTTTTTCCCTTCCTTCTTCCACATCCCCACCCCTCCCTCTTCCAACCAGCACCCCCCACCCCGCCAACCCCACCCCAGGCCTGGCCATGGCCGGCGATGAGGGGTTGGGGGAAAGGGGGGTGGGTATTATATATATATATATTTATATGATATTTATTTTATATATATTTATATTGATATTGTACGTATATATATTTTTATTTATATGATATTTATATTGAGATATAAATTTTTTTATGAGGATTTTGTTATATATTTTTAAATTTTATTGTTATTTTTTTTAAAAAAATTTAATGAAGGTTGATTGGGCAATTCAAATTTTGTGATTTTTTTTATAAATAAGTCAAAATTTTGAGCTGTTGGGTAATTAATTTTTTTAATTTAACAGTTTTGCCTGAATACTAATGGAAGTTGATGTGCTATTCCAAATGTATTAAAAAATTTAGAGTTTTGGTCCTATAAGTGTCAACTTAATTACCAAAAGTGCAAACCCCCCATCCAGTGAGACCAAAAATATAATTTTTCCAATATAATCAAACACTACATTAGCGGAAAAAAAGAAAACTACGGGCTCCATTGAAATAGTAATAATTTTATTAGGCTAGTTGCAATTTACCCTAATGTGATTTGTGAAATAAGTGTCAAACCCTTATGTGAAAAAAATATATACATACAAAACAGCTTTTTTATATTTTATAAAACCACACACACCGCCTCCCCCTCCACATTTATTGCCCATTTAATGTAATTTTAATATAAAAAGATCAATTTACCCTTATTCATTTCACATATATACAATTCAATTTAAATAAATTTTTATTATCATATTTTATTTATTTTTTCTTTTTTTTTCATTCTTTTCTTTTCTTTTCTTTTTATTCTGATTTCTCTCTTCTATTATTTCATATATTTCTCATTTTATACATATATATAAATTTATCATTGTTTCTCATTTCTCATTATTTCATATATTCTCATTTTACACACACACACACACACATATATATATACATATATATATATAAATTTATCTATAAAATTTTAAATAATTTTTATTTTTATCTTTTTTCTTTCTAATTATTCATATATGTATACTTATTTTTTCTATTTATACTTATTCACATAAATATAATATACATATTTATAAATTTTGTCAATAAAATTTAAATTACTTTTATTTTTATCTATTTTTCTATTTATTCATTCCGAATTAAATAATATTTAATATTTATAAATATGTATAATATAATTTTTTGTTCGTACTTATTTACATATATAGTGTATATATATATATATACCACAAGAAAATAGGTTAATTGCGCCATATACTTTGCGCTGGTTTTTCTAAACTGCCGCAATTAATAATATTATTTCTTTTACTTATTAGATTGCTCTTTGTTTTTAACTTTAAAGGGTTTTGTCCACAATTTTTTAATATATATATTTATATATGTAATGCCAAATATTTTTTAAAAACAATCTTATTTAATTTTAATTTTTGATTAAAAATCAATTAAGTTAAGACAAAAAAGTAAAATAAATCAAAATAAATATATAAAATAATTATAAAGTTAAAATCAATATTAGTATATAAGTTAATAGAAACCTTTTAATTTGACTCATAACTTAGTTATCGAATAATTAAGTGAAGAAAAGAGTTTGGCATTAGTCATATAAAGTTAAAACTATAGTAAATTGATAAAATAATTATAAACTTAAAATTGATTTTAAAATATGAATTAGTGACAAAATATGAGGATGAAATTATAATGTAAAATAAAATATAGAAAAAACAAATTATTGTATTCATTCTCAAAATTTTGAATTAATATAATTGGATATTCATATTATATTTTGCAAATAACAAAAAGATCAAAATCAAAATTTCTCATTATTTCATATATTCTCATTTTATACATATATATATATATTTATCTATAAAATTTTAAATAATTTTTATTTTTATCTTTTTTCTTTCGAATTATTCATACATGTATACTTATTTTTTCCATTTATACTTATTCACATATATATAAATTTATCAATAAAATTTAAATTACTTTTATTTTTATCTATTTTCTGTATTTATTCATTCCGAAATAAATAATATTTAATATTTATAACTATGTATATAATATAATTTTTCATTCAAACTTATATATATAGTATATATACATACACACACACTACAAGAAAATAGGTTAATTGCGGTATATATTTTGTGACAGTTTGTTTCAACCGCCGCAAAATATTAATTTGACGGTGTTGAGAAACGATTTATCCAAACCGCCGATGAATTAGCCATTTAGTGGCGGTTTTTTGAAACCGCTGCGGAATTCATAATAAATGTAGGTGGTTAGTGTAGCATTCCCTGAATGAACAACTTCGTGCTGATTTTTCTAAACCGCCGGAATTAATAATATTGTTACTTTTGCTTGTTAGATTGCCCTTTGTTTTTTACTTTAAAGGGTTTTGTTCACAATTTTTTAATATTTATATATATGTAATGCCAATTATTTTTTATAAATATTTTTTTTATAAATTTCTAAAATAAAGTATTTTATACTATAAGCTCTTCTACAAAAATATTAAGCCTTTACCTAACAATTTATATATACATATATGTAATAAAATTTCTTTGCTTCATCCAGCTATTTATATAATTATCTCAAACTTTTTATTTATTTCTTTTAATTTACTACTTGATACTCTTATTTTATTTATTCAAATGACAATTATTATTTTGTTTTTAAAAATAAAATAATGTTTGCTTGATAACATGTGAAATTGCTTGAGAGTTCTATATGGAAGAGATGAATAAGTAATTGAGCAAATGCAAATATTAGCTTTTGGACATGCAGCCAAAATGGTTAGGTGCTTGCTTGAGGGTGGGCATGGGTGCGGGATCGAAAACCTGCAGCAGGTTTTGATGAATTTTCGGTGGGCTTGCGGGTGGGCTGGTGTATGAGCTAGGCCTTGCGGGTGGGTCGGCGTGGGCTCTGGCCCTGCGCTCGCCAGCCCTGCGCTGGTAGCTATTGTCATCTTGCGGGTGGGCCGGCCTCTGGTGCACTTGCTGGTGGGCCGTGGGCTGGTGGGCGATGGCCCAGTTCGAGCCCAGAGTTCGGCGGCCCAACAAGCGTAGGCTTGATGTCAAATGGCCCATCCATATGAAGCAGCCCAAACAAGAGCCCATGCGCACACATTTAGTAACAAAACTTTTAGTTATTTATTCCATTAGTAACGAAATGCTTATTTTGAATTAAAATTTTATTTAAGTATTTGTAACCAAATATTTTGTTACATAAACAATTAGTAACTATACTTAATTAAATAAATAATATCATTATATTATGCATTGGTAACGAAAAAAATAAAATGCAACAAATTGCCAATATTTTAGTAACTAAATATTTCGTTACGCTATAAAAATCTATTGTTATTACTACACTTTTTTGTTACTAATATCATATTTTGGTAACGATAAATTTCATCGCCATAAGTCCATCATTCTAACGAACCATAAATTTTGTTACTAAAACATTTTGCGACGGGCTTTAGGGCATTAAACTTAAGTAACGAAAAATTCGTTACCAATATTTTGGATAACGAATTTCAGCTTTATGGTAACAAAATTATTCATTACGAAAAGTGTAATTTGTTGTAGTGCTTGTAAATGTTATGAGAGTAGAATCACTATGAGTGAGGATTTCTTTTCTCACATAATTGTTGTAAGGAGACAAGAAGACTATTGGAGGTATGAAGACCCATGAATATATGGGATACATTTATGTAATAGTTAGATTTAATCAACTCTCTTAAAATCAACTAAGTAGTGCACCTATGGCTCTAAAGTGCACTACTTGGTTAAGGCTCATGGTCATCTCACCCTAGGAGCATGCTAGGTGCATTAACTTATTTATGCTTTCTTTATCCTATTGATGTATGAGATGCATAGTTAGGATATAGAAAACCTAAATAAGAGAAGATCAAATTGATTGAATCTTTGAAAGCAAAAAATCCCTCCACTTAGAAGAGTCTTAGTGCGTTCAATATTAAGTTAAAATGAATACAAATTAAAAGGAGTTTTAATTAATCCATGCCTTCTACCAATAGTATGTGACATAACGGCACTACTACATTTGTGTGATATCTCACGAGTCGTGGGTCACGTTTATGGTGGAAAGCTTACGATGCACATTTGATTTAATGCTTCCTACACACTGTCTCATGAGTCATGGAATGCCATAGTGCGGTTTCAAATCAAATCTTGATTGGTAAGTCCGACTTTACACCTAGTAATGTAGATTTTATATGAGTCGTGGGTCTATATGAAAAGTGAGGCGGATTGCATAGAGATGCAATTAGTAAAAGTTGCTTACCTTTCAATTGTTTGTGGATGTCTCATGAGTCATGGGTCCGCTACAAATCCTTAAAGCCTTAATTCTCACTAGGAAATGAGATTTCTCGAATTCCTTAAAGGGGTAAGCAATTTGATAGAATAGTGGGAGAAAAATATACTTGGAAGTCGATGAACATGTTTTCCAATATCAATATTCAATCACATGTTTATATTCTCTTTTTTCGCCTATGATAATTTGCGAAATCTCAAGAATGGCTATATATCCAATAAGCACTATGATGGCATTGAGATAAAAAAAAAATGAAAATATCCTAAGTTTGATCCTTTTATCATTGCTCAACATGCATCTCAAGTGTATTATATTTCTTATCCTGGTGCTAAAAGAGATAAAGTCCATTGGTGGTTTGTAATCAAAATAAGACCAAGAAGTAGGGTGAATAAACGTCACACTGTGGAGGTAGCTTACAAGAACCACCTACCACAGTCAATGCAGTTGTTGATACTAATCCAACTGGTGACTTACTTGATATTAAATGACCTTGTGAAGAAATAAATCTAGAAAACAATCAAGTGATAGGTAATGACGAAGAGTTGGAGGTTGAGGATGGAGATGATATGACAATGACGATGACGACGACAATGATGATGATGATTAGTTATTTTAATTTAATTTTATGTAATGTGAATTTATGTAAAAACTCATTGTTGATGTAATATATTGATTGCATTCTTTATGGTTGTTTCTACATTTATGAGGTGATTTATTTAATATCATTTATCTATTATAATTTACATAATTAGTGTTTGTTATAGATGTCAAGTAATAGGAAGGGAAAAAATAAGGTTGTTCCATCTAGTGAGTCGTATATACCTCCACACACTCATCCAGATGTTGTGCCGGGTACTTCTCCATTACATGCATCACCTACTCCCTTATCTACCCTATCTACACCAGCATCTATAGATATCGGGAGTACATATATTACTCAAAGGACCTTTATTCGGCCTTGAGGAAAAGAGTGATATTTTTTAATCTTTTTAACTACAGTAATTTATAATTTTATGTGTACTACTAAATTATATTTTATCTTTATAATATATGTTGTAAAATATCTTTGTGAAACAGGTTCTCCGATGAGTTATTATGTGCCTAGGAGATAAGTACTATTATTAAACGGCACTTACAAGAAGCGTGGAGATCATGGAAAAAGATTCTAGATGGAGTTTGGATGATGTGGTTTGGGGAGTTTGAGGTAAGAATTATTTTAGGTATCATATATTTTTTTTCCTTAATTAGGTTTCAAAATAGAAGAGTTCTCTAAATGTTTTAAATTCTTTTATGTGCCTCAGAAAAAATTTAATTGGTATGAACATGAGAGAACATAGGTGCGCAAAATATTTGACCATTGTGGCTTGGAGATACTGAAAAATAAGTTACACTAAGCGCCTTAATCCAAAAAGAAGCCTATTTGGATGCGAGATGAAGTTTGAGGTGGATTGCTTGAAGAATGGGGCAAGGACAAATTCCAAAAGATAAGTACTCAAAATAAAACGAATCGGGCATCAGACTGTGGTGGTGTGGGATTTCCACTTCATCAGGGTGGTTGTATCTCACACCTATCACACAAAGATAAATTGGTAATTTTTATAAAAGTATCAACATTTAATTTTAGTTATAATTAACTCCTAATAAATGTGTTTGGATGTAGGACAAAGAACTTGGACACCCACATGAACTTGCAGAGTCATTTATGCATACACATTCTGCATTAAATGAAAAATGTGATCGCATATGGGTCAATGAGCATGCACAAAATACTTATATAAGTAGTATGTTATGCAATAACAACTAATTTAGAAAGTTTAAATGTTATAAATTTATGTTAGAAATTTTAAATGTTATATATATGTTAATTTTTAATGTACAAAGTTTAATTTTTTATGTATGTTGATCATCCTATGTACTTCATGTGTAGAATACATTCAACAATCGACTGGAAGAGTCATCTAGTCAAAGTTCAAGCAATAGTGTTGGTAGTTCTTCAGTGCCCATGTCATCTCAGCTTCAAGTGAAAGTTCTAAGTTATTAATTTATATATTGTCTTATTTTCAAATTGAATTATTTGATTTTTATTAATTTGTGGTAATATTACTTATGCATGTGTAGAAAGATACAGTAGGTGGAAATCGAAGAAGGGGCGGATTTATGGACTTGGAAGTGAGGCTTCCTTTGTCCCAAGTCACTCATCTAGATTACCTCCAAATAATCAACCATATGAAAGTGAAATGATTAAGACATTGAATGAATAAGTGACAACATTAAGAAAATATGATGTTTAAGTAAAAACTCATATATATGGAGGTGATGATGCGATAGATGTTCATGCAGTAGAATATGCATACCCCATTACCACCAGTTTATCCTCATACATCACCATTTTATCCGCCTATAAATCTCTCTTTCATGGCACTGAGCTCACATTTACCTCGGCCAGAGGTATCTCCTACACCATTCTCATCTAAATCCCCTAATGAACAGCTATGAAGAAACATAAATGATGAAGATGATGATTGATTAACTTATATGCATGAATATTTAGTTAGGTATATACTGTGTTAAGATGATTACACTTTGATAATTACATTTTTATACTTTTATATTGTTGAATCTATGAATATTTTATTTATTAAATGTTATATTTGGATTTTATGGAAGATATTGTTATTTTATTATTTGGTGGTTATAAACATCGTTGCGTATGGTGTTGTTAGATTTATGAATATACTATATACAGGTTTTTAATATTGGAAAAATGCTGCAAAATAAAAAAAATTAATAATATTTTGTGACGGAAAAATTCTTCAAAAACTGCGTTTTGCGACCGAAAAATCCATCGCAAAAAATCAAAAAAATAAAAATTTGCGACGGACAAAAATCCATCACAAATTTGGAGCTTTTGCGATGGATTTTTCCATCACAAATTTGCAATAGAAATTTCCGTCACAATAGTAGTTTTTTTAGTAGTGATAAATCTCCTCATTTTCCACATAGTATTAGTAAAGCATGTTGTCATTATATCAATTTTAATTTTATTGTGCTGTAGAATAATTTTTTAATATATACACTTCATTAGTTGAATAGAAGACATATTGTTGCAGTGATCGCAAAAAACTTATGTTCTATTATATTAATTAATGGTGCTCCAATTATTCTAAATACATAGTATAAAGCTTAACAAATTAAGCTTTATATGTTTTAACATTTTTCAGATTCTTTTAAGAATACTGGGTACAACAGTGACCATTCTATATATTGCTATAGAATTGAACTGGTAGCCCTTGTTTCGATCTCCATGATCATCCCAATAAATCATGATTATAAGGGTTGTGTCGTAACTCGTCGGCAAAAACGTACAATAATAGAAAAAAATGAATTTTTTTATTAGCATCAAACTTTCTAATGTTTAGTTAATAAAACAAGTAGTAAAAATGTAAATTGTCAAACATGCATATCCTAGTTCAAGATTGAATTTATGTTCATCGACTTATACAGATTTAATTGATGCATAGTTTTATAGCATTAAAGTATAAGCAAAAGCAATAAATAATAACCATATATAACTAAAAGAATATAGCTACAAAAACAATAAATTAGCCAGTACACATCTTGGACGGATGAACTTGCATGCAAATTCTTGGAGATCAGCGTGGATATAACTCGGTGATTGAGTCATCATCATTTTTGGATGAATGAGAAGATTGATGAGCTGGTTTTCTCCCCAACTCTTTTGGATTGAAGTTCATGAGAAATGCAGACCGTGAAGGAACTGGCAAAGTTGTAGAGAAGCCATTAAGCATGATAACAACCGATGCCATTGTTGGTCTGTCAACAACATTTTCTTAAATGCACAACAAACCAATATGAATGCATCTCAGCATATGACGCAAAGAACTTGAACTGGTCCTCAGGACAGGATCAATCATGTTTCTTGTTGTTCCCTCACACCAATTTCTCCAAGCCTGTACCTGAGAATTCAACACCTTAATTTAATTAGATCACATGAAACATGCATACATAATTACTTATAAGTTAATTTGCTTCAAATGAACACATGATGCTTTTTGATGTACTTACGAAACTTAGCATATGTCGTACACTCTCTTCATCTTGAAACGAGTTATTTTTCTGTCCGCTAACAATTTCCAAGACTAGTACCCCGAAGCTAAATACATCTAACTTAACGGAGAATTGTCCATGCATTGCATACTCTGGTGCTATATATCCACTGCAACATTCAGATACACAATTTTATTTGTTAGTGATGAATATGGGACTTACATAGATTAGTAGAATAACAAAAGATTAAATACATGGAATTTGAATTGTGTTGCCTAACGGTGAATGACTTTCTAAGTTCCAACAATCTTGCGAGTAATTCCATGTCTTTCATCTTGCGCAAATAATATTGCCATACCAAAATCTGCAATTTTGGGGTTCATCTCTCCATCTAGTAGGATATTATTAGCTTTGAGGTCCCGATGAATAATACAAAAACGAGAGCCCTCGTGCAAATAAAGTAGTCCCTTAGCAATACCCTCTATAATTTTGCAGCGTATTTCCCAACCAACATGAAAACGTTTGATTGGGTCTACATATCCAACAATTAAGCATATGCCAAACATTAATTAAAGCTCAAATATTTAATAGGAATTGCATAAAAAACCAGCAACCACCAATATAGTATGCAACACAAATTGTTATTTGATGGAAATAAAGTTATATACATACATATATATGTATATATATTACCAAATATGAAGCGGTCTAGGCTTGCATTTTGAACGAATTCATATATAAGAAGTCTCTCTGTTCCTTCTAGTGCGAATCCGAGCAGCCTAACTAGATTTCTGTGTTGAAGTTTGGCCACCAAGAAGACTTCATTCTTGAATTCCAGATCTCCTTGTCCTGAACTGGTACCCCTGGTCAACCTTTTAACTGCTATTTCTTGGCCAATTTGAAGTTTTCCCTGAAATTGATACAAAACATACGTCAACTAAACGTGATTTTTTTAAGCTCTATTGCTTCTGAGATATCAGTTGTTTGTTTTTATATATATAGTGCAACCATATCTCCAATCACCTTGTAAACAGCACCAAAACCACCCTGCCCCAGCTTGTTAGCATCAGAGAAATCATCAGTGGCAGCTCTAATTTTGCCAAAATCATATTGCAGAGATTCTATAGTGCTTATCTCATCATCATTAGCTAATTCAACAAGCAAAGAAAAAGAGTTTAGTTGAAGGCCTGTCCAAGAAAATATGGTAGTAATTATTTGGAGGGGAAAAAAAAATGGAAAATACTGACCTGCAAATTCTTCCTGTGGCTTCTTCTTCAATATTCTCTTTTTCAAGTAAATACCAATACAAGGAATTAGCATTAGACACATAACGATCGGAACAACAATTATGATGACATTTCGAGTTGTATTATCATCACCATTTCCTGCAAAATATCCAAACAGGGAAATTTTTATCCACGTACCCCTGATTTTTGTCATGCTCCTGTACATGAAATATAAAGTACATGTGGCAGGTCCCATTTTTAGTTCTAATAGTTTGCAGTATTATGATTTAGTATATATGTGCCATCTTATATGTAATATCAAACGGTTAAGTGCTTTAGCAAAATATAAGATACATATAAAAAAGATAGTTGAATAATAAAACACTTAGGCCATTGCTTATCTTTTCAAGCCATGACGTTTTTATCTTATACTATTTTAAAAGTCTAAAATATGATTGTTTGTCTTATTTTTAAATTAAAAAAAAATACCACTTGTTTTTGTTCTCAAATTTATAATTAACTATCATTTTCAACACTAAAACACCAACTAATTTTAAAATAATTAAATTATAATTCATATGTACTAATTGATTTTTTTTTTCAATCTTTCAAGATAATAGTGTCCACACTAAATTTAATAAAATATAATTTGATAAATGAGATAGAAAACCATTATATGAGACTGACAATTATTTGGATGATAATATTTTATCCATCACGCATTATTTGATTGATATAATTAACCAAAAAAAAGTAACGGGGGCCACAAATTAACATTATCCCATTAAAATTTTAATTTCAATCTAATCATATTTTTTATTTTTATACAAAAATCAATACTAAAATCAAAATAAATTTGAAAAATAGAAAATGAAGAATAAAAATATAAATATAACCAATCAGGGCCTAAAATTAGTTCGGCAATAAGAAGAGAAAGAAGTTAATTAATATTACGTTCTGGGTGGACCAAGTGTAACAATTGTGTGTTGAGAAATTGATGCCTAAACCACCATCAAACTATTGCACAATTCAGCATACCTAGGCTTATATAGAGGAAACTAAAACTGTATTTTTTATTTTTATTTTTGTTCTGTAAATTTACTTATATTTTTACAATTGGAGACCATCATTAATAATAGCCATGCATGTCGTTAATTCTAATATTAGAGACCATCATCAACATGTACATAGCTTAATTACTATGGACTGATTGAGATGAATATGTCCATCTTAATTAGAAACTAAGAAGAGGACCAATAAGATTTATTACCTGCAGGTGGTGGCCGCGAGGGTGTCGGAGGAGCAGGCAGAGGCGGCTGGGACAGTACGGTCGCCAGCGCCTGTGCTTCTTGAATCCTAGTTATGTTGTAAAAGGGTTGAAGCTCATACCGAACGGTGCAGCCGGGGACAAGGACTGTGAGTGATGGCGAACAACATGGCAGAATATATTGAGCAGCCCCAATCAAGCAACCAGCACAATCCTGTGGGGACACATCTGGCGTGCACTGTAAAAGAGAGAAAATTGTCTGAAAATCTGGCGCTGTTTGATTCCCTGCAGCAACCTTCATCAGTGACCCACCGGAAGCCGCCTTCTCACGAAGATCGTCCACCAGCATCCTAAGTATCTCCTCGAATCGCTCAGGACTAGAGACATTAGATGGCAAGCGTGCGTAGATAACCCGGCCTTCAATCCTGTTTCCAAATATAGACTCGTTTGCGTATCTTAACGTGCAAACATCTCTCCACAAAATTGCCTGCCTTTGGTAGGGACATAGATTTACAAGTTCGACGGTAGCATTTTGGACACAAGTACGGCAAGAATCAAGCTGAATGTCGCTTCTGCAGAGCGCTATGGCGCTGGCTCGATCTGGGTTCTGCCCCTTGGATGCGTAGTAGAATCCGGTGTCGTTTATGTTTGAGGAAAGTGATGAAAGGAGTGAGTTTAGATTAGTGTGGTAAGTGCTGTTCCTAGTGTAATTAGCATTCTCCAAGCACCAGTAGTTCTGGGCCTTGCCAAAGCCAGAAAGGTTTATGATCAGAATGATCGTGAAGAAAATCAAGAAAAGATGCCATGTCTGGGAACTCATCATTATCATTTAGTTTCTATATTGGAGCATAATTTTGGAATGAATGAATTAAAATGTAAGCAGGGTTTACTTTTTTGCTTCTTTCAATTCAATTTGATGCACGACCAAGAAGTTTTATGGTTGACTTGAATATCCTTGTCATCCATCCTTATAATGCAAATGCTATAACCCAAAATTTTAATAAGTCAGCAGATTATAAATTTGCATGCTTGCCCAATATTTCTTTTCTCAAAAAAAAAAATTATATTCAATTGAATTGAGAAATTATGGTGGCGTCAATAAGAATAATGTTAGTATTAAACAATTCGAAAAATTTCTTCTAGAGCAATAAATTAAATTTTATTTATACACACGTGCACAACTAACATTGTAATATTAAAATCACAATAAATTAAAAAGCAAGCTCATTAAAATGAAATAATACTATATATGTTAAGTTTAAATTAATACGTTATGGTTCTGATCAATGAAATTAGTTTATTATTTGACTTTCTACTTTTATTCTGAACCATATTGGACTCTCAACACAAAAGCTGTAGACCCTATCCAAAAGGCTGATCACTTTATTTTTCCTTGTATTTGACTTGTATCATTCACGCGACAGTACTGCAATAACGAGGGGAGAAGAAATTAAGGGCTTGTTCTCTTATATTTTGGGAGAAAAAAATTCAACTCTCAGAAAAATTTCAAACCACAGACTCGTTCTCCATGTTTTTTTTTTCAAAATTCTACAATTTTTATCCAAAAAATCCCTCACAATTCACCCAAAAAAGCCCTGCATTCTAAAAAGTACATCTGCCTTCTTATTTTCTCACTTCATATTTCATATCACTCATTCATTTATAACTCTCTCACTTCACTCATATATACATATATATATACACAACACATATATTTACATATATGAAAATATTAAAATTTTACTATTTAAAAAATTCTAAAACTTATGTTTACAAATTTAATTAAACTAATTGTCGAGAAAATTAATAAAATTTAATAAATAATTTATTTACTAAATAACATATTAAATTAATTAAATTACTTATTAATTAAATAATGTATTAGTTATATTTAATATTTAACGTATTAATTACATAATATATCTATTCATTTAATAAATAGTTTCAGATGTTTTAATTTGGTATAGTAAATAAATTAATCTTCTTAAAAAAAATTAATCTTCATTAAATATTAATATTGACATTTATTTTAAATTATTATAAAAAAATTAATTATAGTGTGATATTTATTTAATAATCTATTAAGTTTAATAAATTAATATTAATATAATTAAAATAATTATCGAGAAAATTATAAAATTAAGTTATTGTTGCTAAGTAATTTATTTATGGAATAATGTATTAATTAAATAATAAATTAAAGTAAATAAATAACTTATTAAATTAATTAAATTAATTTATTTAATTCTTTAAATAACTTATTGTGTATATATTAACTATGTTTCATATTTAACGTATGATTAAACACTACGCTTATTTGTTTAATAAATAATTTAAGATGATTTAGTTTCATATCATATAAAATTATTTATTTTTTTAATTTGATGAATTGCTATTAAGTCTTATATATATATATATATTATTTTATTTAAATAAATAACTAAGCTTTATTTATACATAAATTGTAAATAAAAAATAGTTAAATAATTATATTTTAAGAATAAACAACAATTAGTTTATAATTAATGTACAATAATTAATTTTTATTAAATAAGCCGATACCAACAATTATTATATAATTATGATATTAGCTTATATTTATAATTAAGATATAATTATAATTTCATAACTAATTAATATTTATATTAATAAAAAAATTAATATTTATTAATAAATTCATAAAAATATAAACTTTAAAACAAAACACCAGTTGAATTAATTACACATTATTTTATTAAAATAATATATCAATTATTACATATATATATATACACACATCACCAACTATAAATATACATACATACATATATAATATATTACTTAAAAAAATCACTCTCACCTTACAAATCCAACAAAAAAGCAATTGATTTGACATCAACAATAAAGTTTGTCTCTCTCCAAAACATAAAAAAACATACAACTCATTCTCAAATCATTTTTCATATTTTCCCCAAATAAAAAGAAACACTTGGCATATTCTCCAAATTTTCTCCCAAAAAATTTTTTAGAAAATAGCCAAAACATAAGAGAACAAAACCTAAGAAAATTGTTTCACATCCCAAATCTACAAGCAATCCAAGGAGGGACCTTGCAAAGTAGAAATCCAGCTGTTGTGGAAAGTATGGGTCTAGTTTTTGAATGAATGAAGTAAAATGTAAGCAGGGTTGATTTGCTTCTTTCAATTCAATTGGACGCATAATGCATTGCATGACTAAGAAGCTTTATGGTTGACTTGAATATCCTTGTTGTCCATCCTTACAATGGAAATGATATATCCCAAATTTGAATAAGTCAGATTCAATTACTCAATCAATATACTAATAAATACGCATGCTAGCCGAGTATTTTTTTTTTCTCAACAAAAACTATATTTAATTGAATTGAGAAATTATAGTTACGTTAGCATCAATAAGGTTATTACAAACAATTTCTTCTAGGGCGATAAATTTGGTTCATTCATACACGCACGACTAAATAATGTTATGTTAGGCTTAAATTAATACGTTATGCTTCTGATCAATGAAACCCCAAAAAACTCACTTCATTTTTTCTTTTATTTGACTTGGATCATCCACTCCATTTCACACTTGTTTTACTTTTCTTAGATAGAAATTTATGACGGGCTTTGAATGCGACAGGACCACAATAACGAGGAGAGAAGAAAGAAATTGTTTCGCATCCCATATGTGATATGCCAAGCATTCCAAGAAGGGACCTTGCAAAGTACAAATCCAGCTGTTCTGAAAAATATGGGATATTAATTTGATCTGATAACGAAATAAAAGTTAAAAAATATAAATTTACATATTTATAAGCCATTATTTTTAAAAAAATATTGAAAATAAATTAGTGATGTCATATTAAATTATATATTAATTAAAAGGATAATTTTTTTATTATTTTAAGAGATGGGGTCTTGAGATGTTGACAAGCCTATCAAAGAGTCATCCAGCTTCGATTTGGATATAATTTTGTACTTATCCTTGAGTTTTCACTACCACAAAAGGGAAAAAGAAAAAAAAAAAAGAAAGATTTTAGTGACCGCATTTCAGTCCCTGTGCAATGTGGTAACTATATCAGTGATCACTTAATGATCGATTAGTAACTTATATGAATATAATTTTGGAAACATAATGACCATATTAGTGTCCACATTTACGTATTCATGATTCGATCAATAATTAGTCACTAATTTTTATTTTAGCCACTGATGTGGTCACTAATTAGTGACTGAACTTTCTTCAGTTACCGATATTAGTGATTGCATAAAGCTAAAGTAGTGACTAAAATATTTTGGTCACTAATTTGTGATCAAAAGTAATTGATGCAGTCACTAATTTATGATTGTCTTATTTTGATTGATATGAAAAAATAAGGCCATATGGACAAAAAAGTAAAAATAAAAATAAAAATGCCCAATAAATAAATAAGTGAAGGGCCTCAGTGAGCCCAACAAATTAGCCCATCAAGATAGGTATCCAAACCTGAGTGGGTCAAAGCCCATTGAGTACTTAGTAACTGTAAAATACCAACTTCCAAAATCAAGAAAATGACATCTATTCATTTTTACAAAAAAACCCTAAGTTCTAACTCTAACAAGCGCGTTCAAGGAGCAAAAACCTATTCTATCTTGCTAATTTATTTAAAGGAACTCAACTTCATTTTCAAGCAGCAACTTGGTCCCATTTATGGAAATTCTCTTCAGAAGCACGGAATGATGAGGATGCAGATAAGGCCTAAAAGTTGAGATTTCAACACTCAAGTCGCACCATGAGACGAAATGTAGAGAATAACCTATCAAAAGTTTAGTCTCGTCTGACACAAACCAAATGCATAAAGGGCATCCGCCACTAGAAGAGAGCTAGCACAGCAAGTTCCACCCTCTAGAAGATTAGTGTTGCAGATAACTCAGTAAACATTGATGGTGTTGGTGGAGAACAACCCCACACAAGCTACAACCAGAGATCACCTTATATGTTGGTGAACACCATTTTTAAGAGAAACCCCAGTTCTCTTGTCATAATAGGGAAGCCTCATGAACCCTAGAGAGGACAAAGAGAAGAAAGAAAGAAGAATAAGGCATCATCCCTTCTCCACCTCAACATGTGGAAGTGCAATTATCCCTCTTAGCTGGCTAGTCATTGTGATTCTCTACCACCACTAGAGTCCAGACTAACTCAATCGTACTCTAAAAATTATGAGGATATTTAAGTGAGTACCTTTCATTAGTTGTCGCATTTCCAAGATGCAGATCATTATGCCTGGCTAGCCTAGTAGAGTCGCTTCCCATAGGCATTAAATTGCCAAGCTGCCAGAGTTTGATGGCATGGTGGACCCTTAAGAGTTTCTTGTCAACTTTCTTGTAAGGATGGAACTTTATGGCCTTAGCTAACATGCCTACTACAAGGTGTTCCAAATCATGACTCTTACCAAGCATGCTTTGATAAGGTATAATCAGGTGCCGAGTGTATCCATCACAGGCTAGGAACAACTGTCGCAACACTTCCTCTATAAGTTCTCCATCAACGGTAAGTACTCCAAGAAGGCAGCTTACCTATTCAATATCAAGTAGAAAAATGGATGGTCCTTGAGGACTACATCAGCTAATTTGTCCAAGCAATGCATGATATAAAAGCTGGAGCTCTTACCCAACGTCATTCAGCAAAACTTAAGGCATCAAAAGTTCTGAGAATCCAAAGCATGGAAGTCACCTGCCATATTAGAAAAACTTTTATCCCAACAGAGAAGTATATTTAGATCAAGGAGATAATGGACTCTAGATGCCAACAAGCACTAAATGTGATAAGGAGGCAATAGCAGTAAGAAATCAGAAGCTCACCAATGTAGTCTTCCCAAAGCCTTATCCATATACACCTCTCTCCCAAAGCAGACATCCTAATTGTGGTGAAATAGCAAGGCCTAATCCAACCCCCTCAGAGATGGTGAATAACCCTATGAGATAGAAGTTTGAGAAGTAGTGCCGCTTTCATGATGATAACGGCATACTACCAAAAGGTGCTAGAATCTAAAAGATGATATTAAGAAATTGATCCAAAGTAGATACCTGAAAGAGTATATGGCCTGGAGACTTGGAAAACTCCAAGAAGTAATATGAAGCATGAAATAATGGAAGTTATTGTTGGTCATCCAGTGAATAATTAGAGCCAAGGAAAAGACAACATCAATACGACGCAAACAACTTACATATTACCAGTATCATTTTGGTAATCTCAGGAGGACTCGCTTTAGTTAACTCATCCAATGCTAGGAAAGCACTTGCACGAGCCGCAAGATAGGTGCAAGCCCACTCTACGAGCCCAATATTAGAAATATACATAATGTGTCTCCACTTCCCAACATCATCCTTAGAGAAAAAGAAAAAAGACATGGAGACTAACAAGCGTGTATAATGATAATCCAGTGATTTCACCTCCTTCACTAATTTCTAGTTGAAGAATATTTCACTAGATAGCAAAAGCTCGACAAACATCATCTTTATGACATCTTTTCTAGCTTCTCATGGATAATGATCAACTCAAAAAGATCAATATTCCCATGGTGGGATTATTAAAAAGATTGTGGAAGCCCTAGAATAAGTCTCTCTTCTCTTTTCCTTGGGCACTCATCATGATGAGTCACGAAGATGTGAAGTAATTATAGACCTCGTCCACTTACAATATTATACTAGGAAGGCCAGCATCTAAATGTTTTCAAAATAGTCTCAACTATACATGAAAGTGAGGTTTCCAACTCTCAATCAAATGGGAAAAGCTGTTGGTGACCAGCACACTACTAGGGAATGCAACATTAGCATCTTGAAGGAAGTAAAGAATCTTGTCACCAGCCTAGGTGACATGAATGAGAGTTCCAAAATTAGCTTAAAAGATAAATCAAAGGCTCGATCCAGAAAGCCAACAAGATTACAGCACTCATGTAAGAGAATGATCCCTAAACAGAGAAGTTAGCGCAGTGCAAAATCACACTTGAGAAGACTGTCTACACTAATGTTAGCTACTTAGCCCCTGCAGTAGAGAGGGGTGACACACCTAAGATTAAATAAACACGCCATCTGTGCATCTTGAAATCAATTCTTCCTCTAAGTTATTCCAATAGTTAGGATTTCTATTTTAGTTCTTAGTTTTTGCTTCAAGGTACTTAGGTACAAATGCTGCCTAGTTAGGATTTCTTTGGAATGAGCATAGAGAGATCTCTATTTCATGAAAGTTCTTAGACTATGAGAATTTTTGCAAATGATTTCTCATGCCTATTTCTCTCTGAGACTTGATATTTATAGATTTTATTCTTAATGGACTTAGGCCTATTATGAGTTTTATGTCCTTCTCTGTGGATTTGGCTTGTCCTTTGGGCTCTCTTGCCTCTTTGCAGCCATTTTTAGTTAATTTATCATATTGTTCTTATATTCCATTTTTAACAGTATCATCAAGGCCCCCATTTTTTATGAGGGAATTTTTAATTTTGCAAAAAAAAAAAAATATTATAAATTTAATTCATTAATATTTTTCAATTATTCTTGAATTAAGTGTTTGTGAGTTTTCAACTACTGTCGAAGTTAAGGTTGAGTAGGTCTTAAAATCTTTTGGACCTCTAAGGAGTGATCTATAAAGATGACCTTGTGGCACTTAGGGAGTTAGCGAAAAGAAGGAAAGCTCCATCTTAGATGAGGACAGAGAGAGAAAGATTTCATCAAAGAGTATTAAGATGAGTTCTCAAGGTAATGTCTCCAATGTTCTTTGGACTCTTTGTTTTATTTCTTTCTTCTTGATCCCTTTACTTTCAAAATTTTCACAATTCCTTTTAAGTTAGTAGGAATTTCAGAGTCTATGTGGGGCCCAAAGATGTTTGAGAACAAGGAGGAATTTATCATGATGTTGGAATAGTGCCCCGCAGTTAATTAGATTGGTATGTAAACTACTCACTTGTGATACAATCTTGATTGAGTGATATTCATTATAAATGGTCATTTTCATTTTATGCTTATTTTACTTCACAGGCATTTGGTTGAAGCCCTTAGATAACACAAACTACGGGACTTGGTCACACACTAGGTGGTGATCATGAAACAAGTCTTACACGATCGTGATCTTAAAATATTTCAAGCCGTATATTCTTATGAGACAAGGCATCTAAGATTTGGATAGACTTGCACTAACGATGTATAAATCCAAGGGTTGGATATTGCTCTATTTCATTAGCAATCCATGTTAGACATGGGTGCATGTTAGTGGGTTCTTTTTAGAGAATAAGTTCACTGAAGGCCCACCCGGAGAATCCACTAGATAGCCGTAGTTACAAATCGGCAATGGCAAGTTCTCCATCTTTTGCTAATACATATAATTAGTCATTTAACCTAAGGATCATTGGTAACCTTGTGTTTAGGTCCTCATGCTTTAACTCTTTCTTGACCACTTTACGGGTCATTTGGGTTGAGCTTGGGTATGAGCTTCTTAGATATAGAGGTTTGTGAGATCTATCTTCTCTCCATTGTGAAAGGCAAGTGCATCTCCTATGTATTCTATAATGATTGATTCCACGAAATCCTTGCGCAAGGTAGTATGACAATTTGGAAAAGGAGTTTTTCAAAGATGAGGTCATAAAGGGGAATCGAACATTGGGAATAGAAACATAGTTATCGACGTTATTAGGGAACTGCAAATATCTTGCCCTGGGCCTCTTTTGGGAGATAAGAGACGGAAGGACCGTATTTACATGGCAAGCGTAGAGTTAGAATGATTCTTCAAAAGCATATTCATTTCGGTCAATTAGTAGGCCTTCATAGGCATAAGGTTGGACATGGACTATGGAGATTGGGTACTTTTCAATTAATAGATGTTAATTGAATTGAGTCATTAGTTTAAAGGTGTTTAAACTAATGTGAATATTTCAATATTCTATATATCACAAGAGCTGTGAGCCCATGTCCAATGAATGGAAAAACATAATAGGTCACACCCAAAAGCTAATAAGAAATCCTATTTGATGAAGAAAATTTTCTAAGAGTTAGAATAGTTCCACTTGACTAATTTTATGGAGGTAAAACGATTGGCTATTTTTTGGTCATTTTGGCTTGATCAATTTAATTGTCAATTTGATCTAAATAATTTAAGGAGTTAAATTATACCAATTAAATTAAGGAGTTGCAAGGTATTCCTTGCAATACTGCTTCCAATGGTCTATCTCGCCAAAGTAGAATAAGCAATATTGACTATATCCTCTATAATCTTCTTGACTCCACCGAGTGCCTTTAATGGTTGCTTTCCCTTGGAGGAAGAATTTTTCTTCCTTTTACCTCTATTTCTAGCACCCCTAAGGCCCGTAAACTTGGAGGATGAGGTAAATATCAAAGGTATGCCTTTGTCATGGCGGTCTCCATCTAGATCAACACTTTGATCAATGAAATTCGGCCAGGATGTGAGGAACAAATCCTCATGGAGATCATTGTCCATCACTATGTCCAAGTTGAAGGGCTTCTCCAAGCCTAATCATCTTTAGACCATAGTCGATGACACATGACTTTACATCCATCCTAGCTTGAAAATCTGTTTTGACAACACAAACTTCTCATACCTTGTTTACTTTACAACTCTTGTAAACTATGGCTAAGGTACTATTCATGTGTCCTTGAGACTTTTGAAGTTTGTAGATGTCATCATGAGACAATGGGATACGACGATCCTTAATCCAATCTGTGAACCTTTCACTTATCTCTCGATCTACATTAATCCCCATGGGATCAAGAGCACCATGATATAGGACATATATCCATTTCTTAGAATCTAGAATGATTTTGAGGTTAAGTCAATCATGAAAGTTTGGCCCAATGGGTTTATTGGTTTCCATAATAATGTGGAGTGGATTTTTAGCCATTTTTGAGATTTCACAAATCTTTAAAGGTGAAAAGGAGAATATAAGCATGTGATTGCATATTGATATTAGAAACATGTTCACGGTCTTTCAAGCATGTTTTTCTCTCACTATTTTATCAAATCCTTCACCACTAAGAAGAATTCAAAAAATCTCATTTCCTAGTGAGAATCAAGACCCTAGAGACTTGTAAGTGGACCCCGGTATCCGGATGTATATCCACAAACAATCCAAAGGTAAGCAACTTTTGCTAATTGTATCTCTATTCACTCCTAATATATGTTGCCTCACTCTTCATGTAGATCCCCTAATCGGACGACCTCTACATTACTAGGTGTTAAGTCGAACCTATCAATCAAACTTTGATTCGAGACCGCTCAACCACATCCCCCGTATTCGAGTGTATAATGAGTGGGAAGCCTCAAATCAAAGGTGCATCATATGCTAAGTATATGGTCACAATTTTCCATCTAAGTGTGACCCCTGTATCCAAATATATATCACACAAAGATAGTAGCGTCGTCATGCCACATACTATTGGTAGAAGGCATGGATTAATTAAAACTCATTTTAATTTGTATCTATTTTGACTTAATATTCTTAAGCACTTAGACATTCTAAACGGAGGGTTGTTCTTGCTTGCAAAGATCTCATAATTTTATCTTCTTATTTAGGTTTTCTATATCCTAACCATGCATCTCATACACCAATAGGATATAAAAAGCACAAATAAGTAAATGCGCCTAGCATGCTCTTAGGGTGGGTTGACCATGAGCCTTAACCAAGTGATGCACTTAGAGTCATAGGTGCACCACTTAGTTGATTTTAAGTGAGTTGATTAAATCTAGTTATTACATAAGTGTATCCCTACACATTTATGGGTCTTTATGCCTCCAATGATCTTCTTTGCTCCTTGTAACATTTACATGAGAAAGAAATCCTCACTCCTAGTGATTCTACTCTCATAACATTTACAAGATAAAAATTAAGAGGCATGTAAGCCCCAATTTAATACTACCATTTTCAACAACTTGAAACAAATAAAATCAATATTAAAGGCTCATAATCATCCCCATTCATTCATCATCCATTCAACAATTAAATGAACAATAAATAAATCTAAAATTGACATTCAATTCCAACAATTAAATGTTTATCTCATAAACAATTAATTGGTCAAGCAAAAATAAGCATAACATTTATGCATCTCATTTTTGCACAAAATTGTAGATTAACTTGAACAAGTTTCTTAAAGCAAACAAAAATGTCAAATATAATTTTGAGAACTTGCACAATACTTGTGCACCTATATAGCATGATTTGAATCATTTTTGGTCACTTAAGGAACACAAAAATGGGCTCAAAACTCATCCTAGCCTAAACTTGGTCGCTACTGCCTGGGCTGCGCACATGGCTGGGAGGCAAGTGTGCTCGCTGCCCTGCCTGTGTGCTGTCACAGTGCGGCAGCACCCCTATTTTAAGGTTGGGACCGAGTCAAGCCATTTTTGTCTTAACTTTTGTACACCAAAAATTTTAGGACACATCCTAAACATCAAACCACACATTATAGATGAAATTCTAGATTTAAAACACCTTTCAAAAATGGAATTTCAAGTGCTCAGTCATGCTTCAAATTTCAAGTTCAAGTAAGAATCACATTCTTCAAAAACCTCCAATAATCTCCAATTATATTGGATCTAAAAATGATCAAAACACTTTAAGGCCAAATTTAGCTTGCTATATCAACATATAACATTAACTAATGCCAAATCAAAATTCAAGATTAGCAACTATCAATTAAAGCATACTAATCATATGAATTAACACTTAAAACACATATTAGCATGCTTTCAATTCACCAAGCAAAGAAGCCACATACATCATCATCCAATCACTCCAATCCATAGCTTGGATCAAGTGTTTGGTTATTTTGACCATTTCATCACATGAATCAATCAATCAAAAAATCTAAATTATAGCACGAATTAGGCTTCGATACCACTTGAAGTCATATGTATCACTAGGATCCAATTATCAAAGCTCAAAAATGCTAAAATAACTAGACTGCACATGAATTCAAGGATTTAAACATGTCATAGATTCAAATTTGGCATGAGGATTACCTTGAATGTCAAAAAATCAAACGAAGGTGGAATAAGATCTCAACTCCTTGAAAACTATCTTCTAGCAGCATAGCAGATTCCAAGCAACTTTTGCCCAACCAAATAAATTCTGATTTGAGTGAAATTTGAACCAAAAGAACATAAACTCCTTGATGTATTTTCAGTAAAAAAAATAAGCTCAAAATGGATCCATCAAGACCTCCAAAGGTCACTCCAAAGTGACTGCCCGAAATAGAGGATCTCTAAAGGCTAGCAATCCAATTGTCTTGCCTCTAATGTTAAGATCCACACGCCAATGCAAAATCCAATTCTCCTCAATATTAGCTGGAGAATAAAGAGGAGAAATGCAAGGATGAAGGCTTGATTTGAAGGTAGGAGATAAAGAAAAGTGAAGCTTCAACACATGAGGCAACACTTGGGAGATTGGAGGAAAATTGAGATAATCTAATTCTAGCTTGCAAATCACATGTACTGAGTGGCCCGCCACATACACACTTTATATTTATATATAGAGGGAGGACATTGGCATCGCACCTTCCTCAAGGGTGGAGCCAACTAACCCTTGCAAGTTGGCATGTGAATTTGAAGTTTGTGTGAATTTGAATTTCATTTGAAATCTTCATTTCATCTCATGAAATGTCATCCGAATAAGTTCTAATTCCACACCAAATGAACTCTTCATTTGAATTTTTCTTCCAAAATTAATTCTCCATTTTAATTAAATTAAAATCTTTAATTTAATTAATTAACTTTGACTTAACTCTTTAAGTCAATTTGCTTAACTCTTTAAGCAAGACATTGTTAACTTAACTCCTTAAGTTAACTTGATGAACTGATAGTCATGTGGCACCAAATAATTAACTTCTTAATCAATTGGTCTTAATTTAACTCCTTAAATTAATTAGATCAATTTAACAATTAAATTGATCAAGGCAAAATGACATCAAACATCTACCTCCAAATTCAATCATGTAGGAATTTTTCAAACTCTTATAAAATTCCCCTTCATCAAATAGGATTTGCAACTGGCTTCTGTGTGTGACCCATTAGGTTCTACCATTCATTGGATATGGGCTCACAACTCTTTGTGACTTATAGAATATCAATATTCACATTAGTTTAAACTCCTTTAAACTAATGACTCAATTCAATTAATCTCAATTAATTGAAGAGTACCCAATCTCCATGGTCGATGTCCAACCTCAAGTCCATGGTGCTCAACTAATTGGCCGAAATAAATGCTTTTGGAGAACCATTCTAGCTCCACAAGTACCATGCAAATACAATACTTCCGTCTCCTACCTCTTGAAAGAGGCCTAGTGCAAGATATCTGTTGGCTCCTTAATAGCCTCGATACTATGTTTCTTTTTCCAATGTTCAATTCCCCTTTATGACCCCATCTTTGAAAATTTCCTTTTCCAAATTATCATGTTGCACAAAAATTTCTTGGAATCGATCATTATAGAATACATAGGAGATATACTCGCCCTTCACAACGATGAGGAATCGGATCCCATTTTGGATCTCACAAACCTCCATATCTAAGTAGCTCATGCCCAATCACCACCCAAGCAACCCACTGTGTGGCTAGGGAAGAGTCAAAGCATGAGAACCTAAATACAAGATTACCATGGATCATCAAGTCAAATGACTAATTATATGCACTAGCGTAAGTTGGAGAACTTGCTACTTCCGACTTGCCTCTTTAGCTATCTAGTGAATTCTCCAAGCGGGCCTTTAGTACCTTGTTCTCTAACAAGCACCCACTAACATGCACTCATATCTCATATGGTATTGCTCATGAAACAGAGCAACATCCAACCTTTGGATTTATGCATCATTAGTGTAAGTCTATCCGAATCTTAGATGTCATGTCTCGTAAGATCTTATAACTTGGAAGATTTAAGATCACGACCTTCTAAAACTTGTTTCATGATCATCACCGAGTGTACTGACCAAGTCCCGTAGTCTTCTGTGATCTAAGGGCTTCAACCAAATGCAAATAAAGTTAAATATAAGCATAAGATGAAAATGGTCATTTCAAGAATATCATTCAATCAAGATTGTATCATAAGTGAAATAATTTACATGCCAATCTAATTAGCTTGCAATGCACTATTCCAACATTTCATTAGGGAGAGTTTCACTAAGAAAGAAGTGTTAATGAATTTCATGAAATGTAATAATCAGGCTATTAGTATTTTCACGAAGTCCATGAAGGAAAAAGTCTTTGAATAGATGGAGAGTTTACTTGGAATTTGACAATTAATGCAAAAAATAAGTTTTAAGGGGTGTATTAGAAAAATTAATCTTAGTTGTTGAAGAGTTGGTCAAGTATTATTAGTGTGTGAAATATATATCTAGTTGAATTGAGTGGGCAAAACTAAGAATGTCCTCCTCTTCACTTCCTTCTCTTCAAATTAAATATTCCTCTTAATTTATAAAGCTCACCATGCAACAGTTTATTTATTTCATTATTTTGCAGCATTATAACATTGATCATAAGCATAACCAATAATCAAAGAAGAAAAAGACAAAAAAGAAACAACAACAAAGCAAGAAAAACATAAAGCTAGCTAATACAGGTCTTAGCAACAAGGGAGATGCATATTCATGGAAATTAATTAAGGTCTAAGGGGGATATAACTCAGTGATTGAAGCGTAATCGATCGAGCTGATTGACTTTTCAATGATTTGATGAACACTTGCTCTCTTTAATTGACTTCTGGAGGAGTGAAGTTGCTGGACCTCCTAAACTACTGGACATGAAAAATGGAGGTTGTGAAGGCACAGGCAAGCTAATAGAGAAGCTACTAAGCATGAGAACTACTGACGCCATTGTCAGTCTATCAACAATATTTTCTTGAACACACAGTAAAGCAATATGAACGCATCTCAACATATCACGCAAAGAATCAAAAGTAGTTCTCAAGGTGGGATCTATCGAATTTGATGCTACCTGTTTGCTCACGCCAACTTCTCCAACCCTGTGAGAATTCAATACCTTTAGATATATATGAAACATCATTAATTACTTATAAGTTAGCTTCAAATGAATACATGAAGCATCATTTGTTTTATGTATGTATACTTACAAAACATAGCATGTCTTCTTCATTCTCCCCATTCTGAAAAGAGTTTTTTTTTTTTTTTCCGCTAATAATTTCTAAAACCAACACACCAAAGCTAAAGACATCTAACTTGGAAGAGAGTTGTCCTCGCATTGCATATTCTCTGCCATATATCCACTGCAATAGCCAAATACACAAATTTATTTATTTGTGAGTCAGAAATAATTGTTTTGATAATCATTTAACTAAATTGTGACCCTAGCCAAGTATGAATAGAAAGCTTATGTAGATTAAAGAAAGCAAAAGATATAATTAATAAAATTGTGTGGTCTAATAGTAAATGACTTACCGGGTTCCAATAATCTTGCTAGTACTACCTTTACTTTTGTCTCGTATAAATAATTTTGCCATACCAAAATCTGCAATTTTTGTGTTCATCTCTCCATCTAATAAAATATTGTTAGCTTTGAGGTCACGATGAATAATATGGAAACGAGAATCCTCGTGTAGGTAAAGAAGTCCCTGGCAATACCCCTAGTGATTTTGTAGCACCTATCCCAATCAATATAAGAACATTTTGGTTGGATCTACATATACAACAAATGTAACACCCCTAAAATTCAGTATTTCAGAAAATTGGGATTTAGAAATTAAGATTTCGGTTAATCGGATTTTAGGGCTCAGAATTAATAATAAAAGGACATAATTGCAAGGAAATTGGAAGTTTGGGATTCAATTGAGGAATCTTATAATGTTAGGGACTTAATCGCAAAAATGGAAAATTGGATTTTGGAAAATAGCAGCTTTCTTCTCTTCCTCTTTTCTTCCTTCTTCTCATTTTTTTCTTCTTTCTTCTTCACTGTTCCATTTTCTTCCTCCTTCAATCGAGAGTCAACCACCACCATGATCCTATCTCCGGCGACCTAAACCCCAATCTAACCCCACCAAACTCTTTCCCCACATGCTTAGTGTCCATTTCCACCACCATGCAAGCCATCGGACGGCGGAGCTCCACGGCGGAGGAAGACCCAATTTTTGGTGGTGATGGGTTTAACATTTTTCGGCGGTGATTTAGGTGTTTGAGGGGTGTTTTGGAAAGCTTAAGGTGTGAGGAAGAGGGCTGTAGGGTTGCATGTCGTTGAAGAACGGCCAGAAGTTGAGAAAATGGTGATCGGAGTTGGGCGGTGTGTTTATAAATTGGTCTGAAAATTGGAGTTTTCGGAGGCTACAGGCGTCTAAATAGAAATCTGACTATACCGTTGGACTCAGGAGCTCGAAAGGAGTTGGACTGCTCGGTTTGAGAATTTTCCGGCAGCGGCGGACGGCGGCACTCCGGTGGCCGGTGGTGGCGCTCCGGCGACCTCAGGGCAGTTTCTTCATCCCGACGTGGCGAACGCAGTGGCGTGGTTGGTTCGTGAAACTGAGGTCTTGTTGTGTAGTTGTGGTAGAGAATTGGAGAGTTGTTATATATATATATGTGCATGCATATGTATATTTTCCTTATTGAGTTGTATCCATGCCAAGAATAGAATTTGAGGATGTTGAGATGTTATATATATATATATATATATATGTGAGTTGGTTTTCCATGCTATGGAATATGAATTTAGTGGACCTGGACTCATGCATAATGCCAACTTGGACTTATTATAGTATTAAGGATTGTATTATAAGATTAAATGGCATTTGATTAGGAATTGATTATGTAAGGATTATGCTCATGACCTTGAAATAGGAATGAGATACTGTATTAATTGATAAATTAGTGATTTTGGATCGTTAATGGTATAATTGTGATTAATAGAATTAAGTATGGATTTTGATTATAAATATTACTTTTTGGATAGGTAACAACGAAATGGGTCCTGCGGACCAATAGGCTGTTCACCGTGATAGCAGTTCTGAGATTACGGAGGTGAGGGTCTCCCACTTTGGGTTATTGCTTTGATTACCGCTATTCGTGAATTGTTGAACCCCAGTGAGGGTCTGCCAATCTGGCACTTCATTTCATTTATTGATATTTTTGATAAACCCCTGTGCAGGTTACTGTTTCTAAACTGACTGAACTGTTATTGAAATCTGTGATCTGTTAAGATCTCTGATATTCTGTTATCTGATTCGAACACCCCTGCGCGGGTTATTTCTGTTCTGATTCTGTTTTTGTTTGTTCTGATATCTGTACTATCTAGTACTATTACTGTTTGCCCTATCGGCACTTCTATACTATTCTGAATTGTATGTATGTTTGATACGCTATGGGCTATTCCCTGGGTATTCGTTCTGTAAGTCCAATACGCTAGGGGCTATTCCCTGGGTATTCAGTTTGTCAGCCATATGCTAGGGTTATTCCTAGGTATGAACGATGTGCTAGGGCTATTCCTGGGCATCTACTGTTATCCTTCGATTGACATCGGTTATCCATCCGTACTGTTATCTTTTGATCTGATATCCAACTGTCTGTTATCTGTTACCGATTTGATATGTTGTTCCCAGCTGTTAAGTTCGGGACGTGCTGATATGTTGTTCCCAGCTGTAAAGCGGGACGTGCTGATATGTTGTTCCCAGCTGTTAAGTTCGGGACGTGCTGATATGTTGTTCCCAGCTGTTAAGCTCGGGACATGCTGATATGTTGTTCCCAACTGTTAAAGTTCGGGACGTGCTGATATGTTGTTCCCAGCTGTAATGCGGGACGTGCTGATATGTTGTTCCCAGCTGTTAAAGCGGGACGTGCTGATATGTTGTTCCCAGCTGTTAAGTTCGGGACGTGCTGATATGTTGTTCCCAGCTGTAAAGCGTGACGTGCTGATATGTTGTTCCCAACTGTAAAGCGGGACGAGCTGATATGTTGTTCCCAGCTGTTAAGCTCGAGACGTGCTGATATGTTGTTCCCAGCTATTAAGTTCGGGACGTGCTGATATGTTGTTCCCAGTTGTAAAGTGGGACGAGCTGTTAAGGGACTGATATGATCTGTTAGATTGATTCGATTGATCTGATCTATTTATTGATTGATTTTGATTGTTTCCGGACTGATTGAATGATTGCATGCTTGATTGAATGACTGAATGCGACTGACTGACTGACTGCCTGCCTGATCGATTGTCTGACCGTATTCTGATCTGTTCTGCCTGACTGTTGATTTACAGTCTGTTGAGTTGATTCTCCCTCAACAGATTCCTTCTGTTATGCTTACAGTTATCCTTCACTAAGTCCTTTGGACTTAACCCCCCCGTTTATTTTGATTCTCTCAGACAGGGACTAAGCAAGGGATTTGGACTCCATGCTGGATAAGAGTATGTTTTGTAATAGATCAGAAGTTGTATGTATATATGGAAGTCGTCTGATTGCTAAGTATGGATTTGAGATCTATGATACGTTATGATGATAGGGATGACTTAAAGGTTGTAAATATTTCGTTATATAAGAACATGAATTTTGGCCTTCGTTTTATAGATTATCGAGTTTGGTAAGGTTGTAATTCCGCTGCTTTTGATAAGTTGAATTGGAAATCTGGTGGCATGCATTTAGTTATGTGTTGTATATTACAGGTTTGTTTAAGTTTGAATCCACTACTATTTCTGATGAACATGAAATGTCTGATTATGGGCCTATTGAATTGTAATTTTTGGTTCAGAATTATTGAATGGAACGTTTTGATATCTCAGCTTTGGGATACCCGGAGTGGGGTGTCACAGGTGGTATCAGAGCTTAGGTTTGGAAAGCCCAAGCAATGCTATGATATGATCCTCGGATATGGTACTTTTGGATAGTGGAGTTAAGTATGACTGTGGAATGTTTAAAATATGAATGAGTTAACGGATACTAGAGCCTAGGTTATTGATAATCTTGGCATTGTGTATCATTTGATAATATTGGAATTTGTGAATGATTTCTTATTTTGGTTAGTTTGAGTACGAATTATAGGTGTTTGATTTACCGGAAGTGATTCGAAGATTTAAGATGAGATTAATCAGTTGCTATTAATGAGATGATTTACTTACTTCAGGATGTTTATGGGATCTTATGGTATTGTAGAATGAATAGACTTATATGTCTAGGTGTCTGACTTGATCTTATCTGATTCTTTTCCTCTCTTTTGTAGAATTTAGTAGAGTTGGTGGTAGTGATGGCGTCGCAAGGTAGTTCTGAGATACCTATTCCTCCTAGAACAGGACGACGGGGTAGACCTCCTGGGCAAAAGGTCGTTAACCGACAAGTTCCTAGGCGAGAAGCACCTGCCCATCCTCAACCAATGCCGGAAGAGGAAGTTTCTCAAACTCCTCCAATAGATCAACCGGCAGTGGATCCCCCGGAAGGGCCTGGTCTACGGGAGAGACAGAGACGCAGGCAACCGGCGGCTAGAGCGGAGGTAGCAGAGGCGGTTACAGAAGATAGAACCTTGGAACGATTTCTTCATTTCAATCCCCCGAAGTTCTTGGGAGGTCCTGATGATAGAAAGGCTGAGGAGTGGATCGAGAGTTTGGAAGTTATTTTTGGGACATTGCGCTACTCGGATGAACGGAGGGTTCGATTTGCTGCATTCCTTCTAGAAGGTTCCGCCCGGAGTTGGTAGAAGATGATTGATCGAATATGGACGGCTGAAGGAACCCACTGAACTTGGGAGAATTTCACCCGAGACTTTATGAGAAAATTTGTGCCAGAAGTGGTGAAACAGGTCAGGGAAAGGGAATTTATGGACCTGGTACAAGGGGCACAGTCTGTAAGTCAGTATGAGGCTACTTTTAGCCGATTGATGCAATATGCTCCTTACATACAAGATGATGAAGGTCGACAAGTTCAACGATTCTTACAAGGGCTGCGGCCAGAGCTTAGGCAAGGATTAGCCATTTGTGACTTGGCAAATCTCAATATGGCAGTAAGCCGAGCACTGCAACTGGAGTCAGAGCTGCAGGAAATTCGAAAGATTGAGAGTAAGGGCCGTAAGGATAAGATACACTTTGAGGAACAGAGTGATATTGGAAGAAAGCAACCGAGACTCCAGGTTGAAGGCACTGTCCATCGAGCCCATCAATCTAGTGAGACTGCAAATGTGGTTCAAGGAATGGCTCGAAAACTCTGTGGATTTTGTGGAGGATATAACCATGGCGAATCTAGATATTGGAAGAAGCAGGGTAGATGCTTAGGTTGCGGTAGCGACCAGCACTTCATAAGAGATTGCCCCAAAAGAAAAGGGTCAACACCTGCAGAGAAAGGGAAGCAGGTAGCAGAAGCTAGTGGGAAACCGAAAATACGAGCTCGTGCATATGCCCTGACATGAGAAGAAGCACTAGATCCTATTGAGTTGGCAGGAGGTACGGTTTCTATTTTTGAAACACTATAATGCCATATATATATGATCTTGGTGTTTTGCATTCTATTACTTGATGTATTTTACCAAATTAAATGTGCAATCCGAGACTATGGTTTAGTAGAAAGTTTGAAAACCCTTAGAAATAAGGTTAATAATAAACACCATGTGTTGGGATTGCCAGATGGAATTTGGTAATAGAAGATTGATTCCTCTAGATAGATAGGGTAGTCAATCGGAAGAGACCAGAAAACATGAGTGCCAGAAGAAGTAGAAGTGGGATTGCTAGATATGGCACACAAGTCGAGATATACGATGCATTCGAGAAGCACGAAGATGTATCGAGACTTGAAAAAGTAATTCTAGCATAATGTAAAAAGAGAAAGTAGATCGACAAACAGGCTCTACTCATTTTCTGTCAGTTGGATCATTAATCAGATGAGAATCTGGGGACAGATTCTTTTAAGGGGGGGGATTGTAACACCCCTAAAATTCAGTATTTCAGAAAATTGGGATTTAGAAATTAAGATTTCGGTTAATCGGATTTTAGGGCTCAGAATTAATAATAAAAGGACATAATTGCAAGGAAATTGGAAGTTTGGGATTCAATTGAGGAATCTTATAATGTTAGGGACTTAATCGCAAAAATGGAAAATTGGATTTTGGAAAATAGCAGCTTTCTTCTCTTCCTCTTTTCTTCCTTCTTCTCATTTTTTTCTTCTTTCTTCTTCACTGTTCCATTTTCTTCCTCCTTCAACCGAGAGTCAACCACCACCATGATCCTATCTCCGGTGACCTAAACCCCAATCTAACCCCACCAAACTCTTTCCCCACATGCCTAGTGTCCATTTCCACCACCATGCAAGCCATCGGACGGCGGAGCTCCACGGCGGAGGAAGACCCGATTTTTGGTGGTGATGGGTTTAACATTTTCCGGCGGTGATTTAGGTGTTTGAGGGGTGTTTTGGAAAGCTTAAGGTGTGAGGAAGAGGGCTGTAGGGTTGCATGTGGTTGAAGAACGGCCAGAAGTTGAGAAAATGGTGATCGGAGTTGGGCGGTGTGTTTATAAATTGGTCTAAAAATTGGAGTTTTCGGAGGCTACAGGCGTCTAAACAGAAATCTGACTGTACCGTTTGACTCAGGAGCTCGAAAGGAGTTGGACTGCTCGGTTTGAGAATTTTCCGGCAGCGGCGGACGGCGGCGCTCCGGCGGCCGGTGGTGGCGCTCCGGCGGTGCTCCGACGACCTCAGGGCAGTTTCTTCATCCCGACATGGCGAACGCAGTGGCGTGGTTGGTTCGTGAAACTGAGGTCTTGTTGTGTAGTTGTGGTAGAGAATTGGAGAGTTGTTATATATATATATGTGCATGCATATGTATATTTTCCTTATTGAGTTGTATCCATGCCAAGAATAGAATTTGAGGATGTTGAGATGTTATATATATATATATATGTGTGTTGGTTTTCCATGCTATGGAATATGAATTTAGTGGACCTGGACTCATGCATAATGCCAACTTGGACTTATTATAGTATTAAGGATTGTATTATAAGATTAAATGGCATTTGATTAGGAATTGATTATGTAAGGATTATGTTCATGACCTTGAAATAGGAATGAGATACTGCATTAATTGATAAATTAGTGATTCTGGATCGTTAATGGTATAATTGTGATTAATAGAATTAAGTATGGATTTTGATTATAAATATTACTTTTTGGATAGGTAACAACGAAATGGGTCCTACGGACCAATAGGCTGCTGACCGTGATAGCAGTTCTGAGATTACGGAGGTGAGGGTCTCCCACTTTGGGTTATTGCTTTGATTACCACTATTCGTGAATTGTTGAACCCTAGTGAGGGTCTGCCAATCTGGCACTTCATTTCATTTATTGATATTTTTGATAAACCCCTGTGCGGGTTACTGTTTCTAAACTGACTGAACTGTTATTGAAATCAGTGATCTGTTAAGATCTCTGATATTCTGTTATCTGATTCGGACACCCCTGCGCGGGTTATTTCTGTTCTGATTCTGTTTTTGTTTGTTCTGATATCTGTACTATCTAGTACTATTACTGTTTGCCCTATCGGCACTTCTATACTATTCTGAATTGTCTGTATGTTTGATACGCTAGGGGCTATTCCCTGGGTATTCGTTCTGTAAGTCCAATACGCTAGGGGCTATTCCCTAGGTATTCAGTTTGTCAGCCATATGCTAGGGTTATTCCTAGGTATGAATGAAGTGCTAGGGCTATTCCTGGGCATCTACTGTTATCCTTCGATTGACATCGGTTATCCATCCGTACTGTTATCTTTTGATCTGATATCCAACTGTCTGTTATCTGTTACCGATCTGATATGTTGTTCCCAGCTGTAAAGCGGGACGTGCTGATATGTTGTTCCCAGCTGTTAAGTTCGGGACGTGCTGATATGTTGTTCCCAGCTGTTAAGCTCGGGACGTGCTGATATGTTGCTCCCAACTGTTAAAGTTCGAGACGTGCTGATATTTTGTTCCCAGCTGTTAAAGCGGGACGTGCTGATATATTGTTCCCAGCTGTTAAGTTCGGGACGTGCTGATATGTTGTTCCCAGCTGTAAAGCGGGACGAGCTGATATGTTGTTCCCAGCTGTAAAGCGGGACGTGCTGATATGTTGTTCCCAACTGTAAAGCGGGACGAGCTGATATGTTGTTCCCAGCTGTTAAGCTCGGGACGTGCTGATATGTTGTTCCCAGCTGTTAAGTTCGGGACGTGCTGATATGTTGTTCCCAGCTGTAAAGCGTGACGTGCTGATATGTTGTTCCCAACTGTAAAGCGGGACGAGCTGATATGTTGTTCCCAGCTGTTAAGCTCGGGACGTGCTGATATGTTGTTCCCAGCTGTTAAGTTCGGGACGTGCTGATATGTTGTTCCCAGTTGTAAAGTGGGACGAGCTGTTAAGGGACTGATATGATCTGTTAGATTGATTCGATTGATCTGATCTATTTATTGATTGATTTTGATTGTTTTCGGACTGATTGAATGATTGCATGCTTGATTGAATGACTGATTGCGACTGACTGACTGCCTGCCTGATCGATTGTCTGACCGTATTCTGATCTGTTCTGCCTGACTGTTGATTTACAGTCTGTTGAGTTGATTCTCCCTCAACAGATTCCTTCTGTTATGCTTACAGTTATCCCTCACTAAGTCCTTTGGACTTAACCCCCCCGTTTATTTTGATTCTCTCAGACAGGGACTAAGCAAGGGATTTGGACTCCATGCTGGATAAGAGTATGTTTTGTAATAGATCAAATGTTGTATGTATATATGGAAGTCGTCTGATTGCTAAGTATGGATTTGAGATCTATGATACGTTATGATGATAGGGATGACTTAAAGGTTGTAAATATTTCGTTATATAAGAACATGAATTTTGGCCTTCGTTTTATAGATAATCGAGTTTGGCAAGGTTGTAATTCCGCTGCTTTTGATAAGTTGAATTGGAAATCTGGTGGCATGCATTTAGTTATGTGTTGTATATTACAGGTTTGTTTAAGTTTGAATCCGCTACTATTTCTGATGAACATGAAATGTCTGATTATGGGCCTATTGAATTGTAATTTTTGGTTCAGAATTATTGAATGGAACGTTTTGATATCTCAGCTTTGGGATACCCAGAGTGGGGTGTCACAACAAACATATTTCAATGTTAAATCTCAAATATTTATAGGAATTGTATAAAAAAAAGCCAGCAAGCAGCACTGCGATACAAATTGTTGTCTGATGAAAATAAAGGCAAATATTACCAAATATGAAGTGGTCTAGGCTTGCATTTTGAACGAATTCATACACAAGAAGTCTCTCTACTCCTTCCAGCGCAAATCCCAGCAGCCTAACTAGATTTCTGTGTTGAAGTTTGGCCAGTAACAAGACTTCATTCTTGAATTCCAGATCTCCTTGCCCTGAACACCTGATCAACCTTTTAACTGCTATTTCTTGGCCATTTTGGAGTTTCCCCTGAGATACAAAATATAAATTAACTCAACTTAAATTATTTAAACTCTACTGCTTCTGGAATATCAAGCATTTGTTTCTATTTGTTTCTATATATATATATATATATATATAGTGCAACCACATCTCCAGTCACCTTGTAAACAGCATCAAATTCACCCTGCCCCAACTTGTTAGCAACGGAGAAATCATTAGTAGCAGCTCTAATTTTGCCAAAATCATATTGCAAGGGTACTTCTGGGGTTCTTATCTCGTCCCCAGCTAATTCAACGAGTAAAAGAAAAAAGATTAGCTGAATTCCGGCTGAAGTAAACACGTGAGATAATTATATATATATAAAGAAAAAAAGAAAAACCCTTACACGCAATAGTTTCCTCTGTTTTCACCTTCATTCTCTTCCTCATGCAGATGCCAAGACAAGCAGCTAATATTAGACAAACAACAATTGGAACAACAATGATGATGGCAGTTCGAGTCGTATTATTATCACCATCTCCTGCAAAATCCAACTGAGAAGTTCTCATCTATGCTCGATTTTTATCGTGCGGCTATGAAGTGTAAAGTCAATGTCAATTAGCAATGCTATCAGTTTATTTATAATTAGCAAATTCCTATCAATTTATAATTAGTAAAATACTATTAGTATACTACCTTTTACACAACATTAACAGGAAGAACAAGAAATTTTATGCTGGACAGAGTAACAGGATCAATGATGGACTGCAGAATAGCCATGATGTTATTATGCATATCGCCTAAAATCATGAGACCAAACAGATGACTTAATTATATGTGTTCTTCCACAAGACTTGGTGACCCTCAAGAGCTTAATCACTACTGACTGATTGGACATACATATTCATTAGCCGATATTAGATTTCCACGTCACTTAAGTAAAATGAGTAGCGGTCTCTCTATATCTGATCTTGGACGATCCTTATCTCTTGAGTTTTGAGCTAGTTTTTGCGAGCTAGGTCCATTCTTTGATAGCCAGATCTCCAGAAGCAAATTTCATCTTAGAAATACAGAACCAATAAACGGTTTATTACCTGGTGGCGAGAGCATTGGTGGCACGGAGTACACCATGGCCTGTGCTTCTTGGATCCTAGTTATATTGTAAAAGGATTTAATCTCACATCGAAGATTGCAGCTGGGTGCAAAGATTCTGACTCCTGTCGAAATGTCACAACATCCAGCTGGAATATATTGGGCAGCCTCCATCAAGCAACCAGCACAATTCTCTGGGGAGACATCCGGCGTGCACTGTAGAAGGGCGAAAATTGTCCGAAAATCAGGCGCTGTGTGATTCCCTGCAGCAACCTTCATCAGTGAGCCACCGGAAGCCGCTTGGCTGCGAAGATCCTCAACCAACGTCCTCAGATTCTCCTCCAATTGCTCAGGGCTCGAGACATTAGCCACATTGCGAATTATGAAAGCCGGAGTGTCGGCCCGGTTTCCAAATATAGACTTGTCCGAGTATTGTAACGTGCAAAATTCTGTCCACAGGATTGCCTGCTTCTGGTTCAGGCATAAATTTGCAAGTTGGAGGGTAGCATTTTGGACACAAGTGCGACAGGAATGGAGCTGAATGTCGGGTCGGCAGACCGCTACGGCGTTGGCTCGATCCGGGTTCTGCCCATGGGATGCGTTGTAGAATCCGGTGTTGTCCATGTTTGAGGAAAGTGATGAAAGGAGTGTGTTTAGATTAGTGTGGTAAGTGCTGTTCCTAGTGTAATTACCATTATCGAAGCACCAATTATAGTCTTGAGCCGTGACAAAAGCGGAAAGGTTTGCCAGAATGATCAGGAAAGCGAAGAGAAGCCATCTTCGGGAACTACTCATGATGCTTGCTTTGCTTGTCGCTTTTAAATTGATCTTTGAGGTTTTGGACTGAAAGCTAATTAGTAGCAACAAGGCTGGCTAGCACTAGCAAGCAGCCAGTGCTTCTTCGATGAACCGTGACAATTATTAATTGGGAAGCCTTTAATTGTTCCGTCTTCGGCTACTACCCATGTTTTGAAAACCGGACCTGACCGATGATCGGTGGCCAGTCTGGTTCGATTGAGGCCTGAAAATCGATGTCGGTCAAAACCGGTGAAAACCAATCAAAATCGGTTGAACCGGTTCACTCCTTTTTTTTTTTTTTTAAATTTAAAAATTACTTTTTAAAAAAAAAAGAAGTAAAAAAGAAAAGAGAAATTAGAATTGAAGATGATAATTAAAGATTTTGGACATGTAATTTTTTGAAATATAAATTTATTTTTTTGAAATTTAATGAAGTAATAGTTATATATGAATGCTTATGCTTATGTTTAATTTGTTATTTTATTTTGTTTCATCTCTCTTAAATTATATTGAATATTTAACGTAGAAGAATTTATTTGTACTTGGAGTTGAAGCATAAAACGAATGATTACTTATATTAATGTGAAATATTATTTTTTATTTATTTATAGTTAACTAATTGTGAAATAATATTATTTTTTAAAAAACATACTTCAAAATAAGTAAGTTGAGATTTTTTCAAATAATATTCTTTCTATATCAATTGGAAGTTTTATTTTTTGTTAATATTAAAATATTATATATTTTTATAAAATTAAATATAATTATTACGTCATTATGATGTCAAACCGATCGAACCGACTAATAACCAGTACGGTCACCGGTTCTTTGTCTAGTCCGATTTTGAAAACATTGGCTACTACTACACACACACACACACACACACACATATATATATATATATATATAAAGTAAAATGGCATTCATTCCATATTTCTCTCTCTCATGTAGACAACTTGATATTTATTTTTTGGTCCAAGTAAGATAATTTCTTTTTATATATTTTATAATTTTAAAATTCCTAATTTATTTTTCCTTATTAGATTTTGACTTATAGATTCTCGTTATTAGCTTTCATAAGTTTATATTCAAATATAGAAACAATCTTTTCTATTGTTGAATATAGGTAATCAAGAACTAATTAAGAAAAATTGGACTCCGTGATTTATTTCATTAGTAAAGTATTCCTAATGAAAAAGCTAATTCGTATACATGTAAATTAGTTCATCCATTCCACGGTTTAGGAGTTCTATTTTACATAAAATTTATTAGTAAATATTATCTTTCTTCTTTGAATTATATATTTCTCAAATTCATATAATAATAACTATTTTTCTTGCTATATAAATTTATTTTATAACTCCATGTTTAATTTTAACAAATGCTACACACACACACACACACACATATATATATATATTCTCATATATATATATATTTACCCCTTGATTTATATTAATTTTGGCAAATCAAGTTTTAATAGATTTGTAGATACATATCTCATAATCAATGATGTTTGTTAAGTCACCTTTAATTGTGGCTGACGTGACCTTAGTTTACACTAAGTTAATAATATTATTTCATTTCATAAGTTTTTGTTAATTTCATTTATTTATTTGTGATGAGGGTTCGATTTCGATAATGGATATGAATCCGGGTATGAATCACGATCCGGTGTATTGATCTTCTTGATTGATTTGGGATTGGAATCCTGCAATCACAATAAACGTTAGGCTAGCCGAGTGGCCCTCGGGTTAGGCCCTCCGACGCTCAAGTCAGTATATATTCGACCTCTTTAATCGAGCAGCGGAATGTATGGGCTTTTAAGTGTATGAGTGCATACCTGTGAGATGCAAGGTTGAGAGGTTTTTATATTCTCCCCCTTGTAGGAAATGTCAGGGAAGCCCTTGGCTTACCCCAAGGGCCTTCAGCCTCCTACCGGGGGTAATTGGTCAATTCTCCCGTTTGAATATTGCCAGCTGGATGTCCTTTTATGCTGTAGGACAAGATGGTACACTGTTGCGGCGTCTGCTGTGTCAAACGGTGAGGGGAGGGCATGCGCCATTAATGCGAAGGCGTGCTGCCAGTCAACGCATTTAATGCGGTGGCAGAGTACTGTGCGGGGCTCGACATGAGAATCGACGAGAATAGATGTCGACAATGGTCGAGCGGATCCGAGGGCCGTGGAGCGCCTTGTGGATTGGTCGAATAGGGTCGACCTGTCAATTGGGCCCTGGGCCGTTGATTGGGTGTTGGGCCTCGCCGATTTGGGCCATGTTTGGTCATCCTATATCAATTTCGTATTTTTTAACCCATGTAGTTAAGTCTGTAAATGGATATTGAAAAATTCATTTACCGTTCACATTCATATCCGTTTATACAAAATTTATCCCTATCCGTTTAAAATGGATGTTATCCGTATTTGATTAGTAGATATCCAATTATAAATGGATACGGATATGATAAATGCATATTTGATCCATTTAATATCCGCTCCGAATACATATTTATTAAATAATATATTATTTATATATTTTTTTAAAAAATCTCATAATTCATATATGTATAAATTATAATTGAAGAACTAGGAAAAAAATAAATTTAAAAAATTATTGTAATATAGAAAAAAAATTGAAAAATAAAATTAAACAATACAACTATTGTTGGTTGAATTTATCATTAATATACTTGAATGCCATTATTATTATTAATAAGTACTAATAATCAATTATAAAGTCAATTATTAATTAGAAATTATGTTATTTGTTTAATTGCTTTCTTTTTAGTGAAATTATATAGTTCCTTCTATTAATTAAAATATGTATTTGTTTGTAAATAGATATCTAAATAATTATCATCGAAGATGGAATATAAAAACATAATTCGAATACGAATAAGTTTAATAAAATATGAATATATTTGAATAATTATAATCGATACGGATATATCCAAATTCGACGGATACGAATTTGGATATCATTTATTAATATCCGTCAAATTTATATCCGTAACCGAATATTCAAAAAGTTAAACGGATACGAATATAAAAACAGTGTATCCGATCCATTTAATATCCGTTTACACCCTTACATATAGTCATATTAATGTAGTGGAGTTGTCTCTAAAAATAATTCAAAACAAAGCTTATAAAATCCTCATTGTTGTCCCTACATAAGCCCTTCAATCAAGCCACGTCGTAATTAGACTGCTATTACCCATTTTATCATAAATTTTCATTCTATGTCAACATGTTTTCATGTATGGTATATATTCTATCAACAATTATTTGAATACTAATATATAAAATTATATTAATTTATTTTTTCATAATTTTCTATTTAATTTAGATAAATACTCAATTATATATACATATGAATTATGGATAAAATTACTTTTATCCCTTTTTGCTAGTCATGCCAATGTTTTCTTATATGACATCCTGTAACAATTACTTTTAAAATAAATATAAAAAATTATATCAATTCATTGTTTGTAACTCTGTATTTAATTTTGGTCATCATCTTTGAGGTAAGTATATGTATTGAGTATTTAAATAAGATATAACATATTGGTTTATTAATTTAAGGATTTTTTCCATTATTCTAAATATATTTTTTTAATTTATGTTTTTTGTGTAGGCAAATATGAATGTATGCTATAGCAATTCAACCCAAATACATTAAATTTGATGATTCATAAGTCACATTCATACAAAATATTGTTATGTTTCACTTATTTCAATAATATTTAGATTGTATTGATTAAAATTTTATCAATTTTTTAAATAGTGTATTTTTCATTATATTTGTAATATTTATAAAAAGAATATCAATATAAATTATGATCAAAATTAAATACAATAAAATTTAAAATTTAAAATTATTACTCGATGCAACACACTAATTAAAAGTTGGTACGGAAAAAAATGACGATATAGTATCACATTTATCTACAACACAACTAGCTGTCACATGATTAAGCAAAATTATAAATAGGCAAAATATTAATATATATCAAATTATTGTTGAAGAGATAGCAAGGCCAATAAAATCTAGCAGATCATATATATCTAGCTCGCTCCATGATATTGATATATAGTAATTGCTGCTGTCAGTAAAATTAATTTAGTGGAATTTTTACTTATATACTAAACCACATTAATATTGGGAGATGAGGCATAGCAGATAGCTTGATTAACAAATCAAAAAGCTACAGCAACATCACCCAACCCCTAACATGGGTAATTACTAATTAATGTTTATTTTTCTTGATTGACTTGGATCTTGACTTTGCAGGATGGTCCACAATTTCTCACTACTTTCTTGAATATTGAAATTTATATATGAGCAATGAACGAGACAGGACTTTTAAGCACCATGAGTCATGACCAAGGGCCAAGGGGAGAAGAAACCGCAGTTTCGTTTCCCATGCGCCATTGACATTTTCAAATACACCTTCAAATTAATCCACTCATTCAATTTTCTCAATTTTTTTTTAATTTTCTTTTTTAGTACTTCTGTTACATCTAAACAATGGTGGAAGACTTAGAGGTCGTTTGGTTTCATTTTTAAAGGCCATTTCATTTTTTAGTAAAAATACATAGTAAAAAGTTAGTTAGAACAGTTGAATTTAAAAATGAAGCTTTATTTGGATATAATGTAAAAAATTATAGGTTTATATAGGTGTGAGAATGATATGTATTTGGATGTTAGGTGTTTTTATATTAAAAGTTGTGTAATTTTTGAATTTGAATTGATGATATAATGTGTGATTGTTTGAAAAAATAATATTGTAATTTGAATTTGAATTTATAATAATTTTGTTGTGAATGATATATGAGAAGTATTGGGAAAATAAAAATGATTAAGGTAATAATGAGAGGAGTTGAAAAAGGGATGAAAATGGAGAGAGAATATAATAAAGAATGTTTTGAAAATAAAAATGTTTGAGAAAATAGTGTAGATAGTGATAATTCTCTATTTTCATTTTGAAAAAAAAAAATGAAAATGGGGTTTGAAAATGGTGACCTTGACTTCAAGTCAAATTCAAACTAAAAATACCTACTAATATGTACATATTAAAATAAAAAACTTTGCGTTCACATATATTTCGAGTTGTTAAAAATTACATGACAAGAAAAAATATAGCAAAGTTAAGTATCTAATTAAAATTAAATAAAAATAATTAAATTTCCTAAGAAGGATCTCCAAAGAGAAAAGATTAATTTCTTGATTCTTCAATCTCTTTAAAATATAATTCACAAGTTATAATATTTTTTCTTGAATTAATTGGATGTTTACTTTCCTCCTAAACTTATGAAATGAATTACGAATTACCTTAAGATCAAATATTTGCTTTGACATTAATTAAGGCCTTCAGAATTCGATGTTTTTGAATAATATGTAGAACCTTTTTTATTGTAGCAGTTTGTCAGAGTTCAAGATTGCTTGATTTGTATGGATTTGGTTACCTTTTCTTATAGTTGCAAGCTAACGGCCCGTTTGGCTTCATTTCCACGCATCATTTCCATTTTCATCTAGAGATAAAAAAATTATAAAAAAAAAACTACAACTTTCTCCCTATTTTCACTCAAAGCATTTCTATTTTCATTTTCAAAGTCTTTCTAAATCTATCATATCATTTTATTATTACATCAATCAAATTCAAATTAAATTTGACATAAAGTACTTACTATCTTTTTAAAATTAATAAATATACATATATTTTTAAAAGATAAGTTTATTTAGACATAAAAAAAAAATATAAACCAACTATCTTTTCAACTCTATACCTATTTTAATCATTATTTTCCAACAATTCATCCAAACACATTTTCATTTCTATTTCAAAATTATAACTACATTTTCAACTCTTAGAAATGACTGAAAATGAAAATGAGTCCTAGAAATAAAACAAAATAATAGGCTTTAATTTGAGATCCTAGTTTATAGTAAATTTAAATAAACGATTAAATTATAATTTATTATAATAAAATTTCAACATCGGCAAATGCCCTGATTTCTCATTTGTCGTTTTGCAGGACATTTATTTTTTGGGATAGACCTCGAAAAGAAAAGAGAAATGGACAACTACTTACAACTTTTTATCAGCTCACTTTTAGGCCACTTGAAAGCCATTTTCAGTTTCTGTTTAGCACAAATACTAACATTAGTTTCATAGCCCAATTTACAACGTTCTTTACAATTCACAACAAATTTCCACTACTAGACAATTGACACAACCCATTCCATTCTATTCTCTTCCTTTTTCTCCACATAGGCCCACATAAACTCTTAAACCTTGTAGACAAAAAGAACCATGCATCTCCTTCAAGCTTCAGCAACAACCTGGTCTCAAGCAATTGGTAAAACCTATTTTTTCCCCTTTTCTTTTCTTTTATGTAATTTCTTTCAAGTACATGAACTCAGTGTCTGAAGCAATTCCTTGGACAATTCCGAGGCTGACTGAGAAGACTCGTAAATTTTTGGCGTGTTGGCCCAAATGAAAATTTAAGTTTACTAACACTATGTTTGGTTTAAGGATTTTGACAAGGAAAAGAAAATATTAGGGAAAAGGAAAAGAAAACAAAGAAATATAAAATCTCAAATTTGTTTGGTTGTTAATGAAAACAATGAAGAAAGGAATGAGGAAAAGAGGACTGATGAAAGTGTATGAAAATGAAAGAGAGTACTTCAATGTGAGGAAATTCATTTTCCTCAAATACAATATATTTTCCCTCAAGTTTTCCTTTCTTTTGTATTTTCCTTATCAACCAAACAATAAAAAATATTTTCCTTAGCATTTTCTTTTCTTTTCCTTACCAAAATCCATAAACCAAACATAGTGTAACAGAAATGCTAACTTCCCATCCACAAGTTTGCAAGATGGACCTTTTTTTCGGTTTGGACTTTGGACTAAGAATGTCTCTTTTGACTCTGTTCCTTCTTCTGTATTTTGTGACCGAGGTTTTCCCCTCTGGATTGATGTTTCTCTTTTCAATTAATATAATTATTTATTAGATATTAAAATAAAAAATAAAAAAGAGGGGAAGGTACATGAGACCACATCCATTCTTAACCCTTAAACAAAGGAAAAAAGACTAACCATGCGCCTTTCGCTAGGTGAATGGCAAGTTTACCAGTAAAGCAGGATCTTACCACATTTTACTGCCACACCGTGAACGACAATCTAAGCTTGCTTGATATATTTGTTGCAGTAATAATCTTTGGACCGCATTATTCATGGAAATTTTCGTGTGCATTTGTTGCACCCCCAACGGGAGATGTTGCTCCCGATCGAGGTGCTGTTCGAATCTGAATTCAAATAATTTTTTTTTTTTTTGGCAAATTAAATAATTCATTGAAATGATAAAGTAAAATTACAAAAATTAATTTCTGCAATTGATATTTATCCACGAACCATCAAAATTCACACTTGGCATTGCAAAACTTATCCATTTCTTTTACATAGCAACCCCAGCTTATTACAACCTATGCATTTATATACATTCGGAAAATCATATACCTTATATGAAATGTCATTCAACTCCCACCATCAATTGCTCCTTTATGAGGTAAAGAGCATAAAAAAATAATACAAAAACCATAAGTTTGAATGAATTAGCGAGTTGGTGTGGTGATGAATGATTTAAATGCATTCTCATGTCGATCCTGAGGTGAAATAGGAATAATTATTTTCCGATAAAAATGGATATCTTTCAAATCTTGAATGATCTATCTCAACACTGTCCCATATGTGAGATTTCACAGAACTCATTATTCTTACAAAGGTTTTAGATATCAAAGAAATCAAATGATCGACATGGTTTTCACACAATCAATCAACTTTCATGAAATACTCAAGTTGCAAAACATAAATATTAAATGTAACATAAAAGTTTGTTTGGGGATCTTTGACTTTATCACTCCATTTTTTAAAAAATTGAAACACTTGTCCCTCCAATTCTGAGTGATTAGCTTGGCAAAACTTACATATGTGGCATGACTGGCTCCATGTCTCTCCGATATTCACGTAGCTAAACTGCAATTAACATGAGGCTAAACTCCCCTATGATAGGTACTAGTCAAAAGTTTCTAACCATCGACCGATTGCTGCCCAATATACTTTCATAACTAGTCCGGGGCCCAAATCGAACTTCTCGAGGCGTCCCTATGGGTAACAACTTCCCAAGAGCATTCTCAAGGATAACACAATCGGACGTATTCTAACAACACATTTCATATCACTAACACATTTGCCGCACATAAAATCATCAATATAACCAAAATCAAAACTTTGCAACTAAATCTCAATACATTATCAAATTGTGGTGGTGTGTTTGTTCCATATATCAATTTGCACTTTGAACGTTTAAAACCCACAAAATCCAATTTTGAAAACAACATTTCTTGAGTGGAACCATGCAAACTTTGATTTTCAAATATATTTGAAAATATTTATCATAACTAAAACATCACGAGAACATATATCAAGTATCATGCAATGAAGTCATATATTTAGCATATAAGCTCCTTCCCCAATAAGAAACTCTCATATTATCGAGTATAAAACTCACCTGAGACGTGTAGAAGGATTCCCTAGTCATTTAGATGGCTTGCGTTCTCATTTCCTAATCAACCCAAGAATTTATTATAAGATTACTTGAATTAATATTATATTAATTTTTTAAATCATAAACATATGTAAACCTGGTGTCCTTGTCAAGCTTTAACGATTAACTTATTTTATTCTGTCATATTTTTCTAATCTTTTTCTATGCCCAAATGTTTAAAATAACTTAATATGAAATTCTTAATTCCATGAATTGCTAAGCAGATTACTAGCACCACTATCTTTAGCATGTCATGTTAACGGGGTCTCACGATATCTATTGCTTTTTGTTTAAGCCTATTCAATCCCATTCAAGTGTATACCTCGATTAATCCAAACTCTTCATTGTTCTTGTACTTATATCTCTGATCTCGCACTTTGTCTTCTAAATAATAACTTTAATTTGCTATCACTTTATGTCCACTAAATATTATTGACGTGTCCAATATCTAACATATTGGTTAATGAATTTACATCAGTCCTTTCACAGGTTCGACTTTCAACTTTACTTCATTTTACTTGTAAACTCTCCCTAAACCTCAATATAATATTAAAATATCCAAACATGTTTAATCCGTCATCCTATCGAATAATTTTATATATAAGGTAGATTTGAGTTTTAAGTTTCGAATGATTTTGGCTAATTTATGAGTAATTTATTATAACAAAGATCCAATTATACTTAATGGTGACATAAAGCATCAATATAATCTAAGTCTTATTCGGGTTAATTTCTTCAATTGGCCAAACTTTATTTTCTATAATTTATTCTTATTCTAATTTATGATTTTATTTTTTTAACTTAAGTCAATTTGGTTTACTAAGCTCCAATCGGGTCTTCACTATTCCAAGGTCAGAAACTTGATTTAATATAAAATTTTGGTTAATCATAATCTTATTTTAATTTAATTTATGTTTTTTATTATTAATCAAATCTTAATAGAATCAAACTAAGAAATTAATCAAGTTAATGACTCAATAATCAAAAATTACCAAATTGGATCAGATTCGAGTCCAATTCAAAGCCCAAAATTAGCCTGAACGAGCCAGGAATTGAATTTTGGTATACTATACTAGAGCTATCAGAACGCCACTGCCGCCAGAGCAGAAACCTGGCCGACCAAAATGTGAACCTCTACATGCCAACGAAAATCCCTTGGTAAATTTTATGTTTCGCCACCAGGTCGTCGATTAATTGGAGGAAAATAGCCACAACACCATCGTCAACTGCCACGCACTTCCACCTAATTTACTTCTGTTCCAGTGGTCCTATTTTGAATCTGAAATTACCTACATGTTCCTCTAGCTAATCTCATCAAAACCATCTATCAATTTTAAGTTTCAATCATTGAAAATTGATAACCCATCCCTACCGACACCTTGGTCCGCTGCCCATTTTTATTTGTTAATTTACCAGTTGTTTTTGGACTTGGTTTTGTGATTTAATGTTGTTTTAAAGGCATGCACATGCTAAGGTGAGCTAGGGTAGGCATGGGTAGGCTTTTGAGAATTTAACAAAATTCTATCCTCAACCTTATATATATAAAGGCATTTTCTAGATTCATAATCTAACCCCAAACTTTTCCACCATTTTCAATCTGGCCCATCAGATTCGGACCTCTTCCATTTCCATCCCTAAACCTCCAATTCAGTCCTAGAAAATTTTATCTTTAAATATTAACCCCCTGACACACCTAATTACAAACAATTAGGTCCTAATTCAATTATTTTTTGTCCTTGAATTTTTTACAATTGCTGCTAGACCCTAATTAACTTCAGTTAGTATTTTGTCAAGGTCCAAATCCTTGTTCATTTAAATTTTTTTGTATGTAAAATCTAATTCAATTATTTTTAATATTTTCTAAATTTCTTTCTAAAATTTGGTGCATTACAATCATCCCTCCTTAAAAGAATCTGGATCCCATATTCTCTTCTAATGTTCAATGGAGTTCATGAGGTGGTTATCCAATATCCTCTCATTTCCAAAATGATTTTTTTGATTACTTTTTCTAGTCCCAAGCGACGTTTATTCCACTAATATTTTAAGAATTTCTCTACCTAGATTTCCCAACATATTCATCCTTACTTAGGTATTTGGTATCTCCTTATATTTCTAGGATTAGCAAATAGTTTCATATTCCATGATTTAGATTTCCATCATTACTCAAAGTATCTTTTATCCCCATGGTTGAGCTTATTGGAAATAAATCGGACTATTCCGGAAAAGAGTTCTAATTCCCCTTGGTGATCTCATAAAATTGCCAAGTAGTTTATGATTATAAATACAATTAGGCAAGCCTTACGAACATCACCACACATATCACATTCATACTTAGGAGATGTTCTATTTTTATAATGATAGAATATGTGTTCAAAAGTTTATATCATATATTTGGCTACTATTTTCCCTTATCTCTTTGAGCACTTGAGGATGATTTCTTGTTCATAGGATAATCCCGAACAAAATGCTAATCGCTGCAGCATCATATGCATTTTTCATTCTTTTTCCAACATGAGATTTCACTATGATGAAGGTTGTAACAGAAACTACAGGCTCCCATTGAGGATAGCTGAGGTATTTGGGGATTATTTCTAGTAAAAGATAGATGACTAGCCAATATCCCAATTTGGACCTATTTTTTCCACCTAACACTATCCTTCTCGTCACTTTGAGCCTTTCATCGCATAATCTTTTACTCATTCATATCTCATAAGGTTGTTGCTCCACTTTCAAGGCTTTATTTAAAGCTTCTTCGAATTTAGACTATTCATAAGGTGTAAGGGCTATCATATTTCATATCTCAGTCCTTTAACAAATTTCTTGGTCTTATGCCTTTCTTCTCTCAACACAAGCTGTGTGACCAAATTAATCTGTTGAACCTAGTTTCATACTGCCATGCTGTCATTTTTCCTTGGGTAAGATCCTCAAATTCTTGTCTTCGAGCATTTCTCATCTCTTGTGGTATGAATCTATCCATAAATTCTCATACAAAGTTTTTCAAATATGAGGTATTTTTTTATTTTCCCATTGTTGGCTTACCAAGACCCACCATTGATGAGCAATTCCTTCCAACAATAAATAGGATTATAAACTTGTAATCATCTGGAAAACCCAACATCTAGAAAGTATCTTCAATCTCCCTAATCTATGCTTTCACCTTTTGGTGATCCGGCTCACCAGCGAACTTGTGGGGTGTGGAACCTAAGGAAATATGCCAGAGTTCCAAACTCTAGAGGTTTTTTTCTTTTCTCAGAATTATTCATTTAACCTTGACAAGATTGTATGAATTGTTGCCACATTGCAATTATCTGTTCTATAGTCTGTCCTCTAGCTTCCAGATTTACCATTAGGTTTTATGTCGCTTCCTCAGTATTGTTTAGATGCCTTCATAGGAGTTAATTTTTGCGGTGCCATCAGTAAGTTAAAAGGTTTTCAAGTCTTATAGGTCACCTTAATATGTAATACTGAATGAGATACTTATTAAATAGTACTCAATCTTTATCAATTTTATTGCAAAAAATTTGTAATATATACACAATTTTCTAAACACAAGATCAGCTAGAACTCAATTAGTTTTTAGGTTAGCATTAACATCATAATTTTTTTTCCTTGCTTTTCTTCTTCTACATGCGGTGCTTGTGAAACGCTAGATGAACTAATAGATAATCTAGCATTTGATAAGAAGATCACAAGTAGGTCTAAAGTTGTCGTTGTTCAGTACATATAGATTCTGGCGTCTACCAATATTGTTCCAAAAGTATTCTCGTCATGTATATATATATATATGGGTTGAATTTATTTTACCCTCCTGTACTATGGGGTATATATCAAATACGCTCCTCTACTTCCAAAACTTTCAAATACCCCCCTCAAGGGTGTCAAATACCCCCCTGTACTACTAAAAATCTTCAAATACCCCCCTCATAGTCATATATTGTTAGTAAAATAGCTGACGGTGTTAAAACTCTACAGTAAATCATTAATTTAACCTCAGAAAATAACTAAATAGTATAGAAACCTATGATACGTGGCATTTTTTTTACAAAGTATTGATAAATTATAAGTGAAATATAACAAACCCTACATATTATTATACATTTTTTATACCACAAAACAAATGCAAATTTGGAAATTTTAGGCAAACAGTTACGAAATAGAAATACGTATAATGGTCCCATATATTTTTTCCATAAAAGTAGCCTCTGTTTTGTTGGTTCCATATGTTCTGTATTAAAATGGAGTTTTTTAATGCTCTTTGAAAAAAATGAAATGATTTAAGTTTTTGTTGGATTAGGAGTTAGACGATACTTTAAATCCTAAAACAAAAGTAAGAAAATTGAAGTAAAAAACTTGAACATTATATAGTAAATCACAATGGTATTTTGGACATAAAATTTTTCAATGATCTTATATGTGAAAGGAAGATAATTTTAGTGCTACATCAGCCAAACAATCGTTACTGTTCTAACAGCAAAGAAGTTTGAGTGGGGTATTTAAATGTTTTGGTAGTACAGGTGCAAAAGATAGATTTGTCTACATAGAAAAAAAAAGCCACATATCCTAGGTTTTTATGCTATTTAAAAAATTTTTGAGGTTAAATCAGTAATTTATTATTCGGCAACTATTTTACTAACGATAGATGACTTTGGGGGGGTGGGCATTTGAAGATATTTGGTAGTACAGGGGGTATTTTACACACTTGAGGGGGGCATTTGAAGGTTTTGGAAATAGATAGGGATATTTGATACATACCCCATAGTACATGGGGGTAAAATGAATGTAACCCTATATATATATGTACATACGTGGGTGCCTTTTCTCATTAATCTTTAATCTCAACAAATATTTGATTACGCATTTTTCTCACCAAGGTCTATATTCCTAACTACGTTTTCCTCTTTGCCTTCTTATTTTCTTCCTTTATCCAGTTATCTTCTAGTGTCCCAGTTTAATCTGATCTCAAGACTTCTTAAGGTATTCTTCTATTCATTTTATTATTTTCAATCTACATTCATTATCTTTGTTTTCCATTTGTTCCTCATGACTTCTATTAACATATTATTTCTTCTACACTCTTTGCCTTCTCATTTTCTTCCTTTATCCAGTTATCTTCTAGTGTCCCAGTTTAATATGATCTCAAGACTTCTTAAGGTATTCTTCTATTCATTTTATTATTTTCAATCTACATTCATTATCTTTGTTTTCCATTTGTTCCTCATGACTTCTATTAACATATTATTTCTTCTACACATCCAGACCATTATCATTTTACTTCAATCAAAATCATCTTTCTTTTCCTTCAGTTCCTCGAAACTTCATCTCTTATGGGCAATTATCCCCTCTTTCTTATTTGTTGTCAATCTTATTGTTATACTAATCAATCCCTTCTTACTAATACATTAGTTTTTTAAGATATCCACATGATTTAAGTCAAAACCCTATACATGTGTTGAGCATTATTCATCTTGAATGTCTTTCTGATTATCAAATTTAATTCTATCCTAGAACGATCATCTTTATCATCGAATTAAACTCTCGAGGACGTATTTGCACATGATATATTTTCCCCAAGTATTTTCCTTCCAATCAAAAAACGTCACATGATAGACACCTCAAGAGTAATGAATCATATACTATCGACTGACCCAGTCATAATCCTTCACTTCTTTTGTATCATGCACTATCCCAAAAGTTCATAACCTATTCAAAGTCTAAGGTCAAACTTAATCTCTTCTAATTCAAAAATTCCATATTCCAAGATCATTTCCTGACATAGTTCAAGCTTTCCTTAACCAAGCTCATATATCACCACTATGGCACCCCTAACGGGCGATGCTTGCCCCCGACCAATGTGTTACTCAAATCTAAATCCAAATAATTTTTTCTTTTTTTTTCAAATAAAATAATTCATCGAAATTATAAAGTAAAATTACATAAACAACTTCTGCAATTCATACTTATCCTCAAACCATCCAAATCACACCTAACACTACAAAACTTATCTACTTTATTTACATTACAACCCTAGCCTATTATAGCATGTGCATTAATATACATATGCAAAATCATATACCTTATATGAAACATTGTTTAGCTCCTACTATCACTTGCTCCTATCTAGGGTAAAGAATATAAGAAAATAATACAAAAATAATAAGACCAAATCACTTAATGAGTTGATGTGGTGATGAATGACTTAAATGCATTAACAGTTAACCTTAAGGTGAAATGAAAATAATTATTTACCCATCGAAAAGGAATTCTTTCAATTCTTGAATGATCCATCTCAACATCGTCCCGTAACAGTGGTGAGACTTCACAATACTCATTATTATTACAAAATGATCAACATGGTTTTCACACAATCAATCAACTTTCATGAAGCACTTAAGTTCCAAAACATAAATATTAAAACATATCAATCAATTTTGCAAAAGGCTATTGTGGGGGCTCTGACCTTATCATGCCACTTTTGGAAAAATAAAAATATCCTTGTCCCTTCAATTCTGAGTGTTCAGATTGGCAAAACTGACATATGTGGCATGACCGGTTCCATGCCTGTTCGATGCTCACGCAGCTAACCTCTAACTAACATGAGGCTGGACTCCCCCATGAGAGGTACTAGTCAAAAGTTTCTAATCGTTGGCCCATCACCACCTAATATACTTTCGTAGCTAAGTCTGGGCCCAAATCGAACTTCCCATGGCATCCCTACCGATAATAACTTTTCAAGAGCTTCCTCAAGGGTAACTTAATCAGATGTATTCCAACAACACATTTCATATCATTAACACATCTGCCACACATAAAATCATCAATATAACCAAAATTAAAACTTTGCAACTAAATCTTAATACATTATCAAATTGTGACGTTGTGTTTGTTCCATATATCAATTCTCACTTTGAATGTTTAATAAAACACAAAATCTGGTTTTGAGTTAATTTCTTCAATTGGCCAAACTGATTTTCTATAATTGAGTCTTATTCCAATTTATGATTTATCTTTCTAACTTAAGCCAATTTGAATTATTGAGTTCCAATGGGTCTTCACTAACCCAAGGTCAAAATCTCGACTTATTATCAAAATTTGGTTAAGCGTAATCTTATTTTAATTTAATTTATATTTTAGTTATAAATTAAATCCAAATAAAATCAAATTAAGAAATTAATCAAGTTAACAACTCAATCAAAAATTACCAAATTAGACCGAATTCATGTCCAATTCAAAGCCCGAAATTAGCCTGAACGAGCTTGAAATCAAATTTCAGTATATTGTGCTAGAGCTACTGGAGCTCAGCCATGGCATTACCATCCACACCATGCACTATTGCCGGATAAGAATGTCAAAATTACCCGTCCCACAGGGATGAGGTCAAAATTGAATCCCAATTGCTCAACGGGGTAGGGACGAGATCATAGTCCCCGTCCCCATGGATACCCACTGCTTATTTTAAAAATTAATTAATTTATTAATTTAATATTATATATTTTTAAACTAATATCAAAATATATGTGATTGTTAGAGCAATTTTTTCTTCTAATAAACTAAATATATTTTTGTAGGAACCATCTTAAATGAAATTTTTTTTTGAAAGAATTGTGAAGCTCTATTGATATTTATATTTTTGTATTTTATATCTTTTAATATTTTTATTGTAATACATAATTAAATTCAATGTGTTATATATGATGATTTTTTAATTTTGAAAGTCATTTAAATTATTGAAAAACTTTATGAATTTTTGTATTAATTTTTTTATTTATGAATTTTTCTATAAATTTTATCAAACCCCATAGATACCTACCGGTATTCGTCTCCCCACGGGCAGTGGGGATGGGAACCTATCACGGAGGCGGGGAGCATTTGGCCTCGCAGGGGAGTGGGGTGAGAAGGCAGTCATCGCCTCGCCCTGTCCCATCCCATTGACACTCCTATCGCCGGAGTAGAAGCCCGACTGACCAGAATGTGTACCTCAATAGGGTAGTGAAAGCACCTCAGTCAATTTTATATTCTTCCAACAAGTCGTTGGTTAATTGAAGGAAAATAGCTACAACGCCACTGCAGGCCGATGCGTGCTTATGCCTCAATTACTTTCATTTTTGTGGTCTGCTTTTGAAATTGAAAGTATTTGCGTGTTCCTCTAGCTAAGCCTGTCAAAACTAATCTATCTATTTTAAGTTCCAACTGACAAAAATCAGTAAACCATCACTATCGCCACCTTAATCCGCTGCCTTCTTTTATCTGTCGATTTATCAGTTGTTTTGCTATGGTTTTGTTCGCCTCAGCAAGGGAAAGGTGTCTTTGGAGTTAGTGTTGTGATTTAATGTTGTTTTACAGGCATGCACATGCTAAGGTGAGCTGAGGTAGATGTGGATAGGCCTTTGAGAATTTAACCTATACAAAGTTATGTTCTCAAACTTATATATATAAAACCATTTTCTAAATTCTCATTCTAATCCCAAAATTTTTCCACCATTTTCAATTTGTCCCTCCATTTTCACCCCTAAACTTCCAATTTAGTCCCTAAAGATTTTATCTTTACACATTAACCCCCCAACGCTAAATTTTTGACAATCGATGTTAGACCCTAATTAACTTTAGTTAGTATTTTTTTAAAGGTCCAATTCCTTGTTTATTTAATTTGTTTTAATTAATTTCTTAAGATCTAATTGAGTTAATTTCAATATTTTTTCAATTTCATTCTAAATGTTGGGGCGTTACAGCATTATGTGTAAAGATTATTATGTGTTGATGCACAGATGCGGGAGTAAAGTTGGTAAATTCATTCTCCAAGCTTTGAAGAAGAAGAACATTTACCAACTTTACCCCTGTATTAGCATGTATCAAGGTTGTATGAAGTCAAGTATCCAATCCATAGTAAATTAAAATAAAAAATTAACTTGCAACACTACATCCAATCTATAGAATGGTTATTTTCATTTTTGAAGTGTTCTAAAAAAACAAATTAAAAAGGAAAAACCATGATCATTCAGCCTCATTTTCAATAAAAAAATCACATTCTTAAGTCTCATATTTATAAGTATCATTTTCAAGCATAAAATACATACTAAATTTAAAATAATTAAGATTTACTACTTAATTAAAAATAATTTCTTTTTCCATGATTTCAAGAAAAAAGATTTCACGCTAAATTAAACAATAATTTTTTTATTCCGACCTTGTTTCATTGATAAGACAAGGAAACTAAATAATAATATTATATTAAAATATTTAATACTATTATATTAAAATATTATTTATTGTCTATATTTTTTAAAATCTCTACATTTTTAACCTAATCTAATATATATAAAGAAAAATAATATTCAACCCTGTAATGCCCCCACCCGGCATAGCCCCTAAGTTGAGGTGCCACTCAATTCAGTCTTAATCTCAAACCCATAAATCGAATAATAGGCCCATCAGAAAAAAATTTCGAAACTTATCAGAGATAGCAACAAGTTTAACCGACCCAAATAATTCTCAACAAAAGTACAATTTACTTGCATTAATTGGTCCCATAGCATTCATCGTTTCATGCATACTGAACCTTTAGTTCAAATTTGACATATCACAACATCTATAAGTTTAAAACTTAATATACGAGTGAACCCATAACAGTTACAAACACATGTTCTATTATCATAAACAGTAATGGATTTCATCTTAAGAAAACCTCAACAAAAGTATTATATACAAACCATACTGATTCCATAATATCCAACATAATATATATACACCATGTAGATGTTAAATTCAGTTCTAACATCACAACATCTCTAGGGTATACAAAATGTCCAAGAGTCTCCATAAGCATATAGAACCATGTTTCTATTACAAAATATGATCGTCGATCCAAACCTGTAGTTCAAGTTCATCACTGTCTGGGAAAATAAAAGAAATATGATGGGGGTAAGTCCAAAGGACTTAGTGAGAGATATTCATAATAACAAGCAGTAGGGATCTATCGAGGAAGAATCAACTCAGCAGATCATAATTTATCAAATAAACAAGAACATTTCAGGATACAAGCAATAACAAGTTAAGCAAATAGGAATCTCTCCTTTTATATTGCTCCATGAACAATTTACAAACAATAAGATACAGTCAGAATAAATAATACCAAGTCATATGCAGTTCAATGGAACAAACTTAACATGCATATTAGAACAACCTTATTCCAATCTATCAGACATATCCAAGCATAATAGCTTGATACACAATAGATGCCTAGGAGTATCCCTAGCATATCAATGATACCTAGGAATATCCCTAGCATATCATAGATACCTAGGAGTATCCCTAGCATATTACTGACACCCATGAATGTTCATAGCGTGTCCCGTATACCCAAGTATTCTGCTAAGATTGGCACTCAGCCCAAGCATATCTCCGTACATATAATAGATATCCATCAATCGATACATATTTCCAGGCATATGTCTAGATAGCAGAACAATCAGATAATAGAACGATCAGATAACAGGACAATTAGATAATAGGATGATCAGATAACAGATAAACAGATAACAAAACGATAAGATAACAAACAAGAGTTCTGGGCACCAGAACAGACAGAATTTAGAATCAATATCAAGCGGTAACCCTCATAGGGGTGTACATATTAGATAATAGATAACAAGTGAGATCTCAAGCATTTCATAGGTTTCAATAAACACGATGCAATTACAGTATGGAAACAGGAACCCTCATAGGGGTTTATCACTATAAAAGATATATGTAATCAATGTCAGGTTGGCAGACCCTTACTTCCGTAGCCTTAGAAAATGCAATCCACAATCAGCAATCTACTGATCCGTGGGACCCACTTCTTCGTCACCTAACTAAAAGAGTATATTCATAGTCAAAATCCCCATTCAACTCTAATAATGCTTAATAATTACAATTATACCATTAACAATCTAAAATAACTAATTGCTCGGCTAATACGATAATTTTAGGGTTGGCTTGACATAAACATTACGGAATCGTGCTAATCATGCCGGTCTCAAGAACGAGATAATATTAGGTCCTTAATTACATAATTAACCTTGTATTTATAGCAAATCAATAATAATGGTCCAATCATTATAATTAACCCAATTATCGTCACTTAGGTCTCAAATTCATGAAATCCTCAATTTGGGTTTCAATCTTTTAATAAACTTAATTAATCCAAGTGACTATATGGTATAATACATCCGGGTCCACTAGACACATGGATATATATTCATGCATGGTGTGTATTCATCTAAATCATATCTCAAATCCTCGTTCCTTGACATAATACAAGATTTATTAGACAAACAGTAATACACACGTATATATATAATCTCATTCCAACTCTTATACCTAAGATCCGATTATTGAAGTTCCAGAATCACAAACCAAGAACATCGTCATGATCGTCGCGACGAGTTAAAGAAACTATCCTAGCTTTGCCGCCGCTGGAGATAGTCAACAACACTACTAAAAGATGCATTTCAGCTCAATTAAGCAAACCCTAACTCAATTTTACCATTTGCCACAAAATTGGAGTCTAATTTCAGCTTCAACTACCCAACACCACCACCTCCACCATCGCAGTTTCTCCAAATTTCGCCGCCGATGGTAGCCCATTTTTAAAACCCAATACACCAAATTGCTCCTTCAGCTGAGCTCTACAAGTTTTTTCACCCAGAATTCAATTTCCACCGCTGCTTGTCATCACCTCTCGATTTCAAGCTCTACTTCTCCCTCGTTCACTAGTGAAGTCCAGATACATGTAGCATCAATCTACTCCTAAGGAGATGGGGAGTGATTTGGTGGGTTTAATTTTCTTGTTTAGGACATTACCGATGAGGTCGCGCCATCAAGCTCCGCCAGCCCAAAACTTCAAGCTCAATTTTTGGCCACTACACCAGTAGGTTTTGCAAAAAGATGGTATGGTTGAGTTGCTAGTGAGGAGAGGAAGGTAATGGAGGTCTTGGCTTTCCATTTCATGGTTTTTCTGGAGAAGTTGCCGAAGAGGAGAACAGATGGATGCGATGAAGAAGAAATAAGGAAATGGAGAGAATGAAATTGAAATATATATAGGGGTGACTTTTGGAAATTCTCAATTGGTCCCCAAAACTTTACCCCAGCTTCCAATTGAGTCCTCATGAAAAGTAGCCATCTTCAATTCAACCCCTAAACTAAGTTAGTGCCTTAGTTTCACCCACTTGACCCAAATAATTCCATACAAACCCCTAGAATTCATAAATGGTCCAATCAAGTCTTCTCAATTTGCAATTCGACCTCAAAACTTTCAACTTTTGTGCAATTAAGTCCTTTTTATTAATTTTTCAGGCCCTAAAATCCGACCAACCAATTTCTTGATTTCTAAATCCCTATTTTCTTAAATTCCCAATTTTAGGGGTGTTACAAACCCTATTTTAAGAATGTTTATTATGTGGCAATGATGTGGATAAGTTATTTTTATCCCTTTTTGCCATCTCAACAATTTTCATATATAATTTGCTATATAAAATGAGTTAAATACTATTTTAAATAATTTTTTAGTAACTCCATATCCAATATTCGTAAGTACTCAATATATCTATGTACTATATGTGTGTCTGTATGTGTATATTAGTTTATGGATGAAAATGATATGTGTGTGTGTATATATATATATATTCGTTTATGTATGCAATGTATTGATTATTGCATGGAATTTAATTTTGTAGCTCTCTCTCTATATATATATATGCGTGTGTGTGTGTGTGTGTGTGTTAAGTTAATCTATTAATATTCAGTTTGAGTACATAATGAAGATTGGTATATCTATACTAAATATACAATTTTTATTTAATAAAATTTGTTTTCAATTGATTTTTCATATGTTTAATATTTACACTTTTATTCCTCCAATTATAATTTTGAGATTCCATATGTTAAGGAATTTTAAAATCTTATGAAGTATGGTGCAACCGTTATTGTCTTTAATTTTTAAGAATAATTTTTAAATATGTCTTAATCATATTTTAACCAATGCGTTATTCTATAAATGCCTAAACTGAAGCACTAGATTGATTGAAAGAAAGGAGTAATATCAATGATAATATAGAAAGGATGATCTATTGCCATGTAAGACCAATAAAGATGCCAAATTTAGGCTACTCCTGGAATTAGATTTAAAAAATATACGAGTAAAATGCAAAATCAGTGGTGATAATGAATTATATAATCAATGGTGAAAATGCCATGTTATAAAATTTTATTCATTTTAATAAGTAATTTAGGGCCCCTAATACTGAACAATGCCATGTTAATCACATACATAGATATATTGAATACTTACCAATTTGAGTACCTAAATTTAGCTATTAACATATTTATACTAAATATTTAAATTTGTATTTCATAAATTCAGAAAATGAATCCAGAAAGTAGTTTTGACATCCTTTATATTTTGACATGGTAAGATTTTCTATAGCTCTCTATGTTTAGTTCAAAAATAATTTACCTTAATTTAATACTCTTTAGATTATAAAAATATACCATAATTTGATATTTTAATTAAGTTAAGTTTCTTAATCTATGCTCATAATCCCTATAAGTAATAGATACTAAAAATAACCGAACATGCAATACACTAATGTTTAAAGGTACAAATATATATATATATATATTTTTTTTCCCTTGACCTCTATAGGAACATTTGCTTGGTGAGTTAAATTCAATTTTTCTTTTTTCTTTTTTTTTTGTTTTTTTTTTCTATAAAAATAATTATGTTCCATGTGATATTATTAATAAGTTTATGATTTAATAATTATAGAAATAATTAAATCTCATCGTTATTTATGGAAGAGTTGTAACTAATGGTGACATACCATTTAACAATGTGTAGTTATGACTATTTACATATAAAGTTATAATCGTTGATTAAGAGTTGTAATGTGGATATGTGTTTGATGGAGACACCCTCTCATACTGTATAAATAAGGATTGTGGTCCTCTCTCCACCCTATAAGATAATTGTACATTTCATCCATCAAAATTGTGCATTAAAGAAAAGGGATTAGAGAGAGAATCGATATCCTATTCACTCAAGAAATCAAGTGTTGGTGTCTACAAATTTTGTATTCATGGAGAAAGGTACACCCACTTACTATATAGATATTTATATGTGAAAAACATGAAGTTATAGATTTTGGATTTAATCAATTTCTGCTAATGTTTATACATTAAATATGATTTAATGCTTACATGTGGTATTGGAGCCTGTTGTTTAATAATTCATGTTTTTCCATTGATTATGTTTATGTTCTCTTATCTTTATTTTTCATTATTTTTTTATGGGAGAAAGTAGTTATAATTAATGTTTTCTATCCCTTGTGGATTATGTTTTCTTCCACTTATATTCCTTGCATGAAAATAAAGAATAAATGTTTATTTTTTATGTTAATGGCCATTTAAAATTAAGAGTGTCCATTATATATACACACAACAATTGCCTATTTAATGTTTAGCAATAAGTTAGCATGCATATGTATATTTGTTTAATGTTTGTGATTACATGTATATATATTTCGGACATTTGGATATATATTGTTATGTAGCATGGTGTATTAATTACAAATTATTAAAGCTATTGTATTTGTAATTAAATATTTTACAACTTGAATATTCTACATTCTTAATAATTTGTTAGCCACCAAAGTGACCAAATCTTATGTATAATAAATTTATAGGTTGTAAAATTAAATTGAGTTACCTATTAAATTGATACTATAGATGACATTATGTTGTATGGTAATAGGTAATTGAATTCATTATTATAAGGCAATTTTGTAATCAGCCAAAGTTGATTAGTTGTTCTTATAATTGATGAATATTATTGTTGGTAATTGATATGTTATATTAAGCTTCATTATAGTAAATAAGTATAATTAATATATTCTATTACCAAATTAAATTTTTATTAGTATCATTATGATTCATGGTCGCATATTTTAGTGTCACCTAAAGGAGAACTTTGATATGCATGTAATGTTGGCCTTCATCATTTGTTTGAATTTGAAGTTATTCATACTTTAAATGTTTTTCCTATTTGTAGTATCTATTCCCACGTCACTTAATTCGCATGCTTTTTCTATTCCTTTATTTAATGAATTAAATTTCTTGGAAAGGAGTGAACAAGTCCAATTCCACTTAGGTGTTTTGGACCTTGATTTAGCACTCGAAGTGGAGAAACCGGATGTTATTACTGATGAAAGCAATGATGAAGATAAAGCATTATATAAAGCTTGGGAAAGGTCGAACAGATTAAGCTTAATGTTTATGTGAACTACAGTAGCGAGCAACATTAAGTCTACTCTTCCTAAAACTTAAGATGCTAAGGAATTTATGAAACATGTGGAAAAGTGTTCTCAAACTACTGATAAATCTCTTGTTGTTACATTAATGAGTACTTTAACCACAATAAAATTTGATGGTTCACATGTCATGCACGAGCATATCCTTGAAATGACAAATTTAGTAGCAAAATTGAAGTCCTTGGGAATGAATGTGGATGAGTACTTTTTGGTACAATATTCTAAATTCCTTGCCTTCCATTCAATATGGGCCATTTCAAATGAATTATAACACAATTAAGGATAAATGGAGTGTTAATGAATTGGCTAGTATATTTATTCAAGAAGAAACAAGGTTGAAGAATCAAAGGTCTCATTCTGTTCATTTAGCAAAGCATCAAGAAGTTGAAAAAAGTTTGAAAAGAAAGTACGGGAAGAATAAGAAGAAAAGTTTGCACAATTTGAACGAATCTTCTAAAGCTAGCCATAAGAAGGAATGTAAGAATGATAAGTATCATTTTTGTCATAAAATTGGACACTATTAGAAGGATTGCCCAAAACATGAAGCTTGGTTTGAAAAGAAAGGTAAACCAATGAATGCTTCTGTATGTTTTGAATCAAACTTTACTGAAGTTCCTTATAATACTTGGTGGCTTGATTCTGGTTCTACTACTCATATTTTAAATACGATGCAGGGATTCCTTTCGATCCAAACCATAAAGCAAAATGAATTTGTATACATGGGAAATAGACAAAAAGCTCCAGTTGAAGGAGTTGGCATTTACCATCCAATTTTAGATACTGGGCATTACTTGGATTTGTATCAAACTCTCTTTGTACCTACTTTTTCTCACAATTTAGTTTCTATATCAAAAATAGATAAAGCGGGATTTACTTTTAATTTTGGTTATGGATCTTTTAGTTTATTTAAAAATAATAATATTACTGGTTCTGGAATCTTATGCCATGGTCTTTACAAGTTTAAGCTTGATAATCATTTTATTGAGCCTTCAATGACTTTGCATCATAAAGTTGGAACTAAACATAGTTTAGTGGATGAGAAATCCGCTTACTTGTGGCATAAACGTTTAGGCCATGTATCCAAAGAAAGAATGGAAAGATTAGTAAAGAAAGAAATTCTTCCTAATTTGGATTTCACTTACCTTGGAATGTGTATAGATTGTATTAAAGGAAAATTTACAAGACACACTACTAAGAAAAATGCCACAAGAAGCTCACAACTTCTTGAAATTATACATATATATGTGGTCCTTTCGATGTTCCATCTTTTGGTAGAGAAAAATATTTTATCACTTTTATTGATGATTTTTCATGATTTGAATATGTTTATCTATTGTATGAAAAATCTCAATCTATGGATGCTCTTGAAATTTCTATTAACGAGGTTGAGAGGCAACCAGATAAGAAAGTGAAAATAATTAGATCTGATAAAGGTGGTGAATATTATGGAAAATATGATGAATCAGGACAAAATCTATGTCCATTCGCTAAATTCATTGACAGATGTGGCACTTGTGCTCAATACACCATGCCACGAACACCAAAACAAAATGGTGTAGCAAAAAGGTGTGGTTGTACTTTATTAGAAATGGTTAGGAGCATGTTAAGTCATTTATCTTTACCTTTATTGTTGTGGATGCATGCTTTCAAAACCACTATGTATTTATTAAATAGGGTTCCTAGTAAGACAGTTTTCAAAACTCCTTTTGAATTGTGGACTAGAAGGATGCCTAGTTTAAAACACTTGCATGTTTGGGGTTGCCCAGCGGAAATAAGAATTTATAATCCACATGAAATGAAATTGGATTTTAGAATGACCAGTGGCTTTTTCATTGGATATCCTGAGAAATTCAAGGGGTACATATTTTATTGTCCTAATCATAGTACTAGAATCATTGAGACTGGAAATGCTAGGTTCATTGAAAATAGTGAAACTAGTAGGAGTGAGGAATTGCGTAATGTTGGCATTCAAGAGGTTAGGGTGCAAGTTCCTTTACCCATAACTTCTAAAGTTGTTGATTCTAGAGTTGTGATGCAATCTAACACTAATCAACAACAAGAAGTTAATGACCAAACACTCCATAACGAAGATGTCAATAACGATCATATAATAGAAGAACCTCAATTAAGAAGATCTCAAAGACAAAAATGGTCTGCCATCTTTGATGATTATGAGGTTTATCTATAAGAATCAGATATTAACACAGGAATAAATGATGATCCAATTTCATATTCTCAAGCCATTAATTGTAATGATCCTAATAAATAGGTCAATGCAATGGAAGATGAGTTGAAATCTATGGATGACAATCAAGTTTGGGATCTTGTTGAATTGCTTAAAGGTTGTAAAAGGATTGGTTGTAAGTGGGTCTTTAAGACAAAGAGAGACTCTAATGGCAATATCGAAATATATAAAACTAGACTTGTTGCCAAAGGTTTTACTCAAAAAGATGGCATTGATTATAAAGAGACATTTTCATTGGTGCCTAAGAAAGATTCACTTAGAGTTATTTTGGCTTTAGTGGCTCATTATGATTTAGAGCTACACCAAATGTATGTTAAAACTGTCTTTCTTAATGGGAATTTAGATGAAGATGTTTATATGGATCAGCCTAAAGGCTTTTTAGTCAAAGGAAAGGAACACATGGTGTGTAAATTAAAGAAATCAATATATGGACTTAAACAAGCTTCCCAACAATGGTATCTTAAGTTTAATGATACTATAACCTCTTTTTAGTTTTAAAGAAAACACCATTAAGTCGGTGTATATATAAAAGTTAGTGGGAGTAAGTTTATTTTTCTAGTCTTATATGTTGATCATATATTGCTTGCTACAAATGATCTTTGTTTATTACATAAAACCAAAAAATACCTTTCTAAGAACTTCGAAATGAAAGATATGGGAGACACAACTTACGTGATCAGAATTGAAATATATCATGATTGATCACAAGGATTATTGGGGTTGTCTCAAAAGCCTATATTGATAAAGTTCTTGAGAGATTTAAGATGGATGAATGCTCAGTAGGAATAGTTCCAATTCAGAAGAGGGACAAATTTAATCTTATGCAATGTCCAAAGAATGAACTAGAAAGAGAACAAATGAAGAATATTCCTTATGCATCTATTGTTAGGAGCTTAATGTATGCTCAAACTTACACTAGACTAGACATTAGTTTTGCTGTCGGAATGCTAGGAAGATACCAAAGTAATCCTGGAATTGATCATTGGAAAGCTACAAAGAAAGTACTCAGATATTTGCAAGGAACTAAAAATTACATGCTCACTTATAGAAGAGTTGATCACTTAGAAGTGGTTGGATATTCAGATTCATATTTTGGCTGATGTGTTACTTGAGGAAATCCACATTTGGTTATTTGTTCCTATTAGCCGGAGGAGCTATTTCTTGGAAAAGTGCGAAGAAACCTATCATTGTTGCGTCTACCATGGAGGCTGAGTTTATAGCATGCTTTGGGGCTACAATTCATGGATTATGATTGCCAAATTTTATTGCAGGACTTAAGGTTGTTGACGGTATTAATAGACCACTAATAATTTCTTGCGACAATTCTGTAGCAATTTTCTTTTTCTAAGAACAAGAAGTATTCCAAGGGTGCTAAGCATATGGAGATAAAATACTTTGCCGTTAAAGAAGAAGTTCAAAAACAAAGAGTGTTAATTGAACACATTAGCACAAATTTTATGATAGTAGATCCACTAACAAAAGGACTACCGCCTAAAATATTTAATGAGCATTTTGAACGAATGGGCATTATTGGACGTTATCAATGATAGTATGATTAAGTGATTGTAATATTTGTTTGACACTCTAAGCTCAATTATAATTTATTTATAATTTTCTTGTTTCTAAATAGTATACAGGAATGTTTTAGAATTAAGTTAACAGGTTTTATGAACTTGTCGATCTACATTAGAGTTGGACCATACTCTTATTATGAATCATGATAAGGGAAAGGTTTAATGTTGTAGTACATAGAAGAGACTATGACGAATTAATGACATACAACCACCATGGCTCACGTTAATCTTTTACTTTGTTGTGATATTATATTAAGACCAATATAGTGAGGATTTAATAATTTAATTACGTGCACATTATGTTTTCTTATTAAATCATAAATAATGTCACATTGAACAAGTGGGAGAATGTAAGAATAATTATGTTCCATCTGATATTATTAATTAGTTTATGATTTAATAATTATAGAAATAATTAAATCTCATCGGTTATTTATGGAAGAGTTGTAACTAATGGTTACATACCATTTAACAATGTGTAGTTATGACTATTTACATATAAAGTTATAATTGTTGATTAAGAGTTGTAATGTGGAGATGTGTTTGATGGAGACACCCTCTCATACTCTATAAATAAGGATTATGGTCCTCTCTCGACCTATAAGATAATTGTACATTTCATCCATCAAAATTGTGCATTAAAGAAAAGGGATTAGAGAGAGAAATCGATATCCTATTCACTCAAGAAATCAAGTGTTGGTGTCTACAAATATTGTATTCATGGAGAAAGGTATGCCCACTTACTATATACATATTTATATGTGAAAAATATGAAGTTATAGATTTTTGATTTAATCAATTTATGCTAATGTTTATACATTAAATATGATTTAATGCTTACATTCGCATGTATTTTGTAATTTTTATATGATTTACTAATATTAATAATTTTTTATGTTTATGAGCCAGGTTAATTTACGAAAGGAATTCAAAGTCTCAATTTTGTGGTAAATTAAAATTCTACATTTAATTTTAGCTTTTGATCGATTCTTTTGCTTTTTTCATATTATGATTTTTCTTTAACCCATCATTTTTTTTATTAGCTTGTTAGTTCGATGTTTCAAGGGTATTTCATTAATTTATGTAATTATGAAATTTGAAAAGTAATTTTGCACGCAAATTAATAATAATTATAGAATAATTATTCAAAGGACCCGTAAAAGCTATTTTTTTCCCTTATATTCATTTGATTGATTTTATTCGTTTTGAAAAGAAATTATTTGTTTTCAATTGTTGAAGTAAAAGTGAGGGAGATTGTCCTACTCCCACATATAGAGAAAAAAAAAATAAAAAAAGGGATTGAATAGACAGGCAATAGATGTTTGTTTTGCTTTATGCCTATTGATTGAACACGAAAAGAATCATATTTCTTAGTAAATGAAATCTGCTTTATACTAATAGAAATCCTAAAACATGTCATCATTTGCTCTCATAGATAAATTCTTTCTGGATTGAAATAAAAGTGTAGGAGATTGCCCTACTCCCACATGTGAAATATAAATTTAATTACCATTCGTTTGTAGGAAAATTAGTTATTGTTACTTTAGTTTTGAAAATTGAAAAATAAGGCAGAATATATAATTTTTTGTGTGCAAATTAATATTTGGCTTCGCTTATCATCTTTTATTGCATAATGCTTTTCTCAATGAAAGCTAGAAAGAATTTTCTGGAGTAACAAGTGAGAATAAAAACCTAAGAGAAGATGACTAATTTGGATAAATGAGTTTGATGATATATATTGTTTAGTAATAGGGCCTCCTAGGATTCCCTGCAATGGGCATAACTCAGTTCAAATATATATGAAAAAAAAAGGTAGCTTTTTGTCATATTTTATAATAAATATTTTTATTATTACTAAGAATATTAATATTAAATATAATAAATATTTTTAGTGTAAATTTCTTTGTAAAAATTTTAAATTAGTTCAAGAGAAGAATATCACTAATATGAAGTCATACCTCCCGATAAGAATATTTTAAGATCTATAAGTTTATTTGTAAACATCCCTAATCTATACATATATATATATGTATTTATATTTAATTATGTTTTATTTCATAATTTGATACTTTAATCACTAATCTTAATTTAATATTTCCTAAAATATGTTTTATTCTATAATTTGATACTTTAATTATGTTATATTCCTTGATGTAGGCATATAATTCCCTACAAGTAACTTATACTATAAATAACCAAAATATGCAATTCTGTAATATTTAAAGGTACAAAATCATTGTCTTTCTTTCTTTCTTTTTTTTTTTTTCACCTTTATATGATCATAAACTTGGTGAGTCAGACTCTAACTCTTTTTTTTTTTTAAATATGCATGTATTTTGTAATTTACATGTAGTTTTCTAATATTATAAATTTTTATATTCACGACGCAGTTTAATTTATAAAGGAAATTTGGAGTCTCGATTGTGTGGTAAGTTAACAATTTTATTTCTATTAACTTTTCTCATTGATTGATTTTTTTTTACCACTTTTCATATTATGAATTTACTTTAATCCGTGGTTTGTGTTTTTTTATTATTTTGTTGGTTCAACATTTTGATGGAAACTTATGGATTATCTTTTTATGATTGATTAGATATTAGCAAAATTAAAATTATGAAACTATTATCAACTTACATTGTAACAAAATTATAATCTATGCTTATAACAAAAGAAATAATTATCTTAGGATGGAGGGTATTTTTTATAGTTCTTAAATTTAATCAACATTTAAAATTAAATCTAATTATAGTCTCTAGCTAACCACACATTTACACTGTGCGTGTTAACTAAATGCCTTTATTTTCAATTCAGTTAATAAATATATTTCATATTTCCTTCAAATATAATTTTATTCTTTTTTCGTATTTTATTTATCCACCTCTATAATATTACAGACATATTCCACTCTTTTTCTCATTCATGAGACATTTAGTTGAATAGGTAAAAAGTAGTATATTTTAATGTGAGTAAATTTAAAATATTATTATTATTTTGATTTTTATAATGACATTAATTTTACATTTAACAAATTTTATAAATGCAATAATGAATGAGCTTTGAGAGTTGTGATATGGATAAAAGACATAAAAGGTAAGTTTTATATTTTTAATATTTACATAATATATATTGAACTATAGATATTAAAGATTCTATTTCATTATTCTAAATGTTGTTTTCTTTTAATATATATTTTTTATTTAGGTAAAAGATGAAGAATTGTAGGGAATGGAGCAACTCCAAGAACATTTGATTTGATGATTATAAGTCTCCTTCAAATGAATATTGCTACATATTACGTATTTCGAATATTAAATTGTTTGTAATAAAACTTCTATTAATTTTTTCTAAGTTAGTGTTTTTATTTAATATTTGTGATATTTGTATGATTACTTATAAGAAATAAAGTATTTAATTATAATTAATATTGAATATAAATTTTAAATTATTTTCCGGTGCAAAGCATGGCTTAAAAACTAGCTATATACTTATTCTCAAATGCGAAGAACAAAATGAGAACGCATTAGTAATCATTTCAAAAAAAGAAAAAAGAATTAAAGGACTCGCAGTTACGGCGTAGACTTCTAATTTCTTAATGCTATTCAAAGGGCTTTTATTTTATTTTCATATTTATTTATATATATGTATAATATTTAATACATAAACACCCACGATTTCAATGAAAAAGAGAAAAAAATAAATAGATAAGTAAAAAAGTTGGGTAAGATTTTAGGATGGTTCAGCAGTAGTAAAAAGTACGATCTTTGGACAGATAAAGTGTCATTTTAAAAAGTTTATATTGAGATTTATTAAATTTTAAATTTTTTCTTAATAAAATTGAAATCATAAATTAGTGAAATTTTAGTCGGAAATTAAAAAATAATAATAATAATAATAATAATTAAGTTGTCTTAGTAGAACGCTCCCGTTCTTAGTCATCGGACCGTGATCGAAGCGTAGGGCGGTAGGAAGATGGAGGATTATGAGGCTTACGTTTCAAAATGAGGAGGAAAAGACAAGCTTGAAGCAATGTTTCCCTGGTTTCTCGAGCAAATGGCATTGTTCATAAATAAGTTGAAATTAGTCTAGAATGCCACATATATTTGTAATTAATTAACTATTATGTTTCCCATTATATATATATATATATATATATTATCACTAAAAATATCATTAAATAATAGTTGACATATTTGTTTTACCTCAGTTTGCTAAGTAGGAGAGAATTTCATCTGGTCCTTTAAGTACACTGTGAATCAGTTTTGGTCCGTATAATTAACTCACAGATCATATTGATTAACATTTCAAACTCACTACTTGTGGTCGATCGTATCCATTATTTGTCCCTTAGTTTCTAGTGATGGAGGTCCATAGAGGGTGTATTCTCAAGAGAAATGCTCGTGTGATTAATTCCAATCTAAAACATTAGCAATCATTGCGTTTGAGTTGATCAGATCAATCTTCACTTTTTTCTACCCATTTTTCCTGGAATAACACCAAACTTTTCTATCAAGGAAGATTTAAAAATCGATCTACTAATTAAATACTAGGCAAATGAGCTGCATGAATTGCCCACGATTTATATATATAGCATCTTTTTTGTTCTGAGAAAACCAAGCTATTGTTCTGGCATTGTCCTACTTAAATTTCTCAAATAACATAGTCTATGTTACTATGTAGAAACCTTGGATGTAGGGTTGGTGAATATGTCAAGATGCGAATATTGTTGTTGTTATTTTTTTTTTTTTTTTTTTTTTTTCTTCTCTCCCCATCAGCCCAAACCCAAAAATATTAACCCGTTCGTCCTCCTATCTATCTATCTATCTATCTATCTATATATGCCGCTGACAAGCAAGCATAAAATCCCTTGGCCTCTTGTATTAATTTTCATTACTAGTGCTGCTGTCTGTTTTCTGATTAGATGATTGGTAATATATATATTGAGGCTTGAGGTAATTAAAAAGGTCACAAGGATGCCGAGTTGTTTTCCGATGAACAAGACTAGCAGCACTAATACTACATTGGTCCAAGATGTTATATTGGAAGAGTCCCCAGGATCAATCGACCATCCTAAGCGTGTGCTTGTAGTAATGGATGCCCTAAAGGAGTTCTCTGTGGACCTACTCGAATGGGTCCTTAAGAATTTCACATTCAGACATTCTTCCAGTAGTATTACTCTCCTTGGAATCATGCCCTGGCTCAACATTCCTCGTAAGTTGCTTCTCTATCTATATTTATTTATTAATTAATTACCTACTACTCCTTATAAGTAAGTGAACAGTGTATGAATTAAATTATGGTTGCACAGTGTCTGCAAAGACATGGTCAGATATTTGGAGTATGAATTTGGAGGATCTGTCCAGCTTTCTAGATAAGAATGAGTTGAAGAATGATCCCAAATATCAAAAACTACTGCACCCACTTATTGAGCTTTGCCAAAAATATGGGGTACATTATAATTATACACGTTCAACAACATATATATATATAGCAAATAATATTATCTGTAATGAATTAGAGCATATCAATTTTTTCAGGTTGTGCCTGAGATCAGAACTGAAATGGGACATCCTTTGAGACTGCTCGTTGTGGAGCAAATCAGCAGCCTTAATGCTACATTAGTAGTATTTGATAGGTAGGTACCTATTACCTAAAATCAAGAAATCATTATGCATGCCAAATCAAATCATCAACGCAACAACACAAGTAAGGAACAAACTAAATGGATCGGACTTGGGAGTATATTTTGCTTGGTTCATTCCATGCCCACATGCTTGGATACTTAATTGTGACTATGAGTCATCTCATATATCATACACACATACCGACATTATTATCTCAATTTATAACATCATGATCATTATGTGTACTTTTAGTAACTCACTTTATATTTACATAAGCACGCACATTAATATTTTGCACCTCAAAACTCATATCTACAAGTGTAAATGAAGGGCAAGCCACTGGACCCTCACACACACACACACATACATATATATGTATCAGTGAAGTTGAACACCAGCCAAGCAAGTTGCATGAAATTTGAGAAATATTGATAAACATTCATTTCAAGTGTTCTGACACAGTACATTTCACCCATCGAGAATAGTGTTAAAGAGTGGGTGCTGCATAAAAACTATATGTAGCAACAACATTTTTACCCCATTTAGTGCAGGCACCATGATAGGAAGTATATAGAGTATTATGCAGAGAAGATCCCGTGCAAGATGGTAGTGGTGAATGAGAATGGAGAAATCATCGACTTCATCAAAAGAAGAAAATGTGATAGTAATAATAATAATAATACTAGTGAAGTAGAAAATGTTGTGCAGTCCCCAGCTTCCGTCTCTATGGCACCAACTTGCCCCAAGTCCACAATTTCAGAACAGCTAATCAAACGTCTCATGCCAAAATCTCGAGGGAAACATGACAAGGATTCCAACTGATCACGCATTTCGGATTAATCTCGATGATGATGTGTGAAGTGAAGTGTGATCAATAATAATAAACAAGATTCGCGACTTCTTCTCCTCCGTTTCCTTTGTCTGAAATCATGTTATCATTAAGATCAATAAAATCTAAAACAATTTTCTTTAATATCAGTGCTACGTCTAGCACGGTAATGGTACCCATCCACGGATAGGATTTTACTTTGCGCAAAGTAAATAAATAAACGTGTGTTCTTCTTCATAGTCTTGTGTGGAATATTATTACTCTAACATATACATGAGTATTAATTAGGATATTAGCCCATCAGCAGACTGGATAAGTTTGGAAACACGTAAATATGAGAATACAATGAGACGGGAAATCCAATTCTTGATGAGAGAAACAAAAACAGGACACTCTGTTGTCTAATCCAACACAAAATCAGAGACAAACATCCAACTGATCTTGATTGACACAAAATCAGAGACAAACTTCCGACTGATCTTGATGGAACAAATTGATTTTTGAGCCAATTAAAAATTTAAAAAAAAAAAAAAAAATGTATGATTTTCTATTATTCAGTACAACAATTTTCTACAGAAGTAACCAACAACCTTGCACACAACGATTGCCTGAAATTTTCAATCATATCTATTACATTGAGACGATTCAAATCTTCTAAACTTTTTCCTACTCACAGAACCTTCGCTTCTGGTTCCCTTCAGAGCACCAGACAGTTGGCAAGCTTCCCCTTTTCGCAAATCATCAAAATCTTTCTCCAGTTGTCTTTTGCTAGAGATACCGTCTACCAGACATACATAGTCTATGAGTTATTCTTTCCTCAAGTAATTCAAAGGAAAAAAATTCAAAGAAACAAGCATCTGCAAAATTTTACCAGATAAGCCTTCTCCGTATGTCCTGTAGCTGTCAACTCCACCATGTGTAGCATCACTTGCATCAATGGAATCACAACTAAAATTTTTCTCAAGACTAGGAAATGACATAGTGTCTTTACTATTTAACACTGATTTGGGTGATGTGCCCGGTATAGTTGACAAATCTTCAAATAATTTTTCAGTTTCAATTAAACTTGTAAACCAGCGAGTGCCCTCTTTAGCATAGAAGAGAATATATGCCTCCTCTGACAGCACAGAATCTTCATTCACCTGAAAAACCTACAAAATTGCAAATGAAACATCATTGTTTACACCACCATCAGCGTTCAAAGGATAGTAGGAATGTTTGAAGTGGTCAGGACTATGCGGACAAATATTACAAAATAAAATAACCAGATTTAATATAATACTTCTGTAAAAGAAAGAGAGAAAAATCAACGGACATCACAAATGCAGTATCTGTGATGCAGTTCGACAAGAAATCCAGGATAAAGCCAAAGACTTTTTTCAATTAAAAAAGAAGGATCATAAAGAATGTCTAGTGCATTACTCTTTCATCATCAAACTTGTACCACATGTTGGGGGATAAACGGATGAAGCAATAGTAATGGCCGGAGGAAAATGTCAATCCAACATGCACTACAATCGCGTAAAGCACGTACTTAAGTTCCACCTGCAGAACACAAAATACAGAAGCAGAGAGACTTCATAACCTGTTTATATCATAAACTGGAATATTGATGAAGTAACACCCTATTATTTACCTTTTTTATGACCTATGCCCACTTATTAGACATCCCACCCCAACCAAACACTGACCAAAAATTCCCCATTAAAAGAGGGAGGAAAAAGACCAAGGGCAACAAGATATATGCCCTGCAGGAAGCCGAGAAGCAAACTACGAATAAAGATCAATACTTCCTTAAAGGTACTTACCAATTTAGCAGGAATTTTTTTAAATCATCCAGTAATCTCTTTAAAATCTACTGTTCCATAATGAATTCAATTTTATGACGTCCTAGTGATGTTTCACATGCTTGGAAAGAGTAAGAAGTAATGTGAACTCACATTAGTCGTTTTGTCTCTATCAGTGAAAGGGAGTAAGTCCAACTCTAGTGGAAGTCCCACATGTTTATCAATTTTACAGCCATCATTTTTGAACCTCTTCAAATGAAATGTGGCAACTGATGGGACCTGATGAAAGGCAAGTTGCTTCTCGATCGCCACTTGCTCCTTACACTCTTCACATGTAAACTTGGTCTCTGAATCTTCAATTTTTTCAACCATTGTGAAAGATTGGATAGCTGTTAAGAGGTTTTGTGCTTCCTCAATCTCCAAACTTAGGTCAACTGAAGGCTCATAAGTATTAGAACAGTGACCGCAGTTACAACACTTCAGCTGCAATTAGAGAGCGTGTTATCTAATGATAAATAATTCCAAAAACATGTGCCATGATGAAAAGCTTTGCAAGTTTCAAACAAGATAGTGCCAAAATAAAAAGCACAATAACTGAGACTATACCTTGCTGACTAGACAACCACCAAACACTTGTTTTGCTAAGTTATCACTTTGTGAAGACATGTAATCTTTTCCCCTTGAATCACAACAGTTTTCAAGTCTATTCAAAAAGCACTGTAGGAATTCATGAGCATCTTCCTGTTGATGTTTTTGGAAACTTGATGAAAAATCTGGCAGTTAAATCGAGGAATCAAAAAGCAAAAGACATTCTTGAAACACAAGAACTATTTCTACAACAAATAACTTAAGTTACTCAAAGAATCAGAAAGCAAAGAAATGTTCTTGAAATAGAAGAAATCTTGCTGCAGAATTAAGTAATAGTTCTGTGTTCTGCACCAGTCAAAATCAGAAATTCAGGACAATTTTGAATTCTTGTGCTTAGCAAAAGGACAGAATATATTTTAAAACACAAAATCATAGAAGAAAACGACATTTGTAAATATCTTCAATAGCATCGATGCATTTAAGTTGGCTTTGAGTTCTTTTGGCTTTGAGTTCTTTAAGCGTATGGTTCAAGTGCAATAGCTGAAAATTATTGCATATCTAATTAGAGATGAAAAAATGGTACAGCTCAAGTTGTTGACAAGCTTCCAAGGTGAGACAACACTTTTTGTCGAAGTGAATGAAAGCTTAATCAGCTCATGAAAAGCACATTGTAGGCAAAACCCTTCCTCGTCACCTGTAATTTGTGGCGAAAACGTAAAAGATCACTAAAATAATCCACCCACAGAGAAAGTATAACAAATTATTTCAAAAGAACAAACACATAAGTCACCATGTAAATAAAATAAAACTGCATTAGCATCAATTAAACTTACAGTTGCCCTGCACTGAATTTGTATCAGAAATAATGCCACGAAGAAGTGGCACAGTATGCATAAAACATTGCAAAACTGCGTTTAGATAGCATGTGTTGCCTAAATTTTCCAGCCCTGCTCCCTGCCATATTACACATATTTATCATCAATAACCAAATGAAAATTCTAGATAACCAAAATAAACATCATACTAAAATATAGAAACACTCATAAACAGAAGAAATAGAATTCAACTTGAGAAAGTTATGACAAGACAATGCTGCCACAATAAAAGGGCTTAATATACAATGCAAATACGAAAAGCCAAAATAGTTAGATGCGAACTGATAGTAATCAAGAAACAAGATTAGAGGGTTACTGTTTTAACAGGCTCGTTAGTTTCAACTAACAAGGTGGAAAGAGAAGGCTCAGATTCAACTTCTCCTTCAGAGGGCCGATCAACATCAAAAAGCGCTGACCATTGACATTCCGGAGGATTTACATTGGATTCAGAATTTTTCAACCACCATTCCGACCAACGCAAATAAGAAGATGAAGGAAAACCAATCCTCCGCGGGGACAGTACCCCACTATCCCATGCAATTTTAGTCCCCTTGACCTCACTTTCATCTGCCAGAAACAGAGGTGTATCGAACAAGTCAGCAACTTTATGTGATGACTTCTTGGAATTCGCGGAACCCATTTCTTGATCTGTGATTTGGGCACCTAGGATTCTGGAGAATTTCGGTGGAGATGGTAGCTTTGTTTGGAGCAAGACACGATGATATTCGTTATCCATTGGGGGAGGAAATAAAAAAGAAAGAAAGAAAGAAAAAAATAGAGATTATTTTCAAGAATTGAAATGAATCTTGCAGAGAATTGAAATTAAGGGTTCTAGAATGGTTTAGTGCTGGAATTTTGGAGGAAAGTGTGAAATTTTCAGAGATGACTTGGAATGGACGAAAAGAAAAACGAGAGAAGGAAGGGTTCTGAAAATTTTTGGTGTTCAAGAGAAAGAGAAATGAGAAATGGAGAGATGAGAAGGAGAAGGTTTTCCAAATTATTGAAGGCATTTGAAAAGAGAGGGAAAATCTGGACCGGCAGCTCGTCCTTCTATATTGGACTGGCAATTCGCGGACGCGGTTCTTGCACACATAATTTTTTATATAAAATATTTTTTGAAAGAATATGTATAAATTATAGTCTATTTTTAATTTATAAAATTATAAATTAATTCGAAAAAAAATGGTGACAATCAAAGAATTCAACAAAAAAAAAATTGTAAATCGTACTGGCCAAATATTACCGTGTTAAAATAATATCAATTAATTAAAAATGAAAAAAATAGATACTAAATCTACATGCAAATAAATTTCTAATAATTAAGTTTTTAATAATTATTTTTCAATTTTAGTCAAATGAGGAGCGTAAAATATATTGCTTGCAAATATCTAAAGTATTACCCAAAAAAAAGTATCAAAAATATTACTTTTTTATAAGTATTAGAAATATGGCGTAAATGTGATAATGCAAAAATAAGGTTTTGATCATTTTTTTGTTAATACTTTCATATTTTACAGTTAAGACCATAATGGATAGTGTTTGCAAATGTGGATTCAAGACTAAATTTGGTATCACAACTACCAAATATCCATAACTTTCTAGTTTTATCCTTTATATCTCATTGTGTTTTAAAAGTTTAGAGGATATTGAATCACAATTAAGTAAAAGGATCAAAAAAAACTTGGAATAGTTTATGGTGCAATCTTGTTATACATACTTTATGTGAGGAATGTACATAAGTGCTTAATTTGAGTCGTTAGATTTAAAAATGAAATCATAACCATTCTTTTTTATAATTAGTTGACAATATATAAAGTATATTTAATCTGCTACATGTACAAGTAGTTGATGATTTTAATTATATATTAAGGGTGCATTGTATCCAAATAGCAACTACCACTAGTAAAATTTTATTTATTTTGGCCTCCACTCCATTAAATGCCTTTGTATATATTTTGGGCCCCTTAAATTACATTTTTCTTTAAATGACTTTTTCATAAAATCTATAAAATGTAGAAAGAGCGTGTTTATATTTATTATACTAATATACCTTATCTTATAATTACTATAAATATTGTATCTTGGTATCTTTTTCTGCATATTATTTTAAATTAATGAAAACACGATTTAGTTTGCAATAGAAATGTCAAACAATTACATGTGATATACATTAATATACTTCAAAAATTGTGTTAACAAGTTATTTTAGAAAAGTGCCAGAATTTATTCTCAATTGGCATTTCAAATTAATTCAAAATTTTAGCTATAGTATTTTATTATTTTTTATTAATATATTGGCTAACATAAATTCATATTTATATTTTAATATTATTTATAGATTTATTTTTATATTGGTTACTTTCTGTAGCTAATATTGGACTGCAAATGTTTATATATGTATATATATAATTTTATTTATAATATTATTTTTTATCTACTACATATTTATACAGATGATATTATTAAGTATACGTAATGCTATTTTATGATAATAATAATTACGATAACTTATATCATGGGTTCTAATTCGCAACAAAATAATAAATAAAGATAATTTCATCCAATTTTTTATTAAAATTTTAATGAAAATTGATATATTTTTATGAAAAAAAACCCCTCAAATTTGATTGATTTATGAAAAAACCAACAGAATATAAATTATTCATTTAACGTTTACTCAAAAAAATTTAAAAAATAATAAAAAGCTAAAAAATAGAAGCCACAAAAACCCTCTATAAAAAAACTTTTGAAATAATATATATATACATCTATATTATGTATATGTATAAAAACACACACACACATATACATATATATAAAACCCCACCCCCACCCCGAATTTTCCGCCGTAGCTGCTTGCTGCCTTGGGCCGGCAGGGGTAGGGGTGCTGGCCGGGAGGGAAAAGGGAAAGATAACTTCTCTTTTCCTTTTTTTTTTTATTAACTTTTAGTTAATTTATACTTTAATCAAATAATTTTAAATATATTTGTATTATAAATTAATCAAATAATTTTAAACATATTTGTATTTCTGTGTATTATTAAGTATTAATTTAATATTATCCAAAATTACTTTTTACTTATTTTATTCATTTAAAATTATTAAATTATATTCAAAGGATTATATTATATTAACATTGTGAAGTTTAAACTTATGATTAGAATGGAAAAAATAAATTTGCCTTGTATTTTAATTATATTTTTCAAAATATCTTTTAATAATTTCTTTAAATATTTAGCAAACATTTAATTTACTAAAATTTTAAAATGAAAAACTAACAACTTGTTATAAAATTAACGATAACCTGTTGTAAAAAGACATATGTCATTTAATTAAATAATATTTTATATGAGATAAATACTATCATACCTCATCATAGATTCTCGTTTTCAATTTGTAACTTTTAATTTTAGGAAAAATTATAATTTTCATCCTCAAATTTAGCTACTTATTTGATCTTCATCCTCAAATAGTTTACAGTTACAAAATTGATCCCTCAGATGTCAAATTTTTAACAAATTAGGTCTCAGCCATTAAGGTTCAAGTTAAGTTTAATAGAAAGTAGTCATGTGCCTTGCAAATAGCCACTAATGGAGGGAAAGACTTCAGCTGTCAAGGTTGGGTCAAAATCATTTCCACTTTTGCTAAAAGCCAGCCCTAATTCTCTCCGCCAAAACACAAAACCATTTTCTCCCAAATTGTAATCCCTCAAATTTCCCTCAAACTTCCTTAAAATCTTCCATAACATCTTCAATTCATCATATCCAAGTGGATTACAACCAAAAATCTCCAACTTTTTGAGCCCTAAATTAGAGATATTGAGAACATAAGGTTGTTGGAGGTTCGTTCAATAGAGTACAGGAGATAATTGGCAAAATGGCGATGAGAAGCAAGTATGCATTGGATTTCACAGCTAATTACAATAATATTTCATTACCTTCTATAATTTCACTTGATTTCTTCATGCCTAATTGAATGCATGCTAGTTTAGGATTGTTTATCCAAGGTTCTATTTGATTTAGGGTGAAATGCAAGTTTGTACGAGTTTATGTTCGAATGCATGCTAATTTAGGGTACTTTAGCTTAGGATACGAGTTTCTATTTCAATACATGTTCTGATTTATATTTTAGTGTAATTTTGGTTTCTAGTTTATATATGTTTTGTTTCTGATTTATGTTCTATTTATGAATTTAGTGTTCTGTGTATCTAATTGGTGTTAGTTGCTTTTTATTTTTTATTTGTTAAAATTTCAAATAAATAAATTATTAAACTTAGGTGTCATGGGGAACTAACATGTTTTACCCTAAAAATTCACTATGCCGGAATTTTAAAACATACTCCACATAGAGAGTTCTTCAGGAGGAAAATGGAATACTTTGATTTTGTGGATGTAGATAAGATTGGGATAATTGACTTATGGGATTATGCTAAGGAGTTAGGATACAATGAGAAAGGTAATATTAGGTTTTGGCTTAAATGTAGGAAAATTTTTGATGAAAAATTTGCATTTTTGGTCTCATTGGATAGGGGAATTTGCACTTTTGGTAACTAATCAAGATCGACACTTATAGGACAAAAATCATAATTTTTTTAGCACATCTGGGACACTGCCCCAACGTTCGTTAGTTTTTTGAAAAATCCTTTTGGATGAAAAAAGATTAATTACCCTACAATCCCGAAAGTTTGATTTATTTATAAAAATTTCACAAAATATGAATTGTCCAATTAATCTTCACTAAAACATTTAAATAATAGTAGTAGTGGTGGTGGTGGTGGTGGTAAATGCCACAAAACCAACTATAAAAAAATTAAAATATTATATATTAACATATATATGTATATATATGAAATAAATATTAATTTAAATATAAATACATATATACATACAACCTAACCCCTCCCTAACTCTACATGGCCAGCCATGGCCAACGGCCGCTGCTGCAACCACCTATGGCTGATTAACCAATAGCCAATGGCTAGACCTTGTTGCTACGTGTCGCCTGCCATGGGCAATAGACCAACAACCTATTATCAGATCTGGTCACTGGCTGTGGTCAGCAATGGCCAAGTTTAAGGGGAGGTAGGGTGGGAAGGGCTGGTCAGGATGGGGATTGGGGGGAGGAGGGAAGAAGAAAAAGATATATATATATATTTAAATTTTTACTTATTTATTTGTTATTAATTAGTAAATTTTAATCAAATTAGTTTTAAATTGATTTTTTTTCACTTATGTTATTTATTTAAAAATTATTAAATTATTTTGTACAAAATGATTAAAAATATTTATTTATTTAAATTATAAAAATTATATTGTTAGGATGAAAATTGTAACACGCCTAAATTTGGTATTTTGAAAATTAAGGATTTAGAAATCAAGATATTGGTTGGTCAAATTTTAGGGCTCGAACAATAAATAAGAAGGATTTAATTGCATGAAAATTGAAAGTTTTGGGATCGAATCGCAATTTGAGAAGACTTGATTGACCAACATTTGGAAAGTTTTATGGGTCAAAGTGGGAATATTTTGGGGCAAATAAGTGGATGTGAGGCACTAGGGAGTTGGGGGACTGGAAAGTGGATTGAACGTTGGAGGACTCAATTGGATACCAAGCAAAACTTATGGGGGTCCACTTGTAATTTTTGGAAATAGCCGTTTATATATCATTTCGCGCATCCCCCCAATTTTCTTTATTTCTTCACCCACATCCACCATCTTCAACTTCGGCGACTTCTCTAGTAACGCCCTAAATTAGCAAACCTACCCCACCAAAACACTCCTTACCTCCTTAGGATTAAAATGATACCTTATGCAGCTTGAGATCACCAGTGAGCTACTGGGAAATTGAGACCGAAGGATGGGCAATGGTGGTAGGTAATCGGCACGGTGTTACCAGCGGCGGGAGCTTAAGATTTGTAGTGGGTTCTATTGCTCTCAGCTCAATGAACAATTTAGAGTCTTTAGTTTTTGAAAATTGGTCACCGGCGGCAGAGAATTTGGACAAACAGGCAGCAACGACATTGAGGTGTCAGCTTCATATTTTGGCTAATTGCCCATCAATTCGGCAACGGATTCAAAAATTGAAGTGGGCATTGTGTTAGTTGAGCTAAAGGAGTCGAATGGTGGTGGTGTTGGCAATTTTCGACAACAACGGTGGTGAGACAGATTCTTCAGCTCGTCACAAAGATCATATTTGTGGAATTGATTCATGAAGGCAAGGCTCCAATAATCAGATTTTGGGTAAAGAATTAAGCCAGGGTTGTATATATACATGTATGTTGTACTATTTTTCCTTACATATATCTTGTATTGTGACACATGTTGGTATGGAAATATGTATTAGAATTAAAACAAGGGCATGCATGGATGTGTTGAGATGCCTAGTGGACCCGAATTTGTATTATTATATGATAATTTTAGGTTAATTTGAAGGATTAAACCCTAATTATATGGATTTGAGACTTAGGTGACAAATTGCATTATTTTAAGATAATTGGACTATTATTATTGACTTGGTGTAACATGTTGAGGTTAAATATGTAATTAAGGACCAGATTATGTCCCCTTTACCGGAACCAAAATGAATCCTATAAATATTTTTATAATAACAGTGTAATTAGCACGTTCCGTAACAGTAATATCGAAATGAACCCTGAACCTTCGCGGGATCTTACAAGAAGGAAGGTAATTCTAAAAGACACAGGGGAACAGGTGGCTGAAGGTTCTATCTAAGTTCTTGAATGTTAGAAGAGAGTTTGATACCGCATATCTTTAGCTTTATATCCTAGACGAAGCCTAGGGAGCAACAGACATATTGTTCGTGACTATACCTAGTATGTTTAGTTTTTGTGAACATGTAGCTAGTTATTTGGGAATGTATGACTTATTGTAAAGGCTAGCTTGTTAAGTTTGAACTTGATTACTCCTTAATGTAAATATCATGTAAGTATGAACTTGTGGTGGTAATGATCATTTCTTGCCATAGTAGTTTTGTGATTTATTAAATAGTAGCAAGTGCTTTATCAAGATGTGTATGGAAATGACATGGGATAAGGTGCGTAAGGCTTACTTAATTACAAACAAGCGTAAAGCGCTCAGTGATGTCATGGGATCACCAAGGAGATTTAAAATTCATTTCGGGATAGTTTAACTTACTTTCTGTAAGCTCAATTGTGGAAATCAAGAGAAATCTTTAAGTGATGACGGATAACGGAACTATGAATCATAGGATTATTAGTCAATCCTATCAATAAGATGACACCTTATGCCCTAGTAAAGTGGATAGGTTGGAAAGAATCAGGAAAAGGAGATTCCTAATATCTTATAAAGATAAATATCGCCAAGGAATTGAAGAGGTATATCCTAATAATGAGAGAAATTCGCATATGCTTGGGGCAACTAGGAGACAAGAGTGTTACATGTGCTGGTGTTAACTAAAGTTCATCCAGTCGAAGATGAGAATCTGGGGACCATATTCCTTTAAGGGGGAAGGATTGTAACACCCCCAAATAAGAAGGATTTAATTGCATGGAAATTGAAAATTTTAGGGTCGAGTTGCAATTTGAGAAGACTTGATTGACCTACATTTGGAAAGTTTTGCAGGTCAAAGTGGGAATATTTTAGGTCAAATGGGTGGATTTGAGGCACTAGGGAGTTAGGGGACTGGTATTGAAGTGGGTTGAACCTTAGAAGACTCAATTGGAATCCAAGCAAAACTTCTGGGGGTCAAATTGTAATTTCTGGAAATAGCCCTTTATATATCATTCCCCCCTCCCAATTTTCTTCATTTCTTCACCCGTGTCCACCATCCTCAACTCAGGCGACTTCTCTAGCAATGCCTCGAACCAGCAAACCAACCCCACCAAAATACTCTTTACCTCTTTAAGATTAGAATGATACCTTATGCAGCTTGAGATCATCGATGAGCTACCGGGAAATTGAGATCAAAGGATAGGTAACAACGGCAGGTGACGGGTGCAACGTTATCAACGGCGCAAGCTCAAGATTTGTAGTGGGTTCTATTGCTCTTAGCTTAAGGAACGATTTAGAGTCTTCAGTTTCTGAAAATTGGTCACCAACGGCGAAAGATTTGGACAAACGGGCAGCAGCGGCGTTGAGGTGTCAGCTTCATTTTTTGGCCAATAACCCATCAATTTGGCGATGGACGTAGAAATTGAAGTGGGCATTGTGTTAGTTGAGCTGAGAGGCGTCGAACAGTAGTGGTGTTGGCCATTTTTTACGACGGCGGGTGGCAGCGGCAGTGCTAAGATAGATTCTTCAGCTCGTCACAACGATCATATCTGTGGCATTAATTCATGAAGGCTGGGCTCTGATAATCAAATTTTGGGTAAAGAATTGAACTGGGGTTGTATATATATATATATGTTGTACTGTTTGTCCTTATATAAATCTTGTATTATGACAAATGTTGGTATGGAAATATGTATTAGAATTAAAACAAGGGCATGCATAGATGTGTAGAGATGCCTAGCGGAAGCAGATTTGTATTGTTATATGATAAATTTAGGTTAATTGAGTTAATTGAAGGATTAAACCCTAATTTCATGGATTTGAGACTTAGGTGACAAATTGGGTTATTTAAGATAATTGAACTGTTATTATTAACTTGGTCTAACGTGTCGAGGTTAAACATGTAATAAGGACCTGATTATGTTCCCATTGTTGGAACCAAAATGAACCCTATAAATATTTTCATAATGATGGCGCAATTAGTGTGTTCTGTAACGATAATACCGAAATGAACCCTGAACTACCATGTTAATCGAATAATTTTCGATTTTAGGTTGTTATTCGTAATTGTAATTATAGGATCAAATGAGGATTCTGACAGTGAACCCACTCTTTTGGATAGGTGACGAGGAACTGGGTCCCACAAGCCAATAGGCGGTGATAGCATTGCTAAGGCTATTAAGGTGAGGGTCTAACCTCTTGGGTATTTGTTTCGTTTACCCTGTGAGGATCTGCCAATCTAGCATTTGCTTACACCTATATGTTATTGTGATAAACCCCTGAGAGGGTTAAACATATTTTTATACTGTAACTGTGTCTTGTTACTGAAATTTGTGATTTGCTTGAGATATCGTTTATTATCCGTTGATTAATACGTATACCCCTGTAAGGGTTGTATCATTGACTGTGCCTCTGATAAGATCTTTGTATGTCTGTTTTGGTGCCCAGAACTCTCCTCTGTTATCTGTTATCGTTCTATTATCTGAACGTTCCATTATCTGTTATCGTTATGTTATCTGACCGTTTTGTTATCTGAGTTATCTGTTATCATTCTATTATCTGTTATCATTCTGTTATCTAAATGTTCTGTTATTTGTTATCATTTTGTTATCTGACTGTTTTGTTATCTAATTGTTCTGTTATTTGACCGTTCTATTATCGATTACTATTTTGTTATCTGATCGTTCTATTATCGTTTATTGTTCTGTTATCTGACCATTTTGTTATTTGTCACTATTTTGTATCTATTACTAATCCATATCTGTTACTATTTTCAATTGTTATATGGAAATAATGGGACATTAATCCCTGCTGTGTGCATGGGATAAGTCGTAAGTCGGACCTTTTGATTACATAATGGGACGTTATCCCTGCTATGTGCATGGGATAAGTCGTAAGCCCATAACTCTTGGTTAAATAATAGGACATTAATCTCTACTGTGTGCATGGGATATACTGTAAGCCCGAAAATTGTGATATAAGGAGAATTTGATATGCATGTCCAATTCTGATTCGTCGGATTACATATGTTACTTGGGTTTACTTTATTTTGATTGTATTCCGATTGTTTGTATTCCGCTCATGGAGCAATAAGGATGTTGTAGTTTCTTGGTCTAAATCAAGCTGTTGTCCAGGTCGAAAGAGCCGTTTGCATTTCCTCCCAAACTAATCTAGTTGAGATAATCCCGAGCCGTTCATTTAATGAGCCAATTGTGTTTCCTCCCGAACTGATCCAATTGAGACGATCCCGGGCCGTTCAAGTCGACGTAACAACTTTCGAGCTAGTACCTACTAATAACCTTGCATTTGTTAATGCCTGTGTTCTGATACATTTATGTTCCGACTGCATTGTTTGTTGGTTTGTGAACTATTGAATTGTTTCATCTTCAGCAGAGTCCTTATGATTTATTATTGATTGTTATCCTTCACTAAGTCCTTTGGACTTACCTTCCCGTTTTATCCTTGATTTTCTCAAACAGGATTAAGTGATGGTCATGGAATTCAGGCTTGGATTGGAGGCAATATGTTTTGTAATAGAACATGTGTTTATATATGTATATGGGTTGTCTTGAATGTTAAGCTTTGACTTAGAAATGTTGTTATATGTTAAGATTGAATTAATTACCTGAGGCATGTATATGTTATGGTGAATATTATGGGACTCCTTATGGCATGTATTTAGCACTTGTGTTGAGGTCTGCTTAGGTTGAAGCGTGTTGTTGACTTTGATGATTTTGTGAAATTTTTCTCATGGCCTATTGACTGTCTTATGGGTTATGATTTAAGTTTGAATCGGAGTGGCATTTCAGCTTAGGGGTATCCTGAGTCGAGTGCTACAAAAAAATTTGATTTTATTTTTATTTTAAATTATTTATTTTAATTAATCAATAAATTTATTTGTTTATTTATTTATACACATGCTCATCAAGGGTCTGTTAGAATTTGAACTTCTAACCTCCCACATTATGTGAATTATTACTATATTATTTTAAATTTTATTTTATTTTAAAATTATTTATTTTAATTAATATGTATTTTATACTTAATTATACTATTTTAGATTTGTTTATTATTTTTACATTACAAAATATGTAATTCAAAATTATGAAGTTATGTCATATGAGATAATAGTCTTTATTTTTATTTTTATTTTTATTTTTTATTTTAATTAAGAAATAAATTTGCCTCAATCTAATTAAATTATTTTAGATTATATTTATTTTTCTAATATTATTGAGTATGAAATTTTAAATTATAAAATTATATTAATTAAGAGATGGATTTAATTTTTTACTTTTATTAATTAAGTTTAACTAAATTTGAAATTTTAATCATTAAATTTCTTAATTTGTACAAAATGATTAAAACATAAAAATTTAAAATCATTAACATAAATTTAAATTTAACATAATTATGATATGTTACTGATTTTAAATTTTTATTTTTTAATTCAACTAAATTTTAAAGATTGTTTAATATTTAAGAATTTTTTTCAATAATAAGATATATTTAAATTTATTATGAGTAATTTAAACAATGTTAAAATACACCCCATGGTATAAAAAATATTACAAATAGGTCTGAGGGTATTTTTGTCTAAAAAATAATTAGAACAACTTTTGAAGGGCATTTTTTGATTTCTACATAAATTTTTGGATGACATCTGCAAATTTGTTTATGAATGCCAATAGTTCTTCAAAAATATTGGATCAAGTGAAATATTGAGGGATCAATGTAATTTATTAGGATTTTATTTATAACTAAGCCAAAATTTAGGGGTTTTTTTTGCAATTTATCCAAATAAAGTGTCCCACACATGAATATCAATCACGCGCCACTTTCCATCCAAAAAGTAACGAGAATTTAAATGGTGTGTCAAATGTACTAAGAAAAAATAGGATTTTTGTCCTATAAGTGTTGACCCCAATTACTGAGGTACCAAAAGTGCAAGCATTTTATCCAATGGGACAAAAAGTGCAATTTTACCAATTTTGAAAGACAATGTCAGTGCATAAAAAAAGAACCAAATGTGTATGATACAACGAATTACATAAAAATTATGAGGTAGATATGTGCTTAGAACTTTTGCACTTGGCAAGATTTGTGCATAGCCAAATTGAACAGCATACTAAAGTTAGATTGGTTAATAAATCTACCATTATTGATGAGGATCTGGCTAGTTTAAAGGGTGGGGATGATGTGTTCTGTGAGAATAACTTTGATATGGAGGATGATGATAAGTTATTTGAGGCTTATGTAGATCCTAAGACTGAATTTAGTGAGTCAAACAAGGGTAAAACAATAAAAGGGAATCAGTTTATTAGTGAAGAGATGTGTACTAGGCTGCAAGATTCAGATAATAAGGAAGATTATGTTGATAGTGATGAAGATTTGAATAGCAAACATGGATCTGATGAGGAGATTGGAGTACAGTATCTCATGTTCAATCTTAAGACAGAAAATAGAAATCTTGAACTTAAATTAGTTTGATTTTAAGTTCTAAGGGTATGGCTAAGTTTGTAATTCAAAATATTGCTTGAGAAGAGGTATGATAATTAAATTCACGAAGAATGACAAAATAAGATTAAGATGTGTGTAACAACAATGAGTGTGGATGATTTGTTTTTGTGCAAAAATGTAGAATGATAGTGCTTAGCAAATAAGGAGCTACAACTAAAATCGCAGTAAATGCTCTAAGAACTGTAACAACTCAAGTGTCAAATTTGGCTGGATAGGAATACTTTTCTGAAAAAATTGAAAGAAAATCCAAAGCTTGGCATATATGCATTTACTCTAAAGGCTAATGTCTCAAAATCACAAGCCTATAGAGCAAGGAGAAAAGCGCTTTAGCTTATCCAAGGTACAATGAAGGAACAATTTAATAAATTTTGGAATTATTGTCTTAAAATAGAAAAAAGTAACCCAGGTTCAACACTAACAAAGAAATTAGTAGACGAAGAAAGAAATAAGAGGTTCCAAAGGTTTTACATGTGCTTTAATGCATGTAAAGTTGGATTCAAAAATACTTGTAGGCCTATCATAGGAGTGGATGGATGCTTTCTTAGAGGGAATCATGGGGATCGACTATTATCAATAGTTGGACTAGATTCTAATAGAAATATCTTTCCAATTGCATATGCAACAGTTGAGAATGAAACTAAAGAGGGTTGTAATTGATTTCTTAATCTTTTGAATGGTGATATAGGTTTTGAAAATCAATGCAATTGGACTTTCATATCTGACAAGCAAAAAGGGATGATTCTAGCCTTTCAGTCTTTAATACCAAATGCTGAAAACGGATTTTGTGTGAGGCATTTGCATAGCAACATAACTGGTCTTGCTGTTAAAAATGCAATGTGGGCAGCAAAAAAAGCAACAAAAATTGAATAATTTAAAAGAAGAATGATTGATTTGAAAAAATAAATGAAGAAGTATATCAGTAGCTAGTGAAAAAAACACCACAAAACTGATCTTGGTCACATTTCAATCCATATCACAAGTTTGACATCCTTTTGAACAACATGTGTGAATGTTCCAACAACTTTATTAGTGATGCAATAGAAAAGCCACTCATTTCATTGCTTAAGATAATTAGAAATTTATTGATGTCTATGATGCAAGTAAATAGAGAAAAAGCTACAAAATAGGATGGACTATTATGCCTCATAAAAAATAAAAAAAATAAGTAAAAAAACTACTTATCAAAATCATGAAGGATGCTGAAAGTGTATTCAAATGAGGTATGATGATTGGTATTTTCAAGTAGTGGAGCTAATTGAACAGCACATAGTGGACTTATGGGAAAGGACTTGTAGCTGTAGAAAGTGGTGTTTGTCAGGAATACCAAGCAAATATGCAGTTTCAACTATATGGCATAGAAATGAAGAACCTGAAGCATATATTTACAAATGTTACAGTGTACAAAGTTACTTAAAATGCTATGAAAATCTTATGTTGGGCTTAAGTGAACTTGATTTTTGGCCTAAAAGTGACAATGAGCCTTCTTTCCCACCTTTATATAAAGAAAAGGTTGGTAGGCCTCAAAAGATGAGAATGAGATAACTTGATGAGCCCATTGCACCTTTTTATCCACATAGGCTCATTAAGGTTAAAAGAACTAACAGATGTAGAACTTGTGGGGATATAAGTCACAATTCAAAAACTTGTAAGAAAAGAAAAACAATGGAAACTAAATAGGAAAATCAAGAAGTTACACCAATTGAAGTTTCTGAGCATAGGAATGAAGAGTCTACCGACTCAAGGGCCAGTTTCTAGTGAACTTATGCAAAAGAAAGTAAGTAGCATGGAGAAACTATAAGCTTGTGAATTTATAATTACAAGTTATAAAATTTTCTAATTATATTTGTATTAGCTACATTGTTATATTTTTTCAAGTTAAAAGGCCTCAAAAAAAGGTCCAAATTGAAGAAAGATCAAACAAAGTTGCCTCAGTTAAGGTTGGTATGGTTCTTTATTTTAGTTTGGCAAGAAATATTTTTGTATACCAACTAACTAATCTTAATTATTGCAGATCAATCAAGCATCCTCCACCTAACATAGCCCTATGATTGTGAAAGATAGAATGAACATCATTACAATTTCTAACTTGAGATCATGTATCTCTAATTCCCCTAGAGGTGAAGCTGCATCTAGTGCCTCTAAATATTCTGCATCCAAGACCAACCGAAGTTCACTGACAATTTGATGTGTGTTTCAAGTTTAAAGTGTTCTGTATTTTAAAAGAGTTGATGTTAACGTTGTCTTATTTAGCTGAACTGATGTTGGATTGAATTCATGTTTATGTTGGATTGATATTGAATAAAACTAATGTTAATTTTTAATTTGATGTTGAAGTGTTCTGTATTGAAGAGAATTGATGTTGAATTGAATTATTGTTCGTGTCGATATTGAAGTGTGCTCTATTATTCATTGATGATGTTTGAGTTGAATCATTAAAGGTATTGAAGTTTTTCTTTGATATTTTGTTGAATGAATGCATGTTGTACTGGATCATCGAGTTTAAATGAATGTTGTACTATAAATGTTTGAATAAATGTTGTACTGGGTCATGTTTGAATGAACGAATGCAATACTTAAATCCTGTTTGAATGTTTGTTTGAAGTGTATTAGAAATGGTTGAATGAATGTTGTACCAGATCATGTTTGAGTGAATGAATGAGTTGGATGAATGAATGATGTACTGAAACCATGTTTGAATGTTTGCTTGAAGTGTACTAGAAATGTTTGAATGAATGTTGTACTGGATCATTGAGTTATGCTCGAAATTTACTGAAAATTTTGCTCCAAAATTGCTATAAAAATTCCAGCAAATTTGCTGGAAACTTGTTGCAGGAAATAAAAGTTGTAACATCTCTAGAATTGGAACTTCATGTCATGCTGGAAATTTTGAGCAACAATGTGCAAACACTACATTAACAACTAAACTGAACACTACAATTGGAAGACTAAAACTTAAACATAACTTAACTTTTCCATTCACAAAACATATGCCATTCAAACATTGCATTACAAGCATATTCTACCATCGTCCCTAACTTTGACACCATAACCTTAACCATGAGAATTACCTAGCCCCTAAGTTGCAGTCGTGTAACACTAACCTTCAACCATTGACAACTTCATTTTTATCACCACAACTACAAAAGAACACACTAATTTCAAGAAAAATATAAATTAGTTTCATCCTTTAATTTATAGACTAAATCAAATTTTCCAATTTCTTCATTCTCTTTTTATTAGCCTCTTTTTCTTCTTCCAATTTATCTTCCAATTTATTATGTCGTGCTATTTCTTCCTCCATCTTATTTATTATTCTAAGTAATCTAGGAATGATAAACTTTTCTTTGTCATACATTTTAGGATCCCACCACCTGAATACACCATAATATCATCTCTCCTATAAAACGTTCATCAATAAAACTCCAAGTGAAATGTATGTTTTAAACATTAAGATTAGATAAAATAAAGAAAAATTGAATAGACATACTCCATAATTTGGGCAAGCATGATACTCCTACCTGGATTATTTGAGCTACTTGATGTTAACAATAGTAGCTCATACCCATAATGGCAAAATAATGGGCAGTTCGGATCAAACTTGTTGCTTGAACGGTAATTAACGGAGTTGCTTGAACTCATTTTGCCTTTTTCAAATTTTCATCCTCTGATTTTGGTGCGCACACGGCTGTTCACTTCTTTCTTTCTTTATCTTGCCTATATAGTGTATAAAATGGATTAAAAAATAACAAACAATGGAGCAAAAACTTCCCACAAATCCTGTTTGGCGGGAAAATGGGCAAGGAGTTGAAGATTTCCCTCCATTAGTGACCATGTGCAAGGCACATGACCACTTTCTGTCAAACTTAACCTGAACCATAGCCGCAGGGAAGTAATTTGTTAAAATTTGACACTTGAGAGACCAATTTTAAAGCTCCAAAATATTTGAGGATGAAAACCAAATAAGTGGCTAAGTTTGAGGATGAAAATTATGATCCCTTTAATTTTATATGTTTAGATGTATAAAACAAAATTATATATGTTATTAATTTTCATTAAAAAATATACATTTGTATTGGAGATATAAAATGTTACTGGTTAAATTGAAAATATTATTTTAATATAACTATGGCATATATTCATTTTAATATTTTCTTTATTTTTTGTAAATTATGTAGAGATGACCTTATTATTTGACTTATTGTGAATCTTATTATCAAAAAGAAAATATTATTTACTAATTAATTTTAGTTTTTTTTAAATTTATGGAGTGTGAATAATGCTTGACAAAATACATGTATTAATTCTGAAAATAGTATTTTAAAAAATGTACAGTAGTTTCCACACAAATTAAAACAAAAAAAAAGAAGCTAACTTCTAATCACAACTACAAGCTTTTGGTGGCTTTGTTGATGTTATTATTCAAGCCAACACTAACTAAATTAACTAGGGTTATTTAACTACTTTTAAGCTACTAATCAATAAATGCCTAACATTCAACTAAACCTACGAAGTGGCATTTGGTGCTCTGGCATAAGTTTCAAATATAAAGTGTGAGGTCAGAGATTCAAACCTTAATGGACTTCTTGCGTTTGTTGTCCTCTATTGGCTAGCTTTGGTGGTTACAATTAATTGCAATTGTTGCTCTTGCTAGAATGGTATTGTGCAACTTAACTACAAGTATATGAATTCAAAAATCCACAATGCCCAATTATATTGATTGCCTTTGAGACTTGAGAATTCTCCACGATTTCTATAAGATGGCCCATGTCCTTAGTGTTTCTCTATCTTTGAATCCATCGAAGGACACCATGGAAGAAGAGCTTCCAATACATTGCAAACAAATTAATAATAAGTAAATCCATGCTACATGTTAGTGTTAATGTCAAACGAATTGAAACACGAGAGTACAACACATGTGATTGATATATACTTCCACTTAAAATAATTGTATTATGAATATATTCAGAAAATGTGATATCAAGTCTTGAGAAAGCATTTTTAACTCATATAATGGGAAGCCTTTTCAATATACGAACATATAGTAAAGATGAATCCTAATAGAAGGGTTTGAGTCCTTTTGGGTCGTTATGGATAATAAACTCTCTATATGGATCTCATATTTTAATTCTTGCCTAATTCACTTGATTCATTCATAGTAAACTTTAACATATATAAAATAAATACCAACCTTATTGATCTAGCCAAGATGTTGAGAAGGTCCGAATCCACTCCAAAGAAGGCAAAGATCTGTCTTTTCGTTAACTCAACATCTGAATCTAAGACCATTAAATTAAAGAAAGAGAAGATGAAGAGTTCCTCTAAGAGCAAATGGCTGACAGGAAAAAGGCATAGTCAACAAGTCAAAGGTCAGTTAAAATGCCAACATTATATCAAATTGGGGTATTTTGAAGAGGAACTATAGTGAGCACCTTAAAATTAGTAGGAGTGATTCTAATATATTACCTATTCAAGTTAAACCTTTGACTAATAATAGGTAGGCCATTCTGGGCATAATATTGCAATGTTCCTCGATCCAAAGGACTTAGAAAATTTAGGCTTAATTAAAAACACTAAAATTCATAAAATATTATTATAGAACTTTAAAAGTATCGCAAGAAAAAACAATTCAAATTCATAAAACTAGAATTAATCCTAACCATTGCAAACTTTAATAAATTGTCTTAAACTATAACCAAAGCTCCAAGAGAACAAACAAGAACAAAATACTTTGGGCAAAGTTAGAGTGCTTTTCGAAATTGGATCACTATCCCCAGAATTGCTTGTCTTCTTCCCTCTCGACTAAATCATCTACAAAAATTATTGAGTAATGGTATGAGTTATATATCACCCAATAAACAGCTTCTGACCTTTTATCAATTTTGACCAAGTCACATATATAGTATGAACGAAAAGAAAAGGAAAACTTTGTTTCTTCCTTCATTCTTAGAAGAAGAATAAGTTATCTTTCAACAACAAACAGTTCGAAGAAAAGAATATATAGCATGTGATCTTTTTTTGCGTACAATAAAAGGAAAAAAAAAAAGCAACTCAGGCCTATCCAAAATTATTTATCAAAATATGCTTTTCACAACTTTCAAAACTTAATAGAGATACATTTTATTACACTTTTACTTAATTATGCTCATGAACTTCCAAAATCTCAATTGGTTACATGAGCTTATAACTTTTAGCTCATTAAGTGGGTCCAAAACAACTATTATCACCGGAATAAGGGTCTTAATGTTTAGCCCATTATATGGGTATAGAAAACTGCTATTGTAACCAGTACTAGGACATTAACTTTTACCTTACTAAATCGATCGAGTGAACTACTATTATGACACTTGACAACACCAAAAAATAGTCCTACCAACAGTTTCTTAATCACTTAAAGCATAATTACTTAGTTAATTCACTTTATCAGAAGATAAACATTTGAATATTAAAAAAAAAAGTGACATCACGTGGTATGCTTTATATACATGAAACTTAAACATGGCATACCTAAATTCTCAGTGCATATGAAAAGAAAAATTTAGAAGGAAAAGAAAACAGATATTCAAAAATATAATTTACAAAAACACAAAAAAAAATTATAGACTTACTCATCCTAAGCTTTTCTTTGCTAAATCATGCATGTGTGGTCAAATTACCTACTCTGACATATAATATATCATAGTAAACATATACTTTTTATTGTATTCTATAATTAAGATACAAAATATTATGAACAACTAAAGAATCGTATAGCATCTTGATAACTTAAACATAGAGGTCCTAAAGCACTTCACCTTTTTTCTCTCAAAAACGTAGAAAGTAGAAAAAGGTTGCTCGTCGCAAGCTTTTCTTTGCTAAATGTACATTTGTGCTCAAATTACGTACACATATACATAATATATCTTAGTAAACTAATATCTTTTGTTGTATACTATAATCGAGGTACAAAATGTTACAAATAATTAAAGGATCATGTACTATATTGAGAACTTGAACCCAGAAGTCCTCAAGCTCTTCACTTTTTTCTTTTTGTGATCTTCTTACCTACAATGAATAAATAAAGAACTTGTAGTCATTAGAGAGAACTTAATAGATTAATAGAGTACTCCTAAAGATCAATAGATTGAGATTCTATTACAATATTTAAGGGTGGGTCAATTCGTGGGAGTCCATATATATATATATATACACACACACACATTAATAGCCTAGTATTATTAACTCCTATTCAATACAAATTCAATGATCGACATGAAACTATTTGTATAAGGAACATGACTTATACTTAATAAATAGAATACTAACCTCAATTTATATTTCTAAAAATAATGCATTTTATTTGTCTTTTTTGTTCTTATATATGTTTTCAAGAATGAATTAAAAGACTCTTCTCCAAAATATATTTTGGTAATTCGCTCGTAACTTACTTTCTAAAGATCTAATTGACTTAACTCTTGCGACAAGAAAAGTTAATAAAGAGACACAAAAAATAAATCACTAATTCTAACAAAATTTTTTGAAGAAAATATTTCTTTAGAAATTTTTGATGGAACATAAATAAATTTTCAATGGAATGGTTATCCGACGAAAATCTGTTGAAAACTGTTAAAATTAAGTTGACGGGCACTAATGTAAGTAAAGTGTGTCAAATTTTTTAACCCTTTGATGATTTTGCATGAGTTGTAGAGTTTTGATTATGACAATATTTGTTGCATAATTGATGCGAATTATTCCCAAAAATTTGCTAGAACTTGCCTTGTGTTATCAGGAAATTATCTTGTGCTGTCTGGAACTTAGCTTCTCTTATATAGATTTTGACAATATCTCTATATATTTGATTTAGTACATCACATCTTTTATTTATGGAAGGAAAATCATGCTAATGATCTTGAATTTAAACATTTGCTCATCATGGCTAGATTCAATGAATGTAATATATATAGACTGATTAACTAATAGATTCTTTCCTTTTTCTATTATCTTCTTCCAAATTGATAACCTTTTAATATTTTAAGGAAAGAGCATCTTTCTACATGGATATATTAGATTACCTTAAAATAATTTGTAGAGAATTTATAAATCTCATCTGGAATATGCTTTCCATAAATAATTGGATTATGATATCTTTCATACTAGGAAAGTCTATTCTTCTTGGCTCTAAATCTTGCATCTCTAGCTTACTAAATATATTTGTCTGATTTAGTTGCCATAATTATTTTAAACTATTCTTTCCTTATTTATCTGCTGGAATCTATCAAAATGTGCTGGAATTAACTTTGTTTATATAATATGATCACTTAAGGATTCTAGTTTAAAATTCATATAGAAAAGAAGACCAGTTTTGCTGCTTCATTAGTTGAGTCCACAATTATGCTTTAATCATGACTCTAATGGCTTCTTGCCTCATGGGTTGTTTCCTTATTTATATTTAACGGTCACTTATCAAACTGAAACTTATAGTTGTTAGTAGTACATTTATATATTGAAGAATACTCACCATTCTAAGTGTGAATCACTAAGTTGAGAGAGAACTTTGTTAAGTGTCTTGAGGAATTGTGTAATACTCTCATACACGCTTTGTGCCTAATTATTGCTAATTTCTTGATCTACGTGTGTTTTGAAGGACCTTATGGTGAAAACGGTCAAGTGAAACTTGCCTTCAACGGACCTTGGGGAGATGAGGACAAGGTAGTTTGTATCTTGAAGGACCTAGTGGTGAAGAGAGATGGGAATCATACCTACTCTCAAGGAACCCCGTGAAGAAAACAAATCAGCGTTTGGTTGCTGTAAGGACCTCTAAGTGAAGAAACCAATAGGGCAGTACTGTTTGGAATCTTCTGCGGTGTTCTTGGTTTCAATTTGGAAGAAGAGACTAGAGCTTGCAGTACGGAGTGGCAGCAACTTGTGCGTCAATCCACGGAGGTTGTGCAAGTAAATCTAGTAGAAGTCCCTCGGGCTTGTTCACAAGCAGCTGGTTTCATAGTGCTCTAGAATTTGCCTTTTCTCGTTTAGGATTCCCGTGTAGCTTTTTGTGAAGAGCTGGTTTTTCACCCTGCTATGGCGTTTCTAATCCTTTACTTTTTATTATTGTCAAATTAATATTATCACCTATAAAAATATTTTTATACATTTATTAATTTGATATGCTTAAAATCCTAAGTGAAAGCTTAGGTAGAGGATGTAGACTTGTTGAACCTCCATAAATACCAATATCTATTTACTTTTATTTTTACTGCTTTACTTATCATAAGTCTGATTGGTATCTTAACTGGTACTTACAAATTGTAGTCAGCAACTAAAACTATTTTTTTTTTTGTAAAAGACTTAAACTATTTTGAAAGACTAGAAAGTATTTTGAGTGATAAACTTCCACTACACTAAAATCTCTTAAGCATAATTCACCCCCCTTACTGGCATATAATCACTCACAATTGGCATCAGAGCATTGGTTCTCTATATTGTGGTATAATTACCAGAGTAAAAGATCATATGACTACTAACACTCTTGATGTCTTTGTAGAAGGGCAATCACACAACCAGCCTCCACTATTTGATGGTTCTAATCATACTACATGAAAAAATTGGATGCAGTAATACATAGTTTCCCTGGATTTTGATTTATGGGACGTGGTCAGTGAAGGGCCAATGGTTCCAACAAAATTAGTTGACGAATAGATGGTTAATTTACTAATGATGATAAAACGGCCATCTCAATGAATACAAAGACCAAAAACATTCTGTCATGCACTCTCACCAAAGAGGAGTACAACTGAGTCAGTACATGTGCTATAGCAAAGTAAATATGGGAAATATTGCAAGTGATCCACAAAGGTACCAGTCAGGTTTGACAATAGAGGATTGCTTTTCTTATTCACAATTTGAAATGTTCTAGATAAAACCTAATGAGATCATAAGTCAGATGTACACGCGCTTCATGGAAATTATAAATCTTATGTTCGTACTTGGTAGAACTATAAATGAGGATGAGCAAGTTCGGAAGATTCTTAGATTGCTTCCAAAGGAATAGATGCCAAAAGTTATTGCTATTCAGGAAGCTTGTGATCTTAGCAGAATGACCATGGGTGAACTAATTGGATCTCTCATATCCCATGAGATGACACTACTAAATAAAGATGAAAGTTCGAAAATAAAGGTAAAAAAAATATATTTTTTAATACCGATCATGATTTTGATTCAGAACTTCAAGAAGATCTTGATGAAGACCAGGTTGAGGATGAAATTGTTCTGATTTCCCGAAGATTAAAACAACTGACGAATATCAAAAGAAAAATCTCGAACAACAGATTAAAACTGAAAAGAACTAGTCCAGAAACTCCAAATATCGAGCCAACTTGCTGCTTCGAATGTAATGAAATCGGACACAAAAAACTATATTGTCCCTGATTGAAGAAATATGCAAAACAAGCAAAGCTAAGGCGATGACAACCACATGGGACAAATATGATGGTGAACAATTTGACAATGAAGAGAATTATTTCATGATAAATCAAATAAGTACCTCTTCATGTTCTGATTATGATTCCAATGATGAATTTGACATTGATAAAGATGCACAAAAATTACTTAAACTTTATGAAATTCGTGTCAAAATGCTTGTTGATAAAAATAAAGCTTTGCAAGAAAAAGTGGACTATTTGCAGGAAGAATTGGATAGGGCTCATAAAGATAAATTTGAAATGCAAATGGCTAAAAATAGAGAGACCCTTGATGTTGAATGCAAAAGGAAAATGAATGATTGACTGACTAAAGAGAATAATTCCTTGAAGAAGCAAGTTGAAAATATAATCCGTGAAATCGAAGGAAAAATGATTGTTGAAGAATGCTTGGACGTTGAGGATGATCTAGGTGAATGTTCCACAAGTGTCTAACACACACACATATGTATGTTCTACCTAGACATAATGTTAAGAAGGGTCGGAATTTCAGAAATCGTATGAATCATAGAAAAACCAAATCGGTTTCAATGACTTCCAAAATGAATTTCAAACTAGTTCAAAAAACCTGCTTTACTTGTGGTAAATCTAGTCATGTCAATTATAGATGTCCGATTGAAAAACTTATTGGTACCAAGTTTGTTTAGATAAGAAAATTATTTGCTACCAACCATGAAGGACCCAACGTAATTTGGGGACCTAAAACAAACTGATTCCTTATAGGCACATGCCAAGGAACATTCCCGAAAATAGAAGTGGTACTTGGATAGTGGATGTTCTAGGCATACGACGGGGGATGCATCCATGTTTCTTAAGCTTAATGATTGTTCTGCAGAAAATGTTCTCTATGCAAACAACACAAAATGACGCATAATAGGTAATGATAATATTGGTAAGCATACTGGTACTTTCATTGATAATATATGGCTTGTTGAAGGCCTTAAGCATAACTTGCTCAATATCAATCAATTGTGCGATGGACGTCATGAGGTTAAATTTCATCCTTCTCATGTGTTATCAAGTAAAATGAGAAACTTATTTTTATTGCTACTAGGGATGAAAATGTTAACTGTATAACCCTTGATGATTTAACATGTCAAAATGTGGAGTGTTTGGCTGTTTCAAATAAAGAATGCTAGAAATGGCATAGGAGAATGGGCCATGTAAACATGGAACTTATATCTCATCTCACAAAGAAAGATCTTGTCAAAGGGGTACCCAAGTTAAACTTATCCAAGGACAGAATGTGTGATGCATACCAAAAGGAAAAGCCAATCCGAACATCTTTCAAACCAAAGAATAAGATCACAACTTCCAAGCCACTAGAACTTCTACACATTAACCTATTCGGACCCATGAAAAGGTTTTCCTTGGAGGTAAAAGATATGTGTTTGTCATAGTAGACCATTATACTCATTTTACATTGGTTCTATTCCTTGCTCATAAAAATGATGCCCTAAATGCTTTCATTCCACTCACTAAAATGCTTCAAAATGAAAAATGGTTATTTCATTAAGAAAATTCGAAGTAACCATGGAACTGAGTTTGATGAAATAAATTCTACTATGTTTTGTGAAGAACATGGTTACATTCATGATTTCTCTACTCCTAAGACTCCCCAACAAAATGGGGTAGTGTTGGTTGTGTTGTGCAAAATAAATAATGCAAACAATTACGCAAGTGCATGTGTCGCAACAAGTAATAAAATGATGAGAAAAGTGTCGATCCCACGAGGAACTAAATTATTCGCTACTAATTATTAATTTATCACACACTTGTTTTATTCAAACAAAATCAATTAAATAAGAATCAAAACTAAACTAATGAAAATAAGAAAAAAAGGTACTGATTAAGATTTCTATCAGGATATAGAAGGCTAGAATTATGATTTCATCAATCGAATAAATTGATTACATAATTTTCTCCCTATGAAATTAATAACAGGTTATTAGTCTTGAGTCTTATGCAATTACGAGGTTCTTCCGAATTACCCGCAATCAAATCCCTAATTTATTCAATTCACTATATTCCTATGTGAATTAACTAAATTATGAATAAGGTTGTACCACTCAACTAACTCCATAGGGCAAGCAAGTATATTCCTATCCTACTCACAAATTAATTAGTTCATCAATTTGAACAATTAATCCTAAGGTCTTCTATTGTCAATCAATCCCTAGATTTTCTTTTCCAAGACTCCTCTAGGGTTTAAAGACGTACTTGACTGTTGATCAGGCAATCAAATAGAAAAAGCACAAAATAGAAGAAATAACTCTAAGTACTATTAATTTCATGGAAGAAAATCATACATCGATTTATTCAAAAGAATCCATCATAATCCTAGAGTAACGAATCAGTTCATGAGAATTGTCAAATAAAACATGAATAAAACGAAACATCGTTTCAAATTCAGAATTAAAAACAAAATCAAAAGGAGAAGAAAAAACTCTATTCCTAGATGAATATGATCTCCACTTTGTCCTCTTCTGAATCTCGAATTCTCGCGATACTTCTGATCTCCAAAATAGAAAAATCCCCAAAAAAACTCCTAACTAAGTGTCTGAAAGGCCTATTTATAACTGATTAAAAGAGTCTTCTGATTAGAATAGGACTCGAATAAATAAAAAGACTTTTCTGTCCATCCTTGATTAGATCATAAGGTGTCATCCTATCAGCATTCCCACCAACTTATGTCAATTTGTCCCCTTTTGTAGCTTCTCCACTTATATTCCTGTAATTCCAAAATTTCATCAATTAGCAAGGGAGTTATAATTTTTTTAAACAAGAAAATTATTTGTTAAGTCATAAACATGATATTAAAATTAATACTAATATGGACTTAACATGTAGTTGAAAGGAAAATTTGGATTTTGCAAGAAGCGGCTAGAACCATGCTTAGTGAATATGATCTTTCAAAATACGGCCTATTATGTGTCAAATAGTGTCTTCTTAAGACCATTTTTAAGAAAAAATCCATATGAATTATGACACAGTAAAGTTCCAAATATTTTCTATTTTCATGTCTTTGGTTGCAAATGTTACATTCTTAATGATAGAGATTATTTGACAAAGTTTGATTCCAAAATTGATGAGGCTATCTTTGTTGGTTACTCAATGCATAGTAAAGCCTATCGCGTTTTAACAAAAGGAAAAGAATTGTTCAAGAATCCACACATGTTACGTTTGATGAAACTAACCCATCTTATGTCAAGGAAACCTTGAGCAAAGAAGTTGCAGGATTTGAAAAACCAGTCAAGATTCTAGACCTTGAACCATCAACATCAAATCAAGAGTAACTGGAATCATTTGACTAAACAAATCCCACTGATGAACCTGATTCCAGCAAGTTAATAGAAAGGGATGAACAAAGAACCAAAAAGTTCAAACATGCTTTCAGTCACCCTACTGACAAAATCACTGAAGATCCACAAGCTGGAATAACTACCAAATCTAAAACCAGACAAGTTCCACAAGAAGATTCCAACTGTGCCCTTGGACAAGGCAGTTTGTGTCTTGAAGAATCTAGTGGTAAAGAGGGACGAGAGTCGTACCTGCTCTCAAGGGACCCCATCAAAAGAACAAATCGATGCTTAGTTGCTCAAGGACCTTTATGTGAAGAAACCAGTAGGGCGGTACTATCTGGAATCTTCTATAGTGTTCTTGGTTTCAATCTGGAAGAAGAGACTAGAGCTTGTCGTATAGAGTGGCAACAACTTGTGCATCAATCCACAGAGGTTGTGCAAGTGAATCTAGCAGAAGTTCCCCTGCACCTGTTCACAAGTAGCTGGTTTCACAGTACTTTGGAATTTGCTTTATCCTGTCTGAGATTCCGGTGTAGCTCTTTGAGAAGAGCTGGTTTTTCAACCTGCTGAGTGTTTTTGATCCCTTACTTTTTATTACTGTCAAATTACTATTATCACCTGTAAAAACATTCTTATACATTTATTAATTTGACAGGTTTAAAATCCTAAGTGAAAGCTTATGTAGAGGATGTAGGCTTGTCGAATCTCTATAAATATCAGTGTCTATTTAATTCTATTTTTAATATTTTACTTCTCATTGGTCTGATTGGTATCTTAACTGGTACTTACAAATTCCAGTCAGTAACTAAAACTTTTTTTTTGTAAAAGATTTAAACAGCTTTGAAAGACTAAAAAGTATTTTGAATAATAAACTTCCGATGTATTAAAATCTCTTAAGCCTAATTCAACCGCCCAGGGCATATAATCACTCACAAAATTGCAGCGGAATTACCATCTAAAGATTCCAGTGAAAAAGATATTCGGGATAATGTAGCAACAAGGCTAATCTCAAGTGGAAATTCCATCTGAATGTTGCAGTAGGAAAAAATTCAAGTGGAATTTTCATTGGAGATTCTCTCATTTTTACCACCCCATGTTTCAAATTTTAGAGAGAATACTCATCTGAAATTTCATTGAAAATCTTTTCCTATTGACGTTTCCGTCGGATTTCAAGTGAATGTTTCGTCTAAAATTAGTAATTTAACTTTCTTGCCTTATATAGTTTACATTGCTTTCTAACGGCATTTCCGCCAAAAGTTCTTTTGGAAAGCAAAATTAAACACCAGTCATGCGATTCTCTCTCTTTCCTCTTCTCTTTTCCTTTTCTTCATTCTTTTTCACCCCAACCACCGCTGCCCTCTCCACCCACCAGGTAACTCTTTTAATATTTTAATTGATTTCATTAATTTTTATCTGTTGTTAAATTATATTTTTAGGTGTTTAACAATTGATATTTATATGTTAGTTTTAGTGTTTAGACAATGTTTGGATATTAATTAAAGTTTAGTTATAAATTTTGTTATTATTTTGTTTTTAATTTAGTGTATCAAATTTGTCTCATAGGTATTATATTTAGGATTTAGAATTTATATTAGGGATAAATAATTTTGAATGCATAATAAATTAGTATAAATAATAATCATTAGAATTTAGAATATAGATAGAAATTCAAATACCTGAATCCAGTTTTTGAGCGAGTTGTTAATAAATTATTACTTGAAAATAACTAGTTATGATTAAACTAATATGTTATTAATTATTTATTAAATTATTATATTAAATTATCTCTATTGTTAGTTAGGGTAATATTCAATTAGTAATTTTGATATTAATTAGAATCTAAAATATATCTCTATATTTATTATTTACACTATCTAAAAGATAAAGGTCTATAATGCAGTCAAAGTGGCAACTACCCCATATTAAGCCACTTATACCCTTAATTTTTAATTTTATTTCAAAAGTTCATTTATAGTTCTCACAGCACACAAGTAATATGATCAAAATATTATGAAAAAATTCACTGAGTGTGCAAGTAAGTACATATATATCCCATATTTTTTAACTTTTGATGTAGGAATTCTTTGTTACATTATATGAGTTTTTATTAATCAATAATTAATATTATATGCTATTCGATATAGTTATTATTAGAATTATTCCATTGTTTATCTACATTATATAAAAAGATTAGTGCTTTATTATTTACTAACATAATTAGCATTAATAATTTGATAAATAAAATTTGTACAGTTAGGGACAGAGTATCATGATGATTAGTTCTATTTAAAAAAAGGCCCCCTTATAATCACAAAATGACAGCTTCTAAACTATTAAACCAAATTGTAATTCACCTAAAATAATCATAAATGTAATATATCTATAACTCCTTCCCTCCACTCATTCCCCCTCTCCCCATAATCCATTACTCCATTTTCAATCGTCACTACAAGAAAATTAGCTTTTTGGTACGTCAAAAATTCCATAGTGAAAAGTACAATTTCATAGCGAAATACCTTTTGCTACGCTTTTACTACGAATTCGTACGCGTAGCAAATACTGGCGTGACAAAAATTTTGCTACGGTTGTTATTCGTAGCAACTACTTTTTGCTACGAGATATTCACTTTTTGGTACGGTTAGAACTTCATAGCAAATAGATACCAAAAAATGACCCTCTTTTGCTACGGTATCCTGATCGTAAGAAAATAAAATGTTATTACTACGACTTAAACCTTTTAGTACAGCAAAGTTTTCATAGCAAATAAATCTTAAAAATTACCATGTTTTGCTACGGTGTCCTGACTGTATGAAAAAATAATTTTGGTACATACATCATAATCTTTTGCTACAACTAAGAGTTCATAGCAAATAAATGTTGAAAATTGACACCATTTGCCACACCATTCGAGATGTAGGAAAAAATTTTCATTTTAGTATACCTGAAATTAATTTTCAGTATTGCTAATTTTTCTTGCATTATATCTGAAATTTTCTAGGCATTTCATATTATTCAGAACAACTAGATAGATACATATCAGAAAAAGTTTAAGTACTCATAAATATAAATAAACACTATAATTTCACCTTGAATATATGTAATAAATTCCCCTATATCAAAAAGGAGCATAACATTCATATATATCAATAATCCCCAACTTTCCCCCTGCATTCAATAGCGGAAAACTCAAGGTGCTACTAAACAATGCATAAGTTTTTCATTTCACCAAAACAAGTTAACATCAGAAAAGGTAGGTATTACAAAACCAACATCAACAAAATCAAAGTAATGAAATCTAAATAAATACTATAATTTCACCTTGAATATATGTAATAAATTCCCTTATATAAAAAAGGAGCATAACATTCATACATATCAATAATCCCTAACTTTCCACCTACATTCAATAGCGGAAAACTCAAGGTGCTACTAAACAATGCATAAGTTTTTCATTTCACCAAAACAAGTTAACATCAAAAAAGGTAGGTCCTACAAAATCAAAGTAATGATTTCTTGTCAAAACATCCATAGGAAGTCATGATGATTTCATCATCTAAATATCCATAACCTGTAACATAACCAAAAAAAATAGTAAGCAAATAAAATATAAAGTTATTCCCATATAACTAACACTTTAAATGTTGGAACAAAAAGAAAGATCAAAATTTATACGTACATTCACATACTCCCATTCAATACATTTGTGAACTGCTTCTCCAATGGTCCTAATGGCTTCATGACTTCTAAGTAGCTTCTCATGGGGTATAAATGCCTTTTCAACATACACCTTCACAAATGTAGGTCCAACTCCCTCTTCTTCATTGATTATAGCAACAACAATACCTTTTGCCACAATTTTTTTTGGTATTCCATGACAAAATAAGTGTACTTGAGCTCCAATCTACATGAACAAGAACACCTTAATTAGTTACTTTTAAATTATTTTAATTATTTCATTAGATTATCAAAAAATTTGCACAAATTATTTTAGAAAAGTAATAACTTTTAGATGAGTTATACATACCTCAACAGACGTAGAAAAATAATCCACACTCTTTTGTTTCTTAAATCTTTCACTAACGGTTCGCGTCTACAAATCATAACTAATAATTACATTGTGAACAATATAAAATATAAGCATGTCACAACAAATTTACAACACTTTGTTCTAAAATTTACACAACCTAGTTGAAAATCTACATTTAATTTTGTGTTGTAAAATTGAATGCAAAAGGAAATTGAAAATTTATTTTCTAATGCTGATGTTTTAAATTTCAGCTTCAACTTCAGCATTAGCAACACAACTTGACAATATATCTTTTTGCAAGTGTCTTAAGTCAATTGTCAAATCATTTTTCCAAATCTTTGTTACGTTATCACCAAATAAACCATCCTATTAAAATATTTTCATATTCATAAGTTACATACATTTAAACTTGGAGGTAAATTCCAAAAATAAGATATCATTACATATTGATGGAAAAACTAAAAACAACTTCAACCAGCAAATTTTCAACCTCTACAAGCCAAACTAATATATTCTTTAAGGTATATCATATAAGATAACTTTAAAGGCATCAAAGAACACTAACTCTTGGTATACAAACATGTGTTAGCATAAGGATATGTATAAGTTATCTGCTATAAATTTTCAGTAACCAAAAATTAAGTTTTCAAGTACCACGTGGATTTTCAGCACAAAATTCCAACATATAATTCAATCTCAATGCTTTCTTCTCAACAAAGAATTAAGTTCTAGCTAGAATTTTCAGCACATCATCCTATTGTTCATGGATCCCATCATAATATAGATATTTAAAGTCATGTTACTAGATTCATCTCATTAAAAAGTAAGGATGGTAAATAAAATACATGTTTTTCTTCAAGAGATGGAACATCTCCTACTCCATTCAAAGATTGTCCATGCAAACTTGATGCATCTAGAACCTATAACATAAATTTATATTTTATTTTAACCTTATGATATTTATATTGATATATCAAATTTTGACTGCATACCTGAGCATTATGTGATATGTTAGAAGATAATGAAGGAAATTGGCTTATCAAAAATTCCAACTTAGTAGTTAGATGGCTCATCTTCTCCTTTTCCATAAGCAATTCCTCTTTTTCACGAATGAAGTCCTCTTTCACTTGTTGCAATTTTTCTCTTTCCTCCACTAATCCATCCTTAAGCTTCTGCAATTCTTCTTTATCTTGTTGTTGGAAGCTTGTTGATGCACCTGCAACAAATGTAGCACGCTTGTGCTTTCTCCCTAAGCATCTCACATGGCCATGATTCTCCTCCCCCATGGCATTCTTGAAAATTTGTTCCTTAAAATCCTTCATTCTCTCTAACTCGGGCATTTTGGAGATTTCTCGAGTGAATTGATTCTGTAAGTAATATTTAGTATTAATAAATGAGGCATATCATTAGCTTTCTATAAATACTAACAATATAATGTGCAAATAAATATTTAACATCTAGGGCTAGAGAATAACTTATCACTTCCTAGCTTTTGACATACTTCAATAAAATAGTAATTCTAAACTCATTAATCTTAGTGTCTGATTGGAAAATACCTTTCAACTTAACTTGAGTAGTAGTTAAAAGAAACTTTATGATTTGTGTTTAACAAGAAACATATGAAGAATGAAACAATAATATCCATCGAATTAAATTTTATCCTATGGAATAATTATATCAACCAAGGAAACATTTAAGTTTATTGAGAATTTATGAGCAACCATAACTTACATGTAAATCTAATGTATCATAGTCATCCTCGATGCCTTTTCCACGAGATTGAGATTCCATCCAAACATCAAGTATAGTAGGATCTATCCCTTTCATCATCAACTAAAAGATAAGAAGAATGAAGTGGTTAAAAATAAAAATTAGCATTTCATATTTTAATTCACTCACTTGTAAATATAAGAAATTATGCAAAAGCAAATCATACCTCTTGTTCTAAAACACGAAAGAGGTCCTCCCTGTCCTATGAAGACATTGCTTTTTTCCAACATTTATTGCATTTTTTTAAGCAATTTTCTGTCATCATATATAGAAAAGTAAATGATCTCTTTAGATAACCTACATGCCTACTGTAAAAAAAAGCATATGCTATAAATTTTAATAACCTGAACGTGTTCATCTTTCCAATATTCCACCAAGTCCAACTATTGCTCAAGTTCTATGCGTTCAGTTGGTAATTGTGAGAGAAACTCTTCATCATCTTTGTGTGGTAGGATTTACTTTACTTTGATCTCATGCTTCCACTTTCTCCAAATGTCATTGACATCAGGCAGCACAACATCCTTAGCTTGAGAAGGAAGCATCGTATTATACTAGAAATGAAAAGTGTTGAATATCTTGAAACATAAAAGGCTACTTAATATTTGGACAATGAAATATAAGTAATAATTTATCTAACCTCCACCTCCTCCCAAGCCATATCTCTCATATATTGTGGTATATCATGGAATTTCACATAGTTCAAAGGTAATTTAACCCCTATGCGAGCTAAACACCCCACTCCAGTTTTGTATTGATTTACGTCCGGTCCAATTATTCGTACATGTCTATCCAATGTGACTTCAAATTTCTTTCCAGAGCCCCAACCTTTTGGAAATTGTGCAAGGCCTCGTCCTTTTTTAATGGGAATTGGTGTGTTTGGAGTTGAGTTGGTGGAACATGGCCCTATTAAAAGAAAATATATATAACACATAATCAAAATCACTTGTAGAATTGATGGAACAACTCATGATTGATTTTATAACTAATCCAGAATCATTCTGGACTAGAATTAGTTTTAAAATGCCTGGAAATCAGTTTCAAAATGCTAGAAATCTGTCTCAGAACTAACTCAAAACTATTTCCAAAACTAATTTTACAAAAATAATCTAAATCCATTGAAAAACTTACTTTCAATTTAAAACTTATTAAATTTCTAAATTAATTTCATACTTTAAAAGATTTGGACACATTATTAAGTTTAATAATCGATAATGTAACAACTAACATAACAAGAAATTATAAAGAATTCCGCCATAAAGAGGTAGAAGTGCAAAGGTAACATAAAACTCTCACAATATAACCTATTTGGTAGTTGTGGATAGGATCGATTAATACCACATAATAGAATTTTTACTTCAATAGCACTTATCCTCTATCTGTGAAATAATTTTGAAGCAACTGAATGCAAAATAAAGCAACTTAATGTTTTAAAATCATGTTACTAGAATGTATAATCATTTTGAGCTAATATCTCAACTTATGTTATTCACATGCTTGTTATGCAAAATATAATGTTTAACCTTTACTTGAGGAGGCTTGTTTTTCTGATTGGGAAATTACTTACTCTAAATGTAGTCCTTGAGAACGTGTTTGTGGCCTATTAGGCACATCATGTTGGGAACATGTTTGTGGTCTACTTGGAGAGTGGACTTGTGAAGAAGCATCATTTTCAGAGACAAGCTTTTCCTTTGTGCTATTCTTTTTCTTCCTTATTTGAATTATCTCTCCCATTGTACCAACATACCTCTTCTTCCTTTGCCCATCCTGTACATGTTAAAACAAGGATTTTGATTATTAGAATAACAAACATGTAAAATTTATATATTGGTATTTAATACTAACTATTGCACATGCAAATAAAGAATAACATGTAACATATCGAAGGGCATAGCACCATACTAAAAATACTAGTATTTACAATGTTAATATATAAAGTATTGTGAATTGGTTCTTTTGAAAGAGATAAGCATTGATTACAGATATTCAATCATCAAAATCTTCTTCCATCTCAGCATCAACGTCCACTTCGACATTTTCCACTGTTGTAATTGTCTCATCAACAATAATTCCTTCTACTCCTTCCCTCACCCAACAAACATCCTTATTTCAATTAGAAATGTGATCATCTAGTTGTAGCTTGCTATGTGGCTCAGCTTCAATTGTTGAATAAACATCATAATTATCTCTTCTTGACATAGTCACCACCACATTCCAATTTGGCTCTAAAGGATCAGGAATATACCAAACTTGTTGAGATTGACTTGCCAAAACGAAAGGCTCATTAGTAGGTAAATTCTTATTATACATTAGATGGTTAAAGTTCACAAGCGTAAACTTGAACTCGTCCTGTTTCAATCCCTTTTCATTGTCAATCCAATCACATTTGAAGATTAAGAATTGAGTATCTTTGTTGTATTGAATCTCAATTATATTAGTTAAAACTCCATAATAAGAGACATTTCCAGAACGGGGATCTAAATCCTTCACACTAGCAAAGCTCAGTGTATCTACATGTACTACAATCCCACTACATGAGTCTTCTTGTTCACATCTTTATTTCTCACACGATATCGATATCCTCCAACTATGCATGTATTATATCTCTTTGCATGTTGAAATGGGCCATCAGCTAGAGCAATTAATTCCTTAGAAAGGTGCATCTTAGATACTTCTCTCAAACTTTGGACCTATATTGATTGCTAACTGTTACATATTGACATATAAAATATTCTTTTAATTTGTGAATATTAATAATAGAATATACTTACATAAGATTTAAACCACACATGAAAAGTTTGACCGTGGATAAGTTGGATATCTCTAGGAGTTTCTCGTGGCTTTTCCCTTCTAATAGTTCCTTGATGTATTCTGCATGTTTATCATAAAATATTTTAGAATCTAAAGATCAAAATACCTATAATAGTTTGACCATTTGAGATTACTTACTCTCTATATGGTGCTACTATGTCAATATTTGCCAACACATAACGATGAATCTTAAGTAATGAATCCTTCTCAATGATACATCTTTTTCCCGCATGTAAGCCTCGGCCTAAGTGATTATCTCCATCATAGTTGCGAGGTAATCGATTCTCCATTGTTTCCACATTATTGAGGTATCTAGAACAAAAATTCATGCATTCTTCCATTATATACCCTCGTGCAATTGAACTTTCAGGATGTGCTCGATTGCGCACATCTTTCTTGACGGTAGATAGATACCTGACCAACTAACACATGTTCAAGATGGATAGAATCCTTCAAGTATTTCTATTTAGATAAGTAATGGCTCAATAAACACTAAACTTACCTCTCAATGGGATACATCCATCGAAATTGAACAGGCTCGGCTAATAATGTCTCTTCTGCCAAATGTACTGGTAAGTGCTCCATTATGTCAAAGAAGGCTGGAGGAAAATTTTTCTTGAGATGATAGAGTGTGAGGGCAATTCGTTCTTGAATTTTCTCCAAATCAAGTTTATTGTTCATCTTAGAGCATATTGTCCTAAAGAAGTTGCTTAATTCTATTAAAACCTCAACAACATTCTTAGGTAATGCTCTACGTGCAGCAATTGGAAGTATTTTTTGCATGAGAATGTGATTATCATAGCTCTTTAGACCCCATATGGTATGCTTCTCTAATTGTACATGGCGAGATATATTGGACGCATATCCATCAGGAGGTCTCAAACTCTTTAGAACACCACAAAATATATTCTTTTTTGTACTACTCATTGTAAATGATGAGGCAGGCAAATAAAAACCTCCAGCAGCCCTTGGAATCAGGTGTAAAGAACTCCTAATTTTCAAAAGTTGAAGATCCTTCCTAGCATTGAGGTTGTGCTTTGTTTTACCTTTAACAGCTAGCAAGGTAAACAGTATGTTGTCACACACGTTCTTTTCGATATGCATGACATCAAGATTGTGTCGAACAAGATTTCCAGCCCAATATGGCAACTCAAAGAAAATACTTCTCTTCTTCCAAATAGTTTCTATGTTCTCATCAACTTTTCTTTTCTTTGCAAAATGCTTGTCATTTTTTTCCATCCACCTTATTTTTGAATCTGCTTTTTTGTATTCAGTAGCTATATTCTCCAATTGTTGTAGTAACTCTATCTCTGAAGGTGGAATTGGCTTGTGACTCAGTTCCATTGTCCCATCAAAAGATACTCTATCCCGACGGAATCTATGACCGGTAGGTAAGAAGCGACGATGACCACAATAACAAAATTTATGCCCATTCTTCAAATATTTGGATCTAGTCTCTTCGCCGCTATTAGGACAAGCAAAATTACCTTTTGTACTCCAACCTGATATATTACTATAGCCTGGAAAATCACTAATTGTCCATAGTAGTGCAGCATGCAATTGGAAAACTTGATTAGTTAAGGCATCATAAGTCTGCACTCCACAACTCCTTTAATTCCTCAATGAGAGGCTGCAAAAACACATCAATTTTATTGCCTGGTCCTTTGGGCCCATCAATGATAATAGACAATATCAATGAAGGTTGCTTCATACAAAGCCAATAAGGTAAATTATATGTCATAAGCACAACTGGCCAAATACTGTTACTCACATTCATTGTTCCAAATGGATTGAATCCATATGTTGCTAAGCCAAGTCTAACATTGCGAATTTCACTTGCAAATGTTGGATTTCTCTCATCAAAGTTTTTCCATGCTTGGCTATCAGCGGGATGTCTAAGCATTCCATCATCTACTCGTTCCACCGCATGCCATCTCATAAGAGAAGCAGTCTTTGATGACATGAACAATTTCTGTAATCTTGGCTTCTTTCAATGGAAAATAGCTCATCCGCTTTGTTGCTATTTCTCTAGCCTCATCCTTGTATCTAGATTCACCACAGATTTCACATTTATCCAACTTCACATCTTCACCTCTGAACAACATGCAATTATTAGAACACGCATCAATAATCTTAAATGTGAAGCCCAATTCGGTTGCTATTTTATTGGCTTCATAGTAGTTAGCTGGTAAATTTACATCATCAGGGAATGATTCTCTTAATAATTCAAGTAGCAAGTCCACTGAGTTATTAGACCAATGACATAGCACCTTTACATGCAACAATCGAGCAATAAAAGATAATTTTGTTTGCTTTCTACATCCTGGAAATAGCTCAGTCTTAGCATCTCGTAATAATTTAAGGAACCTCTTTGTTTCTGGATCAGCTCCATTTTCATTCTGGTCACTGTCCATATTTGTATCTTTATCCGAAATTCCCATTGCATCATGTAGCATATTAGCCATGTCATCCCCTCATCTTGATTGGTTATGTTCAACATCTTCATTTCTATGAAATGGGACATATGTTTCGCCATGGCAAGTCCAATTCTTATATGTAGGATCAAATCCATCTCGAAGGCAATGCAACATCACATCTTCACGAATCTTACTAAAACGATTTCGACATTTGCTACAAGGACAACAGATTCAGGAACCACTTTGCTTACCCAGAAATGCAAAATCCAAGAATTTAGCAACTCCATGGACATATTCATCAAATAGACAATTAGATAAATCAATCCAACTTTTGTCCATTTTGAAATATCTTTTTTCTTTTTCCAGACTGCTACAATTGCATTAAAATACTATTAATAAAGAATGTCCCTAGAAAGATAAAACATAAAACTAAAAGTACTAATTATAAGATATATTTAGAACAAATTTAGAGGTTTGCCGAGAGAATAATTTCTTTAGTATAAGCTGCCTGAACTTTTTTAACTTGAATTTACTTATATAAAAAGAATATGTCTGATCAAATCATAAGTATAAATTACTTATCATCTTACAAGTTGTTTAAATACTATAAATAAAGATGAAGCTTGGAATGTAATTTCTAGTACATACGATTATGAATCAAAGGTCAATTTCAGATTCAACTCTATTTCCTAACAAATATTTGAGATTTAGATTATGGGCACTAGAAAAATTTTAAGGTTTAAATTTAGAGATCTAAAAAGGAGAAAAAAGGCTTCTTAAGATGAATCACTTGATAGGGATTTTGGGTTGGTATTTGCAATGTAAATTCCATGGATAAGTAAGCAAAAATAAGCTAATTACAACAAAAAAATGGAGTTTTTTCCAGTGCTTGAAGTTGAATAACCCACTTGTACTAGTAATGTTCCAATGGTAATCCATAGATATTGAGCAGTGAAATTAAAGTCTTGGTAGAAAGTTCAAACCCATGATGAACTAGAGCAACAATAAATACACCTTTTATTATGTCTTTAAAATCCTAAATACTTGGGATTGAGATAACATACCAAATTTTACAGCTTGGTACAACTTTATCAATTTATATTACTACATTTAATGACAAAGGTAAGAGATAACTGAAAAAGTTCATATGCCAATAGATGGAAAAGTTTCACACCTTAGAATTGAGGACAGTATGTTGTAGCTTGTCTCTTATATAAACCAATTACTTTCCCAAAGCAATCTGCAAAAGGCAAAGGAGTGATTATTCAAGTGTCATTCATTCCAACAATAATATTAGAAAAACTTTTTGTGAAAGTATATTCCTATTTAATTTGTATCAAGAAAAAATTTACTCACGTCAATGTGATTAAGCTAGAGAACTTCAATGTGAAAGAGATCCATTGATGTATTCAAGCTTACTCTTTTACATGCCTGATCACATCATCATATGCATACAAATAAAGATTCTTTAAGATGAGAAAATTTTCTCTTTTGGTAATTAATAAGTAGTGTAGGAAGCTATATCCTAGAACAAGTAAAAAAAAATATTATATTAGAATTAACATCCTTGGAAACGAGCAGAACAATTGATGGATTTTTTATGTATACTCATATAAAAATTATACGAAGAAAGAGCACCAAGGATATTAACACTCTAACCTATGCTTAATACATACACATACACATTTGGTACTTACACGAAGAAAGAGCACCAAAGTACCAAAGATATGAACAAGGAATTAAGCTGCAACTTTTCTTTAAGCTATAACCTGTAATAAATTTTGATAGATAGAAATGATAAGCCGTGAGTACAAATATCAAAACACTTTTGCAAGCAAGAAAAAGAGAACATGAATTTGTTGGGTGGAAAACAAAAAGTTAATAGAAAGAAAGTGATAAATAAAAAGCACAAACTTGAGCAAAGGAATTATGGCAGCGGCAACAACCTGAAGCACCAGAGACATCATAAAGCATTTAGGTTCCATTAGTTTAAGTGACAACAAATTACAAAAATGAAAAAATAAAAAATAAATTTCATAATTAAACTAATATTCTGTCACTAATATTAAAGTTTACAATACAATTACTACTACAAGAAGGAGTGACTACCTCCCTGACAAAGGTTAAAAGCATGAGATCTAACTACTAGGCAACAAAGTGAGCCACAACTAATCTAGTAAGGCACTGGGGTTTGGCTCCACAGACTCAGGTTCGAATCCATGCAAAGGCACCTAGCTTATGCAATTTTTTCCTCCGCCCTACTGCACTAGGAGGCCACACTCTTGGGCCTCTCAACGCCCAGCCCTCAAGCCCAATTTCCAGCCCAGCTCAACTCCCAGCCCTCAAGTCCAACTTAGCTCCTAGCCCCGTAGCCCATCACCTGGCCCAATCTGCCAGCCTAGCTCAACAGCAAGTGGGCAGGCAGATTCACTTTTTGTTCTAATTCATTTGCCTCTTCTATTGTTATCAGATTTAATTTAATCTTAGTAATGCATATTCTCAACAGCAAGTGGGCAGGCAGATGAATATTAAGTAAGCCAAAAGCTAAAGAAATCAATTATCACATCAATACTATTTTCACCACAAATTCTTAAAAAGTAAATTTCTGAATGCAAGTGGGCTTAATTAGCTAATGAATTGCATGTAAGTCATGAGCTAAAGCTAAGAATGCATCAATTCTGCTATATGTACAACAAACATCATTTTTCAAACAAAAGCTCAAAATGTAGCAGCATGCAAATTACTTGGCAAAATCATAACCAAACTGGAGCCTAAATACTTGGCAAAATCATAAACTAAAATGTAGTAGCATGTAAAACACTTGGCAAAATCATAAACCAAATTGTAGCAACATGCAAAATACTAGCAGCATGAATACTTTGCTTATCTTTATCCGCTGGAGCTTACAAATAACATTTATGAGGAGCTATTTGCAATTAAGTGGCTGGAACTTTGTGTAGGTAGGGGCTTGGTCAACATAAGTGTTGAGTTAAATGCTCAAGTGGTCATTCACTTAATCCAGGAGACCAAACACCACCACTGGTCCTTTGTTCATTTAATCAAAGGTATAAAAAAGCTCAGCCACATCACTAATGCTAGCTTCGATCACATTTATAGAAAGGGAAACACAGTGGCAGTTGACTTAGCTAAACAGGCAACAGGTTTGGAGACAAAAATGGTACTTAATTTTGAAGGCCTGCTAATTAGAACAGAGAGATTAGTGAGGATTCTTTGAATTAGTATATAGGTAAGGATTCTTTGCCTATACCCCCCCTCCCCAACACACACTCTGGTTTTCAATTTAAAAAAAAAAAGAAAAAAAACTAGTTTAGAAATAGTCAAACCCTGACTATATGTAATAAATTTTAGGACATAGATAGATTCAAGCACACCCACAAACAAACTACCCAAGAATACACACAAACTAAACTTATCTTCTACTATTACTATTTCAAAATAACAAAAAGGAAACAAATCATAATGCCCTAAAAATAGAAAAAAGATGAACCCATATCAAAACAGAAATGCATTATAACAAAGAAGCCAAAATTTTCTAACATAACTCAAGAAACATTGCTACTCACTTCTCTAATCCTTGGCTATTCTCAAGAAACATACCTTGGATATTCGCAATCAGATTAATCTTCTGAACTTAACCCATATCTGTACTTCTCTAAATCTGGTAGTTCTCTAAAATCTCTAAGCTTCGGCCGATTGTAACAAGGGAGGAAAGGGTAGGTGGATTTTGGGCTGAGAAAATGACGAAAATGAATGGGTTTAGGAAGAAAGTGAAGCTGAAAAAGTAGTGGGTGAAGTTTTCTAAAGAAAGAAAAATAAAGATGGAATAGAAAAATCGAAGAAGAAAAAACCACATTACACTTAGAAGATAAAAAAGAAAAATTAAATTTATGACTGGGAGAAAAATGAAAATAAGAAAGTAAGAAATTGTTGAATTTTTAAAAATATTAAAACATAAAAATTGGGTTGGGGAAGATTTAGCTATAGCAAAATTTTGTTGGAGCCAAATATTTTTTACTACAATAAAATGCCATTTTTGCGACAAAAATTATAGCATAGCAAAAAATATATTTTACTACCTCACTCAGACGTGGTAAAAAAATGATACTACGTCATTTTGGATCATCTTTTGTCACACAGTAATTTTCATAGTAAAAAAGTACCTTTTGCAACAGTACATTCACCGTAGTAAAAAAACTCGTAATAAAAAGCTTTTTTTCTTGTAGTGCGTTTTTAGTCATAGTAGGGTCTTTCTTAAGTTTTTCTCATCTCAAAGTCAATATTGCAGTAAAGATAAGGAAAAAGAATATGTTGTCCTATATTACAATCTTAAAAGAATTTGTCATTTTGTTATATATTGATTCTTTTGATTTAAAATTTTAAAAGAATATTTTTTTTTTATTGATGTAGGGAAACTCATGGACTGCTTGGATGAAGCCATTGAGGCTAATAAGACAATTCTAGTGCATGGAGAAGTTATGGAGAAAGCACTGGGTCAACAGCTCCCATCCTATGATAGATCCAACTGACATTTGGTTGAACCACTTCAAGGTATGCTTGGTGAGCGTGGTGCATAACAACTTGCATTATCCTGCATCACTTAGTTTGTAAAGCTCCATTCTCCCCAGGAAGTTGTCCAGTTGCTCTTGGTGGTCACAATGCCATCAAACTTCGGCAAGTTGGCTACCTTTATCCCAAGAAAAAGTGCTTCTACGTGCCAAAATAGCTGAGAAGAAAGGGCTGGGCCTCGGGAGAACGACAACCAAATGCTGGTTCGAGGTTCTTAATCCTCTTGAAGGTTGTGGCACCAGTGAGTGAGTTTGGATTTCAATAGCAGTAGACATTCACTAGGTAAAATCTGCTCGGAGGGAGGAATGTGTGTCCACTTGCTGAGGCAATGGAGGAGCAGTGTCACGCTCAGAGTTGGCTATTTTCTCAATTCTCTTTGGGGAGGATAAAGCCCCCCAGCTTTGGTGAGAGGACTGTCGGTGCTTTTGGGGGCAGTACCCCTCAATATATTTGTGGACTATTTTAGCCATAACTTAAGCAGTGGTGTTCTCCAGCAAGGTTTTAGACACCTCCTAGATCATCTACAAAGTGAGATCTCTAGAGGGCAATGTTGTGTTGATCGAGCGTTCTGGGGTTGGCTTAGACACCGGGCTTGTTTGTGCTTCAAGTTGTTGGCTCTCCATATTCTTTGACTTTGGGACCATTTGATTGTTAGAGTGGCGAGCTCAAGATCTCATCTGCATTCTCAACGTTCCTTCTTCATCCTTCAAAGTTCCCATGAATGATGCTACGATGATGCTGCACGAAAATGGAGTTGAGTTCTTTTTTGGCAATCTGTAAGGTTGAGGTTCTTTTTCTTTGGAACACAATGTAAAGAGTTCTCAACTCTCAGATGTTCTCGAAAGTTTTGTAAATTCTTGCACCCCATTTCTTTTGGGGGTTTAGTATTTATAATCTTCTCTTAATGGGCTCAAGCTCGTTAAATTTAATTAATTTGGCTCTCTAGCCTTTTTTATTAACTATTCTTCTTTGATCCATTAGGCCTTTTTTAGTTCTTTTACCTTTTTATCCTTTTAGATTTAATTAATCATATCAGGAGTCTAAGTGCAGCTTTTAAAGAACAAGTGGGTATTTATAGTCTAGGAATTTTAGAGGGTGTTCAAATGTAATTAACCTTAATCGATATTTTAATTTTTCAAGTTGAGAACAAAATGATCAATTTACAATTTTTGTTTGAGTTTTTTTTAATAACGTGTTTATAAATCAAAAGTTTTCACTATTTTGAATGTGTATATAACTCTTCGTCTATATCATCACTTCTATTATGATCTATGATTCAGATATCCGTCCTATTTGAATAAATATTGATAACCTCATAAAACCACCCTATTTTATGAAAATCATTTGAAATGGTAGTTCAACTATTGACTCATTTGACCTATCGTGGGTTATTTGTACAGGGCAATCCATTTCTTTCCCTTTTTTTCCTGAGTTCATATAAAAATTAAAATTCATTCGTTTTTTTTGCCTAAAGTCCAAACTATAAAAATAAGGTATAAGCTACACAACTTAAATGTCAAAATACAACAAAGCTGTATACTTAGAGATTTAAAATGTGAATCATGTAATGATGAACATTGTAAAATTGTGACTTATGAAAATGAACTATATAATTTAAGTTCTTTATTTTTATATTTATTTTTGAATGATAGATTAGCATTTGTATCTTGTTCCATACTTGTACTATAAAGGTTGAGATTAATAGTTTACGCTTTTCATGTTTTATTTTTGATATTTTATTAGTTTTTAAATAACATATAAAATATAAGTATATATGACGTAACTATGATGTCATAATTTAATTGCGATTCAATTATAGTTCGTCCAATGATGAAACTGGTGAACAGTAAACCAATAACATATTGATTTGACGAACGATCTAATTTTTTGAACTTTTTTATTGTGACCCCACAATTAAGATATAGTAAGCCCACTTTAAAAATTATATTGATGCCAATATTATTATGTACGCCATTGTGCATAACATTGCATCATGCAAATGGCTGCCAGTTTCACACATTGTATCAAAATATTTTTATAATTTCTTTTCGGTATAATCCTTATTATCAATATCAACATCATCATCATCATTATTATTGGTTTTTTTTTTTTTTTTTGTTTCTTTTTGTTTTAAATTGGCGGAGGGCTACTAGGGGGTAATGGGCAACTAACTTTATTATTCAGTCATTATAAATTCACAAAAATGAAAATGTCCGCTAAATTCACATCCAAAGCTTTATGATTTAGTCAGTAAGGGATCCCAATATTGCCACATTTCTAATTTTGTTCTCTTTTTAGTAATAGGCCAATATACATTAATTTATATTCGGAAATGAGGCAATACAAAAAGGAGGCAAATAACAACTAAAAGAAAGGGAAGAATTAAGAAGCAGAAGTTTCACCTTCATAATTAATGTTGCTTAAATTAAGAGTTTCAAATCTTATTTCATCACTTGAAGAACGTTCAGGAGTGCTCTTCTTCACACAACCGCATAAAATGGTGATAGTTATATGAAAATTGAAATGCAACAAAGTCGTCTTCATTTGTACATAATTGTTTCTATCAGAGGATTCTGTCGTGAAGATCTGTTAATAGAGTGGATGCTAAGGAGCTTAATTTCTTCCCAGTTTCTCCTGCAATAATCTTTAGAGAGGAAATGTCTTGTTGCGCCTGACAAGAACCAAAAACAAGTTTCTGAGGTAAAAGTTGGAAACAAAAAATCCTAAATCAAAATTAAGAAGAAATGGGATTTAGAAGAAGAAAGTTTGAAGAAAAAGAATTCCTTGCTAGTATGATCAATATTTTTGGAGGAGGAGAACAGCTGAAGTTACTGCTTGTTACCTGGAAAGACAACCGATTAATGATATCACTTGTTGTAAGGTCAAAAGAACTCGAACGGTGGCCGAAGAGATCAGCACTAGAGATAGATGATGAGCCCTGAAACAAATGGGAACACACAGAAAATGGCATTTAACGGCAACCCATTTGGTTCGCAGAATCATTGTCCGCATTTGTCTTCGACTAACCTTTCCAAAAGTAAACATTTAGCTGACTCTTCTAAAATCATTCTAAGAAAAATAACATCGCCAAACAAAAGCACATCAGACCAAAATCTTTAAGAAAAATATAAATCGGACTCCAAAATATGAAGGAAAGTTGACAAATATGGTCATAAATCATAAGAATAATAATACATACTGAGAACTTTTTCAGGGAAACTGATGCTTCTGAATCATTAGCCTTGTTTTGAACACCGAAAAACTGGGTTGATGATATAGATTTTGCATTAGAGAACTTCTTCCTAGCTTCATCGGATTCCTCTACCTGATGGGTCATAGATGTGAATGAGTTATATTTGAAATATCTCATGCATAAATTAATGACCTCCAATCATGTCAATGCTACATCACAAATTAAATAATCTAACATATGAACAAGATACAAAAAAAAAAAAAAAAAAAAAAAAATGGCAGGCCATTTCCAATGAACACTGTTTAGAATAATACTCATTACTCAGTGAAGATATTTCATCAAACTTCCAAGCCAGTCTTCTAACTAATTGCCATATTAAAAGCTTAATATTATTTTTTCTGTACTAAAATGTTGTTCAGTTTCACTTTCACACCACCTCCAAGAAGGTAAAGAAGGCTTAGGCTTCTATGAGAGCAAGTCAATCATGAAGGCTATATTGAAAATGCATACTAATTAGTTTTGTTAGTGAAAGTCTTAAGTAACAAAACCATTACCCCAATAACCATGTTTAGGATTTCCATTACATCAAGATATAATTGATAATGATTAACAATCTTTTTCCTAGCATGCATATATTTACAGAATATAAGCTTTCCTTCATAATTTTAGATTGTCAGTTAGGCTTTTAATTGGCTTACTTGCAGTTTTGATGAGTTTGAGTTACTCTTCTTCAGGAAACCATTTTCCATGTCATATTCAGCAAAAAAGTTGGATGACTTTGGTGGTGGTGATGCATGACTAATAACATGAGGATCTCCAAAATTCATGTGATCAGTAGGTTGGGCGTTGTCCGTATACTCAACCCGAGATGGAAATGATGAACCAACTGATGTGTTGCTACTAGTTAAACAATTGGTGGAAGACACTTGAACGGGTGGCTCTTCAGGCTTCTGGTCATAAAGGCTCTCACAAGGCTGCAATAGATGAAATCATTTAACTATATGTAAATCATGAGAAGAAGCATATATAGGCCATAGAAAATATGTAGATATTACCTTAATACTTTTCCATTATAACAAAAAGCGGAACTTACCTTAGTAGTAAGTTTTCGAGCACCTAGCCCCCTCGTCTTCCCAATCTTCTTTGCACCAAGAGACTTCTTAGCAGTTGTTGTGGAGATTGTTTGAGAGGCTCTTAGTGAAGTAGAAACCTCAGGGGTTGTATTTTTATATGAAGAAGTTTCTTTTGGGGCATTAATGTTTAAAGAACCTCCTTTTGGGACTTCGTTGGTGTCAATATCAGAAAATCCTGCAACTGGTGATGAAGGTAACCCTGCAGCCTCTTCTGCATTGCTTTTACCCACTTCTTTTGCAAGTAATTGCCTGTATAACTCAGCAGCTCTTGAAGTGTATTTGGCTTCAATCTCGCCTCCATCAATCCATCCATGTTGCTTGAAGAAAACTTGAGCTCGATTATTTCCACCAAAGGACATCATTTTCAATTGCTCAGGCGTCCATGAATCCAAATTTGTGGACCTGTTAATTCCAGAATATATCAGCAAGTTTACAGAAGAGATGAGGAGAAATAATTATAAAGTGACTTGGGCCAAAAACATGCATCAATCTTGTGTTATATATTTTCTGGTCCATACTTGGCTCGTATATAAGCCAGTTATGTTTATGTAGGGTACAAAATTAAGAAGATAATCCCCCACTGCTATAATTCTCATATTCTTTAATGCTTTAATTTGATAATATTCTTCCTAGCTTTGAACACTTTTTACTTAATTATTCATCCCCCTATATATATATGATCATTGCGGTACGTACTTTATTATATATTATTATCTCCCACTAATCTTAATTTCGTTCTATCTTCTTATGTGCATATATATGTTGAGTCTATGATTTCATGATACAAATAGTATAATGATAAATACACTAATTAAAAGTCCCGTGCGTATACAGGTTTAGACTTTAGCTAGAGTTCTTGGTCCAAACATGAGTCAAGGTCTACGAACTGTACTAAAGAAAGATAGTTCATGGTCCGTCCAACAACTTAAGATAATCTTTATTACTGCTATATATGTCGTTCTTTCAACCTAGCTATAACTCTAGGTCCATCAATTTTTTTCTTTTGTTTTTCGTATTCTTTTCTCTTAACCTTCTAGTATTTCAGGAAAGAACTCATATATTAAAGTCAACAGTTGCGGGCCGTGATCTACTTTAATTACATATCTGATTTATTTTTTTTCTGGTATAAGGCACAATTAGGAAGAATCTACTGCAAAATTAAACCTTCACCATGATTCCATTCAGGCCTAGAATTTTTCTTCCTTCCACAATTCTCTTCTAGCCTGAGCTGTTAGAATTAACTTGTTTCTTTTTCATTTTTTTCATTTTGACATTCTTAATAAAGGCCAAAGCAAAATTCCATTTTCATTTTGTTCCCAACCACCAACCACCAATAAAATGACCATTAGAATTCATGTAACTCACACTTTATGCTCATGACCAGAGCCTCTTGAAGTAGCAATATAACAACAAAATATATCACCTCTTCATTATATATATATATATATATACATATATATATAATTATTTCAAGGACAAATTAATTATAAGACCAAGTTAGTTAGAAATTTCTGTATTTAATAAATTAAATAAATGAACAAAAAGTAACAACTGATAGCTAGATAAGAGGTAGTAAAATATTTAAGAGCTAAAACTAACACACAATTAAAGCATCTGTACGTACGTAAATAATTGCCAGTGAACACATAACTCAGGGCCCGTTTGGTTTCATTTTATGATGCCATTTTCATTTTCTAGTGAAAGTGCATAGTGAAAATTAGTTAAAAAAATATTTTTGAAAATGAGTTGTATTTGGATGAGTTATTTAAAATTATAGGTTTATATGGGTGTGAAAATTAATTGTATTTGGATGTTGGTATTTTTGTATTAAAAGGAAGAAATTTGTTGAATTTGAATTTGAATTTGACTCGATGATGTGATATGTATTTATTTGAAAAATAATATAAAATAATATTTTTGTAGTGAATGATGGTTGAGAAGTATTGAAAAGATAAAAAAGTAGATATATGTAGTAATAGGGGTTGAAATAAGGTGAAAATGGAGAGAGAATTTATAAAAGAATTGTTTTGAAAATAAAAATATCTGAGAAAATAATATAGATAGTAATAAATTTCATTTTTCATTTTAAGGAGAAAATAAAAATGAGAGTTGAAAATGAAACCAAACGGGCCCTCAGTCATACACGTGAATTTTCTCATTTCTAAGTATTTGTAAATTAAGCTTCAATGCCGGCCCCGGCCCGCCATCCAAATACGGAATACCTCGTCCTCATTGATGGTATATATCATTAATTACTGAAACCTTATCTATCTAAATAACAATAACCATATCTCTAATTACACCTAATTTTATACCTATTGTCAATGGCGCCAGAGTAATTAACCAACTCATATGCAATTTCTTATATTACACTTTGTTTCACGAATATGATTTAATATTTAGTCTGTCTTACATTTATATTATGTAGGTGTTATTGATAATCCAATCAAATGATTTTTGTTTTCGCAATTTAAAATTGAGCGTACATTTAAGTATGTCGGCGTCTACAAGCAAAACCGAGGACTTCAGCTGACTTCTGTTGTGCAACAGCCAATTACTCCATTTTCAAAATGGTTTGCTCTTAGAGATCAAAATGTACTAGATGTTGGTCCCATCTAAGTTGCAACCTCAAGCACAAGTCAAACTGCCTTTTTATATAATTTAGTGACTTTAACCGATTAATCATTAATTTCCTTCTGTATGGTGTCTTATATATATAAATATATAAAATAGATTATTTATACCTATATATATATATATATTAGATTTCGAGTATTTTTCTAAAATATTATTCTAATAAAGAATAATTCCCAAACTATTACTCTTTCAAAATTATTTCCCATATTATTCTTTTTTATTATGCAACATGCATGTATTTTCACATAAGCAAGAATTGATTAATTGAAATTCATATTTCTTTTTCTTATTTCATAGGACAACTATAATTTATTAACTGAAATCTAGTAGAGCTATAATTCAATTTTTCATCACTAAAGACAGGGAGAGAGAATAAGAGACATGAGTGAGGTACTTGGGCCTTCATCTTATTTTTTTTTCCTTTATTAACAAGATAGTAATTACATAGACTAGAATACATAATCTTGTTCAACAACAAATAGCAAGGTTTAACAAAAAGAAACCAACAAAAGTTTCGTAAACACACTTAAACCAATAAGACCATGTATTTTTGGGAAAAAATTCTGCCAATAGGATTTGGAGATAAATAAATAAAATAAGAATAAAAAATCAAAATGAAAATAAGTTTTAAAAAATAAATCATATAGTAAAAAAAAATATCACACACTGTTTGTTTGTGTTAGTAAAGAATGTTAAATAATAAAAGTAAGTATCTCAACAAATTATTTTATTAATTACATAAATCCAACAAATGAAGCAAGATTGAGAACCCTAAAATATTTGCAAAATGAATGAAATTTTAGTTTACAAACTCCTGCTGTAATTTTATGATATTCTAAAAAGCAAAAAGAAAAAGTTAATGATCAGCTCTTACTTTGCCAGTATTGAGATATCCAGATTAAGGATAAAAAAGATAACTAAGCTTATTTGCTACTTTTTGAGTTAAAAAAATGGTGAAATTCCTTCGAAAAATAGTGGGGGGGGGGGGGGGGGGAAGAAGAGAAAATTCCAACTAGTAAACCTTTGGTGAGGCCTTTTAAAATAAGGAAAAATTATAAATTCCAACTAATAAGTTTTCACTTACATGGGAACACATGTGGCAATAAAGCAATAATATAAAAAATAATTTTAATAAAATGATAGCTAGTTTAGAAATTATTTTTTATTAGAATAATATTTTGGAAAAACACACATTAGATTTCTTTGCAAATCATTTTAGTTGTGAGTTAAGGTAGCCAGAAATTTAAAACAATGTGCAAAGGTAACAGCAAGCTAATGAGAAATAACATGAATTTGGATGGCTAATCCTAATATAATATAAAAGTAGAGCTTCAAATTTTATTCAAGCTGTAAGGATTTGAACTTTTTGTATATGTTAATAATGTTTCACTAATGAAAATTGACAATAATATATAAAATATGATCAAATGAAATAGAATTATGTGCTCAATGCATATAGAACAATTACCTAATGAGATATGAGAGTAGCATTCATATTTATTTCAACAGCCAATATTGAAGAATGTTCTCAAAAAGAAGAGCTCTTTAAGACATTTATGAGCTTCTCTTACAAATCACTAGCACAATTAAGGTAATAGCTTTTCATTTTACTCACTTTGAATCCTCTATGCTATTCTATATTTCATCTCTCATTCCAATGTGATGTATATATACTAAGTGTATTTTATTTTCAATCAATTATTTTTATAATAAAATATTTAATACAAGTCTCATACATCCATGCAATGGAATGAGAGATGAAACATATAGTGGAATAGAGGATCTAAACTGCATTTTATGGCAAAATTGTAATTTTAGTCCTATAACTTTACCCCATTTGGTTTTTGATCTTATAAGTTGCATAATTGCAATTCTAGTCCTATAAGTATTAAAAAATTATCATTTTTCGTCCTTTTTTCGCCAGAGCCAGCGAAAGTCACCAGAAAAGCTAACATAGCTCACTAGGTGTGTGGCAGTTTGGAGTTTTTGTCATGCTGGACTGCCTAGTAGGCATTTTTTTATCTTTTTCTTGCTTAGTTGGCAGCATACATGTCTTTTCTTTTCTTTTTTTATTTCAAATATATTATATAATTTATACACACACACACACATATATATATATACACATCTATTTATATATTACATATCATCTTTTTCCTCCAAAACGAAAAAAAAAAAAATTCCCTGAATATCTTCTATTATCCTTCATTATCCCCAAAACTTTCCCATTTTTTAATATATACATACATATTATATATATCATATATATTTTATTATTATTCTAACAATAAAAAAATCACTCAATTCTATTTTCACCCTAAAAATCTAATAAAAAAGCATTGATTTAACTGTTACAGTAAAAAATGTCTCCCCCAAAATATAAACAAACATACCAAAATTCTCCAAAATTAATTTTTAACTATTCTCCAAAATATACCAAAAATCAATCACATTCCTCAACACAATTTTCACATTCTCGAATAATTAATTCTCTCAAAACACATAATAAAATCACACAAAAAATATAACCAAACATTCCCCTAATTTGCCATTAATAATATTATTTTAACTCACATATTTAAAATAATTTAATTAAATTTAAACATAAATTAAAATTCCTAACCACCACCCCACCCCAACCCCCGCCTCGCCACCCCCCCACCCACCCACCATGATGGGTTGGCCATGCTTGCCTGGGCCATGGCCAGCCAGTGCAGGCAGCCACCATGGCCACGGGCTAGTCATGGTGAGCTCGGCCAGCCACCAAGGCCATATATGATATATTTTTATGATATATATCATATATATATGACATATATTTATACACACACACACACATATATATATATCTAAATATATATATTTATTGTTTATATATACATACATATACATATACATTATATATATGCACCCTCCCACCCCAACCACCTAGTGGGCTGGCCATGGCTGACCATAACATCACTAGTCGTCCGCATGGTGGCTGGTCGAGCTTCCAGGCGGCCAGCACCTTGCCTGGCCAAATCTAGCCAGGCGAGGTCATGGTTAGCCATGGCTACCGCCTAGCCATATGTATGTATATATAAATAATCAATACATATATTTAGATATATGTGTGTATATATAAATATATATCATATATATGATATATGATATATGATATATATAATAAATATTATAAAAATATATCATATATATTTTATTGTATATCTAGTTGGCATTTTCTATTTTTTATTTTTTAATTTATCAAGCTATGTCAGCTGCCAACAAGGCAAAAATAAGAAATGTCCACATGCCCAGTGCGCCACGTCAGTTTTTCCGATGACTTTCGCTAGCTTTGGCGAAAAAAGGACAAAAAATGATAATTTTTTAATACTTATTAGAATTGCAATTATGCAACTTATAGGAGCAAAAACCAAACAGGGTAAAGGTACAGGACTAAAATTATAATTTTACCTGCATTTTGCCACCTAAAAGAATATAAAAGAGCCTTTGCTAAAATTAGGAGAAACCTCTAAAGGAAAATTTGAAATCTGGTTCCAACTAGAATAGACCACATAGTTTCTCTCTACTTCAACTAATTAGATATTTGACAATTTGTTCAAGAACATCTTTTTAATTAGGATATACAAGGTTCACCAAGAATAACTCATAAAGCATTAAAAGGTTTGTTGTTCACAAACAATTGTAGGAGTTTGAGATTTGATCAAGCAATCATAGTCATTGAACTTCACATTGGAATGAAAAATTATTAATAGCACAAACAAACAGCTAGCTGAAAGAACAGGAAGAAAAATTGATCCTGGTTCTTTTACAAGAATAAATTTCTTAAAAAGCTTTCATAGCTCAAATTTTTTATTAAGATACTGATATTGTCATTTTAACAATTTACTAAGGTTTGTTTACATCAATTTGGATCCTCCATTTTCATATTTTATCTTCTATTCCATTACATGAAATATGCAAAGTGTATTAAATATTTTTTCATAAAAACAATTAATTATAAATCAAATACACATGGCATAAATTCATCAAATTATAATATGAGATGAAGTACGAAACAAAATGGAGGATCCAATATGCTGTTTACATTCTGTAATGATCGTGGATGAAGGTTCATCCTGCTCTCATCAGACGTCTACTTCGTAGCAAAGAGCCTCATAGATAATGGGCATCCTGACATGAGTTTCGGATGAGAACGGATGTCAGATCCCACGTCTGGGTTGGGATCAATTTGTCCAACAACTTGGGAACAACTTGGGGGTTCTAGGATGATGAGTGAAAATACCATTTTGTCCTCCATCATCAATCAACTCTGGTGGTTCAAGAATTGCAGAATGCGGAAAAATAGTAGAGAAATGAAGAAGGGAAAAAAAGAAAAGAAAGAAAATAGAGGAAGAAGAAAGGGGGCAGAGAAGAATCGACGAAGAATAGAATGTATAATCTTCCCATAATGTGGGAAGTTAGGAGTTCAAGCCCAAACGAACTCTTGATGTGCGTGTGTATAAAATAATGATAAAAAAAAATATTGGTGATGATAATGAGTGGAAGAAAGTAAATTTTTTTGTATAAAAAAATATAATAGCAAATAGAATCTTTAATTTGAGAGCATTATTTTATGTATTTGGACTAGAAATTGGCAAAAATGGTTGGATGTTATGCTGGAATTAAAGAAAAATAATTTGTTTATATATTAAATAAAATAATAAATAAATTTTTTTAATTGAGGGTAGTTTAATTTTTTAAAATTTATCACAATATCATAATCAATTAAAGTAAGCAATCAATATATTTATCTGTTTTAATTATTCATATCGTCTCACAATTATCATAATCTACTCTTCATCATTGATTTCATTCCACCACTCTATATCACATATCAACAAGTAAATTGGCTCTAATAGTATCAAGTATTGTTTTAAAGTATTTTGAAAAGACCCATTTGTGTGTTAATATTTGAAATGCCTTAACACAATTATTGAAAGTAAGAGGGTGTTCGGATTAACTGCATCCCAAATTCATGACATAAATAACATCTTTTCAATTTCTAAAGAAGCACGGCATCTAATAAAAATCAATTTTAAGGTGTTGCCGAAACAGCTAGCACTATGATCACATGCTCAAAATGCACAAAACAGCTAGCTAGCTAGCTAGCTATTGTGAAGAGTGAAGATCATTTAAACACTATTGTTCAGTAAATTTCCCTCTCCGAAAGGCAACATTTCGTCACGCAACACATGCAACTCACTTTTTCAGGAGATTAGTTTCTTTGGATATTAGTGCGCGTTTTGATCGTATTTCACATTTATGCTTCGACGCCTTTCGAGAGAGATAATGGTAATTGTGCAATATATGAATACAAAATCTTAAATCCCGAACTAAAAGAATCATGATGAAGCAAATTAACCATAATCATCTAGCAAAAAAAGAACAAAAGTAAAAATCATATATACTGTAAAAATTAAATTTAGAATCATGGAAGAATAGTCACCTAACAAAGCTGACGTGGACACCGAGGCTTCGATGAACCGCAGAGCAATCAATACATAGGAAAATGCCGTAGTTAACCGATGCCCAAGTCGGATTCTTGGCATTGCAATCCAAACACATCTGGAATTAATTCAAAAATTATCAATTTCTGAAAGTAAAGATTTAATCCAAGTCCAAACCAACAACAAATTGAAAAACAAAGTTGAATCAAATTTCAGTCAGCATTTCCAATCAAAAAAAATTTTAACACACCAAAAAATGATGAACAACCTTATTTTCGGACTTCGCTTTGAGTTTTCGGAACACCGCATTTTTGTCAGTACTGTAATTGTCAGAAGCCATGGTACTGCTACGTAATTCGATGACTAAAAATTATTTAATTCTGTACGACAAAAAAATATTATATATATATATATATATGTTTATATATTGAAGGTGTCAGACTGTCAGGTGTGTTATTTACTTTATCTTAGAGAGAGAGAGAGAGAGAGAGAGAGACAAAACAGAGAACAAAACCGCAATGGAAGGGAGTGAGACATTCAATGTGAAGCCGCTAATTAAATCTACAAATTAAAACTCCATCATCAATTTTTTTGTATACCTCAGTCCGAATTATGAGCATACTTCACTTGATTGTATAACCGTATATATATAGTATATATACGGTTAGACAGAAGCAATGCAAATAATTAGCCACTCCCCAACTGCTTTTTAGGAAATGTTCAGTAAGAGACCAAAGGATGGAATTTTTCCTTCAAATTGGTGGGAGAAAGAAACAACTAAACAAGGAACAAAAAGAAATAGTAATAAGGATAGAATTAGTAGTACCTAAATGAGGCAAAATTACCCTCTCAAAATTTTAAAACTGGCAATTAATGAAAATCATTTAATAGTGTTGGAATTTTATTCAATACGTGGACTTCTATTAATTGGATTTATTTTCTAATAAAATAAAAATGGGCTAAATTAATACGATTAGTGAGATAGACTCATAGGGCCTAACATTTTGACTCAATGTTATTAAGGCCTTTTTCAAAACAACTTGGTATGACAACTGTGATAGGCCCAATCTTAGAGGCCTGTGATGGGAAGGCTTTAAAGGGTTTTATTTTATATATATTGTGGCTAGGTCCCCTCTCCACTATACGTTTGATAATGATATTCCATTAAAGCTGTCAAGTGGTTTGTGTGAGAAGGAGATGAAAATTTAGCAATCAATCGCAAAATTGCAGAAATCATTGATTATCACTCTCGTGGCTCAAACAGGTATGTAAATAAATCAATCTATATATGGTATTTTGATTTTATGGATATGTGCATCTTGGATTAAATTATTTCTTATAGTTGGTATCGGAGCCATATATCTATGAATCAAAACCCAATTTTGTTGATTGTATTTTGTAGATCTGAATAATGAATATCTTATGTTTGTATTGACAATTTTTTATAATATGAGTGAGTTAGAAAATATTTAAATTATATGTATATATATCCGCGGAATCTGCCAACTTTCCTTTGCTTGGATATGATTTTCAAATTCTGCAGAGTTATTAGGATGTATTGAATCATTCAACATTTTTTGCCTTGATCTACGAGTTGGTCATGTTTTACATATATATTACTTAAATCAATAGATCGCGGGCCCTCTCTAAACTTTCTGGATATGCACTTTTCCTTTCTGTGTGATTTGCCAAAACATATATAAAGGGAAGAAAAGGCTCACAAGTGAGAAATTTGTATCATTGTATGTATATGCAAATTGTGGAATGCTGTAGAAATTCTCCGTCATCATATGTTCTTTATATGCACGATTTGAATATGATAACTTTTCCTTTTCTCCGATACAGTGGGAACCATAACTATTATATGTAAATAAATGTTTTTAAGCTTATAAAGATAATATAATTTAAATTTAATTTTATATTAGTTAGTTAGGTTAATGTGGAATAGAATAAGATAATTCTTTGAGCACTCAATATACTTGTGGGATGTTATATATTCATGCGAATCATTCACAAAATACTACTTGATTGTTAAATCTCGAAAATCAAGCGAAGGGGGAAAGTATTGTTGACCATGGACAATACTTTGACTTTTACTAATTTAAATATGTGAATAACAAGTAGCAGACGATGATCTTGTGTGGCACCCTTCTCTTTGGCCATAAATGATTTTTGAAATATAGAGTTTATGGTTCTTCGACAAAGTAACTCTGTCACTTTTCATATCGCGTGACAGAAAATATATTATACCTTTCTGATTCACATTGTCTAATTCACTTTACTTACAATTCTATTTTCTATCTTCTTATGTATATTAATGTGCTTTTAAAATGTGTTTAATTGCTTTAGAACTTTAAAATTGGACTTATCAAATAGTTCTAAGAGTACTTTATATATTGAGAGATAGTCATGCAAATTAAATTTTGAAATAATTTAAATGCTCCGAATTCTCTTTATAACTCCCTAAAGTACATATTGTTTTAGTACTCAATTTTATGGGAGTTTTGTTAGAATTTTAGCACATAAATAATTTGTCTCGTTGAGGAGATATTTTAGTGCAAAAATTAATAAATTATTGAATGAGCAAATTGAGTTAAAGAAGTGAGCTATTAGCTAAAATTATATTAAGACATGGAAGTAGGTGGATATTATAATAATATACTATCAATAATCCAATGATAATAATAATATTTCTATATAATTATTATTAGGATTATTTTAAATTTCGAATATTGAGACCGAAATTAATTCATCCAACAGTCATGTCTAATTTCTTAGAAAGTTGCAACCCATGTCTTTTGAAATTTAAAATAAAGGTCACAACCTTTATTTAGTCTGACAGAATTAGGGACATGTCTTACAAGAATAGACACATGTCTTATAGAAATAGGCACTTAAGTCCTATAAATATAGGTGTTGTCTAGTGTCAAAAGATAAGGAAAAACACTAGCATTCTAGGCATTCATTTTCATATAGATACATACACATTTTTCATTAAACACAAGAGGTTCAAGTTAGTTTGGTTTGGAGGTTCAACCAATAGGAGTGCCGCCTTTGGTTGTTTGGAGTCGTTGTATCTTGGGAGGCTGTTCGTCAGCAGTCCTCGGGCATCGGTGGGAGGCGAATAAAACCTTAAGGAAGCTGTGATCGTGCAGGCCTCGACTCGCTACTTATTTAATCCTCAATTTATTGCTTCCGGTTTGAATTCTTGACTAATTCTTGTGGTTTCGATTATTTCTCCTATACTTAGTTTTGTGCTAAATGTTTAGTGTTAAATTTATGGTACTGCATTATATAATAAATTCTTATGTACCAAAATCTCATACCAACAAGTTTTGCATACATATTACGCGTGTGCAAGTTGGGCAATTAATTATTAAACTTGGTCATGTGCTTATTTTATGAGTTGAAATAAATAGTTACACCAAAGTGACTTGTAAAATTTATGGCATGCATATCTCAAGTTGTTGTTATTATGCATTCTTACCTGCCCAAAGGGGGTTAGATATGTGTGATAATTGATTTTATTGGTGCGGAACATATTGATGGGGATATATTAATTTAGAAGATTTGTTTCCCAAAGGAAGCGACTCTTCCACAATTAGTATATCTCTGTATTGTTCTTGCATGGGAGACCTTGTATGTGTGGCATGCTCTGTCCAAAGGGGAGTTCTCATGACTCACGAGGACTCTATGAGGAATTAAGCTATATTGTTCTAAGCTTATTCCTGTTAATTGCCTATTATGGACGTGGTTTGTTGCATTCTTGTTGTTTTCAATAGTGACTGTGAATTTAAATAATGGTAGTGCTACTATTGAACTGTTGGATGGTGGAAATTATAAGAGATTAAAGCATGAAGTTAGGTTTGCCCTAGGATTAACTTATATTGATATAGTTTCCTAGGAGGATTAACCTCCTCAACCTTTTGATAATACTTCCGATGCTGCGAAAAGAGCTTATGCCTAGTGGAAGGGATCCAAACGCCTAAGTCTTCTAACTATGAGAAATTCAATTGGAAAGCATTTGGTTAGTGCACATCTTGATATTAATAATGCTAGGTAATTTTCCCACATAGCAGAATAAATGTATAAAGTGTCAATAAGTTTGAGGTTGGGAATCTAATGAGTGATCTTGCAATATAATAATTCTGATCGAGTTAGAGAGTATATTTTTGAAAAAATGTTCATGTTTAGTTCAAAAACTCAAAGGTCTTGATATTTCCTTTCATAATAACTCACTACAACAAATTACACTTTTAGTAACGAATAATTTTGTTACCATAAAGTTGAAATTCGTTACCCAAAATATTGGTAACGAATTTTTCGTTACTTAAGTTTAGTGCCCTAAAGCCCCTCGCGAAAGGTTTTCGTAACGAAATTTATGGTTCGTTACGAATGATGGATTTATGGTGACGAAATGTATCATTACCAAAATATGATATTGGTAACAAAAAAGTGTATGAGTTACAATAAATTTTTATAGCGTAACGAAATATTTAGTTACTAAAATATTGACAATTTTGTTGCATTTTATTTTTTCGTTACCAATGGATAATATAATGATATTATTTATTTAATTAAGTATAGTAACTAATTGTTTATATAACAAAATATTTGGTTACAAATAGTTAAATAAAATTTTAATTAAAAAATAAGCATTTTATTACAAATGGAATAAATAACTAAAAATATTGTTACTAAATGTGTGCACATGGGCTCCTGTTTGGGCTGCTTCATATGGGCCATTTGACATCAGAACTACACCTGTTAGGCCAGCGAACTCTGGGCTCGACACGAGCCATCGCCCACCATCCCACGGCCCACCAGGTCCAGCCCCACCGGTCACCGGCACCAGTCTATCCGAGCTTAGGCCCAGCTCACACCGGCCCATCAGGCCCAGCCACAACAGCCCCACCCGAGCGTAGGCCCAGCGCCACATCGGCCAACCCGATCGTGGGCGTCGGTCCATCCGAGCGCAGGCCCAGTGCATTGGTCGGCCCACCCGAGTGACCAGCCAGGCCTACTCGAACACAGGAACAGCGCCATGCTAGCCCACACCCGTAGGCCCACCGGGCGAGGGCGTCGGTCCACGCCACACCGGCCCACCCGAGCGTGGGCGCCGGCCTAGCGCCACACCCGTAGGCCCAACGTATATTCATCTCAACCTGCTAGCAGCAGGTTACGAACCCAGCACCACTGCCCAGCATCAGGCAAGCCCCTAACCGTCTTGGTTGTCTGTCCAGAAATTAATATTTGCATTTGCTCAATTACTTATTCATCTCTTCCATATAAAGGTCTCAAGCAATTTCACATGTTATCAAGCAAACATTATTTATTTTTAAAAACAAAATAATAATTATCATTTGAATAAATAAAAAAAAGAGTATCAAATAGTTAATTAAAATAAATAAATAAAAAGTGTGAGATAATTATATAACATAGCTAAATGAAACAAATAAATTTTATTATATATATGTATATATAAATTGTTAAGTAAAGGCTTCATATTTTTGTAGCAGAGCTTATAATATAAAATACTTTATTTTAGAAAATTATAAAAAAAATATTTTTAAAAAATAATTGGCATTACATATATATAAATATTAAAAAATTGTGAGCAAAACCCTTTAAAGTAAAAAACAAGGGGCAATCTAACAAGCAAAAGTAACAATATTATTAATTCTAGCAGTTTAGAAAAATCAGCACGAAGTTATTCATTCAGGGAATGTTACACTAATCGCCGTCATTTATTATGAATTCTGCGGAGGTTTCAAAAAACCACTACTAAATGGCTAATTCAGCGCTGGTTTGGATAAATTGTTGCTCAACCACCGTCAAATTAATATTTTGTGGCGGTTGAGACAAACCATTACAAAATATATGCCGCGATTAACTTATGTTCTTGTGGCGTATATATATATACACTATATATGTAAATAAGTACGAACAAAAAATTATATTATACATATTTATAAATATTAAACATTATTTAATTCGAAATGAATAAATAGAAAAAATAGATAAAAATAAAAGTAATTTAAATTTTATTGATAAATTTATATATATGTATATTATATATGTGTGAATAAGTATAAATGGAAAAAATAAGTATACATGTATGAATAATTCGAAAGAAAAAAGATAAAAATAAAAATTATTTAAAATTTTATTCATAAATTTATATATATATATGTATAAAATGAGAATATATGAAATAATGAGAAATTTTGATTTTCATTATTTGAAAGGTTAACAACTTTTTTTGTTATTCACTATTTTTTTGTTATTTGCAAAATATAATATGATTATCCAATTATATTTATACCAAAATTTGAGAATGAATACAATAATTTGTTTTTTCTATATTTTATTTTACATTATAATTTCATCATCATATGTTGTCACTAATTCATATTTTAAAATCAATTTGAAGTTTATAATTATTTTATCAATTTACTATAGTTTTAACTTTATATGACTAATGCCAAACCTTTTTCTTCACTTAATTATTCGATAACTAAGTTATGAGTCAAATTAAAAGTTTCTAATAACTTATATACTAATGTTGATTTTAACTTTATAATTATTTTATATATTTATTTTGATTTATTTTACTTTTTTTTATCTTTACTATCATAGTTTTGTCTTAACTTAATTAATTTTTAATCAAAAATTAAAATTAAATAAGATTATTTTTAAAAAATAATTGGCATTACATATATATATATATTAAAAAATAGTGGACAAAACCCTTTAAAATTAAAAATAAAGAGCAATCTAATAAGTAAAAGAAATAATATTATTAATTACGGTAGTTTAGAAAAACTAGCACAAAGTATATGGCATGATCAACTTATCTTCTTGTGGCGTGTAAGTCCAAATTCTAAATTTTTTAACACATTTGGGATAGCACTTCAATTTCCGTTAGTGTTCGGAATAAATCGTTACATTAAAATAAATTAATTACCCAACATCCCCAAAAATTTAATGCATTTACAAAAATTCCACAAATTTTGAAATGCCCAATCAATTTTCATTAAAAAAATAATAATTTTTTTTTTATAAAATATATAACAAAATCCTCCTAGAAAAATTAAAAAATTTATATCTCAATATATATCATATAAATACATAAATATATACATAAATATATATATACATAACCCACCCCCTCCCCCAACCCTCACTGCCGGCCATGGCCGGCAACCACCTGGCGATGGCCAGCAGTCAGCCATGGCAGGCCGCAGCCCAGCGGCTAGATCTAGCTGCTAGGCTGCGGCCTGCTTGGCCATGGCGCGGCTGGGGGTGGGGGGGCCTTGTTGGAAGGGGCAGGGATGGCTAGGGGATGGGGGGTGCAGGCCGCAGCCTAGCGGCGTGCTTGGCCATGGCCGGCCATGGCGCGGCTGGGGGTGAGGGGGGCTTGTTGGAAGGGGCAGGGATGGCTGGGGGGTAGGGGTGGGGGGAAGGAGGAAAAAGAATATATATATGTATGTATGTATATATACATTTTAACATATTATAATTACAAATATTTATTTATTTAAAATCATTAAAATTATATTGTTAGGATAAAATTTTAGATTTTATTTTTATTTAAATTATTTATTTTGATTAAAACTCTAGATCTCACACATCTCGTTCTCTCACATAATGTAGGAGGTCAAGAGTTCGAGCCCTAAAGGACTCTTGATTTTTATTCTTATTTTATAATTAATAAATATGTTTAATTAAATTTGATTAAATTACTTTAGATATGTTGATGATTTTAAATTTTTATTTTTTTAATTCAACTTCAATTAAAAGATTACTAAATATTTAAAAAAATATTAATAAATTTATTTAAATTTATTTTGAGTAATTTAAATAATATTGAAGTTAAACCCCCATGTTAAAGTTATAAATAAGTCCAAGGGTATTTTTGACTAAAAAATAATCAAAGCAGCTTTTAAAGGATATTTTTAAATTTTAAAATAAATTTTCATCGATATCTACAAATTTGTTAAGGATAGTAACAGTTCTTCAAATATTTAATTAAATATATGGGGATAAAAAATAATTTTATTAAACTTATAACTATATTACTAAGTTTATATTACAATGTCATGAGTATTTCAAAATAATTTTAAAATTTCCAACCATATTAAAGTTATACAAGTTGATCAATTTCAAAACAATTTACGTTAATTAAGTGTACAAATTTTTCACTAAATCCATGTTCAAATTGTCCACATCAATATATTATTAGTACAAAATATTTTAATTTTTAAAATAAAATTAATTACACATAAAGACTAAAGTTTTTAGAATTTATAAATAATTTTTCTAAAATCTTTTTGTTCAAAAACAATGTTCTAATAAATAATAACAAAAAATAGAATTAAATTTTTAACCCCCATAATAATACGTCATAATTTATCTTATAATATAAGATAAAATAAATAATTTTTGTATATACTATTTAGACACAAAATGGAGGGAGAAGCAAAATTTTGGAGGGGATAAAAAAATAATAGGGGAATTCATTTTTGGAGGAAAACTTGTTTTTTGAAGGAAATATAATACATAGATATCAACTAATTCTTAAAAACAACTTGTTCAGATTTATAAAAGTTAATAATCATTAAATTTAATAATATATTTTATGTTAATATTTTTTTACACTATATTAGACCATGAAAGTTATCTTCATTTTAGCAATTTATATAGTAAAACATACACACAATTAACATATAGATATCTATAAGTTATAAAAATCTTTAACTGGCCAATAAAATGATTAAAAATTGAAATGTAACATTAACAGGCCTAACTTCAGGGATTGTTTTCTTTTCATTAAGTGTTATGGTAAACTAGATTTCTTTCTTTTCTTTTGCTATTCAAGTATGTAACCTTTAACTATTTATTTTAAGGAGCTTTTAGAATTTTTCTAAAAGAATATTGTAATGAATTATAATAAAAAATTAAATTCTTAAGCACCAAAATTTACAAGTCCAAATTATATGTTATTTAACTATTTTAATTATAATAGAAAGTCTTTTAATAATTTAAAAAACTATATGTCAATTCATCATATAATCCAAGATAAAAAAAATTAAGTTTGTTATAAATTATTTATACAAAAAAAATGGAGGATCTAAAATTTAGAGGAATTGAAAAAATGAAGAGAATTCATTATTATTAGTGGGAATCAAATTTTTGAAAGAAATCAAATTAAATTATTATGTCAAACTAATAATAATAAAAAAAATTGTTAACATTTTTTATGGCCCAAATTTTGGAGGGAATACAAAGTTGGAGGGAAACAAAATTGCATTGCTATCCAAATTCATTAAATAAATTTATACATATGTATAAAATAAGAATATATGAAATAATGAGAAATGATAAATAATGATAAATTTATATATGTATAAAATGAGAAATATATGATGAATCTTCTTTAAATTTTATTGAAATTTATATATATATATATACTATATATGTATATAAGTATGAATAAAAAATTATATTATATATATTTTTATAAATATTAAATATTATTTAATTCGCAATGACTAAATAGAAAAAAATAGATACAATACAAGTAATTTAAATTTTATTTATAAATTTATATATATGGTTATTATATATATGTGAATAAGTATAAATAGAAAAAATAACTATACATGTATGAATAATTAGAAAGAAAAAAGATAAAAATAAAAATTATTTAAAATTTTATAGATAAATTTATATATATAAATATCTAAAAAATGAGAATATATGAAATAATGAGAAATGAGAAATAATGATAAATTTATATATATGCATAAAATGAGAAATATATAAAATAATGGAAGAGGAGAAAATTGAGAATAAAAAGAAAAAAAAAAGAAGACAAAAAAAAAAGAAAAATAATAAAATATGTTGATAAAAAGTTATTTAAATTGAATTGTAAATATGTGAAATGATTAAGTGTAAATTGGTCTTTTTATATTAAAATTATAATAAATAGGCAACAAATATGGAAGGGAAGATAGTGTGCGTGGTTTTATAAAATATAAAGAAGTTATTTTGTGTGTGTGTATATATATATATTTTCATAGTAGGCTTTGAAATTAAAACAAATATTTGAAATAATTATTTTAAATCAAATTGACAGGTTGGATTGGGTGGATTTTAATTGGTGAGTTGATCAATAAAAATTAGGTCGACCCGAATATGACCTGAATCAATTTAGATTGGTTTAGTGTTGAGCATTTTTAAGTTGTCATCAAGTTGGGTTGGGATAGAGTTGAAAAAATTAATATTATACCCCTACTTCAATCCAACCCGAACTCACACGATCCATCCAAAATTGCCACCCCTATAATGGCACCAATTCATTATAAAATTAGTAAAGCCCAATTAATAACAAAGAAATTGTTAAAACCTAATTAATCAACTATGCAATTTGATGTCAATCTCAATATTTACCAAATTTTGACTTACATGGCCTCCGGAGTCGCGACTGTGATTCCGGTTTTGCAACTCCGCCCCCCTTGGCCTTTGTGCCCATTTTAATGGGCTTCAGTTTGGGCCCAGGATGTATGGCTGGGAGGATTGGCACTATTTGGGCCACCGGTGGTGGTCCGTGCGTTATGTGGGCCGTGACCTGTGGGCTGCTACTTGGGGCCTACTCACGGGCTGGATGACTGAAAAGTTGGGCAGATTGGAGAATACTTGTGGGCCGAATCTGTGGGCTTAAATGGGAGAAATTGGGCCACCACTAATATTGGTCCAAAAAATGCTCCAAGAAGAATTCGAACCTGGGCCTTGCACCAACAACACCTTATCCATTTGGGCTACATGTTGATTTGCTGCTAAAGCACACAAGTAAAAACATAAATTAGGAGGAGGGCACAACACTTGGCACTTTTACAAGAATTTCAGCAGTTTTTCAGTTAGTTTTACTTTTCAAAACCTTGTAAGGGAGGAGTCCTCCTCGTTTATCGCTTTCTTGAATGTTGCAAACCTTTGGCTTTCTTTTAATATACATGGTAGCGGTCTATGCCAAACCCCCCGCCATGGCACAGGCGGTTTCTCCCAAAAAAAACAAAAATAACATTAATTTACTAAAAAATTGGTGAACTCATATTAATAAAAGAAAAGTTTTAAAAGCATAATTAATCAATTTTTTAGGTTAATGTCAGATCCAATTCATTTTGAAATCCAATTCACTAATTTATTAAGAGAATTATTAAAGTTCAATTAATGAAAAGGAAGTTGGTAAAGCCCAAATAATGAATTCTTCTAGTATGAAGCCCAATTTTCCAATTCACTAAAATATTAATTAAGCCCAATTAGTTTTTTAAAAAAAAAAGTTGTTCAACTCAAAGCAATCAATTATTTGAACTAATGTGAAACCCAATTAATAAAAAATAAGTTCAGTTCCTTGAAGAAAGCTTGATTCATCATTTACCTTACTTCAAATTTGTTCAAGACCAACTCTTAAAATGAGGCCTAATTCGCCACTTAATTCACTATAAATTTGGTCAAATCTATTTCATAAATGAAAACTCCCAATTCATTGAAAAATTCACAAAAAAGTTATAACACCTAATATTTTAAAGAAATTACCCCAACTAATGGATTATTCAATTCAAATTTCTTCAAGCTCATTCTTTAAAATAAAATCTGATTCAGTAATAATTCACTAAAAATTTGATTAAGCCCAATTAACAAATTCTTTATATTATTGTAAAGTCCATTTTTTGAACAAAAGCCCAACCCACAAGTATTAGTAAAAGTTGAATTTAATATTCATTTATAATTAGTAACAAAAATCATTGTTACCATATTTGTACAATTGATATTTGGAGGGAATGAATTTTGGTGGGAAGTTACTTAAAGTTTAGTAACTAAAAACTTTGTTATAATATTTTTTATTTGTAACAAATATTTGGTTGTTACAAAAGGTACCAAATTTTGTTACAAATATATCTTCCTATATGACGAAAAATGTTATATGTAACAAAATAACATTTTTCATAACGAATTATTATTTAGTTACGAATATAAAAAATTTAAGGTAACGAATTTGAGTTAAAGGTAACAAAACTTTTACTTTGTTACTCAAGAAAATGTTATTTGTAACAAAAAAAAATCAATTTTGTTACAATAAATATAACATATGTAACGAATTTTACCTTTGTTACCAAAAATTTTGTTACACGAAGTGCAATTTGTTGTAGTGACTATACTGTTCACGCTGCTATCAGTTCCTTGCTTGTGGATTTTAGCCCAACCAAAATGGCCTACAATACACAAAATGAGTTATGGAGTATTCTTGACATTTTTTTTTCCAAATGTGTCCTTGAGGAAAAGAAAATTAAGAGGGAAAGTGGACAAATAGTCTTCTTTGCTTTGGAAAACATTTTTTGTGTATTGACTTTCACTCATAACTTAATTTATATTTCTATTTTGGACAATTTAGATTATAATATCTCTTTTGGCGAAGGGAAAGTTAATTTAATATTGGACCCTAAAATTATTGGTTGTGTTTTTCAATCCAATAGTTTATATATGTTGACTTTGACTACCAATCAAATTTATTCTTCCTTTAATATTGAAGAATCATGTCGAAAAGACCCTAAATATGATGATTCTTCCATGTCATGGCATAGGCATCTTGGCCATATCTTCAAAGATAGGATAGAAAGATTGATATAAGAAGGCATTTTTCTAGTCTTAACTTTAGAGATATTTAGTTTTGTGTTGATTGTATTAGGGGTTAACATAATAAGACTGGGTAACATATGGGACCGTTTGCCAAATATTAACAAAAGGATCTAAAATTATTGCTCAATATACTATGCTTGGGAGTCCTGAGCAAAATGGTGTAGTCGAAAGGCAAAATCGCACCCTAGCTGAGACGATGAGGAGCATGATGAGCCAATGTGAATTACCTAAGTTTCTTTGGGATGAAGCCGTAAGAACTGCTATGTATATTCTTAATTGTGTCCCTACCAAAGCAGTTTACAAAACACCTTTTGAGTTGTAGGTTGGTAGAAAGCCTATCTTAAATCATTTTCATGTGTGGGGATGTCCTGCTGAGGTTAGAATTTATAACTCTTTTGAGAAAAAGACTCATCCGAGATCTACTCATAGTTATTTCATTGGGTATCTAAATCATTCTAAAAGATATAGATTCCTTCATCCTTTACATATACCTCGAGTAATTGAGTCTCAAACAACCAAATTCTTAGAGCATGATGTGCTTAATAGAGGGTTAATGTACTTATCCTATAGTTGTTGATAATCAGATTGAATCTATCACACCTTCCTAACTCGCTACACTTGAAATTTAGGATCCTCATGAGCAAGTAAGCTACACCTAATGCTAATATGGAGGGTGCTTTGAATATTGATCCACCTCAAAATCATATCCATCAAATGCCCCATAGACGTTCTTTTAGAGAGAGACGTCCAGCAATTCTTGATGACTACTATGTATATCCCTTATAAAGTGATTATGATGTTAGTCCTATAGTTGATCATATCAGCTATTTTGATGCCATGTCTAGTCCTCAATTAGACTTGTGGTTTAATGCTATGGAGGATGAAATTCACTCGATGAAAGAGAATAATATGTAAGAGTTAGTTGATCTGCTTTAAGGTCAAAAGAATATAGGTTGCAAATGGGTGTTTAAAACCAAGAAAGACTCAAAAGGGAAGATTGAAAAGTTTAAGGATAAAATTGTAGCTAAAGGCTTTACTCAAAAAGTTGGAATTGATTATGGTGACACTTTCTCTCCTGTTTGCTCCAAAGATTCCTTCAAGACCATTATGAGTTTAGCAGCACGTTTTGACTTGGAACTACACTAAATGGATATTAGGACAACTTTCCTTAATGGCGACCTTGATGAAGAGGTTTATATGAGTTAACCCGAGGGTTTTATTCAAGAAGGGAATGAACACCTAGTGTGTAAGCTAAATAAGCTAATTTAAGGCCTTAAACAGGTTTCTCATCAATGATCCTTGAAGTTTGATAAGGTAATCACTTCATTAGGCTTTAAAGCAAATAAAGTGGGTAATTGTATTTATCTCAAGACCAGTTGGAGCAAATTCATATAGTTGGCGCTTTATGTTGTTGATATTTTGCTTACTAGTAGTGATTAGAGTTTGCTCCATGAGACTGAGCAAATGCTATGTTATAATTTCGATATGAAGGATCTTGGTGAAGCATCTTTTGTTCCTTAGAATTGGGATCCATCGGGATAGAACTCGAGGCTTGTTAGGACTTTCTCAAGTGAGTTACATTGATCGTATTTTGGCTAGATTTAACATGCAGGACTATAAACCTGGTGATGTGCCTATTGTAAAAGATGATAAACTTAGCATTGTACACCAATATCAATATCTCAGTACTCCAGCAGTAATCTTTGAGTATTACCGACCACAATTGTACAATTAGGTTACTGGAATTCACCTAATCGAATTTGCATTAGAACTCGGGTTAACGCTTCGCCCAAGCTATAGTTGTCAATAACCATGCTCTTGGAGCCAAATTGTTGCACTAAAAGCTTAGTCTTTGCAAGCAACGCCTACTGTATGAAAACAAGATGCCAATTGATAGCAAACTCAATGATCAATATCCCTAAAAGCATATCCAATCCACAAACAACTCATTGAAGCATTTAAAGCTAAAGACAACAAGCTATTACAATTTATGCTGCAAATCGGCATGATTCTGTCAAAAGTTCTAGGTCACAACCCATTTTCTTGTGTAGAGTTTGTGCCCTAATCCCCTATTCAAATAGTATCCAAGTTTTGAAAGGTTGATCATCCGATCGGCTCAATTCGCTCCCTGCTTGAATCATCACATGCAGTAAGAACTTAGGCTCTAATGCAACTTTATCACATACGAACTCTATCTTGAAGTGGAATGTTCATCTGTTCGGGATGGCATCTTAGGTTTCACCCAACCTTCGATCTGCTAGCGCCTATCTCAAGTCTTTATGATGACCTAATCATTTTATCTAAATAGGTTACTAGCATGAACATCTGCATGCCTCATAGTACTAGCGTACTCACCTATTCTGAATGTCCACATCCATCAAAGGCTCGCATATGTCATGTCGAGCATGTTTCCTTAACAGTGCCCGACTACCCATCATGCAAGTTCTCAATCTTAGGTCCCTTTCGTGCATCTCTTGATGGCAACTGAGCATTATTGCTCTGTCTCGGCATTAAGGATCATCCGGACACCCACAATGCAATCCTCATGCTCGTCGCTCGCTCATAGTGCTTAGGCCATGCCATAGCACCCTTCGTTTGTACCTCATCTGAAAAGGGCCACATGTAAGTCCAAGACTTATGCGATGTGCCATCGTCCTATATTAATCCCTCATGGAGCGTTGGACATGATTTCCCACTCGCTAGCTACTTGCCTCAACTTGCCCAGTATGCAGCATCCCACCACGATCGCATATCTTAAGCATCAGACCCTCGTAGCAAGGCTAGAACCTATAGCATATGCTTTGCGAGTTAGTTCATGAGATATCAGGGTGCTTGTCTCAATCACTCAATCGGCCTACATGTGTTGCCCTATAATTTTCAAAGCCTACGGAGCTATAGCATTTTCTCCTTGCAACCTCTCAGCACCCTCCCGGATCCAACGTGAGCCCTCTAGCTCTATGCTGCCTATTTGGTTACTAACCCATCCAGAGACTCTAAACACTATTGTGAGATATCTGGAGCCGACCTTTAAAGGCTCCCCATCGCCTTCAAGCAGTTGCTCACTTGGTACGTTACAGCACAGGGAGGACCAACCAATGCCCACCGTTGCATGCCTATCGTCCCTCAGACATGCATGTCCCCCTTATAATAGGCCTGGAGAAAAAACTCATTTGCCCACAACAGATATTGAAATGCTGATGAGGTATACATTTTGTAAATCCCTCTCCTGAACCCCAAATTACTTGCCACTTGAACCGATAGATAGCTCCTGAATTCTACATTAATTTCACAAAGTTCAAGCCCTGTCTGATTCTTTGTGGAACAGGAATTGCCCTCGCAATAAATTGAAATTACAGTAATCACAACACTATCACACTCTAAAGATATTCACCGTTTCCTACCCAAATGGAAACATCTACTAGTGAAACTTGGTGGAAACATTCCCAACACCTCAAGGAACACTCTACTGAAAAAGTTCACAAAACTCGAACTCCAAGGCACTCTGATCAACTCATCTTTCCACTTCTCACACTTAAGAGACCGCTCTCGATCACCTTTAGTGTTTGTTGCCCAAACGAACACAGAATGCCTTCAAACTTGGTGGGAAAAATCTTCATAACTTATATAATATGCCATTAAAATATTTTAGCAAGCCGTACCTCATAAGAGACTTTGTTCATAGGCCATCTCCATCGTAACGCACTAGCTACAACACTTTGTCGCTCCTAATACCTCATCAAGTAAGGTCACCACTCTTCTCCAAGACGCAACCTATGACACCGAGGTGGGTAGCCATTGCAAGCTCTTAAATTTGCTCTTTATATAGAATAAATTAAACATAACTCTAAGTCCTTCGGAGAGAACCCCTCCATAAAAATGTTAAAAGATACCCTTCGAGACCTAAGATCGGGAATGTCTATCTAGATGACTGTCGAACGAAGCGCTCATTAAAGAAAGTAAGAGGAATTGATGAGATCATGGTCTTTATTAACAATATCAAAAGGTCTCCCAAGCATGAAACATCTAAATGAAATTTTCCTAAGTCTCCCCAAGACATCCTTCTATAATGAAACATCTAACTCTTGATAAGCATCCTAGACATCCTTAAGAACAAAGAAATTTTTCTAAATCCCCCCAAGAAATTATGTTATTTCACCATTTTCTAGTACTCAGTTGACCCTTTTCGCAAAAGAGACAAATGTACATGCTTACCAAAGGGATAAGAGCCTAAAAAATTTGATGGAACCCTAAGACTTCGAGAAAAGTCAGACGATCCTACAATAGAGTAAACGATTGACCGCCCATCTTGGGCGCTTCAAAGGATGCTAAGCTCGAGCAGCAAAGAAGATGTCGGACAGGTGCCCTATAGAAGCCCAGCCATAGAAACCTACTTGGTAGCCTCTATGTCGGCTGCCTTCGAGGCGGCTAACGACTTCTTAATAGTGTTGTTCTATGACTGAGATGTGATTCGCACCAGCTGGTAGCCTAAGGAAAGAGACCTTTTCAAAGTGTCCTTTTTTCATTTAGTAAATGGAGCTTAAGCTGAGCCAAGTTCTAAGCTAAGTTTGAAGATGTTCACTTATAAAAGGAAGGTTCAAAGATGTTGAGATTTTCTTTTTGTTTGTACCTTATTTCTGATTCTCTCTTCTCCCTAAAGGAGAATTCACCCAATCTCATTGGGAAAAAGAGAACAACAAGATGGCAAGTGTTGCTCTCTGATCTTGTTGCTATTGCCGCCACCCTCTCCCCTTCTCTCTCTTTTTCTTCCACAAAGTTTGATTAGACTTGGACCGTAACTTGAAACACGTCCTACTTTCTCGTACTTAACGCGATTAATAAAATTTAATTAATTAATAACCTTATTTGACAAACTAGAGCAAGGTGAAAATTATAATTCGACTTTATAATTATTTTCAACATAAAAAATAATTTTTTAAATTGAAAATAGAATGGCTTGATGATCTGACTAATTAAGTCCACAATGGTCAAAAAAAGTAAAATGGACTAAAAAAGCCCAATGGATCAAATAAATAAAATAAATAAAACTGCCAAAGAACCCAATTAGCTAAGTTTACTAAGAAAGGCATCAAAATTCTAATGGGCGGAAGCGCCATTAAGAAAAAAAAATATGAATACTAAGCCCCAAAGAGAAATTGGACACAAAAAATCATTCAAAGTTTGAGAACGAGAACTCTCTACACCATATTCCAAAGAAAAGAACTCAAAATTCTACTGATTATAGAAAAGGATGCTAGCTCTATTTCCGTTAAGAATCAAATAATAGTAATAGTAATGATGATGATGATGATGATGATGATGATAATACTTTTTGATTAAAATTTATATAATTCTATAGAGTGGTAAATATAGGAACTAGTAGATCACTAATATTAGGATTATGGTCATTTATTTATAAATAACAAAGATCAATATCAAATGGCACCATTTTTTAATTCAAAAATATGGAGTGATGGTATTTTAATTCGAAAATATGTAACAATGCTTAATTATGTAAGAGCAAAAATTAACTTATACAAATTTAGTTATTGGGAAAAATGCAACATCATGCTTGTTTTTATTTAGTATGTTAGAAGAGAGTAGGATCAATTTGACAGAATATAAGATGTAGAAGAGCAAAGATATTGAAATATACATAAGGTGTTTTCTACCTTTGACTCTATAAAAATATTGTGACGTAAGTACTTTATTTATGTTAAATATAATCTTTAGAAATGTATAATATTTAATATATATATATATATTACGGGCAAATCATATAATTAATCTCTAGAGTTTTATCCTAGAATCATTTTACTCTCCAATTTTCAAAAGTTCATCTTTTAGTTCCTAACATTAATATATTGTTCTATTTTAGTCCTCAAAAACCACTTTACGGTGGTATTTGACCGAAAAATTGATCAATTTTGACTTTTAAAAGGCAAAATTGTCAATTTAAAGGTTTCATATTCCACTTTAGTCTCAATTTAAGGTTTTATGTTTCACTTTAGTCCTTATGTCACTTTTTCTTTTTTTCTTTTTAGGAAAAATTGCATTTTACCCCCTATGAAAATAGAGAAGGGCAAAAAAATCCTTACGAAAAAATAGGCTAAAAATCTCCTCATGTTTTGAAAATTATGCACACCGACTCCCGCCATGATTTTCAATTATTTCATATATTTTTAATTTAATTTATTTATTTATTCAAGTATATTTTCATATATCTTCTTCATCCCCTTTAAATTTAAAAACTATTTTTAATTTTTGTATTTTCATTTCTCTAATTTGTTCTACTTTTTTCATTTTTTATATATTATATATAAATATAAATATTATATATACATATACATAAATGTATAATATATACAAATATATAGTATTTATGTATATATTTTATGTTATATGTATATATTATACTATAAAAGTACTAAGGGATTTACTAAAGTTTTATGTCATGTATTTCTCCTCCACACCACCATATTTGTATATTATTATATATTTATATATATGTATATATAATATATTTATATATAATACATACAAAAATGAAAAAAGTAGAATAAATTAAATAAGTAAAAAAACACTAAAAATGGTTTTCAAATTTAAAGGGGATGAAAAAAGAAATACAAAAATATACTTTTAAAAAATAAATTAATTAAATTGAAAATATATAAAATAATTAAGGGTAATATAGTTTTTATATGTTATAATTATGATTAAATTGAAACAAATTAGGAGTGAGAGGTGGTGTGCATAATTTTCAAAACACTAGGAGATTTTTTGCCTATTTTTTCATAAGGATTTTTTTTGGTTGGCCCTTTTTCATTTTCCTAGGGGGTAAAATGCAATTTTTCTAAAAGGAAAAAAAAAGTGACATAAAGACTAAAGTGGAATATAAAACCTTAAATTGAACTAAAGTGGAACCTAAAACCTTAAATTGATAATTTTGTCCTTAAAAAACTCAAAATTGGTCAATTTTTTGGTCAAATACCGTTGGAAAATGATTTTGAGAACTAAAATGGAATAATATAATAATGTTAGGAACTAAAAGATGAACTTTTGAAAATTAGGGACGAAAGTGATTATAGAGTAAAACTTTAATGACTAATTATATGATTTGCTCTATATATTACACTACGTACTTTGTCTGTGCTTATTATATTTTTTTTCTTTTAATTTTTATACGCTTGTATGTACTAGAGTTTATTATGGTTTTAAACTTCAAATTTCATATACAAATGTGAGGATGATGCCATTAAATAAATTACACATGCGACTTATGGTTAATCTTTAATATATATACAATTATCATTTTAATATATGTACACCATCTTTAACATACAACCAATATTATCTTAATATATGTCCTAACTGATGAAGTTGCGGTGCAACAAGAGGACTGCAACCTTACCTTTCCGAGAAAGGTTTGGATGTGGGTGCATTTTCGTGGGCCTGTGAACCTCACCATGGAGTCAGCCAGCACCATCTACCGCCAAAGTCTAGTGGCACGACTGGTATGCAGAAATAAGGTGGGAATGGAATAGTCATTTTCAAGTTCATTCCTAAATTCATTACTGGTATACCCATTCCCATAGAAATCCTCATTTTCAAAAGTATGGGTTTAGGTATTCCCTCCATCCCCCATAGGTTTAGTTATGCTCAATCCATAGAAAATGAACTTATATTTTTCTTTTACCAAATTACCCTCCAAAATTTAACAAAAAACTTTTATATTTAGAAAAAAGAAAGACTCTACTTTGTAAATACTTGATATTATATTCTAACTTATTTGATTGTTACATGTTTGAAGGCTAGAGTAGCATTAGGATCCATAAATCAAAACTTCATAAGCTTGAAATTAACTAAGCTACTCAAGCTCCCAAGGATCTAGATATGCTATAGATCTGGATTATGATGAAGAATTACCTCTTGTAGCTCAAAATCAAGGAGAAGATCAATTATCTCTCACGAGTCCAGAAACTGTCTGGTACTGGCACAGCGGAAAGATGACAACAATTTCCCAGGCTAAACTGCTCCAAAATTCAAGAAATTAAATTAGGAACACCTCCACACACAGGGGAAGCTACTGTGAAAAATTGGAGCCAAAAACAGTTCTGGATGGCTCCAGAAAAATTCTCCAACCGGAAGCTTCTGCAGGTGGATCTCCAAAACCGAGCAAGTCAAGTGCCTTGCCTCTATTGATATGATCCACACACCAAACAATCTTCCAATTTCCCCTCACTAGAATCTGGATTTAGAGAGGAGAAAAGGAGGTAGAGGAGGCCGATTTTCAGGTTGGGAAGAAGAAGAAATGAAAAGCTTCAACTCATGATGCAATGCATGGAGAGAGAGATTTTGGAGTGAATGCAAGAATCTAATTCTCACACTTTCAGCAATTAATTTCGAATTTTGCATGCTCTCTATATCTATATATAGAGGATGGAAGGTGTAATGCAAGTTGGCACAACACCTTCCTCAAGGTGACCGCCCAAGTGGCATGCCAAGTTGGCAAAATTCAAATTCAAGTCTTTCTTGAATTTTAAGTGTATTTCAATTTCATTTGGAATCTAATTCCAAATTAATTTAAGATGCTAATTTAAATGAATACTTCATTTAAATTTTCCCTCCAAAAAGTATTCTTCCCATTAATTAAATTAAACACTTTAATTTAATTAATTAATCTTTGATTTAACTCTTAAATCAAACAAACTTAACTCTTAAGTTTAAATTAGTCAACTTAACTCTTTAAGTCAACTTGTCCAATTGATGGTCAATATGGTACCAAATAATTAACATCTTAATTATTGATCTAATTTAACTCTTAAATTAATTGATTAATTTAACACTTAAATTAATCAAATCAAAATTGACCGTTGGATTGGAACCTTGAAAAATCGATCACCAAAGGGTAAACTTTCTAACACTTAGAAAAATTGCTCTACCAATTTTGGAAGCTATTTGGGTTTTGTGTGTGACCCAATAGGTTCTACCATTCATTAGACATTGGCTTACAACTCTTTGTGACTTTTGAATATCTTATATTCATTTCAGTTTAAAATTCCTTTTAAACTAATCGACTCGATTCAATTAATCTCATTAATTGAAGAGTACCCAATCTCCATGGTCGATGTCCAACCTCAAGCCCATGGAGCCCAACTAATTGGCCGAAATGAATGTTTTGGAGAACCATCATAACTTTACGCGTTCCATGCAAATATGGTCATTTCGTCTCCTATCTCCCGAAAAAGGCCTAGGGCAAGATATTTGTCGGCTCCCTAATATCCTCGATACTATGTTTCTATTCTCAATGTTCGATTCCCTTGTGTGACCTTACCTTTGGAAAACTCCTTTTCCAAATTGTCACACCACCTTGCGCAAAGATTTCTTGGAATCGATCATTATAGAGTACATAGGAGATGCACTCGCCATTCACAAAAGCGAGGATTCAGATTCCATCTTGGATCTCACAAACTTCCATGCCAAGTAGCTCATACCCAACCTTAACTCGAAAGACCCGCTAAGTGGTCAAGGAAGAGTCAAAGCATGAGAACCGGACATAAGGTTACCATGGATTCTCAGGTCAAATGACTAATAATATGCACTAGCGTAAGCAGGAGAATTGATCACTACCGACTTGCCACTACGGCTATCTAGTGAATTCTCCGGAGGGTCTTCAATGCCTTGTTCTCTAACAAGCATTCACTAACATGCACCTGTATCTCATACAGATTTCTCATGGAACGGAGCAATAGCTAACTCTTGGATTTGGATTTATGCATCGTTAGTGCAAGTCTATCCGGATCTCAGATGACCTGTCTCGTAAGATCATATGACTTGGAAGATTTAATATCACGACCGTGTAAGACTTATTCTATGGTCATCGAACCAAGTCTCGTAGTCATATGTGATCTAATGGCTTCATCCAAATGCAAGTGAAGTAATATAAAGCATAAGATGAAGGTGGTCATATAAAGAATATAATTCAATTAAGATTGTTTTACAAGGAAATAGCTTTTACAAGGACAATCCCATTGGCTTGCTGGACACTATTCCAACAATGTTTTGATTTAATTATATATTTTACTCATATATTTTTTATTAAAATTAATAAAAATATTAAATTATTATAAATTATTTAAAAAATAAAAAATAAAAAATAAAAAATAAAAAATAAGAATAATTATGCATCTTTTAATTTTTATAATAAAACAAAATAGAAGCATCATCGACTTGGTCGACAACCAATAACAAAATCAATATATTATTTAAAACATTATTACACCGACATCTCTCCCAATGATTGAAAAATATATACAATTTCAATAAACAAAAAGAGTCGTAGATTATATTAATGACTCTTCAAATTAAACTTATAAAAAAGTGCAATAAAGGTGTTCTTACCTTATTACAAAAAAATTAACCATTGTATAATTTTTAATAATATTTTATCAAAAAGTATAAAAGAGCTTGCAAAATTATAATTATAGAAAGAGAATTTCAAAGGAATTGTGTTTATAATATTTTTTTTAAAATAAAAATATAAGTAACATAGTTGATGAGATATAAAATGTATATATTTGCTAATGTAATTCGAATAACATTAAAACTATATAATTATTAACTTACCCAAAGAAACATTTTATAATAAAATATAAAAAAATACTTATAAATATTTTTATTTTAATAATTTTTTACAAAAGAGTGATTTTGTCATTTAAAAATTTTCATTCCATTCCTGCCCGATTATTACTAATACCAATCATAAAAATAAAATCAATGAATGACAATTCCATTCATTTTTTATTTCTAATAGATACCAAGCATAAAGTTAATTATACAAATACCATTTCCTTCCCACCTTTATTTTATTTTTGAAATCATTCCTTTTCCACATAACTTTATTCATATTCCTAAATACCAATCACCACATAAAAGACACGCGATGGAATGGATTAACGGAAGAATGAGGGCCCATCCTAAAAAGAAAAAAGAACGACGTGAACAATGAAAGATGAGTCAAAGGAAGTGTGAGTTGCGTGGGCTAGTGAGGACCACAGCGAATTCGAATGCCAATTTTTCAGATTTGACTTTCAAAGGATTGGGTTTGGTCCAACCGAAATTAAATTGTAATAAGCTTCCAAGTTAATAAATGGTAATCTGAAGGTGGATAAAAATTTAAGGCCATTTATTATTAAAAAATAGTCCATGTGTGCGACCTGCCCACTCTACTACTCAAAGAATTTTCTCTCTATTGATGGCCCATTAATTAATCTATACTATATTACTATTATATAATATATATTTTGTATCTAGAAGGAAATTATTTTTATTTTTTTCACATAGTTTATTCTTTGATTATCCCAACGATAAATATTAACAATATTGTTTGAAGGATAATTTGAAAAAATTCAACTTAAGAAAAGTAGTTTGGATATCAATTTTATCAATATTCTAAGTTTATCCTTTAAATTATCTATTAAAAGTAATAATTCAATAAGATTATTGATGTGATTACAATTAGATTTAAGGGCATTTTGGTCATTGGACTAAAAATAATAAATGAACTTTAAAATTAATTAACTAAGTAAATAGGTCGAAAAGCCTAAAGGACAAGCCAAACCCACCCATAAAGAGGACAGAAAAATTCTAATGAGTCTAAGTTCAAAATTTATAGATACCAGGTCCTAAAGAAAAATGAGACACAATAAATCATTTTCAAAATTTCTCAAAGTAAAAGAACTTTTGAGAAGAGCATATCTTTTTACATGCAAGGTGACATTTTGTTGTTTTACGAAAAGGGTTTCGCTTTATTTTTGAATAGCATTAGTTATAATTGTATTGTTCACAAAATTCACAAATTCACAAATATATATAATGAAAACTCCATCCTCCATCATCTTTTTCATCATATCAATCACCTATTACGACCTTAACCTTACTTAATAATTTAAATTATTTCTTGTATAAATTTTAAGTAACTCAAACCGTACTTTTGTGTGCGCGAAAATCACGTGCATCGGTGCATGATCGCTAATTTGAAAAAAAAATAAAAAGCAAAAACAACAAAGTGATTCAAAATGGAAACGGCACCGTTTGGCGAGTGCCAAGTGCCACCTGTTGAGGTTGAGGATCTCTCGCCACCCACGGAACGAAATCCTCCGAGAGGCACACACAAAAAACACAGAACACACCCAAGAAAAAGAGGTGCCATACAAATACACGGTTGCACACCGAAAAGCCACCCAAAAGAGAGAGAGAGAGAGCGAGTTAGAGAGAATTCCAGTGAGCATGGCGTCGTTAGTATTGCCAGCGCCAAAGTCGTATTCTGCTTCTTCTCTGTTCTCCCGCTGCTCTTTTGCCCACCCCACCTTCATTCACGGACGAACTTTTGCTCCCAACGCCGTTGTACGCTCTCTCAGGCCATCTTCTCTGTGTTTATCTCCCAACTTGTTTTTCTTGAAATTTCTAACTGTTTGGGTTGTTGCGGGAATTTTTATCTCTACGTTTTTTACTGTTTGGTAATAGAAATGTGAGCTGACAGAGCCAGTGAATGGAAAGCCTTGTGTTCCTGTTCTCAACGATCAGATGTTGCCAAAGTTCTTGCAATCGAAGCGGTTGGAGAATGCGGCCAATAAAAACAGTAGTAACAGGATCAAGATATTCTCTGGCACAGCAAACTCTGCACTTTCCCAGGTGAATATGCTTGCCCACTTGAGGAGTTGTACTTCTTTTCTCTTAAATGGATTGTGAATTTTGTTAGTGTTGGAATCTTGTTTTTGTTTTCTCGTTTTCTGAGGTTCATTTGTATCCATAAGAGCTTCAGTTGTTATGTGTTGAATTGTTGAAAGTAATTAAGTAATTCATTGGACGTACTTTGTCTTCCGTGGTGTTCACAAGATTTAACTTGTGAAGAAACCAAGCTTCAGCTTCAAGTGAATTGGTGCTCGGTTGAGTTGTTAAAGCACTAGAATTTATTTTTGTGCCAATGTGGACTTTAAACTCCTCTTCCCATGTGGCAAGAGTTGGTACATGAATGAACCGACATGTATGGATAAACATGACTTGGGATGCTGATACATGAGCAGGTGAATAATTCCATGTAGGAAGGTGAAAGTGGAAGAATAGGCATCACAAGGAGGAGAAATCCAAAACGGAACAGATTGAAAGCAGGTATGGAAAGACAACAATGGAAAGAACCTTTCAAACATGAGGAATGAGTCTAGATTGATGAATTGTGAGCATGAGGTGGTATCATTTGCACATAAGATGGGGCATAAGTCATACGATTGATATCATGATGACAAAGCAGACTTTATAGCTTAAGTGAATTGGTACAAGTGGTGTAGGTGGAGATCAATATGTGGCAGCTGACTATTTCTTAACTAATCAATGCATAATGAAATCTTGTGGGTAACAATTCTTCCGTCCTGGTTTTTGTGATAGTTGCTATTCAACTTGTGATTTGCTGACATTTTATCTTCACTAGAAAAAGAAAAAATGTAATAACTTCTCTAGTAAAGCCCCTAGCAGCTATAGAATGGGGTCGCTTCTCCCTATTGACTCAACTGGAATTATTCCTTATAAGCATATGTTTTCTAAAATATAGATTTGAACCTGCCCTGCTGAACAAAAAGTAACAAAAATAAGAGAGTCAGTCAGTATGGATAGATAAGCATTTCCCTAAATCTGAAGCATAATTGTCATCAATCATCTCTCAATGCATAAAAAAATCAGTACAGAAGTGTATGACCATAACATGAGATTTTCTGGCCTCATTTTAGGTTTGTTAACAAAATTAAGTCTTTACCTTTCCCTACATGCCTATTGGCTATGATAGAAGACTTTCATTCTTGAGTTCATATTCAATTTCCACTGGATTGAAATGAACTAGAAGGCTAAGATTCATTCTCGAGTTCATAATTTTGCTTTTTTCTTTTCCTTTTTGTTCTTTCAGTACAGGTGCACCTATTTAGTGTTACATTTAGGAATAAGTTGCTTAGTTTTGCACTATGCTTGTAATTGGGATATAAACTTGCTGTCATTTATATTATTTCTGCTGTCCCTTGTATCTGGATTTACCTTGTTTTATTTACTTGTATGAATTCAGTGCAAAGGATCTTGTTTTATATATGAAAAAAGGCTAAAACAGTTAACTGGTCAGGTGGCAGCAATTAGCTTGTGAATGGATATGAACTGATCTGATTTTTTGTTCTGCTGCTGATATAATGTATAAAGTGCATTTTACATATCAATGAATAAAGCTGTTGACAAAGGAAAAAAAAGAAATGAAATCTATGACATCAGTAGGATCTTATGATGTGATTGCCGTAGTTTTTCTTCCTTCTGCGTCATTTATATCATCATTTTACTTCTGTATTTCATTTGATACGGTGGCTTTGTGTCACTTAGGAAATTGCATGGTATATGGGCCTCAACCTCGGAAAAATCCACATCAAGCGGTTTGCTGATGGAGAGATTTATGTTCAGTTGCAAGAGAGTGTTCGTGGCTGTGATGTGTACCTGGTGCAGCCCACCTGTCCTCCAGCTAATGAAAATCTTATGGAACTTTTGATAATGATAGATGCTTGTCGAAGGGCTTCAGCAAAAAACATCACTGCAGTGACTCCATACTTTGGATATGCTAGAGCTGATAGAAAGGTGAGTTTAATATTATGTTACATAGTAGATCAGTTCTCAATGCATTCGTGCTTGATGAGTGATCTCAAGCGAGAAGTTCACTGAATATGTAGTCTGTTGGATGATGATGTTCAGAATTGTATAAATAAGGAGAGAAATGTTAGTGGCGTCCTAATTTCACGCTGCTGAGCTATTTTATTTGTGCCATCACCAGACCCAAGGACGTGAATCCATTGCTGCCAAATTAGTAGCGAATCTTATCACAGAATCAGGTGCAGATCGTGTTCTTGCTTGTGATCTCCACTCTGGGCAGTCCATGGGTTACTTCGATATTCCAGTGGACCATGTATACTGTCAGGTACTTACTGAAAGTTTTCCCCTTTATTACTTTTTTCTTATTTAATTATTCACATTCCTTTACTTACCCTTCTTTTGTTTTTGGGGATGTGTGTGTGTGTGCGTGCAAAAGCCTGTCATCCTTGATTATCTTGCCAGCAAGAAGATATGTTCCAATGACTTAGTAGTGGTCTCACCTGATGTTGGAGGAGTCGCTAGGGCACGAGCTTTTGCCAAGAAGTTATCTGATGCTCCTTTAGCTATTGTGGACAAAAGGCGTCAGGGACATAATGTTGCTGAGGTAGTTTTCATTTTCCAGCTTAGCTGTCTTTTGTATATTCTCAAGTTGATATGTACACGTGAGTAAACAAATAGATTTTGACCTGTTTTCTTGTTTGATTTTTAAATTAAGTATGAGCAATAAAAGAATAAATACTCTAGATTGATAAGATCAGATTTTTGAATGATTTTGAACCGGAGTTAATTACTGTAAACTAAGAGAGTTATGTGAATGTATCAGTCCACGTCAGTAGACTGACAAGGTTATGGTATGTATAATGTTGCAGTTACATCTTGTACAATGAAAGAATATATTTACCTAAAATAACACACAAATGCACCATATATATACAACACATGTGTTAACACGTGTAAAACACATCTGGCAACAATTGCCAAATCTAAGCAGAGGATTGGATTCATTTAAGATTACATAGGATATTTTTAAAATAAAGTATGTCTTCTTGGACTGTGAACAGATCTGAGGGTGATATGTAAGTAAATGATGTTATCCTGCAGTGCTTATTAAGGAGTTTCTTATTGTCCGTTACAATGTCATTCTTATAATTCACGTAGTTGACGCCATCTTTAGTGCAATTCATCTGCCATTTTGATACTTCTACTCTACCCAAATTCAAATGTCTTGCATTTTACACTAAGTCTCACCTTTTCTAAAGGAAATCAAGGAACTAGTCTCCACTTGTTCTTCACCTTACTCATCCTTCCTATGTTATAGAAATTTGATAGTTCATGGAACTTCAAACTTTTGTGCTTTTACTGAAATAGTATTGGTTGTTACCTTAAATCTGACTGTTTGACATGCATCATGACCTTTTGCATTACTAGTAATGAGCTCACTGCTTTTATCTTCTTCAATACTAGTAGTGAATTATGATGCTTTTGGATATAGTTGAATAATCTCTGTCCTAAGGGAGTCAACGATAGAGCATTTGAAGTTTCTGCAGCCTCTCTGCCCTTTCTTGTTATCTGATCAGCGGCCATAGTTTTTCAGGATACCCACCATTCGTGATGTTAAAACCTGAAAATGTAACTTTCTCATCATTATCTAGAAATTAAATTCAAGATAAGCATGTAAGACACAAGAACTGATGGCATTTCCAAGAATAACTCAAAATTTTCAGAGAATGGTATGTGTGAATCTACTGGGGCTGCGGAAGATCATTGTAGGAAAGAGGAGATATGTGAACAACTATTTTGAGTTATTCTTGGGAAATGCCATCAGTTCTTGTGTCTTACATGGTTTACAATATGGCTCTAGCCAGCCTTAGGATCCTCAACCATATATGCTGACCTTGTGTCAGATGTTACGCAACCAAAAACCATTTCAATTACTTTTCCTCTTTACCAGCTTAATTGTCGACTGGTGAAGGGGTCGCAGAATGAGAAGGGTTTGAATCCCATAGCTGTGAAGCTATGCCGTATTTTGTTTTGGGTTCGGTCACAATGTAATAAAGTAAAAATCTAAAGTGACTTTAAATATCAAACATTAACAACTCTAGAACTTTTCAACAGATTATAGAAACATGCACGAGTTTTATACCTCACCACTTCTAAACTTTCACCAAAAATTAGCACTTCTTCAAAAGCACAAGTATTTGTGAACATGTCAAACTCTCCTGCCATATGCCTCTACCCATCACTAGCTAGCCGCTACCTTTTAATTACCCACATTCTTTATATTGACTTCACACACCCATAATACAATTTTCCTTTGGAGTCTTAGCTGGAGAGGAAAAAGTTTCTAATAGAAGCAACCGGAATATAAATTTTGGAAAGAAAGCAATAAAAAATGAATGGAAACTACTCGGGAAGAAAAAAGATTGTAAAAGTGATGAAATTCTATGGTCAAGTAGATGTATGTGACATTTGTTTATACTTCCATCGATGAAGGAGCATGGACGTGACAGGAGTTGGCTTGTAGTGGGGAGGAAAGGAACCTAATGTGATATTAGGTAGCTTTTTCCTTGGATCACTATTGCGATGGTGGGGTATGAATGTCCATATGGAACTCGCTTTATTTACAAAAATACCAAAGCTGAAAAAATCATGATTGTCTTGCTTCCAGCTATGAGCTTATTTCAAAATTTTTAAGAGAGAATGAGCAGAAGCAACATAGCGAACAGGCATAACCAAGTTAGAAGCTACTTAATTCAAGCATTTTGCAAACACTTGTGTGTTGAGAGAAGGAAAAGTGTAAGCAAGCATGTCCATAATGCATTACAACAGTGAAGTTCTTGCCCAACTTACGGACTTGAACCGTTAATAGAATTTTTTCATTAATCACCATGGCTTACACTCGTTAAATAGTGCTAGGACTTTTGCCGCTGCTAAAAGCCAGGTCACATCAGCTTATTCACTGAAAATCATGCCCTTTAGAAGGTTCCGTTAGAGGTTGCACAAATGATGACCTGTTGATGAAGTCACCTTCCTAATTTGCTTTTAACTATCTTTGTTGTGAGCATCACCAATAATTATTTTAAAAATTCACCAAGAAATCTAATCCCCATAGTATCTTTTCTGATAATTGTGAAAAGTTTTCTTTGGATTACTCTTTTCTCAGTCCTTGTTATGATTGTTTTTAACTTCTTGGTTCTACAACGTTTTGTTCATTTGCAGGTAATGAATCTGATTGGTGATGTAAAAGGAAAAGTTGCAGTAATGGTGGATGATATGATTGATACTGCAGGTAAAGTATAAACATATCTGATTACAGAGAGTTCTCTCCTTTATGTTATGATTGTTTTTCATTTCTTGGTTCCACAACTTTTTCTCTTGAAATTTAGTTTACCTACTTTCAAACAGAAATAAGAACAGGTTGCAGAATGAAATTTACTCTGCAATTCTATTAATAGTCTCTATTAGTATATATACATATACAATAGGAGATATCCTTAGTTTCCTAGAATTGAGGAAATAAAAAAGGAACAAATCATTCTTTAACTAACAACATAGTTATGAAAGGCACTCGCCTCACGCGAGAGGCGAGATGAGGCAAACCGCCTCTTCCTCCCCAGGCCAAGCAAGCACCATTAGGTGAGATGAGGTGACTGCCTTTGTCGCTTTGTTCGCCTAAGTCACCTTGGTTAAATTAAAAAAAATAATAATAAATGAGCCTCCTAGAAGAGACTTTGGCTTTTTGTAATACATAACCCATAATTAAGAAGCACCCAAATCTTTTCTACAACCAAGGCATTCCCTCCAACACCTTGATTCCAGCAACATCTACTCTAAGTTGTCTTCTCTCTTCTCTTTACTCTTCTCTCTCCTTTTCCTATGTTGTTTCTTTATATTCTTTTCTCATGCAAACAACACTTTTGATTTTTTTGAATTTTTGTTTTCAATTTGTTTAATATATTAATACTTAAACTAAATCTTAATATATTTAATTAATTTGTTATTTTAATACTGAAAATGTTTAATATGTTAATATGCTAATCTATTAATATCTAATATATTAAACTTAATTTAATTTGTTGTACTATATATATATTTAAAAATTTTTTCTTAATTGTCGCCTCATTCGCCTTTTGGTTGTCTGCCCTTGGCCTCGCCTCTCTCCTTAAAAATGTACCTTTCACCCTCCCCTCGCCTCTCGCCTTTAATAACTATGGCTAACAAAATATATTCAATTATAACTATGGAAAGAAATCAATCTAAAACTAACAGATTATATGCAATAATAACCAAGAAATTAAGGATTACATATGGATTTCCACAACTCCCCTCAAGTTGGTCAATAGACATCAATCATTCCCAACTTATAAAAAACTTGAATCCCGGTTTAGCCATAGCTTTTGTGTGAATGTCTGCTTCTTGGAGCTTTTCTGGCACATAGAATAGATCAATGACCCTATCTTCAATCTTCTCTTTGATAAAGTGAATCAATCTCCATGTATTTGGTTCTAGATTATGAAACTCGTAAGACCATCATTAATCTCTTCAGCCAAAGTAATTCACAAACTCCTTGAGAAAGAGATCTTAATTCTGCTTTTGCACTACTTGGGCAACCACAGATTATTTCTTACTCCTCCATGTTACCTAATTATCCCATACTTTCATACAGTAATGTGTTGTGGACACTCCAGTCTTATACAACACATGCCTAATGAGTACCTATAAAACCCTCATTTCACCTCACTCATTCTTCCGAAACATAAGTTCTATACCTGATGTTCCTTTAAGATACTTGAGAATGTTGTTTACTGCATTTAGGTATCATTTTGTAAGAGAGTGCATGAACTGACTAACAAAACTACAACAAAGCTGATATCAGGTCTAGTAAAGGATAAATAAATGAGTTCTCTTACTAACCTTGGTACCTGCCTCTATCAATGGGATCATCTTTTTCAGTTACACACTGTTTCGAATTTATCTCCAATGGTTTTCTTGCTAGTTTGCATCCCAACTTTCTGTTGATAGCACAACTACTTCATAGTTGCGCTAAACCTCTTAAACCAAGCTCTTGGAGATTGCTTCAGACCATAATGGATATCTTCAATTCTCTTCCCTTTTTCCACTTTGCCTTCAAAACTTGGTGGGTTTCTCGTGTATATCTCTTCATCCAACTTCCAATTTAGAAAAATATTCTCAAATCCATTTGGGTGTAGTTCGCGATCAAGATTTGCTAACAAAGGAGCTTTTCCAAATGTGCTAATTTTTTTATTAGAAATGTCCTTGTTCTATGGATTTATCAATGTATGTCTCAGAGGCAAAAATATTATACTTTGATGGGATTCAACTTAGCAACTGGAGTGAACTTCTTGTCATAATCCATACCAAAAGTCTGATTAAATCCCTGGGCAAACTGTCTGCTTTTATGCCTCTCTATAGTGCCATGTGACCTGTATTTTATTGTAAACACCCATTTGCACCCAATAAGCTTCTTCTCTTTAGGAAGTTCACCAATTTTGCAAGTACTATTTCTTGTAAGTTCCTTCATCTCTCCTAAAATGGTTGCATCTCAATTAGGTTTCTATTGGGGACTCTGAATGTTTTTAGGAATCTCCACATTGTTTACCATTGCAGTGAATGCCGTATACTAGGCATTTGGATTACATAGGGGAGACTGAGGCCTGTTTAACCATAGGTTAAACGGGGGGTGGGTATAGAGTTTAACAGGTCACATAATTTGTAATAAAGTGTTAAGTTGATCTTACCTGGTTTCAGATAGCAATGGGAACTGTAGAAGAAAATAGAATGGGTGTACTGTATATATTATTGAAGAGAAGCATATCTCATATTTATAGGGATATGAGAATAGGGATAAGTACTAATATGGAAAGAAAAGATATACATAAATCAATGGAGATATATTTTTCTAATAAAAACAATGTATTAGAATCAATCTAAATATATCCCAACACTCCCTCTTAAGTTGGAGCAGATCTATCAATCATGGTCAAGTAGTTAGTAGTTAGTTGTTGCACAAAAACACGAACACTAAAAAGATAAAATAACCCTAATACATTAAAATATTCTGATTTCCCTCAAGCTGAGCATCCTTGAATCCACAGCAGAGAAATAAAAAATTTATGTGAGCACCTAGACTTTGAGTAGACAAGGCATAGGTTATAACGAGATTTGACATAAACGTGACAAGCGAACAGAGATCACAACAATACCGTGACATAAATAGATAGATATCACTGCATAGTCGTGATAGAATAGACAGAAATCACAATGTAATTGTGACAGAAGCAGATTAAGATCACGAAATGACTGTAATAGAAGTAGATAGATCTCAGAACATAACCATAACAAAAGAATATAGAGATCACAACATATCCATGACAGAAGTAAAAAAGATTTGAGACTTAACTGTGAAAACAGATAGAATTCATGACAATATTTGAGGCTTGCATAACTGAGGGGCATAACAGAAAGGTGCTTCATTTTCTAATTTGTAGATAATTGAAGGCTTAATAAAACCTACACCGAACATAAAAAAATGATGAAAGGAACTTGGCGAAGGTGCTTCATTTCCTAATTTGTTTTTCTTTTTCTTTTTCCCTTTACTTCTGAGACAATTGAAAAAGCTCTCAGAAGATGAAACCCATTGACTTTGAGATGTTGGCGACAAAGGAAGACAGATAAGATAGAGCTTTAGCAATTGGGCCAATGGGGGGCGGGAAGAGGTGGGCTGAGGTGACGGTTGCAAAAGGAGAGGGCTTGAGGTTTCTATATTCTTCTTCTTCCGCTCTGATGCCATGTAGAAGAAAATATAATGGCTGTATTGTGTATATTTTTTAAGAAAAACCCATCTCATATTTATCGGGGAGTACGAGAATAGGGATGAGTACAAATATATACATAAATCAGTGGAGATGTATTTTCCTAATAAAAAGGATATATTAAAATCAATCTAAATATATCCCGACAGGAACATCCAAATCTGTCATCGGCACCTCGACATTTTCAATAGGATCTAATTAAGGACTTGGCTCCAGGTCCAATCTTCGATCTTGCTGAACTGCTATGACTTTTCTGATATAGACCAGAATCCTTTTTTCCAGCTGAGTTTCTCCTCTTGAATTAGTTTGTTTCAAAGGAGGTTCAAAATTGTCTTTTATCGGTGGGAAAGAGATAGGACGAGAGATTGAGGATTCTCAATTTCTGTCTTCACTAGTTGTCTCCCTTAAAGCAGAACAGTGGGATAAAATTGGTTGATTTTCCAAAGTGAAACATCACAAGACATGAAATTCGGAGAGGATGGGCAGTAGCACTTATACTAGCCAACGAAGACACATCTAATCACTTTAGAGTTTACGACAAGCAAGATTATAATTATAGATTAGAACTGTACAGCCAAATTTTTTTGGCTGTAATGAATTGAGAAGGCGAATATCAAGGACACTCAAAGGAACTACAGACTCTTGGAAGAAAGACAATTGATGAGATTGCAGTAGAACAGCTTCACCCCAAAAAGAATTGGGAATATGACTAGTAAACAAATCGATCGAGCTACCTCAAGGAGGTGATGGTTTTCCATTCAGGGATGCCACTTTGTTGAGGGGTATAGATAGAGATCTTTGGTGAAAAATACCATGACCAGTAAGGTATCAGTTTAGGCTCTCGACCATTATCAGTTCCAAAGGTTTGAATGGAGGAGTCAAAGACATTTTGAATAAGTTTTTGAAATTATTTAAATATCCCTAATATCAGACTTGTCTTTCATAAGGTAAAGTGGTAAAACCAACAAACTCTACTATGATCATCTTATAAACATTGCTATCAGGCTAATTGGTTAGAATCTTTTTGCTAACTTTGAATTGGTTTTCTTAGGGATTAAAGCCATAAAAGTGGAATTAGCACTTTTCTCGGTAACCCCATTCAAGAGAGACCTAGCAAACACGTTCATGAGGTCCTTGGACACCACATCACAACACAACTGAAAGAAAGCATCTCGACCAAGAACATTATCTTTAACCCTGTCCAACATCCAACCTCAATCTCCTCCTCCAAAGGTTTCTTTAACCACAGTGATCACTAAAATAGGTGAAAAAACCCAGTCCCTCAATCATTGAAAAAAGGGAACAGGTGAGGTAAAAATTTTAAGTTTGTTGAAGCAGTCCAATGAAGGAACTCAGTGTTAAAATCTCATTCTCCATTTAAATCATGATTTCTGTCTCTGAAAGCGTATTATACTTGAACCATAGTCTCCTAATCAGTTAAAAGACTCTCTCTCTGATTTAGCTCATTTTTTGAAAAGGGACCAAGTTCCCATCATTTCCAAGCTTTGAATCTCAGTATGTGGATCTTCATGTCACTATGTGGAAGGAATGGATTTCTTCTTCGTTTCCCTTATTCTAACCACATCAGAGTGTGCTTTTTGGTTTACCTCCTCCAGCATTCATCTTTATCATTTCTCCCCTAAACCTACACTCTAGCTGATCAATTTTATTTCAACACAAGTTTTTCCTTGGTTTTGGAGCCTTCTCATATTTGACTGATGAAGTTGGGTTTTTCAGCTTGCATTCTCCTTTTTACCTTACCTCACATAATGACTAGTGAAACTCTGTAATTGCCTTGGCTCCTTGGAGGATTGACTGCTTCAGACTTATTTTACCCAGAAGGAATTGTTAGTTGGGCTGCTACTTTATTCCGCAGTTGCATTAATAACATATCCAATTCCTTATGGCAATGTTGTAATTACGTGTCACAGTGGGCTCTCTCCAAGTGTTGGTTGGCTTTACAAGTGCTTGTGCTCGCAATGCCATGAGATGAAGATACAAGAAAAGGAGCATTGAAAGGAGAGCATAGGTTAGGGTGTTAGAGATGGAATCAGAGGAGGAACAAGAGTTAATGTCAAGAAATGAGAGTAGAAGAGGAGAGTGAGCTTTAAATTGATCATTATTCATGTCATGCAACACCAATCTTTGCTTCAAACCGAAGACCTTCCAAGTAACTCTGTTAATTGTAGGTCACTGCTTTTGCCAAACTTTCTCTGCTCCTTACCCTGGTCCTCACAGAGAAAAAGTTCAGCTCGGTCAATGTCTTGGTGAACCCTGGTTTTGTCAAGTAACAATTTGTCACCATCCTCAACAAATTCAAACACTCGAGCCAACATTTGGCTCTGAACCTGAGTCTCGGTAGGTTCAAGTGCTTGTAGATTAGAAGCTGTTCCAGCAGCCACCATTTCCTTTTTTGCTTCTTTCCTAGAACCAGAATCCAACTTCTTTTGGATTCTCTGGTAAACGTTGTCAACAGATATTGAGTTTTCAGCAGACAATATCTGCTTGAATTTTCTAAAATTTTAATTGTGGAATAAGAATATGGATTTTTTCCCCATAAAATAAGTTCCAATAAAACTAACTTACAGCTTGTTTGGTTATGTTTTCATTTTCAATATTTTCAAAATTTGAAAAGTTAGTCAGAGTAAATGAGTTGAAAATGAGTTTGTATTTGGGTAATTTGTTGGGAAAGTAATGATTATAAAGCTTTAGTAGGTTGTAGGTGGAGATAGATAGTAATAATAAAATAGAGAGAGAAGATGTATAAGTTATTGGGAAAAGATATATATGTTATTGGAGAATGTATTTTATGAATGAAAATAAGTTGGAATTTTCGCGAAAATGGTGATAAGTTGTTGATAATTCATTTCCAAATAGTGAAAATGGGCGAAAATGAAATTGAAAACATTAACAAACAAGCTCTTAGGCTTTAAGACCATGATGTCTTGGTCTTGTAAGCGAATTGAATCTTCTGAGTCCTCAAAGCAGATATTAAAGGTCCAAACTTCCTCGAGCATTCTGATTGTAGCTACAGTGGTTTTCCAGATGTTCATTGACGTCCTAGAGACTTAATGGGTGTCAGCTGGAGTGCTTTTAGCCTGTCAAACCACTTTTGTCTCCAGACTTCGGGTTCATCTAGAAGCTTGTTTGAAGATGGAGATATTTTGGCTTAGCTGGCAATGAGGTCCTTTATCAAGGTATCTGCGCTTTATGAGAATGGGCTTGGAAAAGGACTGCATGTTTGAAGGAGGCCCTGAATCTCCAGATTGGTTCTTGTCATAAATCCCAAAATCGCACCTGGAACATGAATGTGTTTTCAAGTGTGATTTCCATCTATTTTTGCCATGTTTATATGCACCCTCCCCTGATTTTGGTCTTGTGAAAAAATTCCCAGATTTCGACTCTGTTTGCCAATCACCCTACCAAAGATATAATGATGCTTTTTTGAGTTAACCCTTGAAGAACCTTTCCACAATTGAGAACTTCTTGCCCATGTTCTGTGCCATTATTATAATGATCTTTCCTTGAATAAAACCTTGAACATAAGTTTCCTTTTCTGCTCAAATCTGCTGAGCTGTGGTGCGTCTGCGATGCTCTATTGTTGGACCATAATGCACCAGTAGAAGTTTCATAGAATCCCTGAATTTGCTGAAAGAATGGAGAGGTGCGCTTAACCCTTGTGCCATTGAAGACTTTAAGCTTCTATTGCAGTCCATCCCTTCCAAGCCATTCCCAGTCTATATTAAACTTCTTCTTTCTGTAAAAATGATGATAATGGAAAGAGAAAAAGAAAAATTTAGAGTCAATTTTTAGAGATATGATCATGAGTTAGACATGCTAATCATGTCTTTGAGAGAGAAGTTGATAGACAAACGTGCAAGATGAACCTCAGTTTTAAATGTTAATTAGTTGAACATTGTAGACATATGTTCTGTTTTAGTTTATCATGCAAAATTAAATTTCGATCAAAACTCTAGTTCAGACAGCTAAACAAATGGATTGGAGTATGTAAAAAACTTATTCCAATTAGGCTTCATGGGCATGAGCCATGGCTTGTTCTAGCCAAAGAAGAAAACATAGTCTTCATTTGCGACTAACTGCCATGATTGCCTATTATCTATTACTGCAAATAAAAGTGAAAGGAGGTAGGACCCAGTTTATTGTACAAGTTTGAGAATCTTCTTTCAGTTAACACTTTCTGTGGTTAGTAATTTTTGCTTTCGGAGCCACATGGTATGTACTTGTAATTTGAAGTTGCAGCTGATTTCGTCATTTTCTTTCTTTTCAAGTGCGAAAACTAACATATTCATTTCTGGTGGCTCTCAGGAACAATTGCCAAAGGTGCAGCTTTGCTGCATGAGGAAGGTGCTCGAGAAGTCTATGCATGCAGTACCCATGCTGTTTTCAGGTAGTTTCAATATTTATTTTCTGTGCCTGTACTTGTGAACATTTTTGTCTACGCCATGGATGCTTAATTCTTGGATAACACAGAACAAATGTGAATGGTACAGCTGTGTCAACAATTGGTTACTGTATATAGGTCTGATTTTCCATTATCTTACTTAAGATGTTTTCCTGATTTATCTAATTTGATGCACTTGAATATCTAGAAATTAAAACACAATTAACTCTGGGAAAGAGTTTAAAATTGTTGTTAATGAAGCATATTCGTGGAGGCTAAGGAATCATTATATGCCAGTGCTTTAGTTGTGATAGTATTGCTTATTCTTCGACAACGGAATACCATTTCTAAATGAATTAGTATGTACCTTTACAGCAGCGCAACTGACAGTCTGATACTATGAATTATCTTGGGCAAATTATTAACCACTAAGATTTTTACATGTCCACAAGGTAAAGGAATTCTTCCATATTCTTACATTATGAGTAGTGAAAGTAAATCTCTTTTTCCTAATCTACAATCGTTCTAAGATGTGTGATATTTTAGTCCTGTACCATAAAAAGAAGATACTCATATCGTGACTTCTTAGAACTATCACAAAGACTCTTTTTTGGTTTTAGGCTTTAAACCCTTTCTTTTTTGGTTACAATTTTTTGTTTGGACATGTCTTTATGGCATAATCTTGAATCATGGAAGGCAAAGTAAATGAGAGAGAGAATATTCGTGCTTGCATGGAGTTAAGTATTCAGAAATAATTATGTGCGGCGATTTTTCTTTTTATCATAGTAATCCTTTGAGTGTATGCTCATTCTTTAGGAATCGAATTAAGCATAATTTACGAATTATACAATAGGGATTCATAAGAATGAACAGGTAATTAAGCATAATCTATGAATTATACAATAGGGATTCATAAGAATAAATAGATATTGAGTTAAACTGTAGGGATTCATTAGCTTGTTTCACTTGATTCTTAGTTTTTATCTGTAGAATACTACACAAGGAATCATCAAGCAAAAATTTGGACTAGAAATTTCTCAACCAGAAACAGCAAATCAACTTTTAAATATTTTGACAGAAGGGGTTGCTAAGCTTGACATTTTGTAAACTGTTGACTTTGGGAATAAACATCTATTCTTTTGCAACTTGTACACTAAATCCGCATTGTAATGTGGATTTACCATATTATGGCAAATTCCAAATTTGGTTTGATGGCAGCATTCAAGAGACTCTAACTATTAGGTTATTGACAAATATAATTATGCTAGAATCTTTAGTAGTTTGAAGTTACAATCTAGAAATTTAGTGTCACCATTTTCTATAAATTATCAATTTAGTATATTTTTAATTTTTTTGGCTATGAATGGAAGAAAAATATCCTTCTACTAGTAAATTACCTGATAACATGCGTCAGAAAAGTCCAGCAATTAAAATGGTGTCCATTTTGGAGAATTGCAAATCAGTGTCAAAACTTGTGGATTGCTATTCACAAGCATTGTGTCATCTTAATTGATGTAATCAGAAAAGTTTGATGGCGACATGTATGCCAATACAGATTTAAGTTTTATGTTCCTCAATATATAAAGAAAGTGGAATTCTGCAGAAGTATGAGACTGGATTACGAAATGCTGTAGTTTCTAAGGGTTTTTTATATGTTTGTTATATGCGATTATTATCTTAATTACTATTATCCATTAAAGCAGTTTCACAATATAATACAATTGGTTTAGTGAACTCATCCAGGTGAATAGAAGGTTTTGTAATGCTTTTGTATATGCCTCTGCCGAGGCTTGCTCCTCTCTGTCTTCGGTTCATTCATAATATCCTTTATGATGAGAAGATGATGTATTTTAAAATTGATGCACCATTTACTACTTGCTCCTTTGTATGTTTGGCATTGATTCAGCTTAATAATCTATTGAGTTGATTGTTTTCACAGCCCCCCAGCAATTGAGAGGTTGTCCAGTGGGCTATTCCAAGAGGTGATTATTACAAATACTATTCCAGTAATGGAGAAGAACTATTTCCCACAATTGACAGTTCTATCAGTTGCTAACCTGCTGGGGGAAACAATATGGCGAGTTCATGATGATTGTTCCGTGAGTAGCATTTTCCAGTGAAAAATCAATCTATATTTTTTATAATCATTCAGTGATAACAAATTAGTTTAGAGAGCTTAAAGAGGGAGGAGGGAGGCGGGGTTCTCTTCTCTTCTCCAATTAATTCACATCATTTACCTCTCTTTCATCCTCTTCGTTTCCGTAATTTGAACCATGAACACCACCAACCCACCTGCCCAAGGTGCTGCTGATATTTTTATGACTTCAAGTTGGTTGGTAGAACAGAACCACCTCACATTGACTTGACTGAGCTGCAGTTTGAGCCAATAACTCCTCTGCCCCCAAATTTTAGATGTTTTTAGCCATTGGGGAATGCCACAGAGAAGATAATGACATATGAAAATCTTGACAATAACAGAAGCAGAATGACTACTAGTGATGCATGCTCATGATTGCAATGTATTTGAAGTAGATTTTATGCATTTAACTGTTCTGATTATTCTGGTATAAATCCCAGTGCAAACTGCAAAGCAAGAGATTTAGTAATTACTAGCAAAAGCCAGCTTGAAGTTCTTGCCGTCTATTGCTTTAGGAACATCATTATTTACATCTTATCTAGTCAGTAATTGCTTATCGTTGCCAAGTTCCCTATATTTCTATGCTTATATTACAAAATGCAAATCTAGCTTAGCTTGTTCAACAAAATTTTGCTGACTCGCCCCAATGCAAACCAAAATGTTGGTGGGCGTTAAAAGGTTGGGTGGGTAATTGGCCTAACTGTTACTGTTTCTAAGCTAATTTTGAGCTAGACCATAATAATCTGCGTTTGACCGCACTTAAGATATTATGTGTGTGAATTAATGCATAAGATTAACTAATTTATATAGTACAATTTCGAGGGTTTATCTTAAAAGTTTACATCAGAAGTTGTGAGACAAATTCTATGGTATTTTACTAGTTGCTTATGGTCTAGTATGATGTGATTCATTAATATCGAATGTTGTAATTTTAATGCCGTCAATTTTCTAGATAATTTAGTACTTAATTTTTTATTATTGGGAGGAGCAGCTTATGATTTAATTTTAATTTTATATTTATAGTGAAGCAACTTGTGATTTTTTAAGTATGTATATTTGTGTAAAGCTTTCAGAAAATGAACAACATTTTTTATTATGTTTTAACCTTTTTGTTTGGACTTAGGCTTTTCCCAATTAAGGAGGATTGCTTTAGGTAAAATTGAAGTTTTTAACATGCCTGACTTCATAAAATCATGTCTATTTTCATACTTAATACATTTTCTTTTTTAATTTTTTTTTTTTTTTTTTTGGTTTTCTGTTTTCTATTTCATATTTAATTCAACTTGTCATTGGTCAATGAAGAAAACGAAGCATCATTTATCCTAATTCTTTAATGCATAGGATAAAAATGGATACTTCCAACTAATTTTATTTGTTTGGTTTTGGTCTGGTTATTCTCAATAACCGCACTAGACTATTTGAAAATATATTGTAAAATTCATGACCTTTATCTTGCGATATGCTTCCGCCTTAAATAAAGTAGAATAAGATTGATTGAGTTTGTAAATCCATATATTATTTATATAGGGAAACCACTCTGCTTTGACAATTGAAATTTTGCACCACCCTTGAATTACATTATTATTAGCACTTTAGTCTTTATCAGCCTCTCAATTTTTAAGGCTTCAAAAGGTTGGCAAGTTTGTTATTCATTTTCCCTTTTTCTCCCTAAGTAGTTAGTGCATTTAATTTCCCCAACAAACATGACTTATTTTTTTTTAGGAAAACGATAAAATTTTATTAAATTCACTATCCAAATAGATACAATGTTCCATAATACAACAAGAAATGGAAAAATGAGCACAACTCTTAATGACATATCATAATCTAGGTTGAGCGGTTCAGTAGTCAGCCAGATATTGGGTAGCAAATTGAATGTACGTAGCCAAGGTACACTTAAGCCCTTTGCCAAAAAGAGTTTGATTTCATTGATACCAAATAGACCAACAACAAATCAATGAGAGATCAAATAGAGGAGTCTCAAGTTTTTGGAGGGCCAAGCGACGACCTTTCAACATCCTCTTCCACAAGGCAAAGTAGAGGTGTCAAATGAGTCAGGTAGAGCCAGCCCGGCTCGTTTAACAGATGGTTAATGGCGGTCCCGAGCTGAGCCGGGCCGGCTCGCGGCCCGTTCACGGTCTGGACCGTGACGGGTTGAAAATTGAAAAGTCCGACTCGGCTCAAAACCAACCCACTATAAAGTGAGCCGGTTTATATATGAGCTGAGTTAGGCGGTCCGGCTAGCGAGCCGGCTTGAGGGTTGGCCCGCGAGTTTTTTTTTTTTTTTAAATGAATTTAAAATTTTGAAGTTTTTATATTTATGTGATTATTAATGTTTTTTTCAACACTTATACTTTTTTAAAAGACTTAATAATTTATACTTATGTGATTTTTAATATTTTACAACACTTAAATTTTTATAAAAACTTAGAAATTTATACTTATATTAATTTTTTTTTATCAATTATATTTTTCCAAAAACACCACCAAATAAGGTGGTGAGGGATTTGGCATGGACCCCTCTACCCGTCATTAATTTAGAAAAAATAATTACATAGAGGTGGATTTGACCAAACCTCTAAATGAAAGTACATAATAATAATAATAATAATAATAATAATAATAATAATAATAATAAAACAACTTTCTAATATCTAAATATCTAAACATGTCCAATGATAAATCGATCGTTCACTCAAGTGATCTAAATCGTTCTCGGATTGAGATGCGATGGTGGATGCAGTTTCAAGCCATTCTTCATCGTCTTTTTCAAATTGAGGCAATATGGTCTTCACCTTTCTCAATTTTTTTTTTATAATTTATAATTTTTAGAAATTTATAATTTATAATTTATAATTTAAAAATTAAAATTTCTTAATTATTGATTTATACATTTATAAAGTAATAAATTAAATTATACATTCTTAATTATAAATTATAAATTTATAATCTTTTAAAATTAATAATTTGGAATTTAAAAATTATAAATTCTTAAATTTTTAAAAATTATAATTTATAATTTAAATTAAAAAAATATTGCGGGCTAGCCCGCTTAGCTCGCGAGCCGACTCGTTTAGCCCGCGAGTTGGGCTAGCCCACGGTCCTTCACGGTCCACGGGCCGAGCCGATCCCAGGTTGCAAAATTTCAGCTTAAGACGGGTTTTCAAGCGAGCCGGTCCAGCCCAACCCATATTAAAAAATTAAACGAGCTGAGTTGGGCAGATTTTTTTTGCGAGCCGGGCCGTTTTGACACCTCTAAGGCAAAGTATAGAATGTGGAATGTTTGATAGTGCCCAAAGCTCTCTAGAAAATGGCAAGTAAAGAATAAACGCAAAGAAGTTTTCATATTCTCACCACATAGAACACATAATTCATTAGTTTGAACACCTCCCTTTTCAAGATTAACACAAATGGGCAAAGCATTAAGACACATCATTCATGCAAAAAAAATCACCTTCGGTGGTAGTTCATGAGACCAAATGAATATGTAATTGCGACAATATACAGTACTAGAAGATCCCCTCAAAGCAAGCATATGCCGCCTAGATAAAATATGTGCCAAGAAATAAGCACTTTTTACTATGAACTTACCACTCTTGTAATAATGCCAAATCAAAGTATCCGGGCCTATGCAAAGCATCCAAAGGAATGGCAAGAATAAAGTTGACATCATCATTATCAAAGTTTACTCAAATCAACTCTTCATTCCAACTTCCAAAATAAAGCTTTCTTTTAATCTTTTATCAAGAATTTTTGCTAGAAAACAGAAAGGGCAAACAAACGAAAAAAATGGAAAAAAAATTAAACCTTCGTTTCTAAAAATTTATTGTCAGTTACAAAAACTCATTCCACCAACTTTTCATTTCAAAAGGCCTGGTCATTAATCTTTACACTAATACGATTAAGGTTTAATAATTTTATTGGCTTTTAAAATTAAGAAATTTGTAATTTAGTGTCTTTTTTGCTAAAAATATATCTTTGAATCTTTCAAATTGATAAAGTTTATAGATGACAATTTTTTTTGGTGTTAAATCTTAAATTATTTTATGTGAATAATAAAATTTTTGAATTTGTTTGAACTTCGTAATAAAATCTATTAACTTAAAACAAATCTCTCTAAAATTTTCGAGAACAATAAAAGCATTAAATTATTAAGTTTAAATAATTCTCGAAAATCCTCCTTGTTTAGTTCATTCAGTATTAAGAATCAAATTTGTTTGTTTAATTAATCGCTCTAAGGATCGCACATTTAGGTGACAATTTGGGTGGAAAAAAAAAGATAAAACTATGATTAAACAAAATAGAAGTATGATTTTACCGTTAAAAGTCATCTAGAATTGAAAAAGCTCTATATTGTGTTTGGTTTAAGAATTTTGGTAAGGGAAAAAAAATATTAAAAATTATTTTTAATTGTTTGGTTGGTAAGGAAAATTTGAGAGAGAAATTTTTTAGAAAAATAAATATACTTGACAAACTGGTGAGAAAAATGAGGAAAGAACCTATTTGACATTTTTTTCTTTTTCCAATACAGTCATCATCCATTTTCTTTCCATTCTTTGCTTCACTATTTTTTTTAATAACCAAACAAATTTAAAAATTTATATTTTTTTAATTTTTTTCTAATATTTTTCTTTCTCCATCAAAATTCTTAAACCAAATATAACGCTAATGGGAGACACCAATATTAATAGAGTGGAAGACGCCAATATTAATTTACTTCAATTGTGTAAAGTGCCAAATTTAATTTGAACAGTTTTCCGCCACACAAGAAAGAAGCTTCGGAGGGGGGAAAAACGTTGAAGAATAAAGAAAGAAGAAAAAGATTTCTTTAACGAAGGGTAGGTACAAATTGACAAAGTAATGTAATCCAAGCGTGGAAAATACAAACTGTGATTACGCATTTATTTTTAGTATTTTTTTGTGCGTGTGACAAATATACAAGGTTAATTTCTTATTTTATTCTCTATTCTATTTTTATTTTAATTTATTGTATTTATACCAAGTGTATTAATTCTCAATTAATTATTTTTATAAAAAAATTAATATTTATCATATATCTATCTATATTATTATACTAACATATACCTCGTGATATGCACGAACTCAATTTGGTGTCACTAAAAATATAATTTGTATATATTAATCTAATTTAATATAAAAGTGAACTTAATTTACAATATATTTTTTAATAAGATATATGCTACAAAATTAAATTTTTTTACAATATCATCATATCTATAAAGGCATGGGGTAGAAATGCAAAAGCACTTGTATTTTTTCATAACAAAAAATAACTCAATAAATTTAACATAAGTCAAAAAAATAATAAAAATACAATGCCTAAAAAGATGAAAAAAATGATGAACAATATTGAGAAAGGCGAAAATTGTATTAAACTATTTTAAAAAGTAAAACATCATGCAAAATAAAAATTAAGTTACATAAAGAAAAATGAATATGATCAGATATCATTATTTTCTTTTCATAAACCATTACTATTTGGAATTGTCTAATTTTGAAAAAAGAAAAATAGAAAGAAAAAACCTAATTCTTTTTATGGTATGACCAACTTTGATTTGTCAAAATATTAATCATAAAAATTAAAAGAAATATGAATTCTAGCATATGTCGGTGAGATGCACCGAAAATGATTATATGATTAAATAATTTATTTTATAATAATATTTATTTTACTTCATATGATTAAAACATGGATTGTAATTATTTTTAACCTTTAATGAAACAAAATCTATTACTATTTAGGTAAAATAATATGAATATTTCAATTAAAAATATTTTATTTAAAGATAATTTATATTTAAATAAATTGTAGAACATCAAGAATTGCTTACTTATACAACAATTTGTAAAATGATAAAATTAAAAAAATAAATAAATTAATTAAGAAAATAAAAACAGTGCAAAATATTTTACTAAATACACTTTTTAAATTAGATATATATATATATATATATACTAGTGAAGGGGTACCGCGCGAGGCGCAGTGTTGTGCTCGTTTAACTAATTAAATATATTTGTCTATATTATGTATATTTTTTTAATAATTTAAGAATCCAACAAAAACCTGCAACGACAGTTTTAGGAAGTAATAAATACATGCATGATAATACCAAGCAATATGAGTATTATCTGGTCATTACTAAAAGCTATTAAAGAAGCCAAATTTGGAATTATTTGCAGGATAAATGGAAACGTGTAGATTAATATTAAATTAAATATCTCAAGGGGAAAATAGGACAAATGACATTAGACTATAGCCAATCATGAAAAAACCCCACTCTGCGACAGTTGGCAGCCTGCCCTGAGATTCAGGGGTTATAAGAAAATAAATAAATAAATAATCCACCCTTTTTCTACCTACTCATGTAGGTGATATTCCTTCCAATAGGTCACTAACTTGAGATGGTGCGTAGTGTACTTCATGTATTTCACCAGCGGAATAAACATTGTTTGACAGGTAACTATCTAGCTAAAACAATATCCACATTATTAGAGTTCATATTGGAGAAGGAAGAAGAAGAAGATTATTTGTTCAGCAAATCAATTACGTAGGTCAAAAGAAAAATATTCAAACACGTAGTTTGGACTTAGGACACAGATCATAAGTTGGGTGCAATTGTTTCTGATTTCAAAGAAGAGAATACTCAAATTTATGACGTGGAATTGGGACAAAAACGATGACTGACCTTTTCTATATATGTTTTCGAACATGTCAAAAAACTGTTATTTTATGGATGTCTTGATTGGTAAAAAAAACTCTTCAACTTCAAACTTCATACCAAACTATTTGACTTAATAATAATCAAGTGAAATGGTGACTAAAGAAACTTATTTGACTCCTAAAATTGTATCAGAAAATCTTGCACAAAATTACACAAACAGAAAGTAGAAAATCAAACAAGCCTTCGATACCTGATTAGAAAAGAAAATTCTCCGTCCTGGATGATCTTTTCTGGACTGAACCCAAGAATTGCAGGGAAAATGCAAAGGGCCACATGTACGTAAATCCTTCAATTGTGATGCTTTCTAAGAAGAATTCTTGCTGGTGATTATTAACCACTATAATTGCACTTAGGATCCCAAAATTTGAATCCACCACAAATTCTGCAGTATAATTTACTCTTTCAATTTTCAGGTTAGATTTTCTGGAGAAAAAAAGTTTGAGAAAATCACACACTTTTCAAAATACTTAAAGAACTTTGCAGCCTTTAACTTGTCAATCATTAACTACTCATTTTCTCCTCTTAAATCCTATTAAGTATTTAATACTTACCACAAAAATGGGATCTTTTAGACATTTATGGCATAAAATGTGACACTAAATTAGTAATAAAATATTTAAATAAATAGAAACAACCAAGAATCTACAAATAATAGCTATTAAGTTGTTTGGAATTTTTCCAGCAAAGAAAAATAACTTATTTGGATCAATATCATTGCTAACAAGCTGCAAAACAACATTTCTTCCACTCTTATCAGTAAAAGCATCCAAATGCTTGCTTAACTAAAACCTCCTTAAAATCCTGTTTCACATCTCAAGAAGGATCCAAAAGAATAAAAAATTGCATCTTTAACCATAGAATCATGGAAGACAGGTGAAAGACTGCCACATAGAAAACATACACCTCAGAACAGAAGCCACATTAAAAGATATGCCAAGAGTTTAGGTACCAATATCCTCATTTTTCATATCTAAAGCATAATAAACTATCCTAAAGATTATTCTCATATAGATGCTACTACTAACAAACATCCCAAGCACTCATCAATATACTTCTAATACATGAACCTAAAACACTAAAAGAAGATCAACCAAAATAGAAATGTTGGAAAATGTAATTTGACAAGTGAAAAGTATCCTTCAGCAAATTTTATGGGAGATAATAAAACATATCAGAATATGTGCTGCTCAGGTGAAACAAACTTAAAAAGACAGAAAATAAAGCAAACCTCAGGACCAAGGAACCGCTCATAGCCTACATCACAAGAATATGGAGGATAAGTCAAGACCCAACATCCCACTCTCCCCATGGTGCGGTGCACCTCCAGATTTTTTTTTTTTTTTTTTGTTTTTTTTCGCCATTGATGTTCATTTATACAGAAATGCATACCATGTTTCATGTTCTAATTTTGAGACCACATACAAAGCGTATATAACCAAAAGGACCACATATACAGAAAGAAAGATTCTGTGTATCTATATAACTTTTAGCATCTCAAGAATCATCTTATGAACACTTGCAAGAGTGATAAAATCAGAAAACAGGTATGTTAAAATCAAGAACAAAAATCAGAATATTGATGATATGACATAACTTCAGACGTCTAGAGAATTTTAGAATTATGTAGCAACAACATTCCCTTACTTATAATAAAGAACCAAAATGTCATAAATAAAGACCATTACAGAAGCAGCCAAGTGATTTTGGGTATGAGATGCTAAATGAGGTTCACACGACACAGATCATTACATCATCTGGAATGGAATTACCACTCAACTGTCAGCAATAAAATATGAAAGGGAACAAGTTGATCCACATAGTTTGAATACTCAAAACATGGCCTTCAGATGTCGATTCCAGCTTCAGTGTAACCTTAGGTAAATTATATCAAAATACCCCAGAAAGTTTAACTTCTTCAAACAAGAAATTATATTTACAGACCACATTTCCAGTCTGCATCAAATAAGCATATTTATATAGGTAAAACAAAATCTCCATACCTGACTCTGGGTGGATGAATCAGATTCTAAAGAAGTGGTTTTCCTCTTTTTTTTTTCCAAAATCAGTGAAAGATCTGCCCCTTTGCTTTTGTCATCCGATCAGTTTCCTCCTTGACTTGCTTAGTTTCATGCTTCACTGCATTTTAAGAAGATGTAAGAAAATACAGATATGTGATGCATTTTATTCCAAATATCACAAAAATGCTGTTCAAGTAGAAGAAAAACTTTGGAATCACAAGAAATGATGTTAGTATATTTATTGTTGTTTCATAATACTAACAACATGCAGCAGGGCAATGATATAACGCATGTAAAGCAATTCAGATTATCAATTGAGTTTGAAACATATAATCAAAAGAAAATGTGCGTATTTATCAAATTATAAATTTAAGTATAATAGGCATAATAAGAATTATACATTCAACATGATCAAGGCATAACATAATTCATATATTCAACATGATACGATATCCGGAAAAGCCAAAAATTACATAACAAACTGAGGCATCAAAACAGAAAGAACATGCGATCAGATTACGTAATTTAAAAACAGGAAATTAAAGAAACTTATCTAAGATCCTGTATCGCAACATAACCAAATCACAGACGAATTCTGTTTGTCTTAAAGAAATGAACTCCCCGACTCACCAGTGCAACGGATACATCGCTGCTCCTCCCAGGATAAGATGGTCCAGAAGGATCAGGTGCACTCTTTCTCGTTCACTTCGAACAGTAACTCAATTCGCCGGAATCAAATAGTCGAAGCTCAGTTGAAGATAGGGAGATATGAGAGAGGATACGTGAGTAAGCAAGAAAGGAGAAAGACTGCGTTGTATGTGTTAAGTCTGCCAGTGGCGGACTCTTTTAATTATGAAATAAAAGTAAAAGAGTTATAATTTTTCATCGAAGGATTTAATTTTTCATGAAAGTTTAAATTAAATAGGTACATTATTTAATTTAAATGATGTACTCCGAAAAAATCATTTTCTCTTACATTCGCATGTAGTTCATTTTGTGTAATAAAGCCTATCTATCGGACCACATTGCAATAAAGTACCGAAGTGATCAAGATTAATTAAGATTGCTTGTTTCCATTCATTTTGTGGCTTCAAGTTATAATGTCACTGTTTGTTAACGTGAGTTTTATATATAGTATTGTGTTTTTCCCTTTCTAGTAGTTTTAACTTCAATTTTCGTCTTTTTTGATATTCAAAATTTTGCATTAAGACAATTTTATTAATCATTATTCTCTTTTCTTTAATTAATTTTTATGTTTTATTTGAACTTTTACACGTCTATCCAGAATAATTCGCTTAACATATTCACACATTTTTGCTAGTATTCACACATAGCAACTTATTAAATTGAATAAAAAATGACATTCACACTTCACAAAATGATAGAAGAGTTCCATTTGACATTTTAATTTAAAAAAAAAAAATAGAACTTTTTTGTCTTTTTATTAATTTTGGAAGATCATTGTTGTGATTTATCTTTACTAAAAATATGTCCTTTAAGAAGCAATTAGAATATTATATGACCAAATGATTTAAGTTCTATCTTGTTACTATCATTTAATTTATTGTCTTAATTATTGAATAATCTAAATATAGCTTTTATTTATGAGGAAAAAATAATTTTATTTTAGGATAAAAAGTAGACACCCAAAACATGTAGCATTGATCCCAACTTTTTCCCTGCATTTCTAAATGTGCCGGAAACTCATTTTGGCGAAAAGTGCAATCAGAAAGTTAGAAGGTATCCATTTCACTCAAAATAGTGAAAATAAAACAAATGATATTGTGATTAAGTTCTAACACGTCATTTAATTTATATCAAATTCTCCAAATACCATTTAACCAACAAATAAACTAGATAAAGAATCATTATATTATACTATAAAAATAAATCAAACTCATTACTAATATAATATTATCAAATTGAGTAAGCAAAAAGAGAAATACAAATACAAAATAAAAATCACAATAATGACACATATTAAATTGATAACGATGTGTTTAAATGAACTGAACTTCCACATTGAAATCCTTACCATAAGCTATTCATGACTTTCAATGGCATAATTTGCATTATTTCATTCTAGCAAATATTTAAAAAATATAAACAACAAAATACGAAACAATATTCTAATTTTAGTGTTTGGAATATTTTTTTATTGATTAGTTTCTTCATAATGAAAAATGAAAAGTTGCAGGAATTAATCTGTTGGAATGATTTGAATTTGGTAGTTGAATTTGTACTTCATAAATTAATGAAGGTACTTTTTCCTATAAGAAAATTAATGAAGGTACTTTATTTTGATATTTTTAAGAGAATTTACACAATTAATTGCTTATTAATTGGTGAAATATGTTATGTTTTAATGACTGGTATCACTACAAGAGCACAGGGCTTTAGAGACGGAAAGTTCTGTCTCTATGTTCCAATTTTCCGTCTCAAACTAAATTTTGAGACGAAAATTTCCATCTCAAAATATGTTGGTGATGCCACCGTGGCAAATCCACAAGACGAAAAAAATTTCGTTGGTAAATTCTAAGATAGATTTTTCTCCGTCTCAATTTCCATCTTAAATAATGACTAATCATCTCCAATTTGGAAAATGTATCTATCTTTAATTCTGTCTCAAATTGTCTTAAGTTCCGTCAGCATTTTTGTGAGAATTTCGTTGGTAAATTAGTCTTAAAATTAGTCTTTAATTTATCTCAAATTTGTCTCTGAAAATAACATTTTGATATTCAAACTATCCATTATTTGTCACATAATTGTCTTCAATTCCATCTCTAAATTTGTTTACGAACCGTCTTTGATCTATCTAAAAATTGTCTTTAATTCTATCTATAATTTGCCTCTAATCATCATATTTGATGGTTATTTTCTTACAAATTTATAGATACAATGTTATTTTTCCAAAATTAATGCTATAAAATAGCATATAGACCAGCTCATCATCCAACATCATATTTAATTAGTGAATAAACTAACACAAATAAAATCATTAGTTTCTAATCTTATAAGATAACTCTTCCACAAAATAAATGTATGCACATCAACAAATCATTAATAGTTCAAATAAAGCAGTAACCAACCATTATAATATCAATGAAGGGAAAGATCCATTCCTTATGCACAAGTACTTCATATTTCTAACAGGGAAAACTCATCCAGTGTTATTAGTCATAATTACAGGAAACATTGGCTTGTTGGACTAGACCAGCCAATGCCCTACAATTAAGACATCAAGATGTTGTTAAAATAATAGATCAAATTACAGATAGACAAACTGATTCCAAAGGTTCTTTAAACGATAAAAAACTCGACAAGATGAAACTTATCCTAAATATGACTTACGATGCTTAAAAACAAGATGACAGAGTTCTGCCACATCAATGTAAAATCTTAATGCAGTCATATGCTGATACAACCACTGAAAATTGAACATGGTGCTGGAAGGATGGATAGATGGCATTCTGAAGATGTCTCTCCACTTTATATAAACTTTCATTCAATTGGGTCTAACAACAAATGCATTTCTCCCTACAAAACCAAAAAACTGCATATATTAAGGGATGATAAGTTTAAGGTTGTTCATGACAAAACAGGAATAAGAAAATAAGTAACTTTAGCCAAACACCCTCTTAATTGCACCAATATGTCAAAGATGATAGGTAGCTGAATTTAGATTCAAGGGCAAATCTAAGGAAATTACTATGACACTTGATCTAAAAAACTTCCAAATATAGGCATATACTAAATTATCATAAAGAAACTATCCCATGTTCTGCATATGGATGATAAAAAACTATTCCGAATTAAGCATATTAAACCATTTCAAATATAAGCAGGGGTTGCAAATGCATTAAGCGAGAGAATATAACCAGACTACCCATTGACTCCAAAGAAAATGTACCTCCACAAGGAACAGAAATCAATTTATATTTTTGCCAAATAGTAAGGGATGTCAGACTTTCTTTTTCAATGAGAAGAGTAACCCCAGTCCCAAACATTTATATTCAATCATGGTCTTCCCAAACTCTAAAAATCTAATCAATTCGACCATCCAGCTCCAGCTTATATGTATATTGCATAATTAAGCCTTGCATTTGAGAATCCAAAAGATCAAGAAACTGGTGATGAGTGAAACGTCATAAATTGTAGATTAGGTTTCGCTAATTTTATGTTATTTATCATCTTATATTATCCTTAGTCCCTCAGTCAAAAAAACTGCAAAGTTTTAATTCAAGATTTTTTCATTGCATAAGCATCTTATATATATATATATATATATATAGAGAGAGAGAGAGAGAGAGAGAATAAATAAATAAGAAATTTGTGTAGACTACAAATAATGCTTGCTGGATTCCCATCTAGAATATCAATAATGAAGATTGAAGGAAAGAGGAATTGTCCAATAAAGGAACAGTGGAGGAATATCAATAATAGGCACAAATTTCTCCTAGTGGAAGAGATAAATGAAAATACCAAATGACATCATGGATTCATGGTATACAAAAATTAGCTTCAAACCTGGATTATTGCTCCTCATGTTCCTTGAGTGGTGTGCTGCGCTTTTATCACCTAAACAAAATTCCATTTACATGTTATTTTGAGCCATAATCATAACTTTATAATGAATAGCACACTTAAAAGAACACCATAAAACATAAAAATAAAATTTACTCCTGCCTTTTCTGGTGTCAAGCTCTTGTTTCTTGCCTCAGTCTCATATGTTGAATTGTGGTTTATACCCAAACTGTCCTTAGATGGATAAACATCTTCAGGATCATTTCTGACACCAACAGAATCATTACAGTGCTTTCTGGCTTCACACTTCAAATAATGTTTATTCTCTCCACCTGAGAACTTTGTTATATTCAGGTACTCATGGGCGGCATTCTTTTTGGTGGAGATCCTCACTAATGGCTGCAACAGGGGTTGTCCTCCTCACACCTTTTCTAGCCACTTGTTGTACTCTCCTTCCATCCAAGGGTAGAAAAACCCTGTTCTTTTGCTGACCCCAAACCAGCCTAGTTGGTGAAGCACAAAGAAATGAAGATTTTTCCATTAGAGAAGAACAGAACTATATCACCTTTTCTTGATCGGAATATCTGCAAGTTTTGAGCTAATTACTGGCACTCTAACTGTTCTCTTCACCGTATATTTCCTGCAGAATCAATTTTCAGTTAAATTTGTTGCCTAAAAATTAAAAAATAAATTCCAATAATTGTTGAATAATTTATAAATCTGTAAATAAATTGTTATTTGCTGCTTCAAAATGAGATTAATCTTTAGGAACAAAGAAGTTATGAAGCAATTAAATTTCTATAATAAATTCTCTGAATTAATCAGCTAAAATCAATATATACCTCTTTTTGCAGTGGCAGTGAGAAGAATAGGAGGTTTTGCTAGAGAGGTTATCAGAATGGTCATGCTCACGACACCTCTTTCCAGAGAGCGGTGGTTTGCCGGCAGAGATCGCCGGCGCTAGAAACATGGACGACGATCCACCCTTTCCATTGGACACGCTATCTTCGCCAGTAATCGTCGACACAAAAGTTGAAGATGAGTTTCCCGAGGTCAAGACAGCTGCCGATAAGCTGAACCCTTCCTTACCCACCACTTCACTCTTATGCTTCCCAAAAGGAGCGTTAGCCTTGGTGAAATCAAGCATCAACGACTGAGCTGCCACCGGAGCTCGCTCCGCTGCCGGTACGGGAGAAATTTCTTCCCTCAGCTCCTTTTTTTTGATAATTCCCTAGCTCCCTTTTTTACTCATGCCAGTTTACCAAAAGATTTGATAAATTAAAGAAGAAAGTGAGGTTTACCCTGATAAATTTTGAGGCGCAGAGAAAGGACAGCGTGGATCGTAAGAGAAGCAAGATGAGCACCTATATTTTCTTCTGACTCTACTTTAAAAAAATTCAAAAACCTTATATTTTCTTCTAACCAGGCCACCATTAAGTGCAAGCAGACAAAATAAGGAACAACCCTCCCAGCGAGAGGTACTATTTTATCAAGCACAATACATTTAAACGCTGTTGTTTTACAATTACAAAACGGGAAAAAAATATGCAAAAAGGCAGCGTTCACGCGCGAGCAACTATTCACACGAGCTTTCATGCTTATATAATATAATAATATATATATATATTTATACATACATATTTTGATATGATAAATAAGCAAATAATTTTTTTTTTTTGGTAATATAAAGCTTTTTCGTGTGATTTCTTAATAATGTGGAAGTTATGGTTACAATTTTCACGATATTTGAAAATTTTAAATGTTAAATATTTTTTGTTAGAGTAAATATATAATATCTTTGTACTTTATCTATGAAAAAAGCTTACATTAGGTTATTAATTATTTGATAACTAATTCAATAAGTAGTTTGTAACATACAATTTTTATAAGTTAAAATATCTCTTAATTTCCACATAACTTTGATAAGTAAAATTTATTTATTTTATTTATATATGCAATTATTTTATTATTTTTGAAATTATGAATTAACATATATTATATACATAAATAAAATAATAAGTAAATTTTTAGTATTCATTTAAAAATAAAATATCAATCTCTTATAAGTTTTTTTTATAATTAAATTATAAAAATTATAAATAATTAAATGAATACTTACTTTTAGTCAATTTTTTTTATCTCACATTATTAATCCATGTAAAAATATTTTTATGAATTATTATAAGCAAAAATATTAAAATAAATGTACGTGTTATAATTATAAAATAGTGTAATTAAATATGTTAAAAAAATATAAAAATTGATATCTGATAATGGTATGATCTGCTTGGGGATATACTAGGCTTTGGCCCAATGTAGTTGACCGGATAAGGGGTATGAATAATGTTCAAGTGTAGTCAGGTCAAGTCCTGCAACCAGTAAGAAACGTTAGGCTAGCCGAGGAGTCATCGAGTAAGGTATTTCAAACAAGTCAATAGGTATTCGATCAGATAACAAAGTGATAGAGTGAGGGCTTTAAGTGATAATATGAGCATACCTTGCTGAAGGGTGGCAATGGAATATTTATAGCCTTTCTGGAGAGCTTTATATGCCAATGATGCCCTTTCTTATACAGAGAGGGCATTTGTCCTCACCTGAGAACCTTTAGATCTTTTTTCTTTTGTGTACTTTTCCATGTAGCGTCTCCTCCAGCTTTATATGACATAGCGGTACGATGGAGGCGTGCACCACTCTGGTTCTGCAGAAGGGTGATACAGGAGATGGCATGCACTATTAATGCGAAGGCACGCCACCTATTAGAGCATTTAATAGGGTAGAGAGGTGTTTACGACCTATTCAATGTGACTGTGCCCGGTGGCGTGGAGTGCTCTAAACTACTCTGATCGACCTCTTAGGGTCGAGATGTATTCTCGTGCACGAGTCATTTGGGCACACTCTGGTCGAGGTGATGGAACTATATTGGATTCAAATGCCTTCCTGGTTGAGGGCTGAATGGTTGTTCTCGAGTTGATCGACCACACTCTGGTCAACTGGGTAAGGTGTTGATACTCGCGCTGACAGAATGACCTAATGAGGGCTTGGACCTCGATAATCTGGTCGATTGTTAATAGACTGGCCCTGAAACCAATTGGGTTGTCCCATATCATATCTTTTGTTTGGTCAATCACTTGGTTGATTATCGTTAATGGGCTGGCCCTGATACCAATTGGGTTGTCCAATATCATATCTTTTGCTTGATCAAATGCTAGTGGGCCTGTTGGGCTATCACATATCATGAGTCTCCCCACTCCCAAGTCCAAATCAAGCTAATTTTGACATAATGTTACATTTCATACTTTCAAACTTTTTTCCCTTTCTATTTTATATTTCTACCTTTTATTTTTTGTACAAAATTTTTATATAGATACATTATATTAATATGAATTTCAAAGTTAATATTTTTTAAATTTAATATATATCTAAAAAATATATAACCTAAAAGCATATATTTAATTATCTCAGCGGATGCGGAACGGTGCACTCTACACTAATAATAACATAGGTAGATATAGATTATCTTTTTAGAATGCTATATTTACAGACGTGGCAAAAAATTAAAACCTGAAATGGACTCAAGATGAAGATGAGCCTATATCTGATTGCATTCATTCCTCACTCACGTGTAGGGTTTTGGGCGCCGCCACAACATGGCTGCCGCATACCAATGTCTCTAGGGTTTCTTTCAGCCAACACCCGCCCCCCCCACCCCACACACACACACGCTATAAATTCTCTATCGGCAGCTGCTTATCTCCATCCTGTGTCCTCCGCAGTTCAATTTCCCGATCTATTTCTCAAATATATATTATTTGATTTATTCGTTTAATATTAATCCGCAGTGATGAATATTTGAATTTTGTGTGCCGGAGACGATATCCGTCGGTGACGGCCTCAATACCTCTAAGAAGTTCTGAGCTTTCCTATTCACTACATATTTTTTATTTTATGACAATCTTTTCTTTAATTTCGTGAAAGATTTGTGCTCCGTTTTTCTATGGGTTTGGCGAGGTGACGATGAAATTCATGAAGTCTGTCAATCCACTGATTAAGTGTGATGTTAACAATGAATCCCGACAGGTTCTGATCGCTTCTTCTTTTCTCCTTCTCTCTTTTCTCACATGTTCATGTATATTTTTACTGGGTTTTTTTTTTTTGTTTTGTAAAGTTCATCCAAAAAATTGTATGGTTTTTGAATCTACAACTTAGTTTGGGGCAAAGGATGAATCTAATGTGAAAATGGGTAATTTGCGTCTGAATTTCATCATGATGCTAAAATCACCTTGGAGACCTGATGCCCCCTTTACTTTCCATCTTTTTCTTCTCAAACTGAAATGATTTTTTTTCTTGATTTTCTCTGATTTTTTAGTTTATTGTTAATAAATAAATTATGGTCTCTATATATAATTTTGGGCAATGTTCACCTTTTGAGTTAGTTTTTAGGGTTGAGTTAGGCTCAACGTCCATTTTTTTAATATGATATCGGAGTTATTTATTCTCGATATTAAATTTCTCAGTATTGTTGGGCACTCATTTCATGTTATTCTACATTTTAGATGTTCATTTCTGGGCGTGCGCGAATTGTGTTAGTGTCCCACATCGGTAAAATAAATAAGTTGTGGTCTTTATATATGATTTTGGGTAATCTCCACACTTATTTATTTCATCGATATGGGACATTAATATACTCCGCGCACGCCCAGAAATGAATATTTGGAGCGTGGAATAATATGAAATGGGTAACCCAATAATATTGATTAACCCAACATCGGGAATGAGTGGCTTCGATACCATATTAAAGGAATGGACCTTGGGCTTAACTCAACCCCAAAAAATAGTTCAAAAGGTGAGGATTGCCCAAAATTATATATAGATACCATAATTTATTTATTTTACTGATATGAGATACTAACATTTATATTTGATTATTCAAATAGTAGCCATCTTAATACCATGTCTCCTACAACAATAGGTCGACGGCGGTTGTTTTTTTTGTTTTTTTAATTTATTTATTATTATTATTATTATTTCCTCAAATTTTCAATTGTTTTTTATGTGAATGTATGGATCTATGTCTAGGTGGATGGATATAGGAGGAATTTATTTCGGACCTCACTTTAAATCAAAATTTGCATACAAATTTTTAGATGCATATGAATTTTATGTTCCAACCGATGGCCTAGTCCTAGTGTTCCAAATACAAACTTTGGCACTTAAAAAAAGAAATTGTGAGATCATCTGTAGCAGATACAAACTTCGAGACTTAAAAAGATCTAGACTATACTCTATCTATAAAATTGGTAGACATCAGTTCAGAACAGAGGATAAACGAGAAGGTAATGATGTTTCCTTCTCTAATGTTACGAGTTATTTGTAAAGAAACCAAAAACAGTGAGTTATTAAACAAAAAAGAAAAGCCAGTATTGGAAACACATTGATAATTCCAATTATGCTTATTTGAAGTTAAGAAATTTTTCAGAATTTGGAAGTGTGGCTACTCGACTGGGTCATGCTCTTGGACCCTGTCCCTCTACGAGATAATTCTTGAATCTTGACTTAAGGAAAATATAATGGAGTTTTCCTTAATACACGTATCAGGATGAATTAGGGCTGTAAATGGGTAGGGTTCCACTATACCCAAGCCCATACCCAAACAATACCCAAAATTAATACTCATTATATACCCTACCCACTTAGACCCATTATCCATTGGGTATGTGCACTGGGTCTGTTGTTTGGACCCAGCACTTTTGGGTCGGGTCCAGACCTGACCCTTTTTTTTTTTTTTTGCTCTCGCTCTGGGCAGTCGATTCTGTTGCCGATGGAGGCAGTAAATTCAACTGAAAATTTCCAATAGCCCATGAAAGAAAAGAAAAAAGAAGTCCTGCTAGTCTGCTACTGGTCTAAGCATTTTTCTGAAGGGAAATATCATCTATCAAATTATGATGGCACAAGTCCAAGTTCTGATGGTTTCAGAGCATCTCTCAGCCGATAATTATAGAAGAAGAAGAACAAGAATATTGAAGTTCCTTATTTTTAATATTAACCCACAAACACCAAAAGAAAGATAGAAGGCCCAATTCTTTCAGCAAGAGGTGCAAACATAGATTTCAACGGTGGTTCCAGGCCATCAAAAGATATCCAAACCAAAAACAGGGGTGTAGTGGTGGAAAACAAACATATATAATTGTATAACATTATTTAGAAAAAAAGTAACCCATTTTCACAAATGAGGGATTTTCACAAATCAGATTATACCTTTGATTGAAAACAAAAAAAATGTTATCGAGCAAAAATACAACCCAGTGGAGGCGCGCCAGTGGATGTCAGTGGAGGCATCGCCGGTGGATTGCAGTGGTGGAGATGGGCGCTAGCAGAGGTGTTTTCTCACTTTTTTGGAGATGTGCAATGGAGGTGGCGCCGGCGGATGTGCATCGGTGGAGAGCGGTGGAGATGGGCGCAGGATGTCATCAGTCAGTGGTGGAGCCGTGGAGGTGTTTTGAGAATCTGATAATTTTTATCTATTATTATTTTTAGATTAATTTAGACCGTTGGATTTTAATAAAATCCAATGGTCTAAAATATTTAGGGTGAATGGGTATTTAATGGGTAGAAATCCTACCCAGGCCCATTTAAAATTTTTTATTGGGGCTGGGTCTGGGTCTGGGTATAATATAGAATTATTGGGTCTGGGCTTGGGTAATATATTGTTGCTGTGGGCTTGGGTAGGATTTTACCCTACCCATTTACAGCCCTAGGATGAACCCATCTGATCCGAAGGCATAATTTTGTTTAAAGCGCATTATTATAAAACCACTGCGTGTGTTTTACAGGTAACATTAGCAATAAGAGTGTTGTTTAGCTTTAGGTAGCTTGATAATTTCAGAGGTTTAATATTTGATAACTTTATGAAATTATTGTTTAATGGTAAAGTGGAATTATAATTTTGGTATCTTAATGGCAGGTGCTTATTTATGGAAGAACCAGTTTGGTTGTGTTTTTATTTTTAATATTTTTAAAATTTCAAAAGTTAGAGTAAATGAGTTGAAAATAAATTTGCATTTGGATAGTATATTGGGAAAGGAATGGCCATATAAAGTTTAGTAGATTGTAGGTGGAGAGAGATGATAATATTGAAGAAGAGAGAGAAAATATATAGGTAATATTAACATTCGAATTCTAACGAATTTCTGATATGCGTATGCATAAATAAATAAAGACTTATATTACACTACGAGAGACTTTGCAATAATTTATTGTTCATATTGTTTTAGGTATTTGTTTTTTTTTCTTTAAGATAAGATATTTTAAAATGAAAACTTTTTGTTTTAATAAAGGTAACTTCTTATAGTAGTGCTATATGTTAACATAAATAAGATGGTATTTGATTAAATTTATTTAAAAAATTATATAAGCTCCTATATTTTATAAGATGTTTTTGAAGCTTATATGATGTTATATCTTTTTTAAAAATTAAGTTATTAAAGTGTTTGGAGAAAATAAAATTCTGCTACTTATAAGATGCTAGTAATGACAATTTTATAAATAATATGATTAAAAATAAAAGAGTTGGTTAAGATTTTAAAATAAGTTAGAAATTCCTTACTTTTTTAAACAAAGCTTATAAGCTCTTAGTATCTTATTTTAGGAGTTTACAAATTCTTTTTAAAAAAAATGTACAAATTTTTTTTAGACATCTTATGAGCTCCGGGACATTTTATATAGGATGTTTTAATGAGCTTATAAGCTCATCCGAACACCCTCTAAGTCAATGTATGGTATAGACACCTAAAAGTTTCAATCTTTTTTAAATTTTTATATTTATGTTGGTCAAATTAAAAATTTATTTTGTGATGGTAGAGTATTGAATAAGATAAAATAATCTACAATAAAGATGTAAAAGGCAAAAAATGCAGACATGATTTGAAAAGATACCTTATATGTATATAGCAAAGATAAAACAAGTTAAAATTCCGAGATATTTATGGGAAGGGATAGGGAATATCTGAAAATATATTCCGTCCTTCAATGCTTGATTTTCATTTGATCCAGTAAGCTTTTGCCATCAAGTTTGCTGGCAATGACCAACCTTAAATACTCTTGATGGGTTAATCTCTTGTACTTTTCTGCAGCACCTGTTATTTTGACAATATCTGGCAATGGCCCTATATCTGTTGCAATGTTTGGACTGTGAAATGCAGCCATCGACAGTCTTTCTTTCTCAAAACTGACAACAGCTCTGTGTTCAATGCTGCTGTATTCGCCATTACTCATTATCTGCACTTAAATAAAACACCAATATAGCTAGATAAGATGATCATATTTTAAAACCAAAACTCAAGATAATTAATTAAATAACAAGAATATAATTAACTTTGACAGATCAAGAGAATGAATTAATTTAACTACCTCCAAGATATCACCAATATTGACTATGATTGCACCAGAAATGGGTTGAATGGGCACCCATTTGGCATCTTTCTTGATTTGCAGGCCTTGGACTTGATTGATCTGAACCAGGAGAGTGAGCCCAGTTGCATCGGAGTGTGGAGTGAGTCCAATAACTTTGTCCGCATGCACACAAGGTGGATAATAATTCATTCTAATCCCTTGATTGCAGTCTTGATCAAATGCAGAGGTGAGTTTATGTGGGTCAATCCCAAGATTTACAGCCATCCAAGTGAAAAGTTTGAGGGCAATTTTGTGCAGCTCCTCTGAGTAACTGTGCAGAGTTGCCCTGAAGTTAGGTGGATTTTTGGGCCAGAACGTCATGTTCCTTGGAGGAAATGGAAGGGACATAATGAAGAGCATGTCTCCCCAGTCCAGCTTCTGATCTTGGGAGACTACGAACGCTTGCCCATAACCTTCAATGCTATTTGGTAGCTGAGCGCAGCTCATCTTCTCCTCCAGGGGCAGCTTAAAGAACTCCTCAGCCACCACCTTCATTTCTTCAATTACTTGTCCCGCTACATGGTTGATCAACTGATGATGTTTTATTTAATTAATTAATCATCATCAGCATCAGCATCAGCATCGTCATCATATATAAATTACAGTTTGTAATTAGTTATAATCATTAGACAAATAAGTACTAATTAAGTAATTAATTACTCACCTGAAAGAATCCCCAATATTTACATGCGTGATGAAGTTTTGCCAACTCCTCAGTCGTAGATAGTTTGTTCATGTCAATTACTGGGATCTGTAAAGATTGATCCGCTGATGCGACATCATCGAGCTGAAATTCAGGCCTGATGTATCTGTGAGGGATGTCTTTCAAGTTGCGAGAAGCTAGCTGTTGTACATTCTCAACAGGAAGAGACCCTCCAAGATCCTGCCTCATTGTCTTCGCACTACTGCTCTCTCCACCTTCCATATTGATCATCGCTTCTGACGTTCTCATCTAATTACGTTTCTTCTTTATATCAGATCTATTAATTTGGTCCCATGCATGCCCTGATCGTATTGATGAAGCCGGCAGCCCAGACGGAGCATCTCTACTGGAATGCAAACTGACAAATTGTACGTGTTACCTACCACATTGGAAATTAATGATCAATATTTTATTTCATTTTATATTTTATTTTATATTTCGTGTCATTGATGTGTGATATGTGTATTAAATATTTTCTTATAAAAATAATTAATTGAGAATCGAATACATTATATATATAATAAATTAAAATAAGAGATAAAATAGAGAATGAGATAGATGATTGAAAGTGATTTTATCTAAAATCATCAAACACTTACCATTGACAACCCAAATCTTGTATTGGGCGATGATCCAGATGACAACATTATGCTTCCCATCAACGTCATGATGAGAATTCAATTTTCATTGATTACAATAAATACTAGTGCTACTAATATTACAACATATTAATAATTATGGATAGCAGTTGGAGTTATCCATACATTTGATTCATATTGGCGGCCTTGGTGGGGAATGGGATCCAGCTCGAGGCTGGAGCAGGCATTGTCCAAACGGTGACAAGGGGAGCTGCTTGGAAAATCATATGCCAAATTTGAAAAGCTAGATTACCAATTTACACTGCCGATGTGGGACTCAGAATGAGAGCCAAACTGAGAACTTATCCACTCAATCCCAAGAATTCATAATTATAAATTTTTGAAATTTTAGAATTTCTTAATATGAATTCAGCCTAAATCTTCGATAATATAATACTTATTAAATAATTATCAATCCTATGTAACATAGAAAATAAATTTAAATAAATTTTTGAATACTATCCATAATTAATGTATTATTCTCCCTGCTAACTATGACTCATTTTCACACTTTATTCTTCCTCTCCCCAATATCCATAATTTCTTTTGCCACTAATTCTCCCTCTCCCCTGCTATCCATAACTCATTTTTCAATTAGTTTGAACCGTTCTAAAGTTTTCCTTCTATTAATATTTGTTAATAAATATATTGTTCGATCAAAGGAAATCATAGTTGAATATCGATTCATTCATAAATGGGTTACAGACTTTTTGCATCACACTTTAATATACCAGTGAGTTCATATTATTTTAGTATCTTGCGTTTGTAGATGTGCTTATATATACAGTTGGAATCAATTACTTGCTTGATTAGCTCAGAATCAATTCTCTTGGATTTGATTGGTCCTTTTAGGAATATAATTTTGTTAATGCATTTTGTTCTTCCGAATATATTTTATAGATAGTTGATTGATTTATTTTAATTCATACAGGTTAAAATTCGAGTGATGAAACATTATTGTGCGAACAAGGTTGTCTGCGCACTGCCTACTAATATTAGAATGCAGTTAGAAGTAAGGTTAAAATAGAAAAAGCTTTGTAGGTATTATGCTATGCTTACAAATATGTTTACTAAAATATAAACCTCTATTTATTCTGTAACCTTTTTCTTTCTTTTTAGAGAAGCCAAAAAGGATATTTCTAAGAGAAAAGAATGCAGTGAAGATAAGCAAAAGATATATTTGGAAATGCTGGAAATTGGATGATGTCAAAAACTTCCAATAGTTAAATTTTGGGGCACTTATTTAAAAGTATTAAGAGCACTTTCCAATTTCATGTTCAGTCCCCACTTGATTTTTATTAGAAGAAACTCCCTAGTTTTGTTAAAATTTTAGAGATCACTCCCTACTCACTTGATTTGACAAAAATGCCCTTAAGTATAATATTTTTCACTCATTTTTTCTCACTTCTTCTTCATTCACACAAGCAAACAGTAAACCCTATCATACGCTCATTACCAGAAACAGAAAGAACAGAAAAAACGCAACAAGCTCTATGGCGGGAACTAGAATAATCGTCGGAGCCAACAACCACCAACCCGATATCTGCATTGTCTTCTTCTCTTTTTATTTTCATCATTTGCGGGTTTCTTCTTCTTCTCGGTTTCTTCTCAGTTGCTTATGAGTTTCTTGTATTTTTTCGACGATGTCAACCAGTAGTGAAGGAGGAGTGTTCAATCAAGTGTTGGAGAGTTGCCACTACAAAGACTAGCTCCCTATAATGTCATAAATATGGTCTTACTGCATTGACATTGAAGATGAAAATTGTTAACATCCTGGTAAACCGAAAGGATGAATCAAGCAGTAGTGGAAAGAAGAGCAGTGATTTTTTAAGGTAATACTTCTACAGAATCTAAACTGTATTGCAGTTTGTAAAGTTTTGTACTTGAAGTGTTCTGAAATTGTACTCTGTTTATTTGAAAATCTTTCTCTGCTTGGAGCGTTCTACATTATACTTCATTGCAATTAAAATTGTACTTCATCTCACAAAAATTGTACTCTATTATGTAAGTTTTATACTTCAAGTGCTCTACTAATGGATTATCCAAAATTGTACTACAACTTCTAGTAGTTTATACTTGAAGTGTTCCCAAACTGTATATCTTCTATCTAAAATTATACTTTTGGTTTTCTGAAAATATATTTCATTTACCAAAATATGTACTCCATTCATTGAAGTTCTATACTTTAGTTGTTATATTTATTGATTATCCAAAACTGTACTGCAATTGCTAAGGTTTTATACTTCAAGTGTTTTGAAATTGTACTTCACTTTATCTAAAATTGTACTTCTATTTTCTGAAATTATACTTTATTTTGTACTTCATTTTACCTAAACATGTACTCTATTAATTGAAGTTCTATACTTCAAGTGTTCTGAAATTGTACTTCATTTTATCTGAACTTGTACTTTAGTTATCTGAATCTATTATTTAAGTTTTATACTTCAAGTGTTCTACTAATGGATTATAAAAAATTGTACTCTAATTGCTAAGGTTTTATACTTTAGGTGTTCTGAAATTGTATTTCACTTTATTTAAAATTGTACTTCATTTTATTTAAACTTGTACTTCAATTATCTGAATCTATTATTTAAGTTTTATATTTCAAGTGTTCTATTAATGGATTATCCAAAACCGTACTGCAATTGCTAAGGATTTATACTTCAAGTGTTCTGAAATTGTACTTCTTTTTATATAAAATTGTACTGCTGTTTTATGAAATTATACTTTATTTTACCTAAACATGTACTCTATTCATTGAAGTTCTATACTTCTAGTGTTCTAAAATTATACTTCATTTTATCTAAACTTGTACTTCAGTTATCTGAATATATTATTTAAGTTTCAAGTGTTCTACTAATGAATTATCCAAAACTTGTACTGTAATTGCTAAGGTTTATACTTCAAGTGTTCTAAAATTGTTCTTTTTATATAAAATTATACTTAGCCTTTTACATAAAATTGTACTCCATTATTTAAGTTTTATAAAGTTCTATTAATTTTATACTTCATTTTACCTAAAGTTCAATACTTCAAGTGCTTTACTTATTGATTATCCAAAATAGTACTGCAATTGATAGCGTTTTATACTTCTATTGTTCTGAAATTGTACTTCGTTTATTTGAAATTACCCGACCATACTGAATTATTCTACATATTGTACTTTATTTTACCTAAAATTGTACTTCATTTGTCAACCTCAAGGGATGCAGTCGAGGAGGAAATTGGTTTGACCAATGCATCGCACAATGAATTAGCTTTAATTAGCAACTCAATTGATGCATGGAGGAATTGCATATATGGAGAGGGTCAGACATTCAAGGATGCTTAAGAGTTCAGAATTATGCTTAAGAATTATACGATGTCTACTTTGCGGTCATTTAAATACAAGAATTATGTTGTCCAAGATATCAGCTATTTTGTACCCCAATCTGCGAGAATTATACTTGATTTTATGATATTTGTACTTCATTTCGGCAATTATGTATTTGATTTAGCATGAAATTAGCATTTTTACATGTTATCCGAGATATCAATTATTTTGTACCCAAATATGGGAGAATTATACTTGATTTCATGACATTTGTACTTCATTCGGCAATTATGTATTTGATTTAGCATGAAATTAGTATTTTTGCATGTTATCCAAGATATCAGTTATTTTGTACCCCAATCTGGGAGAATTATACTTGATTTCTTGACAATTGTACTTCATTTAGGCAATTATGTATTTTATGTAGTGTGAAATTAGCATTTTTGCATGTTGTCCGAGATATTAGTTATTTTGTACCCAAATCTAGGAGAATTATACTTGATTTTATGATATTTGTACTTCATTTAAGCAATTATGTATTTAATTTAGCGTGAAATTAGCATTTTTTCATGTTGTCCGAGATATTAGTTATTTTGTTCCCCAATCTGGGAGAATTATACTTGATTTCATGACATTTGTACTTCATTTAGGCAATTATGTATTTGATTTAGTGTGAAATTAGCATTTTTGCATGTTTTTCGAGATATCAATTATTTTGTACCCCAATCTGGGAGAATTATACTTGATTTTATGATATTTGTACTTCATTTCAGCCATTATGTACTTCATTCCTTAATATTTTTACTAATATTGTTGAATTGAAATTTGTTCCATGATTTGCTTTTTAAGTCTTGGTAATTAATAACCAAACTCTAAAAATGTGTGTAATATTTATCATTTGAATAAAATAATGTTAAAGTTTTAAAGTGTTAACCACTAGTGTTCAACGAATGAATGTTATCAATCGCAGTAATGTAAATAATACTTATGCTTTCAAATATGTAAATAAATGAGCATTTAACGATAATATCCACCCTATCACCTGTACAAATATGTACTTCGCCTGATTCAATAATCTCAAAATATTGTACTTGACCATCACTATAATTATTAGAGACTAATTATTCAATTGCAATAAGTGTACTTCAATATAACACTATTTATACTTTGTTTGTTCTACGTTTGTACTTTATTTCCCCCATATTGTACTCAAATTCACTGCCCAATTTCAATTTAATTAAAGTGTACTTCAACATAGCATCATTTATACTTTGTTTGTTCTAAGTTGGTACTTCATTTTCCTCATATTGTACTCAAATTCACTACCCAGTTTCAATTTAATTGAAGTATACTTCTACATAATACTATTTATACTTTTTTTGTTCTACGTTTGTACTTTATTTCCCTCATATTGTACTCAAATTCACTGCCCAGTTTCAATTTAATTGAAGTGTACTTCTACATAACACCATTTATACTTTATTTGTTCTACGTTTGTGCTTTATTTCCCTCATATTGTACTCAAATTCACTACCCAATTTCAATTTAATTGAAGTGTATCATTTATACTTTGTTTGTTCTACGTTTGTACTTCATTTCCATCATATTGTACTCAAATTCACTGCACAATTTCAATTTAATTGAAGTGTACTTCAATATAACACCATTTATACTTTATTTGTTCTACGTTTGTACTTCATTTCCCTCATATTGTACTCAAATTCACTGCTCAGTTTCGATTTAATTGAAGTGTACTTCAACATAACACCATTTATACTTTGTTTGTTCTACGTTTGTACTTCATTTCCATCATATTGTACTCAAATTCACTGTCCAGTTTCAATTTAATTGAAGTGTACTTCAACATAACACCATTATTGCCCCCGTATTATACTTAAATTCTTTTATTGGAATATGAGCGCAACCTCTATAATCAGTTTTTCCTTTATAGGGATCAGGTGATTCAATCTTTGAGTTGGGTGGTTCATCTGCTACCTGGATTATGTTGATGTCTTCTGTCTCCTGGGGTACAAAACACCATCACATTAGATATTAAGTATCGACTATTGAAGTACAAAAGATTAGGACATTAAGTACAAATATCACCAACATGGAGTACAAAAGATCAGTACGTTAAGTACAAATATCACCAACATAGAATACAAAAGATCAGCGTATTAAGTACAAATATCACCAACATGGAATACAAAATATCAACACATTAAGTACAAATATCACCAATATGGAGTACAAAATATCAGCACATTAAGTACAAATATCACCAACATGAGGTACAAAATATACTGCAGGCTTGAATGTTTTATACTACAGTTGTTTCTAAAATATACTGCACTTTCATTTAATATATTCTGCAGGATTAAATGTTTTGTACTAAAATTGCTTCTAAAATGTACTGCAAATACACAGATTATATACTACACTTTCAGTTAATGTATACTACAGGCTTGAATTTTTTTGTGCTACAAATGCTTCTAAAATGTACTGTAATTACACAGATTTTATACTGCATTTTTGGCCTAATGTGTACTACAAGCTTGAATGTTTATACTACATTTGCTTCTAAAATGTACTACAGTTACACAAATTATATACTACAATTTTGCCTAATGTGTATTGCAAGCTTTGGTGTTTTGTACTACATATAATATACTACCACTTTCAGATAATTTCACCTTATAATTTCAGGTAAAACGAAGTATAAACCCCAAAAAGGTGAAGTACAACTTTCATGCCTTTTAAGTACAAATCAGAAACTTCTCATCTCACAACAAAAATCATATATATATATATCAAATGAGTTCAAGTGTTTAACAACTAAAAAAGGAATAAAAACCCTAAACATGATAAAATAGACAAGAAATAAGTGTAACAATGAAAAATCACGGACATTTAAAACTACAAATACAGAAAATATACCTTTGTTTCTTTTTCTCACTTGTTTTTGTACTTTGCTTCTTGTTGCCGCTATTTCTCCTTCCATTGTTGCAGAAAAATGACAGAAATTTTGGTGTCTTCCCCCCCCCCCCGATTTCTTCTTCTTCTCATGTCAATGGTAGAGGAACGGCTTTGCACCCTTTTGTTTGGCCGCTTGGAGAAGTCGTCGATTTCAGGGAAAAAAAAAAGGAAAGCGTTCTTCTTGAAGAGAAAATGTATTTCTCAGGTATTTTTGTTTTTCTTTCCAACTACAAGGATATATGGGTCTTTTTAAAAGATATGGGGAGTGATTTCTAAGTTTTGTAAAAAAGTGGGGAGTTTAGTGTGTAAAAATTCAAATGAGGACTGATCACTAAAATGAGAGTAGATTAAGGATTTTTTTCTAATTAACCGTTAAATTTTTAATCCTTACTTCTAGAAGAAAAGAGTGAAATATCATATCTGTCTCCATAGATCTCTCATGTTATAATTTTTGTTTTCTTCTTCAAGTTTTTCAAAAGCCTCTTTGAAAAGCATGCCACTTGAGTTTGTTGTAGATTATAGCTCTCTTAGTTATATTTGTCACACTTTGATGACAAACAATTTTGATATGAGCCAAACCTCCAATTCGTAACTGAGGTACCATTGTAAATGAAGCAAAAGGTGAGGTATTTTTGGTTCAAAAAGAAAGAGAAGAAAAATGCAGCAATTTTGGCCTTCCATAATAGTTGGTTAGTTTGTTATGTGTTACATAACCTTTTAATTGCATTATGATGAAAAAAAAAAAATATTATTATATAATTTATCAGTTAACTTTTATTATAGTGAATGAAAAATTTATTAAAAAATATTATATTTAAAAATTATTTATGCACGCGAGGATTGCTTGCAACGATGACTAGTGTATAAAAATAAAAATATCTCTATTCAGTGAAGGAAAAGTTATAAAAAGATAAGTTTTGGTGAAAATAATAAATAATGTGATGTATCATAATTAGCAAAATTTTGCAGATTGTGTCCACAGAACTCTAAAATTACCACTCCCGAAGCAAGAGCTTAGCCTACATTGAAGAATTCAATTATTTAGGTATTAAAATAACGTTGGGCTTAATTATTTTTTGATCCTGTAATACATATGATCAAAGGTATGGTGTTACCAGGAATGTTCATAATGAGTATTATGAATTTTATTATTTTTTATCCAATTGATCATGTTTATAATTTTTAATTTATCTTGTCCAAAATCAGTTTGATCATTATTCAAACCTTCTTAATGTCAATTCAGAGTGCAAGCCAATAATGCAGAAGAAAGACACTATAATCCAACAATAATGAGGTCATACAACGAGAGGTCCAAAAGCTACTAGAAGCTAGCCATGTGGTCCTGGTACCTAAGACTTTAGGAAAGTGGAGGATGTGTATTGACTTCTAAGACTTGAATTGTTGGTGTGGTGTGTGGAATTTTTGTGATCAGCTAAGAATCAAGTAGTCGAGATGAGAGCAGAACTCTCTGCCTTTAAGACGAATCAGCCCCGCACTGGTACTAACATTAACCGGCTATCGTCTCCCAACATACAACAACTAATTCAAACGGTAACAACATTATAAATCATCTGATCTCTCAAACTTTAGGCATACTAAACTTTTAGGATTATGCTCATAATGTTGTATGAAAGATGTTGTATGTCTAAAGATGCAATGTGGGACTTATTTATAAAGCTTAGGAGCAATCAATGTGGTTGTTGGTTTTCCAACGCAAAAGTTGGAAGGGGACAATCCAAATACATCCGCTGGAGATAAGGAAAACTCGTGCAATCCAAATACATCATCTGCAGGATTTATTATGCTTGTTTTTCAATTTCCAGGAAGATAAGTTGAAATTAATTTCAAAAGTTTGAAGGTTTTTTCCTATTGTGATTGTTGGGTTTCAAAATAATTCAGATAGTTGGGCCAAAAATAATTCAAATTAAATTTGGCCCAAAAGGTTAATATTGAACTGAAGGCCTAATTTAGCCCAAGACCAAGCCCACGATCACGCCAAGCCAAGCCAAGCCATGCCCATCCTTAGGTCCAGCCCAGCCAAACCGAACGGGCGGGCGACAATGGCGGCGGCGTGCGTGTTTGTGGGTTGGATTGAACTCACGACCATGTAGGTTTTCTCCCTTCCAAAAAATTGTGGTGCCCCCAAGGGGTTCATCCCTTACCTCAACACTTGAGACATATATTCAAGACCACCTTTTAATCATTTTACAATGTGACTGTTGGAGTTTCACTCCTCCTATTCTTTTAGCTCATTCTTATCTTCTTAGTCAACTTTCAAGTAGCTCACTTTGATCATTAATTTCTCATTCACTCGAAATTGGTTTTGGCTAATTAAACACCTTATCGTCATCTACCCGTGGTGTAGTTTACGAGATCATCACTTTCTTAAAAATTAATATCTTGAGCACAGTTAAATATGTGGTCAAAGAAGACCAATTTCCAACATGAATAAAGCTTGTAACAAAGATTTTTTTCTATTGCCAAGCATAGACTCGCTAGTAGATTTGACATCTAGATGTGAGTTGCTATGCTTAATGGATGCTTTGCGGGATACCACTGAATACTCTTAAATCTCACAAACAGGAAAAGGTAAGCTTCACTATTTTAGAGGAAAGTAATCAATAATCACATTAACTAACCTAGGATAGACCTTTGCATTCCTACATAGGTATAGGATGAAATTAAACCCTACACAATGTGCTTTTGGGGTGAGAAGCAAGAAATTCCTAGGCTATATGGTGACTGGGAGAGGCATTGAAGTAAATCTAAAAAAGATAAAGGCTATCTAGGAATGGAGCCCCTGAGGAATGTCAATGAGGTTAAAAAATTTAAAATGAAGGATTGCGACATTAAGTTAACTTATATCCAAGTTAACTGAGCATAGTCTACCTTTCCTTGAAGTGTTCATGATGGCCTAGTTTTTTGAATAAAACCCAAAATGTCATGAGGTGTTCAACAAACTTAAAAAGGTTGTTAGTAGATCTACTTTTATTGCCTAAGCCACTGCTTGAAGAAGTCCTAAGCCTTTACTTATGGGTGACAGGTGGTGACCTCTGTGCCGCTACATGAGGAAGGGGTACATAGAAGCCTATTTATTATCTGAGCAAGGTGTTGCAGAGGGTGGAGCAAAACCATGCTAAGATTGAAAGGCTCACCCTAGACATAATTATAATCAATTGAAGATTAAGGCCTTACTTTTTGTCACTTACCATTATAGTCCATAAAAATCATCATCTACCTTAGATCCTAGGAAGATCATAAGCATAAAAAAGAATGATAAAATGGGCAATTAAGTTAGGTGAATTTGACATTGATTATTAGCATAGGGTTGCCATTAAAGTGCAAGCCTTAAGTGGCTTCATATTTGAATGGCGGGACAAAGGGCAAAAAAATGGTGTTGCTAGTATATGCTGAAAGGTCCTTTGCAGTGACAAATCTACAGCCTAGGTGGCATTAGTTAGCCCTAAAAGAGACATCATGAATCGTCTCTAGCAACCTCCCAAAAGTGAGGGGGGGGGGGGGCAAAAAAGTATAAGCAAACTTGTTTCAACACAAAAAAGAAAGTAAGTGTAAAGAAACTCAAGTTCGAACAAGAAGAAAGAAATCTCATTTCATTGCTTTAAAAAATAAGGAGATACATAAAGCCTAAGTTTACATAGCGATTAGGGTTTAAAAAGAAATAATAGTTCCGTGTAATCTATAGTTTCCCTAACTCGGACCTCAACCATAACCTCATTGATAGTGTAGCCAAACTTACCTACAACCCTTTCGATAGCTCACCTATGGTGTTCACCCTTGGACCAACTTACCCTCCTTAAGGATCAACCTTCTTGGTGACAAGCTTATGGGCCAAAGAAGTGGCAAAGTCAAACAAAGTAGTAGAATATGAGAGGTTTCTTTCTTATCATCCTCTTCCATATAGGGCTCAAGATTCTTGAGGTAATTGAGGGAGGACTCATTGAAGTTGAAGCCAATATTCCTGAGTTGCCACAATATTTCATTAAGGCTATCCTTTACGTTATTGATGCTAATGATAGCACAAGCATTATCTGGATCCCAAGTTCAAGGTAGTTGAGCTCAATCTTCTCATACGAAGTCTAGGCTTTATAGTTTTTCCAAGTATCCATGCTCATAGGCCTTAATAATAGCGCCCTAAAGCTGGGATCTGTTTCACAAATATGCTCTTCTGTTTGACGGTTTGACTAATTTCTCATTAGCATCATTTCTTTCCTTAAGAATGGCCTCAAGGTCCTCAATTCATGATTGTTAAGAATTGAGAGGATTGCCTTCTCTTTGAGGGCTTTGAAGTCCTATCCACTGAGGGCATCATATTTTTTCTACTAGTCATTTCAATTAGCAACTGCTGCCTTGAAATGATAATGAAGATTATACCTAGTTGCATGACTTGTGAAGAAAAAACTAAAACATGCACAAATACTTTCTCTCGAGAAATTAAAAGGTGACAAGTGTTAGAGGTTGATTTACTACATTTGAGTGGTAGGCGAAAAATTTGATGCCTCCATAGTTGCATGGCCATTGTGTCTTCTGATCACTAAGGAAAAGCCCTATGTGGAAAGTTGTCTAGTGCACGACCCTCTTCAGGCTAACCTTCATAATGTTGGCAGAATTGTTAATGCCCCTCAGGCCAAATCTTAGTTTATCAAACTCCATGACCTCAAAACTTCTCCTTATCTAATATCTCTATCACGTGCTTAGAGATACAAATTTATTTTGTGGCAAGCCCTTTCCCTTTGTTAGACGTGGTGGACTTTTTCAACCTAAAGTATCTTCCTTGAGGTCCCTTAATCATTGGATATTTTCTTAGAAATTAGGGCAGATGAGTGACTTATGGCTGCAGCAAGCTCTATCGATGCAAGAGTTGGGCCACAAAAGGAATGGGTGAGAAAAGGCCGATACTTTAACCCTAGCCATCTTAGTGATCTTGGCCTGCCTTGTCTTCATGATGAGAGATTGATTTGCTATAAAGAAAACACATACTTACTCATAAAGTTAAATAACATAAAAAATTAATAGTAAAAGGTAATAATTAATTAGAAAAGCACTTACCTAGGCACAAATCTAGATCGACCCTAATGTGGGTAGGTGGGAGCCCTGCAAAACTTAGCACACCATCCTTCATGAAGATAAAAGTATCAAAATCCCCACCCTCTAGAGTTGCTCACGAATTGATTGCCCGAAGTGGGGCACCATGACCTAATAGATCGACCATCCTTGATTTCTACGCTTGGAGAATGTAGGACCCTTATCCCAAAGAAGCTCTAATAAATATTAACATCGTTTTCCAGTCTTTCCCATAAGATGAGAAGAAGGTAGATAAGAACTTTTAAAGATGTTGTGAGTTCAAACAATAAAACCAGAATGTGGTGAATTTTTAGATTTCCTCGAGGATGGGCAATGGAATAGTTGCCGAAATTGGTTAAAGTTGGGAGTTAGCTGAGGATACATATGAAAATGATAAAGCTACAAAACAAAGCATATTGCTTTGAAAGAAGTTAGGTTGGACAAACCCATATCCCAATTAGGAAGTAGATTACAAGGACTACTAGAAGGAATCTAAGGCCACACTATAGGGTCGATTGCTGAACTGTCAAATAACCACTCAGAGGCTAACCATGCTATTAGTCATAGGATTATAAGCTCAAACTCCTAAGGGATATAGTACTTAAGTCTAAAGAAGCTAAACTCATTCGATCTGACATCAAACTAATTCTCACTATGATGAACAAGTGTATTGAATCTACCCATCGATAGGCCTAACCTCCTCAACAATCCTAGAAGGCCCAGCCTCTACCTTGACCTCATCTTCACTCTCTTTCTCACATTTCTCTCTACACTCTCAACTTCAACGTCATCCCATCTCATCAACATCAAATTAAATTAAAGAGTTAAAAGGATCATTAGAAGAATTCTACAGATTTCTAGGACCTCTTCCTCCTTGACTGGACCTCTCTAGTCATCCTCTCAGCTTGACTGTTGCTTTGTTCACTCATATTAAAGAATGGATAGAAGAAAAAATACCTTTAAATATGGAAAAAAAGAAAGCGATGAAAGATACTATGTAAACTTAGAAGAGAGAAGAATTTGTTGGGTGTTTGCTCGAAAGGCTTCAAATTTTAGAATCTCACTCTTGCTCGATCTTAGAGATCAAACTTCTTTAGGAGTTTAGAAGTGGTAAACATTAAAAATAATTAATTCCCTCATTCTAAAAGATGCTAAAAAGGTAATTCAATTGGTTAATATAACCAAAAACCAGCTACATAGCAGCTAGTCAACTTAGGCATTTCATTTTACCAAAGTTATTTATTACCCCAGACACGTGGGAGGGTTAAAATTCAACTTTCCTATAGATCAATATATTTCTTCCACCTCCTTGACTAGCATGAAAAAGAGGAGACTCATGATAATGGAAAGGTCGAATATATCTAGAAGAGTTGCAACTCAGTCATAATGTTTGAACACCATCTCAAGACAACTGTGACAAGTTCCACTAGGTCAACCTCATGTTGAATGGCCGCCTTCAGTCCATACCTTTGAAACCCCTTCTATGGGAACAATCGTCTGTAGGTCAATAAACTTCATTAGTCAAGCATGTTCAACCTAACACATTGGTCACACGATTGACCACCCTTGAGTTGACTTAATATGTCCCAATAGAAATAATTGAGCTCCATATGAGGACTCCAAACAAAAAGACAAATTATGCCCCTTTGGATCTATCTCCTATTTGTTAGATAGGTAACCACATTTAATTCACTACAACTGCAATATTAGTTATCACTATCTGCATTTAATGCCATCATTCACCATCTACATTCTCACTTAATGCTGCTGAACAGCTACTCTACTTACTAGATAGTTGCTTAGCATACTGGTCAGTACTTTACAAAAGACCTCAAGTGCCCCTCTCTATAGGGAATGTATATCTCCATTAGGACGATCTAGTCATTTCGACACCACACTTTCAAATGATTTCCTTATACTATAAGCACCTTTTGTCATAAATACTATATGTATAATTTTAGTAGCTCGAATTACTCGGTTTATATACTTAACCTTATAAATTCCTTTGCTCGACCTGACCTAAGCATTAGAGGATTTTAGACAAGAGGTACTTTGCAAGCTTAATGTTAATGTGCTCTTCTTTTGATTCTGGTTTTGACATATAATTTCTTAGCTTAAGTGACCTTACTTCAGCCTATATCAACCTCACACAAAATCTTTCACAAAAAACTGCTTTATAGCTTATTAAATATACCATGTAGAATAAAATTACAAGTATTGCATAGAATAAAGCCGTGCTTGATATATAATACTAAATAGTGTATTATCAAACTCATGTAACCTCTACTATTCTTGTTTGATAATACACTATTCTTGTTTGATACCCAAGATTGCACATCCATATTCTTTTCCACTTATCTCTACTGATCTTTATCTTTTTATTGATACATGACACTAAGGATTAAGGAACAAAATGACTTCATTGCTCCTTGATTCTAATTCTGTTCAATGGAAATATACTTTGCTCCCATTTTTCAAAAGCTCTCAACAGAAAAAAAAAGCTTCATTTTTGGAAAAAGTCGTCCGCTTTTGAAAATAACATTGAACCTATTTGGGATACTGGTGCCCTGTCTAAATTACAGGTCCTGGCCTTAAACTCTTCATGAAGTAATTTTTACTTTTATCTTATTCTTCACTGTTTACCCAATTGTATGTTGTCATTGACGTTTTCCATTGCTGTGCTCTATTGCTTTAGATTTCACATATGCTAAAGAAGGTCATGTAACAACGAAGAATGTCGATTGCCATGTGAAACCAATACCCAAACAAGATACATCATACTTCTACACATATTTTTTAAGTTGATATTTTTAGCTACATATTATTTATTGTATTTATAAAAGGTGTAAGTTAGCATAAATGTTTGATTTAGACGATGTTGTCGTAAAACTTTTGCATGCCCAATCATCCATAACTGTTGTGGTAGTGGAATTTTAGTTGTATAGGAAAATGCACATTAATTGCCTATTATGGTCCCTGAAAAAATTGTGTTCTATGTAATGTAAAATGCTATATTCGAAGTTGGACCATGCTTATGTCATACGATTGTAAATGCATGTAAAGCATATTTCCCATATTAATAGATTAATTCATGCAAATTACTGAGATCATTCATTTTATGATATGATTTATATAGTTGTTGGTATTATGTGTATAAATGTAAATGAATCTTAGGCCGTTGCCCGAATGCCACAGTGGTGAAGGCATAGTGGTGCTTCACCAATCTCAAAAAAATAAAAATTTGTGAAGATGATTTTACAAATAATTAAAATAAAAAATCATGTTGGCAACTTTCTTTTTTACCATGTGTTGGAATAGTGCCCCCCGCAGCCAACTAGAATTGGTGTGTAAATAATACTCGAATTGTTAGACAATCTCGATTGAATGATATCTGTTGGAATAATACCCGGCAAGCTAATTAGATTAACATGTAAACTATATCATTTGTGATATAATCTTGATTGAATGATATTCATTTTAAAATAGCCATATTCATCTTATGCATATATTACTTCATTAGCATTTGGTTGAAGCCCTTAGATCACACAAGACTATGAGACTTGGTCACGTACTAGGTGGTGATCATGAAACAAGTCTTACACGATCGTGATATTAAATCTTCAAAGTCGTAGGATCTTATGAGACAGGGCATCTAAGATCCAACATCTAAGATCCAGATAGACTTGGACTAACGATGCATAAATCCAAGGGTTGGATATTGCTCCGTTTCATGAGCAATCCATATGAGATATGGGTGTATGTTAGTGGATGCTTGTTAGAGAACAAGTTCACTAAAGGCCCACATGGAGAATCTACTAGATAGCTGTAGTGGCAAGTTCTCCAACTTACGCTAGTGTATATAATTAGTCATTTGACCTGAGGATCCATCGTAACCTTGTGTTTAGGTCCTTATGATTTGACTATTCCTTGATCACTTAGCAGGTCTTTCGGGTTAAGTTTGGGCGTGAGCTACTTAGACATGGAGGTTTGTGAGATTCAAGATGGGATCCAACTCCTCATTGTTGTGATGGGCGAATATATTTTCGATGTATTCTATAATGATCGATTCCAATGAGTCCTTGTACAAGGCAGTGTGATAATTTGGTAAAGGAGTTTTCCAAAGATAAGGTCACAAACCAAAGTCGAGCATTGAGGCTATTAGGGAGCCGACAAATATCTTACCCTAGGCCTCTTTCGGGAGATAAGAGATAGAATGACTGTATTTATATGGTAAGTGAAGAGCTAGAATGGTTCTCCAAAAGCATTCATTTCGAGCAATTAGTTGGGCTCCATGGGCTTGAGGTTGGACATCAACCATGGAGAGTGGTTACTCTCCAATTAATGAGATTAATTGATTTAAGTCATTAGTTTAAAGGAGTTTAGACTAATGTGAATATATGATATTCAATAAATCACAAGAGTTGTGAGCCCATGTCCAATGAATGGTAGAACCTAATGGGTCATACGCAAAAGCCAATTGGAAATCCTACTTGATGAAGAGGAATTTTCTATGAGTTCGAAAGATTCCTTTATGACCAATTTTTGGAGGTTGACGGTTGACTAAATTGTGGTCATTTTAGCTTGATCAATTTAATTGTTAAATTGATCTAAATAGTTTAAGGAGTTAAATTAAATCCAATAAATTAAGAGTTAATTTAATTGGTGCCACATGACTATCAATTGGTCAAGTTAATTTAAGGAGTTAAGTTCACAATAACTAGCTTAAAGAGTTAAGTTAATTGACTTAAGAGTTAAGTCAAAGGTTAATTAATTAAATTAAAGTGTTCAATTTAATTAAAATGAAGAATTTCTTTTGGAGGGAAAATTCAAATGAAGAGCTCATTTGGAGTGCATTTAAAATTTATTTAGATGACATTTCATGTGATGAAATAAAGATTCCAAATGAAATTCAAATGTAACTTAAATTCACATGCAACTTGCCTGCAAATTGGCAAGTCTAGTTGGCACCCCACCTTGAGGAAGGTGTGATGCTACCCAAACACAACACCTTTCCTTCATCTATATATAGATATAGAGGGTGGCCGGCCACATACATATGATGCACAAGAAATTTAGATCTAATTGTTAGATTCTCTCTTTCCCTCTAATTGTCCATGTGTTGAAGCTTTACATTTTCTTCATAACCTACCTCCAAAATCAGCCTTCATCCTCTCATATCTCTTATTTGTTCTCCAACTAACATAAAATAGATTTAGATTGTCCATTGGTGTATGGATCTTATCAGTAGAGGCAAGACAATTGGATTGCTAGTCTTTTGGAGATCCTCTGTTCAGGCAGTCACTTGGAGGCATTTCTGGAGAGGCTTCTGGTGTTCTGATTGAGCTAAATTTTTCATTGTAGCTTCATCAAGGTGTTGGTGATTCAACCAATTTTGAGTTTGTTTGTTTGGGCAAACATTATCCATAATTTGCTACACCACTGGGAGATAGATTCAAGGTGTTGAAATCTTCTTCCTTGTTTCCTTGGATTTTGAGCAATTCAAGGTATTTCTCTTACCAAATCTGAATTTAAGGCATGTTTAGATCCTTGGTTTCATGCGTAGCCTAGTTATTTTTGTATTTTTATGCTTTGATAATTGGATCTTAGTGCTACACTTGACTTCAATTATAAAATGGCCATGTTCATCTTATGTTTTTTATACTTTGCTTGCATTTGGTTGAAGCCCTTAAATCATACAAGACTACGGGACTTGGTCACGCATATAATGAGATCATGAAACAAGTCTCTAAAGGTCATGATTTTAAATACTCCAAGTCATAGAATCTTATAAGAAGGGGCATATAAGATTAAGATAGACTTGCATTAACGATGCATACTCCAAAGGGTTGGATATTGCCTTATTTCATGGGAAATTTATGTAAGACATGGATGCATATTAGTGGGTGCTCGTTAGAGAACAAGTTTATTGAAGACCCACTTAGAGAATCCACTAGATAGCTTTAGTGGCAAGTCGGTAGTGAAGAATTCTCAAAGCTTACGATAGTGCATATAATTAGTCATTTGACTTGATGATCCAAAGTACCTTGTGTTTAGGTCCTCATGCTTTGAGTTTGCCTTGACCACATAGCAGGTAATCCAGGGTTTATATTGGGCATGAGCTACTTAAACATAGAGGTTTGTGAGATCCAAGATGGGATCCGTTTCCTCATTGTTGTGAAGAACGAGTGCGTCTCCTATGTATTCTATAATGATTGATTCCACGAAATTCTTGCGCAAAGTAGTATGACAATTTGAAAAACGTGTTTTCCAAAGTTGAGATCATAAAGTGGAATCGAACATTAGATATAGAGACATAGTTATTGTGGCTATTAAGGAGCCTACAAATATCTTGTCCTAGGCATCTTTCGAGAGATAGGAGACGGAATGACCATATTTACATGGTAGGCATAAGTTATAATGGTTCATCAAGATATAATTCATTCATCCAATTAGTTGGGCTCCATGGGCTTGTTGCTAGACATCGACCATGGAGATTGGGTACTCTTCAATTAATAGCGATTAATTGAATGAGTTATTAGTTCAAATGAGTTTAAACTAATTGGAATATTTTAATATTCAAAGTATCACAAAGAGTTGTGAGCCCATGTTCAATGAATGGATGAACTTGATGGGCCATGTACAAAAGCCTAAGGAAACTCTTATTTGATAGGAGGAATTTTCTAAGGAGTTAGAAAATTGATTAGTAGGCATTTTTGCCTAAGGAGAGAAATCAAGTTGGCTAAATTGGTCATTTTGGTTTGATTAATTTAAGTGTTAAATTAATCAAAATAATTTAAATCTTTAAATTAGGCCAATTAAATTAAGGTGTTAATTTAATTGATTCCATATGACATTTTAATTAGTCAAGTTAACTTAAGGGGTTAAGTTAGCTCAATTAACTTAAAGAGTTAAGTTAAATTAATTAAATTAAAGAGTTACTTTAATTAAATAGGAAATTCAAATTTTGGAGGGAAATCAAATGGAAGAGTCCATTTGAATTATGCAAGTTGGCATTTCTAATTTAGGAAATTAAAATGCAAATTCAACCTAGATGGGAATCTAGCAAGTTGGCAAATTGGCACATGTGTAAAAGGTGTGATGGAAGCCTCAAGTTAACTTAAGGGGTTAAGTTAGCTCAATTAACTTAAAGAGTTAAGTTAAATTAATTAAATTAAAGAGTTACTTTAATTAAATAGGAAATTCAAATTTTGGAGGGAAATCAAATGGAAGAGTCCATTTGAATTATGCAAGTTGGCATTTCTAATTTAGGAAATTAAAATGCAAATTCAACCTAGATGGGAATCTAGCAAGTTGGCAAATTGGCACATGTGTAAAAGGTGTGATGGAAGCCTCCAAAGGCTTCCATCCCCTCCTATAAATATCACACATGGCCGGCCATAGCATATGACTCATGCTCTACTTTTTCCCTCAAAAAAGGTTGCCAACTCATGTGTTAAGAAAATACCTCTTTGATTCTCTCCTCACTCTTTCCTCCTCCCAAAAAATGCCACCCTACATCGTCTTCTTCCTCCTTTCTTCTCTAGCAAAGAGTGTGTGGATTGAGAAACCTTTCTAGGTGTGTGGACTACACATTAGAGGCTTCACGCTTGGGAAGTTCTAGATTGGTGATTGAACCTTTCTAGTGGCTGAATTTTGGAGCTTCATTAGGCAATTTTTGAAGCTATTTTCATCCTCATTTTTGGCCATTAAATGGCTGTATTGGAGGTGAAATTATGTGAATTTTTTTTTTGAGTTTTGGAGGCCTTGGTGTGGAGAAATCATATCAAGGAAGAGAAGCTTGTTGATCTTGATTTAGAGGTGTCCATTGGAAGATCTTCTTCATTTCTTTGATTCCTTCTTCAAAGGTAATTTTCCAGCCCTTAAATCTAGGGCAAGTTCACAGATCATTGGGATGGAGATAGCTAGTTAAATTTTGCCCTATTTTGGTTTTAATTTATGGATCCTAGTCTATATCCTACTTTCAAGTGGTATCGAAGCCATTTTCATGCCTAAATTAGGATTTTAGTGAATTGATTCATGTGATGGATTCATTCAAGATCCCCAAATACTTGATTCAATTGATGAATTTGAGTGTTTGGATATTTTGTATGTGGCTCTTGTTGTGTTGGATTGAAATATGTCAATATGTGCTCACGTATTAATTCATATGTTGGCTTGAGTTTTGATTCAAATTTTATGATGTTAAATGTTGATTTAGCATTGAATAATGTTATATGTTGATATAGCATGTTAATTATAGCTTTAATGTGTTTTTGGCTATTTTTGGATCCAATTGGATTGGACATTATTGGAGATTTTTTGGAGAATAGTGATTTTTCCTTAGATTTGATTTTTGAAGCACTTAAACAGTTTAGTTTCCAATTTTTTAAAGGTGCTTATAATTTGAAAATTTGTCAAAATGTGTGTCAAATTGAGTCATGAAATTGTCCATGGTGTTGGAATATAAAATAGCACAAAATGAGCACAAGATACACACTAGCACACAAACTGGTAGGGCTGCTGGCCCCTTGGCAATGACTGCCACTCAATGGCTGTCCTGTGAGCGTACCTGCTGTGCAGCTGGGTGCACACCAGGGGCAACGGCCCACTGGTAAGTGGCTAGGGGTGTTCCTTGGCTCTTTTAGTGCGATTTTGGTCTTCCTTCTAAGCTAATTTCGTACTATTTTGATGCACAATAATTTTGTAAGTATTCAAGTTAATGTTGAACATTTTTGCTTGCTTTTAAAGTCAAGTTTAAGCTAATCTTCAAGTTTGTGCAAACATGTGATGTATAAAGAGTTATGCTTATTTTTGCCTCTTAATCAATTTTTTATGAGATAAACATTTTATTGATTGAATTAATTGTCAATTCTTCTTATTATTAATCATTTAATTGTTGAACGGACGATGGGTGATGAATGGGGATGAACATGAGGCTTTAAATTGGTTTTATTTAAGTTCAAAGTTGTTTGAAATGGGTTGTATTAAATGGGACTTGCATACCTATTGATTTTCTACTTTATAATTGTTATGAGAGTAGAACTCTAGGGGTGATGATTTCTTTTCTTTTATAAAATATTGCAAGGAGACAAATGAGGCCAAGAGGATCAAGGAGGCTTGAAGACCCATGCATGTATGGGATACATTCATGTAACAGATAGGATTTAATCATCCCACTTAAAATGAACTACGTAGTACACCTATGGCTCTATGTGCACTACTTGCTTAAGACTCATGGTCATCCCACCCTAGGAGCATGCTAGATGCATTTACTTATTTACACTTTCTTTATCCTATTGATATATGAGATGCATGGTTAGGACGTAGAGAACATAAGCAAGAAAAGATAAAATTGATGAGATATTTCAAAACAGGATAATTCCCTCAACTTAGAAGGATAAAATTTAAAATAATATTAAGTCAAGTTGGATACAAATTAAAATGAGTTTTAATTAATCCAAGCCTTCTACCAATGGCAAGGTAACATGAGATGCTATCCTAATTTAGTGTTGGATCACGAGTCGTGGAACACTTTATTAGAGGAAAGCTATAATCACTTCCTTGGCATATGATGCACTTTAATTTAAAACTCACTATGACATTATCTCACGAGTCGTGGAATGATCATAGTGGAGTTTATAATTAAAGATTGATTGGTAGGTACGACTTAACACCAAGTAGTGTAGATGTCGCACAAGTTGTGGGTTTACATGAAAAGTGAGGCAAAATAAATCAAGGGTTGCATAGAGATGCAATTAGTAATAGTTACTTACCTTAGGATCATTTGTGGATGGCTCACGAGTAGTAGATTCACAAATGAAGTCTTTTGGACCTTGATTTTTGCTACGAAATACAATTTTCTGAATTCCTATGAGGGTAAGGAATTTGAGAAAAATAGTTCATTAACATGTTTTCAAATATCCAATTCAATCACATGCTTATATTCTCTTTCTCTCTTTCGTAGATTTTTGAAGTCTCAATTAATGATAAAGAGTCCACTTAGCTTTATTTTGAAAACTAATAAACTCACTGGGCCTAACTTCCACGATTGGTTAAGAAACCTCAAAATTATTATTGACTCCAGAAAAAAGAACTTATGTCCTTACTCAAAGTCCACTGGATACCGTTGGTGATGATGCCAACGATGAGGCCCTAGATGCATTCGCTAAATAGGTAGAAGACGATCTTCAAACCTATTGCCTCATGATGGCGTTAATGTCCAATGAGCTCCAAAATTCTCATGAGAACATGCAAAGTGTTTTTGAGATACATATGCACCTAAGAGTTGTATGAGGTACAATCTAGACATGAACATAACACGTTGTCTAGAGAGCTCTTTAGGACTAGAATAATTGAAGTGGCAAGTGTCCATGACCATAGCCTTAAGATAATTGGACGCTTGCTCAATTGGATGTGGTCATGGACAATGACCTTTATGTGGATTTGATCTTTCAATTATTACCAAGCTCGTTTAACCAATTTGTTATGAACTTCATGTCAAAACAAGAGGTTACGATTAACAAATTGGTTAATATATTGGTAACCGTTGAGGCGGCAATGAAAAAGGATTAGTCTTTGATGCTCGTATCATCCTCCATGTCTAAAGGCCCTAGGGGTAAGAAGAAGAGAGGTAAGAAAAAGAAAGGTTCTTCTTTGAAAGGGAAACAACCATTGAAGCTCTCTAGAGGAGTTAAGAAGAAAAAGAAAGAGGAAAAGAAGGATGCCACATGTTTCTATTGTGGCAAAACAAGGCATTGGAAGCACAATTACAAGGAGTACCTTGCAACCCTTTAGAAGGGTATGTTGTTCATTGAAGTGCACTTAACCACAAATTCTTCCACATGGGTATTTGATACCACATGTGGTTCTCACCTCTGTAATTCGTTACAGGGGATGGAAAGAAGAAGGACGCTCAATGATGAGGATATGATCCTCTGCCTAGGCAATGGCACAAGGGTTGTGACCAAAGTTGAAGGCATAGTCAGGTTAGACTTAGGGAACTTTTATATTGTATTAGATCCTTGCTTTTATGTACTCAATCTTGAGAAGAATATCATTTCAATTCTTGTCTTAGATTCTGAAGGATATGGTTTTTCAATCAGTGATGGAGAATTGAAAGCAATAAAGAAAGATTCTTTAATTGATTAGTAGGCGTTTTTGCCTAAGGAGACAAATCAAGTTGGCTAATTTTCAATTGGTTGTTTTGGCTTGATTAATTTAAGTGTTAAATTAATCAAAATAATTTAAAGAGTTAAATTATGCCTATTAAAGTAAGGTGTTAATTTAATTGGTGCCATGTGGCATTTTAATTAGTCAAGTTAATTTAAAGAATTAAGTTAGCTCAATTAAATTAAAGAATTAATTTAACTAACTTAATGAGTTAAGTTAAATTAATTAAATTAAAGAGTTAATTTAACCAAATAGGGAATTCAAATTTTGGAGGAAAATCAAATGGAAGAGTCCATTTAAATTATGCAAGTTGGCATTTTTAATTTAGGAAATAAGAATGTAAATTCAAGCTAGATAGGAATGTAGCAAGTTGGCAAGTTCGCACATGTGCAGAAGGTATGATGGAAGCTAAGGGATTCCATCCCCTCCTATAAATATCACATATGGCCGGCCATAGCATGTGATTCATGCTCTTACTTTTTCCCTAAAAATGGTAGCCAACTCATATGTTGAGTAACTATCTTCTTGATTTGCTTCTCCCTCTCTCTTCCTCCCAAAAGCGCCACACTCCATCATCTTCTTCCTCATATCTTCTCTAGTAAAGAGTGTGTGGATTGAGAGACATTCCTAGGCGTGTGGGCTACACAATAGAGGATTCACGCTTGGGAAGCTTAAGATTGGTGATTGAACCTTTCTAGTGGCTGAATTTTGGAGCTTCATTAGGCAACTTTTGAAGCTATTTTCTTCCTCATTTTTGACCATGAAGTGGTTGTATTGGAGATGAAGTTGTGTGCAAAAGTGGCTGATTTTTTGAGGCCTTGGTGTGGAGAAATCGGATCAAGGAAGAGAGGTTTATTGATCTTGATTTGGAGGTGTCTATTAGAAGATCTTCTTCATTCCTTTGGTTTTTTCTTCAAAGTTAATTTTCCATCCTTTAAATCTTAATCTAAGGCATGCTGATAGATCCTTGGGATGGGGATAACTAGTTAAATTTTTCCCTATTTTGGTTTTAATTTATAGATCCTAGTCTATCTCCTACTTTCACCATGGCCTGCTGTTGATGCATTCATTTATTGACAATAAATCATACAATACATCTTCGAGGCATTGCACTCCAAATGCTCATGTACAAACTCATGCTGCTTGTGTGCTTACAAGGTCATTGGAAACTTTCTCTCCGGACCAACAAGAACATAGCTCAAGTTCACATATGACATCATTCGTTAATGAGATCAGTAAGTTATGACCTGAAGCATATAAATTTCGTAAGACCTATACAAATATTGCACTTATCTTTGGTGGTTGTGTTGTATGTGGTTGCATTTTTGTTATTGCATTTGTTTGGTTAATGATGGGTCTGGTACGTGGAAGACATTTGGGTTGAGTTAAGCGGTGAGTTATTTGTTCTTTCTAGGTTCTTTTGTAATCCAATTAGATGAAGCTATGGTGAAAGTGCCAACATATTAATATTCAAGTTAGTATGTTATAAAGCATACCATCTTCGATTGCTTGGTTGATGTTCTCATCTATAGGTAGAAATCCAATTTTGGGCTTTTTTTGCACATGTATAAAGCTTAGTGATTACACTATTTATTTAAAAAATCATTTAGCTTTCCAAGATGAGTTTGTGTATGTCCATTGCATTAGCAGTGACATTTTTTTTCAATTGGTAGGCTGTTTTATAATTTTTGATTGTGGAGATTATTTTTGGTGCTTTTTCTTGCATTATGTTGGCCAAGTGTAAGTTATTCTATTTTTAGTGATGTTGTGCACTTTATGAAAGTGAAATTGATGATGATGTTAAGATTATATTCCATGTTGATAGAAAATAATTAGTTAAGATGAGCTTAGCTAGACACCAGAAGTCCATGAATACATATTAGATGCCAAATTATAAATAGTTATAACATACATAAAAATGGTTGTTTCTTATAATTGGTATTATTTCCTCATTGAAACTTGAGCATGAAATAGATATATCAAAATTTTGTTAAAGTGAGATTTCATGCAAAAATTTTCACGAGCCCATCATTTTATTTTTCCTTTATTCAAGTAATATATGCATTACTTAAGCCCGTGAATAGCATGAAGCTACTATCTAAGTACAAACTAAAATCACTCCTAATTGATTATTTGAAAGCAAGATGCCTTGGTAGTAAGATAATGTTGTAGACAACTTAAGTGGGAATCAACTTTGAATTTATGAAGCTTGTAATTTCTAAATATCTGCTCTTGTGTCATAGCTCTATCAAATCCCATCAATACATATTAGCCTTTACTGAGTTCTTTTTGTCAAGACTGCTAGTAAGGAAACATTTCACGTATATTATGTCATTTATGATGGCACTAGAAATGCTCATCCCAACTATCATAAAGGTTATCTATACTTGCATTTTCATCTTGCCTAAAAATAATCCAGCAAAGCTATCAAACATTGATTTTCATGGCTCCATGAAATCCCCGATATCAAGAAGCCATTTTATACATTATACAATAAGGAACGGTAATACATTTGGGACTACATCACCATGGTAATATATTTTGTTAACCCAACCTTTTTTAATGCTTTTTTGGTCATATTTTGTTGCCACTGTCAATTGTTCTTGATTGGTAATGGTAATAATGATTTGAAATTATATTTTGTAGAAGTACCCGCTTGAGGAGGCATACATGCGGAAAGTGGAACCTAAATGGATGGGGTTATGTGAGACTCTAGGCCCTCCCAAATCAATTAATCTGTTTGTTGATCCAAAAATCACTCAAATTTCAAATAATAGTAGAGTAATAAACTGAATGAAGCAATGGACAACAATATCACAATCCCTATTACTACTCATGCATACGTTGAGACTAATCTTTTGTCAACAATATTTTGGAATAATATCATAAAAATTTATGGGATGATGATGCAAGTTAGGATTCTATCAAATCTTTTACTTGTATGCTAAGTCAAATTTCACCTTCAATTCATTTGTCAACATGTATGATGGCCTCTGGACAGAAAAAGATGATAGGGAAATCTTTGGAGTTATTAACCCTTATCAAAATTCTAGACCCTCGAGCTCTCATGCATCATCCTCCAGCATGCTGAAACGCTGTGGCAAAAGTGACATTGATGTTTGTCAGTGTTGTGTTGAGACTCCTATCTGCCTAAGCTATACATGTAATGGTTTTGTTTGAATGCATGCTGTTTGTGACTTCTAGTATGTATGAATGAAAAACCAACATCACATTCTCGTCCTATCGGATAGTGCATAAAGTAGCTTATTGGTTACGTCATGTTGTGTAAGGGCATTTAATGTTTTGGCTTTTTGGTAATATAATACCCTTAGAAAGGGCATGTTTCTTAAAGAGCTCGAGTCAGTTTATTCTATTCACATTTTCTTTAAAAGAGTTTAGTTAACTCTATGGAAAAATTATTTTTATAAGCATTTCTAACAATAGCTTTAAGATCCAAGAGTAGATGAGGTCTAATCTTTATTATGAAATCTCTAAGAATTTGACTATCCTTTTTCCTTTTAAGAATTTTCTAGCAAGAATTTTCTTTTCTAGTCAACTGAACTCAGCAAAATGTTATCGTATACTTCTTGTCTTAATGCAAATCCCCCTTTTCAACTGGGCTATTTCAAGAGCTAAATCTAAAGTTGGAAATATAAAGAGCTAGTTGCTCATGTGCTTTGTGGCACCCCATTTGGGATAGCCCACAAGCCGAGACGCCACTCAATTCAATCTTAAATTGAATGTACAATATACAGTCAATAAGCACTTCATAAATCTTTATAGCATGCAAACATCATAATTGATAGGCCTATAAAATTTTTCACAAATCTCCAATAAGCAAAAATGATCATCAACTGACAACATGCTTCAAACTTAATACCATAATATCATAGTGCTATAATTCATGCTAATAATGCCACAATATTCAAAACCAAAATATCGACATAAGCAACACAATTCATACATGCCATAGACCTTAATCTCATCTTGTCACATCACAATATCACAAAGTTATAGCTTAACATACGATTGATCCCATAATAGTTAAAAACACATGTTCTACTATTAGATACTGCAACCGTTTTCGTCTTATGCAAACCTCAACAAAAGTATATATCCAAACCATACTAATCCCATAATATTCCATAATATAAACACACCCTGCAGATGTTATATCCATACTTAACATATCACAACATCTTTTGGGTATACAAAATGTTCGAGAGTACCTATAAGTATATACAACCATTTTCTATAACAAAATGTGTTCGCCAATCCAAGCCTGGAGTTCAAACTCATCACTTAACCTTGTCTAAGAAAGTCAAAAAAAATACAAGGGGTAAGTCCAAATAACTTAGTGAGGGATAATCGAAATAGTAGGCAGTAGGGATTTGTCGAGGAAGAATAAACCCAACAGATCATAGGTTAACAACTAAACAGAAACATTTCAGGATACAACAAGACAAGCAAATATGAATCTCTTCTTCCTTATTGCTCCATGAACAGTTTACAAAGAATCAGATACAGTCAGAATAAATAATCCAAATATCACATGCCATCCCATGATTAGAACAAGACATGCATATCAGATTCTCCTTATACAGGTCATCAGTCAGTTAGTCGATCTATCAGTCAATCAATTAGTCAGTCAGACAGTCAGTTAATTAGTTATTCAGTCAATCAATCAATTGGTCAATTAGTCAGAAAATCAATAAGTCAGTCAAACGTATCGACATGTCCTAAGCTTAACAGCTGGGATCCACATAATAGCTCGTCTCGAGCTTAATAGCTGGGATCCACATAACAGAATGGTAACAAATAACAAGATAATCAGTTAATGAAACAGTAAAAATTAACAAACAGGAGTTCTGGGTGCTAGAACGGACAAGAACAAAGTCATATCAAAGCACGATCAAGAAATAACCCTCACAGGGGTGTATAGGTCAATTAACAGATAACAAGCAGTAACAAGCAATCAAGGGATACAAAATATGAATAAGAGTTCTGGGAACCTCATAGGGTTTGATAATCAACAACAACGATAACGAAAAATCAAGACGGGTATCAGAACAGTGAAACCTAATTGGTTCTACTATAGGTATGGGATAAGCTCATACAAAGTAAAAACTAATTGGCAGATCCCTCATTGGGGTAACAATAATTAATAGAGTATAGTAATCAAGTCAATACCAACCCTTACAGGGGTTTATCAAGAAAATTGATAGGTACAAGAGTGTTAGATTGATGGACCATCACTTCCGTAATATCAGAAAAGGCAGCCGTAGTTCAGCATCTACTGGTCAGCAGGACCCATTTCTTCGTCACCTAACCAAAATAGCATAATCACAGTCAAAATCTCCATTTAGCTCTAATAATTCTTAATAATTATAGTTACAACCATTAGTAGTCAAAATCACTACTGCTCGGCTAATACGGTAGTTTTAAGGTTTTATCAATTCCAGTAATGGATTGTAATCTGGCCTTTAATTATATAATTAACCTCATAACATTATCCCAAATTAGTAATAATAATCCAATCATCTTAATAATCCAATTATTGTCACTAGGTCTCAAATCCATAAAATTAGGGTTTTCTCTTTCGATTAACTTAATTAATCCCAAGATTATCATACAATAATACAAATCCCGATTCATTTGGCCAATAATATACATGCATGTCTCAACGTTTTTGATCAAATCACGTGTTCTTTTGTTGGTACAATATATCAAATGAATTTGAAGGTATATACATACACATGTATACAATTACAACCAAAATCCAACCATTTACCCACTATCTTCTTATCGGAGTGTAATTTGCACAATCAGTTCCTGTGCATGTATTCCTTACGATGAGACAAAAATTCTGCCCTATCGCTGCTGCTACCGTCTGCCACTGCTAGAGATGGCCAACAACACCACCAAAAGCTCCATCTCAGCTCCATGAATCAAACCCCTCAATTAATTTTTCAATTCTCCACCAAATTAAAGCTCAATTTTCCAGAAAACTCGTAGCTCCACCTACTACTACCGTGACTATTTTTTGTCAATTTCATCATCGTCTAAAACCTCAATCAAAGCTCACCATATTCATCCTTGAGCTGAGACCTACAAAACCCACACCTGGGTTGTGTCTAACAATCGCCAAAAAGTGGAACCCATCGAGCTTCATCTTTCCTCATTTTTGGTCCTCTACTTTTCCACCATCCGTCGGTGTTTATGTGTGTGTGTGGTATCAGTGTGCTCGCTGTAGGAAGATGAAGAGGGTGGTTGGGTTAGTTTTGAGGTTTGGTAATCGACGAAGAGGTTTGCCGATGATGGGGTTGAGGGTGTTCGGTAGGGAAGATGATGAAAATGGGGAGAGGGGGAATGTAAATCTAATATTTATAAATTAATCTTTCCATATTCACAGATTCACCCCCAAAAGTTTTAGTCAGCTTTCAATTAGGTCCTCAAAGGTTTCCACCAACATCAAATCAACCCTTAACAAAATGGGTGCCTCACTTTGACCCCTTTAACTAAAAGTAATTCCATATAAACCCCAAAATTCCTAAAATGTGATCCAATCAAGTCTTCTCAAATTGAGATTTGACCCAAAATTTCCAAAATTCACAATCAAGTCCATTTTATTAATTTTTTGGGCCCTAAAATCTGATCAACCAATACTTTGATTTCTAAATCCTTATTTTTCAAAAATACCAAATTTTTAGGGGTGTTACATGCTTTGAGCATCAGCTATGCTATGTGAATATCATTTATAATAGAGTTTTTTGCAAATAAAATACTAGTAGAAGAGTAATGGGGATACAGAAAGATCATTTGAAAATATTATTGATTTGGTGTTAGTTTATATTGGTGTTAATAGTCGCCTATTGCTTATACTAACACTTTGGCCATTAGTAGAGTAGAAAGTCTTACATAACAGGAATTGGAAAATCTTACAAAATGCCGTAGAGAAAGCAACAAATTTGTTATGCTAGGATGCAAGCATTATGCACCCTAGTGTACCCTCTATAGAATTAGACAGTAGAGGGTGTGCCAGCGCACAACATACCCTGCGCATCATTGCAAGGAAATTATCAATTTTGTTGCTTTTTTCACATTGGGTCGCAAAATTTTTGTACCCCAACATAGAGAAAGCTAGAATTTTGCTACTTCTTTCCATGTGACAGTAGAGGGTGTGCTGGGCGCAACATCTTTGCTCCTTGGCGTGAAAAAAGCATAAATTTTGTTGGTTGTTGGTCCTAAAGGTATTGGAAAACCAAATATATTGATGCTGATAAGATTAAAATTGAGAAAAGAGATTTTGAATTAATCAAAGTAACAAAAAAGACCTAGCAAAGAAAGAAATCTTGTCCAATATAAATTGTACTAAATCAAACTGGAGGCATTAGAACTCAGCTTGAGAGAACTAGATCCATAGTTGCAACATCATGCAGCCTATGTTAAAAACCCGAGTTTCTCTTCTCAGTTCAATTTGCTGCTAGTTAGCTTCTATCTATAAGCAATTTTCTAAAAAATATATGGGAGAATTGTTGACTCAATTGTTCATAATTTTTCATGTAACTCTTCTGAATAAAACAAAACAAATGATTCCAAGATGGACATTACTCAATTACTTGTATTACTAATTATCGAATGTCTAAAAGTCATTGTTGAGCTAACTCCATTGATCTAATCCCAGGGTGCATTTGGTTTGATGAAACCCAATATTAGTTCAACCTAATTAAGACTAGAAGCCCATCCCAAAACTCATTTTAGAATATGATTTGTACAAAATGCTAAACAGAGGACAAGTGAAGTTGTTATAACTTACAGAGCAAAAAAAATTTAACGAAAGAGGGCCATTATGACCTGCAAAGACAATGAAACAAAACAAGAATATAGAACACTAGTTAGATCAAATTTATCTTCAATTTGATACAAATTTCTAGAAAATAGAAACAACCCAACAAATTAAGGAAAAGAACTTGTATTGTTTATGTATCAAAGAGAAAGGACAATTAAATTCAATAATCCTTTTATTTATAGATAAAATAGTCACCATTTCTAGATCTTAATGCACCATTATAATTTACTCCCCCAGAAGGACTATAATTTAAAATGTTGCCCAAGCACAGGCTACAGGAAGATAGGTAGGTATACACGCCTTTGTATTTTCTTGGTTATCTGAAGATAAAAAACCTCCATCTAACACCATTAATCTTTTTATTCCCATGTTTTATACATACAACAATCAAACCACAATCCAAATAAAACCAAATATACTTCTCCATTGATGATGGCTATCAATATAATTCAATCAAAAGTCATTTTATTTTGAAAAATGAACTTGGCCAAACTCCATCAATATCTAAAATTACTAATTAATCATATATGTTTGCAATCCATCATTATAAGGTCATTACCTAGGCAAGGACATATAAAAAATAAGATAGATCATTCGACACATCATCTATTCATATCAAGTGCTAAAAAGTTCGAAGGCAAAAAATTATTTAGGGAAAAAAGTACTATGGTTGCAATTGACCACATAGCAATAGATGAACAAATTTGTCCCTTGCCTCTTTGTGAATCCCCCAAAATGCATTCATGCTACTTTGTCGTGCAATAGCTGATGACAAGTAGTATCTTTCGATCATCTAATGAAAGATTTGGGATGTCAATAAGTACCTCAAATAAAGTAGTTCTCAATGACGAGTCTATGTTAGGTTGAGGTGGCGGTGACTGCATCAAATTTTGATTGAGATTTCTAAGGATAGTTTTTGTATCCTACAGTAAGATCCTCATCATTGATTCAAAGTCGATGGTACTTTGTTCTAGCCTCTTTCACTTGCCCGTGCACGATACTTTGTTCTTAAAAGTTTGTAACACCTTAAAATTAGGTATTTTTGGAAAATAAGGATTTAGAAAATTTAGATTTTTATTGGTCAGATTTTAGGGTTCAAAAAAAATAATGAAAAGGATTTAACTATAAGAATTTTGGAAGTTTTGGGTTTAAATTGCAAATAGGCAAGACTTGATTCGATCACTTTTTAGGAATGTTGCCATGGAATTATTTTGGGTTAAGTAGGTGGAATTGAGGCATTAACAACCTTAAGGGCTGAATTGAAGATGTTTAATTTTTGGGAGGACCCAATTGAAGGCTGGAGTAGAGTTTTGGGGGTCATAATCGAATTATCAAAAGATGAAAATATGTATATATTCCCCCCCCAGAATTTTCATTTTCCCCCTAACCACCATGTCTTTGTCCTCCAGCCATCTTCTCCGGCGAATTGCGACACCTTACAAATTACATATCAAATTGTTCCTCTCCTCATAAAGAACACATTGGTACTATCCTATTCCAAAACTAACCAGTGTAGGCCTGAAATCGAGCTCAAAGTTTCAACCACGACAGAGCTCGGTGGCGCGTCTTCACCGGCAATGAAAATAGATTTTTGGGTAGTGGGTCTTGTAGCTGTTAGCTCAAGGATATCACCAGTAGCATCAATTCTTAGAACGGACCACCGACGGCGACAAAATTGAGCAAATCGATGCGGCACCAAGTTGAAGACCCAGTTGGCTTTTTGGGCAAATTAAACCTCAATTCAACAGTGAACTTCAAAATTAATTGAAGGGTTTGATTTGTGGAGCTGAGATGCGTTTGTTGGTGGTGTTGTTGGACATCTTCGGCGGTGGCAGTGCGGCGGCGGTGAAGAGGCAAAATCCTCATCTCGTCGCAATGAATGCATGCACGAAGCCTGATCGTGATTCTAGGACTCCGATAAGAAGATATTGGGTAAATGGCCAAATTTGAGTTGTAATTGTATGCATGTGTATGTATATATACCTTCAAATTCATGTGATACATTGTACCAACGCAAGAATACGCGACCTAATCAAAAAAATTGAGATATCCATGTATACCATAGGCTAAGTGAGTCAAAATTTATATTATTGTGTGATAATCTTGGGATTTATTGAGTTACTAGAAAGAGAAAAACCCTGATTTTTTTAGATTTGAGATTTAAATGACAATAACTGAATTATTAAGATGATTGAACTATTATTATTGATTTAGAACAATGTTATGAGGTTAATTATGTATTTAAGGACCATATTTCATTCCATTACTGGAACTGATGAACCCTAAAACTACCGTATTAGCCGACCAGTTGTGATTTTAGATTGCTAATGGCATAATTGTAATTATTAAGGATTATTAGAGTTGAATGGGGAATTTAACTATGAATATGCTATTCTAGTTAGGTCTTGAAGAAGTGGGCTTGCTGACCAATAGATTTCTGATAGTGGATTGTCCCTTTTTTGAGATTACGGAGGTGAGGGTCTGTTAACTTGGCACATCTTATACCTATCGATTTTCTTGATAAACCCCTGTGAGGGTTGATACTTGACTTTATTATCGCACTCTGTTAATTTTTGCACTCCTATGAGGTTCTAACAATCGGCACTTGCTTTGTATGAGCTTTTTCTATAGCTATTATTGAACCCGACTAAGTTCTGCTGATCTGATACCTGTCTTGATTTTTGGCATTGTTAATGTTAATTACTGAACCCTGTGAGGTTCCCCAAAACTATTGTTTGTATTCTGTATTGCTAGATTACCTGTTATTGTCATGTACTTGTTCCTATCTTGTCTTGTTATCGTTTGCTTTGCCGGCATACCTGTTTGTTCGTATATGGCCATGATGGCTTAATCGTACTTGTTAATCGTTATGGTATTTCCTTGTCGACATTTCTGTACATCTTGATTGATATTGATCGTATGTCTGTGATATGCTAGGGATACTCCTAGATATCTACCATTTGTCTGTGATACGCTAAGGATACTCCTAGGTATTGTCCATCCATCTGTGATATGCTAAGGATATTCCTAGGTATCAATATGCTAGGGATACTCCTAGGTTTCATCCGTCTGTCAGTGTATGCTGGGGATACTCCTAGGTATCTACCATCTGTCTGTGATATGCTAGGGATACTCTTAGGTATCGATATGCTAGGGATACTCCTAGGTATCTACCATTTGTCTGTGATACGCTAAGGATACTCCTAGGTATTGTCCATCCGTCTGTGATATGCTAGGGATATTCCTAGGTATCATCTGTCTATCAGTAATATGCTAGGGATACTCCTAGGTATCATCAGTCTATTAGTGATATGCTAGGGATACTCCTAGGTATCTACCGTCTTTCAGTGATATGCTAGGGATACTCCTAGGCATCTTTTGTGCATCAAGCTGTCACGCTTGGACATGACTGAGTGATCGAAATAAGAATTGTTCTAATATGCATGTCAAATTAGTTACGGGCTTGTTTATTCTGACCGTATCTGATCGTTTGTACATTGTTCATGGATCGATAAGGAATGAGAGATTCCTATCTGCTCAAACTATTATTTGTATCTAATATTGTTCTTGTTCTAAATGTTAAATTATGATTTGTTGAGTTGATTCGTCCTCAACAGATCCCCATTGCTTATGATTACAATTATCCCTCACTAAGTCCTTTGGACTTACCCCCCGTTTGTCTTTGATTTTCTCAGACAGGTTTAAGTGATGAACTGGAATCCCATGCTTGGATGGGCAAACACATTTTGTAATAGAAAACGATTGTATATGCTTATGGGTTCTTTTGGGACATTTTGTATGCCCTAGAGACATTGTGATATGAATGTTGATGTTAATGACTTAAGGCATGTAATTGTTAAATGTAAGAAAAGTGAATCATGGTATGTACTTGATGGTTTGTTTAGTTAGTTAAGTTTGAAATTTCCACTGCTTTGATAAGTTAAGTTTGAAATCTTTTGGGGCTATTGATTGAATTGTAGGTTCAATCTAAGATTGAACTGAGTGGCACCTCGGCTTAGGTGCTATCCTGAGTGGAGGTGCTACAAAGTTGATCCAGATGGTGGAATGATGAACATTGCATCATTTTCAACAATGCTTTCTGCATTAAGACCTGCAACAGGATCTACATTTTTTTTGCCTGCTTCTCTTTATCTTGGCAAGAGATTTATGCAATAACTCTTAAATAAAGATCACCAACATCAATGAATTATTTCCCAATTGCCCAATCATTTCCAAATAACTCTACCTAGCTGTTGTACCACGATTGTAGTTTCCCTCTAAGCTTGGTTGCATCATGGTGTACCTAGTTAGATAACGCCAAATAGCACCAAATTAAACTTGAAATATTAAAAAACTTGATTGCAAATGATAGCAAAGGAAAAGTGAGATACTTACCATTATGTATACATATCAAACTTTTTGAATCCACAATTATCATATGCATTGTTGGATATAGTAGCTCCACCATCTCTATTAGACCCAAGTATGCCTCTCCAATGACCATACATCATTTTCCGCACTTGCAAATTTGATTTTATATGGTTCAAGAGGATGCCACTTTTTGGAAACTTGTTTGCCATCATAGACTCCAATCTAACCATGTAGCTGACCTTCAATGATCCGTCACAATGTCACCCCCTACTCACAAGGTCATCAACGCAATGATAAGAGCCCCTTGCTCTTCGTATATTTCAAAACAACATAGTGTAGAGGTTGTTTTAGTTGATTTATATGTGCTCAGAGAAGAGCATCCGAATTGTGCCATAACTTCCAACATTAAAAGAAGGTAGATTATAAATATAACAATTAACATAAAAATAAGATCATAAAAATAATAATATAATTAGTTTAAAAAAACAACAAATAAAATATTTCTGAACATATACACTATTCTAACTTGAGTAAATTCCAAGTAGTTTACATACATTAATTAGCCAACATTATATCATACCATTAAGCGTTCATCAAGCGATAGTTTTCAAACATAATATCAAGTATTACAATCCAAGGTAGTAATAGAAGTGTTTAATAGGAAAAAAATAAACATTTATCCTCTAATCAATCAATAATACAACCTAGTCAATGCTTCATTAACTTAAATTGATGTTTTTCCTAATGGAAGGATACCAAGATGTTGGATGGGTTGCTCTCCATGAACATGTTGGTAGATAGGATATTGTGCCAATTATTCCATTCTATTGAGCTCTCAATTGTTTCAATGTAATTGGAATCTATTTGATCTAGATGATCATTTGAGACCATCCAATAAATTCTCTTTGAATGGATCCACATGTAACTATGTATACATAAAATTGTGTAAGAGTGCACATACTAAGATTATCACATTCTGTCTTTTGATAGAATAGAATGTAGTGCTCCTTATAATAGCCCATCGATTCTTCAAAACACTAGGAGCTTTCTCGATAAATTGTGCACCCTAGCATGCTTCATGTTGAAATACTCGCAAAGGTTTTGAGGTGCTAAAACTCCATCTTGCTAGTCATCAAGATGGTACCTGGTGTCCTGATAAGGAGTTAAAAAAACATCACAATTGGTATAGCTGGCACCATAAAGGTAGACATGGAAAAATTCAACCCATACCCGCGGGTACCAAAAAAAATACGGGTAATGGGCCTTGTATCTCTTACCCAAAAAATTGCGGGTAATTTTACCCGCACCCAAATTTACCCGCCATCTTTTGGCGCAACCCGCGGGTACCCGTGGGTAACCAGTAAATTTTTTTTTTATATATATATATATATTATTATATATAAATATATATTATATATTTATATAAATATTTTTAATCTAAATATTAATTTTTGATTTCATAAATTAAAAATCTATAGCAAATTAAATTAAATTATATCCTAAAATCACTTGTTGTGCATATTTCTATGGATGCAACATCTTTTTCCACAAGAACAACAATGTTTGATTGATATTTAAATTTTCAATTCAAAAAACTTTTGGCATGTAATGGAATTTAAGTTTGAACTTTTGAATGTGATGTACTTTAAATTTGGTAGATTTTAAATACTTAAGATATAAGTTTTAGACTACAATATTATTATTATGCTTTAGGTATTTGTTCAATTTAATGTTTGAAATTTGTAGTCTTTTTTTTTGTAGTTTTATTTATTTAACATTTGAGTAACATCAAGTTTACCTTTAAATATTATAAAAAATAATAATAATAATAATAAAATTAAAAAAAAATTACGGGTACCTGCGGGTTACCCGTTACCCATCCTCATGGGTAATGGATCCCCTATCATTGGGTTACCCATGGGTACCAAATCGCCAGGTCTACATAAAGGTTATATTTCCCTAAGCAAAAAAAGTTGGCGCTATGTAGTATACATTATAAAGGTAAAATAATTTAAACGACATAATCACATACCTACAGGTATTTTTTAGCCTATGTTGTTCGTTTATTGCGTTGAGTAAAACCTTACTATCTACAACTAAACCTTTCCATCCAATAAGCAAAGAGAAAAAATTCATATCACAGTTGCAAATTCAAAGAATGTTCATTGATACTTCCCCCTTCCTATTCCTATACCGAGTTTGTTCATTTGATGCTACATGAACTTTGATATAGCACGTCAAGAGCTCCAAGATAAATCTGCATCATAAATATTATCATAGTAAAGTTGATATATTTCGTATTAAATCTAATACAAACAAATAGAGTAATAATTATAATATTTAGGTAAATGTACCTTAAAGTAGCTCCACGCCCCATGCGTACCATCATCATCATGGGTTGAGACTCCACAAGCAGCTGTGGACTAATATTTATAATTGCTTTTAAACATTTTTTGAAGTACATGCTAACAGTTTGACTAGATCTTTTGAAATTGTGCTTCACAATCAAATTCTTCTTATGATGGGCAAGAATTAATAAGAGCATGACTGCTTTTTCTGAATGCTTACAATTTTTCATATTGTAAGCCCTTATGTGTTCAAGTAGTTAGTGAAGTTTACAAAATAAATTTCTATTCATCCGCAGATTGTCCAAACAAGCTTGATCTTTTAGTTCTGTAATTTCTTGTAAGTGTTTAAGTTGGTTGGGCATTTTGGAAATAATGGTCCATCTCCTAGGAAGTCTACTTCATGTACGACCTCGTCTTCCAATTTGTGACTAGAACGCATGGAAAAGCAAGCACATACAAAAAATTGTTCAGAGCATTATGCATGAATCCATAACAATATACACATTTTAATATTCTAATCCAAGTGAATTTTCCACGGACAATCCTCAAACCATGCCAATTTAAAGTGATCAAATAGGAAAATAACAAGTTGTCATATATTAGATGATTATATTACTAGTCATTCAATTGATCATAATCCTTCAGAGTAATATAATCATAGTAATTATGAAAAATTTCAAATTACACTACTAATAATTTAATTGATTAGATAAAAAAATGTTTAGGATTTAGTTAAGTAAGCCCTTCAATAATAAATGTATAGCTAAAATTTCAATATTTTATTGGAAACTTTTTGGTGCTTATAGAAAGAATTTTTTGTATGCCCAATTTTCTCTCTTTTATTTCCTAATTTTTGCATATCTCAACAAATCCCTCTTTTTCTGATTTAGCAAAAACTTCCCCCGATTAATTGTTTCCCTCTATCCCCAAACTTCACTGTTATCTCCAGTAGTTGACTAGAGCTTCCTCAACTATGTCATCTACTCCCTTACTATGTTCCTCCCCAAAGTCATATTTTCTTCCCTGTTCTCACCCTCTCTCCAACCCCCCACCAAACCTTTATCCTGTTTCATCACCCTCTCTTATGGCGGTGCTTGGAGGCCAAAATGAGTTTCCCCAGGTTTGTCCCTCCAGTCCGTCATCTTCCCCTTCTATCCCTCTACGAGCGTCTGCTCACATTTCATTTCATGATGCTATTTGATGTGACTAGTCAGACTCATTGTCCTTTGCTTCTAAAAACCTATCTATTTTCTTGAATCATCTAGTCCTAGGGCTAGCTCCATTTCCTATGTGGATGGGAAAATTTCCATCTCTTTCTCCATGGCTAAAATTTCAAAGTTAACAAAGTCATTCAATATACCCTAATCGAGAAATTTACATTTAGGCTTCCCAAATACCAATCTATTGTTAAGACGCTAGAAATGCTAAATTTAATGGGAGGTTTTTTCATTCAATTTCTCAATCTAAAGCATATTCTTCTTATACTTAGTAAAACAGAAAATTCCTCTTCAGATTGCAAACATCTAGGGCATGATGTTCAAGCTTGTTATATCAGTGGAAATGCCTCAAGATCATCCCAAAGAAGAGTGTTTGAGAGGCAAAAGGAATCTAATAAAGAAAAGAAAGGGAAATAGCCATCTTCAGTGGTGAGAAAGAATGTTGCTAGGCCAGTGGAGTGTCTCAAGCCGAGAATGGGAGGATTCCTTCAATTTGAAATCCAGATGAGGTGAGCAATGCTTTTGCTATCTTAGTGGAGTGTGAAAATAATGGTAGTTTGGCTGAATTGCTTAATGAAGGCCCTCTTTGCAATGATTCTATTTCTGATAATTTTGATGCTATGCATATGGAATCTATTTCTGAAAATGTGAATTCTGAACATGTCAATTTAGTTGCATTGAGTAATGTTGTAGGGAATTGTGAGGATAATAACATTTTGGTTGAATTATGAGAAAAAGGGCCTAGATTGTAATGTTTCTATCTCTAATAACGTTGAAAATATTCATATGAAATATGCGTTTTTAAAATTTGCTCTTGAAAATTCCTTTTTTAGGAAAATAGATGTTAGTTCTGGATTTATAGATTTTGGTCTTTCATTGAGTGGATTGAAAAGATGCTTCTTATGCTGAAAATATGGACTCTAAGTTAGCTCAGGTAGATACATTTTGGGTCTGTGTTGGTGACTGATACACTTGATAACATAGCGTGGAATATGATGGGAATTCTAGTGAGTTTGAGAATGATATGGTGTAGATGTATCAGATGTCTGTAGGATTCTAAGTCTTGTTATATCATAAATAACTATATGGCTTTGAATGGTGTTAGAATGGCATCTGTTGAGAATGCTACCATGTTGGATTATTTTGCCATTGCTAGGCATAATCTATAGAATCTGCTGATATCTGATCAAAGGAATCTATGGATCTCAACACATTTGAGAATGGCACCTGCAGGGTTGCTGATTGTAATGAATGTAAAACTAAAGAGTTCTCAAATCCAAACTTTTAATCCAACTAGTCCCCAGAAGCCTTTGCCAAGCACAAAATATTAGCCTTCCCAATTTAAAAAAAGAGACAGAAAAACCAACCTTCTTCTTGCCTTAAAACTAGTAAAAAACTATCATAATAATGTTGGAATAGTGCTCTGCAAGCAATTAGATTAGCGGGTATTGCTACTCCATTTGTGATACAATTTTGATTGAATGATATTCAATAAAATGACCATCTTCATCTTATGCAATTTATTTTTCACATGCATTTAGTTAAAGCCCTTAAATCATACAGGACTATGGGACTTGGTCACGCGTATGATGGTGATCATGAAACAAGTCTCTATGGTCATGATTTTAAATATTCTAAATCGTAAAGGGTATCTAAGACTCTGATAGATTTGTACTAACAATACATATTCCAAGGAGTTGGATATTGCCCCATTTCATGGGCAATCCATGTAAGACATGGATGTATGTTAGTGGGCGCCTATTAGAGAATAAGTTCACTGAAGACTTGCTTAGAGAATCCACAAGCTAGTCGGAGTGGCTTGTTGGTAGTGGAAAATTCTCTGGCTTACAATAGTGCATATAATTAATCCTTTAACTGAAGGATCCATCGTAATCTTGCATTTAGGTTCTTGTGCTTTGATTTTGTCCCGACCATGTACAGGTCGCCCGGGACTTAGGTTTAGCTCAAACTACCTAAGTATTGAGGTTGGTGAGTTCCAAGATGGGATCAGTTTCACTTGTTGTGAAGAACAAATTGATATCCTGTGTATTCTAAGATGATCAGTTCTAAGGAATCTTTATGCAAGATAGTATGGTAATTTGAAAAAGGATTTTTCCAAAAATAAGGTCATAAATGGGAATCGAACATCAAGAATAGATACATAGTCATTGAGGCTATTAGGGAACCGACAAATATCTTGCCTTAGTCCTCTTTTAGGAGATAGAAAATGAAACGACCGTATTTGCATGGTAATCGTGAGCGAAGTAGATTCACCCAAGATTAATTTATCCAATTGGTTGGGCTCCATTGGCTTGTGCTAGACATCGACTATGGAGATTAAGTACTCTTCAATTAACAGAGATTAATTGAAAGAGTGATTAGTTCAAAAGAGTTTAGACTAATTGGAATATTTGATATTTACTAAATCAAAATGTGTTGTAAGTCCATGTCTAATTAATTGGTGAACCGAAAGGGTCACACACAAAAGCCTTGAGCACTCTAATTGGAATTGGAGAAATTATCTGAAGAGTTAGATAATTAAAGTGGGCAAGTTTGGAAGAGACTAAGCTGACTAATTGCGAGTTGGTCACAATGGCTTGATTAATTTAAAGTGTCAAAATTAATCAAATAATTTAAGGAGTTAACTTAGACCGATTAAATTAAAGTGTTAATTCAATTGGAGCCATGTGATAATTTAATTAGTCCAGTCAACTTAAGGAGTTAAGTTGATTTTTTAATTAAATCAACGGGTTAATTTAATTAATTGGATAATCTAATTTTGGAGGAAAAATTAAAACGGAAGAGTCCATTTAAATATTAGGTGGTATTTTAATTTTTAATTAAAATTAGATTTTAATTAGTGGAAATTAATTTTTAACTAAGCATGCAAGTTGGCAAGGTGAGAAAGGTGTGAAGGATGCATGTAGAGACATCCATCACACCTACCCTCTCACACCATTCATGATGGCCGCCACATCTCTCTATTTTCCTCCCAAAATTCTCTCTATTAGTTGAGATCAACAACTACTCTACTAGATTCTTTTGACAATTCCCTCTCTTGCAAACTTCCTCACCTTTTCTCCATCGCATTCCTCCTTCATCTTCATTCTATTTCTAGCATTAGATTGAGGATATAGAGTGTCTTAAGGTGTGTGGATACTTTTAGAGACACCACATTTGGAGTGTTAATTGTTGGTGAACAAGGAAAATCACTTGAAGAAGAGTTCTTCAAGAGGTGATTCAAGGAGATCCAATCGGCGGTCTTGGTCCATTTGGGGGCGGATTTTTGCTGCTATAAAGTCATGGTTTGGGTGACTTTTGGAGGCCAAACGCTGCTTCACTTGAAGGCCAAGGAGTGGGAAGAAGAGTCCAAGTAAAGAAGAGAGGGAGATCTTTACTAGAGGATTTTTTTGGAGGATCTTCAAGATGATTTTGTAAAAATCAACCAAGGTACTTCTTCTTCACCTTAAATCCATAATTATGGAATAATCTAGATCCTTAGATGTAGTATTTGAAGTTACTTTTGAAGTTTTAATTTCCTATGGTGAATCGATTATTACCTTACTACAACCTTCAATTGATACTTTTGAGGATGCGTGAATTACCAGCTCTAAGTTAGGGACACAATTGGCACAAAGAACTAATTACCACCACGGGTGTTTAAGTTTCAACAACGCTTCAAAAGGAGCAAAAGGATGATAATATTAGGGGGATAAATTCAAATCTCTTTTTAAGAGGGAAGCCAGACATTTGATTTTTTCAAAAAACTTTAAATGGACGATAGACGTGCGCAGTATAGCTTGATGCGCCTTTACAACAATCACCGATAAATACGAAATAACACAAGATGACGAAACTAATCATGGCCTTCATCGACCAAAGAGCGTGCACGCCATGTGTAAACATTCCTTTAAGGTGTCGGAGGTCAAGATGAGATTCCCTCAAGGACCAAAAGTTAATCCACGACTATAATCTGGTCGAAGAAAGGGTAAGGAGATCACATGAACTGGGTTTTGAAAAACTCCAGTAGCATCTCTCTAATCTGACCTTATAGATGTTGACCACACCTGCCAGAGTGGTACCACCAGAGAGGGTGAAAACACCGTTGTAACTTTTGGTGTCAGAAAATGTTCCTAAAAATCATGCCCCACTCTTCCCAATCGTAATCGAGACATTGAATGCGACTAACCATATCTCTCATGCAAGCATTAATAAGTGTCAAAGCCCAGGTCGGGCACGAATGAGGTTGATCAGCACAAAACTCCCTAAATATAGCTAGACAAGAGTTTTTGTTCTTGCCAAACTCGGGAGTTAGCAGGCAAATGATAAGGAAGAGTTCCGACCTCCACTAGACAATATCTACATCTCTCAATATACCGCCCTAAAAGAAAGTCTCACCCTAATTTGACTTCATGATGCTCGAAGCATTTGACCTCCTAGTAGAGCGGTGGCTATTAATGTCTATAGGGTGCTGTAAGTCCTATTTTTGTCCCATTATTGCTTGGCTGCGCTACTCATAGTGCAGACCAAAGTTTCCAAGTGAAAGAGTGCGCACCTTTATCCATCAAATCCGTCTACAAGAAGATTGACTTTATATATTCTAAAGACCAATAAGGGCACAACCTAGGAAGCGCCGTTAGGTCTCCCTATAAATAGGTCTCAAAACACCTAGTGAAAAGTCCACTCCCATTTTTATATTCTGCCCTAGCTAAATATTTCTTTCACTCTGTTCAATTTACTGACTTAAGCATTAGAGGATTTCAACTGAGGGCCACTTTGGCAAGCCTAACAGGGCTTCTTTGGTTACGGGTTAGACCTTTGTGCTGACTAAATAATTTGAGTTTGACCTCATAAACACTCACCATCTCTTATCTCCTTCACTATAATCATTTCCCACAAAATTTTACCACATCAATGCGGGTTTTGAGGGTTCGCCATCTCTTGGACTAATAACTCTATTTGGCAAAGAATTGATAGGGTCTTTAACTCATTAGCTTGGCAGGATGTCTTCAGTACTACCAGGTTGCAACATATTGCTAGAGCTTATTTTGACCATCACGGGATTGTCACATCCTCCTCCAAAGCAAATGTTACCTATTATTCCACCTTTAGATTTCATCATATGTGGTTGAGGCATCATGGTTTGAAGGAAGTGGTTAAAAGAAATTGGGAACATCCATTAAGAAAAAAAAGATATGCTCAAACTATACCTTAAACTTGTGATACTCAGGAAGATGTTAAAGAAATGGAATAAGGAAGTTTCTGAAAATGTCTTTAGAGAGCTAAGAAAGCTACAGAGGTTGCTAGACAAGTAGAAAAAAATTATGGTGCTCATCTATCCCTTGAAAATCTACTATCATTGAAGAGATCTATCTAATGCTTTACTTGCTCAAGCATTGTCCATAGAGAAAGACTTTTGGCGTCAAAGAGTTGCCTATAAATGGCTACATGAAGGAGAACACTACAAATTTTTTCAGAGCTTGGCAGAACAAAAAAAAAAAAAAGGGTCAGAGCAAAATATTTGAAATCCATGACCATGGGCAGACTATCTCCACTCCTACAAATATTTGAGTTCAGCAACAAGTTATTTCTAGCAATTACTATCAGAATCTAAGGTTGATTTCATAATGGAAAATTTGAACTGCATCTTGAGCTTGCTAATAGATTCAAATGTGGATTTGGTCATGCTCATCCCCTCATAGGAAGAGATAAAAAAGGTGGTTTTTGGTATTGATCAAGAAAGCACAAGAGGCCGGATAGTTATAGTTCTAAATTATTTTAAAGTTCTTAGGAAATTGTTCAACAGGATGTGATTAAGGTTGTACATGATTTCTTTCATGGGACTCCCCTCCCTCATCGATTTATAGCTACTACCATCGTTCTTATTCCAAAAATCGATTCTCCAACATATTAGAAGAACTTCAAGACCATCAATCTTTGTAACACAACTAACAAAATCCTTTCCAAACTTAATAATCTCAAACTTTCATCCATTCTTTCTCACGTCATCTCTCCTAACTAGAGTGGTTTTGTTCAAGGCTGCCTTATACATGATAATATCTTATTAGCTGAAGAAATGGTCCACCACTTGAGCAGAAGCAGAAAATGTTATCGTGAAGCTTGGCATGAAGAAAGCTTATAACATGGTGAATCAAAAAGTGCTTTTAGCGGTGTTCAAGAAATTCGTGTTCCTACCCACATAGATCAATCTTCTCAAGAATATGATCAATAATTGTTCGTTCTCAGTCCAGGTAAATGGTGCTAACTCGGGTTTCTCCAAGTCTACCAGGGGGCCTAAGATAAGGAAAACCAATTTTGCCAAGTTTACTTGTCACTCCCCAACTCAGTAAAATAAAATAAATTTTTATACATAAATCAAATCAATAAAAAGACTACAACTTGAAAGTTGCTCCTTATCTCTTGACCTTGCTAATTCTCATCCATATCTGAAAATATCAACAAAAAGAGAGAGCTCGAGTCCAGCAAGCAATTTAAATATATTTAAAATGCAAAAATATTCAATAGTCCAAAGTAACTTATAATGACTTATAATTAACATTACCATATCACTATAAATTCAAAATTGGTGGACAATCTACCACCATAACAAAACTTACAAAGTATTCAAAACTAGTTTCGAGCAAACATATTCAAAGATCCACATAGCTAGATTTCATATCAGATAGCAAAATATTATAGTCAACATGGTACACAAAAAATCATATTTACACATCTTAAGGATTGCAATGGCATCCCTGATACTAAAGAATATTTGAAACCTTAAACATATGTAAAACACTCACCCACAATTCTTATAAAGTGAAGTAAAAACACCACTTCAAGATTCTTCCATTCCTCTTCTTCCTTTTATGCTTTCTCCTCTTCTTCTAATATTTTTTCATCCCATAAGGTAAGTACGTTCTTACATATTTCCAATATATATAGCCAATTTTTGTAACTCACAAATTAATTCCCACTAACATATAATTAAAACACCTCTATAATGTCTTCTTAAATAAAATGACCTCTACATATTCTTAAATTAAAATACTACCACTTCATATTCTTCAATTAAAATGCCATCATTCCATACGCCTAAATAAATATGAACCTCTTCATATTCTTGAAATAGATGACACTACTCCATATTCTACCTTTTAATTTATAAAATAATGATCATAAATAATAATTAAAATCTACTAATTTCTACATTTAACACTCTATTGAATTATTCATCTTTTAGTTCCTAACGTTAATATATCGTTTCACTTTAGTCCCCAAAACTATTTTTCGGCAATTTTTGGTTGAAAAATTGATCAATTTTGATATTTTTAAGGGAAAAATTGTCAATTTATAGTTTTATGTTCCACTTTAGTTCCTATATAAGGTTTTATGTTTCAATTTAGTCCTTATTTACTTTTTTTCTTTTTTCTTTTTTATTTTTAGAAATATATGTCCATGTGTGTATATATATTTGTGTACAATATATGTGTATATATAATTGATACTAATGTTAGTCACATGCTCATATATTATTATTAATATTTAATAATATATTATTGATGTATTAATATCATTTGTGATACTATTATTATTAATTGTATGATTAATAATAATAATAATAATAATAATAATAATAATAATAATAATAATAATAATAATAATAATAATAATAATAATAATAATAATAATAATAATAATAATAATAATAAATTTTAAATTAATTTTATTATTAGTATTATTAATAATTAATCATAAGAGTAATAAGATTAATATTTTCAATGATAATAATAGTATCACTAATAAAAATCCAAGTAAGTAATTTTTCTAGCAAGACAAAAAAATTGTCATATTAGTTGAAAATTTGCCACCTAAGCAAAAATTCCAAAATTCAACAAATTTTGGCGTGCCACATTAGCATTTTCGGCCATTTTATGAGATTCTGGAGACTTTTGGACTAAATGTGAATATTTTTTTAACTTATGGGATAAATTTAAAATTGCGTAACATACGGGACAAAATTGAAAGTCGAAAATTTTTATAGGACGACAAAAATATTTTTCCTATTTGCTGAGGGTAGCTGCCATGGCCGACCACCATGGATTGGGGATGGGGATGGGAGTTGTGAAGGGTGCGGGGTCCCCACCCCATGATGGTCGGCCATGGCAGCTACCCGCAGCAAACAAGAAAAATATTTCTTTCGTCCTATAAAATTTTTTTATTTTCAATTTTTTTCCATATGTTACGTAATTTTAAATTTAGTCCTATAAGTTAAAAAAAATTGCACATTTAGTCCGAAACTCCCAGGAATCTCACAAAATGGCTGAATATACTGATGTAGCATGCCGAAATTTGTTGAATTTTAGAATTTTTGCTTAGGTAGCAAATTTTCAGCTGACATGACAATTTTTTTGTATTGCTGGAAAAAGTCTTTGCTTAATTGGATTTTTATTAGTAATATTATTATTAATATTATTAATAATAATCCTAATAATTTTAGATAATTATATTATCGTAATAATACTATTATTATCATTGAAAATATTAATCTTATTATGATGATGATGATGATGATGATGCTGATGATGATGATATAATAATAAAAAATTCTAATGTTACTAATATAATACAAACATCTTATGGTAATGTTCAAATACAGTTTGAAGAAAACAAAAGATTAATAGAATCTTCTTCTAGATCCAGAATTTCTAGATCTCATTCTAATACATCTTTTTATTCTCATATTTCACCTTTTGATGACATTGATTTTCCATCAAGAGCTTTTACTTCTCAAATTAGAGAAATGTCTTCAAATGAATCTAAAATTCAGAATAATAAAGTCAATGAATTGAGAATTCCTAACAATAATATTGTAAAAGGAGTTTATAATAATCTAGAATCGAAAATAACCAAGTCTGAAATGAATTTTTCTATTTAATGAATTATAGCCAAAAAATTGATTTTAGCCCTGGATCTCATGCTAGGCAACTTATTCAAAAAGAATTTAATTTACCCAAATGGGAACCATTTAGAAAATGGTTTTTTGAAAACTTTAATGGAGAAGATAAATTAAAATTTCAAAATGAATTTTATTCTTTTGCCTCAAAAGAAAATAGATTAATCCCATTTGTCCCTTGGTTTATAACCAATTATGTTGAAAATTATATATCTGTTATGGAAAGAAATTATAAATTGAGTAGTGGACAAGTTATAAAAGCAACTTATTCACCACAACAACCTTTTCAAATTTATAATAATGGGGAAATAATATATTTTTCTGCTTTCTAGAAACTTTTGGAAAATGAAACACTCCAAATTACTATGGCTACTATAAATAATTTAGTAAAACAGCAAAATTATGCTAGTATGTATCTTAATGTATTAGGAGAACAAATTTCATCTCTTCATAATAGAGTTGAAAATTTATATTCTCTTGTTAATCAAGTTAAAATTTTGATTAGTGTTACAAGCCTTAATCAAGGTCAACCTCAACCTACAGAGGTTATTGCTAATCCTAGTATTCAACCTCCTTCGACAAATTATAATTTCAAATTAAAATCTGTAAATGAATTAGAAAAAATTCTTGATAATAAGTTTGAAGGATTAAAACTTAATACTCTTAATAAAGAATTTGAAGATAGTATGAGTAATACTGATAGTTATAAAAATTATATTAAAGATGAAATTAATAAAAGTGAAAAGTATGTTGATAAGCCTACCATGAGGATGTATTATTATTCCAGACCTACTCCTCAAGATGTTCTTCATGAGGAACAAGAATTTATAATAAATAATAGTTATAATGGTAAAAATATTTATGAATGGAATCTTGATGGTTATACTGAAAGACAAACTTATAATCTTGTTCATAGAATGCTAATGTATAGCACAATTTCAAAAAATAATGGTAATAGTGATAAAGTTGTTGCTAATATGATTGTTGCAAGATTTACTGGACAATTAAGAGGTTGGTGGGATAATTATCTTACTGCTTTTGGTAGAGCTGAAATTCTTAATACTGTTAAAAATGAAACAGGTCATAATGTTGAAAATGTTGTTTATACACTTGTTGTTAACATAATAGAACATTTTAGTGGTAGATGGTCTGATAATAGTGAGAACATCAGAACATTACTTAATGGGTTAAAATGCCCTACTCTCACCTCATTTAGATGGTACAAAGACACATTTTTGTCTAGAGTAATGGAACTTCCTGAGTCTAATAGTACTAATTGGAAATCTAAATTTATAGATGGTTTACCTTCTTTATTTACTAAAAGGGTTAGGAAAAATCTTAGAAAAGGAGGAACTCATATCGAATATGATAGTTATACTCATGGCAAACTAATAGGAACATGTATTCAGAAGGTTTATCCTTATGTAATGAGATTAAATTAAATCAATAGATTAAAAGACATAATATTACAGAAAAAAGGACAATTAGGTCAATTTTGTGGTCAATTTGGTATGGAAAAACCATCCACTAGTAAGCCTTATAGGCATAGAAAAAGATAAAGTATCTTTTTATAAAAGAAAAGAAAAAAGAAGAGAAAAAAGAAAGAAAGATAGAATTGAAAAGAAAAAATCAAGAGCCTGTTTTAAATGTGGTAAAATAGGTCATTATGCTGATAAGTGTAAAATGAAGAAAAAGATTAATAATCTTAATATTGATGAAGAGTTAAAAGAATCTTTCTAAATTACTTTTAAATTCCGATTCAGAAGATGTTTCTAAAAGAGATAATTCTGATAATATTTCTAAGAAATCTTCATTATTTGATGATTTAAAGTTATTGGAAAATGAGAGTTATATTTCTGAAGAAGAATGTTGTGATCCTTGTCAACAAGGAAATCCTTGTATTAAACAAGAAAGTGATAATGAGGAATTTTATAAAATTCTTGCTCAATTTAATGATTTAAATGTTAATGTTCTAAATAGTGTTAACCTTATGGAACTTTTGAAGTTTATAAAAGATCCAGATATAAGATCTAAAATTATAGATCAAATAGAGAATACTCCTAGTACTTCTTCTAATACTTATTATAATAAAAATCAAGAAGTTTATACTTCACAAGAACCTTATACTATGGCTGAGGTTCAAAATTTTTTGAAACAAAGACAAAAAGTTGAAACTCCTACTATAGTTCATGATTTAACTGTAGAGATTAATCATTTGAAAAATGAAATTTATAATCTTAAACAAGAAAATAAATCTCTTGATGAAAGGATTTCTATTTTAGAAAATAATAAGATTATGAGTTTTCATAACAAAAATATTGAGGAAATAATAAGTTTTCATAATAATGACAATTTTCTTTCTACTCTTGAGTTGATTACTTCTCAAAAATGGATTATAAAAATCACTTTACTCATTGATAATAGATTTTAAAAAGAATTAACTGCTTTAGTTGACAGTGGAGCATATTTAAATTGCATACAGGAAGGAATAGTCCCTACTAGTTATTTTCATAAAACTACGCATACTCTTAGTTCTGCTAATGGTCAGAAATTAGATATTCAATATAAATTACCAAAATGATATATTTGCAATAATAATGTTTGTATTCCTACAAGTTTTTTACTTGTAAAAAATATTACAAACCAAGTTATACTTGATACTCCATTCTTAAAGAAAATATTTCCTATTAAAAACATTGATGAAAAGGGTTTTAAAGGATTGGAAGAAAAAGAAATAAGTTTGCAGTTTATAACTGAACTGTTTACTAGAGTTCTTCATCAAATTCATGATTTGCTTATAGCAAAGAATCATCAAATTAATTTTCTTAAAGAAGAAATTAATATTTTATCAATAGAAGAGAAACTTCAAAATCCTAGATTACAGGATAAAATTAAATTAATAATAAACCAATTTTCTTTAGAAATGTGTAATGACCATCCAAATACTTTCTGGAATAGAAAGAAACATGTTGTTAATCTTCCATATGAAGATGATTTTGAAATTCCTACTAAAGCTAGACCATGTCAAATGAATTCTGAATATTTAGAATTATGTAAAAAAGAAATTGCTTCTCTTTTACAAAAGGGTTTAATAAAATATTCTAAATCTTCTTGGTCTTGTACTGCTTGTTATGTTAATAAACATTCAGAACAAGAAAGAGGAATACCTCGCCTTGTTATAATTATAAATCTCTTAATAAAGTTTTAAAATGGATTAGATATCCTATTCCTAATAAAAAAGATTTACTTGATAGACTTTATGAAGCTATCATATTTTCAAATTTTGATTTAAAATAAGGATATTGGCAAATTCAAATTGTAGAAGAAGACAGGTATAAAATTACTTTTAATGTCCCAATAGAACAATTTGAATAGAATGTTATGCCATTTGGTCTGAAGAATGCTCCTTCAGAATTTCAAAAAATTATGAATGATATATTCATACCATATTGTGAGTTTACTATAGTTTATATTGATGATATATTAGTTTTTTTTTCTAAAACTATTGAAATGCATTTTAAACATCTTGATACTTTTAAGAAAATTATTATTCAAAATAGTTTAGTCATATTTCGAACAAAAATAAATATTTTTCAAACGAAAGTTAGATTTCTTGGTCATAATATAGAAAAGGGAAAAATTATTCCTATCAATAGAAGTACATAATTTGCTTCTAAATTTCCTGATAAAATTATTGATAAAACCCAATTACAAAGATTTCTTGGAAGTCTCAATTATATTTCTGCTTATTATAAGAATTTAGCAGAAGATACTGCTATTTTATATGAAAGATTAAAAAGAGTTCCTAAACCATGGACTGAACAACATACTGAGGTTGTTAGGAAAATAAAAAAAGGTTAATAATCTTCCTTGTCTTATGCTTGCTAATCCTAATTGGAAAAAGATTATAGAAATTGATGCTTCTGATATAGGTTATGGAGGTATTTTAAAACAAATACATCCAGATACTAAACAAGAATATCTTGTTAGATTCTAATAAGGAAAATGGAATAATAATCAGAAAAATTATGCTACTATTGCTAAAGAGATCTTAGCAATTGTTAAATGTGTTTTAAAATTCCAAAATGATTTATATAATCAGAAGTTTATTATAAAAACATATTGTCAATCAACAAAATATATGTTTAATAAAGATTTTAAACATGATGTTTCTAAACTAATGTTTGTTAGATGGCAAGCTCATTTAGCTCCATTTGATTTTGATATTCATTATAAGAAAGGTACATATAATAGTTTGCCTAACTTTCTTTCATGTGAGTATTTGCAAGAATGATCGCACGAGGAAGGGGTCAAAACTTTCCCTCTAATAGAGGAGGAAGAGGCAAAACAATTATACTGCATGGATCTCAAAGGCTAATAGCCTCCAATATTGCATCGGGTAATATCCCAGATGATCTTTTATTTAAAGAGTTTCTTGAATACAAGAAATAAAAAGATCAGCAAGAAGGTAATATCTCTTCATATGCTAATATTACCAATGAGGAAGAAAATGATGATTCTTCCACTTATTAGAAAAGTTTATCTAGAGAAGTTATACTACTATTGGAAAATAAAGATTTACAATGATAAGATGAGCCATGGACCTTAATGCAAAGGTACCTTGATACCGCATCATATGCTGTAGGATCTTATAAACAAAGAATACATTATGAGAATATACTCATAAGTACAGGATCTTGAGAGATACAATCATTTTTATCCAACTAATAGTCAATCCATTTATAATTTTAGCAAAATTATAATCAAGAAGATTATATCTTCCGAAGAATGGGGAATTAGTACCCTAAGAGAAAAGAATATTTTCATTAGGAGTTAAAAACTCCAATTAAATTCAATTATTGGGATTATATTGAGGCATTTAATAAAGCCTTATCATATGAAAATTCAAAAAGAAAAACATTCTTAGTTTATCAAGGTTTGCTCAGAAGTTTATAAACAAGAGCTACGAAATTGGTTTCATGAATGGTGGATCAATTATGGTACTTCAATAAAAATTCTTCCAGAACCTTTTAAAGGTTATTATACAGAATGGGTGAATTGTTCACCAAAGCTGATAAATTTAGAACATCAGAATAAATGGATTGAGGGAATGGCCCCAATGTATTTCTTTGTTGAATTCTCTATTCCATGGATATGAAAATGGGCTCCTGAAGTTGATTATACTCAGCAAAATATTCCATGTTTAAGAAGAATCTTCTTTACAAAATTTTGGTATAAAATGCTCTTGAAAATAAAGAAACATGAGCGTATCATGGGCAAGAAACTTTGGATCATATCTAAGAGAAGATATCAGAATATCAGCAGCTGATCAAAGCTAAGCAACAAAGGGAATCTCCTAGTCCTTTTCATGATATTATGAGAAAAATGCAAATGAAAAAAGAAGTAATCTCCAAAGAAGAAATGGTTGAATCTTATATTGAAGAAATGAAGAAAGATTTAATGAAAAATCTGGATGTTGAGATGGGTAATAAATCCAATTCCTCAATAGCTATCTCATCAAAAGGAGAAAACCAATATAATTGCCTTGCAGGAGAATCTCAGGATCCTTATGAGGATGAAGAACCCTCAATTGAGGATATGTTTGAAAGTTTGAAAGAAACAATAAAGGATAATATCAAAAAGAAGTTTGAAGAATCTGCTACAAGACAAGAATAAACTTGCCAGCTATTCCAGATAGGAATTGACCAGCCAGCTATCATACACTGTAGACTTTTATAAAGTTACTTTTTGTAATAGTACTATTTGGACGCAAAAATTTTATTTTCTGAGTTTTTGAAGTTTGGCCTTAATTGTTTAGAAAAGGGGAGGCCACTTCAATTTTTAGGTAGAAGCTAGCTAGAGCTCCCTTTACCCTTCTTTGTATACATCTCTGTAAAATTTTCATCTTTTGCATATTTTCAAATATAATTAAAGACTGAAGTTCTTCAAAGTTTTTTCCATGTATTTTTAATTTTCTGTTTTGAATTTATATTTCTTTAATTCTATTTATTAGCCTGAATGGCAGGCTAATTTAATTATGTGTTGAGCTATATATTTTTTTACACTAGTTAGGCATGGTGATTCTCATGCTATAAGGATAAATGTCTGGAAATGTTAGAAAGAATAAGAGGTTAAGAAGGTTTTAGGATCTAAACAGGCAGTTTTAATTATGGATTTGGGGGTTTGCCCTGGTGTTGCCCTTTGTTGCCGTGTGGAAGGCATTTTTGGGCTTAACTTGATCTGTAATTAGAACTAGACAGTTGGAGATCCTGAGTAAAACACTGCCTATATGGCTGATTCTACCTACACTACCGCCTGGTCATGGCTGGCCTTAACTCCTTGAATTTTGACACTTTTCCTGATCCTTTTCCCCAAATACTAATCATACAATTAATATTATGAATTATAATAGTATCACAAATGGGAAAATTATAATTTTGGTCCTCAAATATAACCACTTATTCGCTTTTAGTCCCTAAACCATCTTGAGTTACACTTTTGTTCCTCAAATTGACAATTTTTTAACAATTTTCATCCTTGCCATTACTTCAGGCGTCAAAACTAAAGGAAATTGGTCATGTGCATAGCACATGACCATTGTTGGAAGGAAATTTGATCCTCAAACATAATCACTTATTTATTTTTGGTCCCTAGACAATCTCGAGTTGCACTTTTGGTCCTCAAACCTGTTGTTTTTCCCTAACAAAAGTGGTCATGTACTATGCACATGACCAATTTCTGTTAGTTTTGATGCCTAAAGTAATGACAAGGACTAAAATTGTCAAAAATTGTCAATTTGAGGACCAAAAGTGTAACTCAAAATTGTTTAGGGACTCAAAGTGAATAAGTGGTTATATTTGAAAACCAAAATTATAATTTTTCCTATCACAAATGATATTAATATATCAATAATATATTTTTAAATATTAATAATAATATATGAGCATGTGACTAATATTAGTTTCAATTATATATACACGTATATTATGCACACATGGACATATAATTATAAAAAGGAAAAAAAAAGAAAAAAAGTAACATAGGGACTAAATTGGAACATAAAACCTTATATAGGGACTAAAGTGGAACATAAAACTATAAATTGATAATTTTGCCCTTAGAAATATCAAAATTGGTCAATTTTTCGACCAAAAATTGCCGAAAAATAATTTTGAGGATTAAAGTGAAACGATATATTAACGTTAGGAACTAAAAGATGAATTTTTTTTTTCTTTGGGGCATTACAATCACCCCTCCTTCAAAATGCGACGTCTTCATTGCGGTTGATATGATTCAACTCAGTCACTAGGTGTTGGGATTCTAAAGGTGGTTCCCATGAGTTCAAGAGGTAGCTCCCGCATGGGTAGCACTTTGTCCCACAGATTCAAGAGATGGCTCCCACACGTATAACACTTTGTCTCGCATAGCACTTAGTTCCCTGTATTCCGACTAGTGATTGACTTTGATGCCATCTTGTCATGCCCCAACTCAATAAAATAAAATAAAATTTTTACACATAAATCAAATCAATAAAAAGCTACAACTTGAAAGTTGCTCCTTATCTCTTGGCCTTGCTAATTCTCCTCCATATATGAAAATATCAACAGAAATAGTGAGAGGCATTTTAAACATATTTAAGATGCAAAATATTCAATAGTCCAAAGTAACTTATAATGACTTATAATCAACATTTTCATGTGACTATAACTCCAAAATTGGTAGACAATCCACCACCATAACAAAACTTACAAAGTATTCAAAATTATTTTTGATCTGGCATATACAAAGATCCACATCGCATAGATTTCATATCATATAGCAAAATATTATAGTCAACATGGTTATGTAAAAGAACTTATTTACACATCTCAAGGATTAAAATCTCATCCCCCATACTAAAGAATATTTTAAACCTTAAACATAAGTAAAACACTCCCCCACAATTCTTATAAAGTGAAGTAGAAACACCACTTCAAGATTCTTCCGTTCCTCTTCTTCCTCATGCTATCTCCTTTTCTTCTAATATTTTTTCATCCCATAAGGTAAGTATGTTCTTACATATTTCTAATATATATATATCCAATTTTTGTAACTCACAAATTAATTTCCACTAACATATAATTAAAACACCACTACATTATATTCTTAAATAAAATGACCTCTGCATATTCTTAAATTAAAATACTATCACTTCATATTCTTCAATTAAAATGTCATCATTCCATAGTCCTAAATAAATGTGAACCTCTTCACATTCTTGAAATAGATGACACCACTCCATATTCTACCTTTTAATTTATAAAATAATGATCATAAATAATAATTACAATCCACTAATTTCTATATTTAACACTATGTTGAATTAGTTATATATATTTTATTATTATTATTATTATTTTCTTTGGAGCATTACATTATTCATAATTTTTGCTGAAATATTCTCTAGAAGCTTAGAAGATCTTTTACAAAGGCCTTGGTCTATGTACTTTGAAGTTGGGAGGAGCCTATGGCTTAGTCATCTTGCTTATGCGGATGATATTATGATCTTCATGTGAATTAATCTTGAACATCTCCAACTCTTCAAACATTTCTATTTTAAGTATGAGAAGAAATTTGGCCAATTGATATGCATTTCCAAAAGCTCATTCACCACTTACAAAAGTCCCCAAGAAACAATATCTCTCATCTCAGAGGTTATGGGTTTCTCTCAAACTCAACTCCCTCCTTTATCTTGGAGCACCTCTTCGCAAAGATAACCAATGATGTCAAATGTATGATTCCATCTTTTCAAAAATCCAAAAGAAGCTCTTGGGGTGGAAACATAGCAAACTTTCTATTGAGGGTAGGCTTACCTTAATTAAGAGCACTCTTCTTTCCATCCCTATTCACATCCTCTAACTCATGAAACCACCCAAATCTATTCGGTCCCCATAAGCTTGAAAGAATATTCATAAAATATTTTTGGGGCTCCACTGCTACAAAAGGAAAAATTCATTAGAGATCTTGGAGTAGGATGTGTTTTCCATTTAATCAAGGAGGTTTAATGTAAGGAGTTTATTTGATATAGTGACAGCTTTCACTCACAAGTTGTGGTGGAGATTCAGGTGTCAAACTTCCCTATAGGCTAAATTCATTTGCAAGAGATTATGGAAGTTGCCATCCTCTTGTCATCAAAGTTTTCCCTAGAAACTCCTACATTTGGAAAAGACTTTGTGCCATATGTAATGAAATAGAAAAACATATTTTTTGGACCATCAGAGATGGTAACCTTTCATCTTGGCATGATAGTTGGATTGGTGAGACTTTCCTCAACTCTCTTCTCAATTTGGATCAATTATCTAATACACCAGTCAAATCTTTTTGGGAGAATGGCTGTTGTATTCCCATCCTTCAAAACTCAAAAGACTCACTATTTTGGAAACTTTTTCCATCTGGAGTTGTCTCCATCAAAAGCACATGGCATAATATCAGACACTCCAGCCCTCCCTTCTCGTTTTCCATCTCCATCTAGAACAAAATCCTCACTCCAATCATTTTAGTGTTTGCTTGAATATTTCTCAATAACCTTTATTCTTTCGAACTGGAAACTTCAAGAAAAGGGTGTGATTGTCGCATCTAGGTGCCAAATTGCTATGATTTTGAGAGCATACTTCACATTTTCATTTCTTGCAATTTAGCCCAAAGAGTGTGGAACTTTTTTGCACATATATTTCACTCACTATGCCAAACACCATTAACATTTCTTTGCTCTTTCAATCTTGAAAATTTAAATCTTTTGTAGGTTTATAGGTACACATCAAAATAATCATCTCAATTCTCATTGTTGGTTCTTGTGGTGCACAAGATATTATATGAAGCACAAAGGACTCAAATGCATTGCTTAAAAGTTTATTTGAAGGATCCAACAGTAGATTATGGTGGTGTATAAAGTTGGCCTTTTTAAACAAAAGCATTGGAAATGAGATTGCACTACAGCAACCCTCTTCAATATATATTGCACTCAACCAAAATCTACCCTTTGCAAGATTGTGAGATGGCTCTCACTAAGCCTCGGATTCTTTAACTTAATGCTAATGGAGCTTCACAGATTTAGACATGGCTAGAGTGGCTAGTATCTTTAGAAACAATGACAAATAGGTGTTTTTTGCATTTAGCCATCCCTTTGGACAAGCAACAAACACAATGACTTAGCTTGCCACAGTCTTAAGAGGCCTTGATCTTTGCTCATAAAAACAACTTTCAAATATTATTGTGGAGATGGACTCTTAGGCAATATCCCTCATTGTCAACAAGCAATCTTATTATTGGAGTCTAATGCATACTATAGGGAAGATTAGAAGTTATATACAACCATTAAATATCTTCTTCTAGCACATTTATAGGGAAGGTAATGCCGTTGCAGACTTCCTTGCAAAAAAGGCCTGTCAAGCTACTCAATGTATTGAAGGTAGGAGATAGACTAGGATCCATAACTTAAAACTAAATTAGGGAAAAATTAAACTACTTCTCTCCATCCCAAGGATCTATTAACATGCTCTAAATTAAGATTTAAAAGCCAAAAGATTACCTTTGAAGAAGGAATCAAGTAGATCTCCTAATGAACACCTCCAAATAAAGATCAACAAGCTTCTCTACATTAATCCGATTTCTCCACACCAAGGCCTTCAAAATTCAGCAACTTTTGCACACAAAATCACCACCAATACAGCCTGTTCTTGGCTGAAATTTAGGAGAAAACACAGCTCCAAGGTCACCCAATCAAAGCACCAAAAATAAGCTACTAGAATGGTTCAATCACCAATCCTAAGCTTCCCAAGCGTGAAACTTCTAATAAGTAGTCCACACACCTAGGAAGGTCTCTCAATCCACACACTCTTTGCTAGAGAAGAGAGGAGGAAGAGGATGATGGAGGTGGTGGTATTTGGAGGAGGAAGGAATCAAGGAGGTAGTTATTCAACACATGAATTATACTTCCTTTTGGAGGGAAAAAGTGAGAGCATGAATAACAATTTCACCCTATGGCTGGCCGGCTATGTGTTATTTATCGGAGAGGATGAAAGCCTTCACACTCTCCACACATGTGCCAACTTGCCAACTTGCTAGATTCTCATCTAGCTTGAATTTGCATTTCATTTCATAAATTGAAATGTCAACGTGCATAATTAAAATGGACTCTTCCATTTGGTTTCCCTCCAAAACTTGAATTCTCTATTTAATTAAATTAATTTAACTTAACTCCTAAAGTTAATTGAGCTAACTTAGCTCCTTAAGTTAACTTGACTAATTAAAATATCATATGGCACCAATTAAATTAGCACTTTAATTTAATTGACATAATTTAACTCTTTAAATTATTTTGATTAATTTAACTCTTAAATTAATCAAGCCAAAATGACCAATTGATAATTAGTCAACTTGATTTCTCTCCTGCGGCAAAAACGCCTAGTTAGCAATTTTCTAACTCCTTAGAAAATTCCTCCTATCAAGTAAGAGTTTCATTAGGCTTTGTGTGTGACTCATTAGGTTTATCAATTCATGGGATATGGGCTCACAATTCTTTGTGATATTTTGAATATTGAAATATTCGAATTAGTTTAAACTCATTTAAACTTATAACTCTATCAATTAATCTTTATTAATTCAAGAGTACCCAATCTCCATGGTCGATGTCTAGCAACAAGTCCATGGAGCCTAACTAATTGGATGAATGAACTATATCTTGATGAGCCATTATAGCTTAGCCTACCATGCAAATACAGTCCTTCCATCTCCTATCTCTCGAAAGAGGCTCAGGGCAAGATATTTGTCGGCTCCCTAATAGCATCAATAACTATATCTCTACATCCAAAGTTCAATTCCACTTTATGACCTTAACTTTGAAAATCACCTTTTTTAAATTGTCATACTACCTTGCACAAAGATTTCTTGGAATCAATCATTATGGAATAAATAGGAGATGCACTCATTTTTCACAACAATGAGGAAACAAATCCTATCTTAGATCTCATGAACCTCCATGTTTAAGTTGCCCAATCTAAACCCCAAATGACCCGCTATGTGGTCAGGGCAAAGTCAAATCATAAGGACCTAAACATAAGATTACTATAGATCCTCAAGTCAAAGGAATAATTATATGCACTATCGTAAGCTTTGAGAATTCTTCACTATCAACTTGCTGCTACGGCTATCTAATGGATTCTTTGAGCAGGCCTTTAGTAAACTTGTTCTCTAACAAGCACCCATTAACATGTATCCATGTCTAATATAGATTGCCCATGAAACGGGAAAATATCCAATCCCTTGGAGTATGCATCATTAGTCCAAGTCTATTTGAATCTTAGATGTCCCTTCTCATAAGATTCTATGATTTGAAATATTTAAAATCATGACCTTAGAGACTTGTTTCATGATCACCATCATATGCATGACCCAGTCCCATAGACTTATATGATTGAGTGGTTTCAACTAAATGCAAGTAGAAAAAGCATAAGATTATGATGATTTTATTAGATATCATTCAATCAAGATTGTTTCACAAATGGAGTCATATTTATATGTCAATTCTAATTGGTTGCGGGGCACTATTCCAACATGTATCACTTTTGAAGGCCATCAATTCCGAACAAAGGTACAGACTATCATCCGTTTGGAGTAGTTGGGTACACCTTACTTCAGATTTAAATAAACCATTTTGTGGTCTATACTATAAAGTTAGTTTCTGTTAGTAGTCTATCACGAGTGCAGTTTTTGTTTCTTGTAATTCTGCTAGCACTGGGAGTGTTAATCTCTTTATTTTGTTAAGTTGTGCCTAGGTTATGGTTTTGATTTTGGAAATTGTTTATCAAGCGGATCTTCTATTGGTTGTCCCAAGGTTTATATCTAAGTGCAATAATTTGTTGCCTCCCTACTGATCTTCCTTGATTAATATTGTTGAAGTATTCTATTCTGTGCTTCGTGGTTGCTCATACATTGATGTTTTTGCTCTGATTCTATTGATATCTAAGTTCCTTTAATTAGTCAGGGCTCTGTGTTCAGGTTGATCTTGTTGTTTAGCTGTTGTTTGAATATTGTTGTGTGCTGATCTTCTGGCCGAGTGCACTATTAATGGCTCTGAATTTTGCTTGTGTGCTCTATTTTTCTTTGATTTGGTGTAGAGTGTTTCTTTTGCACGTTTGCATATCATTTCATGGTGGCTAGACCTTGTGAAAAGTTTTTGATTTAACTTAAATTCTTATGTGAGAAAATAGGTTTTGCATTTGTCATGATGTATGGGAGCACATGCTTTTGTTTTTGGCTCCATCTCAAACTCTAATGTATCTCTCACTTTGATTTTAATATACCTTCAAACTTATTCCCAAAAAAAAAAAAATATTCAACTAATACAGATGTAGAACCAAAGTAGTTATTAATTACCAGAACCTTGTTCAATAACCCAACAACACAATAAAGAATTTCTCAAATTCCATCATTCACACACTGTACTCATTTTTATAACTAAACTTAGCATTTTCGTATTATTTGTTACATATTTATCCATATAAATTATTTTGTGCCTAAAATCACAATCAATGGACTAGAAAACATGAGACATACAAAAATAGTTCTTACCCACAATGTTGGTAGGTTATTTCATATCGAAACAACAAAAACAATGAGTGAGCAGGGTACCTCAATTTTTAAAATAATCACGAGATAAGATGAGTGAGCATGGTAACTCGATTGTTAACCTTAACCACCATTTAGGCCTTCCAAACGTTGGTCATTCAACTACAAGCTTCTGAAGAAATGAAATCAGTCTGCTTTTTAAACTAAAGCAAAAAACTTAAAAATTTCTTACCTTATAGCCACGAAAATTCGAAATTGCTGTATAATCTACACAGAAGGAAATTTTAATTGTGATTTTTTCACCTCAAAAGATTTATTAAGCGAAATTTTGTAGAGCCCAACGAGGGTTTGTGGCGTTCTTCAAGTTTGCAGTAAGAGAAGGTCACGCCTTTTTTTCTATATATAAAATTACGGAGAAGGGCTCTTCCAATTGGGGATTATAGAAAAACTTAACTTTGTGTGGCTTGAGGTTGATTGGGAATTTTATTTGCAAATTCAAATAGATGATAATATGGTGAAAATTTGCGGACCGACTAGTAATCTCTATTGGCCCGCCACGTGAATATTGGATACCAAACAAGTTTTTGAGCTCTATTAGGCCTACTGATACCATCTAATCTTCAAAATCAAATACAAAAAAAACTATGGAATTATGTAGAAAACGAATTCGAGAGAAGATAAAAAGAAAGGAAAAGTAATAAACTCAATCTCACTAATTAAATTTTCTACATGCTAAATTCATGAAACTTATTATTATTTATTTTGAATATTGGTCATTTCAAGTTTGAATATTATTTTAATAAATGATAATTCAATGCAATTAGCTTATTCAACCACCAGTGTGAATATTGTAACTTTTAGGAATTCAGAGTTTAGTTAAAATTGCATAACTATTATCAAATATCATTGTACTATATATATATAAATATAGATTAATACAGTGTAAGTACAATGATTTTTCCTTCGATGATGAAATTGTAGAGGACTAGCAGTTGGTCGAGGTCTGAGGTGAGCAGGTGAAGATGGAAATCTGAATTAGAAAAACATGTTTAAAAGGGCTCTCTATGCGATGCTTTGTCATATCATTGCTATGTAAACTTCTGTGTAGAGATTAGAGCCTTTTTCTCTTTTTAAACCGATATAGAGAGAGTAGATGCAAATGATGTACAAAAGAATAAAAAATAAAAAGAAAAAAAGAAAAAAGGAAAAGAGAAAAAAAATGTAAGAAGAAGAAGAAGAAGATGATGATGATAAAAATAATGGGATAGAAGGAATAAGATATCATGTGGAGACAAAATTTCAAAAGTAGGGTAATAGTATGTAATTCCCTACTAAACTCTTCACAAACTGCTCTAACTTCACATGCGTTAATGAATTTAAATTATGATATTAACTTAATCACTTGCCAATAGTTGTTAAATTTTAAAATCTCACTCTTTAACATACAATCCTTTCTCAATATATAATTTTTAAAATTGTTATTTGGACTTGTATATGAAACATCAAACCCTCTTGAAAAATTTATTTATACTATGTCTTTTTAATATATTTTGTATAACACAAAATTCAAGCGTACAAGTACCAACTATCAATTAGACTTAATAGCAAAACTTATACCCTAATATTTTAAAATTTTAACTTCAAATTTCATCAAACATTTGCATATTTATTTACTTTTATAGTAATGATCATTAATTGATGATATATTGATATATTTGATTGCTTTTAAAAATATGCACAACTAGCGATGACATCTTATTTATGAACAATTACTTCTTGGAAAAATGTTTTAAATTTGTAAAGACATGGACAACACTATTCTCAACTAAGTTAGCACATTATTAAAAATCCGAAAACTAATATGGATAAGAAAAACTATAGTTTTCATATATGAACAAGAACAAATTCTATTTCTAAATGAGTTCGTGCTTTGATTGATCATTCCTTATTGTTTTCCTTAGGAAGTAGCATTTATTTGATCTTTTTCTTATTAGTGATCATTAAAATTGTTAATACTAATTCTATGAAAATATTTCTTTTGCTATTAGTCGTCTCTAAGCATGTAAGGTTGCTATTAACAATAATAATTTAAACATAATTTTCCACTATTAAACTTACAAAAATAACTACTATTGCAAAACTACAATAATCTTGAAATCCTATTATCCTTTGAAAAGCATCCAATTAGCTTCTATTCTAAAAGTAAGTAGTTAGTACGATGATAGAAATCTATAAATAAAAAATTACTCAAGTCCTAACTATAGCAACAATAAAATTTACTTGCAGGATATTCAGAAACCCAAGTAGTATGTGTGAGTTCATGTGTACCACAATTGCATAATGTTCCTTTAAAAATATATGTATAATTGCTTGAGCATCAACCAATAATATACCAAGACTTGTTTTCAGAGAGCATAAATTTAGACTAGTGAAAATCTTAATTATGCGGAATTTACACCTGCAAATATTTATATGTATATAACAACTAAAAGGACAATTTGTATGGAAGGTTTTGCAGATTTTCATGATAGGGAAGAGAGATTTGCACCACCCAATAATACAGAGAAATGAACCATAACAGAGAGGGGTTTGCCTCTCCCCCATTAAAATGAATTTAACCTTTTAAACATCAAAAAAAGATGCCTTGGAGGAATAGTACACGGATTAGTATTATTAAATGATGTAACCAAGAAAAATGAGTAAGATTAATGTAACAGCAAGCCCAGTGTATCTGACCACAACTTACTGAGTTCCAAATAAAAAGAGGTCCTCCACACCTTTATCAAACACAAAACAAAAAACACATTCACAAAATTTTCCATCTCCTCAAAATGATGATGGCATATGTTAACTATAACCCACCTTGTATACATTGAGATTACTAGTTACCCTACATGCTAAAGTTGATATTCTTCAGCTTGGTCAAGAAAAATCTCAGGATACACCACTGCACTTGAAAAATTAAGTGCTTTTTGGAGCTTCCGTTGATCAAAGATCTCAACTTCAACCACAAACATTGAACTTATGGGCCGATGATCTGATAGCCTTATCTCTGCTCGTTTGTAGAAAAGCTGTTTAATGCCTTTCCCAAACCAAAGTATACGGTCACACCTGCAATAGTGCAATAGCGTGTGGCTTCTTGTTAGCTATCAATGCCCACTATATGCATAATATGCACTCTATATGCACCCAATGGTCGGTCATATGAACTAATGGAGTTGGGATTCGTGAATCACTAGCCACTGCTGGCCAAAAGAATGACAAGAATGTTTTTTGAAATGTTCATACACAGATTCATTTATTATCAGTATCATTTCATAAATGATCCAAAGAGAAGAATTCATTGTTTAGGTCCTACTCTGGGTAGACAGTTGACAGCAGCAGATAGTGTCTTCAAATTCAAAGTTGCAATTAAAAGAAAATTTCACTTACCATGCTGGAGATCTCTTCTTTTCTCCTTCTCTTGGGTTTTCCCCAACATATCTGTCGGAGTTAATCTCATACTTGTACGTGGGTGCAAAGTTTATCATCCCTTCTTTCCACCCTTCAAACACATGCCCATTTCGAAGTTCTTTGCTTAACTGCAATGATTATCCCCATATTAGATTAATTCATCTCAATTTGAAGTACACATAATATCCAAAAGACAAAAAGTGAGATTGGAAGAAATATCGTCAGCACAAAAAACATAATACTTTGTGGTCATCAATTTCCTCTGCAGATTCGTTCTCTGACCAAAAGGCCCTATCTTCAGTGGCAAAATAAAGGTAAAACTATTGGAGGTGTGAAGTTCTTTGACATAAGAGACAAAATTTGGGATTAAACCCCATTTCCAAGAGAAGTCCATTTATGATTTGACATAACAAATTATCCATTTGAAAATATCAACCTCTCCGATGACAATAATGGCTAAAGAATATTAAAACCAAAGTAGATTGACTCAAGTAATAGAACCAGAATGATGTAGTATACTTGATCATTGTTGAGAAGCTCAGCCCACTGCTTCTTATCGACGAGCTTCCTTACTTCTGCGTCCAACATATTGATGCGATAATTCAAGTCTCCAAACCAAAATATCTGACTGTTCATAGAGATATTGTCTCATTAATTACTATGAGTAACGAATAATAAGATTAGAAAGGAAAGAGCATTTTATGTTAGAAAAGTTCAATTCAGGTGATTGTTGACCAAAAGTTTCAATTTTCATAGATTGGGGTCTATTTAAAACTGATCACCAAACTGCCAAAGAATTTATGCTAAATGCACTGAATGAAGTGACAAAAGAGGCTCCGAAGTGGCTCCTGTCTTAACTCTTAAGACTTAAATGGTTTAACTGTGGGAGAATAAACTAGCAACTCAGAGATATGTTATCAAAATTCTTTTATCTCCCTTTTCGCTTCCTCAATAAGATGAAAGAGAAAGTGGGTACAATTGTGGAATTCCTGCCTCACAAACTGAATAAAACTAGGTGAACTACAAATATATTGCCCAAAGAAATAGCTTCCTGACATGCCATATTGGGGAAATGAACTAAGAAAAGATATTTTCTACACTGCTTGTCTTGATAATTGTCATGCCTGAGACTGGATTTCCTAATGTAGTGCTGAATGCTGAAAATATTGGGCTCCTGGAACTTATTCTTAAAAGATATTGGACTTAGTGCTTAAGATAATGCAAAGAGAGTTTATATTCTAACTGTGGAACAGCAAACAGATATGAACCTACAAACTAGTATTAACTCTTTCAGTGCAGATTCCACTGAGAGAAAAAAATGAAACTCTCAGTCTCTAACAACAATTTACATCTAGAGATAAAAGCCAAAAAAGCTGAAAGCAGTGCTTCATTGTTGGTACATCGAAAATTCTCTACCAAATCAGAATCAGCCAAGATTTTGAATTGTAACTAATGCAGTAGACAGATGTTAAAGATAAAAGACAGTTGCATCAAGCTACAAAGATTAAATTTCAATCATGCTAATATAGATATAGAAGCAGTCCAAAGGCCTAAATAGTATCTCTGCAATCACTCAACAGAATAACGTGTAAAAAGAAAATCTTCAGGTACATAATGCCCTTACTCATGAGATGGAATTGTCTGTGGCTGATCAATGTCAAAGACAGATGAGAAATGAGTCCGCCTTATAATCTCATTAACATCAGAATTACGCCTATGCTCAGCGCCATACTTCTCACCAGAGGTTAAATGAGAACAAACAAAGCATAAACGACTTTGGAAAAGAGACATACTAACAGAAACAGATCCCTGTGTAGGAGCCATAAGAAAATTGGGTACAGGTCAGAACCTCTGGATATAACAATAACTGATATCTCGACTTAAGGTGTTCATTGTCATAATTTATGGCCGAAAAATTGTTTTATGGAATAGTCAAATTTCTCATAGCTTTGAAACCTGGTGGGAGGGGAATAATGAAATTAAAAATAAGAAGGAAACACTACCTTATTGCCCATGTAGCCCATAAGCCCAACTCCAACTGGAGAGACTTTCAAGTTGTTTATGTGTCGCCTTAACCTTCTGCGCACCCACACTGATACATATATTCCAACCATCTGCTTACTCACAATCCGTACATACCTTGGATGTGACTTTACTTCATCATTTGAACATGCATTTTTGTGTCTGACCCCTGTCATTTCGACAAAAGAATCTTCGTCCTCTCCAGATATCTGATCCAATTCAGCAGAGGGAGAATCTAGAACTTCAAGTTCGTCTTCCTGGTCCACATGAATCAATCCTAAGTTTCCAGAGCTGCGGTACATTCTTTTCAAGCCGGAACCACTTAGCGGAATATTTTGAGGGCTGGAGGTAAAGCCATTACCCATCCAAGTAGAACCGATTCTTCTGGAACTACTTAATACTCTCCCTAATCTGGATGTAGAAGATAGAGTTTGAGGTGTTGCATCCAGTGATTGTTCGGGCCAGTCCAATCTGCTGCCCAAATCTAGATCATATATTTCCTTTAGCTGGATATTCTTCACCATGCTGCTTATGCCAGGATCATTGATGGTGCCTATGGATTCCTCTCCAAATATATCTAGTACAGGAGTATCAGCCAATATATCAGAAGCAGAGGAAGTCCTAAAAACTGGGGAGGGAGGTGCACTGTAGCTCTTATGTATAGTTTCAGGTTCCAGTGTCTTATTCAATGTCTTGCGGATGATAGCCTCCCATTTGGGAATGGGTCTCCTATTTTCTGCTCCAAGTACGTTCCCAGCATTTAAAGGAACCACCTCTTGAAAACTGTGTACCATGAGAATTATATACTATCCAAAATAAAATTGTATTCGAAAACTATGATTCGATAAACCATGAATTAAATGGCAGATAAATGCAGTGTCTGATGATGAAAAGATGACAAGTAAAATTCTTCTCAGAATAACTACATATACATTTCCTAAAGAAGAAATCCTTTGATAACTGGAAAGTGAGTGCAAGTCCAATTTTGGCATATAATAACTTGTAATACCTCATAATCCTGCATCTTTAAACAAAGAAATGCCACAGGTTTCAGGAAAACAAGTACAAAACAACATCATAAGTCCCTATATAAATCTAGAGACCCCGTGACAATACTTGAAATCCTAAGTATTCATGTCAGATCACAGAGTGGAAATAGTTATGGTGCATAGTGATCCTATATTAAAAAGTTACCCGGCCAAGCACAAGATGACATTCAGAGAAGAGTATTTCCAGATGTAGGATTTTGTATTTGAATCATATGCCAGGAAGTCTCAAAAGGCAGAGCACATGGAAAGAAATGGGATAGCTATTCTTATGGTTATTCTCACAGAAATTATAAAAAAATTTTAGGCATATACTCCCCAGGTTCTGTAAAAAGTTTGACTAAAATTAGGCTTGAGAGCTAGGTTTTGGCAGCTTTATCGCATGTTTTTGACCATGTCAATATTTCCTTATGTGAAGGTTGATAACACTTCAGTTCAACCTCAGAAGGTTGTTGAGTGGGGAGCATGTGGGACTGCAGTGATTTCTTGGGTTGGATCCTCAAGTCGAGGAACTAAAGCTACAAGGCATTGACAAGAAGAATTAAAAGAAATAAAATCGATTTGAAAACTAAACCTGAACTTAATATGATTTATTGTCAAATGTTTAAATGATTGAATGGTTGATTAGTGCCTTCATAGTTCTGGAGCAGGGAAAAAATTTAATGGTCTTGTAGTTTCCCTTTCCCAAAACATTATAGCTTAACTCAGTTTTCTTAAGTAGCATATATGATAACTGAGTAGTTATCAGTCTTCCAAAAGGGTTCACAATATTGATGCATGCTTACCCAAGAATATACATATCTGCTGGTTCTTGCATACAGAGCCATTCTTCAATCTCAAGATTATCACTTGGAAGTCTTCCAGCAACATTCCAAGTGCCTATTGTTACTCTGCAGAAAATGAACCAATACACCAAATCAGAACTTTGGCATGCAGAGAAGTGAACCAATACATGAATCAACAACAGCCTAATTGTTTGCAGATGTAAAAAAATTAACCACCATAAAGGAAGTTGAAAACTTTATGACTTCTTACTGAGCCAAACCTCACATCTTTTGTATTTATGTACTGCAGTCGCAAAGTTTCTGATTTTCCTCTCCGATGTTTTAGTGAAGAGGCATTTGAAGGTTTCCCTGGATTATTAGATTTTCAAGCATCAACATAAGACAGAAATAAAATTTTTAAGAAATCCATGTCCAACAAATTGTAAGGGTTTACAGCACAAGCCAAAACATGCCTCAATATTTGATCTAGCACATCACGAAACATTTGAAATTTTCTGCTATTTCATGATCTCATATTGAAAAAACTTGTCAATTTGCCATTATCTTATAAATAACCCAAAGTCAAGACTTCAGTATATCAGACACTACTCTCAAAGCTTCCACATCTTTAATTCTCTGAAACTCAGTAACTTTCACACCCAGCAACTCTAGCAAACTCAGAAGCATAATGTCTACATCAGATGAAACTTATAGCCCATTGGCTACTCAAGCTTTCTTAACCCATACTTCAAGTGCAAACTTGATTTCCAGAAAAAGCAAACCAGAGAAGCTGGCTGTTCCCTTGGCATGATGGGATCACTAAAGCGGAATTAATATACTTACTGCCTGCAGTTTTAATTGAGCATACGGATTGATATCCACGTGTTTTATCAACATGATCATCGTGCATACTTTCATCCTTAAGCGAGCAAGCTAACAAGAAAAAGAATGATCAAGGATACGATCAAGCAAGAAAATGCTAGAAACGAATAGCCAAAAGAATTCACCAAATCAATACCATCATCCTCGCTCTCCGTGTCAACTTCATCTTCACTAAAGTCATAAACCTTGGGCTTTATATTCAGCCATTTCTTCATCACAATGGATGGCCAAAAAGACTGGCAACAGAGCATTCGACAGTAACTCCATTAGATCAAGCAATTCAACAAACATGTAAAAGGTGTTAGAACTTATTACCAGACATCATCTGTTACCTCAGACCGCTTTCCTCTTCTGGTTTTCATGCTCAAATTTCTGCTCAAGAATTCGAGAGCCCACAAATGCTAGAGGAATTGCAATGAGTTCCCAGCTATATATGGAGTTTAAATACATCATTTACGGCTACCACAGAACAGAGTCGTAAATTTGTTAGGCCTTTTCACCATTTGATGCCAAATACAAGGAAGGTTCGTGCTTTCAACCAAACAAGAAAAGACAGATGAAGAATGGAAAAAAAAGTAATGGACAAGCTTCAGAGACATCCAGTGCCTCAACTTGCACAAAGAATTGTCGATGGTCCTCAAATATGTTGTCATTTTCAACTTGAAAATCTACAGGCATGATATTATTGAAAACTCAAGTAAACACCAACCCAAAAAAAAAGGTGCTAAAATATTAGCATGTCCTTGTCAATTCCCGCAGATCTTCCAATATTACGAAAATCTGACTCAATTAGTACAAAAATATGCCATTGACATCAATAATAAAAAAGTAATAATATATATATATATATATATATATGTTTTAATAAATTTAAGTCCACCGGATTAGAAAAAACCCATGCAGGATTTGTCTGGTTCTTGCATGATTGCAGTTATATATACATATACGTATATTACACACACATATATATATATATATATTAATACTAATCAGGATTACATGTTGTTCTAGTGGCTGTAAAAGATACGTTAAGGGCTGGACGTAGTTTGAATAATTATATTTTGAGTCATGGTTTGCATAATTGTATTTTTAGTCCCTTAATTTCGTGCAACGACATCCGCACTTGAGAAATTGTCAGAGGAGGTCCATTTATACTTTTGATCTCAATAATTTGATAGTGTTGTCTATTATAAAAATCATTTTTTATATATTTTTTAAAAATTAAAATAAATAGTTGGAATGTGTTAGTGGAAAAGTAAAAAAATAAAAATAAAATAAAAAGTTTCAACTCTTTAATTGCTTGGGTTGAATTTATTTTCTAGTCATTTCTCATTAATCAGCATTATATAATAATAAAAATTATTTGTATATCCTTATTATTGATTTACAAAATATTTAAAATAACTTGAGAACTTGAGTAACGCAACTTCCCTTTTTTTGTATTAATTTAAGTTCACTATATTTTTCTTGGTGGGCTCATCCATTTTAGTATCTCATAGTTTTTCTTTTAAATAAAAATTAATAATCCTAATCATGCGTGTGTTGTGTCTTTGTTTGGTCCTATCACCTATGAGACTAGTCTCAATATACATATTACAATTTCTGGTGAACTTTTTTATTAATTCTAGTCCCTCGTAGACTTGCAACTCCATCGATAATTAGTCAAAATTTTGGGAGTTAAATTGGGTTAGGCAAGAACTAGAGAGTTGAATTTGAATTAGTTGCCAAAGTTAGATACCAAAAATACAATCATCCCCCCAAAAAATCTAACTAGTGCATGTTTTCTAACCTTTGCTCTACAATAAACAGTATGTGCACTATATATTTCTATTAATTTTTAAATTTTTGTGGTGAGTGATATTTTTCCAATTGGGTTTTGCTACCAATCAAGTCTTAAGACTACGCGTAAACGCTTCCTAAGCTCCAATCTCAACTCAACAATACTTTGCTTTTTTACAATGAATAAAAGAATATTTAGTGATAAGACTAAAATATCGATCAGCTTCCATTCATTTTAGTATAAGACTCTAAAACAAAGCGGCTTAAATATATTATTTTATTTGGTGATACTTAAGTACAATGAATAAAAGAATCAAAACTATTGGTTATTCAAATACTCCTTAAATCTATTCCTACTTACAATTCTAACGTGAGGTGTCTTTTTTGAGTACTTAGCTAAAACTTTTGTCTTTTGAGATCATCTTCACTTTATTCAATGCTATTAAGATGGAATTATTATTTAAAAAAATAAAAAATAAATAAAGCTGTTAATTAATTTTTGGCTAGTTATTATGTATGGTAAAACAGTCTAAAATACATAAATTGTAAGATATATTCAGAAATAATAATAATAATGTAGGTAATTTAATTAATAATTTAGGAATTAAATAATTTTTTTAACGAAATGTTAAAAAGTCCTGAGAGCTTGATTGTTTATATTATGATTTTTTATTTTTTTAAGAGTTGGATTTTCCATACAAAATTCAAATTGCTTTTTTAGTCCCACGACTTAACTGTGTATGTATTATTAAAAGTATTAAAAAAAATTAATGTCATAAGTTCGGAACTAACAATGCGTAAATAGTTAAATTGTGGAACCAAAAAATTAATTTTTTTTCTTTTTATAATTTTGCAGCAGGTCATTTCCAAGCCGGCAATTAATCATGAAAGAACGGTTGATAAATTTAAATGTATTAGTATATTTGAATAGCCATGCACAAAATGTAATTTAAAACGTCTTTAAAGTGAAGTATCAATTGGTGAAATAAATTTGGATGAAAAACTAGAGCAACAACAAAAATGTGATTGTATAAATAAAGCTTTCTAGTTTTAACCTAAGGAAATTCACCTTTTCACCACGAGAATATGAATTTTGTGTTTAGAATGAGGAACAAAATTTTATATTTTCTTAAATCATAATATGACTTATATTTAAGACCAATTGCAAATCATAACTAATTAGAACTTTAATTTCGGTTCAACACATATTATGATACAAACTGTTGACTAGTTAAGAAGAACTATTGTAGCAGCTCGTAGTAAAAATAGAGTAGTACGCTTTGTCTCACATAGGAAAAGTGAAGCTGAGAAAGTTGTCAACATTTTATAAGTAAGCATACTAAAATAAATAAATTTTATTATTTATTTTTCAAATAATTAATATATGTATGTTCATTTAAAATTTTCAAAAATTATTTTTTCAGAAATTTTGAAAGATTACCATTTTTGAGTTTTTTGAAACGTCTTTTAAAAAAATTGGAAAGTTGCATTATTTGAATTAAAAAAATATATATCTTCTCAAATAAAAGACTACATCGTAAATTGATGTAGTTCTTTTGGAAAGATGCAATAATTATATTATGAACTTGAAATGAAAAGATAAGATTCTGAGAGTGAAAAAATAAAAAGTAAATAAGAGGTTTAAATAAATAAATAATAAATGGAACAGCGAGCCTAATAAATTAAGTCCATCAAAATGAGCAACCCAAATCTAGATGGACCGAAAATCAGTAAGGACTTAATAAATATAAATACGATGCAACTCCCAAAGCTAAAGAGGCATAAAAGCAATCATTTACTAACTCGAACTCTGACTGTACCAAGCGCATTTCAAGAGTAGAAGCCAAACTCAACTTATTGATTTCTAGAAAGGGAATTTATTTTCGTCCAACATCAACTTGGTGTTATTTGAAGTAAGGAATGTTGAGGATGCAGACAAGATCTAGAGTTCCAGACTCTATCACCTAAGTAGCACCATGATGCGAGAATGCAGACAACAACCTATCAGACGTGTAGTCTCATTTGGTAACAGAGTCAGCCACTACAAAAAAACTTGCTTTTTTCGACAAATTCCAACAGATTTTCGGTGAAATTTTGCATAAGAAAAACCCTCGTTGCAAATTAGTTTTCGATGCATTCCCAATAGAGAGTTCTAAGGGAAAAATTTTCGATAGATTTTTCTATTGAAAAATTTCAGACGGAATTCCGATAAACCTAGATTTTTTTTTTGGATTTTTTTCGACGATACTACCCCACAATTCCACTAAAATCTTGATTTTTTATTAATAAATTTATTGTTAATTTTCAATGGAAATTAATTTCCATCAAAAATTAATTTTTTTTAGATATTTTTTAAAATTTTATTTGATTACACCTCTAACTGTTTGATAAACCTTGTATACAAAATACCATAAAAGTACAAAACAATAAAATTATGAATAAATAGAAAATATAATTTCAAAAAAATTATATAATTTTATAAATATAAATTTCAAAAAGTAATAATCATTCTTTATGGAAATATAAAAAGAAAAGCATCCTACCTACTAGCCAGCAGCATCAGTATCACCAAAGAAAATAGTTATCAACATCACCATGGTAGTCTTGCTCGATTAGAACCCAACCTCAGCCGGTAGAAGGGTGGATACCTAACTATGCCATCTATAAAACAAAAACAACATTTATTCAAGGCATTTAAGTCTGTTAAATATGGATTCAATAAAGAGTATATAATGGAAAAAAAATCGGATAGAGTTTTCCCTTAACATATAAGAATTCAAAATTTAAAAAAAACAAATAGTGAATCAAATAAATCAACAAAGCAGTATATCCATATAATACATATTGCATTCCCTTAAAACAAGGCATGCAAGCAATCAAAAACCAACAACAAATGCAAAGGCTCCACCCCTTCCCCCAATTCCCATATTCCTTCCTAACCATCAATTCTATATAAACTACACAACTAATGCATGCTTACTGTTCATAAAAATATGACATTTGTAACACAATGGATGTTATTTAAAAAAGGAACCCTAAATCACTTCAAATAAATTCAAATCTTAACTAGTTGAACAACATAACCTAACTAATTGAACAATTTGCTAAAATTTAAATCCTAAATTGAACCCTAACTGGTTGAAAAAAAATTAAATTTAAGATATTTATTAAATGATATAACCTAACGAATTGAATAATTCATAAAAATTTAAATCTTTAATTCAACCGTCACAATTGGAAACAAATTCAAACTCTAATTCATTCTAATTTACCCTATTAAAATGCTATATTACTTAAAATAACTCAAGTTCTACTTAAATAGAATTAATATGTACTAACATCCCTAAAATTCAATATAAAATATTTACTTGCAAACAATTGGAAACATTATACATAAAATTTCTTATAGCATGATAATTTTTACACATGTACTAACATGCCTAAAATTTAGTATAAAATCTCATATATTAACACTAACATATCTAAAATCCAATATATAACATATAAATAATTTAACTGGTATAAACTCAATATAAATAATGATACGATACATAAAAATGAACAAAAAATAATATATGACTAGAGATTGACCTCGCAACGATGACGGCGGCGATGGTGGCAATGGCACAGTGATGGTGGAGAAGCATGGGGATGCTCAACAATAGCCGAAATGGTGCGGTGATAGCGGGAATAGCATGGAGAACATGCAGCAACAGCAAAAATGGGCGAGGAAAGAACAATGATGGCAAAAATGGGTGGATAAGTGATGAGATTGGAGATTTTGGAGGGAGGGAAGGAAGAACGTGCAAAAAAAGAAATGAGGAAGAAGGTTGGTGCAGGTGATTTTATTAAGTTTTCCGACGCAAATTCCATCGGAAGCTAACTTTTTTTGAAAAAAATTCAAATTTTCAATGGAATTCCTAATGGAAAGTGTGTTGGAAACCAACCATTTTCTAAAAAATTGAATTTTTGTAAGAAAAAAAATTCAAATTTCTAGCGAAATTTTGGTTTGGAAAATCCATTAAAAACCAACTCTTTTTCTAAAAAAATTGAATTTAAAAAATATAATTCAAATTTTCAGAAGGAATTTCCATCGAAAATTTCATTGGAAAATCCATCAGACACCTTCTAAAAAAATATAATTCAATTTTCTATAAGAAATTCCATCGCATATATCTACGCCAAGCTCCCGCCAAATTTCCTCCAAAATTTCCAATGCTTTTCCATTGGATTTCCAACAAACATTTTATCCCACAGAAATCAGTCAAAAATCCTTTGGAAATTTTTGAGGAAAATGTTTAATTGGAAAAGGCAATTTTTTTTATAGTGAGCACATAACACACACCCGCCATCAAAGGAGAAGTTTGGGTAGTAAGCTCCACTCGTTGAGCAACTGATGCTATAGATGACTAGGATTGTAAATAGATCGGATACATTATTTTCATATTCGTATCCGTTTTATTTTTTGATATTTAAGAATGATATTCAAATTCGTATCCGTCGTATATCGATCGAATTCGAATATATTCGTATTCAATTCTAATTATTCAAATGTATCCATATTTGATTAAAATTATCCGTATTTTGAATTATTTTTTATATTCATATTGGATGATAATTATTTAGATATCTATTTACAAATATTCAAATTCGTGAATCTATGAACCTATAACAAATACATATTTTTAATTAATAGAAGAAACTATACAGTTTCATTAAAAAGAAAGCAATCAACAAATAACATAATTAATAATTAATAATTGACTTTATAATTAATTATTAGTACTAATTAATATTAATAATGACATTTAAGTGTATTAATTATGAAGTCAACCAACAATAATTATGTTGATTAACTTTATTCTTCAATTTTTTTTTCCTATATGACAATAATTTTTTAAATTTATTCTTTTTTCTTCCCAATTCTTCGATTATGATTTATATATATACATATATGAATTACGAGATTTTGATAAAAAAAATAAATAATATATTATTTAATAAATATATATTCGTAGTGGATATTAAATGGACTAGATACGCATTTACCATATTTATTTTTATTTATAATCGAATATCTACTAATCGAATACTGATAACATCGCTTTAAATGGATGCGGATAAATTTTGTATAAACGAATACGAATCCGAACGGTAAATGAATTTTTGAATATTCATTTCCTATTAAGATGACTCCTGACACTAGTGGAGAACACCTCTGCATGAGCTGCAGCCAAAGTGGTGGCTCTGTATATAGACAAACACTATCCTTCAAAGCAACTCCAGTCCTTTTGCTAGAGTAGGGAAGCCTCATCATCTTTGGAGAGGACAAAACATAGGAGAGAGAGGACAAAACATAGGAGAATAAAGAACATGGCACCATTTTTCCTTCCCCTGACACGTGGCCCTGCAGTCTTCTCCTTGAGCTGACCAATCATAGTGATTGCCTACTATACTTAGAGTTCCAACTCACTCGCTATCTCTTAATGTTCAAAAGGAGCAAGAAATGAATACTTTCCCTTGGTTGTCGCTCTCCTAAGAAACAACCCCTTTTTTGTCCAACCATACTGGCAAAGTTGCTTCTCTCTAATATGAAGATTCCCAACCTTCTGGAGTTTAATGGCACAACTAATCCAAGAGTACCTTGACAATCTTTTAACATGAATGGACATCTACGGCTATAGTAAAGTCACTCAATACTAGGTGCTCCACACCATGCTCACCAAGCACTTCTCGACATGGTTCAATTAAAAGCTAGTCGGATCCATAACTTACTAGGAGCATTTGGTACAACAATTCCTCCAAAGCTTCTTCATCAACCATAAGTACCCCAGAACGATGACTTACCTATTCACCATCAAGTAGGAGGATGGAGAGACCTTAATGGACTATATCAAATGGTTCGTTCAAGCAATGCGTGAAATCCTATAAATAAGACCTATTGCCTAACATTATCCAGCAAAATCTAAAGCATCGAATTTTGAAAATCACGAGAAACCTGTTTGCTATCCTGGAAGAACTCCTCCAATAGAAAAGTACATTTTGATTAAGGAGACAATGGTTCCTCTAGATGCCAACAAGGGAAAAGCGATAAAAGAAGGACAACAATAAGGCATTGGAGGATTGCTGGCGCTGTCTTCCCAGATTACTCTTCAGATATATTCCCCTAACTACATCAAGGACAAATATATATAGGCCTTGTTTAGCAGCAAGGTCTAATCCAACACTCCCCAAATATAGCGGACAACCCTATTAAAAGGTAAAAGTTTAAGAAGTAGTGTCATTTCCACCATGATCAAAGGCTCAATAATAAGGAGTGCTAAAATCTAAAAGATGAGATTGAGAACCTAAACCAATAGGATACTTGAAGGAGTATGTAGCCTAAAGGCATAATAGAACCAAGAAGTGGTTCGGGTTAGAAAACAATGGAGATCACTGACATTCAGCTAGCGAGCAGTCGGAGTAACAATCCATCCTCTTCAAAGTGCTAAGGAGGGTCATGATGAACTTTTGTAGACGGACCAATGAAGGCGAACTACTCTAAACACGAGGGACCCCCCAACCATTGTCTCTCACAAACAAAAGACGATCCTTTCAAGGCCTCTTAGAAAATGACAACCTGCTCATAATTTTATAATTTAGCTTAAGAAAAATATAAAATAAGGTCTCATTCAGAACCTTTTGCATGATGAAAAGAAAGTAAAAATTATTTAAGAAAATCGAGAGACCTAAATCCCTATGGTGATGCTGAAACTCCCACAAAATACACAAAGAAGTTTAGGGCAAACTAGCTCAAACACATCCTATAGGTCCTAACTATCTCTAACAACAAGGGATTAGGAGGAAAAAAATCACTATTGAAGTACTCACTAAAATGGTAAAGTACCTTGGAGGAAGTAACATAATTCAATCCTCCAAAGAAGAAAAAACAAATTCAAACTCAATAGAGTTACAAACTCCACGTCCCAATATCACTAACTCCCCCAAACTAACCGACAAGAAAATAACTTATGCTGACAAGGTTACTATTAACATTAAGAGTATCCTTAGACCTTTTAGAAGAGTCCACTTCTCCAAATTTAGATTATGAATCAGACTTAGATTTTAATGAAGAGGACAATGCAATAATCAAAGGCTACTGAACGCGTTCTTGACTAGACAATGCACCCAAAGGGGGGTTAGGAATTTGAAAAACACAGTAACATCAGAAGGAGGATGACTCTCAGACTCTAAATTAAATTTGATATATTGTACTCTTAAATTGAAACTCTCAAATAAAAATTTAGTTGACTCAAAAGAGTTAAAAAGTACGAGTAATGGAGAAAAGTGAAAAGAAAGGTAAAAAGTTACCTTGAGAACTCATCTTGGCTCAAAAGATTACTTCCCAACTCAAGGAATTATTAGATTTACTAAGTCCCTTGGAGGATGCAATATGCTAGACAAGCCATTACTTCTTGAAGACAACAAGCCAAGGGACTTAAAAGTCTCCAAATTATTTAATTATTAATTTACTCAAGTTATTTTCAAAATCAAATTAAAAGGTAAACTAATATGAAATGTAAAATTAATTACTAAGGTGGTAAATTAATTTTTAAAGTAATCTTTCAATATGAAAATAAAATTTCAAAATCAGAGTAGGGAGTTTGATGATATGTAAAAATAAAGTTTTGAGAGCAAAATAATAAAAAGCAAATAAGAGATTTAAATAAATAAATAAGAAAAATGCAGGTGACCCAATTTTTTTTTTTTGGGTGCTTTTTTGATAATTTACCATTGAAATTACTATTTTGTTAATTAACTTTACCATATGCAAGCCAATTCTAGTGGAACATTATGGTAGAATTCTATTACATCAGTGACATGGGGTCTTTCTTTAAAGTATTATAGTCAAATCTTTCAATTATGTGGGCATAAAAGTCATCTCCTCAGCGTAGTCATATTAAACCACAAAACACAACAAACTCTTTTATTATATTTTTTAGTGCATATCTTGAGATAATTCAAGTTAAAAAGATAGTTGTTTTATGAAGTGATGAAGATACCTTTAAAAAAGACCTGTGCCACTCCTATGATAGAATAGCGATGAAACACTTTGTCCGAATTGGTTCGTATATGATAAAGTAAAAGAAAATATAGTTTAGATGATAAAGTATTACAAAAATTTTAATTAATAAAACACAAAAATACGTATAGTTGAAATGACAAAATACTTTTACCCTTTTTGTTATATCCAATGTTCTCTGAATTTAATCCGTACTTTTCCATGAAAAGGCGATCATGCATACATACATACATATATAATCAATAGCCTTATTCTAATTTTGACTGTACCAATTGCTTTTGGATCAAACCATTTAGGTTTGCCCACCTCCATGTGTTTGGAATGATTTCAAATCATTAAAATCTATTAGTCCCAAATTTGGTTAAGGTTAGAAATCCATACTTTTCAAGACATAAAAAAATATTTGATTAGAAGAAGAAAAGATTTTGAATAACTCTATGATTGGTAAGTTTTTAAATTCATTAGATAGTAGTAACGTAATAATAACAAAAAATACAAATAAAAAAGACGATGCCAACATAGATGATGATGAAGAAGACAAGACAAAATAATATCAATAATAATAACAACCATGAAAACTACAGCTACATAAACAATACCAACAATAGCAGTACTGGATCAATATCAGACCTAACTTGGTTTGTCATGCAAGGCAACAAAAAAAAAAAGTCCTTAATTTACTTGGTTTGTCTGGGAAAAAAAAATCTGCTGGAACCCACCCTTTTGTAATATCTAAATTTTCCAGCATTTATATATACTCATTTCACTACGCCTGACTTGCACTAATTATTTTGCCTCAATGTATTTGACTCCATAAAAAAGAAAAAGTGCAGAAAATCAGAAGATGATTAAGAAAAGAAAATTCAGTGCATATTAATGTTTCTGGTCCACCACCATGCATATATCATAGTTCGGCTGCCAATCAAGATGTCACCTTTTTGCCCTATAAGAAAAGAGAGACATGCTAACATTTATAGTAATAGTTTGTAAATCAATTAATTCATTTCCATTGATGAAAGAGTTTGGCTTGTATTTTCATCAAATTATAAAATGTTCTTCCATCAAACAATTGCCATATGGCTCCAATTACCTAACTATTGCAACAGAGAACTCTTATGATTACATTATAATTGATACTTTATATATGTCTATAAATGTGTTTACATTTTACTTTTTATATATATAATAAATATCAATTTAAAAATACTTAATATATTTTTAAATTAATATATAATTTTTTTATGAATTAAATAACTTATAGTTTTTCAAATATTAAGTAAAGTGATATATATTTATTTATATTTTTATATTAAATAAATAAGTTGTGTCCTAAGTACTATATGTCATAGGACAAATGTATACTATACACTATTATATCACTACATGTTAATACCTATTAATATCGTGAATAAGAACTCCAATTATATTTAATCAGATATATATAGTTTTTGTATAAAATCTACACTATTATATACAGCTCAATGATATGAGAGCCACAATTATACAATTTTTATTCTAATTGTGCAATTTTGATCAAATGACAAATTCTTAGAATTTTGAATATTTTAATTTAATTAAAAAAAAATCATTAGTTGTTGGTTATTATCTTTAACCAATATGATTGTATCTTACCACAAATTTTTTTCATCCGAAATTCAAAATATATTTAATAATATCTCATAATCTTTATTAAAGAGCTAGAAGTTTGAGAAATGAAAAACTACAAATTAACTAATATGTGAGAGCTCAATTTATCAAAATTTTTAAAAGTTAATTATTTTTACAATAATATTTTTTTGATATGTAAAATATTTTTAGATAAAACTATATATATAGAATATAATAAATAATTTAATCTTAATAATATTTCAAATATAAAAAGTTACTTCTTGCAACAACTATAAACTCTGAAATTTATTTTTATATTATTAATTTAAATCATTTTAGTTTTTTAGAAATATAATAGAGAACTCATTTTCAATTATTTGAAACTAGCATGTGTCCGGTACGTTACATCGAAAAGAATTTTAATATTGAAATAATTTATTTTATAATAATATTTATTTTATTTCATGTGATTAAAAACGAATCGTAATTATTTTTAGTATTTAAAGAAACAAAATCTATTATTAATTAAATAAAATAATATGAATATTTCAATTTAAAGATATTATGTTTGAAGATAATTTCTACTTAAATAAGTGTGGAATATGAAGAATTGATAACTCTAAGTTTATAAATTATACCAAAAAGAAAAAAATTAAAATGATAAAATTAAAAAAAAAATGAAAGGATTAAGAAAATAAAAGTAGAGCAGAATATTTAACTAAATACGCTTTTTAAATTAGATATCTATATATATATATATATTTGTACATACATATTTTGATGTGATAAGTAAGCAAATCTATAGTATTATATCTATTACAACAGCGTGGGATCCACAATTATATAATTTTGATTCTAATTATATAATTTTTACCAAATGGCAAATTCTTAAAATTTTCAGGATTTTAATTCAATTAAAAATTTAATACTGTTGATTATCATTTCTAACTGATATGATTGTATCTTATCTCTAATTTTCTTTCATTCAAAATTTAAAATATATTTAATAATAATTCATAATCTTTATTAAAAAGCTAGAAGTTAGAGAAATGAATAATTATAAATTAACTGATATGTAAGAACTCAATTTATTAAAAAAAAATTAAATTTATTTATTTGTACAATAATATTTTTTCGATATCTAAAATATTTTTATATAAAACTATATATATAGAATATAATAAATAATTTAATCTGAATAATATTTCAAATATAAGTTACTTCTTGCAACAACTATAAACTCTAAAATTTATTTTTATATTATTAATTTAAACCATTTTAGGTTTATAGAAATATAATAGAAAACTCATTTTCAATTATTTGAAACTAGCACGTGTCCAGCGCGATACATCGAAAAGAATTTTAATATTGAATAATTTATTTTATAATAAAATTTATTTTACTTCATGTGATTAAAAACAAATTGTAATTATTTTTAGTATTTAAAGAAAAAAAATCTATTACTAATTAAATAAAATAATATGAATATTTCAATTTAAAGATATTATGCTTGAAGATAATTTGTACTAAAATAAGTGTGGAATATGAAGAATTGCTAACTCTAAGTTTATAAATTATACCAAAAAAAAGAAATTAAAGTGATAAAATTAAAAAAAATAAATGAAAGGATTAAGAAAATAAAAGTAGAGCAGAATATTTAACTAAATACGCTTTTTAAATTATATATATATATATATATATTTGTACATACATATTTTGATATGATAAGTAAGCAAATCTATAGTATTATATCTATTACAATAGCGTGGGACCCACAATTATATAATTTTGATTCTAATTGTACAGTTTTTACCAAATGGCAAATTCTTAAAATTTTGAGGATTTTAATTCAATTAAAAAATTTATATTGTTGATTATTATTTCTAACTGATATGATTGCATCTTATCTCTAATTTTCTTTCATTCGAAATTTAAAATATATTTAATAATATTTCATAATCTTTATTAAAAAGCTAGAAGTTAGAGAAATAAATAATTATAAATTAACTGATATGTAAGAACTCAATTTATCAAAAAAATTTAAATTTATTTGGACAATAATATTTTTAGATATGTAAACTATTTTTAGCTAAAAATATATATATAGAATATAACAAATAATTTAATCTGAAGAATATTTCAAATATAAAAAAGTTACTTCCTACCACAACTATAAACTCTGAACTTTAATTTTATATTATTAATTTAAATTATTTTAGTTTTTTAGCAATATAATAGAGATCTCATTTTCAATTATTTGAAATAAGTTATTTTATATGGGATGTAATATAGTTGACATAATTGAATTTTTTTAAAAGTTTGATAAATGACCACTTAAATAGAAAATAATATCAATTTTTATATTTTTCAACATATTTAGTTAAATAATTTTATAATTATATCACCTACTTTATTTTAATATTTTTACTTTTAATAATTCATAAAAAATATTTTCACATTGATTAATGATGTCAGATCAAAAAAGTTTGATTGAAATAAGTATCCATTTAATTATTTGTATATATTTATATATTTATAAAAGAAACTTATATATGAGAGAGTGATATTTTATCTTGAATTGAATATAAAAAATTTATTTATTATTTTATTCATGTAAACAATATATTTTATTTGAAATTTTTAAAAACAATAAGATAACTACATTTATAAATAAATATAAATAAAATTTCCTTATCATAGTTATATCGAATATTAAGAGATATTTTAATTTATAAAAATTGCGTGTTACAATCTACGTACTGGATTAGTTATTATTAAATAATAACCTAATGTAAATTATTTTAAAAAATAAAGTATAAAGAGGTTTACATGTTTACTCTAGCAAAAAATACTTAACATTTAAAAATCTCAAATATCATGAAAATTGTAACTGTAAATTTCACATCATTTGGAAATCATATAAAAAAACCTTATATTTTAAAAAAATTATTTGCTTACTTATCATGTCAAAATATGCATGGATAAATATACATTTAATTTAAAAAGCGTATCTAGTTAAATATTCTGCTCTACTTTTATTTTCTTAAAATTTTCATTTATTTTTTTAAATTCGATCATTTTAAATTTTTTTGTATAATTTATAAAATTATAGTTAACAATTCTTGATATTCCATAACTTATTTAAGTATAAATTATCTTCAAACATAATATTTTTAAATTGAAATATTCATATTATTTTATTTAATTAGTAATAGAATTTGTTTATTTAAATACTAAAAGTAATTACGATTCATTTTTAATCACATGAAGTAAAATAAATTATTTCAATATTAAATATTCTTTGGTGCATCGCACCAGGCATATGCTAGTATAAATATATTATTAAATTATAATGTTTGCATTAAATATCTATATATATATATATAAACATCTAAGTAAAATTTATTGTAATTAAATTAATACTTTAAAATAATAATTGTTACATAAATATCATTTTAGTCATTTAATTGATTTCTTTACATTTTTTATGATTTATTACTACTTACCAAACATATGAATGGAATGAATAAAAGAATCCTGATTTAATCTTATTCTTTTGAGATACCTATATACAAGAAATTATAGTGTAATATTATTTATTTCTCATCTTGACTCTATTCTTAAATTCATTCATTTCCCACTTGAATCATTCATGCATATCATCACTTGCCCACTTATAATTATATATACATCCGCAATCCTAGTGTCACTACAAGGAAAAAAAATAGCAATAAAATAGGAGTGACAATTTACAATTTATTATCCATTATATTTATATATATATATTCGGTGACAAAAAAATTTATTTGCCATCTTAATGATTTTTACAATTTAATAGTGATAAGAATAGTATTTAAATTGTCTATATTGATAATTAATGACACACATTTATTGTGATAATAAAATTTTTATCACAAATAACAATAACAATTTGTTGTTACCATAGATGCTATTGATTGTCAATAATAACAATTTAAAACATTAATTCTTGTAACTATTAAATTATTCTATAACAAAATAAAAACTATTATTACTTGAAAAATATCAACAGTGACAAAATAAAAATTAGTATTATTTAATATATATTATTAGTGATATTTTTTGCATTGTCATTTACATTTTTGTTATTAGTATTAAATAGTTTGTAATGTGTAATTGACTGGACTTGATCTCTTGTGCATATAAAGATATATCTCTCTCTCTCTCTCTCTATATATATATATATATATATATTTTAAAAAAAAGAAAAAAAGAAAAAACGTGCACACGCCTGTGTACGTGGTGGATAATCAAATATAATTGCGATATCTTCAATTTATTCTTAAATTCATTCTTTTTTCACTTGAATTTATTTTTACATATCAATGGTCACAAATAATTTCATCCAACACACAATTAAATTGATTGCACTTTTCTTTTATTTTTATTTGTAAAAATAGTATGCACGCGTATTTACGTAGTGGAAAATCTAGCAACAATTGCAATACTGATCACCCTTCTCCCTCCTTGAACGCGTGGGGGCGCTGCGCACTGGATCTAAGTGAGATTATGCGGACCGACTCCTATTGAACAGCACGTATGGTTCTACTTCTAGCCTAGCTAGTATTTCTTGCAACGAAGAATTCTGGTGATTATAGTAATGCATATATATATATATATATATATTTTAGCAATAGAGACATTATAGTAATTTTGGAGACTATTTGAATAAAGGAGAAAATATAAGAAGGAAAATGATCGTATAACTCCAACAGACCAAGTTGGTTTAAATTGCAAAATTAATACAATATGTGCGGAACATGGTACTCCATCTATCATTTTACATCCATAAGTATTTCACTTATAATTCTCCATCTTTGATAAATTTATCACTCTCATATTAATTCTAATTTATTTATTTTTAACATTCTCTCAAATCATAAGATTAATTTAACCATCATTGGAGTTTAATTGTGAATTTTTTCCTCGCTCTTAAGGTAACTTAATCGATGTAAAATTTACTTGGAATTTTTTTATAATTTATTCATATTGCAGATCAAATCTTTTCTACATTTATCAACTATTGTCGACATGAATTGACAATTCCTGATTTAAATATTCGTACACATCATATATATATATATATATATATATATATAAGTGGTATATAGAAAGGGTGTGCTTAATCAAACTATGAAATGCACACAGTTGTAAGATAGAGACTAGCATGAAAAGCAGGTAGGATGAATGAATAAAAGTCACCGCCTATTGATTTGATTAAACACAAACACACGCACAAATTTATATTTATACACGTCTTTCTTTCGTGACATCAAATTAAACACACTGCCAAAAAAAAGAATTGGGCATTACGACTTACCCCTCCGGCCCCCACTCCCACCCAACCTAAACCCAATTTATAAATTAATAATCACCTTTTGAGGACTACAACAAACTTATTGGAAAATTAGCTAAACAAGTGTGATAAATAATACTTAATAAGTCGCAGCTGTAATGTTGTATGGTCATAGGTAGGACGGTAGATCTGTATAGGTGAGTGCACCACGCAAGACACAATTTGAACGCAAGTTGGATAGTCCACGTCCTATTTATTAAAATCGTTTTATGGCTCAGATTTTTATTTATAAATAAAATTAAAATCGTGATGTCATGTTATTTGTTTAAGATTTAATCAATCAATTATAAATTGAGATGATCTCATATCAATTCACACTAAATTGACTTAAGAGGCTCAAGCCCATGTATTGTCTATACGGGTTGCAATTTTCAACATGACACAATAATTTGACACGAAAAAATTGAGTTTAGGTCGATTTATTTTGGGTTTGGGTTCAATAAGGTCGACACGAATAGAACTCCAAGAAAATGGGTTGGGTGAGGTTGAATTTCAAATTACACAAACAACTCGAAATTTGATTTTGGGTCACACGACAACCCGAACCCACGTAAACCAACTCAACCCAACTTGAATTAAACAAATAGAATTTAAATTTTTTAGGAGTAAAAATATAAAATAACAAAATAAAACTTGAAAATTTGAACTTTAGCAATATCAAAATTGCTACTTTGGTATTTTTCAATCTTATTTATTTTCGCAAATATATAGGATGGATGACTATAATTTTATACTCTTTCTAATAATTATTTTTTTGTATCCAAGCGGACATAAAAGTTATTATGTAAAGAGTTGATAAAATATTGCTTTAACTACTATATTGTCCTACAAATTTTTCTTAGGTCTTTTGCAATGCAATATTTTGTATATATAAATAGATCATAGGAAATTTTTTTATTGAGAGGTTATAAAAAATTCAAAAGACTCAAGCAAGTTTTTATGATTAATTATGTGTCCAATTAAAATACCTGTTTATTTATTTGTTTGATGATATATTTTTATTGATTTTTGTGTGCTACTTAATTGAATCAATACAAAGTAAAGCAATAATATCATTTTAAGAAGTTAAAAAAGACAATTTGATTGACATAAAAGATACAAAAAGTAAAGAGAGTGGATGAATAAAACTTGAAAAAGTATGCGATTTTTAAAAATAAGTTACTTTGTAATTTCAATATTTTTATGATGCTGATAGATACTACAAAATGAGAGAAACAAAAAAGTCCTAAAATCAATATATTATATGGTTTAGTTAAAAAATTTTTAGAAAGCTGCATGAATTTATGATGAGAATTTCGTACTCCTATTTTAATTTATTAATAATTAAGAATAGATAAAATTAAAAAATAAAAATGCTAAAAAAATTTTAAAATTAAAACAAATGTTTGAAATAATTATTTTAAATCAGATTGACAGGTTGGATTGGACAGATTTGAGTTGGCGAGTTGACCTAATAAAGATTAGGTCGATCCAAATCTGACTTGACACGATTCAAGTTGGATTAGGGTTGAACATTTTCAGGTTGTCATCAGATTTGGTTGGATTAGGGTTGATGAAATTAATGTTATATACCCAACTTCAACCTAACCCGAACCCATCCGACCCACCCAAATTGCCATCCTTAATTGCCTAGTTAATATAATTTCAACTTCAAATTCGGCCTATGCAAATTAAAATTTCATTTTCTCAAAACCATGTTTCTTTTAACAAGTTTTGGACTTATCTCAAAATAATTTATACAAGGTTGTCAATGGGTTGGATTTGGATTGGATCAGTTGTATCCGAATTCGAATTTGATTATCAAAATTCATATCTACATCAGATCCGATATCCTATAGGATCTTTCTTAGTCAATACCATATTCGAATCCGATGGATATCCAAAATCCAACTCAATTTCATAATTTTTCTTTTTCCTTTTGGATTGTATAAAAACATTATATTTATAAAATAAATTTACGTCATATTCCAATTTTTAATAATTTTTTATCATATATTAATTCAAAAGTTAAATATTTGAATGCAAAACCCCTATGTCACACTATATTAATATATAGATGAACTATTATACACTATTATATTTGATATTTTATGAATATCGTTCTTATTTTTGAGGCTAAAGACTCAATATTAATAGTATTATAAAAATATTAATAGATACTAGGTCAATATAATAAATAGATTTTATTTTAAAATCTTTATTAATATTATATAAAAGAGTATTAATTAAATAAAAAATTTATTAAAGTTCATATTCATATCTTCAATGGATTAGATTGCTTAATTCCACATTTGATCCATTTATTTCAAATTACGGATATTTATAATTGGATTTAATCCATCAAATATTTTAATTGAATAAAAATTCTAAAATTCGAATTGAATTCATACTAAATTCGAATTAAAATTCGATCCATTGATAACCCTAAATTTATATATAGCAAAATTTTATTAAAAAAGAAAGATAAAAATGGAAATTAAGTAAGTCTTAAGAAGCCAATCTTGTAGACCATATGTATGTGAAGATTTTTTTTCCAACAAAAATATATGCATGATAGCTTGTATAATAGTTGATATATATATTTAAGTATAATACAAGTTTAATTTCAAAAATCAACTCTACCATTGTATATACAAATTATAATTAAGTATAATATAAGTTTTATTTCAATACTAACTTGATTGTGTATTATATTTTAACCGACCATATCCTAACTACATATTTTAATTTGAGGCTTATGAAATATTCAAGTTCAACTCATATATAATTGATTAAAGTAAGCTTAGACTTAATTCTCCTAAAATTTAATTTAATAAAAATAAAATCAAATAAACAAGTTTGAAGCTTACTTTTCTCAAATAAAAGTTGTTCAATAAATAAAAAAGTATACCAAAATTAAGAAAACAATTTAAAAGGAAAACTAAATAAATAGGTGGAAATAGTAGCGTAGGATGTAATTAGATATGGTGATTGTGCTGGGAATGGGCTGAAGGCAAGTGCTATACGCTATAGCAAGTGGGTTAAGAGAAGTGGGGGACCATTGGAGCACTATACGTGGATGTAACGAGGTAACTGTTTGGCTGCTTGTTGCTATCCCATGCTACAAAATTAATTTTTTCTATTCTACCTCAAGAAAATTTATAAAGGAAGAGAAAAGAGTAGTCTACGATGCAATTTCGTTTGTACATACCTCATATGAGGGATGTATAAATATATTAAATGTAAACCGTTTGATTTAAAATATGAAATCATAATATTTCATTTTAATAATTAGTTGGCAACATAATAACTACATTTAACCTGCTACATGTACAACTGGTTGATGGTTAATTCTGATTGTATGTAAATGTTTCATTGTACTACAAAAATGACTACCAATAGTAAAATTTTTATTATTAAAAACTTATTTAATTAAACCAAATTGAAAAATTGCCTTTTTATTTCCATAATTAAAGTATGTGTGCATTGTTAATCTCAAACTTATGGTATTGAACATTTGTAGTCCAAATTCTATAGCTTTTTAAACATATTTTATTCTCCATCCAATTTTCGATTAAAATTTTGACATAAATTATTACCTATCTATTGGAAAAAAATAAAATAAACTTTGATCCTTTTATAAAAAAAACTCACAAAATATGAAATATCAATTTAACCCTCACTAAAAAAATTAAAAATTAAATACCACAAATATCCTCCACAAAAATATATTTTAAAATAATATATATATTTACACATATACACACATCTATATTATACATATAAATATATACACATATATAAATACATATAAATCCCATCCCTATTTTTAACTTGCTGAAATTCCACTGCCATGGTCGGTGGCCAGATCTGACCACGTCGGGCGGCTGGCCATGGCCAACCCAACCATTAACATGGGGGGGGGGGGGGGAAGTAATGGGATGGGGGCTATGGCAGTTTGCAACTTGGGCAGGGGGCGGTTTGCAGCTTTATTTTTTTGGATGGGGGGCGGTAGGGGTGTGGAGGCGGGGAGGAAGAAGATGAAAGTGTTTTTTTTTTTTTTTTAAATTTAATTTATATAGTATTAGTATTAATCTAAAATAATTATTTTATTATTTATTTAAATGATTAAAATTATTAATTTGCTTATTTAAAATTACATTATGTTGTTAGGATGATAATTTTAGATTTTATATTTATTCTTAAATTTTTTTATTTTAGTTAATAAATAAACATAATTATATTTAACTATATTATTTTAAATATTATTCATTATTTTAATATTATAAAATATATAATTCAAAATTATGAAGTTATGTTATCTAATACAATAATTTTTTTTTTGAAAAATATCTTTTAATTATTACTTTTAAATATTTACCAAGCATTCAATGTACTGAAAATGTAAACCAATAACTTATTGTACAATTAACAGTAACTTGTTGTAAAAAAGTATATGCTATTTAATTTAATGATACCTCATATGAGATAAATACAAGTATACCTCACTGTTGACATGCCCAAGAAAAGGAAAGGAAAAAAAATAAAATAATTGGTGGTAATGAATATTGGGGGCGAGTCTCTGAATTAAATGGGTTTTTAATTATTTTTAAAATTTAGTATATATTTAGAAATTATACTATTTCAATTATTAATAAAAGGCAGAGTTGAGTCGAATTAAATTCGATCTTTTTTGTTCAAATTAATTTACTCAAGATATATTTTTCAGGGGTTTATAAGATACTATTGCATGTAACGAGCAAAGCATTTTTAAGTGATGATTTTTTTCCACCCCCGAAAATTAGAGGAGATAATAATAAAGTGATGCTATGGGCAATGATATAAAGGGGTATAATTTGGGGAGAGAGAGAGAGAGTAGAAGATGGTATTATGACTTTTTGTGGCGATGAAATGATGAAGGTGGTGGGAGGCAGGCAAGAATTTTAGTTTGAGATTTGAATACATAGAGATAGAGGCTGTACCAATCTCCTGATTGGAATTTTTATTGGCAATGAGTACCAACTTGAAAATCTAAAAGAGGTAATTGGTGACGCAATTGGGCTGCCAGACACAGAATCAACAACTGTCTTTCTATACTTGTCGCCTGTCGGCCTATTTTTGTTGTAAACAAATTAATTCCTCATCATTGTTGAGGAATTGATTTTTGATCAATTGAAAAATAATGTGTAAAAAAATATGTTAGCTATTAATTTAATATTTTTTTAGTTGTCTTAAAATTTATTAAATTTAATTTCAAAAGATAAATAATTAATTTTAATCAATATCTTAGTATTTATTTTGTATGCAAATCAAATATCAATAATTATCAAGGTTAAGGATTATATACAATCAAGTCAAGTCTTATAGCCTAGCAATCTCAGGCTAATTAAATTGTGATACGTGGTGTATTTATGTATGTAGACTAGTCAAGTCAAAAGTGTTCAATCTCTTAATATGCGCATCAAAGAGATAATTATTGAATAAGTTCAAGCCATTTGAGAATCTCTTGCTAAACACCTATATAAATGGGCGATTGAGGCTCACTCGATGCATTATATACACATACATAGATACACACAAGTACAACCACACATGTATTATCCAAGTTTCAAAGTCCAATACTCAAGTCTCCAAAGTTTTAAGTTCCTGCCTTGACGAAGTATTTCTTCCATGAAGGTCTTATACCTCTTCAAGGTACCAAATCATCAAGTCCTCTTGATTTTAAAGTGAAGGTTCAATTTGAAGAAAATTCATATGTTCTTTTATTAAGTTAAGGAAGACTACACCATATATCCAAGAATAAGCTTCAAGCTCTTGAATTATAAATTGGAAGGGAAGAATAAGGGGATTAGTTTTTATTAGGATATTATTTTTCTTATAAAATTGTAATTCTCTTTCAATAATATAAATTCAATTTGTCCATTATTTTCCTTGCCTTTTAATTTAATTTTTGCAAACAATGAAATTTGGTGTGAACAAACTTTTGGCATGTCTAATGTAGCCGATCCTACCCGTAATCTCTTTCTCTCACTTGAATTCTAAAATTAGTTGCAGCCATTCAATGGCACCAAAGAAGAACCAACTCATATTGAATAAGAAGATGCTGCTGAGGTTCATGTTGATGCTATCAATCAGCCTATCACTAGGGGTAGAATTACTGATTTCGTTCCATCTGTTCGAAAGAGATAAATCTCAAGATATCCCCTTTTGCTGAGCTACCCGCTATGATGACTGGAGTGAGAACAATGGATGAACAACTTGCTTGGATGGCTCAAGCAATAACTGACCTCTGAAAAATTGTGGAAGATAAAGACATACAAATTGCACAACTCATTAACAAGTTGGAGCATTCCCATCTTGGAGAATTTAGCCACAACTGCCCATCTTCACTTGGCCATGGAGTGGTTGAGAACCAAGTTGATGAGATGCTCAAAAAGCAAGAATTTGATTAATGGGTCAGTCACTCTTGCAACTTCCATTATCTATCCAACAACTACAAGACATGATCACTAATACCATTAGAGCTTAATATGGCATGTTTTATCAAAGCTCTATTATGTATTTGAAGCCCATACAAAGTCGATTGACTATTTGAGAATGCCGATAGGGTATCAACAACTAAAATTCCAGCAGTCTGATGAGAAGGACAATCTAAAACAACATGTTACTTATTTCATAGAAACATAAAACAATGTAGGAACTTATGGCAATCTCCTTATGAAGCAATTTATGCCTTCACTAAATGATAGTGCTTTTGACTGCTATATTGATTTAGAACTTGAATCCATAGATAGTTGGGATCAAATGAAAAGAGAATTCTTAAACTACTTCTACAGTACTTGTTGGACTATGAGTATGATTGAACTTACCAATGCAAAACAATGTAAAGACAAGCTGGTAGTAGATTATATTAACAGTTAGCGTGCATTAAGTTTGAACTACAATATACTTCAATCAAAAATGAAGTGATTATACATCTAAAATACAAAAGGATTATTAGATATGAAACATTGGTTTAGTTGTTTCGACATAACTTCAATTATCAACTACTTTGTTTAGATAATTATTTGAATTATTTTTGAATAAGTATATTTAAATTAACAAATAAAAATGCCTAACCTTTTTCTTGTGAAAGTTTAACTACAATATTTTTGTTGATTAAATTATCCAATTTTTAACATATACTTAATAGATAGTCTTAACGTGTCTAAATGTATCATTTTCCAATATATTAAAACATGAAATTACTTTTAATATCTAAAAGTATCAAAATATAAGTTATTAAAATATAGAATATACACATATTATATAAAAGAGTACTTTATTTAGTAATAAATTTGAAGTTCCTAAATACAAAGAAGTGAAATTTTATAAATAATTTGATATATTTTAATTATCTATTGATAATGAAATGAAATATTTTCATAAAATATTATAAATATAAATAAATATTCAATTAATTAAAATATACATACTAAATATAATTAAGTAAATTTCATATAAAATGCATAATTAAAAAATAGAAATATTATATTTTTTATTATATCTAATTAAGTAGATTCAATATAAAAATATGCATAAATTTTTCTTCATTCATTTGATAAATTGAATTAATTTCAAATTTACTCAGAGGGATAAAAATTAATATTCACATTCTGGATAAATACAACATGAAATTTTAATTTTAACAAATATGTTAGTTGTATTAAAATAAAATTGCAAAATAAATTAACAACCAATGAGATTTTTTTTAATTTAATTAAAAAACTTAAATTTGTAAGAATTCAAAATTCGGTCAAAATTGTACAATTGTGAATTCTATACTGTTGTGTGATGTATAATAGTATAAATGAGAAAATTTTGAAATTTCAATATTCCCATTGCACCAAGTATCCCCGAGGGCCATGTGAACCAAACACCTACTCCATTTCCCATAGAAAACATGATCTTTATATTAGCCATCCTAAAATCACATAGTAGGCCATAGGTCGACTACTAGGAACCTAACAATCTTTGTCTTCCTACAAGCTTCACTACTTAGGGAAAGAAGGAAGATCACTTGACCATGAGGCTAACTTGCCTCTCTATGAACCTACAAAATGTGTTCTTCATAGCTTCTAACTTCACTATATTTAGGTCCATTTACTTGAGCATATCCAGAAGCTATATATCTATTGACAAATATTCAGGCTACCTTATGATTTTTTTATCATCATTGCAATGACCATGTCATTTTGGTGAGGTGGGTGTAAACCTTCCAGGCATCTTGCCCTAGAACTAGATCATGGGTCCTAACATTCCGTTTGGTTTTATTTCCAAAGGCCATTTTCATTTCCAGTCATTTTTAAAAGTTGGAAAGTTAGTTATGAAATAGAAATAGAAATTGAGATGTATTTGGATGAAATGTTGAAAAGTAATGATTATAATAGGTTGTAGGATAAAAAAGTAGGTTAATTTATATTTTTATGTTTAAAAAAAATTATTTTTTAAAATATATTTATATTTTATTAATTTAAAAATGATAGTGGGTAATTTATGTCAAATCAAATTTGAATTTGATTGATGTGTAATAGGATAACAGGGTAGGTTTAGAAATGGATTTTGGGAAGAAAATATGTACTTTTTTGTGTAATAGGATAATAGGGTAGGTTTAGAAATGGATTTTCGGAAGAAAATATGTACCTTTTTCTGAAAAAAGTTGTGAGAAAGTACTTGTTTTCAATTTTCATTCCCACAAGAAAATGAAAATAGGGCTTGGAAATGAAACCAAACACCCTGTAAGTTCGTCGAGCTAGCCATTTTCAATTTGCTTTGACGATCTCTAGACTATAACTTGGGCATAAGCACGACACACTCTATCAGAGTCCCCATCTATGGGTCCATCTATAATCATATGAATGACTCTTTATGAAAGTAAATTTATATTCCCTCATAACCCCCCTCTCTCCCCTCTACTCCAGCTTGTGGTGTTTCTGCCTCTCTAATTTTCTTGAGAACTCCTCTCCCTTATAGAAAAGGTTCGAATGCTCACTTATCCATCACTATAAATTCCTTCAAATATCCTATTAGAATAGTACCCGGCAAGACAACTAGATTAGCATATAAACTACTCTTATAAATATTTCTTATTCAATCAATATACTTGTATTCTTTATCTTTATCTTATTCAATCAATATACTTGTATTGATAGTCTTTATCTTATCCATGTATTTGGCTGGAACAATTGGATCATATGTTACTAGGGAATAGGTCATGCATTTGATTATGAAATTATCTCTATGGTCTTGATCTTGAATTGTTCCAACTTATATAATTTGTTGAGATGGGGCATTAATATATTCATATAGACTTGAACAAGTGATATACGCTTGAAAGGGGGATGCCTCATTTCAAGGGTATTAGTATGATGATGCTAGTCCATGACTGGGTACATGCTTGTTTGTAAATAAATTCACTTAATGATCCTACCTAGAGAATTTCATTTTAGGAGAATTAGTTATATAATCAATACTACAATTCTATATGCTTATGATAATGCATTAATTAGTCTTTTAGCTTGCGATAACCTCATGCATATATACTTAATCTTTCATGTATTTCTTGATTGTGCAGGTGATCATTAGAGTTGCATTGAGCATAAGGCATTCATGTTTGGAGGTTTGTAAGGTTCAATAAAGGATTTATGGTTAATCTTGTTGCATGAGTGACTCTTCTATGTTTTCTATGGTAATTGATTTTGAAAAATTCTTATGCAAGGTAGGCAGTGTGACAAATAGGAAAAAAGAGTTTTCTAAGTTGGTCAAAATAAATTAATTTACTTAAAATAGATACATAATCATTAAGGCTATTGGGACACCATTTAGTATCTTTGTCTCATGCTCAGTTGGACGATCGAACATATGAAAAGGTTCATACATATATATATGTGTGTGTGTGTGTGTGTTTATTCATTATCTAGGGCTTCATGGGCTTAATAGATATCAATCATAAAGAGAGAGTATTCTTAAAGTGATGGAGATTAATTTAAGAATGATTAATTAAACGAGTTTAATTAATTAAATTAGTAAATTATTAATGATTAACAAATTAAATTACAATGTCTTGTTAGTCAATTTCTAGTTAATTGATGAATCTAATATGTCACACACAAAAATAGGGAGTGTTTATAAAATTGAACCTTATCTCGCAAGGCTTGCCAAATTGGAGTGCTAATTAATTAGTTGAACTAATTGCTTAGGCCCAAAAATTAATTAATTAATTGGATTACTTGTCTTATAATAAAGATTATAAGTCTGAGCTCAAAATTTAGGGTGATTCATCTAAGCCTACAAGAATATTCTAAAAACAAGGAGGCAAAGACTCCAGTTTTTTCTTTTTTTGGATGGTAAAATATTTCTTAGAACATGGAGTGTGATCAAACCCATGTTTGAATTAAAATATTGATGAGAGTTCTTCCCTTCTAATCATATAGATTCATATCTGGAAAAGGTTGACAATAAGTTCTTCCAAAATTAACTCTTTGTTTTTTGTTAGAGGTGTTCTAGAAATGTCTATGACCAAGCAATAAAATATGAAGCTTACTAGAATTTGAGGATTTAAAGAGATTAGCTCCCTTGCCCATGCTCTATAAATAGAGCATGAGGAAGTATGGTTGGCCACTTTAGCTCTTGGGGAGGTTGTACACAAGTGTTGTTAGTACGACATATTCTTTCTCTTGCCTCTCCTTCTTGTGGCTACCACTTGTTGGAATAGTGCCCGGCAAGCTAATAAGATTGGCCGTGTAAAACTATTTCCTTGTAAAGCAATCTTGATTGAATTATATTCTTTATATGACCATCTTCATCTTATGCTCTTTATTATTTCACTCGCATTTGGATGAAGCCCTTAGATCACTCTAGACTACAGGACTAGATTATGCCTTATATGGTAATCGTGGAATAATCTCAAACGGTCGTGATCTTAAATCTTCCAAGTCATAGGATCTTATGAGATGGGGCATCTAAGATCCGAATAGACTTGCACTAACGATTGATAAATCTAAGGGTTGAATGTTGTTTTGTTCCATGAGCAATCCCATATGAGATATGGATGCATGTTAGTTGGTGCTTGTCCACTTTAACCCCCTAAACCTTGTAATTTTAAACAATCGAGCCCCTTGCTTATCCACAATTGAATCTTCCAATTTCCAATCTCTACCTAAGATTTAATTAATTTAATTTCAATCAACTTAAACTAATATTCCAAAAATTGGGGTGTGACAATTCTCCCCCCTTCAGAGAATCTGGTCCCTAGATTCTCATCTAAAATATGCAAGATCTCGAAGTGTTATTACACACCATTTTGCTATTTCCAAAGAAAACATTTTTGCGAATGCCTATCTCTTTTAGCCAATTGGTCCTCATATTCTTTTCGTTTGTCCCGAGCATTTCTTACTTGCCATAAAAGGTGGAAGTTCTTCTTAGTGGAAATCACTGCTATGGGTTTCTTGGTTGCTCATTCTCACTTGAGTCTTCCATATTCTATTAAATGTTTTGACTTATTTTCTATAGCCTATGTTCGACAAGACCATCTGTTTTATGTCTTGAGTTTTTCCAATACTTATAAAATTGCTCCCACATGATCCCATATTCAGTTTAAGCATGAGTATACTTGATATTTCCTTGAGTTTCTCAAGGGAGGATAAACTACTACCGGGATTAATCCACCTCTTTAATCCTTAAAATTTTCCATACATCTCTATATATTTCAAGTCTATTGCTATTTCTCAATTATTTTGATCGATAGATTTATAGCCTTAAGAAGCACGTATTCCCAACATAATCTTCGATCTTCTTCAGTTTATCATGACTTCAACTTCGACATAATCAAAATTTCATTTTCTTCTAAGGAATCACATTTTTTGCACCTTATGATGTAGGGATTGGTTTATCCTAAAACTCATAATTTAGATTCCTTGCAATCCTTCTATTTCTTCATGTCCATTTGGTTTGAATGTTGGTACTTTAACTTGACATACTTGATCATATTTTTCCAAAAAAAAGAAAATTTCATGATTAACATAAATAGTCTTAATGTAACAAGGCAACCCAAGGTAGTGAATCTTATATCCCAAATGGAACAATCCTGTTTCCATCACTTAAATTCCGTATGATACATGTAATCATCTTTTGATAACGAACCCTTTGGTTGGCATGGATACATGAAACTATCCTGCACATTTTGTAGGAAGAAGGATAACTAACATAAGTTAATCTTGGTCCTTAGTTCACAAAATTGTCTCATGTCCTTATTCATCACTCAAGACTATCAATTCTTTTAACTAGATTAGTTAATGAACCTATTATCACAGGAAAAACTCAAGCACACTCTTAATATTAATTTGACAAGGCCTAAATGTCTCTACACCTCCGACATAATTACATCCTAGCTTTTCCTGATTGATTATAACCTTGACTTCAGTAATATTATCCTGATGATCCTTTGTGGTGTTACACACCTTTAAATGTATCTTTTTTTTCTAATTGCCATTCAATAAACTTAATGCACAATTGATATTCCTATGGGTATCTATGACACCAAGTGTAGATGTGGTATGAATCTTTCCTCTATTCCAAATCTACCAAACATCCTGAATAGATTTGCTAAAACCAAATCTAATAAATCAACACCCTATATATCATATCTGCAAATGATGTAGAAATTTGGCCATCCAAATGACATTATATCAGTCCCTAGTTCCTACATTACAAGCGAGAGGTAATTCCTAGAATACCTTCTCCATCGACTAATAACCAAGAATAGTTCGGCTTAGTCTAATCTTAAATAAATTATACCTTTATCTTGGGCCAAGTAACATACATAGATCAAGGTATTAAGATTCCACATTCAATGAGACTTATTTAGTTCCTATCCTTGTCCCATAAGTTCTTGTATTCTGATTGCTAACCCTTTCATAGACCTTCGCAAATTAAGCCTAAGAATTTACTTAAAGTCATTTCCATGGGATCTTTTACAATACCTTCAAAATTACTGGGTTAGTTGTGTCTATCACTATTCCACTAAAGTAGCGTTTATAATACCTTCATTGACATAAGGGTTCGCTAGCGTCTATCTTTCCCTATATGTTTTCCACCAGCACATATTCCACAAAATGTTAAGATCTACTAGTTTGGTTGATTAGAGATTTTAGCGATAATAACAAAGTGACAATTTCTCAAATATCATATACAAGACATATAAAGGCATTAAGATTTCCATACGTGGTAAGAGAAGGTTTTAGTCAAATCTTTAGATGATCCATCTCACCACCATCCCATACCAGTGATGAGACTTCACAGTATTCGAGTTTCAGAGCATAAACGTCAAATGGAGAAATTAACCAATCACAAGTTAGCAAACATTTTCAAGTAAAAGCTGTTGGTGGTTCTCCTACCTTGTCACTCCATTTTCAAAAATACGAAAATCCTTATTCCTCCAAGGTACAGAGTGATCGGCTTGGACACTTAATCACTCACTAGGCATGGCTAGCTACATGCCTGATCCCGCTCATAGCCGGCTACCTCTAGCCCTCTATGAGTAGGGATTATATGTACAATTTTGTATGGGTATCAGTTGAAAGATCTATCACCCCTGACTGTTCCACCCAGCCGTCTTTCGTAACCGACCCCAAGGCCTACCCCCAAGGGTATTGAGTATATAATCATTGATATCATTTAGTATCCAACAACATATAACTTAACACATCACTTCACCATGATAAACAAAAAACTACTGAACAAGCACAAGGCTTACTCCAAAGAGAGCATGGCGATATATATTTTGAAGTCACTTTTCAAGTTTCTTAACACAATCGCCAATTTTGTATAAAGCGTTATTAATAAGTATTAATAAAAGTACTCAGTGGAAAAGGGGTCGATATGGAGTACTATTTTCATAAACTATTAACTTTATCAAAACTTGTGTAGAAGTGAATTGCGGTTTAAGGATTCAATCACTTGAAATGGGTGAGGGGACTTAGGTAAGAATAGCTCAAGAATTATAGATAAGGGTAAGAGAGGTCCAAAAAAACTACTAAGAGAATACAAAGGCAGCACGTCAAGGTTATATAGATGAATGATAATTTTCAGCAAATAGAGGCCAAACAGAGCTGATATATATATATATATATATGTATCAATGTAAATGTACAAGACAAGAATTCATATCAATTAAAATTGGGAGTTTAGATAATAACAACTCAAGAATTTCAAGCAGAAGGGACAACTCAAACATACTGACAGATTAAACATGAGAGCTAAAGAATAGTAGAGAACGAGCACGCATCAATCACCGAATCTTAGCACAAATAGAACCAAGAGGCAAGACATAATAGTAAATACTTATGTTTATTTCCCGGCAATGAAAGCTAATATAATCTCATCTGGCAGATGCAGAGGAATTCCTAGTTGTACGGACACTCAGGCCCTGGCTTCCTAGTCAGTTCGAGAACTGTCATAAGATAACTCGAGTCATTCTCTTATCAATCCTTTGAACCTTCGATATAAATATAACTAATGTCTTTATTAAACTTAAGGTTATTCTAACACAGCTCCGATAATCCTTAAATGTTTGGAAAGTCCATGACCTGGCTTCCTATTCAACTCAAAGTTCAAAATAAATAATCTAAATTAACATTATGCTGATTTCTGAATCATAATTCTTAATGTATTTAAACATCATTATCAAGTTCCTCAGTTACTATAACAATTTAGTAATAATTCTAAAATTTGATATTACACTAAAATATTTAAGGTAATCATATATCATGGCCCTTAACTCGACAAGTCGGTAAACTGGTTGTTAAAATCTGATTTAAGGTTTCAATGGAAATCTGATAATCCTTTCAAGTCGATTAAGTTCAAGACTATAGAAATTTTTAAGATTAATCTATAACTTGACATAAATTATGGTTTAACGGTCCTAAGTCATATTAGGATCAGGTTTAAACTCAAACTCCAATCATATTCGGTAAATTAATTGAATTAAAATTCGATTAAGAAATTTACCCAAATTGGACCGAATCAAGATCCAATCTCAAGTCGGGAATGGCCAAGTCAAATCCAGATTGTAAAATTGAGTTGACTGCCCTGAAGCCACCGTTAAGTATCGCCAACGGCCACCACGCACCACCGTCGGAGATGGAGACCACCACCACCACGAGGCACCTCTCACCACGATGAGTTAAACCCCAAAATAATTTCCAGATTGACCACCGTTTGGCTAGTCAATTGGCTGCTCAAAGCAGCGACCAAACCCTAACCTCTGCCATCAACCATGACCGTTAATATCGCCACCACCATGCGTCGAAACCTAAAATTAACCTCACCACCCGATGACCAAAATCCACCCGAACACTGCCATTTTTGGCCACCGAAAATGGCGAAATCATTACCCCCGTCAAGCTCCGCTGTTGGCCCTTATTTTCTGGAGATTTTTCCAGTTGTTTTTGGTTAACACTGGTATAGATGTGTTCCTCTCAACTAGAGAAAGCTTTCTATCAGAACGATTTCACATTTTTTGATGGTTTTTTGGTGTTTTGCTGGTGGGGTGAGATTTGGGTAATTTTTGGGAATTTAATAAAATTCCATCCTTAAGGTTATATATATAATTATTTTTTCCAGCTTCTACAATTGACCCCCAAAACTTTTCACCGTCTTCAACTAAGTTCCTGAAAACTTTAATCGCCTTCAATTTAGCCCCTGGTTTTTATTTGAGCCATTTAACTTCTAATTCTCACACGTTGGCCCCCCCTATAACCTTTATGTTTTCGGGCAATTAAGTCTAAATCCAATTATTTTAAAGTCCTCCAACTTTTAATTTGTCCACTTTAACCCCCTAAGCCTTGTAATTTTAAACAATCGAGCCCCTTCCTTATCCATAATTAAATCTTCCAATTTCCAATCTCTGCCTAAATTTTAATTAATTTAATTTCAATCAACTTAAACTGATATTCCAAAAATTAGGGTGTTGCAAATTATATGATATTCGTGGTTAAGGAATGAAATTTAGTGTATCTTATTCAATTTCATTAGTTGGAAGCTTTAAGGTAAAGTTCCCTAACCATTATTTTTCAAATAATTGAACTTAGGTCATGATAGCAACATGATGAAATATGTTGATTTGATCAATCTATTGTTAATTCTTGAAATTTTCAGTTTTCACTCCACAAGCATCTCAAGACCAATGCAAAACTAATATTTTATGTTGAATTAATTTTCTAGTCCGTCACTAAAATGTCCATAATCTTCTATGATGTGTCCATACTCATTATGGAACTTGCAAAATTAAATTTTTTTGGGCTACTTTAATAGGATATAAGACTTGACAGCCATCAACACAGACATCTTCAAAGGGGTGTATTTTTCATACTTCTAAATGATGAGGTTAGTTTGTTCGTTTTCCTTAGCTAGGGGTTTGTTGAATGTTCTTCTCTTTTCTTTTCTTTTTTCTTTTTGCATCTTTCTCCAATTACTAACTTCTTCATCTTGGCCTCCTGTAGATGGTTGTATTTCTCATCTTGGACTAAAAAAATATCAAAATCTTGAGTTGGCATTGAGCAAACACATAGGTAAGGATTTTCAGATAGCTGAAGGCGCGTCCAATGTGATTGCAGTAAACCTTTTAATAAAATAGAACTCCCAAAGGCCCCTTCTCTTTTTTATGTATGTTGAAAAAAATCAAGTCTCTTGTACTATTTACTCTAGGTGACTTGATGTAAGAACACCATATTGGACTCTAAACAAATGGATAGAGGTTAAGAAAAGCTTACTAAAGTAGCACTGGGTTCAACCACCTGATATCGTTAGAAAGACTTTAATTCACACTATTTTTGTATTGGTCCAACAATGCGAACTACTCAAATTTGCACAAGTATTCTTAGTGGTCAATTATACCTATATACTCTAGTACAATGAGCATGTTGAAGTTTGTAGATAGCTTGTCCTGGCATCATTTTTTTCACTAAATGGGAAGGCCCATTTTGTGTCTAAAGGGCTTTCCTAGTATCTCTCTAGTCATTTCTTTCATCTCACAATGGATGTCCTCTATTTATTCTGAAATCCTATAAGTATTTGCACACATTTTTTCGGGTCATGCTTATACAAGTGTGAAACATAACCCTTCTCTCTTGTTTGCCTTAGACTATACAACATGGCTACTCCTTTTAGGGTTCACTAGCTAAGGTGCTATTGCCTTAATTTCTCTAGTTGGGTAGAAAAGGTAGTGCTACCATTGGGACTCCCCAAGCTATTAAAGTTATGCTAACAACTGCAGTGGTCAATCCAACAATTGCTCTTTGGTCAATTTTCAAATCAAAGTTGAGCCATGGGCTATGACATCTTGTCTGGAGATAGGGGATTTACTCCATATGTAAGTTGCATTGATGTAATAGGCTTTTCTTCCTTCCTTACCACCATATCAAGACTATTAAATTCTTGTCCACCATTCTATATCTTATTAACTTCAATTACTTGTGACTTTCCAAAACAATGCCAATTTATGAGTAGCTAATATTTGCATCGATAAAAACCTATCATGGATCCTATCATTTAGCTTAACTCTTGCACAAAATTACATTAACTGTTTTTTTTTAATATCTCCATCGAAACCTTTTTATTGTTTAAGCTAGAACACAAGTTTTGCTTGTTACAAAAATAAAGAATTTGATGGAAAAAATAATGAATAAAATTGAATTTAGGGTTTCAGAAATATATTTATAGGTTGCATCTTTAGTTTCCTAATGGTACTCAACTTTCTTAGAGGAAACACGATTCTATCCTCAATCATTTTTATATTTGGGCAAGTTTCCTATTTTTATTTGGACTTGGGATCTAGTTGATTTTGGGCCTATTCTTGATTTAGGCTAAGATGACCAATTATGATCTCAAACTCACCAAACCTACTAAATGATGCACAAAAGCTTAAACTCCTCGAGCACAAAATAACTCAGATCAATATATGGCTACCAACCAACAAAACCCCAAGACGTATGCCCACATCAAATTGAATACTTTATATTGATATATTATTGAATTAATTATGAATTTTTTTATTGAATTTGTAAATTTCCATATAACCCCAGCTGGTGGTGCAATGAAAATTTAGAAATTTTTAACACATGCTAATGATTAACATAAAAATCTATAGTGTTCATGATGTGGACCATTGTGCCCAAATCAAAATGAATGTGGGATTAGAAATATTTACCTTGAATTTCTAATCAAAATTGTTGAAGGACAAAAAAATCTTCAAGAACTCCTTGAATAAAATTCTCTTGTATCTTGATGGAACCTTCCCTAGAACACCAGCATTTCAGGACGAACAACCTTTAAATATAGGAAAATGGGCTCCTAAAAATGTTTCAAGTTGGATGCCCAAGTTGCCATTCAAAAAAGCCCTTTTTCTTGGGTTGAAATGTTGAATGAACTCCTTCAATCACCAAAAACTATTCTTCAAATCAAATGATCCCTTAAATAACTTGAAGATTCACATAAAAACAATTCAAGTGCAATGCCTTTAAGGCGTACCTACACATCGAATGCCTACTTAATTTTTTTTTCTTATACTAATTTTGAAAGAAACAATCTCTCAAGAATAAAACTTTGAAGAAGATGAAGAGGGAAGCACAAAAGAGAGTTAAGAGAAGACAAGAGATATTTAGACCGAAAATGAAACCAATTATTCCTATGAGTGGCCAGATAATATGAGAGTGAAGGAGATGATTCGTTGGTCTGTAGGAAGTTACTTGGTGGTTGAGTCTTAGTTCAACAAGAGAATCACGTTCTTGTAGCTTCTATTGAATAATTACCAGGAAGGAACTTCCTTCCAACTTCCAATTCTCCAAAATGGCGCCCCTTGTAATGCTCATGCACATCCCATGTATAAAATATCTTCCTCAAATATCTTGATTTCTTAGGTCTCTGATAGACTTGAGCCAAAATGTAATAATTGGAGTTGGACTTTAATTCCTAATTAAAGTCTAACCAGCTCCAATCAATTAATGTGCAAATTTGACTTAAATCCCTAAAACTACTTCTACTTTTGTGTTCAGTCCCCATATCATATTTTTTTCAGGTATGCATCTTCTACTTTAAAATTAAACTTTAGATTCACTCTTCACTTATATTAAAAATACTAAAACGCCCATCACTTCAATTTGAAACTATAAAGGCCCAATATTATTTCTTTTTCATATTTTGACTCTCTCTTTCATTTTTTCCACTCTTCATTCCAATTTTTCTCTTCTCATTTTCCTCCATTTTTGAAACTATCGTATATGTTATCTCTATCTTCTCTTGCTTACTACTCTTTTTCATTTCTACAACTTGCGTCCATGATTGTTGTGTTGCTCAAAAAAACAAGACTTTCATTTTTTTCCCATATTTTCAGAGATTACGTAGGGTATTTCACTTTCACCAATAAGATAATTTATTTTACCGATTTTTTTATGGTTGTGAAGTTGAAAAAAGTTTCCTTCAAGTTTTTTGTTTTGCCTCTCATTTTGGTTAATATATATATATATATATATATTTTTTGGTTTTGTTTATTAGGAACCTAATTTTGGTTATAATTATATACTTAATTTCGCCCATTGTTAGATTTTAGAAGAAACTCCAATGTAATTTATTTCATATTTAAACTGCAACAATTTGCCCAACATTTGTTGTTTTAATATTTCTTATGACTAAATATATATTTTATTTCAATTATTATGTATCTAATTTTAGTAACTATATATTTGAATTACAATATAATCAATATTAGAAATTATGTAAGCTAAATTCAAGCTTGCTATTCGAATTATGATCTGTATGAAAGGGGTACAGCATTTTAATTACTTTTCTATTATTGATCAAACAAACTTAGGATTAGCTATGTTTAGTACTATGTCTAAATAATTCTGGTACCAAGATTCAAAATTTCATTATTTATTGTAGTACTGAAACCTTGATTTAGTATGGTGTGCAAGTAATTGTTGTATCAAAATACAAACTTTTAGTACTTTTAATTATGTTTGCAGTAGTTGAACCTTAATTATATATATATTGAAATATTTCACATTTTCTTATTTGTATTTATTTTTCTATTTGTAGAAAATGGTCAGGAGAGAATCTTACTATAATATTTCCATATGGCTATGGAGAGTTAAAATAAAAAATTAGGTTTCCAAACCATCAAGAGATAAAGAGAACTCCATTTGTTCATATTCCATATGCTAAAATTGAGCCGTAGTTTCAATAGGATTGAAGTAATTTTAAGGAGTTTTTAGGTAAGTACTATTATATTTATTTTTGGTGAAGGCATTGTAGTTTCTTTTAAGGAAATGGAGTTCTTTGTTGTCTTGGGGTTGCATCATGTGGGGGAAAGCAAGGGATTTAGAATTAAAGATGGAGTCTAATACAACCAAACATCTATTCTTGGAAAAATTTAAAAATATTAGCCATGTAGAGATATTTAACAAGTTAAAATACTTGGTAGAGAGACAAAGCGATCAGGATATAGAGTATGCATATAATCTTTGTTTTTAATTGCTTTCTTTTTCCAATGAGCAACTATTCAACTCCTCAGTATTTTATTCTTTACACTAAAGATTTATCTGTTGTTAGGTTGTATGCATGGAGAGAAACTCCATAAATTTGCTAATTTAATAAATGATTCATTATTTAGGAGACATAACCAGGCAAAATCAGATGAAAAAGTACTTCAATGTTACGTTTATTAGTATAAGTACTCCACCAATGTCAAAATAATATTAACATAAGTGATTATGAATAGTGGATTGCACACAAAGATACTACATGACTTATTTCTTGCACTTGATTGTTTTTTTCCCCCCTTATTTATTGTGAATTATATATGTTGAAGGAGAAGGGTGCTATGATTTTCTACGATAATGTTCAAGTTGTATGTGATATTAAGCCCCTCAATAAGTTTCAAGAGAGAACAAATTATAAAGGGGTAACAACATACTTGATAGATTCTAGGCCATGAGTATAGATTGCCATATTGTGATGCAATGTTATGATGTATAAATGAGTTATTTTTCTTTTCATGGAGGATCGGTGATATTAATAGTTCCCGAATGAATGTTACTTGATATAGATGTGGATGTAGATGGTTAATATGTTTCGTTATGATGGTTGTGGATAGTTCTAATTTGTGCAAAGTAATTTTGTTTATGGTAGACCAATGTTGATGATTTATATATTGTGATATGGATATGGATATGGATATGAATATTACTAAAGTATATACTATAAGTTCTTGAAAAATTAGTGTTTCTCAAGGCTTATATAGTTTCCAGACATGTCTATCCAGTACTACTAATTACTAATGCACTACTGAAAATTACTTACATGTATGAAAATTGAGAGAACATAAGTAGTTGAATGTGAGTAGTTGTCTCCTTACTATTTGAACATGTGGATATCCAACCATTACTAGAAGAAACATGATTGGATTGTTTTGAATGATCTTATATATTGTTTCAACAATAAATAAAAGCAAATTAGACCATATAATAAGTGAGTATAATCTATTGTAGTACTAATTTCTTAAAATGAAGTATTACTTTTCATTGAACAAGTACTAATCATCAAAATTGGGTTATTAGTTTTCAGTAATATGGTATTGTTCTTAATACATTTCATATTGTTTTAAATTTAACTAATTTAGTCCTTTTTGACTATCATATCATGAGCTCTCAGTTCTATGATGGATATAATTATGAGACATTATTTGTGTTACAATATTGATGTCAAAATGATACATTTACCACCTAGAGTGATGCTTTACACTGGTATGAAGGAGAACATAAAAGGTTGAATATAAGTAGTTATCTCCCAACTATTTGAGCAAGTGCGCATCACAACTATTACTAGAAGAAAGCATGATTTGATTATTTTGAATTGTCTTGAATGTTATTTCATCAATAAATTGAAGTAAATTAGGCCATATAACAAGTGAGTATATAGACTTTGTTGCAATACTCATTTCTTAAAATGAAGTATTACTTTTTATTAAGCAAGTAAATACTAATCTCTATAATTATGGTATTAATTTTCTAAAATACAGTATTGTTCTTAATGCATTTCAAATTAGGTTAAATTTAGCTATTATATCCTCGTCTGACTATCGTAGTAAGGATTCTCAATCATATGATAAATATAATATTCATGAGGCTTTGTTTGTGCAACAATATTGATATTGAGATGATACATTTACTATCTCCAGTGATGCTTTATGCTTATTTAAAGGGAGACATAAGTGGTTGGTGTGAATAGTTTAACATCCCAACCAATTAAATCCGTAAATATCCCCACCATTACATGAAGATGATTTCATTGTTTGGAATGGTCTTATAAGTTGCTTTTACTAATAAATTGAGGTAAATTACGTTATACAACAAGTGAACATAAAACCACTCAAATGTGGCATTAGATAGTACAAGGTATTAGATTTCTGTAATAAAGTATTAAATTTGAAATATAAGATACTGGCTTTCTAAAATATGGCATTGCTCTTAACATATGTGAAATTATGTTAACTTTAATTATTTAAGTCATTCGTTTCACTATCAAAGCATGATTTCATAGTCTTTGGATAAATATATGCATTATTTGTGCTACAACATTAATATCAAAATGATATATTTTCCACTTACAGTGATACTTTGCACTAGTCTAGAAGAGAACATAATTGGTTGAATATGAGTAGTTGTTTTTCTAACCAATTGAACCCGTGAGTATCTCCACTATTACTTGAAGAAAATATAATTTCATTGTTTTGTATGGTCTTACAACTTTTTTTACCAATAAATTGAAGTAAATTACGTCATACGATAACGGATATAGCCACGAGGCCATTGTTTATGCTACAACATTGACATCAAAATGACATATTTAAAACCTGAAGTGGTGCTTAGCACAGTCTAAAGGAGAACCTAATTGGTTTGGATGTCAGTAGCTATCTTCCCAACTAATTGAACGTGTGCGTATCCCCCACCATTACTTGAAGAAAACATTATCCTGCTATTTTGGATGGTCATATAAGTTTTCTTAGCAGTAAATTAGGGTAAATTATGTCATATAAATAATGAGTATTAAACCACTTTAATACAATATTAGATAGTATAAATCAAGTATTAGATTCTATAGTAACGCAATGAATTGAAATATAAGGTATTAGCTTTCTAAAATATGGTATTGTTCTTAGTACATATGAAATTATGTTAAGTTTAATTATTTAAGTCATTTGTTTGACCATTAAAGCATGAATCTCTAGTTTTTGGGCGAATATAGCCATGAGACACTGAAATCTAAATAACACATTTATCACCTATAGTAATGCTTTGCTCTAGTCTATAGGAGAACATATCAATTGAACCTATGCGTATTCCCATCATTATTTGAAGAAAATATGATTTCATTATTTTGGATGGTCTTATAAGTTATTTTTACTAATAAATTTGGGTAATTTAATTTCTTTTCATGTTATATGACAAGTGAATATAAATCCACCCTAATGCAGTATTAAACACTACAAATAACTATTAGATTTTTTTAGTAAATTACTAAATGTGCAATATAAGGTATTAGTTACCTAAAATATGGTATTATTCTTAATACATATAAAATTATATTAAAAATTAAATTATTTAAGTCATTTGTTTGACCATAAAAGCATGATTTTGCAGTTTTATAGGGCTAATATAGTCATAAGATATTATTTGTGCTACAACATTGATATCAAAATGACATGTTTACCACCTACAATAATACTTTACACTAGTCTAAAGGAAAACATAACTGGTTGGATATTAGTAATTGTCTTTCCAAAAAATTGAATTGGTGTGTATCCCCACCATTACTTGAAGAAAACACAATTAATTATTTTGTATGGTCTTATAAGTTTTATCAATAAATTGGATAATTTACATCATACAACAAGTGAGTATCAAAACCACTTCAATGCAATATTAGGTATTATATATAAATAAAGTATTAGATTTATGTACTAAAGTACTAAATTTGAAATGTAAGGTATTAGTTCTCTAAAATAGGGCTTTTGTTCTTAATACAAATGAAATTAAGTTGAATTTAATTATTTAAATCATTTGTTTGACTATTAAAACATGATTCTATAGTCTTGAGATGAGTATAGTCATGAGATGTTTGTGATACATTGTTGATATCAAAATGATATATTGACCACCTACAATATTGTTATATTAGTATAGTTTTGCTCAATTTTACTGTTTAAGTCCTTGTTATGTTGCTATAGCAAAAAAAACCCTACTTTTCCCTACAATGTTGATGCGAAATGAAATAATTATCACGTACAATGGTGCTTTACGCTAATAGTTGCCTTCCCAATCTTTTGAACATGTAAGTATCACCAGCATTACTTGTATAAAATTTATTGTCATTGTTTTAGATTGTCTTATATGTTGTCGTAATCAATAAATTGAGGTAAATTAGGCCATACGATAAGTGAGTATAAAAACACTTTGTTACAGTTCTAGTTTCTTAAAATAAAGTATTTTTTTTCCTGTTATCAAGTAATTCATCTATATAATTATCAAAAAAATAAGTGTTCATCTACATAAATGAAGTATAGTGTTGTTGAAATGAGGTATTATTTTCCTGATTTGTAGTATTAGTTTTATACATTTTAAATATTATTTAATTTAACTATTTTAGTTCTTGTTATATTGTTGTAGCCAAGAAACTCTACTTTATCCTACAATGTTGATGTCGAAATGAAATAATTACCACATACAATGGTATTTTACACGAGTAGTTGTCTTTCCAATATATTGAATGCATGTGTATCACCACATTACTTGATGAAAATACGATTTATTTATTTTATTTGGTCATAATGTTGTTTTTGCCAATCAATTGAGGTAATTTGCTCATACAACAAGTGAGCAAATTAACTATTCTAAATTTTAAACATAATTTAATTTAACTATTCTAGTCATAGTTATATTGGTACAACCAAGAAACCCTGCTTTTTCCTACAATGTTGATGTCAAAATGAAACAATTACCATAGTGGTTGTCTTCCTAATAAATTGAACGCGAGTGTATCGCCATCATTATTTGATGAAAATTTGATTTGTTTGTTTTATTTAGTCATGTGTGTTGTTTTCGCCAACCAATTGAGGTAAATTAGGTCATACGACAATTGAGTATGAAAACACTCAGTTGGAGTACTAGTTTTTCAAAATGAAGTATTTTTTCCTGTTATCAAGTGTATATCTAATAAATGAAGTATAGTATTGTTAAAATGAGGTTTTGTTTTATTGATTTATATATCAATTTTATATGTTTTAAATATCATTCAATTTAACTATTTTAGTCCTTGTTATATTGCTATAGCTCTAGAAATACTACTATTCCCTACCATGTTGATGTTGAAATGAAACAATTACCATGTACAATTATGCTTTACATTAGTAGTTCTTTCCAACCAATTGAACGCGTGCATATCACCACCACTATTTGAAAAAAAACATGATTTTATTATTTTATATGGTCTTATACGTTATTTTCAGAAATAAATTAACATAAATCAGGTCATATGACAAGTGAGAATAAAAATACTCTGTTACGATACTATTTTCTCAAAAATAGTTTTTACGTGTTATCAAGTATGTTTTTACATAAATGAAGTATTATGTTTCTGAAATGATGTATTGTCTTTCTTATTTGCAGTACAACACAAAGTGACTCCAAAAGTAAATATGCCCAATAGCTAAAAAACAACAGTCATTCATGACCTCCTTCCTAGACTGAAAGAATAGTACAATTTGACAATATATTACAAATCCTACAATACAAATAATATAATATAATTCCCCAACTGGTAATACAGTACAATACAAATTTTTTAAGTTAATATATCTTTCAAACAACAAGAAATTTGGCAGCTATCATAGGCATGTATATAGAGTCTAATCATAATCGATCTTCCTTTGATTCTATGTCTTCCACGCATTCTTTTCTTGCTAATCAATGAAAAATAAAAGTGAACAAGATGTTATTAAGTAATGAGAAAGGGTAATACAAGTAAAATATGCAATAAAATGGTAAGCAAGTATGTTATCAAATCAATTTGCAATAAAATGGTCAAAAAGTGACTTTCACTCAATAGAAGCACAAGCATGCTTGCAGGCATTCTATCATCTTGCAAGGTGTTTTATTATAACCCCAACTCTATGAATTCACAACATATAATTTGACATTATCAATCACCTCAAAATTCCACCCATTCGCTAGAATTGTCCACTTTTAGGATTCGAGAGGTCATATCCTTCTTTATTTCACTCTTAAATAGGTGATCATTGTAAATGAATAAATAAAAAGGTCAAATGAGTATCAATTGAGACGAAAACATGCAGTATCAACTTATAAGTACTAAAATGCACAAAATTGGTATTAATCAATAAACTGCTAAGTACGCTAATGCATATAAAATATTTTATAAATAAAACATAACATATCATAAAGAGTTAATGATTGTAATAAACTAAAAGTATACTGAAGAATAAATGCAATAGCAATACTAAAAAATAGCCATTTTCAAGCACATATACAATCGAGCCATATTGCAAATATCACCATTAGTATTCACAGTGGCATACATTATTTAATAGGGAGCAAGGTATTGCAATATATTAAATTAAGAACTAATTTCAGACCACTTTTTTCGAGTAAAAGAGTATAATTCTATCAAACTTATAATATAGACTATAAAGCTTTTCATGGTGGATGCAACTATCTACTAGATAAATTTGAGCATCTTTCCCACTTCCAAACCTTTTTTTCAAGTTGAAGTAGAGAAATGAAATATTGTCATATCATCTTCTTCTCCTGTTTGTGAGTACCAAAATGAAAAACTATTATATAGGGCGAAATGCAGAGATATAGGGATGTTCTTTTTGTCAAAATATTATTAACGAGAAGGAAAAAAAGAAAATTTCACTTGCGTGCTATGGAAAAGAGGACATAGAGATGAGAGATGTAACACCCCAATTTTTGGGATTATAAATTTAAGTTGATTAAATTAAATCAATAAAATTTTAGGTAGAAATGTGGGAATTGAAGGATTTAATTGTAAGTAAGAAAAGGACTTAATCGTTTAAAATTATAAGGTTTAGGGGGTTAAAGTGGACAAGTTGAAAGTTGGAAGACCTTAAAATAATTAAATTTGGATCCAATTGCCCAGAAATAGGAAAGTTAGGGGTTGATATGCAAGAATTAAAAGTTGAGGGGTTCAATTGAAGGCCAGGGACCAAAATGAAGGCGGTTTAAGAGTTTTGGGGTAAGATTGTAGGCGGTCCAGAAGTTTTGGGGCCAATGTGAAAAAGGATGGAAAATTGGATATATATACACACACACACAATTAAGGACAGAATTTCCTCAAATTCTCAAAAAATGCCCAAATCTCACCCCACTAGCGAAACATCGGAAAACCATTCGAAAACATAAAATCGTTCCTATAGAAAGCTTCCTCTAGCTGAGAGGAACACATCCATACCATATTGACCAAAAAAAATTGGCAAAGTTGCTGGAAAATAAAGGCCGACGACAGAGCTTGGCGGGGGTATTGGTTCTGCCATTTTCGGCAATGGAAAATAGCGGTGTTTGGGTGGGTTTTGATCGCAAGGTGTTGGGAAATCTGATAGTGAAGTTAATTTTTGGTTTCGAGGCACCGCGGTGGCGAAATTGACGGTGGTGGTTGACGGTAGAGGTTAAAGTTTGGCCGCCGCTTTGAGCGGCCAATTAACCGGCTTACAATAGTTGGAATCAGGAATTGTTTGGGGCGTTTTGCTCATGGAAACAAGGTGCACCGGATGGTGGTGCTGGTTCACATCTTTGGCGGCGGCGCGTGATGGTGGTATTTAAATAATGAAAGTTTGAATTTTTGTCTCAAAAAAACTTGCATAGAATGTTGAATTGGAAATTTTGTACACTGCAACTCACAATTTAAATATTGAAAGTTCCATACCCTTATCGGCACTACCCGAAAGGCGTGCGGGCACGTCCCGGCACCACCCAGGGTTGTAGACCAATTTTTGCATAATGAAGTTTCGGACTCATCTAGACTGTTTCGGGCTTGAGATTCGACCTTAGTTCAACCCAATTTGGGTAAATTTCTTAATTGAATTTTAATTCAATTAATTTAACGAATGCGATTGGAGTTGGAGTTTAAACCTGATCCTAATATGACTGAGGACTGTTATACCATAATTTGTGTCAAGTTATAAATTAATCTTAAAGATTTCTATAGTCTTGAACTTAATCGACTTGAAAGGATTATCAGATTTCCATTGAAACTTTAAATTAGATTTTAACAACCAGTTTACCAACTTTTCGAGTTAAAGGTCATGATATATGATTACCTTGAATATTTGAGTGTAACATAGAATTTTAGAATTATTGCTGAACTATTCAAGTAACTGAGGAACTTGATAGGAATGTTTAAGTAGATTAAAAATTATGATTAACAAATCGACACAATGTTGATTTAGATTATTTATTTTGAATTTTGAATTGAATAGGAAGTTAGGTCGTGGACTTTCCAAACATCTAAGGATTATCAAGGCTGTGTTAGAATATCCTTAAGTTTAATAAAGACATTAGTGATATTTATCTTTATGGTTCACAGGATTGACAGAATGGTAAGTCGAGTTATCTTATGACAGTTCCCAATTTGACTAGGAAATCAGGACCTAAGTAGCTATACAATTAAGTGTTTCTCTGCATTCACCAGGTGAGTTTATACTCATTAGTATGAGATTTCGTTGCTGGGGAAAGAATATATATATTTGTTATATCTCATGATTGCTTGATTCTTTTTAATCTATGTGTTGAAAATAGTACTCCACATCACTTTTTATTCTAAGTGCCTTTGTTGATTTTGATTGATATTGCTTTATCTAAAATTGGTGATTGTGTTGAGGAAGCTGAAAAGTGGTTTCGAAATATATGTTTTATCGCCATGTTTCTTGAGAACCAACCTGGTGCTGAATTAGTTTGTATGCCAACGCGACGACCTGATATGTTATGTAAAATACTAATATTGAGGTATATTTATCCATCATAGCTATGACTGTTTCTCAGAAACGAGTCAAGACTGTTTGAGCATCCGAATTTCGGCTATCATGGCGAAGTGACATGTTATGTGAAATGCTGTTGGAAACATTTTGTGATATATGTGATAATGATTAATACCCTTGGGGGGTGGGCCCTGGGATTGCCTGTAGGTGGATCGGGTGGAACGGATCGACAGTGACCAACCCTCAGCCAATACTTCGTTAAGTACATCCGACCCCATGGTTAGCTGAAGGTAGTTGGCCGCGGGGAGATGAGGCATGTAGCTAGCCATGCTTACTGGTTATAGTATATTATCCGAGTTGATCACTCGGGACGGAGGAATAAGGATTTTAATGTTTTCAAAAATGGAGTGACAAGGTAGGAGAACCGCCAATAGCTTAACAGTGAAAATGTTTTGTTAAATTATATTCAGATACTCGATATGCTTGACACTTATACTTTAAATTTCAAATATTTGACTGAAATCCAGTAAATATTCAAATGGCATATCGACCCCCTTTCTAATCATAGTTGAGGCTTAAACTTCTGTGAGAGATAATGAATTTTGTGAAGACTCATCACTGGTATGGGACCGTGGTGAGATGGATCACCTTAAAACTTTGACTAAGATCTTCTCTCACAACTTCTAAAAATATTATGCTTCTAATTGTCTCTTATATATTAATTGTGAAATTATCACTTTGTTGTTATTGCTATACTACCTCACTAAGTCATTCGGACTTACGTTATCTTGTTGTCTCTCTTTCGTTCTTTACCCTAGATAGAATCGAGTGGCAAAGATAGATTGTTCCAGGCGACACATGAGACAATGAGGGCGATAGAAGTGCTTATTTTAATTTAGACTAAAACATCCAATGAATGTCGTTGCAGAAATTAATTAATTTTCGAATTTTTGAAAATGTATTTTTTTGTTGTAAAGAAGATAGGTGGCATGGTTTGAGTAGCACCTCGAGGGGAAGCAGGCGCTTCCCAGTCGAGGCGTTACAAGAGAGATGCAGAGAATTATAGGTGATCTTTTAGGGGGAAGAAGAGAGAAATTCTCAACAAATAAAAAAAGAAAAGAAAACTAATATGAGAGCATTATATAATACTAAAATTTTTGTGGGTGGAGAGTAATAATAAAATTAAACTTCAAGTAAGGATTTCAAATTATGATTTTGTTGTGTGGGAACTGAATTCAAAGATAGAAGTACCTATTGGTACTTCTAAATAACTCACCCGTAGTTAATTAAGTCCTTCAATTAATTATTTCACAAGCCTAATTAATTAATTAGTCCAACCAATTAATTTCTAGTTTAGGTGGTCTCCATTTCATAAAACTATTTAAGAAATTTTTTTCATCAATTCGGCTACTTAAATTGATCAAGCATTAATTATCGAATACGAAAATAATTCATCCACTTAAATAATTTCAATTTAATTTCTATCTCATCGACTCAGTTAAATAAAAATCATTTTATTCAAGTAGATTAATTTTACTACTTAAATTAATCAATTCTTAAATTTAATATGTAAGTGCAAATTAATTATTCCAACTAATTAGTTATTTCTCCACCATAGGCTAACCTCAACTTATGGACTCAATTGAATGAACTCCTTAATTGGATTGTATTAGTTGTTTCAATCAAGCTCGTGTTGATTAACCATATTAATAAACTAATTGCATAAATGATATAGGCTTGTCTGACTTTGTTTGTGACCCTCAAGTTTACCAATTAACTAACCCTGGACTTGCAACTCCTTACTCTTTATTATATCAATAATTAATTAATTAATTCGATTAACCACTATTGACTTAAACTCTTTTAACCACTTTTGAAGTAAATATTTTAATTTTAAGAGCATCCAGTCCCACTATTGATGTCAGTTATTCAGCCCATGAGACCTAGTCATGCATGAAACTTTCCATTCCACTTACGAATACTATGTAAATATAATTATTCCATTATCCTATCTCTCAATTGAGGCCTAGGATTTGGGGATTATCAATATAATAGTCTTAATAGCTATATATTCATTTATAGTACATTAGTTTGCTAGAACTACTCTTAAGTGTCACACATCACCTTGAACAAGGACTTTCAAAACTGACCATTGTTAAAAGACACAAAAGATCACCTTATCCCTTTCAGATGAGTAATAATCCTCTATTGGTCCTTAACAAACTTCCACACATGAGATGATATATCCAATGAAAAATTCATGTAACCCCTTATGTGATTGAGAAATTTGTCAAAGTATAGGTTATTGTGCATGGAATTACCATGATAAGTAAAGAGAATGTCCACATTGATTTGCGGCTTATGATTCCAAATGAAATTTTTTTAGTAAGCTCCTTCTGTAACGAGCACTCGCTCATGTGCACTAATATTTCACATCGATATATCATGTAACCCGAATGTTCAATTTTGAAATTTAAATAATAATAAAAGTTAAAGCACTAATTTTGATGAAATAAATTATAGGTCAAGAAATTGGATTTTGATGAAACTTGAATTGAATTGATTAGGTCTACGTACCACTATTAGAAGTTGATCCATTGTGATGGAGACTCAATAATTTTGGCATGATGTTGGCTGTCACACCAGTGTGATGGCTAATTGGTGGAGTTAACGAAGTGAATCACAAAATTGATTGAGAGCTTTTGTTGAGAGAGAGGAGACACGTGATTGGTGTGAGAAGGGCTATCTCCAGTGGTGGGCGACAGCTAGGGCTATTAATGAATTGAATCAAACCGAATATCTAAGGATTCGAATTCGACTCGAATCCTAAATTGGGCTCAAATTCGATTCGAGTGACTATTCAATATATTCAGATTCGATTCGAATGTTCGATTAACCCAATATTTTACTTGAAATTTGAATTATTTATTGATTTTTTACCTTTTATATGATTACAAATTAAAAATACTTGATTTACCCAAAAAGCAAATATCAAATACATGTAATAGTTGACATAATATTCAATGGCTTCATTACTATAAATCATCAAAAATTTAAGTTTTGAGAAATAAAAATATCAATATATAATATATATATAATATAATAATATATATTCGAATACTTTATTGAATATCAAATTCGAATATTATTGGATTCAATTCGAATTTGATTATATATCGAATATTATACTTGGCTTAAATTCGAATTTAAATTTGTTAAATTTCAAATTTGAATCTACTATTCAAATTCGAATCTCAAATTATTTAATAAAGATTTGATTCGTTAACAGCCCTAGCGACAGCTATGTACAATGGTGCATCAACAGTAACATTAACGACACACTACTAAAAAACAGACTTTTAGTGATTGAAAAATCGGTCACTAATTCAACAAAAATTGATCACTGATGTAATTAGTAACCAAATTAGTGACCGAAACTATCATTGGTCACTAATTTTTGCAAGGCAATTCATTGGGCGGTCACAAGTGGGTCACTAATTAGTGACGAATTAGTGACCGAAATTTAGTCACAAATATCAAGATTCGGTCACTAATTAGTGACTGATTACTAATCGGTCACTAAATAGTGACCAAAATTCGATTGCAAAATATCAATAATCGGTCACTAGTTAGTGATCGAATTTCGGTCACTAATTAGTGACCTTTTCGATCACAATATGGGCCACAAATCAATGATCGAATTTCAGTCACTAATTAGTGATTGACCGCATTTCAGTCACAAATCGGTCACAAAATTTTATTTACGCCAAAAATAATTTATTTTATTAATATAAATACGATTTCAAAACAATATATTATGAATATTTTACAATCATAACACATCATCAATTTATAACTCTAAAAGTATAATCCATAACATCAATGCATAAATATAAAAATAGAAATTCATACAACCATAATCCAAAATCATCCGTTTAATCCAATCGATCCAAACATAAGTTTCAATATCAACAATAGTACATAGCACAAAAATTGACATCCATTGATTAGACTAACTCTCATTGTCTCCTCCATTATTGTCATTCGAACCACGACTATGCATTGTATTCAACTTTTCCATGCATTTTGTCAACGTCACCATTAAAGCTTGCTCCAGTGCCTTTGCATCTTCAATTATTTTCATGAAAAATGCTTCCCTATTTGCAGTCGCTTCCCTTTCCTTAGTAGCTACCTCCCTTTCCTTAGCCAAATGTTCATCAACAACTTTTGTAATTATTTCTTGCAAATAGTCATGTGTAACATGGTTGTTGACTGATCTTGAGGAGGTCCGTATAGCGACAATGTCACGACAATGAAATGTATTCCCAAAACCATACACCCTACCCTTTATAGCACCATCACTAATCTCAATCCATTTTTGCCCATCAAAGGAGCTTTTTGGAGTTGAGTTACTGTGAAGATTACTTGTATATGCTCCATACTCCACCTATGCAAATTATCACCATTATTCCAATAGTACCTTTTATTTATAACTTATTGAATCCTATATAATTATTTTTTTTCATAAATTATTCAAATTCAATTTACTTTCAACTTATTTTTTAATTAATATTTCAAATCTTGAAAATATTAAAAATAAAAATGTAACCAAACATGCTCTAACTGTTATAGTGGGAATCAAAGAAAATAAAAGAAACAATTAATGCAGCATTTTTTGTGATTTTTCCTTTGGCAGAGTCATGTAGCATATTCACATTTTCCTTTGGTACAATAATTATTGGTAATAATGAATCAACTATATATATATATATATCATATCTCTTTTAAATGTCCAATTATTAGAGAGAATCAACCATATATATCATTTCTCTTTCAAAATCTCTAACTTCTTTGAGTGAATCTATAGGACATAACATCTACAACAACAAAAGAACCTCTAATAGCAGTAGTACACTTTAGAAAGAGCATAGGATTCACTAATAATATTGGATTTCAACGACTTTTGCTAAAAGCACATAACTAAATAAAACTCAAAATCAATAAGTTATAAAAATAATTATATTTATTTCTTCTGTATCCTCTATCTACACCAATATAGTATCTTCACCCTTAAAATAAAAGTTCCTATAAATCCAAAAAATTACCAAAAAATTGCCGAATGATTACCAAAAAACACTCAACTCAATCCAAGAAAATATCCAAATAAAGAAACCAAAAATATTATCACCTTAACACACATATTCAAATTTTCAATATTAAGTATGTTCAACATACTTTCTATTATTTGGTAATGGTATTTGCAACCCAAAAATGTTCAACCTAAAAGAAACACTTACCTGGACCCTCTTGGATTTGTTGTCGATATATTCATCTTTCCCTTGTGCTTTCTGGTGAGTTTGTTCATGAACCTCTACTTGGTTGACCATTATGCCACCTTGTGACTACATTAAAATAATAACATTAAAACTTGCTCTCAATATTAAATAAAAATGAATTTAGAAATGGAAAAAAAACCATTCTACACATATGCTCGACAAAGGAAATGGAACTAACGGTATGCTTGGTGATTGACCCATCTTCTCCGTCATTTTGTTTTGCCTTGCTTTTTTCCACTTCTCTTAATAGTTAGGTGCACTCATACGTGTGCTATAAATGGCTTCCCAATCACTTGAAACCATATTTTTAGGCACAATTTTTGCAAGATCTCCCAGGTCAACACCACCAGCTTCCTTTATTGCTCTCTTTTTGTATTTTTAGATGGCATTTTTGAAGTTTCTCTTATGTGTCTACTCCCATAAGTGTATAATACCCGGCTTATGTTTAGGCAACCAACAAAAGTGTTCCTATCACAACATACATCCTGATGAATTCTAAGATACCAATGCATTCACTGTTAGTCTTTACTTAATTCCTTCAAATAACTTGCAAAAGTATTCATCGTTTAAACAAATTACTTTCTAAGAGACCAATGCATTCACTTTTCCTTCCTTTGAATGGAAAAAAACTAATAATAGAAACACTATAATTTGCTATATGAGGTAGTCAAAGGTCATTACAGTTTTTCTCTTTCAAATATACAGTTATACACTATCTGCATTCTAAAGTTTCTAAAAGAAATCCATAGCCCCATAATCTCAAATTTTTGATTTTTTTCCATCATAAGTGATAAGACAACTCTTTTAAATTCACTATACCTGCATGAAACATACAAAAATATATAAATATAAGACAGCTCTATTCATTTGGAATTAATGATTTAATAATGATCCGAGCTCAAATCCGCATAGATTTGTAGACCACCACCCCAATTAAATTTTTGAGATAATCAAGTTGATGTTCATGCAAAATATTCCCCAATTCACGTGCCTCTAAAAGTTATATATACAGAGAGTAACACAATTACAATCACATATGTCCAAAAAAGAAAGAAATTGTTCACAAACAATAGGGAGAAAATACCATACCAATGCAAAAAATATGCAAAATTCCAATCTCCACACCTGTACAATTAAATAAAAGTATTATATAAGTATAAAAAAATTAAAAAAAAATGTTGGTGCCTCCCCGCCAGAAGTAGGAGGCCATCGACCAGGCCAGCTATTGCTAGCCTCGGTTGCAACCGAAGGTCAGTAGCTGCTAGCCTCCCTGTGGTGAGACCAACCGCAGCAACTGTGGATATGCTAGCTGTTGCTGGTCTTGCGAGCAGCTGGCTTCCCGAGACTAGTTGCTGCAGAGGCGAAGGTCAGCTGGCCTCCACAGCGGGCCTTTGTAGGAGATTCAGTAGGTAAAGAAGAAAAAAAAATTACCTAGAAGGAGAGAAGATGAAGGGCACCATGGTTGCTGTAGGAAGAGATGGGGGTAAATGCAATTTGAATGAGGGACAATAGGTTTATTTTATCTTTTACTTCATTTTTCTTTTCTTTTAATATATTATAACTTCATTTTTTTTATTTTAACATTTTATTTTTATAATATTGATTTTATATTTAAACTTTAAACTCTTATTTAGTCATAATAATTTATATTTTAAATGGTAAAATTTTTAGAAACTTTAAATTCAACATTTAATTATTCACTAATTTAATGTATGATTTGAAATTCATATTTATGCAGTTAATATTTTCATATATTATTTTATTTAATTTCAACTATAGTTTAGATATTAATTTTTTTTTATAAATATTATAAATGTATCACCTAAAAAATTAAGAATTTTATTGATATAATATAATTGATGATGTAAATAAGACAATATTTTATATGAATATGATTTATGTATTACCATATTAAATTTCATACATTATTTCTACACATAAATTGTGACTAATATTGTTCTATTTTTAAATAGTAAATTGTATGTTTAAATTATATTTAATATGAACTATTGTTATGATTTTAGCTTAAGCAAGACATGCCACTCCACTCCTTGCCTTTACATAAATTTTGTACTTTACATTATAAAATTATGTTGAAAAATAAAATATTATATTTGTGACCAAGTATTAATCAAAAATTATGATCATTATAGTTAATCAATGAATTATGGACACCAAAAAAATTTTGGTCATAAAATAGTGATGGGATTATTGACCGAAAAATTATAGGTCACTAATTAATGACCAAATTAGTGACCCCAATTAGCGGTCACTAAAATTAGTGACCCATAGAAATTTAATCCTTAATCAGTGATCAACTTAGTGACCAAAATAGAATTCGGTCTCTAATTAGTGACTGACTTCTATTTCGGTTACTAATTAGTGACCGAAGCAAGGGGGTCACTAATGTGGTCATTAATCGATCACTAAATGGTCACTATTTTTTTTTTAAAATTATTTTTAGATCGATTATGAATCGATCACTGATTAGTCACTAATATTTGATCACTAAAACCCCCTCTTTTTTTGTAGTGACATTGAGTTTTAAATTCATGCAACTACAATTAGGCTTAAAATTTTGCATAAACCTAGCTCAGCTTAGATAAAAGACTACCAATTAAAGTTTATTTGCAGCAATTCGCTCGAGAGATGTCTATCTCTGGCTAAGGTGCTACTCGGACCAAATTCAATAAATAGAATAAAAAATGGAAGATCAAAATTATTAATGACTAAAATCCATTGGCACCTCATTACTCTTCAATATCCCTGCTTAATTCACATCAATGTAAAAATCATGTTCTTGAAATAATATAACCTTTATTTAAAATACAAACTTGGATTTTCTCATTCATGTATAGTAGCAAAACTATATTCACCTTGTGATTTTGGCATAACATCCAATCAATTCTTAATTTGGCAAGAGAACAAAAAGAACAAACAGAAGTCGTAAGTCTTAGTGACTTAGTGAAATAAATATATAGATGCATAATTGAAACTAAAGTTTGGAAAACATCATGCGGCATGCAAATAGAAATCATTACAAAATATATTTCAAATATTTGACAGGGAAATTGACTAATTACATAATAATTTTATTCAAAATTATTATTTTCGAGTTTGTGAAAATATATGTGAACTTTCGCAAAATTCAAGAAAACATGTTGAATAGTATCAAATTTTTATATCTTGAAGATTAAATCAATAATTTTTCCAATTGAGTTGTTGGAGGGTCTCAGACTTCATCGTTCCCGATATAAAATTAAAAGAAAAAAGAAAAATTCTTATTCCCCCAAATTTTGAATGACCAATCATGACAATTAATCAACAAGGAATTACTGATGGTGATCTAGATCATAGACAATTAATCCCCAACTATCAATTAGACAAGATCCAAGTATATACTAGTTCAGAGATCAAATACTGTTGCTCGATACTTCCTAATAGTTGTTTTGAATTTGATCTTGGACCCAACTTCCCAAAGATAACCCTTAAGCTTAGGGTAATAGAACATAAGCAAATTAAATTAATCGCAATAGCATATTTCATATTACATATTATGATGGTCAAATATAAACAAAACAATATGGAACATAATAAAAAATGTATATAACTAACACTCAAGATAGTTTTTCAAAATTTCACAAAATATAACCATGTTCTTGTTATAAAAAAAAATCTATTTCCATAGATTCAACATCCATGAAATTTTCAAACTGACAAGTCTCACATGCAAACAATGCAAACTTCATTATTCAGAAATGTTTCAACATATTTGCTGAAATTAAATAATATGCAAACAACAACTCATTTTGTGAAATCATGTGAGGATGTCATAGATACAATATATAGATTCTTTCAATTAGGGATAACTTATAATTTTGTGTTGATTCATTTCTCTATAATTTTCTTAAATTCTTAAATTCAAGTATCAAGACATTAAATATTGTCAATTTCTTAATTCCATTAAAGAGTATGCATTTAAATATTATTTAATTTACTATGTATTATTATTCAATTTTGATTTATATTTCAAGTGTAATATGATCATTCATTTAAGCACAATCAACGTAATTCTAATAATCTTCTTAATTTACTATGACTATTTAACTTAATTAATTTAATTTAGCTTTTTAATATGTGTAGATTTAATTAATTAACATTAATTGGCTAGATCATATGTAATTTAAGGAGTCATAAAATATTAGGTTAATTGAATTTCGGTATAATATTTATGGCATATGAAAAGGTTCCAAATTATAAGGTCGGACTTAATTATTATTGCAAGCTCAATTTCCGAATTATATAATATTTTGATTTAAGTATGAATTCCATAATTCTATTCGTGAATAATTGTAGTTCAAGTGGGCCTAATTTGCTGCAAATCACGTTTATAATAATTTGATCACTTTTATTCCAAATCTTGGATTTACTTAATCTAATCCAACTAATAAATAATTACAAATTTAGTTGTTTCTAATCCTTAAATCCACTTCATAAAAAAAATTAATGTTCTAATATTTTGAGTTAATTAGGTTTTGGTCTAATTCTAGGGGCATACTAAAAGATCCAAGTAAATAGAATCCAATTCTATAAGTAGTTGATTTAATTGTATTTAACTTATAAGTCTAAATTTTAAACAAGTTATATTCTTTTATTTAAAAGTCTAGGGCCAATGCAATTGCTAATTTATTTGATCCATTTAATGCAATTTTCAATTGAATTTTCAGCCCAAATCAAATAAAACCAAACATAAACTTAGGCCCAAGGTTTACCCATATTTCGACATATTGGATATTTTGTTAAAAATAAATGTTTATTTTGTGTTAAAATTTTAATAGTATTCATTTTTTTGAAGTACTTTTTAAGTCATTCATCAGACATTTATTTGAAATTCTACGTAGGAATTTTTTTTTTGACTGCATAGAATTGACAAATGAAGTGGGTTAAATGAAAAATGACAAGAAAGAAAGCATTCAATCCTCTATTGTATATTGCATATATATATATATATATATAGTGACCAAATCATTTCACCAACCTAATTCCACTCACTCAAACTCAATCATTAATCACTATCGCGGACGCATTGCCGTCATGGCCGCCTTGCGCCACCATCAGAACTATTGTCTCCCCATTCAAACCATTGCAAAGCTGTTGGAGCGTCTACACTCTATATCGATCGAATCTCTCAAAATTGACACCACCAAATACCATCGTTTCTTAATTCTCACTCTCATCTCATCACCATTTCCCCTGAGTCCTACTACAACTCCCTAACCACCACCATCACTCCATCAGTAATTCAGTATCTATCCGCCCCCACCCCCCATCTTTGTTTCTCGAAAGTAGATTAAGATTTTTCATGGGTTTAACTGTTGGAAATAAGCTTTAAAACTTCTTCAATTTATTTTATTTTCAATAAATCATTTTATGATGTGTCATAACACGACAACTAATGTGCCTATTTATTTTATTCATTTCATATTTATGGCCTCAATAGCATTTTATTTAATATATTTGACCACTTTATTTTATCATTAGTGGGCCTAATTATAATTGAATTTATGGTGGTTTTATGATGCTTTTAGTGGCCCATTAATCCTTTCTAAATGGTCAAACTTTTATTATTATATAAAGGGGCCATAATCTTTCTTTGGCACATAGAGTTGGTGTAAGTTTTAGATTGTTCTATTTTATACACTCCCCACAAGCTTTTGTGTTTTTGGCAACGTGACTATGGACTGGTTCCTAGTCTCCTTGTGGTCGTGCACATGGGATGAGACACTGCTGTGAGCGAATGGATTTTATCTTGGAGTCATGGTCAGCCACTAATACCTGCACGAAGGGAGGCAATCATGGCTTTAGGACAGCGACAAGTGTCGTGACTCTCCATCGATCCAGCTCCAATTTCCTCATTATTTATGCGGTTTGGTTGATCACTTTCTTAATTATTATTTTATAAAATTATGATCATGTAAATTATTTTACTTTATTTTTATATTTTAACACAAATCACACAATTATACACAACAATCTAAAGCCATGAGTAGAATTTGTGATTTGTGCTAAAAGAATAGCATAAGCGTGATTGGTTCTAACTAATTATCTTGTGACTCTTTGCGTGTATGTTTTGTGAGCTTAATAGCAATATGTTTGATAAATCAAGAAATTTTATGATCACTGGATGAGGCGCTGGAGTTGCAATTCGGATGAATATGAATGTCATGCAAGCTTCAAATGTTGATGAAAATTGGTATGGATTTCTATTCCTTCACAACAGGTATGTAACTAGACTTAGTGGAGATATCATATAAAACCTTTTAAATCTTCATTGAGGATCTTTCATTCTGGTGAAAGAGTTTCATGCATTTTTCTATACCATGAACATAAAAGTTTGATAGAGGATTATCTTGTGGCGTAACCTTGATGTGTGAAACTACTAATCCATCAACTCATAAATTTGTCCTTGGAATGATGTAAAAGTTACACAATTGCCTATGACAAATAAGATCAAAATGCTAGCTATCAAATAATGAGAATAACTTATTCTTTTGGAAGTTACATTTGCCTAGAAGAAGAAAAAGAAAATATTTGGCCTTTGAAGTCTATGATATGTGCAAAATAAATGTGTATTTGTTTATTTTACTTGGCGGATTTATTTTCATTAGTCTCTTGGGCCATAACGATGAATTAATTTTAATATAGACATGTGGAGTTAATTATATTTGAGTAATTACCTATTTATTCAATATATATATAATTTATGACAAGAGTTATATATTTCTCTAACGGCTAGTTAATTAATTAAGAATTATTATTGAATGACCTTGAAAATTAACTAATGATATTCTTGTTGAATCATTATATGGGAGTTACATGTTATCAAATAAATAATATTAAGTGTTGGTTATAGTGAGATAAAATAGGTAATTTGCAAGCAAACGGCTAGTAACAGTCATGCATGCCTGAACGAAAAATTCAATGCATGTACTTATGAGCAAATTATTTGATGGTTGGTCACAATTCATTAGGCAATCCATTTTTTATTTTATAAATGCATATATATATATATATAATATAATATTTGTGGTGTTAAATGAGATGATTAGATGTGCGCATGGCATCTAAGATTATTCATTGGTTTTGAAAATGTCTAGTGTCTACTTGTTCTTGATTTTAATTAAACTTTATTGTGCATTACTAAATGTCATTAGACTGTTAGAACCAATTTGAAAACGTATTGCACCATTAGTAATATTTGAAGGTTATACTAATGAGTCTCTGAGAAAGCGAGAAGTATAGAATCATTGATTTCTTAGGTATGATTATGTGGTATCATTTTTTTTCAATCAAAGAGCAAATGCATATTTTGAATATAAGTATATAGAAATTATTTAATTACATGACAATTACATATGAGTCTACTTTGTCTAGAGATTAAGTAAATTTAATTATAGTGACAAATTATATTGATGTTACTATGCCATTGTTTCCTTAAGCCATTCTTTTAGAGTTTGAGTTTACTTAATTATCGGGTGTTGGAATATAAAAAAACTTAAGAATTTATCTCAAATACAAATGCTATGTATAGAACTTTTACTAGTGCTATTAGTTCTTTCACTAGATTTTTTTGTGACTTATCAAATTTATATTGACCCATTGCATGAGCTAGTGTGCTGCTGTTGCAATTTCTAATGGGATGTGAGCTTTGAGATAATTTAGTTGCATGATGTGTTTTAAAAAGAAAATAATAGATTTCCTTTCTCCAAATTGAAGGAAATGTGGGGGTTTCAGTTTGCGGGTGAAATTTGAAACTTCTTACTCTTCATTTTTTATTGATCAATAAGTTAATATTCAACATTTTATGATTTAAAGTTCTTTATTGTTGGTATGCATAAGAAAGTTTTGAAGACTTGAAGAAAGAAGAGTACTTTATTTTTCATTACTTCAATTATAACAAAAATGTGGGGGTTTAGGTGGATTTCAAAATCATTTGAAAAATTTTAATATTCTATTTTCTTGAATTTATAAGTATTCAGGAAATATGCATCAAATAGATGGGAGATGACCAAAACAATAATCTCTTAGAAGAAAATTTAGACTCCAAAAATATTTATAAGAATTTACAAGTGATATTTAGATTTACTTTCATGGACCTAATAATATTATTTGTAGAGTTTTATTTTATAAAACAGGTTCACGTGCATAAGTGAGTGAATACAAGAAGGGATGAAAAATAAAATAAGAGGCATGTGATGTTATATTCCATGAGATGGAAAAACTGCCTTAGGGGACTAGCACAGAGGCTAGATCCTTAATCATCGAGGGGGATGGGCCAAGCTCGTAAGGGAGTCACCTCCGGGAGTAACCCAACCTTTGTGATTGGAGACCCCATGAAGAAGGTTCAATGGGTAGAAACAACCCGTACTGTGTGACTCGTATATAGCACTAATTTTAAGGAGAATGTACATGAGAAATCTCCTTCCCATCCCTAAGGTGAAGTGCTATGATAATGTGATTTTAGGCTGGGCTTTGACCCTTAATGAGACCGAAGCGGGATTTTCGCGAGGTATGGATCACACATACCTTTGGAGGGCTCACCTAAGTGAGAGTTGCCATGGGCCGTGGCCATGGGTTTGGGCTAACCCTAGAGACCTCACAAGAACCAAGATTGAGCGCATGACCATTAACGCGATAACCCGCTATAACCATGTCCTAAGTCAATATCGTGTGTGTGGTAATTGAAGTTTGGTTCAAGGGACCTCATTCAAGGCTTAGTCCATTATGGCTCCCTCAAACGGATATTGCCAACACTAAGTGTATGTTCAAGCCTGGAAGGCACATGCACCGATTGCACGGTATAAGTTGCTATCATATTTATTTTTATATTAAATTTTAGAAATTTTAAATCTTGTGGGGGATTGTTGGAAATAAGCTTTAAAACTTCTTCAATTTATTTTATTTCCAATAAATCATTTTATGATGTGTCATAACATACAACTAATGTGCCTATTTATTTTATTCATTTCATATTTATGGCCTCAATAGCATTTTATTTAATATATTTGACCACTTTATTTTATCATTAGTGGGCCTAATTATAATTGAATTTATGGTGGTTTTATGATGCTTTTAGTGGCCCATTAATCCTTTCTAAATGGTCAAGCTTTTACTATTATATAAAGGGGCCATAATATTTCTTTGGCACATAGAGTTGGTGTAAGTTTTAGATTGTTCTATTTTATACACTCCCCACAAGCTTTTGTGTTTTTGGCAACGTGACTATGGACTGGTTCCTAGTCTCCTTGTGGTCGTGCACATGGGATGAGACACTGCTGTGAGCGAATGGGTTTTATCTTGGAGTCATGGTCAGCCACTAATACCCGCACGAAAGGAAGCAATCATGGCTTTAGGACAGCGACAAGTGTCGTGACTCTCCATTGATCCAGCTCCGATTTCCTCATTATTTATGCGGTTTGGTTGATCACTTTCTTAATTATTATTTTATAAAATTATGATCATGTAAATTATTTTACTTTATTTTATATTTTAACACAAATCACACAATTATACACAACATTAACAACTTCGATCTTTATATATATATATGTTGATTTTAAATATTCAAACATGTAGTGCACCACAATAAATATCACAATTGCAGATTATCAATCAAAAGATGAAACAGATAATCATAAGCGGACATAACATGCATTTTTATCAAATGAAATCCAAATATATCATGCGTGATTCGAATTATACAACAAGCATATTCAAGACATAACAGAATTCATGCACATATATTTAACCAAATACGAGTCCAGGAAAAGCCAAAAATTACATATATCAACCAAGGCATTAAAACCAGTAAAGCATGTTATTAGATTTATAAATATAGATGGAAAATGTAAAGAAAGCTTAGCTTAAGGATTCTGTATCGTAACAGAATCAATCAAATGATCAAATCACAGAATTCTGTTTGCCTTGAAAAAACGAGCGCCCTGACTCACCAGTGCAACGGGTACAATGCTACTCCTCCCAGGATGAGATGGTCCAGAACGATCAAGTGCACTCCGTCTCGTTCACCTCCAACAGTACTCAGTCGGTAGAATCAAATAGCCGTATATCAGAAGAATAGGGAAAGTAAGAGGGAAAATGAGAAATCATGATTAAAGGAGGGAATGCGAGAGAGGAATAATGTAAGCAGAGGGGATGCTTTTTTCGTGTGTCATTCAAGTTTGCCAGAGGTAGGCTATTTATAGGCATAATTAGGGTTAGGGTTAGCTGCAGTTAGAGTTCGCCGATTAATGGCCTCTAACACGTCACCCATCCAGTAGCAATCTACCACGTCGCCTTTAGACGTCACGCATCCAGCAGCACTAAGCCACGTCACGAAACCACCTCTGCCAAATTCCAGATTACCAGGCTAAATCTCCAACGGATTCAGTTATCTTCAGACTCTTATCCGATTTGGTTAAGTATTTTTTTGAATTTTAAATTTAAATTCAAAATTTCAATTGAATTTCGTCCAAAAAGATAAGACTGAGACTGTCGTCCTAACTCCCTAACGCTCGCGACCCGGATCCGGAGCTGGGCCGGGCGACCGCTCTCGTGTGTGGTCCACTTATATGAACCCCTTAATGAACACTTTATCAAGCAATCATTCTTGAGTTTAATATAAACTATTCCACACTTGTTTGCAAAACCAATGTGGAACAAAGTGAAGGGTTGAAATAACCCTTCAGCTCCTCCACTTGGTTTTATAAGGCACAAGCAAGTCTCCTCTTGTCAAAGTTCTTATGTGGGACAACTCAATATATAACACTTAACCATCTTTATTCCTCTATTTCAACACCATAATTATCTTTGGATTCCAACCATAATTGGTATCCATCCAAATATAATTAAACATGTAATTAGCTTATATTGTGCCAATTACAACAATATATGTCAAAACGCACCTTGGATTAAGGAAGGTGTTCGCGGGCGGGGTCAATGTCATGTTTGATGGCTGTTTTTTGGTGGTTCACGACACGTCACACGAGTTTGATGGAATTTTGATTTCGTTTTGAATTTGATAAAGTTTTAAGTTGACTATATATATATATATATATATTTTATACAAGACTGTTTTTTAACATTCCCATTCCGAATCCGAATCCGAATTGGCCTCAAGACTCGTACCCGACTTTCAATTAGGATTGAGTACAAAACTATTCGATTTATGGAGTTGAAAATCTCCTGCGCATCTCAAATGATTTACTACTTAAATATTCACAATTTCATTCCAATCTCAATAATAACTGCTCGCAGTCCCATCCTTTTCTGAAAATTTAGGATAGTTCGATTTGAGAGAATTTGGGGCTTTCGGGACGAAATGATAAGAACATGATTAGGACGGAACATGGGACCAAATAAAATAGATTCAGAAAAGAAGAATCAAAGAAATTTGAAATTTAAGGGGAAAAAAAATCTACGCTAAATAATGAACAAATATCGAGCAATATGAAAAATAAAATAAAATTAAATACTATTTTTCTTTTTATCAAGTTAAACTATTATTAATTTATACAGATATATATAATTATTTTTTATTTAAATTTGATAAATTATAATATATGAAATTTTATTAATTTCATTATAGTTATGTAGTTTTGGTTCTTCAGTTCAGTTCACTACAATATAGTTCAGGTATCACATAAGTTTCAATCTCTTCCCAATAATAAAAAAGTTGTTGGTTAAGTTCGATTTGAAATTGATTGAAAAGTGAACAGAGTTTTCGATTCAATGTATTTTTAGTTGGGGATTGTACCCTCCGATCTTGTACCTAGTAGCTACCTTGACTTTAATTCCAATTCTTCAGTTCAAATCCTGAAAGTTTTAATCCAATATGGTGACCCAACATTTAATATTTTGCGCAATTACGTCCTTACTTTATTTGCATTTCAGTCATTAAATTGTTCATAATTATACATAAATCTTATTACGTCTTAACATTATTTTAATTAAGAAATGAAAATCGGAGTGTTACGCTATTTGACTAATTTCTCAAATTTTGGCTAAATGGTATTACAAGATTAAAATTTTGATGGATTTATAATGGAATCAAAATTTAATCAACTTAAGTCTAAGCATTAATTTTAAAATTATTGAATTGAAGACTTGATGCAATTAGTTATGAGAGCTAACTTATGAATAAAGTGTAATCAGAATAAATTAACCATAGAATGAGCTAGACAAGTAAAACTTAAATTAGTATATAATTATTAGTATAAGTGTTTTTTCAAGTTGGGATAATCAAGATATCATTGGGCCTAATCAATTCAGACATGAATTGCCCAATATCTTAGATAATGACCTAATATATAAGATATATTATAAGATTTAACATTGATATTGCACTTAAGTTTTTAGGAGTAAAAAAGTAAAAATTAATTAAAATAGCCTAATTAAATAAATAATAAGTAAAGCAAAAGATCAATGAGTCTAATTAATCAAGCCCATCAAGATGGACATTTAAAGTCAAGTGGGCTGAAGCCCACTCACTACAAATACCAACTCCCAAAGTCAAATGAAAGACGAAAAATCACTTGCAAAGAATCTAGATGCAGCACCCCACCTGGCAGGTGCTTGCTTTGGGTCGATTTGCTACTCATATCAATATAATAGTATCATACCATGACTAAACTGCACATAAGCACAAAATCACTTCATCCAAATAAACTGCTAATATTACATTACTTACTGATACATAATGATTGTAGCGTCCCAACACAAAATTAGCAAATCCTATACAACAATAGATACTAGCATCATAACTCACATGTATACAAAACATTTATATAAGACGCGGTTGTTCAAGCTTACATACCCAAATTTTGCATAACAAGTTTAGTAGTCTTGAACATCTAGCAATTATTTACAAACTATTTACATCAGATACGAGCACGCCCAAACCTTCAATCACCTTTCACATCTTGTTTGGGAAAAAGAATTAAAACATAGAAGAGGTGTAAGTCCTAAGGACTCAGTGAGGTGAAGTGATCACAAATTCACATATAAATGCAAAATAAGAAATGATAGCTATGACGCTTTGAAAGAAATTAAGGAAGCGGGGTATTCACATAAATGTTAGCATGAAGCTAATTGCCTGACGATATGAACCAGTACAGATAGATTCGAATAAACAAAGTTCATAATGAATCAATCATAAGTGAGAACCAGTCAGTAAGGAATACAACACACAAACAGTGGAGCTCAACAGTCAATAAGAAATATAGTTAAACAGTAGAGCTCAATAGTCAATAAAAAACATAGTTAAACGGTGGAGCTGTTGGTGGGTCTCCAACCTTATGCCTCCCATAGATCGGTATGAAACAATTTCCTTACTCCTCCATTTTTCAAGTGATCAGCTCGGATGGTCGGTTGGTATGGCATGGTTGGTCACATGCCGATCTTGCACTTGCAGACAGCTACCTCCAACTACCTGCGAGTTAGGATCATGATAGGTACTAGCCGGGAACCAGTCACCGTTGGTCTATTTGCCTAGCTGTCTTTCCAATCCTAGTCCTGGGCCCAATTTCTCCTAAAGACGTCCCCAAGTGGCATTGCTAAATGGTTGGTTTTTCGACAGCGGATTCAGAATTTAAACAATGGTACTAACGAATAACAATTGAATACAATGAGTTTAAGGTAGGAAATTCAGGAAAATAGTAAAATAATCAATCAACAATACAGTCTCTATAATAGTTCAAAATAACGAACTCGAGAAATAATAAAAACAATCGGTCAGTAAGACTATTTTGATAATAGTTCAGAACAGCAAATTAAGAAAATAATGAATTAATCGGTCAACAAGATCTTATTAACGGTATTTTAAAAGGTCAATAAATCATTCATGGAACCAGCCAGTAAGGCTAGTGAAGAACACGAAGTTATCAAACTCAACAAATTCTTTAAACATCAAAACAATGGCAAACGAATAGAACGCATATGAACAAACCGAGATTCATGATTAACAGGCATAATCTTTTTCCTAGCAATAAAGGGGGCTATAACCTCACCTGATTTTCTATGCCAATGGCAGGAATCCTCTACTAGCCTGAAATGATAGGGTCCTCATCACCTATTTTCAACCAGAATGCGATATAAGTATCAATACTACCAAATAACATCTATTATCAGTAACTACGATTATTTGAACATTTTAGTTATATTGTTTGTTTATTTCTTCGTGAGTTTTCATCCTATCTTGATATTCCCATTGAGGTATTCAAAGATAATGACTTTCTTCTTTCCGACCACCTAATAAATCTAGATATTAAGTTTGCTCGATAACGAGCTCGTTCAGGCAATCAAACTACTATTCTATTTTTGAGGTTCGAGTCCATTTTCTTTAAATTAGCGTACTTAACTATAATGATTAATTCTTATCTCAATTTATAATTTTGACTTCCTAAGCACGCCACTTGGGTCAAACAATATTATTTACATGTTTTATAAATTCCGAACCCACCCTCATTCTAGTTTCATTATTGATACTCAAATTAATATTCTTAGCTCCTAACTAATAAATTTAGCTTATACTTATAAATTTAGTACTTTCCTCTGTAATAGTCAATTTCATTTCTCATTTTAAAGTTTCGACATTCTAACATATCGTTTTGGCTTAATTAATATTAATTATGTCTTTATTCAATTTTTAGCTATATTGCTTCACTTTTATAGCTAACAATTAAATTAATATTTTTAGTCCATAGCTAATTATTCAACCACTATTTATGAATTTAATATATTTTCCCATGCGAGTAAAATTTTCATTGCTGATTCATAAACTAGCTCTCAATTGTATCAATTAATTTAATCAAATAATAATTAGTCTTTTATCTTTAAATTCGGATCCACATAACATTTTATAATTGTATCATATCTAATTACTTCGGTCTAACATCATAATTCGGTTCAGTTAACACAAATCTATACCGAAATCAACTCAACAATTTACTCAAATTGAATTAGGAAATATTTAATTATTTAAACAAAATTTTACCAAATTGACCAAGTTTGAGGTCAATTCACAGCTTGAAACCAACCCCCCCGCATGCGTTCAGATCATCCTTCTAGAGGTTCTGCTTCTCGACGGCCGGAGCCGCCGTCTCCTTTCACCATGCGCTGCCACTAGCCACCCATCGGAGTTCTGCGTGGCCACCACCACCAGATGTGCTTTGCTGCGCTGGTCAAAACCCTCCAATCAATTTCATCATTCGACGTCTGGTTGTCGTTTAATTAAAGAAAAACAGTCATTGGAGCCTTTAAAGCCGCCGACCTTCTTCCTCAAATTACTTTCTGATCAATGGTCCAATTGCGGAATTGAAGGCACCGTTGTGTTCTAGTCTTTGAGCCCGTCAGTATACACTTTCAGTTTCCAAGTTTTGGACGTTGGAGCTAGAAGACCCACCACTACTGCCATTGGCCACCGTTTAGTTGTTCACGATCGTCATTTTGCTGAGAGTTTCCAGACGATGTGGGTAACATTTTGTTTGTTGCGATGAGAGAAAGAGAATGACTGGTCTATTTTTTGAATTCATTGGTCACCGATGAAAATGGTTTGGTGAAGAATATGACGGTCTTGCTAAAAGTGGAGTTGCACGGTGGAGAAGATAACAACACATCTGGTCTTAATTTTTAATTTTTTCAATATTGCAATTTCACCCCAGAATTTTTTTCTTATATGCAATTGAGCCCATCAATTTGCTAACTTTTAATTGCTCTCTCTCAACTTCTTAAGTGCCTTACGTAGGCCCCAATAATTTTTAAAGCTTTGCGATTAAGTCCTTTTTGGTTGATTTTCTCACCTCTCAAGCTTCTTAATATTTGATTGTGGCCCTAGGAATTTAAATCTAATTCTTTTGACCCCTATTATTATCTTCATCTTAAAATTTAATTTTAACTTAATTTATGAAATTTAAAATTTTGGAATTTTTCGTGTATACAAATCTAAGGGTGTTACACTAGAGCTTTGCCTCTACTAAAATGTATTCCGAGAAGAACTCTTTGGATTTCACTGACTTCTAAAAAGGACCCTAACTCTATTACCGAATAGCATTCTTTTGGCACCGTTCATGGGACACCATTCATGGGAATTTCTACCTAAGAAGAAAAATGTTGAGAATACATACAAGGTCGAGAGCTCAAAATCCTAGCAACGAGGTCGCCTTGAGAGATGAGAACACAAGAACAATCAACAAAAAGCGTTGGTCACGTTTAACACCAAGCTAGCACCTCAAGCACATTTGCCATCAAATGAGACACCAACGTAGCAGGCCCGGACTCCCGGAGAACTAATAGTGCAGATAACTTAAGATGCACTAATGACGCTGGTGGAGAATGCCTCTATGCAAGCTATGGCCAAAGCAATCACGCAATAAGCTTGACAACCCTAGTCCTCTTGCCAGAGCAAAAAAGCCTCATTGTTTTTGTTAAGTCCCTCTTAGTATTAATTTTAATATCATATTTAGGACTTAATAAACAATTTTCTTGTTTAAAAATTATAATGCCCTTTCTAATTGATGAAAATTTGGAATTGCAAGAATACTTGTGAAGAAATTACAAAAAATGGACAATTTGACACAAAGTTGGTCTAAATGCTGATTGGATGACACCTCATGATCTAATCAAATATGGACATAAGAGTTTTTATTTATTTATGTCCTATTCTAATTACAAGACTATTTTAATCAATTATAAATAGGCCTTTCAGATACTTAGTTGTGAGACTAGATTGGGATTTTCTATTTTAGATATTAGAAGTATCGTGAGAATTCAGGATCTCGAGGAGGACAAAGTAGAAATCAGATTCGTCTAGGAATAGAGTTTCTTCTTGTCCCTTTGATTTTCTTTTTAATTATGGAATTGAGACGATATTTCATTTTATTCATATTTTGTTTTATAATTCAATCATGAACTAATTCGTTATTTTAGGATTATGATGGATTCTTTTGAATAAATTGATGCATGATTTTCTTCCATAAAATTAGTAGCACTTGAGGCTATTTCTTCTATTGTGTGCTTTTTCTATTTGATTGTCTAATCAATAGTCAAGTGCATCTTTAAATCCTAGAGAAGTCTTGGAAAATAAAATCTAGGGATTGGTTGACAATAGAAAACCTTAGGATTAATTGTTCAAATTGATGAATTAATTAATTTGTGAGTAAGATAGGAATAAACCTGCTTGCACTAGGGAGTTAGTTGAGTGGTATAACTTTATCCATAATTTAGTTAATTCACATAGGAATATAGTGAATTAAATAAATTAGGAATTTGATTGCAGGTAATTTGAAAAAACCCCGTAATTGTATAAGACTCAAGACTAATAATTTATTATTAATTTCATAGTTAGAAAATTGTGTAATCAACTCATTCGATTGATGAAATCATAATTCTAGGCTTCTATATCCTGGTAGAAATACTAATTAGTACATTTTCTTTCTTATTGTTATTAGTTTAGTTTTAATTCCTACATAATTGATTTTTGTTTGAATAAAACAAGTGTGTGATAAATTAGTAATTTGTAGCGAATAATTTAGTTTCTTATGGGATTGACACTCTTCTTATTACTTTATTACTTGTTGCAACACGTGCACTTGCGTAATTGTTTGCATTATTTATTTCGCACAACCAACAAGTTTTTGGTGCCGTCGCCAGGGAACTAAAATTATTTTGTTTATGCTAATATTAATTTTAAGCACCAAGTTTTAGTTCAAACCTTTTTAGTTATTTATTTTTGTTTGTTTATTTCAAGCAAACAAGGATACAACAAAAATGGCAGAGGAAAAAATGGATATTTAGGGGATTATGTTATCCTGCAAATTCAGGGATTTCATACAGGAATCACCAAACCAGTTGTTCAAGCGAATAATTTTTAGATCAAGCCAACCATCATTCAAATGATACATAATTTAGTACAGTTTGGGGGTTCTCCAATAGAAGATCCGAATGCTCATTTGGCTAGTTTTTTGGAGATTGGTGACAACTTCAAATATAATGGAGTTTCTGGTGATTCAATTCATTTGAGGTTGATCTCATTCTCACTGAGGGACAAAGCAAAGAGTTGGTTAGCATCCTTGCCATTAGGGTCCATTACCACTTGGGAGGATTTAGCGTAGAGATTCTTGGCTAAGTTTTTTCCACCATCACGAATAGTTAAGTTGAGGAATAAGATTACTTCCTTTGTCCAATTTGATTAGGAAACATCTTATAAAGGATGGGAAAGATATAAGGAGATGCTTAGAAAATGTTCTCATCATGGATTGAGAAAGTGGCTTCAAGTGCAGAAATCCTACAATGGATATCCGCATAAACTAAATAAATAGTTGACAATATTGTTTGGAGGTACACTTATGCGGAAGAAGATTGGGGATATATTTGAGTTATTTGAAGAGATGATGGAAAACAGTTATCAGTGGTCAATTGAGAGATTAACTCAACCAAAGAAAGTTGTAGGAATTTATGAGGTAAATGCTACTACATCTTTGACTGCACAGTTAGAAGTTTAATAAAGAAAATGGACACGCTTGCAAGTATTATAACCCAACTAGTGCAACAAGTTCAAGCGGTAGGAGCCAACTTATTACTTGCGATATTTGCAGGGATACGCATTCGAGTGATCAGTGCCAGCATACTTTGGAATTAGTGTAGTTTGTTGGGTACTTCAGCAGGAATTAAAATAATCCATACTCAAATACTTACAATCCTAAATGGAGACAACACCCCAATTTTTAATAGAGCAATAACCAAGGATAAACATCAGCTCCTAAGCTACCAACTCAAGAAACGAAGCCATCATTAGAAAAGATGTTTATGCAATTCATGAAAAAAACTAAGGCAGCAATTCAGAGTTAATTAGCTTTAATAAGAACATTAGAAACACAAATAAGCCAACTAGCCAGTGCATTAAGTATGAGATAGCAAGGAACTTTGCCAAGTGATACTGAGATAAATCCTAAATGAGAAGGCAAGGAACATTGTAATGTTGTTTCTTTGAGGAATGGTAGAGTGTTGCAAGAATTTCATAAAGTCCCCCCATCTTCAGAGGAATTAGAAGAAGAGTCACAAGTTGAAAAGGGACAGGATGAAAAGCAGAAAATTAACAAAGTTAATCCTATCATACCACCTTTGCCCTTTCCTCAGAGGCTTAAAAAGCAAAAGTTGGACAAGCAATTTCAATAATTTTTGGAAGTTTTCAAGAAACTCCACAAAAATATTCCATTTGTTGAAGCCTTAGAACACAAATGCCTAGTTATGTAAAATTCATGAAGGCAATTTTATCTAAGAAAAGACATTTAATCGAATTTGAAATAATGGCTCTCATAGAGGAGTGTAGTGAAATCAGCCAAAAGAAGTTAACTCCAAAGCTCAAGGATCTTGGTAGTTTTACCGTACCATGCAAAATTGGAACTAAATTTTTTGGAAGGGCACTTTGCAATTTGGGGGCAAGCATAAATTTAATGCCACATTCCATCTACTAGCGACTTGGATTGGGAGAGATTAAGCCAACTAGTGTAACCTTGCAACTTGTGGTAGAACATTCACACATCATAAGGGAATAATTGAAGATGTATTGGTAACGGTTGATAAATTTATTTTTCCTACAGATTTTATTGTGTTGGACATAGAAGAGGATAGTGAAGTGCCAATCATCCTTGGAAGACCATTCTTGGCCACATGTAGAACTATCATAGATGTGCAAAAAGGCAAATTAACCATGAGGGTCCAAGATAAAAAGGTAACTTTTAATGTGTTTAAAGCATTTGATTCTCTTACGGACATTGACAAGTGTTTTGCAATTAGTGTGGCAAATAAAAAGACCAAGTCATATAAAGGAGAGGCTAAATGTAGGAGTGATCAAAAAATTTTGAAAGACCAATTAAAGCCAGTGAATAGGTACTATTCTACAATTGCCATTTTAAGTGATTATTAGGAAAGCTAAAATCACGATAGTTGGGGCCATTCCATATAATTGAAATCCTTCCACATGGAATGATGTAGTTGGAAGAAAATAGTTCAACAAGACAGTTTAAGGTGAATAGGAAAAGAATCAAACACTACTGGGAAAGTGATTTGATCATCAACAATTCACAACCACCTTAACAAACATCAAGTGAAGCCCAAAAGTCAAGCTGAAGACTATAAATCAAGCATTTATTGGGAAACAACCTAAGTTTTTAATTTCTTTTTCATTTTTTAATATTTTTTGTTAAATTTTTATATTTGGAGTTTTTGCAGTTAAAAAAAATGCATTTTTATAGTTAAAAAAAAAGCGCCTTGTGCATCAAGGTGGGAAAATCTCATGCCCCAGTGCAGAAAAAGAAAAGAAAAATTAATTGATTGGGCATGGAGCGCAAGTCAATTATGCCCATGCGTGGGGCGGGAACCTGAGCCTCAATAGCTCTTGCGCTGGGGCGCAATTAATAATTTGCGCCCAAGTCAAGAGAAACCCATTTATTATAATAATTAAAAAAAAAGAATAAAGATAGAAACGAACAAAAGATGGCACGTAATCTGCCATGCCACCCCTCCCCACATTCTCTATTTTTATTTTATTTTTTTATTTTTTCTCTTTCTTTTCCTAACTTTTCTTTCCCTAATTTTCTTTTTCTCTAGTCTTTTTATTCACTTTTTTTTTTCTCTCAAACAAACCCATCTACACTACCATCTTCATTACTCTCTCTTTAGGATGTTTTAGATATATTAGTATTTTAGATTGATTTAAATTCCTAGCTTTTTTTTTATTTTTTTTTATAAAGGCCTATTTAATTGATTTGAGAGTTTGGAATTAGTTAGATTATTTATTGAATAATTTAAATTTAGTGGTTGTTCATTTGAGATTGTTTGATAAATAATTAATTGATTATTGGGGGTAAAGTGGTAGGTATTTGGATGCCAATTGAGATAAAATTGTTGGATGTTGATTTATGGATTGGAATTTCTTGATTTTCCTTATGTATTATTGGGAGTAATTTTGTCTGGAGTTAATTCTCACAACCAGTATTACATCTTTACATTGTTGTTGTAATTCCACCCCTGGAGATTGAGAAATACGATAACATCATCGATTGATTAGGGCGTATTTTCTTCTTCTTTTTTCTTTTTTATTTATTATTATTTTTTTCATGTTAGTGTTTCTTTTTTTTCTTCTTGCTTTCTCTGTCATGATAGTGTTAGTACTGTGAGGGCAACATACCTCTCAAGTTCGGGGGGGGGGGGGTGCTCTGCACGTCAATTCTTAGTCATTTATTTCTCATTATCTTTTGTTATTTTAGTTATAATTAGAGTTTAGTAATTGAGTTGATGTCTTGCATGTACAAAAATTAATCTTTTCGAATCAATGAAGATATTTTGTGTTTTGTGAAAAATTATAATTGTGTACATTGAGTAGTAGCAATGCTAGGATAATATCCCCTATTTTTGAGCACTCACTTTCTCACTTTTAATTATTGGTTTGATTTAGAAGACATTAATGCATGAGTACCATAGGTAATACTTTAAACTTTAGAAATTATTTGATTCTCTGTCGAGGCGAAATCTTTGGAAACACTCAAATAAGGGAAATGACTTAGGCCATTTTTGACCCATTTGAGCATTTCAAGCCTACCAAATAATATTATATCCCTAGGATCCCTTGTTGAGCCTATTTTAAAGTATCCTTTTTATTTGGCAACTGACTCAACAGTCAGCCTAAATATATGATTCTACCAAATAAATCTCATGATTACTTGTTAGATCTATTTGAAGCTCTTATGAAGATGGGAACAAACAATATAGTGCCCATGAGTTTGATTTTCTTCCCCCGCCAAAAAAACAAATAGAAAAAAATGAAAAAAAAATGAAAAAAAAAAGTTTGAGAAAAAGAGAAAGAAAGAAATTGAAAAGTACTGTTCAAACAGTTTGGAGGTGTATTAAAAGGTGATGATGAACAAGTGCTGTGGGTATTGAGTCAGTATTATCCATATCTCTCCTACCTTTAACAAAGCCTACATTCAAGTTCTCAAAGTCTTAAACGATCCTTTATTGAGTGTATTCTACATTAGTGGTGATAGAGATGAAAAGCAAACCTATGGAGTATTAGAGTAGAGTCTTGTACTTGTACATAAATTAATCCAAATTACCAATAACTACTAGTAGAGAAATCACACACGTACACGGGGATTAATTTGAACATTGTATATGCTTATTTGTGCATAGTAAAATTATACCACAATTGTGGTTGACTACGAGCATAGCTTTGAAGTAATTTTGAGAGTAACAAAAAGAAGTGATACTTTTGTACACGCATTTTAGTGTTAATGTTTTTCTTCTTTTTTTACCCCTAGAGTGTCTTTGAGTCTTTTCTTTGTGTTGCTCGTATTAAGTTTAGGGGTATTTGTTAAGTTCCTATTAATATTAATTTTAATATCATATTTAGGACTTAACGAATAAGCACAACAAAAACTTGTTGGTTGTGCAAAGTTAATAATGCAAACAATTACGCAAGTGCATGTGTCGCAATAAGTCATAAACTGATGAGAAGAGTATTGATCCCACGAGAAACTAAATTATTCGTTATTAATTACTAATTTATCACACGCTTGTTTTATTCAAACAAAAATCAATTATGTAGGAATTAAAGCTAAAATAAGAAAAATAAGAAAAAAAAAAAAGGTACTAATTAGGATTTCTACTACGATATAGAAGCCTAGAATTATAATTCCATCAATCAAATGAGTCAATTACATAATTTTCTCTCTATGAAATTAATAACAGGTTATTAGTCTTGAGTTTTATGCAATTATGAGGTTTTTCTGAATCACCCGCAATCAAATTCCTAATTTATTTAATTCACTATATTTCTATGTGAATTAACTAAATTATGGATAAGGTTGTACCATTCAACTAACTCCCTAGGGCAAGCAAGTATATTCCTATCCTACTCACAAATTAATTAATTCATTAATTTGAACAATTAATCCTAAGGTTTTCTATTGTCAATGAATCCCTAGATTTTCTTTTCCAAGACTCTTCAATGGTTTAAGATGCACTTAACTGTTGATCAGACAATCAAATAGAAAAGCACACAATAGAAGAAATAACATTAAGTTATACTAATATCATGGAAGAAAATCATGTAGCAATTTATTCAAAAGAATCCATCATAATACTAGAATAACGAATTAGTTCATAATTGAATTGTCAAACAAAATATGAATAAAATGAAACATCATCTCAATTCTAGAATTAAAAAGAAAATCAAAGGAAGAAGAAGAAACTCTATTCCTAGACAAATCTGATCTCCACTTTGTCCTCATCTGAATCTCGAATTCTCGCGATACTTCTAATATCCAAAATAGAAAATCCCAATCTGGTCTCGTAACTAAGTATCTAAAAAGTCTATTTATAACTGATTAAAAGAGTCTTCTGATTAGAATAGGACTCAAATAAATAAAGAGTCTTATGTTCATATTTGATTAGAACATGAGTTGTCATCCAATCAATATTCCCACTAAATTGTGTCAATTTGTCTCTTTTTTGTAATTTCTCCACTTGTATTCCTGCAATTCCAAATTTTCATCAATTGGCAAGGGAGTTATAATTTTTTAAACGAGAAAATTATTTGTTAACTCCTAAATATGACATTAAAATTAATACTAATGGGGACTTAACAGTCTTTAAAAAGCCCAGAACGAAAAATGAACCCATAATAGGACACCACTCTTCTTCCACCTCAGTAGATGGATATGTAGTCATCCCTTTGAGTTGACTCATAATGGCGATTGCCCACCATTACTGGAGTTCAAACTCACTCACTCTTATCTCAATACTTAGGAGGAGCAGGAAGTGAGTACCTCCCTCTAGCTATCGCTCTCATGAGACATAGCCCTCTCTTCGGCTCTCTTGGCAAAGTCATTTCCCCTAGGTATGAAGATTACCAACTTGTCAGAGCTTGATGGATTGAGGGCTCCTAGGAGTAACTAAGCAACTTCCTTGCAAAGATGGAGCTTTATGATCTTAGTGAAGCTGCCTTCCGCAAGGTGTTCCATACCACACTCACCAAGCGCACTCTAGCATGGTTTAATCAGATGTCAGTAGGATCTATTAGAGGCTGAGAGAAATTAGCGTAGTACTTCATCGACAATATCTCAATATACTGCAAGTACCAAGACGACACCCTACTTTTTTACTATTAAGCAGAAGGATGGAGAGTCCTTAAGAGACTACCTCTACCACTTTATTTAAGCAGTACACGGGATCCCCAATATCAACCAAGAGCTGTTGCCAAGCATTATTCAATAGTACTTGAGATCCCGTTTAAAGATGCTGGATAATCCAAAGATGTTGAATAACAAATGGTGTCACTTCTATTGTGACCACAGATATATCATTAAGAAGTGTTGATAATTGAAAGATGAGATCAAGATGCTAATCCAAAGAGGATACCGATGGAGCACGTAGCCTAAAACTAGGATAATCCATAGAGAGATTCTAGAGTTAGAGGAAGTGAAGACTGCCAATGGCCACCTGATAAGCACTCCAAAATGAAGAAATGAAGTATCAATGAGATCTAAAGAACCTACCTACTACTGGTGCCATTTCTATAAGTTCGAAAGACCTACAAGGGTTGACTTCAAATGTGTGAGCAATGAGATAAGCTCAAGCTCACTCGATGGATCTTATACTAGAGACATATGTTGTGCACCATCCACTCCATAGTATTACTTTTGGGGAGGAAGATATGGAGATCAGGTGGGGTGAACATAGCAATGCCCTAGTGATCTCTGTTTCCTTGCTAATTTTTTAGTAAAGAAGATCCTCGTGGATAATGGTAGCTAGTCAGAAATAATCTTCTATGATACATCTCTTCAACTCAGAGTAGATAAGCCCAGTTGTAGAAAATCAACACTCCTCTTGGTGGGATTCACTGGTGATGTATGAATGTCAAAATCAACCATCCTCGTGAGGATGGGGATAGGGTCAATATTGACCTTCCATCCCCATAAACACCCAATTTCCATTTAAAAACTAATTAAATTATTAATTTAATTAAAATAATATCAAAATACATTTGATTATTAGAATAATTTTTTCTTCTAATAAACTACATATATTTTTGCAGGAACCACTAAATGGAGAACTCTTAGGAAGAACTGTGAAGTTCTATTAATACTTATATTTATTCATTTTATATCTTTTGATATTTTGTTGTAACATATAACTAAATTTGGTATGTTCTATATGATAATTCTTTAATAATTGAAAGTAATTTAAATTATTAAAAATTTTACAATTTTTAGTATTGATTTTCTTTTTTATAACCGGTGGGGAGAATTTTGGCTATGAAGTGGTGGAAGTGCTTGGGGAGGTCTCCCTCCCCCTCTCCTTAGCACTCATTCTTGGTGAGTTACAAAATGGTAAGGTTCTTAGTTGTCAAGACCCCATCAAAATATAATGTCACACTGGAAATTCGATCCTAAACCTCTTCCGAGCAGTGGTGTTAACCTGCTATATAAAATGAAGTTTCTTATGCTGAGTAGAACACGTAAAGCTATTGGTGACCAACATGACACCATAAAATGTATGCTAACATATTGAAGAAAATAGAAGTCTAAACCTCCACTCTGAATCATGCAAAAAGAAGTCAAGACAACGAGTGGAAAGATAAGGGAAAAGGTGTAATCTAAAAAGCTTACATTACTACATTCTTGCTAGAAGCCAATCTCATAGAGAAGAAGTCAACTAAGTGCATGATCGCACCTCAAGAAAGTGTTGGCTAATAAGATATTTCCATCAACTACTTTGCTTTTGCGACAAAGATGAAAGCTACTTTCCAGAATAAATAAGCAAGCCCTCTATGATTTTTGCAATTTTTTTTCAACATTATGTCAGCTGTTCGGATTTTTCATTTTAAGTATTTAGTTGTTGATTTCAATAGTTAGGAGTTGTTTTGATAAACAATGAATAAAATGCTACCTATATTAGGAATGACACCTTTTTTTCTTTGATTATTTAAGAAAATTTCTTTTGACATTATCTCACAATTATGTTTATCTCTTCAATGAGCAATGACTAATGTAGAATTTCATTTCTTGCGATAAGACCGAAAAGACATGCACATCACAACAAACCTGCAACAAAAATGTACGATGTTAATTATGGCATGCACACATATGCACCCCGATCATCAAGAAGCTAGATTAGCAACACTATAAGGCCCCCTAGGGGTGAGTGGCAAAGACTATTATAAGATCCTCAGGGGCACATGGAAAACACCTAAAAGCCTACTATAAGACCTCTGAGGGGGCAGTTGACAAACACATCAAAGTCCACTATAAGGCTCCCCAAAGGCATGTAGCATATGTAACAAAACTCACTATGAAACCCCTGGGTGCACACTGCAAGTAAACGCCTATGTCTATACCCCAAGGGGCCGCATCACAATAACTATGACAACTCCAACAACATTTCTTAAGGAGATGACTATTGATAGTAAACAACTCTAGTAGCAGTTAAGTTTATACAATTGTCAGTTTTTATAAAGAAAAAGCCCCAAGAAAGAGTTAAATAAAAAGAGAGACGAAAAAGAGAGGCATACTTGCAAACAACTCTAGCAGTAGTCAAGTTTATTCTATTTTCAAAAACAAATATGAAAGACAAAATTACATCAGAGCATTTGCAAAATCCATCGCAAAACTTAAGCTTTGCAATGGATTTTTTCCGTTGAAAAATTGAAAAAATAGTTTTAGAAAAAACTTGGGTTGCAAAATGGTGGAAGGGGGAAAATAAACCTTGAATTTTAGAATGGATGTTTTTTCCTTGCATAAATGAAAAAAATTAAAAAAATATTTTGCGATGGATTTTAAATCCATCACAAATCACATGGGGGATGAGGGAAAAATAAACCATAATCCTCCCCCCTAAAATTCTTGAGTCCTCTACTTTCTCTCCAAGGCAACATTTCCCCTTCTCTCTCTCTCTCTCTCTCTCTACATTTTTGGTCACTGTCGTTGGTGGCCTTGCTAGTGGCAACAACCTTGCCAACTGCACGCGGCCAGCTGGTCACAATAAGTGGCCATCAACAATGGCAGCCAACACCCGGATTTTGCCTTAATTTTTTTTAATTTTATGTTTTTAATGTTAAATAATCTTCTTCTTTTTTTAATTTCAGTTTCTAGTTTTGAGAGCTCATTTTTGGATTATTTCCAACCAAGCAAGGTAAATGTGATAAAATTTGCATTAATATGATATATTATGTCGTTGTATAATGTTAGATTTATATTTTTTTGTGAATTAAATGTTCAATTAGAGTTTGGGTTAAGTTAAAGTTTATGTTGATTTATAACTTTCTAAGTTATAGTTTAATTTATGGAAGTATGATTTATGGATAAATATGCGCCTATGTAAGAAATTTTAGATTGATTGTCACTTTGTGAGTTATAATATATGTTGCTTTGTTGTGATTGGAGACATATATTGAATTTTTTAAATCAATATATATAATTATATGAAATAATGTGATCAAATACTTGAAATATTGATTTGTGGTGAATTCTATAGTTCTTCTGAAGTGAAATATTGATATTGTAACATGTGTTCAATGTCATAGGATATCTCAATTGTGGTGGATATTTTTTTCAACATCGAGTTTTTGGAGCATTTCAAGGTAAGTGTTGCATACCTTCTTTTGATTTTACATATTTTATTAGTAAAATACTAGTAGACTTGTTTAGAGTTGGTAGAATTAGGAAGGAGGATGGGATGCTGAGAAAAGGGGGGGAACCTTCTCATTTGTTGTTGTTTGGTTTTTAATTACTTGTGTGATGATGGTGGATATAAGGGGTGTGTTTATATACCATTATATATTTACGAATATGTATTAGTTGTTTTCAATCAAAGTGATGCTACTCACTTTGTCGAGTCTCATTTTTTAACAATTTGGATCTCCTATTTTAGGGAGTTTTTGAAAATTTTCTTTATAACCGCACTATCACACCATGACACACAAAATAATTTATTTACCCACATCAATTGTTAGCTCAACTTTCCATCCTTCCATCAATTAGGTTTCTACCTTTTGACTTGCCAAATATATACATTTCTAAATACTAATAATATACTATTAATAAAGCAAATAAGATACTTTCCAACAAACATATATTAATAAAGAAAATAATCAAATAATTTCATCAAATCAAAATATTTATAACAAAATTAATTTTGCATCATTCAAATTGAAATTAATTTTAATGAATTTACTCTTTTACAAAACATGGATATTCGTGTTGAATGTAATTGGATGTATTATTGACTCTTACCAAATTGAAAAGACTATACCAGAGAGCTTGTTTCTTAGGTGAAAATTTTTGTTGATTATGCATCCATCACCTTAATGTATTTGAGGAATAAGGTGTCCTTGTTCAAATGATAAAAATCTAAAAGTTTTGGGACCTGATGAAGTGCATGTACATTTTTTGAAATATAGGTTCTAGCCTAACTATTGGTATTAGACTGCATATAGAGAGACTGAATCGTTGGATTTCAATATGCATAGGGGAGCTTCTAATAATGCTCATTTTTGTTTTGATGCTGCGAACAATAGGTATGAAAACATGATTTATGGTGCTATGCAACTTAGCTTTTATTGTGCTGAAATTAATCATGAAGAAGGCGTTGATCCGAATAGAGAAAAACCTCCAAACATAGATGCTCAGGCCTTTTATGACATGTTGGCTGCTACCCAATGACCATTGTGGCTAGGTTGTGAAAATCATTGTGAATTGTCAATGACTTTATAAATGATGTACTTAAAATCAGACTACAATATGCCTCAAGGGTGTTTTGATCGAATGACAAAACCTATTAAATCTTCAAATCCTTCAAAAAATTGTGTCCCAAATAACTTTTACGTAGCAAAGAAATTGGTGTCAAAACTGGGGTTAATTTATATGAAAATTGATTGTTGTATATATGGTTTTATGTTGTTTTACACAATTGATCCTAGTTTGGATGAATGTAAGTTTTGCGGTTATCCTTATTTCAAACCAACTACAAGAGGTCATCAAATAGGAAAGTGTATTCTTTACAAAAGGATGCATTACTTGCCCTAACTCCTCTGCTCAAAAGATTATATGCATCTTTTAAACCAACCAAGTATATGAGGTGTGGCACTTTGAAATAAAAGAAATTCTAGTATTTTATGTCATCCTTTTAATGGTTTGGCTTGGAAATATTTCCATGAAACTTATCTAAGTTCTACATCTAAGCTAAGAAATATTAGGCTTGGATTATGTGCAGATGGATTTAACCTATTTAGTCAATTTGCTACACCATATTCATGTTGGCCGGTTATTGTAACTCCATATAACTTACTTCCTAAATTGTCACATGTTCTTGACTTCCATAATACCTGGTCCACATAATCTAAAGAGTAGAATTGATGCCTATTTGCAAACTTTAATTGAGGAGTTGAAGTGGTTGTGGGAAAAAGGTGTAGAAATGTATGACATTTCTGAGAAATAGAATTTTCAAATGAGGGCAACTCATATATGGACGATCAATGATTTGCCTACTTATGACATGCTATTAGGTTGGATGACTTCAAGAAAATTAACATGTCCAATTTGTATCGAGCAGACTAAGCCATTTAGATTGAGGAATGGCGGAAAAGTGTCATGGTTTGATTGTCATAGTTAGTTTTTGCCTAGTGATCTTGTGTTTAGGATAAATTGAGATGCATTCTATAAAGGAAGAATTGAACGATCAGAGGCACATCCTGGATTAAGTGGTCAACAAATATGCGAAAGGATTTGTAATCTTCCCTAAATCACTGACTTGCCAGTAACTTTTGATAAATTACCTGGATATAAGGTATCACATAATTGGACGAAACAAGGTATATTTTGGGAGTTACCTTATTGGAAAGATAACTTGGTTCTCCATCATTTAGATGTCATGCATATCGAGAAGAATATTCTTGATAGTTTGCTTAATACCATGATGGATGTCAAATGTAAGACTAAGGATAATGAGAAGGTAAGATTTGAATAATAGGAGACCGGAGTTACATTTGAGACTTTTGTCAAATGAGAAATACAAAAAACCGAATCCCTGTTTCTCTCAAACTATAGACCAAAAGCAGGACTTGTGTACTTGGTTGGAGGATCTTGGAATGCCAATTCGGTATGCTTCAAATTTGGCAAGATGCGTCGATAAAATAAAATTGAAATTACATGGTTTGAAGAGTAGTGATTGCCATGTTTTTATGCAACAATTGCTCCTAAGTGCCTTCAGTTTGCTACCACAAAATGTGTGAAGGCCCTTAACTGAATTAAGTCAATTTTTTTAGGAATTGTGCGCAACAAAATTATGTGAAGATAATTTATTACAGTTGGACAACAATATTTTGGTTATCTTGCGTAAAAATGGAATAAATATTCCCACTACTTTTTTCTATTCCATGGAGCGCTTGACGGTACACTTACCATATGAGGCACTTGTTTGTGGTCCTGTACAACATAGATGGATGTATCCTTTTGAGAGGTAAATAATCAATCTAATATGTAAATGCTATAAACACTTTATACATTTTAAATATTTAATATTGTATTTTTTTTAGATTCTTACACAATTTAAATAGAGCTAAAGTTGAGAGCTTTATTTGTTAGGTATATTTAGCCCAAGAATCAGTATTTTTTTCATCGTATTACTTTGAGTCTCACATTCAATCAAGGAGTACGAAAAGTAAACGAAATGAAGATAATTGATACAATCATCAACTTCCACATACTCTGTCAATTTTTAATCAAACTGTACAGCCTACTGGTAAGTGTATTAGTGGATGGTTAAATGATGCTGAGCGGAAAGTTACCTCATTGCAAGCTCTTTTAATTTATGATGAAGTTGTGCACTTTCTTGGGTAAGTTTTCCAATTCAATATAAATTCATTTTAATTAATAAGTTCCAACTAAAAGAAGAAAATTAATGTCCAAAATACATATATTTTAGAATATATAAAACATCCTTTCGACATTATTGACGTTTTAGCGACCTTCAAGTGGAGCACTCTATTGAGGATCATTTTGTAAATTGGTTCCAAAACTATGTAAGTACAGAAAAATTCAAAAATAAGAAACTTTTTGTTTATTAACTAATAAAATCTACTATAATTATTCAATTCTTTGCTATCATTTTTAGGTACATACTCCAGAAGACAAGGTACAAAATCAATATTTGAAGGATATAGCATGGGGTCTTATGAGAAAGTCAAGACATTGCATCATTTTTTTGTTAATGGATATGTATTTCATACAGATTCGTTCACAGAGTATAAGAAAATGTGTAATTCCAGAGTGTGTCTCAAAGGTAAAGAATCATCATAATTTTATGGAAAACTTAAGAAAGTAATCCTATTAGAGTATCTAGTTGTACTTGAAAAGAAAGTTTTCCTCTTTAACCATCGTTTGTTCAAGTTAGTGTCTAACCAGTGCATTAAGATAAATAAAGAGTATGGTCTCATTGAGATAAAACAAAATGAAAAATATCAAAAGTTTGATCCTTTTATCATTGCTCAACACGCATCTCAAGTGTATTATATTCCTTATCCTGGTGCTAAAAGAGATCAAGTTCATAGGTGGTTTGTGATCAAAATAAAGCTAAAAAGTAGAGTGGGATAAAGGCCATACTATGGAGGTAGCTTTACAAGAACCATCTATCACAGTCAATGTAGTTGTTGATACTAATCCAACTAATTACTTACTTTCTATTGAGGGACCTTGCGAAGAAATAAATATAGCAAACAGTCAGGGATAGGTGATGATGAAGAGTTAAAGGTTAGGAATGATGTTGAGGATGAGGATGAGAATGACAATGACAACAATGACGATGACGACGACGACGACGATGATGTAGATGCAAATTATGATAATAATGAATAGTTATGTTAATTTAATGGTTCATCTTTGTATTGCGAATTTATGCAATTAAGATTGTTGAGGTGATACATTGATTGTAATTTTATGATTATCTCTTTATTATGATGGTTAATTTATTTAATATCATCTATCATAATCTATATCATTAGTGCTTGTTATAGATGTCAAGTAATATGAAGGGAAAAAATAAGGTTGTTCCATCTAGCACTGAATCGGAGTCATATACACCTTCACATACTCATCTAGATATTGTACTGGGTAGTTCTTCATTACATGCATCATTTACTCCTACACATTTTCCGTCTACACCATCAAAAGATGTTAGGGGTGTAGATGTTTCTCAAAAGACCTTTATTCAACCTTGAGGGAAAGAGTAATATTTTATAATCATTTTAATTACAGTCATTTATAATGTTATGTGTGCTACTAAATTATATTTTATCCATATAATATATGTTGTAAATACTTTTGTGATATAGGTTCTCCGAGGAGTTTTTATGTGCCCAGGAGATAAGTGTCATTATTAGAGGGCACTTATGTGAAGTGTGGATATCATGGAAAAGATTCCAGAGGTAGTTAGGATGATGTAGCTTGGGGAGTTTGAGGTAAGAATTATTTTAAGTATAATACATGTTTTTCTTAATTAAATTTAAAAATATAAATTTTTCTAAGTGTTCTGAATTCTTTTATGTGCCTTAGAAAATATTTTCTTAGTTTAAACATGAGAGAGCAGGGATTTGCAAAATATTTGAACATCGAGACTCAAAAATATTGAAGAATAAGTTGAACCGATCACGCCAATCCACTAAAAAAAAATATTTGGATGAGAGATGATGTTCTGGCTAGGTTTCTTGAAGAATGGGGCAAGGGAGAATTCCAGAAAATAAGTGCTCAAAATAAAGCTAATCGAGCATCAGACTATGGTGATGTGGGCTTTCCACTTCATTAGGATGGTTGTATTTCACACCTAGCACACAGGGATAAATTAGTAATTTCAATAAAAGTATCAACATTTAATTTGAGTTATAATTGATTCCTAATAAATGTATTCGAGTGTAGGAGAAAGAACTTGGACACCTAACTAGATTTGCATAATCATTTATGCGAACACATGTAACATTGAATGGGAAGGGTGATCGAATATGGTTAATGATCGTACACAGAATACTTATGCAAGTAAAAAGATAAATGTTATATATATATATATATGCACACATTTGATCACCATGTGTACTTCATATATAAAATATGTTCATGAGTCGATTGGAAGAGTTCTCCAGTTAAAGTTCAAATGAGGGTGTTGAAGGTTTTTTGTTGCCCATGTCATCTCAACTTCAAGTGAAAGTTCGAAGTTGTTAATTTATAGTTTGTCTTATTTTCAAATGGAATTATTTGGTTATTATTAATTTATGGTAAATTTTACTCATGTAGATGTGGAAAGACATGGTAAATAGATTGAATAAGGGGTGGATTTATGGACCTGGAGGTAAGGCTTCTTTTGTCATGGTTCAATCATCTAGAAGACTCCTAGTTGAGTTCGATGAGAGGTTTAAAAAGTTGGAAGAAAAAAAATACAAATATGAAGGAACAAATGGAGGTGTTAAAGGAAGGGAATAGAACGATAAAGCAACAATTCCAAGATATGCAGTTGATTATGAAGGAGATGCGACATATGATGATGCAATAGAATACGCATACCCCCATCAGTTCCTCATAGATCACAATATTATCCACCTCCAAATTTCTCATTCATGATACCAAACTCATATTTTCCCTTGCTAGAGGTATTTCATGCGCCATCCTCATCTATAATCCCTAATAAACAGACACAAAGAAACATATATGAAGAGAATAATGCATGGAGATGGTGACACTTCTATAATTACATGTGGATAATTTTATGTTAAAGAATTTATGAATATTTTATTTATTTGACATTATGTTATGATATTATGGAGGATATTGTTACTTTATCATTTGGTGGTTAATGTCATTATGTATGGTGTTGTTGAATTTATGAATATGGTATTTGTTGATTATAAGTTTTCAACATGACCAATATAGAATGTAGATTATTTTTTTTTTTATTTCTACAAAATTTGCAATAGCCATCGCAATGGATTTTTCCATAGTAAAATTGTGACAAATATTTTCATTGCAAAGACGTCAAAAAGTGACGCCTTAAAACTATCACAAAATGAGACATCGCTAATAGCATATATTTTAGCACAAAAATATAAAAAAGATGCTCAAACGACTAAGTATTCAAAAGAACTCTAATTGTTCAAACTTTCATAATCAATGGGAGCAGAGTTCAACGATATCAATGCACGCACAACATATCTAGTCAACACTTTGCCTCCTTAAAAAAAAAAAGCTAAAAGTTAGCCATCACTCATGCAGAAACCAAAAAATAAAAATAAAATAAATAATAAAATAAATAAAAAAACAAAATAGTCCTTAACAAAGGAAAGGGAGAAACTAATCGAAGCACCTAAACTAAGTCTCATCTACTCTTGCGGAGCCACATCCATTGGATTCTCTACTGTAGCATCAGTGGCAGCATCTAGAGTCCTACTAGACGCCATTACAATAAATTGAACAAAGGTAAAATTCGTTACATATGTTAGATTTATTGTAACAAAAATGATTTTTTGTTACAAATAACATTTTCTTTAGTAACAAAGTAAAAGTCTTGTTACCTTTAACTCAAATTTGTTACCTTAAATTTTTTATGTTCATAACTAAATAATAATTCGTTACAAAAAATGTTATTTTGTTACATATAGCATTTTCCGTCATATAAGAAGATATATTTGTAACAAAATTTGGTACCTTTTGTAACAACAAAATATTTGTTACAAATAAAATATATTGTAACAAAGTTTTTAGTTACTAAATTTTAATTAACTTCCCTCCAAATATCAATTGTACACATATGGTAATAATGATTTTTGTTACTAATTATAAATGAATATTAAATTAAATTTTTACTAATACTTGTGGGTTGGGCTTTTGTTCAAGAAATGAACTTCACAATAATGTAAAGAATTTGTTAATTGGGCTTAACCAATTTTTTAGTGAATTATTATTAAACTGGATTTTATTTTAAAGATTGAGCTTGAAGAAATTTGAAGTGACTAATCCATTAGTTAGGCCAATTTCTTTAAAATATTAGGCTTTATAACTTTTTTGTGAATTATTCAATGAATTGGGAGTTTTTATTTAGGGAAAAAATGCAAAATTGGTCCTGTAACTATACCATACTGGAAAATTTTGACTTACCTTTTCGCGTTGCAATTTTGGTGCACTAACTTTTGAATTTTAGCAATTTGAGGACAAATCCAGACCGAATCCATTTGCAGCAGGCCCGATCCTATGCGGCGCCACCTCACATCCTCTCTCCTACGTGACATGTGGTGTGGCAACCCTTCTTGCCATGTATTTTAATAGACAAAAAAAAAAAAGGAAATTTGCACAAAAAATTAAAAATAGGTACATAAAAATTGAAAAAAGCAAAAAAGATAAAAAAAAAAAGAAGAGAGATAAATCTTGAAAAATATTTATATACTTATATATATTCACACAAATAGACACACATACACATGTATCCCACTTGCCAAATTATCGAATTAAATGAATTGAGTCCTAAAAAAAATATTTTAAACTTGCACATTAGAATTTAAAATATCAAATATCATTCAAATATATAAAATTTTATTTCATACGAATTTATCATCTAAATTTTTTTAAAAATCTAATTTATCACTTTAGGCCATATAATTTTAATAATATTAAGTTAAAATATCTAATAATGTTAAAATAGTAAAATATCTAAAAATTTAAATAAATTTTGTTGACTTTATTTATTAAGTTAAAAATGAAATAAAAATTAAACAATAAAAATTTAAGTCTATCATATGATCTATATAATTCAAAATTACATAATAGTATTAAAATGAAAAATACATCTAAAATAATTCTGTTAAATATAAATATATTTTATTTATTAATTCAAATATGACCAAAAAAAAACCAAACTTAAACAATAAAATTTTAAGTCTATCATCCTAATTATATAATTATAAATTACATAATAATATTAAAAATATATTTCTCATTTAAAATATCAAATATCCTTCAAATTTATAAAAATTTATTTCGTACGAATTTATCATCTTTTTTTTTTTTAAATCTAACTTATAACTTTAGGCCATATAATTTTAATAATATTAAGTTAAACTATTTGATAATGTTAAAATAGTAAAATATCTAAAAATTTAAATGAATTTTATTGACTTTATTTGTTAAGTTTAAAATGAAAATAAAATTAAACAATAAAAATTTAAGTCTATTCTATTATCTATATAATTCAAAATTACATAATAATATTAAAATGATAAATACATCTAAAACAATTCTATTAAATATAAATATATTTTATTTATTAATTCAGATATAACAAAATAAAACTTGAACAATAAAATTTTGAGTCTATCATCCTAGCCACATAATTATAAAGTACATAATAAAATTAAAATAAAAAATATGAAGAAGAAGAAGAAGAAAAACAACAACAACAACAAGAAAAATTCCCACCCTTCCCCTCCTGCAATTCATATATTTCTCATTTCTTTTCCTTTTTCTTCATTCTTTTCTTTTCTTTTTATTCTCATTTCTCTCTTCTTCCATTATTTTATATATTTCTCATTTTATACATATATGTATAAATTTATCATTGTTTCTCATTTCTTATTATTTCATATATTCTCATTTTATGCATATATATATAAGTATGTATATATAAATTTATCTATAAAATTTTAAATAATTTTTATTTTTATCTTTTTTCTTTCTAATTATTCATACATGTGTACTTATTTTTTCTATTTATACTTATTCACATATATATAAATTTTTCAATAAAATTTAAATTACTTTTATTTTATCTATTTTTTTATTTATTCATTTTGAATTAAATAATACTTAATATTTATAAATATATATATATAATTTAATTTTTTATTCATACTTATATACATATATAGTATATATATATATACTTATATATAAGTTTGAATAAAATTTAAAGAAGATTCATCATATATTTGCATTTTATACATATATAAATTTATCATTATTTCTCATTTCTCATTATTTCATATATTCTTATTTTCTACATATGTATAAATTTATTTAATGAATTTGGATGGCAATGCAATTTTGTTTCCCTCCAACTTTGTATTACCTCCAAAATTTGGCCCATAAAAAATGTTAACAATTGTTTTTATTATTAGTTTGACATAATAATTTAACTTGATTTCTTCCAAAAAATTAATTCCCTCTAATAATAATGAATTCTCTTCATTTTTTCGATTCCCCTAAATTTTAGCTCCTCCATTTTTTTTATAACTAATTTATAGCAAAATTAATTTCTTTTGTCTTAGATTATATGATGAATTGACATATAATTTTTTTAATTATTAAATAATTTTCTATTATAGTTAAAATAGTTAAATAACATATAATTTGGACTTATCAATTTTGGTGCTTAAGAATTTAATTTTTTGTTATAATTTATTGCAATATTCATTTACAAAAATTCTAAAAACTCCTTAAAATAAATAGTTAAAGATTACATACCTAAATAACAAAAGAAAAGAAAGAAATCTAGTTTACGTAATACTTAATGAAAAGAAAACAATCCCTGAAGTTAGGCATGTTAATGTTACATTTCATATTTTAATCATTGTATTGACCAATTAAAATTTTTTATAACTTATAGATATATATATATATATATATTAATTGTGTGTATGTTTTACTATATAAATTGCTAAAATGAAGATAACTTTCGTAGTTTAATATAGTATAAGAAAAGTATTAATTTAAAGTATATTATTAAATGCAATGATTATTAACTTTCATGGACCTGAACAAGTTGTTCTTAAGAATTAGTTGGTCTATATATTATATTTCCTTCAAAAAATAAGTTTCCCTCCAAAAATGAATTCCCCTATTATTTTTTTATTCTCTCCAAATTTTTGCTCCTCCCTCCATTCTGTGTATGAAAACTATATACAAAAATTATTTATTTTATCTTATATTATAAGATGAATTATGACGTATTATTATGAAGGTTAAAAATTTAATTCTATTCATTGTTATTATTTATTAGGACATTGTTTTTGAACAAAAAGATTTTAGAAAAATTGTTTATAAATTCTAAAAACTTTAGTCTTCACGTGTAATTAATTTCATTTTAAAAATTAAATATTCTGTATTAATAATATATTGATGTGGACAATTTGAACATGCATTTATTGAAAATTTTCTGCACTTAATTAATGCAATTTTTTTTTAAATTGATCAACTTGTATAACTGTAATATGGTTGAAAATTTTGAAATTATTTTGAAATATTCACGACATTATAATATATTATAAGTTTAATAAAATTATTTTTTATACCCATATATTTAATTAAATATTTGAAAAATTGTTAGCATCCTTAACAAATTTGTAGATGTCAGTTGAAAATTTATATTAAAATTCAAAAATATCATTCAAAAGCTGTTTTGATTATTTTTCAGACAAAAAACAAAAATAGCTCTGGACTTATTTGTAACTTTAACATGGGGGTTTAACTTTAATATTATTTAAATTACTCAGAATAAATTTAAATAATTTTATTAATAATTTTTTTAAATATTAAGTAATCTTTTAATTAAAGTTGGATTAAAACAATAAAAATTTGAAATCATCAACATATGTAAAGTAATTTAATCAAATTTAATTAAACATATTTATTAATTATAAAATGCTAGGGCCATCCCATTGCTAACGCCATAAGCTATGGCAGCTCCAGCTCGCAACCACAGGGGCCTGCCCTGCGAGGCCAGAGTGGGGTCAGGAGTCTTTCGGGTTGCCCAAGAGAGGAAGAAGGAAGGATTCAGTTAGTCCTACAATCGAAGCTTCCAACGCACATTCAAGCTCACACCCCAAATGGCTATTTTGGTACACCTCATACTTGACCTAATTCTTTTCCATTTATAGTGCTTTTTATAATTCTAAAATAAGTGCGCCCGATTCGAATAAGCCCCACCCCGACAAACGATCTCCTTTATGGAGATAAAAATAAAAATAAAATCCATCTCTTAATTAAATATGATTTTTTTTTTAAATTACATCTCAATAATATTAAAAAATAATCATATCTAAAATAATTTAATTAGATTAAGTTAAATATATTTATTAAATATAAAAAAATATTTATTAACTAAAATACAAAATTTAAAAACAAATAAGATCTGAAAATATCATACTAACAATAGTAATTTTAAAATGTCTATTTCACCCTATCAACTCAATAAAAAAATTATTGATATGATATCTTGTTCCCTCCTAAAGCACAAATAAATAAATAATTTTCTCTCAATTATTTTCCACCTATCACCCAAAATACAAACAAGCAACCATCACATTCCCTAACCTCACTTCCAAAAAACCATTGTGCTAAAATATTTTGACAAAATGCTCCAATTCATAAACAAACAAGCCCTAATTTAAACTAATTTCATTAAATTTATTAATTAATAAAAATTAAATAAGTCATATTGTGGGAGATCTAGAGTTGAAACCCTATGAGACCTTGATGTGTGTGTATATATAAAAAAAATTATTTATTAATCAAAATAAATAATTTAAATAAAAATAAAATCTAAAATTTTATCCTAACAATATAAATTTAATAATTTTAAATAAATAAATATTTTTAATTATTTTGAACAAAATAATTTAATGATTTTAAATAAATAACATAAGTAAAAAAAATCAATTTAGGTTAATTTGATTAAAATTTATTAATTAACAACAAATAAATAAGTAAATATATATATATATATATATATATATTAGCTCCTTCTTCCACACCCCCACCCACCCCTGTCTCTTTCAACCAGCCTCCACCCAACCCCCAGGCCAGGCCATGGTCGGCCAGTGGTCAACGGTTGATCGGCCATGGCCGGTCGCTGGTTACTGGTTGCCATGGGTGTTATATATATATATTTATGTATATATTTATTGGTATTTATATTGAGATATAAATTTTTTATTTTTTTATGAGGATTTTGTTATATATTTAAAAAAAAAAAAATTTTTTTTAAATTTTTCAATGAAGGTTGATTGGGCATTTCAAAATTTGTGGAATTTTTATAAATAAATCAAAATTTTGGGCTGTTTGGTAATTAATTTTTTTTTTAATTTAATGGTTTTGCCTGAACCTAACGGAAGTTGAGGTGCTATCCCAAATGTGTTAAAAAAAATTGAATTTTTGTCCTATAAGTGTCAACTAAGTACCAAAAGTGCAAACCCCCCATCCAGTGGGACCAAAAATGTAAATTTTCCAATACAACCAAACACTACGTTAGCAAAAAAAAGAAAAGTAAGGGCTCCATTGAAATGGTAATAATTTTATTGGGCTAGTTGCAATTTACCCCCATGTGATTTGTGAAATAAGCATCAAATCCTCATGTGAAAAAAAAAAATACAAAACAACTTTCTTATGTTTTATAAAACCAAGCACACCGCCTCCACCTCCACATTTGTAGTGCCCCACTCAAAACAACACCTAAGTCGAGGCGCCACTCAGTTAAATCTTAAATTGAACCCAACATAAAAATCAAAAGACCCTCAATCAAGCATTTCAAACTTTTCAGAAATAGCAGCAGATTCCAACTTAAACAAACTCATAACATACATCACATATTCTAAACACATGCCATTAAATCTCAAATCAAATTTATCAGGAGCAATGGAAATTTCAAACTTAATTAACTCATCAAATCATTAAGTAAATGCTATAATTCACCCTCTTACATCTAGCAACGTTTACATGCCTTAAGTCATTAGCATCAACATGATATCATCACATGTCTAAAGTTCAAGCTAAATATTCAAATGATTCCATATATATACGTTGAAATACCTGTTCTATTACAAAAGATAATTTTCGTCCAATTCAAACCAAAAGTCCGCATCCATCACTAAACCCTGTCTGAGAAAATCAATGAAATACAAGGGGGTAAGTCCAAGGACTTAGTGATGGATAATCATAATAGTAACTATAAAAATATGTCGAGGAAAAATCAACTTAACAGATTATCATTAGTCAATCAGAACAAGAGCATGTCAAACGATTACAGGTATAGTACAATCAAACAGAACAGTCAGGTTAGAGGCAAATCGGATACAAACAGACAAACAGATCATAACAGGAAATCAGAATACAGTCATGCAGAACAGACATTTTCATATTTCAAGAGTATCAGTAGGAACTAGCTTGGGAGTTGTGGCTGTCAGCTCGAATGGCCCGGGATCGTCTCAACCGGACCAGTTCGGGAGAATGGTCCATCTCAACCAAATCAGTTCGGGAAGAAATACAGACGGCGTATTCAGCCTGGACAACAACTCGATCTAGACCAAGAAACTTATGCAATCTTGTTGCTCCATGAACGAAATACAAGCAATCAAAATATAGTCAGAAAACGAAACAGAACCTGTCAATCAGATTTCCTTATCACAAGTTATGGGCTTACGGCTTATCCCATGCACCTAGTAAGGATTAACGTTCCAGGGCTTACAGCTTATCCCAGGCACACAGCCGGGATTAACATCCCATTACTTAATCAAAATTTAGGGCTTACGGCTTATCGCTCACACAGCAAGGATTAACATCCTAGGGCTTACGACTTATCCTATGCTCACACAGCAGGGATTAATGTTCCAAAATAATAGTACAAACAGATAACAGACAGTCAAATAACTGATCGAACAGATAACAATAAAGATAGTGCAGAACAATACAGAAATGACGACAAGGCAATGGATAATAGACAATAATAGATAACGAATCGGTACAGATAACATGTAGGAGTTTTGGGTGCCAGAACAGATAGAAACAAAATTGATATCAAAGATTAACCCTCACAGGGGTGTTCAAATTAGATAACAGTTAACAATCAAAATTCAACACATTTCAGATTTCAAACAAACAGAGTACGGTACAGAAACAGAAAACCCTCTCATCACAATAATAGATAGTTAGGAAAGGTGCCAGATTGACAGACCCTCACCTTTGTAGTTCTCAGATACAGGAACCACAGTCAGCAATCCTACTAGTCCATGGGATCCACTTCTTTATCACTATTCAAAATAATATTTTCACAATCAAACTTCTCATTCAATCCTCAGAATCACAATTAAATCATTAATAGTCCAAAATCACTAATTAACCAATTAACAGGATCGCTATAGGCTTAAACGATACTATTGGCCCATAATGGCTAATAAAGTCGTTTACCAAAATAATCCTGGTCATGTTATTAAGAATAGAACATAAACGAATCCTCAACTACTTAATCCTCTCATAATATTGTCCTAAAATCACAATAATAGCTTAATTTCATAATTAGTTCCATCGAATATCATTTAGGTCTTAAATCCCCAAATTAGGGTTTTCTTACTCAAATAACTCAATAATTCCCACATTTCCATAAAATATAGTAAATCCAAAATTACCAAACTTATACTGGAACATGCATATATCAAGTCTCATATATCAAGTCTTAATCCATAACATCTCAAATTACCTAATTATCATTTCTTAAGTTCTAATTTCATCAAATCATAGATTAACCACTTAATAAACTCAATTAATCCCTAATTATCATATAATAATAGAGATCAAGGTTCACTAGCTCATATATAGTCCATGCATGTCCATAAATGTATATATAATCCATGACAAACTTAGTCTTGCAAGGGTACAAGGTTCAAACAATTCAATACAACATGGATATATATAACCAAATCTTTTCTAACTATGTTACCCACGAATCACCAAATCGAGACCTCAGATTCAGCAACCGAGACTACCATTACGATCACTGCATTGAGGAGTAGATTCTGCCTTCACTCTGTCGCCCTGCTGCCGCCGTCGACTGCTGTTCGCTGCCATCGGAGAATGCAGTACCACCACCCAGAGATACCTCTCGATGTGAGCTTTCCAATGCTCAGCTTGGTTTTCTGTTTCTCCACTAGAAAAGCCTCCAATCAAAGCCCCAAAACCTTCAAAACCGCCTTGCTCCACCGTGAAGTTTTCGCCGATTTTCGCCTCCACCGTCACGTGAAATGGTCATGCAACACCACCACCGAGGTCCCCTAGTTGAGAGCTCCCAGAAATGCTACCCAAAAGCCCGTTCCACCGCTGCTCCACCATCGTTCGCCGAGGTGTGTTTCTTCAACCTTCTCGGTTCCGGTGCTCCTTCACCCGGAACATTGCCTCGTGGTGTCAGGTGGTTGCCGGAGGTGTGGGGGAAGAGGGTGCTCGGTTGGGTTTGGGGAAAGGGGCTTGCCGGAATCGCCGGTGGAGAGGAGTTTGGACGCGGGATGAAGAAAAAGAAGGAATGAGGGGTCCAAATGAAATTTGATCCCTAACCTTCTAAGTCCTGCAAGATTTGCTCAAACTTGAATTCTATCCCTAACCTTCTAAGTGCCTAAGATTGACCCATTTGATCTAAACTAATTCCATGCAAACCCCAATATTTTCAAAAGATGATCAATCATGTTTCCTAAAATTGTAAATCTAACCCCAAAACTTTCTAAATTTTGCAATCAAGTCCTTTATATTTCTTTTTTGAGCCAATCAATTTTCTATTTTTTGCTCAATTCTTATTTTCCAAAATACTGAATTTTAGGGGTGTTACAATATTTGTTGCCCATTTAACATAATTTTAACATAAAAAGATCAATTTACCCTTAATCATTTCACATATATACAATTCAATTTAAATAAATTTTTATTATCATATTTTATTTCTTTTTTCTTTTTTTTTCATTCTTTTCTTTTCTTTTTATTCTCATTTCTCTCTTCCATTATTTCATATATTTCTCATTTTATACATATACATAAATTTATCATTGTTTCTCATTTCTCATTATTTCATATATTCTCATTTTATACATATATATAAATATAAAATTTTAAATAAGTTTTTTTTTCTTTTTTCTTTCTAATTATTCATACATGTATTCTTATTTTTTCTATTTATACTTATTCACATACATATAATATACATATTTATAAATTTATCAATAAAATTTAAATTACTTTTATTTTTATCTATTTTTCTATTTATTCATTCCGAATTAAATAATATTTAATATTTATAAATATATATATAATATAATTTTTTATTCATAATTATTTACATATATAGTGTATATATATATGCCACAAGAAAATAGGTTAATCACGGCATATGTTTTGCAATGGTTTGTCTCAACCGCCGCAAAATATTAATTTGATGGTGGTTAAGCAGTAATTTATCCAAACCGCCACTAAATTAGCCATTTAGCGATGGTTTCGAAAAACTGTCGTGGAATTCATAATAAATGGTGGCGGTTAGTGTAACCGCCACTGAATGAATAACTTCGCGTTGGTTTTTCTAAACCACGGCAATTAATAATATTGTTTCTTTTACTTATTAGATTGTCCCTTTTTTTTTTTTTAACTTTAAAGGGTTTTGTCCATACTTTTTTAATATATATATATATATTTAAGGCCAATTATTTTTTAAAAACAATCTTATTTAATTTTAATTTTTGATTAAAAATAAATTAAGTTAAGACAAAACTTTGATAGTAAAGATAAAAAAATTAAAATAAATCAAAATAAATATATAAAATAATTGTAAAGTTAAAATCAATATTAGTAAAAGTTAATAGAAACCTTTTAATTTGACTCATAACTTAGTTATCGAATAATTAAGTGAAGAAAAGAGTTTGACATTAGTCATATAAAGTTAAAACTATAGTAAATTGATAAAATAATTATAAACTTAAAATTGATTTTAAAATATGAATTAGTGACAAAATATGAGGATGAAATTAGAATGTAAAACAAAAAATAGAAGGAAAAAAAATTATTGTGTTCATTCTCAAATTTTTGTATAAATATAATTGGATATTCATATTATATTTTGCAAATAACAAAAAAATAGTGAATAATGAAAAAGTTGTTAACCTTTCAAATAATCAAAATCAAAATTTCTCATTATTTCATATATTCTCATTTTACACACACACACACACACACACACACACACACACACATATATATATATATTTATTTATCTATAAAATTTTAAGTAATTTTTATTTTTATCTTTTTCTTTCTAATTATTCATACATGTATACTTATTTTTTCCATTTATACTTATTCACATATATATAAATTTATCAATAAAATTTAAATTACTTTTATTTTTATCTATTTTTTCTATTTATTCATTCTGAATTAAATAATATTTAATATTTATAACTATGTATATAATATAATTTTTCATTCAAACTTATATACATATATAGTATATATATAAATACCCCACAAGAAAATAGGTTAATCGCAGCATATATTTTGCGATGGTTTATCTCAACTATTGCAAAATATTAATTTGTCAATGGTTAAGTGGCGATTTATCCAAACTACTGCTAAATTAGCCATTTAGCGGCGGTTTCAAAAAACTGAATCCATAATAAATGGATGCGGTTAGTGTAAACTTCCCCGAATGAATAACTTCACGCTAATTTTTCTAAATCGCCACAATTAATAATATTGTTACTTTTGCTTATTATATTGCCCTTTGTTTTTTACTTTAAAGGGTTTTATCCACAATTTTTTAATATATATATATATATATGTAATGCCAATTATTTTTTATAAATATTTTTTTTTATAAATTTCTAAAATAAAGTATTTTATTTTATAAGGTCTTCTACAAAATGTAAAGTGGTATTCACTTATTTTAAAATTTGAATATACTCATGTAATAATTAGACCGTATGAATTTTAAGTTTTTATTTTATTCATACATTACAAAGCTTACTTTGAAAGATAACATCTGATATTTTTATAAGCTTAAAAAATTCTTATAATATCTTTTCATTAAAAACTTAGCCAAACACCCACTTAGTCTACATTTCTACTCGTCTGTTAATATTATATAGTTTGATTAGTGAAACAAATTATTGTAGTATTTTCTTTACCCAAAACTCACAGCAACAAAAAATTAATCCTTTACCTAATAATTTATATATGCATATATGTAACAAAATTTCCTTGCTTCATGCAGCTATGTCATATAATTATCCCAAACTTTTTGTTTATTTCCTTTAGTTCACTATTTGATACTCTTGTTTTATTTATTCAAATGAAAATTATTATTTTGTTTTTAAAAATAAAATAATGTTTGCTTTATAACATGTGAAATTGTTTGAGAGTTGTATATGGAAGAAAAGAATAAGTAATTGAGCAAACGTAAATATTAACCTTTGGGCGATGCAACCAAGATGGCTAGATGCTTGCTTGCGGGTGGCGTTGGTGTAGGATCAAGCCTTGCTGCTAGCAGTTTGGGAGGAATTTTCTTGCGGGTGGGCCGATGGGCATTGGGCCCTGCTGCTAGCTTGCGAGTGGGGCGCTAGCGCAGGGCGAGCCCAAAGTTCAGTGGCCCAGCACGCGAAGGCCTGATGTCAAATGGCCCATCCATATGCATGGCGACCCCTATGTAGTAGCCTAAATAGGAACCTACGCGCACACATTTCGTAATGAAGCTCTTAGTTATCTATTCCATTAGTAACGAAATACTGATTTTTGAATTAAAATATTATTTAACTATTTGTAACCAAATATTTTGTTACATAAACAATTAGTAACTATAGTTAATTAAATAAATAATATCATTATATTATGCATTGGTAACGAAAAAATAAAATGCAACAAAATTGCCAATATTTTAGTAACTAAATATTTTGTTACGCTATAAAAATTTATTATAGCTACTATACTTTTTTGTTACTGATATCATATTTTGGTAATGATACATTTCATCGCCATAAGTCCATCATTCGTAACGAACCATAAATTTTGTTACTAAGACTTTTTGCGATGGGCTTTAGGGTACTAAACTTAAGTAACGAAAAATTCGTTACCAATATTTTGGGTAACAAATTTCAGCTTTATGGTAACGAAATTATTCGTTACTAAAAGTGTAATTTGTTGTAGTGTGCTCTACTCCACCAGATGGTCCAACAGAGAGGTTGACTAGAATATTGTGATCAAGCAGTAGCAAATCCTTTACTTGCTATCGCACAATCTTGCTGAGCGCAAAGCAATAACCTTGGATAGTCTTCTCACAAATCATTGTGGTGTTTGGCTCAATTGCATTGAAGAACTCGTCAAAACCTTTTATTGGAATAATACCCCCCCCAAGCCAATTAAATTGGCATATATAATTACTTCACGTACCAGTCTTGATTGAATGATATTTAATAAAATGGCCATTTTCATCTTATACGCTTATAATTTTCTTAACATGCATTTGGTTGAAACTCTTAAATCATACAAGACTATGGGACTTGGCCACACATATGATAGTGATCATAAAATAAGTCTCTATGGTCATGATTTTAAATATTCCAAGTTATACACTAATGATGCGTACTCCAAGGAGTTAGATATTGCTCCATTTCATGGATAATCTATATTAGACATAGATGCATGCTAGTGGGTGCTTGTCAGAGAACAAGTTTACTAAAGACTCGTTTAGAGAATTCACAAGGTAGCCAAAGTAGCACGTTGGTAGTGGAAAATTTTCTAGTTTATGATAGTGCACATAATTAATCATTTAACTTGAGGTTCCATAGTAACCTTATATTTAGGTTCTTGTGCTTTGATTTTGCTCCGACAATATAGTGGGTCACCTAGGGCTTAGGTTGGAAACATGCTACCTATGTATGGAGGTTGGTGAGTTCCACGAAGAGATCTGTAACTCCCATCTGTGAAGAATAGGTTGATCTCTTATGTATTCTAAGATGATCGATTCCAAGAAATCCTTGCACAAGGTGATATGACAATATGGAAAAGAAGTTTTTCAAAGTTGAGGTCATAATTGGGAATCGAACATCAAGAATAGATACACAGTAATCGAGGCTATTGGAAAATTGATAAATAACCTACCTTAGGCCTCTTTCGAAAAATAGAAAATGGAAGGACCGTATTTACCCAGCAATCATAAGCAGTAATGGTTCACCCTGAAATTAATTCATCCAATTGGTTGGGCTCCATAAGCTCGTGCTAGACATCGATTGTGGAGATAAGGTACTATTCAATTAATAGATATTAACTGATAGAGTGATTAGTTTAAAAGAGTTTAAACTAATTAGAATATTTTGATATTGAATAAATCACAAAGAGATGTGAACCCATGTCTAATTAATTGGTAAACTTAAAGGGTCTCATATAAAAGCCTAGTCGCACTAGAATTGATGGATTGGAGAAATTATCTAAAGAGTTATATAATTAAAGTGGTCAAGTTTGGGAGGACCAAGTTTACTAATTAAGAGTTGGTCACAATGGCTTGATTAATTTAAGTGTTAAATTAATCAAATTGATTTAAAGAGTTAAATTAGACATATTAAATTAAGGAGTTAATTTAATTGGTACCATATGAAAATTTAATTAGTTAAGGTCAACTTAGGGAGTTAAGTTGATTTGATTAACTGAAAGAGTTAAGTTGATTCAATTAAATTAAAGAGTTAATTTAATTAAAGAGAGAATATAATTTTGGAAGGAAAATTAAAATGGAAGAGTCTATTTTAAATATCGAGTTGGCATTTTAATTTTGAAAATTAAAATCCAACTAAGCATGCAAATGGGTATGCTAGTTGCATGCTATTGGGCAATGTATGAGAATAGTGTGACGGATGCTTCTAGGAGCATCCAAGTCATAAAATAAATATATCATAATCCTCACACATGGTTGGCTATTTCATGCATTTTCCCTCCCAAAAGAGGTTACCTCATGTGTTGAGAAAAACCTCTTCCCAAGATTCTCTCCAACTACATTCTTTCTCCTCCAATTCCCTTACATTATCTCCCTTCTTCCTTCTTCCTTCTTCCTTCTTCCTTCTTCCTTCTTCTTCCTCATCCAAATTCTAGCAATTGAGTGAGGAACTAGAGTGTTTTTAGGTGTGCGCATCATCTTTAGAGGCACTACAATTGGAGTGCAAGGTGTTGGTGAACTAGATCTTGCACTTGAAGAAGAGTTTTCCACAGATTGAAAATGAGTTCTTGGAGGCTTTTCCCACCAACGGCCTTAGCGCATCCTAGCACGTTTTTTGATGCTATTTTGCCTCACTTTTGGAGGTGTTTCCTTGGGCAAAAGTTTCCATCCTTGGTGGTCTAATGTGTGGAGAAAAAGATCCAAGAGAAAAAAGTGGTAGATCATTCATAGAAGACGTTATAGTGAAAGATCTCCATCTTGAATTCAAGTTTTGCTTTCAAGGTACTTACTCTTAAACTAAATCCTTAATTTAGGCACAAATAAGATCCTTAGATTGTGATATTGCAAGTTTAATTATGCTTTAATTTTCAAAATAATTTTGGATCCTTGCAATATTACTTTCTTCACACTTGAACTTCTTCACTGTCTCCTCGCACACAATGGTGACAAGTACCTTCCTGACAAAAGACTAGGAATTTCTTCCTATTCTTTACTTGCTTCACATAATATGCCTCAGCTACTCATGCTCCTTCAGTAGCTTTGCGAACTCCCGCTCCTTTTGAGCTTGTTGCTATGCGAACCTTGCAACCTTTTTCTTAACATGAGCTATCACAACTGTAGCCTCCTTCCCTAAAGGAGACATCTGCACAACTAAATTCTAGGCCTATACAAAGAAATATACGCAGGACGAACAAATAATTAAGTGCGACTGTGAGAATATCTCCAACTTTTTCTGTTCATATTAACTCATACCTAAGTCACATACCTCGAGCAAAGTCTCCAGCAACAAGCTCAGTCAATTGGGAAGTAGAGAATATCCTTCAAGTTTTCTTGATCATACTCACTCACTACTGCCGCAAACTATTAACACTAAAAGCGGTCTCATACATATCCTAGTGAGAGTTAATATTGCAACTTCAACATAAACCATAATGAAACAATCCTTTACCTCACCAACATGAAAAAAGCAATAAGACTTCGAACAAGTACCTCCAGCTACTAATCCCTAAGAGTGCTTTTCAATTAGTCCATAAATCTCGAGCTCGAGATAATCATCTAGACACCCGCCTGATGCCTCATAGAAGAAAGTAAAGTATAAACCTCACTCAAGCCCTGTTGTGGGGGATTCGGACCTGCTTAATAGGCGATATGTCTCCATGATACAACTCCATTGTACGCCTCTTACGAGAACCTCCATTTGCCCTCCTAGTGTGGATCATCTCCAAGTCAATCTTCTTACCTGCCAATGACATGAAAATTAGGTTAAGCTCAACAATCTAATGAATAATCAATCAAAAATAATAAGTTCTAAAGAAAATGCAAGAATGTAGTAACAAGTATACAAGCGGATCAACCATTATAAAATAAATTACATAGTCTTTGGAAATGTGTAGGCGATGTTAAAAGCAGAGGCGAACAATCCTACCTCCTCAAAACATTAGCAAAGGTGACGATGAACCTTACTTATATGCACTAATAGTGGTGAACTACTCAACATTCTAAGAGCCTCCCAATTCTCATTTGGCACAAAAAAGAACTTACTATTGTAAGGCCCTTTAGAAGAAGACAATCCACTCAAAGACTTACGACTTGATTTAGGAAATACATGAAAGAAAGAGTCATTTGGCACCTTCTATATCCCAAACATAGAGTGAAAACTATCTGAAAATATGGGAAGGCTAAGTCCCTAAAGCGATATTGAAGGCCTATGATATGCAAAAAAAGTTCGAGATAAATTAACTCAAACATACCATATAAATCATAATTATTTCCAACAATAAAGGGCCAAGTGAAAGTGATAACCAACTGCTAAAATAGCTATTGAATATAGTAAAGTACCTTTATGGAGGCGACACCATGTTATCCTTTGATGAAGAAAGAACAAACTCATATTCATCAAAAGTGTAAATTCTACACCTTAAAATTTCTAATTCTCCCAATAGGAGTGAACAAGTATCTCAGCCACATTGGCAAAACTATCATCAATAATAAGAGCATCCTCGAATCTCTCCTTGAAGAATCCTCTTGTACAACCTCGAGACCAAACTGAGAAAAAGTATGCAATTTAGATGTAAAGGACTAACTAAGGTGCTCTTGAGGTGCGACTTCACAAACTAAAGTTGAACCAATTGATATGCCTAAAGAAGGTGTAAACTTATAAAATACAACAAAACTGTGATGAGGATGACCCCTATGAACCGTGACAATTTTAGCTCGACCATGATCACCTAAGACGAAGCCTACCATGGTAGTAGCTGACACTAATGATGCCCTTTGCGATGGTCATCTGTACTAGTAATGCCATGCGGGCGCTTGCCTCAGGTGCCCAGTAGGTGCCTAGAGCAAGCATCCAGCAAGCGCTTATATAAGGTGTCCCTAACACCATGGGTGCTTGGAGGCCAATGGCCTATTAGGCCTTTCATGGGGCAACTAGCGACTCTTTGGTAGTGGAACTCCTACCACTGCCCCATATCATACTTATAGACTCGAACTTGATTTGGGACTCTGACTTAGACTTGGCTCCATTAATTGACATCCCGCTCTAAGACCAAACATGATTTACTCTCAACTTGAGGTATCCCAAGAAAATTTTACTCGCTCTGATGATTTAGAGAAAAAGTCATTAGGAATAAAGTGAAGTAAAAGAAGAAAGAATTACCTTGGGAACTCATGAGTTTATTTCTTATTGCTGACAAAGCCAGCTCCTTGCAATTACAGACTTGCTAAAAATTTTCTAAGTTTTTAGATGAATGCCAACCACCTTGCACGATGTCTCCTAAAAATAACTAGACAAGGAGACCTGAAAATCTTCAACTTTGTCAAAAGTTGAGTTATTCCAAATTTTTGTAGCATAAGATAAATAAAGATAAAATAAATACTTTACCAAGATTTAAGTCTTTAATTAAGGCAACATAATATTAAATATTTAGCTTATGTTAGATTTTCAATGTGAAAAAATTAAAATTTCAAATTGAAAGTAGAGGGTTGGATGATATGGCAAATTAAATACCCAGGGGTAAAAGGTAAAAATTGAATTAAAGGCCCAATTAGTAAATAATAAGTAAAGTAAAAGACTAATAGATTCAAGTGGGCCGAAGCTCATTAAGGATTTAATCAGTATAAATAACAACTTCTAAAGTCAAAATGGATGCAAAAACTCACTTGCAAAAAATCTAGAGCTTTGCCTCAATACAAGCATGTTTCCAAGTAAGAACTCTTTGTTTGAATTTTGCTGACTTCCAAAGAGGATCCTAGCTTCATTTGAGTAGCAACAAATACATGCATACAATTTAATTCAGTTAGACTAATAAATAAATTTTAATTGGCACAAGCTAATAATAAATTTGAATTGATAATCTAAAGGCTGAGTTATTCTGAGGCCATCAACGCAAGTGTTGTAACATTGAGGAATTTAGAATAGTTAAGACATGATTGAGCTTGAAATTAGTTAGCACTTATGAAACTCTATGTAACCAATAATGAGCTTAAGAATTGAATGTAGAAGATATCCAAACAATGATCCAAATCCATAAAACGTATGGTTTCACAATAGTAGTTATGATGTGATAGTGATGTGTTAATTCAACAGAATTAAGCCAATGATTATTGAGTGACATAAAAGCAAGAGTAGTATTAGGATCCATAAATCAAAACTTCAAAAGCTTGAAAAATAGCTAAGCTACTCAAGCAACCAAGGGTCTATACATGCTATAGATCTGGATTAGAAGAAGGAGAAAATCAAGTATCCCTTTCTGATCTAGAAACTATCTAGAATCGGCACAGCAGAAAGGCAACAACCTTTGCCCCAGTTAAACTACTCCAAAAATCACCAAATTAAATCTAGAACACCTCCACACACTGAGGAAGATACTATCAAAAACTGGAGCAAGAAAGACTTCTGGATCACTCCATAAAAATTCTCCAATCCAAAGCTACGGTAGGTGGATCTCCAAAATATAGCAAGTCAAATGCCTTGCCTCTATTGATATGATCCATACATCAATCAATCTTCCAATTTCCCCTCACTAGAAGCTGGAGTTAAAGAGGAGACGATGATGTAGAGGAGGCTGGTTTTTAGGTTGGGAAGAAGAAGGAATGCAAAGCTCAGCACATGATGCAATGCATAGAAAGAGAGAGAGAGAGTTTTGGAGGGAAATGCAAATTCAAATTCAAGACTTGAATTTCATGTGCATTTCAATTACATTTGGAATCTAATTCCAAATTAATTAAGATGCTAATTTAAATGAACACTTCATTTAAATTTTTCCTCCAAAAAGTATTCTTCTCATTAATTAAATTAAACACTTTAATTTAATTAATTAACCTTCGATTTAACTCTTAAATCAAACAAGCTTAACTCTTAAACTTAAACTAGTCAACTCAACTCTTTAAGTCAACTAGACCAATTGATGGTCCATATGGCTCCAAATAATTAACTTCTTAATTATTGGTATAATTTAATTTTTTAAATTAGTTGATTAATTTAACACTTAAATTAATCAAATCAAAATTGATCGTTAAATTGGATCTTTGAAAACCAGTCACCAAAGGGTGAGTTTTCTAACATTTAGAAAATAGCTCTACCAATTTTGGAAGTTAATTGGTTTTTGTGTGTGACCTAATAGGTTCTACCATTCATTGGACATGGGCTCACATCTCTTTGTGACTTTTGAATATCTTATATTCATTTTAGTTTAAAACTCATTTTAAATTAATCGACTCAATTCAATTAATCTCATTAATCGAAGAGTACCTAATCTCCATGGTCAATGTCCAACCTCAGGAACATGGAGCCCAACTAATTAGCTGAAATGAATATTCTAGAGAACTATCATAGCTCTATACGTACCATGCAAATATGGTCCTTCCGTTTCCTATCTCCCGAAAGAGGCCTAGGGCAAGATATTTATCGACTCCCTAATAGCCTCGATGCTATGTTTCTATTCTCCATGTTCAATTCCCTTGTGTGACCTAATCTTTGGAAAACTCCTTTTCCAAATAGTCACACCACCTTGCGTAAGGATTTCTTGGAATCAATCATTATAGAATACATACGAGATGCATTCTCTCTTTACAAAAGTGAGGAGTCGGATTCCATCTTGGATCTCACAAACCTCTATACCAAGTAGCTCATACCCAACCTCAACCCGAAAGACCTGCTAAGTGGTTAAGGAAGAGTCAAAGCATAAGGACCAGACACAGGGTTACCATGCATCCTCCAGTTAAGAGGACTAATAATATGCACTAGCGTAAGCTGGAAAACTTGCCACTATGACTATCTAGTGGATTCTCTTGTGGGCCTTCAGTACCTTGTTCTCTAACAAACACCTATATCTCATACGGTTGCTCATGGAACGGAGCAATATCTAACTCTTGGATTTATGTATCATTAGTGCAAGTTTATCCAAATCTTAGATGCCCCATCTCTTAAGATCCTATGATTTGGAAGATTTAAGATCACGATCGTTTGAGATTTATTCCATGGTCACCAAACCAAGTCCCATAGTTATGAGTGATTTAGGGGCTTCATCCAAATGCAATTGAAGTAATAAAGGGCATAAGATGAATATGACCATATAAAGAATACCATTCAATCAAGATTGTTTTAAAATGAAATAGCTTTACAAGGCCAATCCTATTGGCTTGCCGGGCACTATTCCAACATGGCAAGGGTAAAGATAATAAATCAAGCAACTCATTAGAATAAAATTTAGTCAATTAGATCTAAATGAGTTATTGAATTTCCATTCAAGTCATAAATTAAGGTGTACCATGTTGGAATAGTGCCCCGTAGCCAATTAGATTGGCATGTAAACAATTTCACTTGTAATACAATCTTGATTGAATGATATTCATATATATAAATGGCCCTCTTCATCTTATGCTTATTTTATTTCACTAGCATTTGGTTGAAGCACCTAAATTGCACATGATTATAGGACTTGGTTGCACTCTGGAAAGTGATCATGAAATAAATCTTACATGATCGTGATTTTAAATATTCCAAGTCATAGAATTTTATGAGAAGATGCATCTAAGATTCGGATAGACTTGCACTAACGATGCATAAATTCAAGGAGTTGGATATTGCTCCGTTTAATGAGCAATCCATGTTAGACATAGGTGCATGTTAATGGGTGCTTTTTAGAGAACAATTTCACTAAAGGCCAGCCCAGAGATCCACTAGATAGCTAAAGTGGCAAGTCGATAGTAGTAAGTTCTCCAACTTACGTTAGTGTATATAATTAGTCATTTGACCTGAGGATCTATGGTAACCTTGTGTTTAGGTCCTTATACCTTAACTCTTCCTTGACCACTTAGCAGGTCTTCTGTGTTGGGATTAGGTATGAGCTACTTAGATATGGTAGTTTGTGAGATATAAGATGGGATCCATCTCCTCGCCGCTATGAAGGACGAGTGCATCTCTTATTTATCTATAATGATCAATTCCAAGAAATCCTTGGCCAAGGTAGTATTTCAAAAAGAAGTTTACTAAAGATGAGGTCATAAAGAGGAATCGAATATTGGGAATAAAAACTTAGTTATTGAGGTTATTGGGGAGCCAACAAATATCTTGCCTAGTCCTCTTTCAGAAGATAAAAAATGAAAAGACCATATTTGCATGGAAAGCATAGAGCTAGAATGGTTCACCAAGAGCATATTAATTTCGATCAATTAGTTGCGCTCCATGGGCTTGAGGCTAGACATTGACAAGGAGATTGGGTACTCTTCAATTAATAGAGATTAATTGGAGTTTAAAACTAATGTAAATATTTCAATATTCAAATATAACAAAAGTTGTGAGTCCATGTCCAATGAATGGAAGAACTTAATGGGTCACATACAAAAGCCTAAAGGAAGTTTCTATTTGATGGTAGGAATTTTCTAATTAGAAATTTCACTATTGTCCTTTTTGTGGGGAAATCGGTCGGCCAATTTCTTAGTCGTTTTGGCTTGATTAATTTAATTGTTAAATTGATCAATAGAATTCAAAGAGTTAAATTAGACCAACTGAATTAAAGGGTTAATTTAAGTGGTGTCATATGACTATTAATTAGTCAAGCTAACTTAAAGGGTTAAGCTGACACCTTCTAACTTCAAGAATTAAGTTAGATGACTTAAGGAGTTAAGTCAAATTAATTAATTAAATTGAGAAGATAATTTAATTAATATGAGAATTTTAATTTGGAGGAAATTCAAATGAAATATTTCATTTGACTTCAATTTGGAATTAATTTGAAAGACATTTCATGAGATGAAATGTAGATTCAAATTAAATCCAAATACAAGTGAAATTCACATTTCACATGCAAGTAGATTGTCAAGTTGGCTAACCACCTCATGGAGGGTGTGATGCCAACTTGCATCATACCTCCCACTCTATATAAAGAGTGAGGTGTCCATCCAATTGCAAGATTAGCAAGCAAGTTGCTAGATTCCTTTTTTCCTTCCAAAAAGTGTGATCCACTCATATGTTGAAATTTCACATAATCCTCACTATTCTCTCCACATTTTTGGCCCTCCCTCTCTTCTTCTTCCTCTAGTTCTCTAGCTAAATGGAGGTTGATTGGAGCTTTTCTTGGTGTGTGGATCATAAAATTAGAGGCTTCACATTTGGGGAGCTTTGCTCTTGAAGATCCACTACGATGTAGTAACTTTGGAGGTTGATTTAGAGGCCTTACCGTGCTTGAATTTGGCTAAAATTTTAACTGAAGATTCTCAAGTGTCTTGAGTAGATCTTTGAAATTTTCAGCCTATTTGAAGTTGATTTACTTGGTCAATTGTTGTCATTTCCCTGATGTGCATGGATTGATAGTTTTGAAGAGTTCATTGTTATCATCCACATCTTCCTTGGATTAAGCGTTCAAGGTTAGTTTTCTGTCATTAAATCCACTTTAATTGCATGATTAGATCCTTGGATTTGGAGTAGACAAATTTTATTTAGCCTTGTTTGATTTGATAATTGGATCTTTGAGCTACTCCTTACTTCAAGTGGTATCAGAGCCTAATTAATGCTTTGATTTGGCTATTTTTTTTTTTTATTGATTCATGTGATAAATTGATCTATATCACCAAACACTTGATTCAATTCATGAATTTGCGTGTTTGGTTGATGTTTCTTGTGGCTCATTTGTTGATGAATTGAAATATGCGAATATGTGTTTTAAGTGTTGATTCATATGTTAGTATGATTTTAATTCCTAGATGTTAATGTTAAATGTTGATTTAGCATTTATTTACGTTATATAGTGATATAGCATGTTTATTTTGGCATTAAGGTATTTTGGTCATTTTGGATCCAATTGGATTGGAGTTTGTTGAAGATTATGAAGAATGTTGATTCTTACTTGAACTTGATTTTTGAAGCATGTTTGAGCACTTGAATTTTCACTTTTAAAAGGTGTTTCAAATCTGAAAATTCATCTAATATGCGTGAATTAGTGTTAAAGAGGTGTCCTTAAATTTTTGGGGCACAAAACTAGGCCAAAAATGGCCTTGACTCGGTCTAAAGTCAAAACAGGGCAAGTTGCCACACATAGCCAGGCGTTGGCTAAGCAGCGAGCGCACACAACACATGCAACAGTGCCCGTTTGTGGCTTGGATGGGTTTTGAGGCTTGATTTGTGTTATTTTGTTCTCAAAACTAATTCTAATTCATTCTAATTAGATGCACAAATGTTGTGCAAGTTTTCAAAATTATGTTTGACATTTTTGAATACTTTTCAAATCTTGTTCAAGTTAATCTTCAATTTATGAAAAAATGAGATGCATAATTGTTATGCTGATTTTTGTTAGCTAATTAATTATTTATGAGATAAGAATTTAATTTGTTGAATTGAATTTCAATTCTTATTTATTTTTCATTTAATTGTTGAATAGATGATGAATGAATGGGGATGAACATGAGCCTTTAATATTGACTTTATTTATTTCAAGTAGTTGAAAAGGGTTGTATTAAATTGGGGCTTGCATGCCTCTTAATTTTTATTTTGTAAATATTATAAGAGTAGAATCACTAGGAGTGGGGATTTCTTTTCTCATATAATTGTTACAAGCAGACAAGAAGACCATTAGAGGCACGAAGACTATTTTTTTTATTTTGGAAATCTTCAAAATTGAAATCTAGTATATCTATCCCAACTAACATACATAAGTTCATACTTTCTTACCCTTTCTTTTTTTTTTTTTTTTTTTTTCCTTTTTCCTCTACAAACTTAGCTTATCTATAATTGGATGGTAAATAAAAGCATATATAAGTAATCAAATAACCTAACATTAAGCACTCAACATCCTAATAATACAAAATACCTAACTAGTCTTAATTTTAATAATATAGCAATTACCCAACATATATAATATAAAGCATCGCACCACTTATAATTCTTGGTAAATTTTAAGTATCGAAGGTAATTTACAAATCAATGAAATATCCAATACCAAATCTTACTTGTGGCAGATCAACAAAGCCTCTTGGCTGTCATCCCATATAACTTATGTCCCAATAAACATTAATCAATTCAAACAAAATAATTCCATCTAATTTGTCAATCAAAGGCCAACATGGATGAAGACAAATCTACAAAATATTGATTAGATTATTTCCTTGGTACATTAAATTAATAGGCATAAAAATAATGGGCAACCACATCACTCACTTGTACCCTTAGGTGCAACCCTTTTGCCTGAACATTGCTGCAGCCATTCCTCTCACTGTCAGATGACCTATTGTTCTCAAGGAGCCCGAGACAAATACCAAGAGCATGAGCCATATTCTCCTCTTCTTCCTTTCTTCCTTCTTTTTTTCTTTCTTTTCTGCATTTCACAATCTAACGGCCCTCTCTCAGTTCGAAAAAATGCCTACGCCGTAGACACCTTATCTACTTCTTCTGCTCCGCCAGCCTACCAAAAGCCACGTCACGCCTATCCCTCAATTCCATCACTCTTTTTACTTTCATACTGAAAAACCCACCTCTCAATAAGCTTTTCATTCTTCACCTCAAACCCAAATTCATCATTATTAGAACAATAATAATGCGGCTCTTTCCTGGATGAATCCTGTGCAAGCCCTTTTTGGGGGGAAGAATTCAAGGGGTCCCAATCATTTGGCCTCTTCACTAAAATGATATCAACTATCACGGATTCAAGATTGCTCTAGCGCCAAAAGTCTGTGTTTTCTAAAGCAGCAGGGCAATCCCTAAGAGCTAGAACAACCCACCTATCTCTTGGAATAAAACTCGAGGAGGAAGACGTTGACGAGGATAAGGATGGAAAAGATAAAACTTGTTCGCCACTATAATTACACGATGAAACATAAGGGCACATCGATTCCATGTATTATGTGAAGGCTTTTAGCAAAAAGTTGTGTAATTATTTGTTCCATTTTTGCAAGCTCCGAATGAGTGTTCCCATGATAAGAAGCCATTGATTCTTACAGCCCACAAAACACTAAATTTCCTCAAATCAAGATAGCTGCACCCCAAAGCAGAAGAAAATATGCACAATTTAAATTCACCAAAAAAGAAAGACATTAAACCTCAAAGCCACCATCTTTTTTCTTCTTGCTCCAGCGTCTCTCTTCTCTTTTTCTATTTATATTTTTTTCAATATGATTAGGGTTTTATTTTTAGGGATTATATATGTATGGAAGAAGTGATTTAATTCAAATAGGACTCTAATAATAATTCTACTAGGACTCGAATATTTATCCTACTATAAATTTAATGTCTTTATTATTAATTCCTAGAATTCAATAATTCAACTCTTGTATTAATTCAAGTAGAATTATAACTTAGACTCCCCAAAATATAGAGCATCTACAATATATATATATAATATTAATGATCACTATTTGATCAAAAGATAATTTAATATTATCTATATATTATATGTATTTCTGAAAATATAGCTCATGCTATACTATAATTTTAATTGAAATAATAAATAAAATAAAATAAGGTATAGTAATTGATTAACTACGAAATAAAATTCTGGGGCATTACATAAAATGTGTATGAACCTTTTGTGTACAAGAAGGCTAGTGGGAGTAGTATACAGTTTATTATGCTTTATGTCAATGACATTCTTCTCATTAGAAATGAGAGAGAAATGTTAGCGCGCACTAAAGTATGGTTATCTACACAATTTTCCATGAAAGATTTGGGAGAAACATCTTTCATATTGGAAATATGAATCTATAAAGATAGATCAAAGAGGATATTGGGGCTTTCCTAAACACCGTACGTTGATAAGATACTAAAGAGGTTTAGTATGAAGGAGTCCAAGAAGGGAGTCATCCCTATGGGACATAGTCTTCGTCTCTCCAAGTCTATGGCCCCTAAGACTGATGACGAGAGAAAAAGAATATCCCACATACCTTATGCATCCACTATAGAGAGCATAATGTATGCCATTTAATGTACAAGGCCGGATGTAGCATATGTTCTAAGTGTTATGAGCCGCTTTCAATCCAACCCCCGTGAATATAACTGGAAAGCCGTAAAAGCAATCATTAAGTGCATGAGAAGAACTAAGGATTTGTTTTCATTATACGAAAATGGAGAATTGAAACTCAAGGGGTTTTTGGATTCTAGTTTTCAATTCGATGTAGATGATCTAAAATCTACTTTAGGGTTTATATTTTGTCTCAATGGCAGCGTGGTGAGTTGGAAGAGTTCCAAACAAAATACCACAGCCGATTCTACCATTGAGGCGGAATATGTTGCTGCAATGGAAGGTGTTTAGATGAAAAACTTCATCCAAAAGTTGGATATAATGCCAGCATTATTGAGCCTGTAGTTGTCTTCTATGACAACAACGGAGCAGTTCCGAAAGCAAAAGAGCCAAGATCTCATTAGTGATCCAAGCATATTTTGATGCATTATCATTTGATCTATGAAATCAATTGATAGAGGCAATAATTAAGTGGATAAAGTTGCCTCAAAAGAGAATATAGTAGATCCACTGACTAAACGCCTAACGCAAAAAGTCTTTGGAAGACATCCTGAGAAGATGGATCTTAAGACTATGAAAAATTAGCTTTAGTGCAGGTGGGAGATTGTTGAAATAGTGCCCCATGGCAAATTAGACTGGCATGTAAACTATTTCACTTATGGTAAAATTTTGATTGAATGATATTCATATATATAAATGGTCATCTTCATCTTATGCTTGTTTTATTTCACTAGAATATGGTTGAAGCCCCTAAATCACACATGATTGTAGGACTTGGTTGCACTCTGGGAGGTGATCATGAAATAAATCTTACATGATCGTGATTTTAATATTCCAAGTCATAGAATTTTATGAGAAGATGCATCTAAGATTCGATAAATTTGCACTAACGATGCATAAATCCAAGGATTTGGATATTGCTCCGTTTCATGAGCAATCCATGTTGGACATGGGTGCATGTTAGTGGCTACTTTTTAGGGAATAACTTTACTGAAGGCCTGTTTGGAGAATTCACTAGGTAGCTGAAATGGCAAGTCGGTAGTAGCAAGTTCTGCAGCTTACGCTAGTGTATATAATTAGTCCTTTGACCTGAGGATCCATGGTAACCGTGTGTTTGGGTCCTTATAGCTTGACTCTTCCTTGACCATTTAGCAGGTCTTTTGGGTTGAGATTAGGTATGAGCTACTTAGACATGTAAGTTTGTGAGATACAAGATGGGATCCATCTCCTCGTCGTTGTGGAGGATGAGTGCATCTCCTACGTATTCTATAATGATCGATTCCAAGAAATCCTTAGCCAAGGTAGTATGACAATTTGAAAAAGGAGTTTTCGAAAGATGAAGTCATAAAGAGGAATCGAACATTGGGAATAGAATCTTAGTTATCGAGGCTATTGGGGAGCGGACAAATATCTTGCCCTAAGCCTCTTTCGGAAGATAGGAGACTGAAGGACCGTATTTGCATGGCAAGCATAGAGCTAGAATGGTTCACCAAGAGCATATTCATTTTGACCAACCAATTGGGCTTCATGGGCTTAAGGTTAGACATCGACCATGGAGATTGGGTACTCTTCAATTAATAGAGATTAAATAAAAGAATTATTAGTTTAAAGGACTTTAAAGTAATGCGAATATTTTACTATTCAAAATATCACAAGAGTTGTGAACACATGTCCAATGAATGGAAGAACCTAATGGGTCACACACAAAAGCCTAAAGGAAGTTCTATTTGATGGGAGGAATTTACTAAGGAGTTAGAAAATTCACCATTGTCATTTTTGTGGAGAAAGAGGTTGGCTAATTTCTTAGTCATTTTGGCTCGATTAATTTAATTGTTAAATTGATCAATAAAATTTAAAGAGTTAAATTAGGCCAATTAAATTAAAGAGTTAATTTAATTAGTGTCATATGACTATTAATTAGTCAAGTTAATTTAAAGAGTTAAATTGACACCTTCTAACTTAAAGAGTTAAGTTAGTTAACTTAAGGAGTTGAGTCAAATTAATTAATTAAATTGAGTTAATCTAATTAATATGAGGATTTTAATTTGGAGAAAAATTCAAATGAAGGAGTTCATCTGAGTTTAATTTGGAATTAATTTGAAAGGCATTTCATGAGATTGAATGTGGATTCAAATTAAATCCAAATGCAAGTAAAATTCACATTTCACGTGCAAGTGGATTGCCAAGTTAGAAAACCACCTCATGGAGGGTGTGATGCCTAATTACATCATACCTCCCACTCTATATAAAGAGTGAGGTGGCCGGACATTTGCAAGATTACCAAGCAAGTTGCTAGATTCCATTTTTCCCTTCAAAAAGTGTGAGCTACTCATGTGTTGAAGTTTGACACAATCCTCACCATTCTCTCCACATGTTTGGCCCTCTCTAGATCTCTTCTTCTTCCTCTAGTTGATTGGAGCTTTCCTTGTGTGTGGATCATAATATTAGAGGCTTCACACTTGGGGAGCTTTGCTATTGAAGATCCACTGCCGTGCAGTAAATTCGGAGGCTGATTTGGAGGCCTTGCCGTGATTGGATTTGGCTGAAATTTTAATTGGAGATTCTCAAGTGTGTTTAGTAGATCTTTGTAAATTTTCAGCCTATTTGGAGTTAATTTGATTGGTCAGTTGTAGGCGTTTTCCTACTGTGCATGAATTGACAGTTTTGAAGTGTTCATTGTTGTCATCCACATCTTCCTTGGATTAAGCGTTCAAGGTTAGTTTTCTGCCATTAAATTAATTTTAGTTGCATGATTAGATCATTGGATTTGGAGTAGACAAGTTTTATGTAGCCTATTTTTGGTTTTATAATTTGATCCTTGCTACTCCTTACTTCATACCATACTTGGCCACTTAAGCACTTTGGCAAATTAAGATTTTGATACATTTAATAACCTTAGTGCTTGATTATGAGGAAGTAAGGAAGCTTAAAATACCTATATTTAAGATTTAGACTGGTGAACTATTTTTTAGATCTTCTTACTATATTTTGGACATTAAGTAATGAAGAAACAAACGCTCCAAACTATTAAGAAAATTTCCATCATTTTAGACATCTATCAAGTGATGTTTATACTCAATAAAAGAAGACCTTTTGCTGGAGAAAGAACATATGTATAGTAAATATGATATATTGCATGACTCTCAATGGATTGAATTTGAGAAATTAATCAAAACCTCCATACATGTTTTATTCATGATAAGTTTATTTCTGGATATCTATTTGAGTTATGGGATGTTGTTATCTAAAATGAACATTGAAATATGTTATTTGGCAAACATAATTTCTGAGCGTCGAATCAGTAAAAGTATGATTTGGTTGATGTTTTATTAGCACATCGCCATACTTTGTAATAGTGTGGAATTTTTCATGATGACTCGCTTGAATGTATTTATAAATTTATTTCATTTTAATCTGTTTATGTACATGACAACTGTGATGTGAAAATTAAGAAATGAGCTATGGGAAGTTTTGTTATAAGTCTTTCACCATTATGGACGCCACTAGGAAATTTGGGTGAATGACTACTTTTGAAAAGACATCTAGGTTGGTATTAAGCCACCTATTATTGGTCTCCTAATTAATACCTATTTAGAGTCTTGACTCGGGGATAGTTGGAGGTTAATTATGCATTAAATTGGATCAATGAATTGGTCATGCTATTCTGTATTGTATTGTATTGACCAAGTTGGCCACTTGGTGTTTTGGAGTGATAAGGGTTTTGGTTTTCTAATAAGTGTAGTGACAATATTGGAGAAAAATGAGTGTTGAGTACTATTGGAATACACAGAATATGACATACTTTTTAATGAATTCAAAAAGAAAATATTTATTGCACAAAATAGTTTTTGATCAATTAATTATCTTGACATATATTTGAAGTTATGGATTTTGAATTGCTTTTCTATATGCATATCCGTATGATGTTTTCCAAGTTTCGGCTTCAATTATGCATCTATATGTTTATCTCACTAATTCATTAGGGTTTCCAACCTCCATTGTTTTTGTTCTTCGCCAAGATTAAGGATTGATTGGATGAGATGCTAAGAAAACTAGGTGAATAACAATTTACTATTATATTAAAATTCTACTAATACCATGTGTAATGTAAAAAAGAAATTGTGTTGTTCCAAGAACATTATGGTTTCTGATATTAATATGCATTAAAAGTGTGTTTGTCTTAACTTATTTACAAGATTTTATTGTATACTTTTGGAGTTTATAAAACGGTAGATCTTATTTTGAATACAAGTTTTTAAAATATTTGGATAAAATAAGATTTTGAAGATTATAAGATACTAGTGATGATAATTTTCTAATTAATATGAAAAATTAAATTTAGCAGATTATACGACGTTAGTGATGATAATTTTATAATTAATATGAAAAATTAAATTTAGTTCAAGTGGAGGACGTCTCCGACTGACGATTCTAGGCTAGATGTTGCAAAATTGCCTATGAAATGGGGCATCTACCAAATATTGGAGCATGTATCGCTTGTGCAAGTTTATCCAAATCCATCAATATCCTATCTTGTCAAATTTTATGACTTGAAAAGCTTTAACACCAAAACTATACGTACTTGTTTTATGATAACCACCCCAAGATGTATGACAAAATCTCATATTATATGATTTAAGGGCTTGATCGAAATGTATTATAACTAAGACAATTTACTATATAAGGTGAAGATGGTTAATTCTTGATAAGCAGAAGTACAATAATTAGATAAGAATATTTACACAAGAGTAGTTTATTTGTCAATTTCAATCGTCTCATTGAACAATTATCTAGCAAAATTTTTGTTATTCAAGTGAGATCGTATCTAAGTGATTCCAACATTTTCACAAATAATACCTAGTTCACAAATTTTAGAAACTAAAACAATTTTTGGTTCTTTTTTCAGATGTTAGTACTAGGGAAATTTATTTTGGTAATAGATTTAAAGAATATGTTGAGAATGAAAGTATATGTATTTTTGTTGTAAGAGAAAAAATTTTATTGTACATGTCCTTTTATATAATTTATTCAAGTGAGATATTATCTAAGTAATTCCAACATTTTCACAAAAATAATGCCCAATTCACAAACTTTAGAAACCAAAATAATGTTTGGCTCTATTTTTAGATGTTAGTAGACTGGGGAAATTTAATTTGATAATAGATTGTAAGAATACGTTGAAAATGAAAGCATGCGTATTTTTGTTGTAGGAGAATAAACTTTATTATACATATCTGTTTATATAATCTTTCATTTATTTAATAGCATCACATCAAACTTTTATATTATTAAATATTATTATTACAATAGTATAATAGTTAAAAATTATATATTCATGTGTAGTGATTCAGAAGATATATAAATATACGTTTTTGATTAATGCAATGAATTGAAATGATAATTGAAATGGACAATTAACAAAAACAAGGGCAATTTAGTAAAAGAATTAAAAAAAATGCTCAAAAAGGACTTAATTAATTAATTGAATAAAAGGGTAAAGAAACCACCACCACCCCCCCCCCCCCCCCCCCCCGCCAAATAAATAAATAAAAATTAAGCCTACGAAAGAGCACACAAAACCCTAATGGGGCTAAGTCCACTAAAAACAACTATAAATATTGAGCTACAGAAGGAACTTGGGTATAAGAAATCATTCGCAGAGAATTACAAACTTTCGAGAACTTTTAAGAGAAAAGAATCTCTCTATACACGTTCTAGATAAAACAAACTGGCACATTGTTATATATTGAAAAGGCCCCTTGCACTACAAGAAAATTGACAATTACTGACACTAACTTGGTGACATTTTATTATATAAATACACAAAAAAGTATTAAGCTAATAGTTGTAAAAGAATGACAAGTATTTGGTGACATTTGATTATTAAATGACAAACAAAATAATAAAAGAAATGCCAAGACAAATTTATTTCAAAAATATTTAATTAGTGCCACTAATATGTAGTTATATTGTCATTTGTAGAAAAATATCATAAAGTATTTAGTGGCACTAACTTAATGGCATTTATAGTATAATGACACATAAAAGTAATATAGTGATAGTTAAAATAAATGTCACTATAATAAAATATGTAGTGGCATTTAATTATTAAATGACATATAAAATAGTTGCATTTGATTAAAAATGTCAACAAAAATATTATTTGAAGGCATTTAACTAGTGCCACTAATTTTCTTAAAAAAGTCACTTATATTTATTTATGGTGTCAAAAAAAATACCACAAAATATTTAATGGCACTAACTTAGTAACATTTGGTAGTGTAGTGACACATGAGTAATATGGTGATAAGATGTTGAAAATGTCATAGTAATACAATATTTAGTAAAATTTAATTGATAAGTGACAAAAAAATAATAATAATGACATTTGATTGAAAATGCCAACATAAATATATTTGAAAGACATTTAAGTAGTGCCACTAATTTTTTTCTTAAAAGATACCACTCATATTTATTTATGATGTCATTTGTAAAAGATATGCAAATTATTTAGTGGCACTGATTTAACGCATAGTGACACATTAAAGTAATGTGGTGTTAGTAATAAATAAAAAAAAAAAAGAAGCTACTATAATATAATACTTAGTGGTAATTGATTAATAAATGTTATAAAAGCGTAATTTTGTTGAAATTACTAACACAACTATATGTTAAAAGCATTTAACTAGCATCACTGCTTTTTTTCTTAAAAAAACATATATAACTCGTAATTTAATTATGGTGTGAAATGAAATAAATATCACTAAAATAATAAAGTATATAGTTATTAATAACTGTACAATTTATAAATTTATATCTTATCATAATGTATTGATTAAATTAACTACTTAATATTGTAGCACCCCCTCTCGGGATAGCCCACAAGCTGGGATGCCATCCAGTTTAGTCTTAATACTTAACCCAATAACAAGCAACAGGCCCATAACAAACATTTCAAACATCCCATAATGTTCATCATACGGTATATACTTGAAAAATCAAAATTTCAAAGCTAACATATTACAGTACATCATCAATTCAAACCTGACATATCATAATATTTCTAAGTCAAAGCTTAACATTCCAGTGAATCCATATACACATATAAGCACATGTTCTATTACAAAGCATATTCTCTTCAGCTTAAGCCAGAATCCGTATCTTTCACTTAATTATGTCTAAGAAAATCAAGGATAAAACTCGAGGGTCAGGGGGGGTAAGTCCGAAGGACTTAATGAGGGATAATCTTAATAAAGAACAGTAGAGATCTAACGAGGAAGAATCAACCCAACAGATTGTCAATTAATAGTCGGAGCAGGAACATATCAAAATATAACAGTCAGATCAGATTACAAACAGATCATATTACAAATAGTCAAAAAACAGTCACAGGTATTAACAAATTCAAGGCTATCAGTAAGTACTAGCTCGGGGTTTGTGACTATTGGCTCGAACAGCTTGGGATCGTCCCAACCGAATCAGTTTGGGAGGAAATGCAGACGGCTCCGTTCGACCCAAACAATAGCTCAACCTAGACCAAGAAGCTACACCATCCTTATTGCTCCGCGAGCAAGACACAAACAATCGAGGTACAGTCAAAACAAAACAAGCTCGAATATCATATGCAGTCCAACAGGTCAAAATGAAACATGCATATCTGATTCACCTAATTCCAATCAGTTAAACTTACCTAACCATGACAGTTTGGTATACAGTAGGTTGCCGATGTTTAAGGAAGCACCCCTGACTCATCGCTGGGTGCAAATGCCCAGGGAGAAGCCCCTGACTCATCATTGGGTGTAGATACCTAGGGAAAAGCCCCTGACTCATTGCTGATACCCAGGGAAACGCCCCAGCGGTATCGATACCTAAGGAAAAGCCGCTAACATACGCACTAACATATCCAAGCATATCCAAGAATTCCATTGGAATTGGCACTCGGTCCAAACATATATCCGTACACATAATAGATATCAATCAATCGATACATATTTTTTGGCATATATTCAGATAACATAACAGTCAGATAACATAACGATCGGATAATAGGACAGTCGAATAACAGAACGATTGGATAACATAACAATCAAATAACAGAACGGACAGATAACAGACGAGATGTTCTAGGCGATACAGATAGCAGGCAAGAGTTATGGGCACCAGAACAGACAAGAATCGGAATCAATATCAAGCGATAACCCTCACAAGGGTGTACACATCAGATAATAGATAACAAGCAAGATCTCAAGTAGTTCATAGATATCAATAAACACGATGAATTACAGTACAGAAATAGGAACCCTCATAGGGTTTATCACAATAATAGATAGATGTATTCAATGCCAGATTGGCAGACCCTCACTTCCGTAGCCTTAGAAAATGCAATCCACAATTAGCAATCTATTGGTCCGTGGACCCACTTCTTCGTCACCTAACCAAAAGAGTATATTCACAGTCAAATCCTCGTTCAACTATAATAATCCTTAATAATTATAATTACACCATTAGCAGTCTAAAATCACTAATTTCTCGGCGAATACATAGTTTTAGGGTTCGATTAGTATTATTATTATAGGATGGCTAATTCTGCCGTTAATATGGGAATATTTATGGGGTTTATATCGGTACTAGCAAAAGGGCATAATCAGGTCTTTAATTATATAATTAACCTCATATCATTATCCCAAATCAAAATAACAGCCCAATTTTATTCTTAGGTTCCAAATCTACAAAATTAAGGTTTTAATCCTCTAATTAACTCAATTAACCCAAAATTATCACATGATAATACAAATCCGATTTCAATAAGCTTATAATGGTACATGCATGTTCCGAATCTTGGTTCCATATCATCTTAAATAACCCAGTTACTATCACTTAGGTTTTAAATCCATAAAATCCACAAGTTAGGGTTTTAAATCCTTCAATTAACTCCATTAATCCATAATTATCATATAATAATACAAATTTGGGACCACTAAGTTATATAATCATACATGCATGGCACATATATATCCAATTCCTACATTAATTCTTCATTTTCTTTTTGGCAATATACAAGATTCGGAAGAAACTAAATGATACAAAGCTTAAACCCAAATCTGATCATTACCCAAGATATCTTAACCGGGACCTCGAAATCACAAACCAATGACACCACTAAAACTAACACAACAAGCTTAAGATACTGTCTCACTACCCCCGCCATGCCACTATCTGCCGCCGTGCGCCTTCGTCGGAATTGACCAAAACCACCACCAAAAGGCAACTCAACTAAGCAAACCCCCAACTCTCAATTTCATCAAACATCGTTGAATTGAAGCCCAATTTTAGCCTCAACCACCCAGCACCACCACCTCCACCGTCACGATTTTCTTCCAATTCCACCATTAACGGTGGTCCAAATCCTTAACCTAGCATACCAAAATGTTCATTGAGCTGAGCCCAACAAAACCCGCCCTTGGTTGTCGCAAAAAGCCATCAAAAAGGTGAAGCCTGTCACCCTTCGACGTGAGCTCGCCTAGATCTTTGATTTTTTGACATTTCACCAGTGGGTTTGGGGGAAAAAAATGGTATGGCCGTGCTCCTAGAAGTAAGGGGAAAGCTTTGGTTAGTTTTGTTTTGGGAAATGGTGGTTGCCCAGTGAAAAATCATCAGTGGGAGTGAAGGTGGATCTCGGTGGAGAAGGAAAGAGAAATGGGGGGTGGAATGCTATCTATAATCTTATTTTCTGGAATTAGAAATTGACCCCCAAGATTTTGTTCTTGCTTCCTATTAAGTCCTCCAAGGTTTCCTTAATCTTCAATTCGGCCCCTGGACGAAGTTAGTGCCTTAAATTCACCCATTTGACCCAAAATAATTGCATGCGAACCCTTGGGATTCCTAAATGTGGTCCAATCAAGTGTTGTCAATTTGTAATTTGCCCCGAAAACTTTCAATTTTCATGCAATTAAGTCCTTTTTATTAATTTTTCGAGACCTAAAATTCGACCAACCAAAATTTTGATTTCTAAATTCTTATTTTCTCAAATATCCAATTTTAGGGGTGTCACAAATATAATTTTAATAAATAGACTAAATTATCTATATTTTTCAAGAAGTATAAAAAATTCAAGTATTTGCCCATTCTTTTTCCTCACTTATACATTATCTTTTTGAATATTTTCTACCTCTAAATTTATTGCCTCACACTTTTCAAATGTATTATTTAATGTAATAATTTTGAGTATATATTTAAATAATTGAGAAAATATACTTTTAAAGTATAAAATAATTGGAGTATGTTGGAGTCTTCTATATGGGGTGTTCGAGGCAAATTAAGATGTTATTCAAAAGAATATTTTTTGCCATTTAATTTAGTGTGTTATTTAATTAATTTTTATAGCCAATTACTATGCCATCTAAAGAAATCTTTTGTGGAATTTTAACATCATTATATGCATTGTTTATGGCACATTTTCATGTCATTTAAAAGTATTTTTGTAATATTTTAACATGCCATTTATTATAATTTTTTATAGCATGTTACCTAGTCATTTAAAGAAACTTTTATAGCGTTTTAACCTGCCACTACATATAAAGTTTTGTGGCATATTAGCATGTTATTTAACATAATTTTCAATGGCATTTTGACATTTTAATTAATGCATCTTTCATGACATCTTAACTTGTTATTTGATACGATTTTTGTTCCAATCTATTAATGCCAAAATAAAGGTAATTGAGTGACATTAGTACATTTGGCTACACTGCTACAAGTAGCCATTTTAAAAAATATATTAAATATAAAATTGCCACTATAATATTATTTAAGTGGCATTTTTTAGTGTTTTTAAAGCTTAATTTTGCTGTAGTGTAGCTCCATTTTCATGCAGCATCATTTTTGCACTGTCTATGGAAACTTTAAAGAACAAAGTAAGAACGTTGATACTACAACAAAAATAAGCATTAAAGGCATTAAGAAATGCCATTTAAAAAATATTATATTGATAATTTTATATTTAATGATATTTTTAAAAGTGTCATTTGTAACAATGTAGTTAATAGTATAAGTGTCACTGAATTAACTTTATTTTGACATTAATAAAATGCAACAGAAATTGCATCAAGTGGCATGTTAAAATGTTACCAAAAATGCATTAAATAACATATCAAAATTCTACTATAAATTATTTTAAATGACATGATCGCTAAAGAAGTTACTTTCAATGACAAGGTAACATGCCATAGAAAATACAAGAAATGACATGTTAAAATATCACAAAGATACTTCTAAATGACATACTAAAGTGCCACAAAAAAATTCATATAATGATGTTAAAATCCCACAAAAGATTCCTTTAGATGACAAGCTAACATGCCATAATTAATTAAATAACATGATAAATTAAATGGCAAAAGGATTCTTTTGAGTGACATCTTAATTTAGCACTCCATATTTGAGACTCCAACATGCTCTAATTTCTCTACATAAGACTCGAACTTGCAATATTTTACTTGGAAATATATGATTTTACCATCAAACTACCCACCAAATGTTCATTATAAATATTCAAAAACATTATTATATTTTTATACCTTAAAAGCATATTTTCTCAATTGTTTAAAAATATACTCAAAATTATTATATCGAATAATTTATTTAAAAAAGTTTGAGACATTAAATTTAGAGATAGAAAATATTCAAAAAAAATGTATAGGTGAGGAGAAAAAATGGGTAAAAGCTTAAATCTTTGATATTTTTGAAAAATATGGCTAATTTAGTTGATACATTAAAATTATAATGACTAGTTAATTTAATCAATGCATTATGATAAGATATAAAATTATATATTTTATAGTTATTAAAAACTAGATATACTTTATCTATTTTTGTGTGTTATTAATTTCATATCACACTATAACTAAATTATGAATTATGCTTTTTTTTTTTCCAGAAAAAACTAGTATTGCTATTGAAATGCTTTTAAAATATAGTTATCTTAGTAATTTCAATAAATTATATTTTTATAATATTTATTAATCAATTACTATTAAGTATTATATTACAGTGGTATTTTTTACTGCTATCACTATAATACTTTAATGTGTATTTTGTAAACGGCTTTAAATCAATGCCACTAAAATTTGCAGTACCTTTTATAAATAATACCATAAATAAATATGAGTGGTATTTTAAAAAAAAATTAGTGGCATTACTTAAATACCTTGCAAATATATTTATTTCGGCATTTTCAATCAAATATCACTATTTTTCTTGTCACTTATTAATCAAATGCCATTAAATATTGAATTATAATGATATTTTTCAACAATTATCACTACACTACTAAATGCCACTAAGTTAATGCCGCTAAATATTTTGTGGCAATTTTGTTTGTCATTTAATAATCAAATGCCACCAAATATTAAATTATAGTAGCATTCTTTTGCAACTATCACCATAATAGTTGTTGTGTCATTATATTATAAATGTCACCAAATTAGTGCCACTAAATGTCAATTTTCTTGTAGTGCGAGGATGCAGACAAAATCTATGGCATGATTCTCTAACACTAAACTAACCACCCGACATAAAAAAGAAAGTGAAAGCAGTTAAGAAGCGTCTCCTTCATTAGCGACAAATGATGTAGCTAAAGCCAAACACTTTATGCCCTTTGGGACCCTGAGCAGGATAAGGAAGGCTAACGAGATAGAGTTTGGAGCCCCGAAAAAGCTCAAGACTGTGGAGATATTCTTAGGCAACCCCTTAAAGATGACCAAAATTGGAGTCCTCATAGAACCGAACTTTGAAAGACAATGCACTTCTTGAGAGACAATCGAGACATGTTCATGTGGATTGTGATGAACGTGGGGGGAATCTTTCTTGATATCATTATACACCACCTCATGGTGGATCGAAACGTGCAACCTAGCTATTGTCAAAAGAGAAGGAATTTCAGAGTAGAACGCAACTAAATAATCAAAGAGAAGAATGACAAACTCTTGCAAGCGAGGTACATTCGTCCAGTCCAATACCCTAAATAGTTGGCCAACACAGTGTTGGTATCCGACCTTAATAGGAATTGGAGAATGTATATCGATTTCACTGACTTAAACAAACCTTGCTAAAAGGATTCATTCCCACTCCCATGCATAGATGCGCTAGTGGACTCTATGACAGATTCCTAGATACTAAGCTTTCTTGATGCCTATCAAAGGTACAACTAGATTCGTCTGACCTGAAAGACCAGGATAAGACAATCTTCATAACTACTTATGGATTTTATTACTACAACATGATGCCCTTTAGATTTAAGAATGAAGTCGCCACATACCAAATACTAGTTAACAACTTGTTCAAGGACATGATCAGGAGGAACATGAAGGTGTACATTGATAAAATATTGGTCAAGTGCCATAAGTAGAAAGACCACCTTTGCAACCTCAAAGAGTGTTTTAATATATATCCTGCGAAGATTTAATCTATGACTTAAGTCAGTAAAGTACGCTGTTAGCATGCATGGAGGTAAGTTCCTAAGATACATAGTGTTAAGGCATGGAATTGAAGCCAACCCCAACGTGATCAATGCAGTACTACAAATGCTACCCCGCCCAACATTAAAGAGGTTAGATATTGGCGAGATGTCTGTCTATATTGAATCGCTTCATTTCTCATTCTATTGATAAAGGACTATATTTCTTCAAGATCTTGAGAGAAGCTAAAGCCTTTGAGTAAACGGACGATCGCAATAGAGCCTTCTTATAACAGAAAGAATATCTAACATCACCTTATTTACTAAGGAAGCCTAGAACAAGCAACGCTATGCTTATACCTGGCCATTACTGATGCCACAGTTGCCGTAGTGCATAAATAAGAAAGAGAGCACCAATCAGTGTACTATGTCAGCTATCTCTTATAGGATCCAAAGCATGATAAATTCCTAATGAAAAATTGGCTTTAGCAGTAGTGGTGGAAGCCAAGAAGCTCCATCCTTACTTTCAAGCTTACCAGATCGTAGTGCTCACCAATTACCTATTGAAAAGGATACTCAGTAGTTCGGAAGCTTCGAGAAGGCTAGTCAAATAGGATATAGAGTTAAGTCAATATGAGATAGAGTATCACCTTCAACTCCCCATCAAGGTACAAGTTTTAGCGAACTTCCTAGTTAAAGATGCTGAAGAAAAAATGGAGAGCCCTGCTCTAGCTTGGACCTTTTACTTAAATGAATTAGCCATGGGATCCAACAGTGGAGTGGGGATCGTCATTGTAAGCCCCATAGTGAGAGATTGAAGTACGCAATCAGATTTACATTCTCCACCTCCAATAATGAAACCAAGTATGAGGTGCTAATTACTAGAATAAAGCTGGCCTACCCAGCTGGAGCTTATGCTTATAGGCTTACAGTAATTCCTAATTTGTGGTAAACCAAGTTTCCAAAAGCTATAGATCAAAAGAAAATAATATGAGAAATACCTCAGATGGAAGGAAACAATCAGATAGATGTTTGGGAGCTTCATTCTCACCTAGCTTCCAGCAAAGAGATCATGGATGCCGATTGACTGGCCAAGATTGCCAGCTCACTAGTAGCTATGAAGAGTATTCTAATCATGTTCTTAACTATAGACGTTCTAGACTAACAACTATCTAAGGATGAGACTGGCTCCCTCCCTAAAGTGATGGATATAGAAGTAGCATCATTACATGGACAACCTCCATCATGAAATATTTATAGAATAGTGATCTCCTGAGTAGCCTTAAAGAGGCACAAGTGAAGGTACAAGTGGCCCAGTTTGTGCTGATAGATGGTGATCTATATTAAAGGGGTTTCTCGCAACTTTACTTGAAGTGCCTGCCGCATCAAAGGGCAAAACATGTGCTAAGAGAGACATATGAAGGCATATGTGGGAATCATTCTCGAGCAAGATCAGTGGCATCTAAAACCCTTCAATAGGGGGTATTTCTAGCCAACCATGTTGAAAGATACCCAAGCATTGGTGTGAAGCTGTAAACCTTGTCAAGAGCATGCCTTCCCGAATCATCGACTTGGCACTCTTCTTTATCACATTAGAAACCCTTGCCTTTTTACACAATAGGGTATGGACATCGTGGGACGTTTCCTTCAAGCCATTGGTTAAAGAAAATTTCTCATCATAGCTGTTGACTATTTCTCCAAGTAGGTCAAAATAAAGCCCTTAGCACGAATATTTGAGAAGAAAGTAATAGGATTCCTCTGGAGGAACATCTTATGTAGATTTGAGATCCCCAAAGCAATAATATCTGATAATGAAATCCAATTTATCAAGCCAAAACTCAGAGAGTGATGCCAAGAACTCCCCATTAAATAATTCTTCACTTTTGTCGCCAATTTACGAGCCAATGGAAAGACCGAGTTCCTGAACAGAATTATTCTCCAACATCTTAAAGCTCGACTTGGAGATGCTGAAGGAACATGGGTTGACAAAGTACCTTCAGTATTATGGTCTTATCGAACCACACTTCAAACTTCCATAGGAAAATCACCATTCAACTTGGTCTATGGAACAGAAGTAGTTATTTTAGCAGAAGTTGAAGAGGTCACCTGGAATTCATGAGAGTTGAGAATCAACCTCGACTTACTTCCTTGAGAAAAGGGAAGCAGCATATGTTTACACAAAGATGTATAAAATAAAGATGGCTAAAGCATACAATGCCAGAGTATGTCCCATAGACTTCTAAGTTGGTAACCTGGTGATAAAAAAAGGCATAAGCATTTGGACCAATCCACAAACTCAATGCTAACTAGGAAGGTCTATACAAAATAATAAAGATTGTCAATCTAGAAACATATAAGTCGCAGACATTGGGGAAGAAGAGAAGCACCTTAGAACTTGGAATGTCTCTAACTTGAGGAAGTTCTAACCATAAAGGCTAGGGACCACCTCCTACATAGCTTGGACTCGCCACTTAGGGCACTATGTATTGCCGCTCATTTCCTCTTAGATATCTTTTACTAATTCTTAAAAGTTATTTATGTTCTAAGTAGGAAGTTGAATTTTTGTTTCAATTTAAAAAAGGTTTGCCCTCTCAAAAATGGCACCTTATTACCGTCACAATTCATTTGAATATATACAACTTTTCATGTTTCATTATCTCTGACTTTGACTTGACTTCTGTGAAGCATTTACACATCACTCTCCACGGAACTTTTGAAGACACACCAACGTAACCCTATTATAAAGCTCCTTTAGGAGTACGTAGTTGCAACCAGGCATAATCTCATTATACAAACTACCAAGGACATGTGGTTGCTGGCATAATCCTACCATAGGCCCTCCAAGAGGCACGCGGTTTCCATCCCTATGTAATCCCACTGTAAGGCTCCTCCAACGTACGTGATTGCAGCTAGGTGTAATCCTATTATATGACCCTCTAAGTTGCCAGCATAATCCCACTATATGGCCCTCTAGGGGCACGTGGTCGCTATTTCAGAGAAGCCCACTATTATCTCTCCAAGTAGATAATACCTCTTTAGCGTAATCACATTATACTATCCTCTTGGATGCATGTTGTTACTACCTCAACAAAGCACATCCATAATCCTCATTAGATTAGGGTTGCATCAGCTCAACACTTCAAGGAAAAAAATAACTAAAATGTGCTAAGCCCATTGCAAGTGGTTGTATCCCTCATCTTAATCATTGAACCTCTCAAACGTACAAGGCCCCTACCTCGTCCTTCATTAAAACAAACAATTTGGTGGTCAGAACTTCTGAACAAGGCATGTCATCTACATCATTGCAATACTTAAGCATCAACTATGAAAAACCTCTTGATTAGTCAGATTTAACCACCATAATCACTAACGAGATTCAGATCCTTAGCATATGATCCTTTATAATATACCATCACGACATGTAGTTTCAAAGGACCTCACTAACGAGGTGCTCAATGAATTAGCATCAACCAACCCATTAATCACGAAAGAATCTCTTCAAGGAGACTTGATAACTTTTTCATACGCTGCTTGTGCAAATTAAAGTTATCCCTTCGAAGGGACTAACAACAAAATTTAATACAAGGAGATTCTACACCTCCCCAACACATCCCACTAATGCATTGAACTCCTTTGACAACCTAACCATCTCAAAGAACTGACCAAAGCACATACATAAATTTGATAAAAAATTTCCAATCCTCAGTTGAACGCCAAAAGTGGGCCACAAATGCTAAGAAAGGCTAAAAAATAATAAATAAACAGTGCCCGATGCTCAATTAGACCTCTACCAAGATAGGGGCTCACAACACCCTAAGCTGGCACCTGCAATGGTTGCCTAACTGTGCCCTAGGCTAACGTCCAAGATGGGCACCCAGTAGTACCTCAAGCTACCATTTGAAATGAGCACCCAGTAGAGCCTAAAGGTTAATGCCCCAAATGGGCACCCAACACTACCCCACGTGGGTGCCCCACATGGGTGCGCAAGTGGGGCACCCAACTGATACTTGATCTAGATGCCTCACGCAAGTGCTTGGCACCTTATACCAGACAATGCCCCATGCTCGACCAACATTCGATGCAAAATGACAAGGCGACATACCTATGCAATAGGATTCATAATAGTCATACCATGTGGGCACTCCCCATTCGCAAGTTAGAAAAATTCAATGACATGCAACAATGTGCAATTGATACAATGACAGCCACATGATACATAAAATGATAAATCTTCTACTTAACTTAATGCTGACGCGATGGGCTCTCAACCTCCATAGCAAAAACATGAAATTTGGTAATGTTGCAAACACAAAGACCACCCTACACCTAGCTACTACATAGCTAGTTGAAAAAAAGTAAGAGGGCTCGTGCAAGTTACAATCACTGCGAGTTCCCTTGAAGATACTTGTCGAGAAACTCTCAATAGAGAAACTATAGCCATAGGAAATAGAAAGACAGTCAGAATACAAAGTATCATCTTTCTAACAAAGACACTCTAAACTTACGAGAGTAATATGATGTTGTAGCTCATCCCAAAGTACCCTCTAAAGAAGTGCCTTTATGAGGCACTCCAAAAGCCCCTCATAAGTGTAAAGAAGCTTGCCTTACCATGGCTACCTGCTAAGTAGACTTTTACTTTGCAAGCACCCTAGATAAAAGATGATATGTTATCAATAAAAGACTATTTTGGCTAGGAAGATAGATTTATACACAGAAGAAAAAGCCTAAGTACTTAGGTGAACATAAAACTTTGTAAGCGATCCTAAAGGATCTTTAGAATGAAAAGCTATAAATCCAAACCCTATGTGGGACATGCGTTAACTTCATTATGATATGTAAGTCCGCGCATTTACATCTGGTGCACACTTAAACACCACAAGATTATAAACCATTCCCTTTACATGACTCCAAATCAATGTGCCCTTAAGCCTTTAGAAAAGAATTGATCACCCACAAACATTGAAAAATACCTATGAAACTTAAGGCTTGGCAAGGCTCCTTGAAGAGTATGATAGATAAAGTACCCTACAAGAAATGTGAGAGTTGTAGCCAAAACCCTGAACCCCCTCAATAGTCCCTAAAGACCTCTTAAAAATGAAAACTCCAAATGAAAATTGACTAAGTCCTTCATGTGACGCAAACTTCTGACCACCTTGTAAGTCCAAAGAGGGCTAGATGGCCCCACATCAAGGCAAATATGCAAGGCCTAATATACCCCCCAGACACGAGTGCCACATTTAGGCACCTCTGGGAGCCCCGTTTAAGCGCTACACCCAGTGCCACCTCTAGGTGCCACACTCAAATGCCTCCAAGCATTATATCTTGGTGCCATACTGGGCACCCCATAGCGCCACACTCGAGTGCTGCATTTAAGCACCTAGCACATATGCCTGGGCACTTAATGTAAATGCCACTTGGTGGCCACTTCATTTGCTGCCCCCTAAGGTAGCTGATGAACCTCTTTACTACGACACCTTGTCAAAGTCCTTAGATGAATGCAATGAGAAATCTTACCATGCCTTTAAAATAGACGCAAGAGTAGATAAATTAATTTTTGGTCAATTAAAAAAATGGCACTTGGAAATAATATACCAGCTGTTGATTAAAATTTCTGTTTGAATCTAAGAATTTATTAAATTTAATTTCAAAAGATAAACAGTTAATTTTAATTAATAGTCTAATATTTATTTTGTACTTAAATCAAGTATTGACAATTGTTAAGATGAAGTGCACAACTAATCAAATCAAGACATGTGGCTTAATGGCTTCAAGCTAACCAAGTTGCAACATGTGGCGTGTCTATATATATAGACCAATTAAGTCAAATATATTTGATATTATCTCATCAAAGAGATAACTATAGAAGAAGTCCAAGTCATTTGAGAATCTTCCACTAAACATCAATAGTAAGATGAAATCAAAGATCATCCCACACCACTCAAGTCACAAAAACAAGGGAAATCTTAAAGGAGTTCAACAATTCTCCCAATCAAATCTGAGAATATCCATGGTGTTCAAGAAATTTATTGTGAAGCTCATCAAATTATGGCATTTGATTCAAGATTATGACACAAAGCCCTTGAATTGGCGTTATTTTTTATATCAAATTCAAGAAAATCCATGCGTTCATTGCGGACCTCATCAAATTATGGCTTTTGATTCAAGATGACGGTGCAAAGCCCTCGAATTGGTGTTATATTCCAAATCAAATTTAAAGGGACCTACAGCGTTCATTGTAGAACTTATTAAATTTTGATGTTTGATTTGAGATTAGTTGTGAGGCCCTCAAATTGGTGTTATATTTTCAAATCAAGTCAAAGAAGATCTACGATATTCAAGGCATCCATCGCAGAGCTCATCCAAATTCAAAATCATCTCTCAAAATGAAGAATCAAAGGATTAGATTAAGAATTGTATCTAATCATAAATTTCAATAAATTTTATTTTTATTTGTGAAAATTTTGTTGTCTTGTAATTTCAACTTTTGCAGACACAAGATTTGCGTTACAAATTTCTGGCATGCCTAGTAGGAATCTCTACATCTTTATCTTTTCTGTTCATCAAGAAAGAAATTGAAGTATCCTATGACATCCTACAAAGCCGTAATATTGAAAATTATTACCTCAAGTTCCTCTAGTGCTGGATCAAAAAGTTTTGTTGGTATCGCTAAGAAGTATGCTCAAGAAGTTGCAATCGTCTTCAAAGTAGCTCTTTTGCTTGATGTGGAAAAGGCGCTATCGCATTGTATTGATATAAATGAAGATAGTGGAGACTCAAAGAAAGAATTTGCATCATTCACTAATATTAAGTTCTTGAGCATGGTACTCGTGATGGTGACAAGTGCTACAACCTTAGAGAAATAAATTACGAATTTAACGAATGCCATTGAAGGACTCGTGAAACATGTCCTAGAACAAAACTCTCAAATCTCCAAGTTGATGAAGAAGTGGACAATGATGATGGTAGTCGCATCATGGGGAAACAAGTTCAGGTGCATATGAAGGCAAAACATCCACAAAGAGACAATCAGTCGAAAATGGAATGATTGCAACAAGAGAACTACAAGTTTCCACTTGTGGACTAATTCCCATTGACCCACAAAGGAGTTTACCATTGGTACTATCAAAGATAAGCTTGATGGAAATTCTAAATCATTTATGATTTATTGTAATCCTTATAATCAAAGGATTGATGATTTGAAGATGCCATTGATTACCGAAGCTCAAAGTTTCAGCAATTCGATAGCAATGGTAACCCAAAATAGTACGTAGATCATTTCATCAAGGCCTGTAATAATGTTGGAATATATGGTGATCATATGGTCAAGCAGTTTGTTCAATCTTTAAATGGTAATGCTTTTGATTGGTATACGAACCTAAAGGAAGGCTCAAGTTGCCAAAGGTAAGTTTCAAACGTTTTTACACCATAGTTTCAAACCTAAAGGAAGGCTCAATTGATAATTCATAGTTTAGGCTCTTATTAAGGCTCAACTGTAAAAACGTTTGAAACTTTGGCAACTTGTGCACATAATGATGAAATGAGCATGAATTTTGACAAACAAGAAAACTCAAATGGTGTCGATGATGATGAAAATGTTAGGGCCAATTAACTTTCATCATCAAATTCCATATGATCCTTAATAAGAGCCTAAACTATAAATAATACTCCTAGATACAAGCATAAACTATATAAAATTCTCAAATTAAAGTCTCCAAATCCAATACTCAGATCTTTAGGTCTCCAAGTCTCTAAATCCACGATTCAAATCTTCAAGTTTTCAAGTCTAAGACTTAAGTCCTCAAGTCTCCAAGTCTCCAAATCTATAACTCAAGTCTCAAAGTATTCAAATCTAAAATTCAAGTCCCCAAGTCTTTAAATCCAAAACTCAAGTCTCCAAGTTTTCAAATCCAAGACTCACATCTCTGAATTTCCAAGTCCAAGACTCAAGTCTCCAAATCGAAGATTGAAGTCTCCAATTATCTTCAAATTTACTCAAATCTCCAAGTCTCAAAGTCCAAGAATCAAGTCTCTAAGTCTCTAAATCCAAAACTCAAGTCTCCAAGTCTTCAAGTTCAAGGCTCAAGTGTCCAAATTCTAAGTGGTCCTTAATAAAAGCTTAAATTGTTAATAATACTCCCAAATATGAGTATAAACTATTTGAAATCTTTAAATTAAAGTCTTCCCATGTGCTCCTTGATAGAAGCTTAACTGCAAAAAATTCTCGTAGATACAAGCATAAATCATTGAAAATCTTTAATTAAAGTCTCCATATGTACTCCTTAATAAGAGTGTAAATATCTAGTAAGTCAACCTCAAGTAGACTCCTGTGCATGAGTATAAATTGTCAATCAAATTCAAGTGGAATCATTAACACAAGGATAAAATGTCTACTTAAGTTAAATATGCTCCTTGACACATGAGCCTAAACCGTATATTACTTTTCCCCTGCATGAGTATAAATTGTGTACAATACCCTTTTTAAAAAATGATTACTTTGGACTTTGTTATGACTTGATTCCTTTGTTAGGTATGTAGGCAGCTTAGGTTTGTTTTCCAAGTCCAATCATCTTATTAAATAAGTTTGGTTTCATTTTCAAATTCAACCAAATTGTTGAACAAGTTTGATTTATTCATGAGATAGCTAATTTTGTTTGTGAGCTCAAGTCTTTTAAACTTGGGGGCAAAATTCAAAGACATCTGGAGGTTGGAATTGCCTCTGCAACAAAAGCCATATTAGAAATGGTTCATTGTACTCCTTGGTGCAAGATAAAAGAGATATGTAGGTTCACAAGAATTAGGAGACAATTTTATCTTAACAAGTCTCTTTCAAAATGATCTTAAAGGGGGTTGTACATATTCGATTGAGCTTCTAAACCAAAAGCCAATCTGATCAAGAATAGATACACCATTGGGATCTTGTGGAATCATATGATATGCTGCAAATAAATACTTGCAATTTTGCGGCAAAAAAGGTTGGTAGGTGTCAGCGTCGAGTAGTTCCCTAGCAGACAGAATGAATTTGTGAAAAAAAATCTCCAAGTATCAACAATCTGCAAAGTCTATGAAGAATCCATAAAAAGATTGATCATTCTTGATGGTAGTGTGCAACATGTTTATAAAAGGGCACCATGGCCGAAAATGCTTAGAGGATGTTCTTGTCATAGACGTACATGATAAAAGGGATATAAAAGAAAAAAGTTCTCAAATACTTCAAACTCACCTCTTTCTTGGATGATCAGCACATCATTCGCCAAGCCTTGAAGTGGGGACAATTGTAGAAACATTAATTTTTGGCTAATTTAAAAAAATGACACTTGGAAATAATATACTAGTTTTGATTAAAATTTTCTATTTATATCTTGAAATTTATTAAATTAATTACAAAAGACAAATATTTAATTTTAATTAATATTATAATATTTATTTTGTGCTCAAATAAAATATTGATAATTGTTAAGATGAAGTGGCACAACCCATCAAATCAAGTCTTATGGCTTAGCAATTTTGGGCTAACCTAGTCCAACATGTAGCATGTCTATATATGTGGACCAATCAAATTAAAGATATTTGATATTATCTCATTAAATAGATAACTATCGAAGAAGTTCAAGTTATCTGAGAGTCTCCCACTAAATATATGCAATAAGTGGTGATCAAAGCTCATCCCACACCACTCATGTCATGGAAAACTAGGGAGATCTTAGAGTAGTTCAACAATTCTCTCAATCAAATTTAAGAAAATCCATGGCGTTCAAGACAGTCATTGTAGAGCTCATCAAACTATGGCATTTGATTCAAGATTACGACACAAAGCCCTTGAATTGGCGCTATTTTTTATATCAAATTCAAGAAAATTCATGGCGTTCATTGCGGAGCTCATCAAATTATGGTGTTTGATTCGAGATGACGGTGCAAAATCCTCGAATTGGTGTTATATTTTAAATCAAACTCAAGGGAATCCACGATGTCATTGAGGAACTTATCACATTTTGATGTTTGATTCAAGATTAGGTGCGAAACTCTTGAATTGATGTTATTCTTTCAAATCATGTTAAATAAGATCCAGGATGTACAAGGCATTCATCATGGAGCTTACCAAAGTTCAAGTTCATCTCTTAGAGGGAAGAATCATATGATTATATTAAGGATGGTATCCACATGATAAATTTCAATAAATTTTGTTTTTATTTATACAAATTTTCTTGTCTTGTAATTTCAATTTTTGCAGACACAAAAATTGCATTACAACAAGTACACACTTAAACTGGATAAGTAAAATTAATCAAATAAAAGACCTTATTCTATTATATTAAGATAAGGTAAAAAAAATTCCAAACTTGTAATATATTTTCAATATGAAAATAAAAATTTTTAAATTGAAAATAAGGGGGCTTAATAATATGTACAATTAATAAACAAGGGCACTTTATTAAAAGGACTAAAAAAGGCCCAAAAAGGACTTAATTAATTAATTGAATAATAGTGCTAGAAAGCCCTTGAAAGAGTGCAACAAAGCCCTAATGGGTCCAAACCCATTAAAGAAAAAATTATAATGCTCCAAAAAGAATTTGGGCATCAGAAATCATTCGCAAAGAATCGTGAACTTTCGAATACTTTCTAGAGGAAGGAATCTCTTTGCACCCATTTCAAAGGAAACGAACCGACACATTACTATCTAGCATAAATGACCCATAGCTCTAATTCTGTACAGCAACAATAATATTTTGAAAAAGTATCTATATATATTTTAAGGGAAAGTAAGGCCTTGTTTGTTTATATTTTCAAATTTATTTTCACCATTTTCACTATTTGCAAATAAATTATCAACAGCTCATCACCATTTTCACCAAAATTCCATTTTTATCTTAAAACACATTTCCTAATAATCTGTATATTTTTTCTAATAACTTATACATATTCTCTCTCTATTTCATTATTATTGTAACTCTCCACCTAAATATTTAAATACAAATTCATTTTCAATTTATTTTCTCTAACAAACTTCTTAAATTTTGAAAATATTAAAAATTAAAAAAAATGAAAACATAACCAAATAAGCTATAAATGTTTAGGCAAATGAATCCAAACTAATTCCCAATCCTATGTTCAATCCCAAGTTTGTTCCTATGATTAAGAAAGTTGGGGTTGTCTACGGTCAGGGCACCCTTGTTTTGGCCTAACAGTAGTCCTTATCTAATTGAATGGCAAGTCTTCTAAAGATTTACTATTTTCACTCTTTTTTACTATTGTCAAACTAACTTATTAGTAATGTACTAACCTACCTCTAACCTTAGTTTGTTGAAAAAAGAAAAAGTCAATTTATCAAAAAAGAAAATAAAGGGGAGAAAGGAGAAAGCATTCTCTTTTCAATCATAAACCCTTAATCTCTCTTTCACCGTGAACCCCCTCAGTCTCTATTTTGCCACATCACCGCCCAGTCCATGTTTTTCCATGAAAGTGTTCTCTAATATAATAACATAGAACTGTTTGTGCTATTGCTTACTAGACTTTCTATGCCTCGTGTTTGAGTAAGAAGGTGAAATAAGCAACCAAGTGTTGAGATCTTTCTTTGTTTGCAGCAACATATTCTTTTAACTACCATTAGTTCTATGAGTGGAGGGATCTTATGTCTACAATTTTTCATTTTATACATTGCAGTGGTTGAATTGATTCTTATCACTTCTATTATTTAAGATTTTGAAAGAAACCTCAATAGAAAGAGTTAGTGAAATAAAGCCGTCGACACTATCAAAAAAATTTAGAACTGAAATTTCAATATTCATCACTTTTCTTCTTATATTAGATTTATAATTTTTGTGTATTATGAATTCAATTTAGTTCAATAAATACAAGTGTAAATGACAATGTTGAAATCAATTTTTTGATTTGAATGTGAATCAAAGCCCTTTTTATCAAATAAGGATAGGATATCAATTGACATTATGCAATTAAGTGACAACGAGAATAGTGATTCCAATAAAATGTTAATTCAATGGGACCTTCGGTAATGGATATAAATGTAGAGCTTGTATGTTGTCTACCATTTAAGACTGTTAATAAAGCAGAGGAGCTCTACATTGCATATATTAGGGAGATTAGATTTCATAATTAAAAATAAAGCTTGAAGATAAGAAAAAAGCAAAACTTGGTGAGATACAGAGAAAGGCATGTACAGTAGAAAGGTTCTATAGGGTTACAAGTGGCCATTCTTATAACCGAGAACTCGGACCAAAAACTAGATGGGCGTGTAAAGCTAATTTCTCTGTAAAACTTGATTGCAATCTTGAATGTTATGTAGTATGGAAATTCCATCCTGAACACAATCATCGACTAGCAACATATGAAATGCCAATCAATTGCGTTGCAATAGATATATATTGGTAGTCACGAGCAAAAGAATTATTTTGTTAGTTGGTTTCTTTGTTTATTAGCTTGTCATCCATATGATTTGTTAAGTTGAATGTAATTCTGCAATCTTTATTTTTCGTTGTCTTCAATTGACCAGGTACTTGATGCCAATGGATAATTCATTGTTAAGTTTGTTAAGTGATGTTGATATTATACCATCTAAGGTCATGACCTTTACTGAACACTTACAAAGAGGTCCTCACATGCTCAAGTTCAAAAGGAAATATGGGTTCCATGTTCTTGGTATTCAACATCTACAAATGGTTTAGCGTGTTGATGTTAATATTGTACTTAACTTCTTGAGGGTATGAAGAAAAATGATGAAGGGTTGATCTTCAAATATACTATAGATGATGATGGTTGTTTAAGAAGGTTGTTTTGGTGCGATGGGATGTTAGTAATGGAGTTTGAACAATTTCCTAATGTTTTATGCTTTGACAGTATGTACAAGACAAACTTGTCAATTCCCAGCCGTGATGTTACCAAGCTTAAAACATTATGCAAGATAAATGTATCTGTTGCAGCCATTTTGTATAATGTGACTACTACATCTTATTATTGGTTGTTGCAAACTTTCTAGGATGCTATGGTGGCAAAATTCTAGAGTATTTGTTAATAGACTAGGATGCATCAGTGCATGAAACTATTATGTCAGGATTCCTTAAGGTGCAACATAGGTTAAGCAATTGGTACTTGGGAAGAAATGTGTACAGAAATGTAAAGAATCTAGCTTTTGCTTCTAATTTCTATAAGTTGTTGAATATGGTTATTCTATAAAAGAATTTGAGGATAGATGGACTAAGTTTGTTGAGGATCATAGTGTGGCTGAGCATCTATGGGTGGTTGACATATACCAAAAAAATAAATAAATAAATAAATAAATTGTGGGTTGAAACATTCTTCAGAGAACATCTCACTGCAAATATGAGAACAACGTGGCATTTGGAGTCTTTGAAATTGCTAATTAAGCTTTACATGAAATAGAAATTCACATTGACTGAGTTCATAAAGCATTACCATCAGACAATATTTAAAATCAGGTGTGATTTCTGTCAAATGCAAGTGAAATCTAAAAATTTGACACATTAGTGTGAAAATGCTTTGAAGTACCTTGATAAGTATGTTGCAAGCATTTGCACAAAGAAAATACACTTCACTATTCGACGTGAAATTAGGGCAGCGTAGGGAATAGTTGTTGATAATATAAATAAGATATCCCTAGACAGAACGAGTTCAGATTTTCATACATTAACAAGGAAGATGGTCCTTCACAGTGAAAATTGATATAGATGAAGATAAAAAAATTTATGACTATATGATGTTGCAATCCTACGATTTTCCAAGTAGGCATATCATTTGCAGCCTAAAAAATCTAAGAATTAACAACTTACCCCCAAAGTGTATACACCCAAAAAGGTTGATTGCTGTCAGAACAAAGCTCAAAATGTTATTCCAATTGATGCTACCAGGTGATGATCCATAGCATACCCAGTTTGCTAATTTGAACAGTGAATGAGTGAATCTTTGTTATGTTGCATCACAAAATGACATCATTTATTCCAAATATATGAAACAATTGGTGGAATTATTTTTAGGCAAATTGAGGGAAGTTGTTGAAGATGCAAAAAATGATATGATACAAAGTGAGGGTGCACGGATAGATATTTCTTGCATTGATTGCCACTGAGATTCTGATATGCCGCAAGATAATTTTGTTGAACACAACAAGTGTGCATATGACATCCGCGATCGAAAAGAGTCAGGTCTAAAGACGAACCTCGTGCAAAGAAGCAAAATTGTGGATATTACTGGTATGTCATATAGTTAGATCAACTACATTGTGATTTAAGTTTACTTGTTGATGTCATATACATACAGTATAATATATTTAATTTGAATGTGCAAGTATACCTGGCCATAAAGCTAATACATATACACACAATCTGCACACAGTTGAATGTTTTTCAAACATACATCCTAAAAGAAAATGAACTAGGCTAGATGGCAACAGATTGAAGCATATAAATTTAGAGGTACCCAACCATAATTTAGGGAATGATAATAGAGGAAAAAGTTCTCAATCAATGGCACAACATATGCTGGGCCAAGCACATGTTCCACAACTGATTCTAGGTGCTTTGCACTACCCTCTTCAATTAAATGATAACCTACTTGTTCGAATGCAACCAGTCTTCTCACAACTTTTATTAAGCCAAGTTAGCTAGCATTCTTGCGTGAATGAATTTGAATTTTTTTGTATACTTTTAAAGACTAAATATTCAATGTCTAACTTTTTTTTAATGGTAAATAAATAAAATCAGATTGCATGAATTGGTTCTATATTTGCTCCTTTTACGTCTATGATGCCAGAATTGAACAATCAATATCAATATATAAGTTCTTTTCATTGAATATATATTAATTATACTACAATATTAAAAGATGTGTAAATTACAATTTTATTTGTTTTATAGGTTGGAGGTGGTGGTGGCACCGCAATCCCTCAAATGTATGGTTGTACTTTAATCACATCATTTCACTACCAGGATGGGCAATATATATATATATATATCTTTTTGCAGGAAATTCATAAAGTTTGACACAAAATTGTAACTCATCCTCTCATCCACTACTATGATGTGATAGCATACCTTATTCTTTGTAAAATTATATAATATAAATGTAGTTTGATGATTTTGTAAAACAAATTAGTGACTTTTTATCTTGTCCTCTTGTTGCCCCATGGTTAGATAGCATATCATAAGTATAAATCAAATATAAATTGCAATCTTTGCAATCACATTGCAAATGATTTGTCAAATATGATAAATTTTTTAAGACTAAAAATGCAAAATAATTTAACATACTACAAAATTAGTTGTGTTGCAGTCTCATCTAATAGAAACAATGATATCTGTAGTACTAAAATAGTTGTGCTGTAGTAGAAGGTAGCAAAAGTTTGCATCCTACATGCATGCATTCATTCAATAGTTCATTCATCTTCTTGTCCATTGTCCTCAGCATTATCTTCATTCTATCAATTGTCCTTAGAAGTATCTTCCTCCTGTGCATCCTTCTCAGCATCATCTTTCTCTTGTCCATCGTCCTCAGCATCATCTTCTCCATCCTTCGCAAAATCATCATCTTTCTTTTCATCCTCCTCAACAATGTTGTCGTTGTCCTCCTTAGATGCATCTTCGTGTCCATTCTGCTCAAGTCCATCTTCCTTTTCATCATCCCGAGGTCTATCTTTCTTTCCAGCCCCCTAAGATCCATCTTCAAGGTCATCCTCCTCATTACATCTTTCTTTCTAGGCCTTTGAGATCCATCTCTTTGTCCATCCTTTCGAGTCCCTTTTTCCTATTGTTGCTCAGACTATGGTAATGGAAACTCTGGAAAATTGCCCAAATCCACTCCAAATGTAGTATTAATGAATCAGTGCATATGTCCCAAAGCTCGAATGCACTCAACCTGGTAAAGCATGGTATTCGTCAGATGTTTATACCATTCGATAGTTTAGATAATTCATGCTCAAGGCAATATATGCAGTTAGTCAATGGATGAGTCTATTTAGAAGGATCACTTGTCTTCTCAGGTTTATCTATCTGGCACTATATTGCATTAGTAAGAAGACTAATAGCATAATGAAGCTTTTCAGTGCGACTCCATTTTACCCCAGCCCTTTGGCACATGTTAGTTATGAGTGAAGGAAACCAAATTCCTTTGTTATTGTGAGTTGCAATCGATGCAAAGTTAGAGGAAATGATGTGTCCTATGTCAATTGACTTTCTCTCTGTTATACAAAACAACAAAAACAACCGTCTTTATTAACAAAAATGAGGTGTCGGACAGGCATCAAGTGAGCACACAATAATAGATACCACATCTTCACCATGGGATGCAATAAATTAGACAATAATGAAATCGAACCTTTGCTATTATGATCCCACTTTCCCTTTCCCATGGTTAAAGTATTTATAATGTCATCATAATAAGCGGCCTCCTTTTATTGAGTATATTCATCAACACCCTCAATTGGTGAGATATAGAGAACTCTTCAATTGTGTCTTTGTCTTAGAGTATCTCATGTCCCCTCACCCAAGAATGCCCTTCCTCACAAGAATTCCCTAACCACATGTACTATTGTCGGTGCTGGTGGTTGACATAAAAGGTCCCAATGTCTACTATTTATAATATTTAAGTAGGGTTGCATATTTATGGCATCCAAATCAAACCCTCTTTCTGCAATAAAAGCCATTGGCACAATATTCTTTGAATAGTTTTCTGAACTTTCTTCGACACATATCAGTCAGTATCATAAGAATTAAAAATGTCTCAATCTTTTTTGTGTTTGTACACTTTTGTTGGACCCCATACTTTGGACATACAGAATTGTCCTAGACAACATCCTCCAAAATATGCAAAGCTTTTAAATAAGGAAGCAACATGATCAAAAACCATGTAAGAGATCCTAAATCATAGGAATTCACATAATTAAAGGAAATCTTAAATCATTATGATATGAGGACTATCGAGCATAAACAGAGGATAACCAGTAAGTGTCTTATATCAAATATGAAGGAATGCACATGAAACTCATGATAAGCAATTTCCTCTGCTATTAAATTACCATTATCATGAGGTAGGATATGAATATATACATTTGGGAAGCATGCACAAATTGAGCAAAATAAACTAAGTTGACCATAGCCGTACAAACATAACCCTAAAACAACTGTTGATTAAAAATCATAATAGAAATGTTGTTTCGAGAAGAAAAAGGTAAGCTAAAAAATGCATTGCTTGTAATTAATTAGAAAGAGGAAATAACATGTGGGCTATGAAGAAGGAGCTGCTGAGAAGGAATTTGAGGTTGTGATTGCTTGTTATCTCATTTTTCATTTTCCAAACCTAAGAGGTAAAATGTGAGGTTGGTTAGCCTATGCGGTAGAAAATTAATTTATGAGAGTGTGTTTAGTTTTGAAGTAAAAGTGTAATGATTGCAAATGATGTGACATATAAAAGTTATGGGATATTATTTGGTTGTGGGTATTTTTTGAGAAAAACTTGTGAGGTGGTGATTGGTTGTGATGGATAAGTTGATAGTATTATGTATGTAATAATTTGTTTATAATATTTATATTTAGGTGGTTTTGAAAATAATATAAATAAATAAAATATACCTTAAAGTTTATATATATATATTTATTTATTTACAATTTTATCTAATTATTAAAATATACAAAAACATATATATACTTATTAATATCATAATATTTTGTAACAAAATAATTTCATCTAATATTTATGCAATAAAATATTTATTAATATATAACAATATTATTTTAAAAATTATAATTTTATAGAAAAAAAAAATTTCATATTAAATGTACGTATGCAGTATTTCTTCATTATTTATAACATTTTTTTATATTGTTGTTAATATCAATAATTAATTAGGATGATATAACACGAAAAATTACTAGAAAACAAAATTTAAATCTAAATTTAAACTAGTACATAGTTTAATTATAAATGCCATATTTATACTAATAAGATTTTTCTAATTTTTCAAATTTAAACAAAAACAAAAGTATCTTAAATATCAAATCTTCATATATATATTTTTTCTTCTCCCTTTGTAAAATTTAAGTATAGTTTGAAATAATTAAAAATATAAAGATTTGAAATTATTACATAAAATTAGAAACTTGTTATATTTCAAAAATATAATTTTAATATTTAAACCATCAATATAAAATCAATAAATATTTAATTATTAATATAATTTCATACTTAAAATTGAAAAACACATTTAGAATTTAATTTTAAATTAATAAAATAGAAAAATAAAATAAAAATAATGTATTTGAATAGACAAAATAAAAGTAAAATTGGAACAGAGAAAAGAAAATGAAAAGGCAAAGTCATTTTATTCAAAGGCAAGAGAAAAAAAAGAAAGAAAAATTGAAAAAATGAAAATGAAAAGGACAAATTCTCGCAAATGAAATAAACCCAAGAGAGTCGACTAGAATTGACTTCTTAAGTGTGGATGAACCCTCAATGAGTTTTTCTCATAGAGTGAGAACAAATCTCACATCCGAACACAATTTTGTAAGTTTTTTAACTTATAGAAATGAGTTTTAGGAATTCGTTCTCAAGCAATCATAGCCTGAAACCCTTTTCCACAATCTTCAAGTGAATAGTCGATCAATTTGGTGTTTTTTTTATTTGAGGCAAGAGTGTGTGGAAAAATGACACAGTATCAGGCCTTCTTTCACTATTTTAGCAAATGACATCGTAGTTCCTAAATTGTATATGGGTTGGGCTCAGAAAATTCAAAACTTATTTAATACATATATGGACCTAGAAAATGAAAGGATTAAATCCTTAAAGATAATAGCAATGGGTTATGTTACACACAAACATTAAACATTCTGAATAAACAAATTAGATATGAACATTGACATCCAGGTAATAAATATTTATACACATGGAGAAAAAAATCTACACCATATGATAAGTACAACTGCACAATATACTAAGTGATACAATACCAAAAAATCTGCATAACAAAATAATTCCACACTGTTTACATATAGCATCACAATTCTATTACATAATAAGGGCACTGTAATTGCAAATGAGAAAAGAGGAAAAACTTAGGGACAAAATCCATAAGGAAGTCAGATTGAAGAACTTGGTTGTTTGATGACTATAACATCAAAGATTAATTCATTGAATTCTTCATCATCGGAGTAAGCAGCAACAATTTCAAATTTGCAAATATCACCTCCATCAATTTCATTTAACAAGTAAAACTCAGGCCATCCATATGTGAATTCCATCCTCTCCTTAATATGGAAAGTGTACTGCGTTACCCTGTATTGCATTCTAACATGAAGGTTTATACTTGGATCAGACTTATTCTACAGCAAAACACTCGTCACTCATTTTAGATGCAGAGTTCTCCAAAATGTTAAAGAAATAGTCTATTGCAATAAAAGCTATGAAATGATTCAACAATAAAAGGAACAGAGCAGCAATTATCTTCGATATATACCAATATTAGAGTTGCTTTATTGTAATATGGGCCACTTTTACTAGTAATCTCTTTCTGAAAAGAGGTGTTTGATGTGGAGGCCGAAGAAACAATGACATCTTGACCATTATTTGCTAAGCCTATATTATGACATAATATTAGCAAAATTATATATGAAATAGTATTTGAAATCTCTTAAAGAAATAATCAAGCGTTAGTTGAGTTACCATATGTATGTCGGAATCTCTCAAAAAAGTAGACCTTGAAATGTAGATGATCAATATGTTCCAACAATAGAGTGTTATTTTCAATATAGTAATGAGAGATTAGGAATTCATCTCAATTCGGCCCACTCAACTCAAAGAAAGTTGGAATTGTATTTCTTTGCTATAGCTATCTATTCAACAAATGAATTCAATAGAGTTTCTTTTAAAACATATTCTTTTCCGGACAAAGTGCATCAAACACAATATCACAATGGCAAAACTTGATTCAAGGTTACAATTATTTGCAAAACTAAATCGGATGAGAAATACATAGAGAGGTGAATAAATGTATTGATAGCATACAGGACACCAGCTTGTTCTCGTGTAGACCAAATCCATTAGCATGAAAAAATCATGTGTGCACGCCTGTGGGTAATCTTTCACACATGTGCACAGGAAAGACAAAAATATGATATATCAATTTTGCCTTTGGTTCGAATAATACCCTTTCTAATTCCTGGAGATCATGTATTTCAGTGAACCAAAACCATTTTGGTCCATGAAAGAAGAAGCCCGAACTAGAATCGCCCTTTTTCAATAGAAATATACCATATTCGTAACACAGTGATTAGTTTTAAGTATATATGCGACGGATTCATTTGGTATTGACACAAGAAATTTATCGGATAGTTTCTGTGGATATTGTTGCTACAAACATGTGATCAGCAAACAAATAACAAAAAAAGGGGGGAAACCAGACATTCGTACGTGATATTCAGATAAAATAAACTACAATTTGTACCAGATATACCAACTTGGGTGTGAAATCTTCTTCATTTGTTAAAGAAATGAATAGCTTCATATCTGATATATTGAAATTTTCTAGACGAAAATTGTAGCAGTGTTTCAGATGTCAGAAAATAGAGAGCACTATACCTATGAGTTTCCTTTCAGCGTTGTACTTTTTTTTCTTTTCCTCCAGCAGTGTAATTGCTTTACTTCTTCACCGACTGCTTTCTATTACATGCTGCGGTGTAATTAATTCACCTTTTCCAAAGGAGATGTGAACAGTTTCAGACAGAGCGTGAGTGTGCTTTAGTGTATTTGAGAGGGCGTCTTGGGGAACAAATCAATTTATATTTGTGTTATTGTTGGTCTAACCATGAGTCATGACCTTGAGTTAGGAATGCGAGTGGTTGCAGATAATATTTGTGGGATTGAATGGCCATAATTTTATTAATAACAAGATAATAATATTATATGAAATCTAATTACTTGTAGATAATAACAATATAAAAATTTTACACAATTATATTATTAATTGGAATGTTTATATTAAGTGTAACAAAACGTCTAGCCTGTATAAGATTTTAATAATATTTATAGTTTCTTTTTTAGTTTCTATAATATTTATATTTATTATTAATAGGTTAATACTCTACATGTTATTGATGTGGGTCAGTATTTTAGATTTAAATAATGAGGTACGTATCTTGAGGTGAGGATTGTAATTCAATTAGTTTGTTTTTTTGAAAAATAAATAAAGTAAAAATTCTTTTTAGACGATATTTTAATATATTGTACTTGAATTACTTACTGAGGAAGTAATGTCAGCATGTTGTTTTAATGTTAATTGGTTAATTTTTTATCTATATATGCTATACTATAGTGGGTGAGTATCATGAGGTGATGTTTGAAATTCACTTCGTTGTGTATATTATTATAAATTCATTGAAGTTTTATAAATACAATTAATGTTCGCACATAACATATCACTTGAGTAGATAAGTGTTTTGAATGTTAACCATAAGGTATGTATGAAGAGGTGTTGTATGCACCTGAATTAGTATATACTTTGCAAATTTTAATTATTATATTGGCAGTAGCCTACATCATATTATAATATTAATTAATTTAATATAGTTTATAATAATATTCGACATTGGAGTAATTTGAATCATGAATTTAAATATCCTGAACATTACAGCTAAAGGACTAATTAGAACCTTTGCGCTTTTATCCTAGCCCCTAAAACCTAAACCCTTAACCTTATATCCAGAGCCCTCAACCCTCAACAAACACACACACACACACACAAACAAAAATATATATATATATATATAAAATATATAATAATAATAATAATAATAATAATAATAATAATAATAATAATAATAATAATAATAACCCTCAGCCCTCAGCAATTTACACTCTTTGCTCCAAAACCATTATAAACCATTATACCCTAAAATCCTTATTATATTTAATATTTTTTATTATTTAAATGAGTATTTCAAAGTTATTTGAAAAATATTTATTTTATTTTTATTTTTATGATACACTAAATAGATGTTACAAATAATTAAACCAATATTTTAATGGGATCACATGATTGTTAAACACCCATAGCCAGTATTAATAACAATTTTTTGCCTAATAAACATAAACATTGCAAAGTGATATGGATTTACTAAATTCATTTTACTTTTTGAAATTATGCTATTCTAACGATTTTTAATGGCATTACATGATTTATAAAGTGGAATGTAATTATTAAATCAATTATAGAACTGGTAATTAATTTTTTTGAAATGAAATAATTTAACTAGTAATATATGGTTTTGTTTATGGCATGAGAGTAGCAGAATTCTACACGATAATAGCTAATTTGATCTTTCACCAATTATGATGGCTATTATCTTTTTGCTCTAATTTTATCTTTATTATTAATGATGATAGCTGTGCAAATAGTGTAAATTTATTGCGATGGACTGTAAAAGCTAACAGATGCATTGGAACGTCTCTTTGAAAAAAAATTGGGAATAATCTCATTGTGTGTGTCATGGAAGAATTTGAAAGGCGCATGGTCTATGCTGCAGAGCAAAGTACATTGTGATGTAACGCTCATAATTACTTCTTTTTATCTACTGAACAAGAAAATCTATAGTGTACCTCTTCAATTTGGGACTCTACCTTTATATCATATACTCACAAATTAAGGGCTTTTAATTACACGACCCTTCATTCTATGTACTTCTTACCATTACATAATATTCCATAAGTAAATATACATATATAGTTGATCTATATGGTGACTAGTGCCAGTACATGTCAAGTTCTAAAACTTAAAGCTCTATACACTCTTCTCCCAGAGAAAGATGGATATTGAAAAGTCAAACATTGAACATCTCCCCAGAGATCTACTTGTTAATGTATTGTCAAAGGTTATATAGGGCACACTCCCAAAGGGATCTTTTTATTGCCAAGCTAAGGTGCTGTTATATATTATATTTCACATTGTTTTCCCTTACTTTGATATTTAATTTTTTTTTTTTTTTTGGTGTTAAAATATTTCACGCCGACAATTTATTATAGTAATTTCTTATTTTGTTATGATGTACAGCTGAAAAACATTGAACGAGGCGACGGATGATGGTAAAATATATGAAAAGATATCATTACATGAAATTGAAATAACAAGTCTTAGAAGACGTAGTACGTAGGAGAATATTTTCATGTCGAAATGCAATGCTTTTTTAAATCCAGAGGCATTGTATAGAAATTGAATGGCGAGCGTCATTTTTTTGTGTCAACCTATTTTTCAGGATAAAGCATATATTTCCTAAATATGCTCTTTATGCAACATTGTTCAAATGTTGCATGTTTGTTTTTTCGATCTAATCAATGTTCCATATTCCATGCAATACTTGGAAAAGGCAAGTGACCTACTGCATATAGGCGCGTTCTATGTCAAGTTAATCATTATGTTGTATGTTGGAGATGAGTAAATGAAAGCGGCAACAATAGACACTTTGGCCTCAATGACGAAGATTGATCACATTAGAAGAAAAATTGTAGAGTGCCGAGAGGAATTGAATAAAATATTAAGTGTATTGAAGTGTATTAATCTAATCTTGAAAGAACCTCTAGTATGTTGTACTATTGAAAATCACAAATTATATACAGTTGGTTGGGACGAGGAAGAAATAATCGTAGTTTGTGATTGCTGACACTTGTGACTATGAAATTTCAAAAATTACAGAGTTATAAGAAGTTTTTTTCTTAATGCTTAGTTAGTTTTGTAACATTTTTCTAATTTTTGAATTAAACCAATATTTTTTTGTTGGGAGTTTCTGTACTTAGCTTATGGATATTTTCGTTTGGCGATTACAACTTGTTTTGCTGCTTTGCACATTATTGACTTTGGGATTTCAAACCCCAAGAAACACATTGGGATCAAATATGGAATAATTTCATATAATTGCCTCCTATTAGGAGTGCAAGGTGACAAATCTCAAATGAGATTGAGGAAGTCAAAACGGCTCATCCAATAATGCCCCACCTAGTGCAACAGTACTAGGAGGACCAGGTGTGGCAGAAACTGGACATGTGTCCAAATTCAAGTTATTTTTTTATTTTTCTAATTTATATTTATTACGTGTTTTCTTTTAAGAAACTTAATTATTTTGAATCCACATCAATTTTTTTCTCTCTCATATCAAGATATTAAAGGCATGCCATAAATATGATGATCACCATTTTTATTGTCTATTAAATTCAAATATATAATCACTAATTTTATTTAAATTAAGAACGAATTCTTGAATATTATTTATTCCAGTTTCTTTCTATTTTAGGAGTTCAAAATCTTAAATATGTACAAATACAAGCAGTTATTATTATTATTATTATTATTATTATTATTACTATAACTTAATGTTCAGTTTAACTACCATATTCATTTATTAGAATTAAAGATGTGGTACAACTTAGTTACTCCTACTACTGGTCGACACGCAAGAAGTAAAAAGGAACCGCTAGAATCTAATTTATGGGATTCTGTGAAGCAAAGAGCAATACATCCTTCTTAGGATTCTGCTTTGATACTTATTGATTGTTGAAAACTGGCTAACAATAAACGTCTAATTGATTGCTTTATCTTTTCCACCTTAAAAGCAATGCACATCGCTAATTGCACTCTGAAGTCAATGGCGTGCAATGTATATGGTAGCTTGAAGCATAATGATTAATATCTTGTGGCATGCAATAACCTATGCCTTCTTTCCATGTTCATTCATTTGTTTACTCCCATTTTTTAGCTCTTCACGTGGGGAATCTGATTTTTAATTATACTTAAAAAAAAAAAAGGTTATTACCATATCTGCTAGATGCACATTATTATTTAAACTCGGGAATTCTTTAAAATGTATATGGGGGGATATGGGATTGCATATTTGCAATTGAGAGATATAAATAATAACATGTTTGCCAACTACAATGTTGGTGTAAATAGAGCAAATACCAGCATTAAAATTGTAACAATTATGATAAAAAAGAAATATATAGTCCTTCCATAAGAGGGCCCGACCAAAAAAATAGAGACATCTTGAACGCCTTAATAATATTATCCACAAAATATATTAACTTCTTCACTAGCTACACAAGTGTCACAGGTGTTTCCTTTAATTTCATCTTCTCATAATAATCAATCTTCCCTTCTATGGATTGTATCACAAAATATCCATTTTATATCTTGTGTTCTATTATTCTTCTATTTATCCATCCATACCTCTCCAACTTTTCACAAGCCAATAACAAATCTTTCTCCGTCAGGGTGATCTTCACATACGCCCTAGTAATGTAATAGCCTCAATTGTCAATTCAGTGCAACCATCCATAACATATGAAATAAATAGCACCCATGTGGCCTTCCTTCAGAGATTTCATTAACTTGACACATGCTAATCTAGTGTCGCAATATGCGATGTAATCCCTCTGCTTGAATAACCCATAGCTTTAAAAATTTCATGCAAACATAATTTAATAAAAATGTGGACCATGTAACAATTTAAAAACTTACAACTGCGAGCTCCAATAACATTTCAAGATTACTTCATTCTTTTGCATCGATTCAAGAAACCCTCCACATTAGAGAGTAATTTACGCCAAGGAACAAGGAAAAATGGGTACAAACGAACTTGTTTACACACTTCTAGATCCTCACCAATGGTGTTAAACGTTTAGCAACTATGAATATATAACAAAACCAATTATGAGTAAGTTAAAAAAAATAAATCTTATCAACTAACACAACTACTTGTTGAGCGACATACCTTGTGTTGGAATAATACCCCGCAAGCTAACTAGATTGGCGTAAAACTACTCTATTTGTGATACAATCTTAATTGAATGATATTCCATAAAATGCCCATATTTATCTTATTCTTTTTTTTATTTCTTCACATACATTTGGTTGAAGCCCCTAAATCATACAAGACTATGGAACTTGGTCATGCATATGATGGCGATCATGAAACAAATCTCTATGGTCATGATTTTAAATATTCCAAGTTGTAGAATCTTATGAGACGAGGCATCTAAGATTCAATAGACTTGCACTAATGATGCATATCCAAAGAGTTGGATATTGCCCTGTTTCATGGGCAATCTATGTTAGATATGGGTGCATGTTAGTGGGTGCTTATTAGAGAACAAGTTCACTTAAGACCCACTTAATTAGAGAATTCACTAGAATGTCGTAGTGGCATATCGGTAATAGCAAGTTCTTTAGCTTACGGTAGTGCATATAATTAGTCTTTGACTTGAGGTTCCTTAGTAACCTTGTATTTAGTTCCTTGTGCTTTAATTTTACTCCAACCACATAGCGGGTCCCCCGGGGCCTAGGTTGGGTACAAGCTATGTACGTACAGAAGTTGGTGAGTTCCAAGATGTGATCCATTTTGCCCGTCTGCAAAGAGTAAGTTTATCTCCTATATATTCTAAGATGATTGATTCCAAGAAATCCTTACACAAGGTGATATGACAATTTGAAAAAAGAGTTTTCCAAAATTGAGGTCGTAATGGGAATTGAACATCAAGAATAGATACATAGTTATCGAGGCTATTAGAGAGCCAACAAATATCTTGCCCTAGGCTTTCGGGAGATAGGAAACGAAGGACCATATTTGCACAACAATCGTGAGCAGTAATGTTTCACTTCTTTATAATTCATTCATCCAATTAGTTAGGTTCCATAGGCTTGTGCTAGGCATTGACTATGAAGATTGGGTACTCTTCAATTAATAGAGATTAATCGATAGAGTTATTAGTTTAAAGATGTTTAAACTAATTCGAATATTTTTAGTGTTTAAAATATCACAAAGAGTTGTGAGCTCATGTCTAATAAATTGGTGAACCTAAAGGGTGAAGGTAGGATATACGCTAGGATCCATAAATTTAAGCCAAAATAGGGCAAAATTAAACTAGTTATTCCATCCCAAGGATCTATTTACATGCTTTCAATTAGGATTTAGAGGCTGAAAAATTACATTTGAAGAAGGAATCAAGTAGAACTCCCAAAGGACACCTCCAAATGAAGATCAACAAGCTCCTATACCTTGATCCGATTTCTCAACTTTAAAAGCTCCAAAAATTCAGCAACTTTTGCACACATTTTCACCACCAAATAGCCTCTAGGATGGCCAAAAATGGAGGGAAAATATGCTCCAATAGGTTGGCAAGAAGTCTCGAAAAAAATGGCCAAAAAAGGTTCAATCAACCAATCCAAAGCTTCCCAAGTGTGAAGCCTCTAATGCATAGTCCACACACCCAGGAAGGTCTCTCAATCCACACACTCTTTGCTAGAGAAGAAAGGAGGAAGAAGATGATGGAGGTTGGTAGTTTTGAAGAAGGAAATCTAGGAGGTGGTCATTCAACATATGAATTATACCACCTTTTAGAGGGAAAAATGAGAGCATGGGTTAAGCACCTATGGCCGGCCACATGTGCATTTACATGAGAAGATCACACCTTCCACACATGTGTGCCAACTTGCTAAATCTTCATTTAGCTTGAATTTGCATTTCGTTTTATAAATTGAAATGCCAACTTGCATACTTCAAATAGATTCTTCCATTTGATTTCCCTCCAAAACTTGAATTCCCTATTTAATTAAATTAACTCTATAATTTAATTAATTTAGATTAACACCTTAAGTTAATTAACTTAACTCTTTAATTTAATTGGGCTAACTTAACTCCTGAAGTTAACATGACTAATTAATGTGTCATATGGCACTAATTAAATTAACACATTAATTTAATTGGTCTAATTCAACTCCTTAAATTATTTTAATTAATTTAGCACAAGAAATAGGCCAAAAATGACACAAATGATAATTAGTCTACTTGTTATCTCTTCTTAGGCAAAAATGCCTACGTTGAATTTTCTAACTTCTTAAAAAATTCCTCCCATCAAATAAGAGTTTCCTTACCCTTTTGTATGTCACCCATTGGGTTCATCCATTCATTGGACATGGGCACACAACTCATTATGATATTTTAAATATTAAAAATATTCGAATTAGTTTAAACTCATTGAAACTAAAAACTCTTTCAATTAATCTCTATTAATTGAAGAATATCCCATCTCCATTGTCGATATCTAGCAACAAGCCCATGGAGTCCAACTAATTAGATGAATGAATTATATCTTGATGAACTATTATAGCTTACGCCTACCACGCTAATACTGTCCCTTGATCTCCTATCTCCCAAAAGAGGTCTAGGGCAATATTTTTGTCAGCTCTCGAATAGCCTCAATAGTTATGTCTCTACATACAATGTTCGATTCCACTTTATGACTTTAACTTTTGAAAATGCCTTTTTCCAAATGGTCATACTACCTTGTGCAAGATTTCTTGGAATCAATCATTATAAAATACATAGAAGATACACTTGTTCTTCACAACAACGAGGAAACAGATTCTTTCTTGGATCTCACAAACCTACATATTTAAGTAGCCCATGCCCAATCTAAACCCCAGATGACCCGCTATGTGGTTAGGGCAAAGTCAAAGAACTAACTATATGCACTATCGTAAGCTTTGAGAATTCTTCACTACCAAATTGCCACAATGGCTACCTGAGGGATTCTCTGAGTAGGCCTTTAATGAACTTGTTCTCTTAACAAGCACCCACTAACATGCGTCCATGTCTAACATAAATTGCACATCAAACGGGACAATATCCAACCCCTTGGAGTATGCATCGTTAGTGAAAGTCTATCCAAATCTTAGATGCCTCTTTTCTTGAGATTCTATGACTTGGAATATTTAAAATCATGATCTTAAAGACATGTTTCATGATCACCATCATATGCGTAACCAATTCCCATAGTCTTGTATGATTTAAAGGCTTCAACCAAATATAAGTGAAGTACAAAAGCATAAGATGAGATGGCCATTTTATAAAAGATATCATTCAATCAAGATTATCTCACAATTGGAGTAGTTTTACATGCTAATTCCAATTGGTTATGGGGGTACTATTCTAAAAATCTCCCACTTGCTATAAAGCTAATTTCCCATGGCCTTTAAGCCCATCTTCTCAAGATGTCCTTCAAAGATCTTACGCAATAGGGGTTTAGTTAGTGGATTTGCTATATTTTCTTTTGAGGCAACCCTTTTTCACACGAATGTCGTCTCTATCCATGATCTCATGGATCAAATGATAACACCTCAAAATATGCTTGGATCGCTGATGAGATCTTGGTTCCTTTGCTTGTGCAATAGCTCTATTGCTGTTACAAAAGACAACTCTGCAATGCTAGACACCACATCCCATTTTTGGATGAAGTTTGTCATCCAAACACCTTCTTTTGTGATTTTTGAAGTAGCAATATACTCCACCTCAATGGTAGAGTCGGTCATGGTGTCTTTCTAGAACTCTTCCAACTCACCGTGCCGCCATTGAGGTAAAATATAAATCTTTAGGTGGATTTAAGGTCATCTTTATCAGATTGTTAACTAGAATTCGAAAACCCTTCAAGTTTCAATTCTCGATTCCCGTATACCAAAAATAAATCTTTGGTTCTTCTTAAGCACTTTAAGATTGCTTTGACAGCGTCCAATCACTTTCACCAGGATCGAGTTGAAAGCGGCTCATAATGCTTAGAGCATGTGCTACATCTAGTTTAGTACATTGAACAGCATATATTATTCTCCCTGTAGCAGATGCATAAGGTATGTGGGACAATTTTGCTCTCTCATCTTCAGTCTTACAGGCCATAGACTTAGAGAGACGAAGACCATGTCCCATGGGAAAGAATCCCTTCTTAGATTCTTCCATACTAAATCTCTTTAGTATTTTGTCAATGTACTTTGTTTAAAAGAAGCCTAACATCCTCTTTAATCTATCTTTATAGATCCATATTCCTAATATGTATGATGCTTCTTCCAAATCCTTCATGGAGAATTGTGAAGATAAACATCCTTTAGTACACTCTAACCCTTTTTTCTCATTCCAAATGAAAATAATGTCATTGACATAATCCACAACAAACTAGATCGAACTCCCACTACCCTTTATATACACATATGGTTCCTACATATTTTTGACAAAGTCAAACAATTTGACTATCTTATCAAAATGTATGTTCCAACTAGAAGATGCCTGCTTGAGTCCATAAATGGACATTCAGAGTTTGCAAACCTTTTGCTCACTCCGTTTGGATGTAAAACCTTGTGGTTGCTCCATATAGATTTCTTTCTCAATGTTTCTATTAAGGAAAGCGGTATTTACATCTATTTGCCAAATCTCATAGTTGTAGTAAGTTGCTATGGCAAGCATAATCCTAATAAACTTAGGCATTGGGACCGTGCAAAAGTCAATACCAGGTCTTTGAGTATAATCTTTTACTACTAGTCTAACCTTAAAGCTATCACCTTTCCATTGACTCCTGGCTTGCGCTTATAGATCCACTTGCAACTAATAGATACTAAACCCTTTGGTGGATCTACCAAAGTCCATATTCTATTGGAGTACATAGAGTTCATTTCGTATTTCATAGCCTCAAGCCAATATCCCGAATTTATGTCTGACATAGCTTTCTCATGGGTCTTTGGATCACTATCCATTTGCCCTATCTCATGAAGGAATCTGAACCTTTTGGGTTGCTTCTTAAATCGTACCGACCTTCTAAGAGGTTGTGTGTTAAGCTCATGATGCTCCTTTATTTCTATCGCTCGTGGGATAATATGATTGTCTTGAACTTCATCAAGTTTAATGACAATGCCTTTTCTATCTAATATAAACTCCTTCTCTAAAAAGGTGGTATTCCTTGAAACAAACACTTTTTGTTTCGATAGATTATAGAAATAATAACTTAAGGACTCTTTTGGGTATCCCACAAATTTGTACAAAGTGGATCTCACATCTAACTTGTCTCCTACTAGTCTCTTGACGTATATAGGAGACCCTCAATCTCTTAGATAAGAGTAAGATGGTGTTTTGCCATACCATATCTCATGTGGTGACTTTGGCACCAATTTTGAAGGTACTAAGTTAAGTATCTTTCCAACTAATTCTAAGGCGAATCCTAAAAAGGAGATAGGCACATCAATAAAGCTCATCATGGAATGTACCATGTTCAACAAAGTGCGATTTCTCCTTTCGTCTACTCCATTATGTTGGGGTGTGTCGAGTGGAGTCTATTATAAGAGAATCCCATTCTCTTTTAGATAACCCAAGAACTCAGTACTTAAGTATTTCACTCCTCAATCCGATCGAAGAATTTTAATTTTAAGTCCTTGTTGTTTTTCTACTTCATCCTATACTCTTTGAACTTTTCAAAGGCTTTGGACTTATACTTTATAAGATACACATGTTCGAATTGAGTGTGATAATCGTTGAAGGTAATGAAGTATGAATAATATATTATTACACCAACTCTTAGTAGCCCACATACGTCTACATGGATTAAATCCAAAGGACTTGTGGAATACATCATTTGTCCTACAATAGGAGTCGTGGTCATTTTTCTTTTTAAACAAGATTCACAAGTAAAAAGATCCATTATGCTACTAACATTTAGTGCTTTGAGGGTTGTTATTTCATTCATCCTATTCTTGAAAATATGCCCAAGTCTAATATGCCAAATATAAGCATTTTCTTGGTTATTAACTCTTTTGTTGCTTTGAATGTGCACAAGTGATAATTGTAAATCTAATATATATAATCCATTACTTAGAGACCACATGCAATTAAAGAACCTTTCTTTATTGCTTTCAATTTCCTATTACTGATTGAAAAATCATATCATATGGCGTCCAGGATAGGAATTGAAATGATCTTCTTTAGAAGATTGGATACATAAAAGTAAGGATCTAACACAATGAAAGAGTTCCATATGTCTAACTTGACTACGTCTTCAAATTTGGCCACAACCTTTGCGCCATTGCCAAGGCGAAAGATCATATCCCCATTACTGAGTGTCCTTCTTCTTTCCATCCTCTGTAATAAATTATAAAAGTGATAACCACATGCGGTATCAAACACCCATGAGGAAGAATTCATGGTTAAGTGCACTTCAATGAACAATATACCATTCCCAAAGGTCACAAAGTATTCCTTGCAATTGCGCTTCCAATGCTCTATTTCACCACAATAGAAACATGTGGCATCCTTCTTATCCTCTTTCCTTTTCTTCTTCACTCCTCCAATGGGCTTCAATGGTTGCTTCCCTTTTGAAGAAGAACCCTATTTTCTTCTTACCTCCACTATTCTTGCCCCTAGGGCTTTAGACTTAGAGGAGGATGCAAGCATCAAAGGCTTGTCCTTTTTCATTGTTGACTCCGTGATTTCCAGCATATTAACCAATTAATTAATCATAACCTCTTATTTTCACATGTTGAAGTTCATAACGAATTGGTGAAATAAGCTTGATAATGATTAGTATATTAAATCCACATAAAGGTCATTGTCCATGACCACATCCAATTAAGCAAGCTTCTCAATGAGACCGATCATCTTAAGGTCATCTTATGCACACTTGCCCTTTCAATCATGCTTATCCTAAAGAGCTCTCTAGACAATGTGTAACGTTCATGTCTAGATTGTACCTCGTACAACTCTTGTAGGTGCATATGAATCTCAGAAACACTCTTTATATTTTCATGAGTTTTTTGAAGCTCATTGGACATTGACGTCATCATGAGGCAACAAGTTTGAAGATCATTCTACCCATTTTACAAATGCTTTGCGAGCCTCATCATCGGCATCATCACCAATGGTATCCGATGGACTTTAAGTAAGGACATAAGTTCTCTTTTTGGATTTAAGAATAATTTTGAGGTTCTTTAACCAATCACAGGAGTTAGGCCTGATGAGTTTATTGATTTTCAAAATTATGCTAATTGGACTCTTTGCCATTAATTGAGATTTCAAAAATCTACAAAACGAGATATATAGTATAAGCATATGATTGACTATGATATTTGAAAACATGTTAATGGACTTTCAAGCATGTTTTTCTCCCACTATTTTATTAAATTCCTCATCCTCTTAGGAATTTGGAAAATCATATTTCCTAGTAAGAATCAAGGCCCAAAAGGCATCATTTGTAGACCCACTGCTCGTGAGACATCCACAAATAATCCTAAGATAAGTAACTTTTACTAATTGCATCTCTATACAACCCTTGATATGTTCTGTCTCACTTTTCATGTAGACCCACGACTCATGCAACATCTACACTACTAGGTATTAAGTCGTACCTATTAATAAATTTTTAATTATAAACTCCATTATGACATTTCATGACTCGTGAGACAATGTCATAGTGAGTTTTAAATTAAGGTGCATCATATGCTTAGGAAGTGATCACAGCTTTCCACTAATAAAGTACCTCACAACTATTATGCCAACACTAAATTAGGGTAGCTTCTCATGTCACCTTTCTATTGGTAGAAGGCTTGGATTAATTAAAACTTATTTTAATTTGTATCCAATTTGACTTAATATTATATAAAACTTAGACTCCTCTAAGTTGAGGGTTTTTCTTGCTTTGAAAGATTTCATCAAGTTTATCTTCTTATTTAGGTTCTCTATATCCTAACCAGGTATCTCATACATCAATAGGATAAAGAAAAGTATAAATAAGTAAATGCGCCCACCATGCTCATAGGGTGGGATGACCATGAGCCTTAACCAAGTAGTGCACTTAGAGCCATAGGTGTACTACTTAGTTGATTTTAAGTAGGTTGATCAAATCCTCTCTATTATAAGATTATATCTCATACATCAAGCCTCGTTGATCCTCTTAGCTTCCTTTATCTCCTTGCAAAATTTTACAAGAGAAAAGAAATCCTCACCCCTAGAATTTTACTCTTATAACAATTACAAAGTAGAATATCAAGAGGCATGCAAGCCCACTTTAATACAACCATTTTCAAAAAAGCTTTTCAACTTAAATAAAACCAATTTAAAGGCTCATATTCATCCCCATTCGTCATCCATCATTCATTCAACAATTAAATGAATAATAACAAGCATTGATATGCAATCCATCCAATTAAATGCTTATCTCATAAACAATTAATTAATGGGCAAAAATAAACATAACTCTTTATGCATCCAATTTTTGCACTAAATTCAAGATTAACTTAAACAAGACTTTAAAAGCTAGCAAAAATGTCTAACATTATTTTGAACACTTGCACAACTTTTGTGAATCTAAATTGTATGATTAAAAGATTTTTGAACACAAAATTACACAAAAATAGGCCTCAAAACCTTCCCCAAGGCAGCCCAACCGACTGCTACACGGCATTTCCCGCTTGACCATGCAGTAGGTGCGTGTGCCAAGGGTTGGCAACCTGGGCAGCAGCCTACCATGTACTGTCTAAGTCCAAGTTAAGGTCATTTTGTGCCTTCTTTTGTGCATCAAAAATCCATGGACACCTCCATAACATTAATACACAATTTATAACAAATTTCCAGATTTCAAACACTTTAAAAATTAGAAATTCAAGTGTCTAAAGTGCTTCAAAAATCAAATCCAAGTAAGAATCAATGTTTTCCAAAAATCTCCAATTAACTCCAATCTTGTTGGATCCAAAAATTGCCAAAACACATTAAAGCTATAATTAACATGCTACATCAACATATAATATCATCCAATGCTAAATCAAATTTTAACATCATAAGATTAGAATCAAAACTCATGCCAACATATAAATTAACACTAAAGCACGCATTGACATATTTGAATCCAACAAACAAGAGCCACATGCAAAATCTACAAACACTCAAATTCATAAATTGAATCAAATAATTAGGGATCAAGAATCAATCCATCACATGAATCAATTCACTAAAATTATAATTTAGCATGAAAATGGCTTTGATACCACTTGAAGGTAGGAGATACATTAGGATCCATAAATTTAAACGAAAATAGAGCAGAATTAAACTAGTTATCTCTATCCCAAGGATCTATCTACATGCCTTAAATTAAGATTTAAAGGCTAAAAATTTACCTTCGAAAAAGGAATCAAAGGAATTAAGTAGGTCTACCAAAGGACACCTCCAAATAAATATCAACAAGCTCCTCTACCTTGATCCGATTTCTCCACTTCAAAGCATCCAAAATTCAGCAACTTTTGCACACATTTTCACCACCAAAATAGCCTCTAGGATGGCCATTTTGCTCCAATCGGTCAGCAAAAAGTCTCCAAAAACACAAGCACATGGAGGTTCAATCAACCAATCCTAAGCTTCCTAAGCATAAAGCCTCTGATGCATAGTCCACACACCTAGGAAGGTCTCTCAATCCACACACTCAATGCTAGAGAAGAGCAGAGGATGAAGATGATGGATGTTGGCAGTTTTGGAGGAAGAGAGAAGGAGGAGGAAATCTAGGAGGTGGTCATTCAACATATGAATTATACCACCTTTGGGAGGGAAACATGAGAGCATGCCTTAAGCAACTATGGCCGACCACATGTGTATTTATAGGAGAGGATCACACCTCCCACACGTGCGTGCCAACTTGTTGAATCTTCATTTAGCTTGAATTTGCATTTCATTTCATAAATTTAAATGCCAACTTGCATTTTTCAAATGGACTCTTCTATTTGATTTCCCTCCAAAACTTAAATTCCCTATTCAATTAAATTAACTCTTTAATTTAATTAATTTAACTTAACTCCTTAAGTTAATTAACTTAACTCTTTAAGTTAATTGGGCTAACTTAACTCCTTAAGTTTACATGACAATTTAATGTGTCATATGGCACCAATTAAACTAACCTTAATTTAATTTGCCTAATTTAACTCCTTAAATTATTTTGAGCAATTTAACACTTAAATTAATCAAGCCAAAAATGACCAATTGATAATTAGTCAACTTGTTCTCTCTCCTTAGGCAAAAATATCTACTTTGAATTTTTTAACTCCTTAGAAAATTCCTCCCATCAAATAAGAGTTTCCTTAGGCTTTTGCATGCGACCCATTAAGTTCATCCATTTATTGGACATGGGCTCATAACTCTTTGTGATATTTTGAATATTAGAAATATTCGAATTAGTTTCAATTAATCTCTACTAATTGAAGAGTACACAATCTCCATGCTCGATGTCTAGCAACAAGCCTATGGAACCTAACTAATTGGATGGATGAAGTATATCTTGATGAACTATTATAGCTTATGCCTACCATGCAAATATAATCCTTCCATGTCCTATCTCCGGTGAGAGGCTAGGGCAAGATATTTGTTGACTTCCTAATAGTCTCAATAGCTATGTCTCTACATCTAATGTTCGATTGCACTTTATGACATTAACTTTGGAAAATGTCTTTTCCAAATTATCATACTATCTTGTGCAAGGATTTCTTGAAATCGATCATTATAGAATACATAGGAGATGCACTTGTTCTTCACAACAACAAGGAAATGGATCCCTTCTTGGATATCACAAATCTCCATGTTTAAGTAGCTCATGCCCAATCTAAACCCCAGATGACCCGCTATGTGGTTAGGGTAAAGTTAAAGTATAAAGACCTAAACACAAGGTTACTATGGATTCGCAAGTCAAAGGAGTTGTTATATGCACTATCATAAGCTTTGAAAATTCCTCACTACCGATTTTCCACTAATGCTATCTGGTGGATTCTCTGGGCGGGCCTTCAGTGAACTTGTTCTTTAACAAGCACCCACTAATATGGATTCATGTCTAACATAGATTGACTATGAAATGGCTCAATGTCCAACGCCTTGGAGCATTCATTGTTAGTGCAAGTCTATCATAATCTTAAATGCCCCTTCTCTTAAGATTCTATGACTTGGAATTTAAAATCATAACCTTAGAGATTTGTTTCATGATCTTCATCATATGCATAATCAAGTCTCATAGTCTTGTATATTTAAGGCTTTCAACCAAATGCAAGTGAAGTATAAAAAGTATAAGATAAATATGTCCATTTTGTAAAAGATATCATGAAATCAAGATTATCTCACAATTAGAGTAGTTTTACACGTCAATTCTAATTGGCTGGCGGACACTATTCTGTAAAGGGTCATACACAAAAGCCTAGAACACTCTCACTTGATTGAAGAAATTATCTAAGGAGTTAGATAATTGAGGTGATCAAGTTTATTGGGGCGAGAGCAAGAGAGAGCAAATCAGCTAATTAGCAATTGGTCACTTTGGCTTGATCAATTTAAGTGTTAAATTAATTAAAAGAACTTAATAAGTTAAATTAGACCAATTAAATTAAGGAGTCAATTCTTAATTTAATTGGTGCCATGTAGCAATTTTAGTTAGTAAAAATCAACTTAAAGAGTTAAGTCCATTTTATTAACTTAAGGAGTTAAGCTAGTCTAATTAGATTAAAGAGTATGGGAATCTAATTTTGCAGCAAATATTAAATGGAAGAGTCCATTTAATATTAGTGAGTTGGTATTTTAAATTTGAGAAATTAAAAATCGAACTTGACTAGCAAGTTAGCATGCTAGGTAGTGTAGTGAGGTGTGTGTAATAGAAGCTTTCTTAGGCTTCCAAATCACACTATAAAACACATCATGGCTGGCCATATAAAGGTCAATTCCAGCTACCATTTCTCTCCCATTTATGTGATGATCTCATGTGCTAAGAGAAACCACTCCCTAGATTCCCTCAAATAATTTTCTCTCTCCAATAACTTCCTCACACTTTCTTTTTAATCCTCTTGAAAGCAAGTAAGGTACTAGAATCCAATTATAAAACTTCAAAAGCTTAATAAACTAGTGCTTACATGCTAACTAGGATTAAATCATGCCTAAAATCCAAATTTAGATAAAGTGTTACCTTGAAATGCTAAAATCCAAGGAGAAAGTAGTGAACCTTTCACCAATCCAGAATCTACCAGAAACCACATAGAAGGAATGGAGTGATTTTTAACCTTGTCAAAACTCTTCCAATATTCACAAAAACATATTGCAACCTCTCAACACCTGGAAGGAAATACAAAAAAAAATTAAATCAAAAAGCTTTTTGGATCTCCCTAGAAATATTTGCCAAATCAGACTATGTGCAGGTGGATCTCCAAATCGTAGCAAACTAACTTGTTTGCCTCTATTTATATGATCCACACGCTAAATAGATATTTCAAAATCTCTAGTCTATAAGCTGGAATAAGACCAGAGATAGGCTATAGTGGAGGCCGATGTTAGGTAAGGAAGAAGAAGAAGAAAAAGATAGCAAAGCTTTCAACACATGAATGCAATACTTGCAAGAGGTTTTAGAGGGAATTGCAAAAGAATCTAATTCTTTCACACTTTCAGTAATGACCTATCCTTACACCCACTATATCTATGTATAGGGTGAGATTGGTGTGATGCCAAGTTGGCATCACACCTTCCTCAAGGTGGGTGGCCAACTTGCACTGCCAATACAAATTCAAATTCAATTTGAAGTTCATGTGCATCTTGATTGCATTTGAAATCTAATTTCAAGCTAATTAAAATGCTAATTCAAATGAACATTTCATTTGAATTTTTCCTCCAAAATGTGTTCTTCCCATTAATTAAATTAAACACTTTAATTTAACTAATTAACCTTTAACTTAACTCTTAAGTTAAACAAGCTCAATTCTTAAGCTTGATTTTTATTAACTTAACTCTTTAAGTTGACCAACTCCTTAAATTAATTTATTAATTTAACACTTAAATTAATCAAGCCAAAATTGAACTTGAAAATTGATATCTTAAAATCAATCCAGGAGGAGATATTTTCTAACACTTAGAAAATTTCCTCCATTAAGTATTTGGGTCTTTGTGCTTTAATTTGCTCCGCCACGTAGCGAGTCGCCCATGGCTTAGGTTGGGCACAAGCTACCTAAGTATAGAGGTTGGTAAGTTCCAAGATGGGATCTGTTTGCCCATCTGTGAAGAGCGAGTTGACTCCTATGTATTCTAAGATGATCGATTCCAAGAAATCCTTGCGCAAGGTGATGTGACATTTGAAAAAGGAGTTTTCCAAAGTTGAGGTCATAATGGGAATTGAACATCAATAATGGATACACAGTTATCAAGGCTATTAGGAGCCGACAAACATCTTGTCCTAGGCTCTTTTGGGAGATAGAAAACGGAATGACTGTCTTTGCATGGCAACCATAAGAAGCAATGTTTCACCTCTTTATAATTCATTCATCCAATTTGTTGGGCTCCATAGGCTTATGTTAGGCATCGATTATAGAGATTGGGTACTCTTCAATTAATAGAGATTAATTGATAGAGTTATTTGTTTAAAGGAGTTTAAACTAATTCAAATATTTTTAATATTCAAAATATCACAAAGATTTGTAAGCCCATGTCTAATGAATTGGTGAACCTAAAGGATCACACACAAAAGTCTAGAACACTCTCAATTGATTGAAGAAATTATCTAAGGAGTTAGATAATTGAGGTGATCAAGTTTATTGGGGGAGAGAGTGAGGGAGATATATATATATATATATAGAGAGAGAGAGAGAGAGAGCAAATCAGCTAATTAACGATTGGTCACTTTGACTTGATTAATTTAAGTGTTAAATTAATTAAAGTAATTTAAAGAGTTAAATTAGGCCAATTAAATTAAGTAGTCTACTTAATTTAATTGGTGCCATGTGGCAATTTTAATTAGTAATTAAAACTTAAAATGCTAAGTCCATTTTATTAACTTAAGGAGTTAAGTTAATCTAATTAAATTAAAGAGTTAATTTAATTAGTATGGGAATCTAATTTTGGAGGAAATATTAAATGGAAAGGTCCATTTAATATTAGTGAGTTGGCATTTTAAATTTGAGAAATTAAAATTCCAACTTGACTAGCAAGTTAGCATCCTAGGTGGTATAGTGAGGTGCGTGTGTGACAGAAGCTTTCTTAGGCTTCCAAATCACACTATAAAACACCTCATGGCCGGCCATATGGAGGCCAATTCCAGCTGCCACCATTTGTGTAATGATCTTGTGTGTTGAGAAAAACCACTCCCTAGATTCCCTCAAACAACTTTCTCTATCCAATAACTTCCTCACACTTTTTTCTTAATCCTCCTTCATCTTCTTCATATCTCTAGCTAATTGAGAGAGGATTAAAACTGATTTTAGGTGTGTTGACTAACTTTAGAGGCTTCACATTTGGGGAGTTTTGAAGTGGTAAATCAAGATCTTCTAAGTTTGTAACTGATTTTGGTGTTGATTGTCAACCTGCAGTTTTACTTCAATATTTTCTGTTTTACTGACTATTAGGGCACGTTTTGGAAGAGAGTTTTCAAGCTAGAGTAGCTGGAGTTGCTATCCATAAGAGAGTAGCTAGAGTTGTTATCCATAATAGAGGAGTTGGAGATCTATGGAGAAAAAGATGATTTCCTTGTTTAAAAAGTGTTCCATAGTGAGATCTTTCAAGTTGCCATCAATTTCGTGATTAAGGTAATTTTTATCCATCTTTTTAATCCAATTTTGAGGCATAAAATAGATCCTTGTGCAGAGGACATGCTGGTTAATTTTGCCTATTTTTGCAATTTATTATGGATCCTAGCATGTCCTCTACCTTTACCTCGATCTCGTGATCATCTCCATGAGAGGATTCTGCTACTCTTGCCACTATGAGATTCAAATTTGATCTTCTCTAAAGGTCTCTCCATTATTTCAACCAAACTTGATCGCAAAGTAGAGTACAATCCCCTATTTATAGGCATAGAGCTCAAAGGGCTTTAAACCATAATAGAATAGTCCTTTAAAGTCCAAGATAGTATCCTTTCTTAGGGACACATGTCATCGACCTATGATACCTATTTTACAACTCAAGGACACGTGTTAACTAAGTACACATGTCATGACACAAGGACACCTAGCAATCTACAAGGACACGTGTCAGTGATAAGGATTTCTTTGTAGACCGTGTGATGATGTTTTTCTACTTCCTTGAACTATCCATTGGCATGTCCATAGTAGTGTTATTTCCCATCTATTTCTTCAGTGTATGGGACTATTTTTTTCTATGATAGCATTATCCAGAATTGTGGAATATTCTACAAGGTTTTGTATTCTATTGGCTAATCATTTGAGTAAAGAAAGAGTAAAAGAAACTTGAAGTAAATTTTCTATAGTATTTTGGGGATCCATGGCTTTGGGTTCACAATCCCTCCAATCGCCTGTTCTCTCAATGCCTAGCCTACAAGCTAATCTCACTATAAGAAAATATGCTTTTTGCTACAATATTTTTTGTTTCACTAAAAATAATATAGTAAAAAGGGACTATTTGCTATGATTTTTTTATTGTAGTACAAATTTTTAAATGTATAGTAAAACACATTAAATACTACACTTCATCTTATCGTAGTAAAAGATATATTTATTTACTTCAATTTTTACGTGTAGGGAATAATATATTATATTTACTAATATTTTACATAAACCATGGCAAAAAGATGATAATTTACCACAATTTTTCATTAGTAAGCAAAAATAATGAAACTTACGAAAGTTTGGTAGCAAAGATTAAGATCTTAAATAAAAAAAATTACTAAAAAAAGAAGGTAAAATATATTGAAAGCAATATAATTAAGGTTAAAAAGAATAGCCTCCAATTTTTATTATTAAAAAACATTTAATTAGTTAGTTGAATTCTAAATTAACAAATAAAACCCTCCAAAAAATTCTTAATTTCTCATGGTTTTAATTAATACGATTAGAGGTAAAATAAAATTTTTACTGCAACTATTATTAAAAATATTTGATTAATTAATCAAATACTTAATTTAACTAGTTAGCAAAGTCCCTTAAATAGCAAGAAAACCCAAGTTTGGAGGTAAAATAAATATTTGCCTCCAATAATTTTTACTATCAAAAAAATTAATTAGTTAATTATTTAATTATATTTAAATTAACTAATTAGCAACAAAGTGGCCATTGGCCTAGTGAAATCATCTTCACATACATAAGTGTAAAGTCAAGAGTTCAAGCCTTAATGAACGGTGCACGTGTGTATAAATAAAAAAAGTAGCTAATTAATAAAATTCCTCAAAAGCCCCCAAAATAATTTTATTTTTACTAAATTTAATTGTGGTGAAAAATTATTAAATATTTATTATGTTTTTTGAAGTGTGGTGATTAAGTACTATATACTACACTTTTTTAATTGTGATGAAAGATAGTGGTGTATTTGATAGATTTCTTAAATTTGTAATAATTTGAAGATAATTTCGTAGCAAAAGACAATTACCACAGTTGAAAAAGTGTGGCCGAGCTTTTGCCACAGTTGCAATGTCCACAGCTAGAAAAGTGTAGCACAAGCATAGTTAATAACTTTTTTACTACACTTAATTACTATTTACTATACATATTTAACTGTAGTAAAAAGCAAATTTTTTTGTAGTGTCTGTTAGATTTTCTCTCATTCAGCCTCTTTGTGAACAGGCTTTCTCTATATCACCAACATCAACTAAGAGGACCATAGCACAAGGATCAAATCCATTTCTTTCTTTAGTATGTTTATGATGCACAAAATCCTCACATGGAGGAAAGTGCAAAGCACATTCTAAACTTCTGATGAGAAGACCAACAGAAGATCAGGAAGTATGAAAGCTAAAGCTTTGAAGAGACTATGGAAGAACTTTAAAGTAATTTAGAAGGCCATGTACATGTGTCAAGATGAGAGGTTTTATTTCAACCGAACTTGATCACGAAGTAGAGTATAATTCCCTATTTATAGGCATAGAGCTCAAAGGGCTTTAGACCATAATGAAATAGTCCATTGGAGTCCAAGATAGCTATCCTTTCTTAGGGACACATGTCATCTACCTGTGATACCTATTTTACAACTTATGGATACATATTACCTAACTAAGTACATGAGTTAGGCTAACTAATATACAACATCAGGACATGTGTTATATAACTGGCTAGCCTTATTACATCTCAAGGACGTATGTGAAAAAAGGAGGACACGTGTCACTTAATGGCTATGCATGGATAGACTTCATTTGTTGGTTTTATCTATATTGTTGGGCTTGGTACCGCGCACTTCAAGATTGTCCTCGAGAATTATGATAGTCATGGTAATCCTGGGACCACGAGATCGTCCAGAAGAGTCCAAATCCTTACTAGTTGATTCCAATGTCTCGAGTTGGTTCTGGTATCCATCTAAACTCATCATCCGAAAAGGGATCAATGTCGTATGAGGTGTTCATAAGTAATGGATTATGAGGGTGTGTTGGCATCCTGTTTATGTAACAGAGCTTGTACAATGCCTTCTTCTCTGCAGGTTTGCGATCAAATGATCCGAGGAGAGTTTTCCATAAGTAGTAGTAAGATGAAGTTGTTGCTCTGCAGCTCATCCCATGTAATATGGTCTATGAAAGATAATCATGACTTGTGCTTCTGACCCTACTTGTTCCTGAAAGGCTTTGTGGAGTAATTGTAACCAATTTTCTATTAAATCTAACCATAACAAGAATACCCATAGAAAGGATAGTTCATTTTGCTCATCTTGTAGAAACTGAACCATTTTGTAAGGAGACATCTATGCTGCAAAATAATATAGAACTACCACACACCATAGATACCACAACCTATCTTCTGGTAAAGGAATGATGGAGGACAGTATGGGAAAACATAAAAATGGGTAATCCAGATAAAAGCAAGCTTTATCAGGATTATAATTAATAACATTTAAAAAAATTGCAAGATAAAAGAAAAGATTATTTCTTCAAAAATCCATAATAACATTAAGGATTTGGAACGCTTCACTAGATATAGGAGTGGCTGGAAAAGTATTTGTAGGTTTATTAGGTAAGGAATAGGCTATTAAGAAAATGGAAATAGTTTTGTGGTGGAAATGAGATGGATAAATTTTGGTCTACGGAGTAGGTTAGGGATGAGATTGGCATCGCCTTTGATGTGTCACACGGTAAACTGGAACTTAGAGAACCATTCTTTGAGCCTTAATAGTTGTGGCTCTGGAATTCCCTCATTCTTCAAATCCATAATCCTTAGGAAAGAGGAATTATCCATCTGTATAGTAAAATGATATCCAACAAGATGGAACTCAATTTTTTTAATGTTATGCCTGGTGGCAATGATTTCTTTGTAGACCATGTGATAATGTTTTTCTGCTTCCTTGAACTATCCATTGACATATCCACAATAGTGTTATTTCCCATCTATTTTTTCAATGAGTATAGCTCTCCAAAACTCATCGCCAGAATTTATTTGAAGGATTCAGTGGCATGTGTTGGGAATCTTTAGAGATAGAGAATCTTCATAGATATCTTTAAGCTTCTTGACAGTTGATATTTGCTCATCTCCCCAAGAGGGGGCATTTTTTTCAACATTCTGGACAGCTCGCTAGTACACTTAGAAGACTCAAAAGGAAATCCTTAATATAATTAACAATACTAAGAAATTGTTGGATCTACTAAAAGGTAAAGTCCTTATTTGGAAACTTAAGGAATACTTAAGTGATATGCAGGTTAGGCTGATAGTGACCATTAGAAAATTTCATCCCAAGGAATTTGGTATTGGTTGCCCAATAGAGCTTTTTTTTTTTTCAGACAACATAATTTCATGAGCTTGGACCAAAACCAAGAATTATATAAAAGATTCTCATGGGCCAGCTTGTCTTGGGAAAACAACTGGATATTATCTATATAGACCAGAGTGCTACGTAAGATGGGCTCAAATATCATCATCATCTCTTTCTAAAATAATGATGGGGCGACTTTAAGTCCAAATGGCATGATCGTCCATTAATATTGGGCACTTTTGATGCAAAAACTCATTTTGTATCGGTCCTTTAGGTTGATACCCAATTGCCAAAAACCTACTTTGAGATCAAACTTAGAAAATACCTTAACTTGGGCTAAAAATGAGAACAATATCTGGGTCTTTCAAAGAGGAAACTTATCATCTTGCAAAAATTGATTTAACGACATAATCAATGATGAGCCTTTTCTGTCCCCTAACTTGTTCAGACTGTTTGTTCACATAAAACGCTGGACAAGCCCAACTAAATTTTGTTGATTTGATCAAACTTAATGCAAGGAGTGGGTTGTATTCCTTTTTGGCCAAGGTAGGGTCATCTGGAGTTATTCCAAGATGAGTAGCCTTTGTAAGGTTGGCATCTTCATTCAACTTGAAAGGTAGTTGAATAAAGAAATCGGGATTATTCCATAATGGGTGAGGATGGTTAAAATTTGCATGAGGCTCTGCACAACATTGCTTGAGTTTTTGGGCAAACTCAAGATATTCTTTAGGAGCATCTGTGAGAGCATAAATCTTCTGAGCAATTGTGAATAGCTGGAAATTTCTTTTAAACTTGATGCCTATAGGAAGGACTTGTAGCTTTTGGGTTTTGTAGTACAAATCAAAGCCAAGAAGAAGATCTTTTCCATGTAGCTTGCTTCCAAGGATTTACATCCATATTGTACATTTTGGGAAGAATTGAATTCCGATAGGCTTCTTGCAGATTAGAGATGTATAGCTTGGAAGTATTCATAACGAGGTTTCCAAGCATCTTTTGGGAAGATTTTTGGATTCATCATGGTCCTCATTACACCTGTATATATGAATCCAATTGCTTTGATAGGCCTATCATATTTGGATGGAAGAATGTGTACCGTAACATGAGGAGAATTAATGTTTTCTTGGAGGATGGAGCTCAGTTGGAGCATGTAAATAAGCAGATAATTTTTAGGCTCGGATTTTTCAACTAGGTGCCTCTTCATCGTTTGAGGATAAATCTTGGATAGTAAACATCGTATCTTCTATTTGTTCTCCTGCTCAGAGTACAATGATTCAACATCTATATCAGATAGAGTTGTATCTAAACATTACAGAACTTGAGGCATCACACAAGTGGACTTGTTTCTTTTGTTAAGGTAATTTTTTGCAAAGTGCCCCTTTTTTTCGCAAAGGTAGCAATGATTAGTGTTCTTTTTCCTGAAAGAATTCCTTTTAGAGAACCTCAAAAGCTTTTTCTTTTTCCTTTTAAATTTCTTGAAGGTTGGTCTCTCGGTGGAAGAACAAGAGCACTTTTCTTCAACTCTGCACTTTACCTCTAAGTAGGATTTGTTGCAGGCCTTCTTCTAAATAGATATGTTATCTTGAAGCTCCTTGAAATAGCTTGCTGCTCATAAAGTTTGTCAAGGGCTGCAAGAGTTATTTGATGAATTTCTCCAAGGCCGATGTGAGCCATATTTCTTCTAGTGGCAAGAATCCTTTGTTAGACCTCAGGTAGGATTTCTTTGGAAATGATGCAAGGAAAACATATTTCAGATTTGGATTGTTAGATCCATTTAGCATGTAGAATAGCTGGGACAACCTTTAGAAATGGAAATCAAGATCTTCTTTCTTGAGAGAACATCACATCATCGAGAAGTAATCTTCTTTCGCCATTTTGCTTGTAAGAGAGACACCTCGAATGAATTCCTGTGGATTTCTCCTAAGGCTATTATTGGATTATTGACTTGGTAGAAATGTATATCTATATTTTCCAAGACTCTGGAACCAATCTCTGAAAATACCTACAAATCTAAATGTAAACTCTCTCAAAATAGTCTACAAATTGGCTCATTTTCTTATGAGTTGTAAATCAATCCAAGCAGCAAATGAATGAAGCATACTCTCCTTTTGGACACAAGGATGTCGTCAAAGGTAAACCATAGACCATTGGCGAGTGTGGGGAAAGAATTCTCCATAGGTAATGTTACTACTGGCTCAGTGCCTTGATGTGATTCTATCTCAAAATCAGATCTTTCAACAGCTTGTTCTTCTCTTTGATAGCTTAAACCTGTCTTAGAAGCCATTAGGATAGATGTTATATTAGCAAGCCCTATTTTAAATCTTTATCAAAATCACTATTGGAGGATTCTTCATGAGATACTGTAGATTATATATCTGAATCCATAGTAATGGGCCCTTCCTTTTTGGAATCTTCCATGGCCATGTAAGCTTGAGGATGTGGTTGATCTTCCTACTTTATTTAGAGAAGAATTATAGAGAAGAAGATATTGGGGCTTTCTTCTTTTCCTCAGCTGAGAATTTTAGTTTACTAGGTTCTTCAGAATATGTTCTCTGAACCTTTATTGGGAAGGCTATGGGTCATAAAGAAGTGTTTTGAATAATCTAGTGGTGAGGCTGGAGGAGATTGTTGGTCAGAGAACCGACTACTATAAGTTGGATAGAAAGATTGTATCACTCTTTTCTTATCAACTTCTATCTGGGCAAGTTGGGCTCTCTGTCCCCTTATTTTTGCTTCCTTTTGGTAGAACTCATCACCAAATTTCCTTTGATCTAAGAGAAAACAGAGGTCTTTTTCAAGAGTGCATACCTTATTGACAAGGTCATCATAAATTTTTTTGCATCTTGGAAGCCAGGTTGTCAACTTTAGCTTTTGTGTAGTAGATATTAGAGACGACTTGCTCCATCTTGCTACTTAGATCTTTTAGGACCTTGTTATCTGCTCTGGCATTTGTAGTAGGCCAGTTAAGGACCTCTTCTGCTTGTGTGATAGGCTTTATCTTTCCATCACTATTAACTCCCATTGACTATACATAAGGCTTTGGTGGTGTACAACTAGAATTATTGGTTTGTCTCTCCAGTGATGAGAAGTCTTATTCATAATGGAACATCATATATGATTGAACTACTGGAGAAGGAATGAGGGTACTTTTTGAGGCTTGTAACTTACATATGGTACTTCATTCTCTCCATATATGCGCAAGGCCTTTTTCATAGCATGGCAATGATTGAGGACATGGTGGCTCGACGTCTAGATCTTTAGGTTCTTGAGGTCGGTAAGAACCTCTGCTAAAGACTAATTTCTTTTTCTTTCGTTATCTGCCATGGCGGTTTTAGTCCTTGTCATTATCTTCAGAGTCCCATTAAAGATGAGAGTAACCTTCCCTTTTCCAACTAGATATGAGCTCCATTGGAATAGAAAGGATTACATATTGTTCTCCTTTGGAGGATTTGAGGACGCACTAATCCATCTTGAAAGACCATACATATTCTTTGACATGAGGTTGGGATTTGAGGTGTGCTTCGATTCTTTTAATTTCTTTCAGATAAGACCCTCTTTTCTATAGATATCATAGGGGCTTACAAGAAGTTGGACTATTTTTTCTATGATAGCATTATCAAGGATGGTGGAATATTCTATAAGGTTTTCTATTCTATTAGCTGAGCGTAGAAGAAACTTGAAGTAAGTTTTTGACAGTATTTTGGGAATCCATGACCTTAGGTTCACAATTCCTCCAATCGCTTATTCTCTCGATGCTTAGTCTACACGCTAACTTTCTATTTCCAATTATCTTTTCGAGCTTCAAAAACTAATGGCTCTGATACCAATAGATGGCTGAGAGCCTGACAAGTTGATAGAAGGATGAGCAAGCCTACCCTTACGAAGCTTCAAAGAGAGTTTAGTCTTTGTTTTATGACTCTTGGCATTGAAGTATGATACATTGTCCAAAAATGTATCGCTCAGCATATGCAGTTGCAACCCTACATCCTTTTCTTTATTTAAAACTTTTTAATTTATTAAATTTGCATCTCTTCAGCTAATGACCCTTTATTTTTAATATCTTCATTTCAAGTCTCTTCATCTAGTGAACCTTCGTATATTTTGAAACTCTTTAGTTCGAGTCTTTGCATTTGGAGACTCTTGCCTAATAAAATATAAATTTTCATAAAAATTAGTATTATACAATGTTCTTATATAATTTATTAAATAAGAAATACGTGAGAATTTAGATTCAATTTAACAGCACATAAAAATTATTCATCATTCGATGGTTAGCATCACTTAATATTTATATAATATATGTATATAGATTTGGATATATTTTGGGGTATTTTAGATTTTATGTTTTGGGGAAATGAATTTTGGGAGTCGGATTGGGAAATGTAAAAGTGATATTGTGGAATATGAAGAATGTTTATTTATATTTTGGGGAATAATTAGAAAATATTTTTAGGAAATTTTGGTGTGTTTATTTATATTTTGGAAGGGGGCATTTTTTACTATAGCGGTCAAATCAATATTTTTTTTTATTGGGTGTTTGGGGTGAAAAAGAAATTGAGTAATATTTTTAATTATAAGGATAATAATAAAATATGTGTGATATATATGTATGTATATGTGATTATTGGATATGATTATTATGTAAATTAGTAATGATTGGTTGAATGATTATATAGTTTATTGTATATTATTTTTAGATATATATTAAATATAGTTGATTAATTTGTTGGTTAAATTTTTTTTATTTTGGTAAATAAGTTGGTGGGTGTTGGGAAAAAAATGTATTTGTATAATAAAACAGTAATTTTTTTGTCAGAAAATTTGAAAAAGAAAAGGTAAGAAAAAAATGATAAATAGTCACATACAAAATATTTACGCCTAAATATAAATTTTTGTACAAGATGTCCAACACAAATAAAAAGTCTTCACTACTTAACATCTAGACAATACAAACATGCTAGGGACATAATTATACAACAAGAAAAAAGTCAAATCAAATCAATATGAAAATCGTCACAACAAATCTTAGGTGAACAATAAATCTAATTTCACGGTGAACGCATGCATAAAATAGCACAGTGCATTAAGAATTGTTGTCCCAAAATATGATTTATACCATCCAGAAACATTTTTCCACATCATAATGGTAAGTAAAACATACTATCATGAAGAGCAAGAGTCAACATTGGTTACGGTACAAAATACATAAACCGATCATCATGGTTGTGGCAGAGCAAGCGGGGGGGAGCCGATATAGCTACTATCGATGATAGAACCTCAGAGTCCTCAATGACGATAGGAGCTGCTAGGGCATTCCCTCTTGCCTCATCATCAAATAGGTCAATTGCATGTCCATGGGTAAAAATATAAAATAGCTGGACATACAAAGGCTCTCCAAATATACGAAAGTACCTCTACTGGATTCTCCTGTACAAGGTACATAAATTTTATTGAATATGTTAATGTGCCATGTGTTTATATATATAGTTTAAAACAAAATTAACAAGTTCACTTGCATTGGCAATATGTGCTCAGTTACGCGTTGACATGCACCACATTTGAGTATGGATTATGCTGCACCCCGAAATAGTCCTATAGTCAAGGAATGCATTGTAGCGCAGATGTAGCTGCTGAACCTTGGTCTTAACTTCACAACTATCCCCATGTCTCTTAAACAATTTGAAAAGACGATGTGTGAGTATATGTATGAGCACTCATTTATCAAAACCTCCACAATAAAGATGTCCTTAATGCTGACAGCAGTCATCAACATACTGAGTACAATAGCATCCTCTTTATTGCTCCAACAGGGATCATGAAATATACTATAGGCAGACTCATTATGAGTACGTGGCATCCCAATGGAATATCTTCTCATATTTTGAAGATATACTATTAAGTGGGCATTCAAGTAAGTACGTGTAAAATATAAAATAAGCAACATAAACATAGAACATCACATGAGAGCCGTCCAAACATCATAATCAGAACAAATAGTTCAATACAAATAAAAATTCTGCAGTACTTAATATCAAGTATAGTACAAACATTACGAGATACAACCATATAACAAGAACAAAATAAAATCAAGACGATGTAGTTGGTCACTACATTGTCCGTGCCGTACTAACTTGGTTCTATAGGATGAGTCATGTTATCTCAATAGTCTCATGCCAATGCGATACACAACCTCAATCCACGATAATACGGGCCTAACTCCCAACCCTTTATTAATATCGCCCTCAGAGCCAACCAGTATATCTGTAATAACCCGAGTAGAATAAGAACGTGGAATGTTGGCCCTAGAAAACCCCTAATAGCAGAAAGAACTACGTGATGTGCTCGAATCAAATATGAGAATAGGGTATTGATGTCCACTTAATAACTAATCGTCATGTCTGTCGGGCTGGTACTGGCAATAATTAGGGTATGGGAAGGCTATCTAAAGATCTCAAATAATAAATTGTACCTCGTCTTCCCAAGCGCAAAGTAATGCTCAGCAAATGGGTATGCCTGCACAATCAATTAAAGATAAAATTAAGTATGGAACACGAATTTATATAACAGTTATCCTAAATATGTTATTGCATCTAAGTTTTACCATGGTGAAGGTCGATGGCAAGTTGGTTGGGCACACATATATCCTTGATCATCGGTTTAAAGAAGACATCTGGATGGGTGACAATCGCCTTCATAGTGTCTTTACACTCCCTAAGGTCATTAAATTTTTACATCATAAAGTTTGTTGTGAACGAACATTAAAAGTGATGGGTTACATTATACGCTATCTCAAGCATGCAAACCTCTATGTACATGTCATTCATCAGTGATGTAATTGTGTTAACATTGAAAAGCATATCAAGGAAACACTCCTTGACGTTAAGGCTTTAGACATTTTGAATTGGCCTATCTACATCGTCTATCGATCGGTGACGACTCATTCTTGCATAATATAGACATAGATGTATTTGATATATCCATGTACACAACTACATATAAAACAAAAAAGACATGAAATGAAAGATAAAAGAATGAAAAACAAATAAATAAATCCTAATTTAGTACATCAACATGCGCGGTATGAGCCTATACAAACTTCATAGAAATCATATCTTCAGTAAAACAGCAACTAGTGGCAACAAAATAAATAATGAAATATAAATACAACATCCACATAAAACAATAGCAATACATACTCGTTATGTTGTGGTACATACAATGGTGTGTGATGATCGATGCACATACAACTCTGCTCATCACAACATAGGGCCCCCATTAAGGTAACACTTGAACAAACACCTATGGATGTACTAGTGCTATAAGTACACTGTGACATGGCGACACCGAAACCTCGCTGCCTATGCATACTTGCATGTTGTCCACCCAATGTGTCCACTTATATAAAGCTTCGTGGGTATCTAGTCCAACTAGGCACTTAAAAGAACAATAGTCGTGGTTCAATTCTATCCTCGCCATCATGAAGTGCATCAGTCCAACATCGTATGCACACAGAAGGCCTCGTATTTAGTCATCTCTTATTAAAAGTAACAATTATATCATTAATGAATGATAATACGTGTAAACTAAATTATATGATTGTATGAGCCATAACATACAAACATGTTGGAATAGTGTCCAGCAAGCCAATTAGATTGGCCTATAAAACTACTCCTTTTGTGATACAATCTTGATTGAGTGATATTCATTTATAAATGGCCATCTTCATCTTATGCTTTTTATACTTCACTCGCATTTGGTTGAAGCCCTTAAATCATACAAGGCTATAGGACTTGGTCACACATATGATGGTGATCATGAAACAAGTCTCTATGACCATGATTTTAAAATATTTTAAGTCATAGAATCTTATGAGATAGGGCATCTAAGATTCGAATAGACTTGCACTAAAGATCTATATTCCAAGGGGTTGGATATTACTCCGTTTCATGAGCAATCTATGTGAGACATGGATGCATGTTAATAGGTGTTTGTTAGAAAACAAGTTCAAGATCCATCTGGAGAATCCACTAGATAGTTGTAGTAGCATGTCAGTAGTAGCAAGTTCTCCAGCTTACGATAGTACATGTAATTAGTCCTTGGACCTGAGGATCTATAGTGATCTTATGTTTAGGTCCTCATGCTTTGACTCTTTCTTACCACGTAGCGGGTCATAAGGGGGTGAGATTGGACATGAGCTACTTAAGCATGGAGGTTTGTAAGATCCAAGATAGGATCCATCTCCTCGTTGTTGTAAAGGACGAGTGCATCTCCTATGTATTCTATGCTGATCGATTCCAAGAAATCCTTGCGCATGGTAGTATGACAATTTGAAAAAGGTGTTTTCCAAAGTTAAGGTTATAAAGGGGAATCAAACATTGGAAATAGAGACATAGTTATTGAGACTATTAGGGAGCCGTCAAATATCTTGCCCTAGGCCTATTTCATGAAATATGAGTGGAAACACCGTATTTGCATGGTAAGTGTAAGCTATAATAGCTCATCAAAACATAATTTATTCATCCAATTAGTTGGGCCACATGGGCTTGCAGCTAGACATCGACTATAGAGATAGGGTACTCTTCAATTAATAGAGATTAATTGAAAGAGTTATTAGTTTAAAGTGAAGTCAAGTGTAGCACATGAATCCAAGTTATAAAGCACAAAAATAGCTAAACTAAACTCGGCTACACTCAATCTAAGGATCAAATCATGCTTCTAATTTAGATTTGGTTGCAAAAAATTACCTTGATTGCTTAAAATCTAAGGTGGGAAGGAAGACAAGGCTGAACTCTTCAGGCTGTCTCCTCCTGGCATAGAGGAAATTTGGCAATGTTTGCCCTATCAAAACACGTATGAGAAAAGCACCTCTTGAACACCTTGAGGAATATCCAGTAAAAAATTCAGCAAAAAAATAAGATCGGCAAGTGCTTGGAAAATGCCTCCCAAGTTTCTGCCCCTGCAGTGGATCTCCAAGAGCAAAGCTATCCAAATGTCTAGCCTCTAATGAAATGGTCCACACACCCAAGGAAAGCTCCAAACAATCTTTAGTGAGCTGAAACACCAAGGGATGAAGAGATGATAAAGGCCGAAAAGTGAACGGAAGGTGAAGAAAAATGTGTGAAACTTCAACACATGAGTGGATCACACTTTTGGAGGGAAAAGAGAATCCAGCATGTTAGTCTTGCATTTGGCCGCCCACTCCTCTATATATAGATGAGGAAGTATGATGCAAGTTGGCACCACACCTCCCACGAGGTAAGGTGCCAAATAAGTAAGACACAATGTGAATTTCACTTGCATTTGAATTTCATTTGGAGTCTTCATTTTATCTCATGAAATGTCATCCAAATTAATTTTAGATGCACCTCAAATGAACTTCTTCAGTTGAATTTCTCTCCAAAATCAATTCTTCACATTAATTAAATTAACCCCTTAATTTAATTAATTGGTTTTGACTTCACTCCTTAAGTCAACTAACTTAACTCCTTAAGGTAGAACATGTTAACTTAACCTCTTAAGTTAACTTGACTAATTAATTGTCACCTGGGACTAATTAAATTAACTCCTTAATTTAATTGGTCTAATTTAACTCCTTAAATTCTTCTAATTAATATAACAACTAAATTAGTTAAGCCAAATTGACCAAAAAATTAGCCAACCGTTTTCTCCACAAAATTAGTCACTAGGAATTTTCTAACTCTTAGAAAATTCCCTTCATCAAATAGAACTTCCTTTAGGCTTTTAAGATTAACCCATTAGGTTCTCCCATTCATTGGACATGGGCTCACAACACCTGTGATATTTTGAATATCAAAATATTCACATTAGTTTAAACTCCTTTAAACTAATAACTCAGTTCAATTAATCTATATTAATTGAAGAGTACCCAATCTCCATGGTTGATGTCCAACCTCAAGGCTATGGAGTCCAACTAATTGGCCAAAATAAATATGCTCTTAGTGAACCATTCTAGCTCTACACTTGCCATGGACATACAGTCTTTCAGTCCCTTATCTCTCGAAAGAGGCTTAGGGCAAGATATTTGTTGACTCCCTAATAACCTCAATAACTATGTTTCTATTCCCAATGTTCGATTCCCCTTTATGACCTCATTTTGGAGAACTCCTTTTCTAAATTGTCATACTACCTTGTGCAAGGATTTTGTGAAATCAATCATTATAGAATACATAAGAGATGCACTCTCCCTTCACAATGATGAGAAGATGGATCCCATCTTGGATCATACAAACCTCCATATCTAAGTAGCTCATACAACCTGGATGACCCGCAGAGTGGTCAAATAAGAGTTAAGCTATGAAAACCTAAGCACAAGGTTACCATAGATCCTCAGGTCGAAGGACTAATTATATTCGCTAGCATAAACTAGAGAACTTGCCATTACCAACTTGCCACTATGGATATCTAGTGGATTCTTTGGGGGGGCCTTCAGTGAACTTGTTATCTAATAAGTAGCTACTAACATGAACCCATGTCTAACATTGATTGCTCATGAAATGGAGCAATATCGAACCCCTTGAATTTATGCATCGTTAGTGCAAGTCTATCCGAACTTAGATTACCTATCTCATAAGATTCTATGACTTAGAATATTTTAAGATCACGACCTTGTAAGACTTGTTTCATAATCACCACCCAGTGCATGACCAAGTCCCATAGTCACATGTGATCTAAGAGCTTCAACTAAATGCTAGTGAAGGAAAATAAGCATAAGATGAAGATGGCCATTAAAAATGAATATCATTCAATCAAGATTATCTCACAAGTGAAATAGTTTACAAGCCAATCTAATTGGCAGCAAGGCACTATTCCAACATAAAGGAGTTTAAATTAATGTGAATATTTTAATATTTAAAATATCATAATAAGTTGTGAGCCCATGTCCGATAAATGAATGAACCTAATGAGTCATACACAAAAGCCTGAGGAAGCTCTCATTTGATAGGAGGAATTTTGTAAAGAGTTAGAAAATTCACTTTAGGCATCTTTTTGAGGGAAACGATTTTGACTAATATAGTTAGTCATTTAGATTGATTAATTTAAGTGTTAAATAAATCAAAATAATTTAAGAATTTAAATTAAACCAATTAAATTAAATAGTTAATTTAATTAGTATCATATGATAATTAATTAGTTAAGTTAACTTAAGGGGTTAAGTTAACACTAATTAACTTAAAGAGTTAAGTTAATTAGCTTAAGGAGCTAAATTAATTAAATTAAAGAGTTATTTTTAATTAGTATGAGGATTCAGATTTTCGAGGGAAATCAAATGGAGAGTCCATTCAAATTTACTAAGTGGAATTTTCATTTGGAGAAATGAAATACAAACGCAAATGAAATTCAAATACAAATGCAAATGAAATTCAAATGCACATGCAAGTTGGCTAACTAGCATGGTAGATGTGATGCTAGCTAGCATCCTTCTCACCTCTATATAAGGCCATGTGGCAAGCGACCTATGGAAGAGATTGGAATTCTCATTTTCCCTTCTAAAAGTGTGATATAATTCATGAGTTGAATAATCACACTAAAAATCCTCTCCTCCTCTCTCTTCAAAAACATCAATTCTAGCATAAATTTACCTCTCTTATCTAACTAAATCGAGGTTGATTGAGTGCTATCCAAAGGCGTGTGGACTTACATAAAAGAACCTTAGTAAACCATTTGATGCTGAAATTGGTTGATCTTTTGGAGGATCTAGAATCCGAGTTTTTGGCTGATTTTTGTTATGTACCTTGTTGTTCCAAAGTGTGTTGGTGGTCTAAATTTGCCAACTTTTGGAGCAAAGTAAGGGGAGCAAAAATTCCATACCATTGGTGATTGTAGATCTCCCACAAGAGGTGTCTTTTGAGTGATCTTGGAAATTCTTTTGAATTCTTTCATCAAGGTGCACTACTTGGTTAAGGCTCATGGTCATCCCACCCAAGAAGCATGTTAGGCGCATTTACTTATTTATACTTTCTTTGTCCTATGGATGTATGAGATGTATGGTTAGGATATAGAAAACCTAAATAAGAGACAATAATCTTGATGAAATCCTTTCAAGCAAGAAAAACTCTCAACTTAGAAGAGTCTAAAATTTTCAAATGTTAAATCAATATGGATAAAATTAAACGAGGTTTAATAATCCATGCCTTCTACCAATAGTTTGTGACATGAGATGCTACCACAATTATGTGTTAGCTCACAAGTCGTGGGACATATTTTCGAAGGAAAGTTATGCTCACTTACTTAGCATATGATGCACCTTAATTTAAAACTCACTATGGCATTGTCTCATGAGTCATGGAATGACATAGTTGAGTTTATAATTAAATATTGATTGGTAGGTGTGATTTAACACCTAGTAGTGTAGATGTCTCACGAGTCGTGGATCTACATGAAAAGTGAGGCAAAACATGCCAAAGGTTGTATAGAGATACAATTAGCAAAAGTTGCTTATCTTAGGATTATTTGTGGATGTCTCACGAGTCGTAGATCCACAAAGTGATGCCTTTTGGGCCTTAATTCTCACTAGGAATATGATTTCCTGAATTCCTTGAGGAGGTGAGGAATTTGATAAAATATTAGGAGGAAACATACTTGAAAGTCCATAACATGTTTTTTAATATCAAATTCAATCACATGCTCATATTCTCTTTTTTGCCTTTTTAGGTTTGCAAAATCTCAAACATAGCTAAGAATCCACTAAGCATGATATTGGAATCTAATAAACTAACTGGACCGAACTACAATGATTGACTTCAAAACTTCAAGATTATTCTTGACTCCAAGAAATAGACTTATCGGACGCCCTTGGCAAGGACGCCGATCAAGAGGCATGTGGAACGTTCACGAAATGGGTTGAGAATGACCTCTAAACCCACTGCCTCATAATGATATCCATGTCAAATGAGCTACAAAAATCTCATGAGCATATGAAAACTACTTCCAAGATTCACTTACACATACAAAAGTTGTAAAAGGTACATGTTTTCAAAAGAGCTCTTTCGGACTAGGATGGTAGAGGGGTCTAGTATCCACAACCATGGGCTCAAGATGACTGGACTCATTGAGAAGCTCGCTACTTTGGAAGTAGTCATGGACAATGATCTCTACGTGGATTTGATCCTATAATCCCTGCCAAGCTCATTTTACTAATTTGTTATGAACTTGAATATGACGAAGCGAGAGGTAACGATTAATGAATTGGTCAATATATTGGTGACCGTTGAGTCGACCAGAAAAAATGACAACTTATTAATACTTGCATCCTCCTCCAAGTCTACAAGGCCTAGGGGAAAAAAGAAGAGTTCTTCTTTGAAAGGGAAGCAACCATTAAAACCATTCGGTGTGGTAAAAAAAAATAAGAAAGAGGAAAAGAATAATGCAACTTGTTTCTAATGTGGTGAGACCGAACAATGGAAGCGAAATTGTAAGGAATATCTTGCAACCCATGGGAAGGGTAATACTTTATTGAAGTGCACTTGACAATCAATTCTTCCTCATAGGTATTTGATACTACATGTGGTTCTCACCTTTGTAATTCGTTATAGGGGATGGAAAGAATGAGTCTAAATGATGAGGATTTGATCCTACATCTTAGCAATGGAGCAAAAGTTATGGTCAAAGTTGAAAGCATTATAAAGTTAGACTTAGGAAACTCCTTGATCGTATTAGATCCATGTTACTATGTACCAAATCTTATTAAGACCATTATTTCAATTTCTATTTTGGATAGTGAAGGATATAATTTTTCAATATCAAATGGGAAATTAAGTGCAACGAAGAATGATTCTTTGATTGCAAAAGGTACACTAAGTAATGGATTATACATTTTGGATTATCCTATATCACTTATGCATATTCAACAAAGTAAAAGAAACTTAGATAACTAAGAAAGTGAAACTTTGTGGCATGCTAGACTTGGACATATTTTCAAGAATAGGATGAACAAAATGGAAGCCCTCAAAGCACTAAAATGTTAGTGGCATAGAGGACCTTACTACTTGTGAATCTTACTTGAAAGGAAAAATGACCAAATCTCCTTTTGCAGGATAAATGGAGCAGCCCACAAGTCCTTTGGATTTGATCCATATGGATGTTTTTGGGCCACTAAGAGTTAGTGCAAGAGGAGGCCATTCTTACTTCATTACATTCATCGATAATTATACTCAATTCGAACATGTGTATCTTATAAAGTACAAGTTCAAAGTTTTTGAAAGGCTCAAAGAGTATAGGAATGAAGTAGAAAAGCAACAAGGACTTAATATTAAAGCTCTTCGATTGGATCAAGGAGGGGAATACTTAAGTACCAAATTCTTAGATTATCTAAAAGCAAATGGGATTCTCTCACAATGGACTCCACTCTGTATACCCCCAACATAATAGAGTAGCCAAGAGGAGGAATCGTACCTTGTAGGACATGGGACATTCCATCATGAGCTTCACCGATGTGTCTATCTTCTTTTGGGGTTAAGACCTTCTCACGGCAGCTAAACTACTAAACGTAGCACCCTCAAAATCAATGCAAAAGACACCACATGAGATGTGATATAGCAAACCACTCTCCTACTCTTATTTAAGAGTTTGGGGGTCTCCCGCATACATCAAGAAATTAGTGAGAGATAAGTTGGATGTGAGATCCACTTTATACAAGTTTGTGGGATACTCAAAAAAGTCTTTGGGTTATTATTTCTATGATCCCTCTGAACAAAAGGTGTTTGTTTTAAGGAACGCCACCTTTTTGGAAAAGGAGTTTATATTGGATTGAAAAGGCGTAGCCGTTGAACTTGATGAAGCTCAAATGATCATACAATTATACAAGCGATAGAAATAAAAGAGCATCACAAGCCTAACAAACAACCTATAAAAAGGTCGGACCAAATTAAGAAGCAACCCAAAAGGTTTAGATTCCTTCATGAAATGGGGCAAATCGATAGTAATCCAAGAACCTATAAGGAGGTTATATTGGACATAGATTCGGGACATTAGCTCGAGGCCATGAAATTCAAAATGGACTCCATATACTCCAATAAAGTATGGACTTTAATGGATCCACTTGAGGGTGTAGTACTCGTTGCTTGCAAGTGGATCTACAAGCGAAAGTTTAGAGTCGATGGAAAGGTGACAACCTTTAAAGCTAAACTAGTGGCAAAAGGTTATACTCAAAGACTTAGCATTGATTTTGAGGAAACCTTTTCACCGGTCACTGTGCCTAAGTCCATTAGAATTATGCTTGTAATAACCGCATATTATGACTATGAAATATGTCAAATGAATGTAAAGACTGCTTTCCTCAATAGAAACTTGAAAAAGAAATCTATATGGAGCAACCTCAAAGTTTTACATCTAAAGGGAGTGAGCAAAAGGTTTGCAAACTCCAAATGTCCATTTATGAACTTAGGCAAGCATCTTGAAGTTGGAATATATGTTTTGACAGGACGGTCAAATCATTTGGCTTTGTCAAAAAATATGTATGAACTATGTGTGTATAAAAAGGCTAGTAGGAGTTCGATACAGTTTATTATGCTTTATGTTATTCTTCTCATTGAAAATGAGAAAGAAGGGTTAGAGTGTACTAAAGCATGGTTATCTTTGCAATTCTCCATGAAGGATTTGGGATAAGCATCCTACATATTGAGAATATGGATCTATAGAGATAGATTAAAGAGCATGTTAGGGCTCTCCCAAACCATGTGCATTGACAAGATACTAAAGAGGTTTAGTATGGAAGAATCTAAGAAGGGATTTCTTCCTATGGACATGGTCTTCATCTCTCAAGTCTATGGCCCCTAAGACTAAAGATGAGATAGAAAGAATATCCTACATTCTTTGTGCATCCCCTATAGGGAACATAATATATGTTGTTCAATGTATTAGACTAGATGTAGCACACACTCTTAGTATTACGAGCCGCTTTCAATCCAACCACAGTGAAAGTCATTGGACTGCAATGAAAAGCTTTCCTTAAGTACTTGAGAAGAACTAAAGATTTGTTTTGGTATACGGCAATAGAGAATTGAAACTTGAAGGGTTTTTAGATTCTAGATTCCAATATGATGAAGATGGCCTTAAATCTACTTTTGAATTTATATTTTACATTAATGACGATGCGGTGAGTTGGAAGAGTTTCAAACAAGACACCATGGCTGACTCTACCACTGAGGCGGAATATATTGCTGCTTCAAAAATCGCAAAGCAAGGTGTTTTGATGAAAAGCTTCATCCAAGAGTTGGATGTAGTGCCATTGCGCAAGCTAAGGATCCAAGATCTCATAACGATTCAAGCACATTTTAAGGCGTTATCATTTGATTTGTGAGATCATTGATAGAGGCGACATCCGAGTGTAAAGGGCAACCTCAGAAAAGAATATAGCAAATCCATTGGCAAAACCTCTAATGCAAAAGGTCTTTGAAGGATATCTTAAGAAGATGGGCCTTAAGGCTATGGGTAATTGGCTTTAGGACAAATGAAAGATTGTTGGAATAGTACCCAGCAAGCCAATTAGATTAGCGTGTAAAACTACTCCTTTTGTGATATAATCTTGATTGAATGATATTAATTTATAAATGATCATCTTCATCTTATGCTTTTTATACTTCACTCGCATTTGATTGAAGCCCTTAAATCATATAAGACTATGGGACTTGCTCACACAAATAATGGTGATCATGAAACAAGTCTCTATGGTCATGATTTTAAAATATTCTAAGTCATAGAATCTTATGAGACAAGGCATCTAAGATTGAAATAGACTTGCACTAATGATGCATATTCCAAAGGGTTAGATATTGCTCCATTTCATGAGCAATCTATATGAGATATAGATCCATGTCAGTAGATGCATATTAAAGAATAAGTTCACTGAAGACTTGCCTGGAGAATCCACCAGATAGCCATGGTGGCATGCTAGTAGTAGCAAGTTCTCCATCTTACGATAGTGTATATAATTAGTTCTTAGGCCTGAGGATCCATGGTACCCTTGTGTTTAAGTCCTCGTGCTTGGACTCTTCTCTGACCACGTAACGGGTTATATGGGATTGAGATTTAGCATAAGCTACTTAAGCATAGAGGTTTGTAAATCCAAGATGGAATCCATCTCCTGATTGCTGTGAAAAACGAGTACATCTCCTATGTATACTATAATAATCAATTCCAAGAAATCCTTGTGCAAAGTAGTATGACAATTGAGAAAAGGTATTTTCCAAAGTTAAGGTCATAAAGAGGAATCAAACATTGAAAATAGAGACATAGTTATTGAGGCTATTAGGGACTCGACAAATATCTTACCCTAAGCCTCTTTTAGGAGATAGGAGACGAAAGGACCATATTTGTATGGTAAGCGAAGCTGTAATAGTTCATCAAGACATAATTCATTCATCCAATTAATTGAGCTCCATGGGCTTGTAGCTAGACATCGACCATAGAGATTGGGTAATCTTCAAAAGATTAATTGAAAGAGTTATTATATTAAATGGGTTTAAATTAGTGTGAATATTTCAATGTTCAAAATATCACAATGAGTTGTGAGCTAATGTTTAATGAATGGATGAACCTAATGGGTCATATATAAAAATCTAAAGAAGCTCTCACTAGATAGGAGAAATTTTGTACAAAGTTAGAAAATTCACTTTGGGCCTCTTTTTGAGGGAAATGGTTTTGACTAATTTAGTTAGTCATTTGACTTGATTAACTTAAGTGTTAAATTAATTAAAATAATTTAAAATTTTTAATTAGACCAACTAAATTAAGGAGTTAATTTAATTAGTATCATATGACAATTAATTAGTCACGTTAACTTAAGGGGTTAAGTTAACATTAATTAACTTAAAGAGTTAATTTATCATGTGGCATTTTCATTTGGAGAAATGAAATACAAATGCAAATGAAATTCAAATGCACATGCAAGTTGGCAAGTTGTCCAACTAGCATGGGAGGTGTGATGCTAGCTAACATCCCTCTCGCCTCTATATAAGGCCATGTGGCCAACCACCTGAGGAAGAGATTTGCGTTCTCATTTTTCCTACTAAAAGTGTGATATAATTCATGGGTTAAATAATTACACTAAAAATCCTCTCCTCATTCTCTCTCCAAAAACACCATTTCTACCATAAATCTGCCTCTCTTATCTAGCGAAAGTGAGATTGACTGAGTGTTATCCAAAGGTATGTGGACTTATCATTATTCATTAGAGGTCCAATGCTAGGGGGACTTAGAAGAACCCTGGTGAACCATTTGAGGCTGAAATCGGTTGATCTTTTGGAGGATCTAGAATTCGATCTTTTGGCTAAGCTTTGGTGAGCAAGAAATCCATACCGTTGGTGATTATAAATCTTCCACAATAGGTGTTTTTGGAGTGATCTTGGAGATTCTCTTGAATCCTTTGATCAAGGTATTGCTTCTGCCATTTAATCCTTATTTTGGCACGTTGATGATCCCTTTAAGGTAGAGTTGATTAGTTATTTTATTGCCTTTTTGGTTTTATTATTGGATCTTAATTTATCTCCGTCTTTCAAAACATGCACATTAGACAATTAAGTAAACTATAAATTTGACCCAAATGAAAAGGCATTGCACTGTGTATGAAAAAACATAAAGGAGACAACATTAATTTAGTAATAGACAGATATAATGTTCATATGGTAATTTGACAAATACAAACAAGCAGACGACACAGACAGTCAACCTTCCCTATCTGTCCACATCCAATCTGCCAGAGCATCTCAAAATGCAGCTTGTGACTGGATGTCCTGCTAACTCGGGTGACCCCATAGTGATAAAATGTCTCCCAGTTAGGCTCAAGTTCATGGTCTGGTGTCGCAAAACTATTATCATCCCGGCTAAACCTATGGATAAATTATATACAGGACAAGATATAATGACAATATTAGTTTGTCTAACGACCATGTAGCTTGGTATACCCCCTAAACAAAATTGGGAATCATTTCTTTAAAGTTTCAAATGTATATTCAATTATATTCCTTAATTAGGAGTGGCTATAGATGGACATATCCTTTGGCAGCATACATATACATGAGCATTTGATCAAAGTCCGCTATGGTAAGGATGCTTTGAGATACATGCCTTTTCCACGATCGATATGCATTTTTCCTGTGAGCATGTAATCAAGTAGTAACCATTGTGCCATTGACTGCGTTAACCGCACCCTAAAAACACAAAAATTAGTATACATTTTAAACTATGAACAACATAGAGTAATTAGTGTACTTCTTCTCTATGCTATACTTGAATATGAGTAGAAGTTGGGGTTCGAATGAATTTGATCTGGTACCTCATTAAAGTTTAGAAAGGAAATTAACTTCAAAGCTAAAATATTAAGTACCATAATCACATAGCGAATATAACGATTTACTGTCTCCAAGGAGTGTTGGAAATGCTTCATGGTATACCTATATCTTTGATGTGCTTCCATAGTCTGCATGAACATTACAATCTCTTCATAGGTGGAAACCTGACACTGTTGCGCTTTTGGTAAAATCCCGAGACCTTTTAATTCTATGACTAAGTGCATAAATGTGAGCTTTGTCATGCGCATGTTGTTGCAAAATCATTCAGGATGACCATCTATATTCCCTCCCACCCCTAGGAGCATTGATGTGTTGGGTGACATTCTATCAATATATAGATTTGGCAATACTACTTTTGTAACAAAAAAGACGTCTTCATCTTTATTTAAGATATCATTGCCTGATGTACTAGAAAATCCTTCGCTATACTCCAAATCATCATTATGCAGTGCCATTGAGCTCGATCCACTAGCTATCTATGTAACAATTACTAAACCAAAATTGATCGTTAAAGCAAACTTAAATATAATATATATGTTGCTAGAAGATATAATACTTAAATGTTATAAAGTTAGATATAGTTCAAATAAAAGTGCATATAATAAGAAGAACACAAGATAAAATGAGCAGTAAAGTCCATAATTTCATGAATTAAGAAAACAATTGATAGCAATCTGGCAATGGTTAGTAGGAGAAGTGGAACACGTTCCATATGCTTTGGGACCCAACCTAAATTCATTGCTCTCTAGCATTAAACTGTAGGAAAAATGTCATCACCGTAGTAGTCTGAAGAGCATTTATAGCCCTATCGAAAAGGCAATTTGGTGGTCCCTCCATGCAACACAATGCAACTATGCATTCAATAATCAACTCATGAGCTTTAGGCCCAATCCTCTTAGATTTTGAATCCATTATGTCATCGCACTTACTTAAGTCTTTCTGTATCTGTGATCGCCTTTCCCTACTTGGGTAACCTTTATGACTACCTCCCTTTAACTACCTATTGTATCCATATAGTCATCACTGAAGAAGCCCTTGGCTTTGAACCCTTACTACTACCTACGATCATCTTCTCACTCTGTAGTTGATTACTATCGATAGCCAAAAGGGGCTAGGAAGAATAGTTTGCAGGCCTAAGGAGGGTGTGACCAAGAAGTTCACGTAGGGGTTTGCTCTCAACATGTAATCTTACTCCAGTTGAATGTTTTTACTTTTGTTTTTTACAACCATTCCATTATGCAAGGTTGCCCATATATTGCACTAGTGTAATCATTTGTAGAAGACATGACACATGATTTTACTTTTAAGTATTTAGAATCCCATTTTCTCATCATTCTCATGCAGATATGCATATAGGAAGACATACTTGTGCATTGTAAGTGATTATTTATTTTGGTTCTTAATATTGGATCCTCAAGCATTCTTCATAGTGTAATAAAAAAGAATCCTACGAAAAGGATGGTTCAAACTTATAATGTTTCAATTGAAATCAACATATTTGTAGAATTTAATAACAATAATGATAATGTGCTGTGTCAACAGCATTTTGTTCAACCATGGTTTCTAACTTTCCATCTGTAATCTTATCCCATCAAAAATATGATATGTAATTACCAAAAAAAATAAATAGAACCACAACCCAAACTAAATTGTCTTATAATCACATATGGATCAATCTATTACAATCGAGGAAAATAGTCACCAAACTTCATCTTTGCAACCGCGTTTATGAATGGAGCAAGTAGTAAAATAAAAAAAGGGTAAATGACAAGACATTGAATAGTCCCTATGTGAACAAGTCATACAACATGACAACGTTACTTCACATAGTATAGAGCTTCAACATTCTGTACATACTAGAAATAATTTTCTGATGTTTCAAAGATTAATTTTAAACATGTAGCAAAAGCATGGGGAAGACATTTTCAAGACAAGTATTTCTAGTACGTAAGTGATTCAAATTTAAGTTGGAAAAGTTCAATTGAAATCAACTAACATATAAAATGTAATAACAGTAATGACAATGTGCTGCATCAATTACTTTACAACAATATTTTTTACTCAACCATGGTTTCTAACCTTTCATCTATGAACTTTTCCCATAAAAAAATATGACATGTAATTACCAAAAGTAAAACCACCAACAAGACAAAAACTATCTTATTATCACATATAGATCAATATATTCCAGAACAATATGGAAAATAGTTACCAAACTTCATCTTTACAACCAAATTTATGAACAGATAGACAACATGACATCCAACAGTCCTATATGAAAGACCCAATCAACATCACAATATTACTTCACATAACACAAAGCTTCAACGTTCTTTACATACTAGAAATGTTCTCTTGATGTTTCGAAGATTGATTTTGGACATGTAGCAAAACCATAGGGAAGAAATTTTATGGATAATTACTTCTAGTAGGTAAATGATTTAAAATTGACTCGAAAATATTCAAGTGAAATCAACGAATCTACAAAATGTACTAATAGTAAAGACAATGCGTTGCATCAATTACTTTGCATCAACATTTTAACTAAATCATGGTTTCTAGCTAATCATCGATTATCTTATCCCATATAGAATAACTAATAATTTCTAGAAAAAAAACCACCACCCACACAGAAACTCTATTACAATTACATCAGGATCAAACTAATTTATTAAGTACAAAATGTAATAAAGTATTGCATCTAAAACTTTGCAGCAACAGCTTCAAGCGTAGCTTCCAAAATTTCATCAAGTAATCTTATTGTTTTAAACATAAAATATAATTTCCAAAATAAAACAACCAATTTCAAAATCCAAACCCATTGGAAATTAATCACATTACTACAATCACTAGGTGGTCTATCCTAAGTTAACGACTTAACCAATTAATTCTGGATTAGTTCAATTAAGTCAATCAAAATCAACCAAGATAATTTCAATTTCAAGTCGCAGACATTCATCACTAATGCCTAGAGCTGCAGCTTTATTCACATTCTAGCTTTATATCCACAATTCATACCATAAAAAATTATACATGTAATTTCTCAAATTAGAACAACTTAGAAAAAGAAAAAGTTCCATTCCAAAGTTGGGAATTATTATCAAACGACATCCTTCATCAACTTTTTGTTGCAATTTCAATTTTTACAGAAGAAAACCTAATTAAGAAAAAGGTACAGTGGCATATTTTATATACCAATATATTTAACAAATCTTTGGCATTTGATTATCGACTACACTAATGCGATGGAGGATATCTTTTCTGCATCGAATCTACATATTAAGATAAAACAAAGTCAGAACAACTCAATTACAGTAGCACCACATCACTATAGCAATCAATTAGTATCACATTTTTTACTGACCCTACTTTCATACATTTTCAGCAATCTCATCCCATAAAAAAACAATGAACAATTTCTTGAAAATAAAATAACTAGAAAAACTCACACAAGCATTATCTCATTCCATAATGAGAAATTTGTTGGAATAGTGCCCTGCAGCTAATTAGATTGGCATGCAATCTATTTCACTTGTGTTACAATCTTAATTGAATGATATTCTTATAAAATGGCTATCTTTATCTCAAACTTATTTTAACTTCATTGGCATTTGGTTGAAGACCCTAAATCACACAAGACTACAGGACTTGGTCACGCACTGGGTGGTAATCATGAATAAGTCTTACATGGTTGTGATTTTAAATATTTCAAGTCATAGAATCTTTAAAGATAGGGCATCTAAGATACCCGTCTCTAAAGATTCGGATAGACTTGCACTAACAATGCATAAATAATGAGTTGGGTATTGCTCCATTTCATGAGCAATTCATGTTAGACATAGATACATGTTAGTGGGTGCTTGTTAGAGAACAAATTCACTGAAGACCCGCCCAGAGAATCCACTAGATAGCCAGAGTGGCAGGTTCTCCAATTTACGCTAGTGCATATAATTAGTTCTTGAGCATGAGATCTATATTAACCTTGTGTTTAGGTCATCATACCTTGACTCTTCTCTGACCACGTAGTAGGTCATTTGGATTGAGATTGTGTATGAGTAACTTAGACGTAGAAGTTTGTGAGATCTAAGAAGGGATCCATCTTCTCATCGTTGTGAAGAACGAGTGAATCTCCTATGTATTCTATAATGACGATTCCAAGAAATTCTTGCACAAGGTAGTATAACAATTTGAAAAATAAGTTTTCCAAAGATGAGGTCATAACGGGGAATCAAACATTGGGATTAGAAATATAGTTATTGAGGTTATTGAGAAGCCAACAAATATCTTGCCCTATGCCTCTTTCGGGAGATAGGAGATAGAAGACCGTATTTGCATAGAAACCATAGAGCTAGAATGGTTCATCAGAGCATATTCATTTCATCCAAATAGTTGGTATCCATGGGCTTGTTGCTAGACATCGACTATGCAGATGGGATACTCTTCGATTAATGGAGATTAATTGAAATAGTTATTGATTTAAAGGAGTTTAAACCAATGTGAATATTTCAATATTCAAAATATCACAATGAGTTGTGAGCCCATGTCTAAGAAATGGATGAATGTAATGGATCACACACAAAAGCCTAAAGGAAGTTCCACTTGGTGGGAGGAATTTTCTAAGGAATTAGAAAATTCACCTTGGTGGTTTTGGAGAAGAACTTGGTTAACTAATTTTTGGTCATCTTGGCTTGATTAATTTAATTGTTAAATTAACCAAAATAATTTAAGGAGTTAAGTTAAATCAATAAAATTAAAGAGTTAATTTAATCGGTGCCATGTGACAATTAATTAGTCAAATTGACTTAAAGAGTTAAGTTAACACCATTTAATTTAAGGATTTAAGTTAATTGACTTAATGAGTTAAGTTAAACCAATTAACTAAATTAAAGAATTAATTTAATTAAAATGAGATTTTGGTTTTGAAGGAAAATTCAAATATGCATGGCAACGGGGCGGGTTAGGCTTGCCCCATACTCCGCCCCACCTAGTCCCATCGGGTTGGCGGGTTTAACCCCTCAACCCGGAAAGAATTAAAAAAATTAGAACAAATCAATGAAAGCATCAAATCAGAACTACTTGATGGCAATTAAAATTCAAATTTTAGGTACAAAAATGAAAATTCTATGCAAACAAGATAAGTTTCTAAAAGCAAAATAGGAGATAAGAATAGAATTAAAGTAATAATCAACACAACAACCAAATTTTTATACATTGAAAAAAAATCAAAATTTTTAAGTTCAACAAATTTCTATCATACCCCGCCTGATACTAGTGGAAAATGAACAGCGGGTGGGAATGAAAAAAAAATACTAATGGGAAGTGGAAGTGTGGAACCGTAAACTATTTGGTTTTGACATTATTTTTAATTAGAAAATATAAAATAATTTATATATAATATATTTATTGTTATATATATAATATTATTTATTATTATATATATTATTTATATATATAATATAAAAATATAATTTTTACATTATTCGGGGTGGCGCAGCGGGTTGGGCGGGGTCAGTAAACCCCATACCCCACCCCAAATAATTCGGGTTAGAAAAATCGTGCCCCATACCCCGTTAAGTCACCCCAAACCCGTCCCGAAAAGCTCGGTTCGGGTTTTGCCTTGCCCCATTGCCATCCCTAAATTCAAATGAATGAGTTCATTTCAGATTAATTTAGAATTAATTTGCATCATATTTCATAAGATAAAACGAAGATGCAAATTAAATTCAAATGCATGCGAAATTCACATGCAAGTTGGTTGGTAAGTCGGTTGCCAATTGCCAACTTGCGAACCAACTTGTATGTGAATTTCGCATGCATTTGAATTCGGTTGACAATTGCCAACTTGCCAACCAACAATGGAATGTGTGATGGCAACTTACACCACACCATCCTCTCTATAAATAAGAGAGGTGGTCGGCCATATCAAGCTACCTAAGCAAGATTTCTTCTTTCCTTCCAAAAGTGTGATTTTTCATGTGTTGAAGTTTCACACAATTCAAACTCTCTTCCTCTCCAATTCTCACATAACCACCTCCCTCCCTCACCTTCAACCTCTCATTTTCTAGAAAATTTGAGGTTGATTAGGGCTCTTTGGGTGTGTGGATTATTACATTAGAGGCTCAACACTTAGGGGGCTTATGCTCTTGATGATCCATTGTTGTCTAGTAATTTTGAAGGCTAATTTGAAGGACTTCCCAAGATCTGATTGGAGCAAAATTTTTACGGCCACTTCCTTGGTGTGTTGAGGTGCTCTTCATAAATTTTGAGCATTTATGGAGTTGAGGAAGGCATTCAAATATTGGTGAGTTTCTACTATGTGCGAGTTGAACCTTTGAAGAGTTCATTGGAGTCTTTAACTTCTTACCTTTGGATTTTGCATTCAAGGTAAATTTTGAATCTAAATACTCATTAAATCCATGATTAGATTCTTGGAGAGAATAGACAAGTTTTATTTAGCCTTTTGTGGTTTTATATTTTGGATCCTTGGCCTACTCCTTTCTTCAAGTGGTATCGGAGCCTAATTCATGTTTTAATATGGATTTTAGTGGATTGATTTATGTGATAGATTGATCCTTATAACCAAACACTTAATGTAATTGACTAATTTTAGTGTTTGGTTGATTTTGCGTGTGGCTCTTTTGATGATGAATTAAGATATGATAATATGTGTTTAAAGTGTTGATTCATGTGTTGGCATGATTTTGATTCAAAGATGATTATGTTAAACATTGATCTACCATTGATTTATTCTATATGTTGATATAGCATATTTATTTTGGTCTTAAGGTATTTTGGTCATTTTTTGATCCAATTTGATTAGAGATAGTTGGAGATTTTGAAGAATATTGATCCTTACTTGCACTTGAATCTTGAAACATGTTTAAGCACTTGGATTTCCATTTTTGAAAGGTATTTTAAAAATGGAAATTCATGTAAATTGTGTAAAAATGAGTTATGGAAGTGTCTATAACTTGACCGCTAGATGCCTAAGTAGGGCTGCCACCCGACTGCCCAGCCCAATCGGCAGCGGGTGCACCAGGTAGGGCAGCAGCCTAGCCAAGGTTGCCTTATGGTCATTCTTGGTGGTTTTTTGTGTTACTTTGTGTCTTTAACTTATTTTTACACATTTTTGGATGCACAAAAGTTGTGTAAGTATCTCAATATTATGTTTAACATTTTTAATTACTTCTAAAGTTTTGTTCAAGTTAATATTCAATTTAGTGCAAAAATGATATGTATAATTGTTATGCCTATTTTTGCTAGTTAATTAATTGTTTATGAGATAACCATTTAATTTGTTGAATTCAATTCCAATTCTTATCTATTGTTCATTTAATTATTGAATGAATGATGAATATATGGGGACGATCATGAGTCTTTATTATAATTTTATTTGTTTCAAGTTGTTGAAAAGGGTTATACTAGATAGGGGCTTGCATGACTCTTAATTTCTATCTTGTAAATGTTATGAGAGTGGAACTCTAGGGATGAGGATTTCTTTTCTCTTATAAATGTTGCAAAGAGACAAAGAAAGTCAAGAGGATCAAAGAGGCTTGAAGATCCATGAATGTATGGGATATATTTATATAATAGATAGGATTTAATCAACCCACTTAAAATCAACTAAGTAGTTCACCTATAGCTCTAAATGCACTACTTGGTTAAGGCTCATGGTCATCCCACCATGGGAGCATGCTAGGCGCATTTACTTATTTATGCTTTCTTTATCCTATTGATGTATGAGACGCATGGTTAGGAAACAGAAAAATCTAAATAAAATAAGATAAAATTGTGAGATCTTTCCAAGCCAAAAAATCCCTCCACTTGGAGGAGTCTAAAGTGTTTTCAAAATATTAAGCCAAAATGAACACAAATTAAAAAGAGTTTTAATTAATCCATGCCTTTTACCAATAGTATGTGACATGAGTTGCTACCACATTTGTGTGATGTCTCAAAGTCGTGGGTCACGTTTATGAAGAAATGCTATGCTCACATACTTAGCATACGATGCAACTTTGATTTGACATTTATTATGCCTTGTCTCATGAGTCGTGGAATGACATAGTGTGGTTTTGAATTAAAGATTGATTAGTAGGTCTGACTTTATACCTAGTAGTGTAGATGTCGCACAAGTCGTGGGTCTACATAAAAAGTAAGGCAAAACAAATTAAGGGTTGCATAGAGATGCTATAAGCAAAAGTCGCTTATCTTAGGATTGTTTGTGGATGTCTCACAAGTCATAGGTCCACTACAGTCATTGTGCCTTGATTCTCACTAAGAAATGAGATTTCCTGAATTCCTTAGGGGTGAGGAATTTGAATAAATAATGGAAGAAAAACATGCTTGAAAGTCCATGAACATGTTTTTAATATAAAAAATTCAATCACATGCTTATATTCTCTTTTTTCTCCTTTGAAGATTTGTGAAATCTTAACAGTGGCTATGTATCCACTAAGCATTATTTTGGAAACCAGTAAACCAACTAGGCCAAACTTCCACAATTGACTAAACCTCAAAATTGTTCTAGATTCCAAAAAAGGGATATATATCCTACATCAAGGTGCTTCTAATCCCATGGGAATTGATGTGGGTCAAGAGACATGTGAATAGTTCATGAAAAAGGGTCCTTCTAGCCTATAGTCTTATGATGGCATTTGTTAACTTCAAAAGTCTCACAAACACATGAAACATACCTCGGTCTATTGCTTGCAAGAGTTGTATGGCAAACATGGTATGAGAGGTTCATGTTATCAAAGAAGATTTTGCAAGCTAGGATGAATGATGGGTCATGTGTCTTCGACTATGGTCTAAAGATGATTACACTTGAGAAGCTCTTCAACTTGGACGTAGTGATGGACAATGATCTTCATGGGGATTTGATCCTCACATCCTTGTTGAGTTTATTTGACCAAAGTGTCTAGACGGAGATAACCATGACAAGGGCAAACCTCTAATGATTACTTCCTCTTCCCACTCTAAAGGCCTTAAAGGCAAGTAGAAAGAGGGCAAGAATAAGAAATATTCTTTTTCAAGAGGAAACAAACATTTAAGGCATCCGGTGGAGTCAAGAAGATTAAAAAGGACAAGTCGATGCTACTTGTTTCTACTTTGGCGAGAAATGACATTGGAAGGGTGTTGTAAGGAATACTTTGTAACCCTAGGAAGGGCATATACTTTATTGAAGTTCATTTAACAACATATTTTTCCTCATAGATATTTGATACCACATGTGATTCTCATCTTTGTAATTTTTTACAAAGATGGAAAAGAAGAATAAATCTTAGTGATGGGGATATGAACCACTACCTTGGCAAAGAAGCAAGAGTTGCATCCAAAGCCGAAGACATATAATAAGTTAGACTTAGGAAACTTCTTAATTGTATTTGATCCATGTTATTTTGTACCAAATTTTGTTAAAAACATCATTTCAATTCCCATTTTAGATAGCGAAGCATTTGATTTTTCAATATCAAATGGGAAATTGATGGCAACAAAGAATGATTCTTTAGTTGCTAATGGCACACTAAATAATGGATTATATATTTTGGATTCTTAACCATCATTAATGCACATTTAACAAAGCAAGAGAAAATTAGATAACCAAGAAGACGCCATGTTGTGGCATGCTAAACTTGGACATATTTCCAAAAATAGGATGAACAAGTTAGAAACCCTCAAAACACTAAATATTAGTGGCATAAAGGATCTTCCTGCTTGTGAAACTTGTTTAAAAGGAAAAATGACCAAAGCTCTTTTGTAGGACAATTGGACAGACCACAATTCCTTTGGATTTGATCCATTCGAACATTTGTGGACCATTAATAGTTAGTGGGAGATGTGGTTTTTCGTACTTCATTACCTTCACTGATGATCATACTCGGTTTGAGCATGTGTATCTTATAAAGTACAAGTCCGAAGTTTTTGAAAAGTTCAAAGAGTATAGGAATGAAGTAGAAAAGCAATGAGGACTAAGTATTAAAACTATTCGATCGAATCGAAGAGGGAAATACTTGAGTACCGAATTCTTGAATTATATAAAAGAGAAAGAAATTCTTCCTCAATGGACTCCACCCGACATACCCCAACACAATAGAGTAGCCGAGAAGAGAAATCGTACCTTGTTGGACATAATACATTCCATGATGAGCATCATCGATGTACCTATATTCTTTTGGGAATACGCCTTAGAAATGGTGGCGAGGCTACCAAATGTAGTACCCTCAAAGTTGGCGCCAAAAACACCACATGAGATTTGGTATGGCAAAGCACCTTGTTGCTCTTTTCTAAGAATTTAGGGTCTCCTGCACGCGTCAAGCGGTTAGTAGGAGACAAGTTGAATGCTAGTTCTACCTTGTGCAAGTTTGTGGGATACTTAAGAAAGTCTTTGGGTTATTTTTTCTATGATCCCACAGAACGAAAAGTGTTTGTTTCAAGGAATGCCACCTTTTTGGAAAAAGAGTTTATATTAGATAGAAAAGGCATAATCGTTGACTTGACGAAGTTCAAGATAATCATAAAATCCCTCAAGCGATAGAAATAAGTGAACATCAAAAGCCTAGCACACAACCTTTGAGAAGGTCAAACCAAATCAAGAAGCAACTCGGTAGGTTTGAATTCCTTCATGAGACGAGCCAAGCGGATAGTGATCTAAAGACCTATGAGAAAGCTATGTTGGACATAGATTTGGGACATTGGCTAGAGGCCATGAAATTCAAAATGGATTCTATGTACTCCAACAAAGTATGGACTTTGATAAATCCACCAGAGGGTATAATACTTGTTGGTTGCAAGTAAATCTATAAGAGAAAGTTAGGATTCGATGGAGAGGTTACAACCTTTAAGGCGCTACTGGTGGCAAAAGGTTACACTCAAAGACCCAGTATTGATTTCGAGGAAACCTTTTCATCGGTCGCTATGCCTAAGTCTATTAAGATTATGCTTGTCATAGCCGCATATTATGATTATGAGATATGAAAAATGGATGTGAAAACTGCCTTCCTCAATGATAACATTGAAGAAGAAATCTATATGGAGCAACCACAAGGTTTTACATCTAAAGGGAGTGAGCAAAAGGTTTTCAAGCTCGAACGGTCCATTTATGGACTTAAACAAGCATCTCGAAGTTGGAACATACGCTTTGATAAGACAGTCAAATCATTTAGCTTTATCAAAAATGTGTATGAACCTTGTGTGTACAAAAAGGCTAGTGGGAGTAGTATACAGTTTATTGTGCTTTATGTCGATTACATTATTCTCATTGGGAATTAGAGAGAAATGTTAGAGTATACTAAAGCATTGTTATCTTCACAATTCTCTATAAAGGATTTGGGAAAAACATCCTATATATTAGGACTACAGATCTATAGAGATAGATCAAAAAAGATATTGGGGCTTTCCCAAACATCGTACATTAACAAGATACTAAAGAATTTTAGTATAGAAGAATCTAAGAAGGGATTCATTCCCATTGGACATGGTCTTTGTCTCTCTAAGTTTATGCCCCTTAAGACTGGCAATGAGAGAGAAAGAATATCCCACATACTTTATGTGTCTGCTATAGGAAGCATAATGTATGTTGTTCAATGACAAGGTCGAATGTAGCATACACTCTGAGCGTTTACGCACCGCTTTCATTCCGACCTCGATGAAAGTCACATGACAGTTGTAAAAGCAATCTTAAAGTACTTGAGAAGAACTAAGGATTGTTTTTTGTGTATGACAATAGAGAATTGAAGCTCGAGGGATTTTTGTATTCTAGTTTCCAATCTGAAGTAGATAACCTAAAATCCACTTTAGGATTCATATTTCGCCTCAATGGTGGTGCAATGTGCATCTTTGGAAGCCACAAATGAGGGTGTTTAGATGAAAAACTTCATCCAAGAGTTAGATGTAGTGCCTAGCGTGCAAGAGCCTATGGTTGTCTTTTGAAGACAACTTAAGACTTGTGCGAAGATCTTATCAGTGATCCAAACACAAGTATATGTGTTATCATTTGATCTATGAGATCAATTGATAGAGGTAACAATTGAATGTATAAAGTTGCCTTAGAAGAGAATATAGCAGGACCACCATCTAAACCCTTAAACGCAAAAGGTCTTAGAAGGACTTCTTGAAAAGATGGGCCTTGGGACTATGGGGAATTGGCTTTAGGGCAAGTGTGAGATTATTGAAATAGTGCCCCACAGCCAATTAGATTAGCATGTAAACTATTTCACTTGTGATACAATCTTGATTGAATGATATTGGCCGTCTTCATCTTATGCTTATTTTAACTTCACCGGCATTTGGTTGAAGCCCATAAATCACACAAGACTACAGTACTTGGTCACACATTGGGTGATGATCATAAAATAAGTTTTACATGGTCGTGATTTTAAATATTTCAAGTCATAAAATCTTTGAATAGACTTGCATTAACGATGCATAAATCCAAGGAGTTGGGTATTGCTCCATTTCATGAGTAATCCATGTTACACATAAGTGCATGTTATTGTGTGTTTGTTAGAGAACAAGTTCACTGAAGACCTGCCCAGAAAATCCACTAGATAGCCGTAATGGCAAGTTCTCCAGATTACTTTAGTGCATATAATTAGTCCTTGGACTTGATGATCCATGGTGACCTATGTTTAGGTCATCATACCTTGAGTTTTCTCCGACCACGTAGCAGGTCATCCGGATTGAGATTTGGTGTCAGCTACTTAGCATGGAGGTGTGTAAGGTCCAAGAAGGGATCCGTCTTCTCATCGTTGTGAAGGACAAGTGCACCTCTAATATATTCTATAATGAATGATTCCAAGAAATTCTTATGCAAGATAGTATGATAATTTGGGAAAAAAGTTTTCAAAGATGAGGTCATAAAGGGGAATCAAACATTGGGATTAAAAACATAGTTATTGAGGTTAATGGGAAGCCGACAAATATCTTGCCCTAGGCCTCTTTCGCGAGATAGGAGATGAAAGGACCGTATTTGCATGGCAAGGTAGAGCTAGAATGGTTCATCAGAGCATATTCATTTCATCTAATTAGTTGGGCTCTGTAGGCTTGTTGCTAGATATCGACTATAGAGATTGGTATTCTTCGATGAATAGAGATTAATTGAAAGAGTTATTGGTTTAAAGGAGTTTAAACCAATGTGAATATTTCAATATTCAAAATATCACAATGAGTTGTGAGCCCATGTCCAATGAATGGATGAACCTAATGGGTCACACACAAAAGCCTAAAGAAAGTTCTACTTGGTGGGAGGAATTTTCTAAGGAGTTAAAAGATTCACCTATGCGATTTTGGATGAGAATTCAGTTGACTAATGTTTGATCATTTCGGTTTGATTAATTTAATTGTTAAATTAATCAAAATAATTTAAGGATTAAATTATACTAATTAAATTAAGGAGTTAATTTAATTGGTACCATGTGATAATTAATTAGTCAAGTTAACTTAAAGAGTTAAGTTGATATCATTTAACTTAAGGAGTTAAGTTAATTTACTTAATAAGTTAAGTCAAACCAATTAATTAAATTAAAAAGTTAATTTAATTAAAATGAGATTTTGATTTTGGAGAAAAATTCAAATGAAGGAGTTCATTTGATATTAATTTAGAATTAATCTGCACCACATTTTATAAGATGAAATGAAAATGCAAATTAAATCCAAATGCATGTGAAATTCATATGTAAGTTGGTTGCTAAGTTGGCAGCTAACCATGGAAGGTTTGATGACAACTTACATCACACAATTATCTCTATAAATAAGAGAGGTGGCCGGCTATATCAAGCTAGCTAAGCAAGATTCTCTCTTTCCCTCCAAAAGTGTGATTTTTCATGTGTTGAAGTTTCTTACTCTCCAAACTCTCCTCCTCTCCAATTCTCTCATAACCGCCTCCTTTACCTTCAACCTCTCATTTCTAGCAAATTTGAGGCTGATTAGGGCTCTCCTTGGGTGTGTGGATTATTACATTAGACGTTCAACACTTGGGGAACTTACGCTCTTGGTGATCCATTGTTGTCCAGTGACTTTGGAGGCTGATTTAAAAGTGTGTGGATTTTTACAGCCACTTCCTTGGTGTGTTGAGGTGCTCTTTGTAGCATTTTTGGAGTTGAGGAAGGTGTTCAACTATTGGTGAGTTTCTGTTGTGCGCCAGTTGATCATTTGAAGAGTTCATTGGAGTCTTTCTCTTCTTACCTTTGGATTTTGCATTCAAGTTAAATTTTCTGGATCTAAATCCTTATTAAATACATGATTAGATCCTTGGAGAGGAGTAGACAAGTTTTATTTAGCCTTTTGGTGGTTTTATATTTTAGATCCTTGGCCTACTCCTACCTTCAAAAATAATCAACAAATCATATTCTTTTCAACAAATTTCATAGTTAGTCAATGTGTTATGCTATTGCATAGGGTATGGATGCTAGCAACTGAATTTTATTGTTGCTGCAAAGTAGGGGTGGAGAGGGTTTAGAGTTCACCAATGAAAGCCCGTCCAATACCTGAAAGGCGTTCTCAACTCTTTCAAATTGCTGTGGAGAATGAGAAGAATTTGAATTATCTTTGTCAATCTTGGAAATGAAGATATTGCGATTACCCTAATGATTTTTTTAGGGTTCATCAATTTTGTACTAACAATTGGATAGGAAGAGATTTTGTTTAGGGTTATTCGTCGATTTGGAATTTAGAGTTTACAATGAGTTAATTTTAATCTAATAAAATAATATAAATTAAGTATTTATTGTTTATTAATTAAATAAGGATAGGTTAGTTATTTTCATGTATAGTAAAAATAAGGGTAGTTGCCTGTTTTCAAATATTTATGCATCAATTTATTATCTTCATTAAAAGAAATACACACACACACACACATATATATATATATTTGTATGATCAAAATTTAAAGATGCATGTTTAATGGTTGAGATCTTTTGACTTATTGTCAGGTTAAAATAATCATATGGACTGTAGATAACTCAATAAAGCACACTTAGAGCATTTATAATTTTATCTGTATGGCTTGTTTGGTTTTATTTGCAAACTTTATTTTCATACTTTCTACTATTTGAAAATTGAAATACATCACTTTTTACACATTTTTAACCAACATCATTTTTATTTTTATTTTCAAAACACATTCTTTAATAACTTATATATATCTTCTCTTTCTATTTCATTATCACTACCTTTCTCCACCTACAAGTTTATAACCTATTAAACCCAATATAATCATTATTTTTCAGCAACTTATCTAAATAAAAACTTATTTTTAATTCATTTTCACTAACTACTTTTTCAAATTTTAAAAATGATAGAAAATAAAAAATCAGAAGGAAAATAAAACCAAACGAGTCCTAAGAGCCCATTTGGCTTCATTTTCTAGTGAAGATACATAGTAAAAAGTTAGTTAGAAAAAGTATTTTTGAAAATAAGTTGTATTTGAATTAGTTGTTTAAAATTATAGGTTTATATATGTGTGAAAATGAATTTTATTTGGATATTTGGTGTTTTTGTATTAAAATCTATGTAGTTTTTTCAATTTGAATTGATGATGTGATATGTAATTGTTTGAAAAAATAATATTATAATATTTTTGTAGTGAATGTTGTTTGAGAAGTATTGGGAAGATAAAAAAAAATATATTAGTAATAATAGGGGGGAAATATGTATGAAAATGGAGAGAGAATATAAAAAGTAATGTTTTGAGAATGAAAATATATAAGAAAATGATGTAAAAATTAATAATTTTTTATTTTTATTTTGAAAAGGAAATGGAAATAGGGTTTGAAAATGAAAACAAACGACCTAAAGATTGTTCAGACATTTTCAAAGGGCACGTGCTTCGCGACACGTTTTTCCTCCGTCTCTCTGGACTACCCAAGGCAGCAGTCGGTGAAAAGCATATGACCGCAAAACACGTTGAATTCATTTCGATCGTAATCGAAAGGAAGCAGATCTCCTTCTAATCTGAGCGGCAGGTGCAGCAATAGGTGAAAAGCATATCACTGACTGCAAAACTCATTGAATTCATTTGGATCGTAATCAGAGGGAAGCAGATCTCCTTCGAATCTGAGCGGATCGGAGATCTCGTGAGATCGTAGCCATGCCCGTGGCAGCTTCTGCTATTTACTTCCTCAATCTTCGCGGCGATGTTCTCATTAATCGCCTCTATCGTGACGACGTCGGGTCCGTCCCTCCCCATTCTCTCTCTCTCTCTCTCTCTATATATATATATATATATATCTTTGTTGTATGTGTGATTGGAACTATTGTTGTTGCTTCAATCTTTATTTTTCCGTTTCTCTTGTAGTCTTTATTTATTTACTTATTTTTGGGAAAATATAGATGAAGATGTGAGGCAAGTGTGAGAGGATATGGAAGACAAGAAACCAAGTTAAGTTGTAATTGTTGTATCACTAAACATCGGGTGGACAGGCAAAAAGGTTTTGAATTCTAAGTTGTGTCTGCGAGAGAAAATTCATGTGATGGGAAGTATTGGGGGTTTAAGGGCTTTCTTCAGCTCATAGAGGCAGAAACTCAGAGAGAAAGATGATGGCACCTTGTTTTTGTGAGATGCTTTTGTTCTGTGAGGCTAAGAACATGTCAGAGGCAGGATTACATTTCAAAACAGATAACAATTAACATAATTCTTTCATTTGGCTCTCAAGTATTAAGTTTTTGATTGCTTATGTAAGCTGCCTACGATGCAGAAAAGGCAGCCCTTTTTTGAGGCACTTAAGGCTACAAATATGTTGCCAGGAACAGCTCCTATTTTCCTTCTCTTGAGTAGCTCCTTCAAAAGATTAACCATGGAAGTTACCCCCTTGATGCTTTCCACAAACTATCATTTGCATTCTGCCAATTGTTATGTCATCTATTCTGACCAAATGTTAATCATTCGGTTCCCTCAATTAACTCGAATACCTGCCGCCTCTGCTTGAGTTGGTGAAGTAGATGAAGGCCCTTCAATTGTCGACAGTTATTATGAGAATATAAAGTCTAAGAATGCACTTATTTCACAAGAACTAGAAATCACAGAATCTGCACCATCTTGTATGGTTTCTTATTGAGTAATAGTCATACACAGGGTAGAGATCTTTAGACAGCACTGCGAACATAGATGTGCATGCAAGATGCAACACAAGTGCATCAAAATCAATGAGTCCCAGACCATCTTCTTTCTGTAACATAACTTAGGAGACGTCATAAGCAATCTACAACTTGGGGATCAACTACCATCTGATGAGCCCATACCTAGTAGACAGATTTCATTTTCGGCCATGGATAAAAACAAAACAGAAAGCATCAGGCGTTGTGTATATTAATCGTACACCATATTACTGGTTAGCAGAACAACTGAATGACATTTCATTTAGGTACAACAAGTTTTCTTCCTCTAACAGCATTGTCCAATAACAAAGTATGGTCCCCATTAGCGACATCAGAAGAGTCTGATTATCTGTATCAATTAGGTATCCAGTAAGACTCAAGAGAATGTTTCCATATTCTGTAGTCTTCTTGTACTTGCTCCTTTGCTTTCTTCCAATGAACTTGTGAAAATAAAGGTGACTTACATTGCTAATAGAAGTCTCAAATGTGCACTTAACAAAACAGGGAGTGCTATTATATTTCAATATAAACTGGGGTGGCTTCAATATTAGAATGCACAAATGTAAGAATACAAAAATTATCAGCACAATATGCTATCTTTATCATCAATTAGTGTTATACTGTTCACTGTGTATCAATCTGCAGAAGAAGTTGCCAACTCTCCTTTGTGTGCTAGAGATTAAGTCAACCTTAACAGAAAAAGTCATCTGCATGTGCAAATTTGTATTTGTGGCCTTTATAGACCTCCATCTGAACATACTGTGTATCAGTCCTCTATTGCCGTGAGCTTAACAGGCACCACAATCAACCTTAGGATCATCTTTCTGTCAAATTTCAAACCCACTGGTCGCTATTTTTATGGCATAATCCTTGATTGAATATTGTGTCAGATCCAAGCTATCCTTATGTGCACAAATATACCTTAATACAAATAAGTCTGAAGTCAGAAGTTAGAACTTTGTTATTAATAGTAGAAATAAGGTAGCAAAAATGATATGCGTACAGCTTCATTTGTTGTATGATTATGGAATGATCAAACTAAGTGCAAGCCGGCTAACCATGACTATAACTATTAGTTGTTTGAGCACTAAGGGATCCTTTCCTAATGACTAGTCTTATTATAAAATTTCTTGAGCATGCAGAATTCTAGATGTATCCAACTATAATATAATCGACAAACTATGTATTAGCTATGCTAATACATCACTATCTCATTGGAGATTTGGAGGTAAGTATAGCACCAGGCTTCGTCACTCAAAAGGCATCATGATTATGCAAAATATGGCCAGACTTGTCTTCATCCTCATCAAGCTCATTAGAACTCATCTTATTCATAGATCTTAAAAGGCTGATTGGCTGGAATTCCTAATATCCACACATCTTCTTTCTTGGAGTTAAGAACCCCAAAAGTTGGGTTGAACCTGGTTTCCGAACTCAAATGTAAAATTGATTTTCCGCCAGAAAATTTTCTCGCTTCCTGGCTCCTAACTTGATACACAAGTGTCAAATCTGATTATCAGCATCTAAACCCTTGACTTGGGTTGTTTTATGCTTCTGAAGCTTATAATTTTGGTCAATCCATGTAATTGCTAATATATAATTACGTAATTGAGGTTTTACTTCTAGTTCCTTTTCAAGCGTCAAGCTGTGTAATCTTACTTGAAAACTTAATTATGTGCTGATTCATTTTGAATTCCATTTTTGCTATTTTCTTGAGATTGCTGTTAAATTTGCTCCTTGATCTGTGTTAATTGTCGCATTCAGTTTGATCTGAGACTTCATAATTGCATTTACTGTATAATGACTTAAAACTGCACATTCTTATTCATTTTTGTATTGAAACTAATCAGTGGCAACATGGTGGATGCTTTCCGAGTGCACATAATGCAAACAAAGGAACTTGGCACTTGTCCCGTTCGGCAAATTGGGGGCTGCTCTTTCTTTTATATGCGAATTAGTAATGTTTACATCGTGATTGTTGTAAGCAGCAATGCGAATGTTGCTTGTGCATTCAAGTTTGTTGTTGAGGTATCTCATGTGTAAGATAATTTAAACTGTATGCTTTCCTTTATGAACTAGACAAGCTGTTGAGTCTTTTCTGGAGATTTTGTCTTTCACAAAACCTGATGTAGTTGGAGAAATTACCTTATAGTTGCTCAGCGGGTAACAGATCAGAAAGAATCATCTGATAGTTTAAAGCATCATCAGTTTTAGTTTTCTGTCATTTTCTAGTTTCAATTGCCTTAAGGTTGGAGGAAGTCATTCCTCCCTCCGCTCATTTGTCCTTTAAGATAGATTATCAGAGTTTTGGCTACTATAAACTTTGAAGCTATTGTTGATAAAATTCAAATTCATTTATAGACATTTCTTTTAGCTTGTTTGATGCGTTCATCTGCTTTCTGTGCAGGCAGTCACATTATTTAAATCTTATTTTGGTGGGGCTTTTGATGAGGATGCTATCCGCAATAATTTCGTTTTGATATACGAACTGTTGGATGGTATGCCAATTGGAAAATATTTTCTATTTTCTTGTCAACAAGAATTTTTGGGTTATATAAGTTATATCTTCACCGAAATATTTTAATCATACAAGCTGGCATATGTGGCTTTTAATTCAAAAGGTTTGCTTAGAGACATATCTTTATGAAGATGATATGAAGTATAATTTCCTGTAACCTACTCTTCTTTTGGTAAAGAAATATATGTGAAAAAACCAATATTTACTGTTGTAAATCTAGCCATAGGATACATGTCGAGATGTTTGGTGACAGAGTATCTATAATGGTCATATTTCTTGGAAGTTCTTTGATGTGGCTTAGCTTAACTCTTTTTTCCAGTTTTATTTTTTTCCTAAGAAGCTAAAAATCTTAAGCAGGGTGCCCTGGGATGCTATGCATTTTTTGTTTGTATTTTGATTTGATTACCATCATTTGCTACAAACTGCTCCTGCCAATGTATAAGTAGGCATATATTTTAATCAATCCCTGAAGTTTGATTATTTTAGCAGCCAAATGGTACTGCATAGGCTATTTGCCTTTGTAAGTTGCTTGCAGTCACTTGAACCATACTTCGACTCTTCTGTGAACAAATCAGTAAAAAAGAAACTATATAACAGCTTCATGGAGCCAAACTGACTGAATGGCCGGATGGAATTTCTGATTTTTTTTTTTTCATTTCAATTACAGAAATCATGGATTTTGGGTACCCTCAAAACCTTTCGCCTGAAATCTTGAAGCTTTACATAACTCAGGAAGGTGTACGCTCTCCATTTTCATCCAAGGTTAGAGATTCACTAATAATTTTCTTATAGATTTATTTAATTATTCAAATTTATAGTGTTGAGGTTTATGACAATATTTGGTAAATAAGCATTTTGTACATTTTTATGGGTAAATTATCCTGACTTTTGCCATATGTGAGTAACCAAACAGGCTGCTGACAAACCAGTTCCAAATGCAACTTTACAAGTCACTGGTGCTGTTGGCTGGCGCAGGGAAGGTCTTGTCTATAAGAAAAATGAGGTGGCCTTTTCAAATAACTATTACTGTCTAATATTCTTTTGTTATTGCTATTGGACTGGATTAAATTGGATTTTCTTGACAGGTGTTTCTTGATATTGTGGAGAGTGTTAATCTTCTGATGTCTTCAAAGGGTAAACCAATCCGTTAATTATGAAAATATTTGATTTGTGCATTTCTGTTCTTGTTTTCCTGCTACCATTTGCAGAGTATTTTATTGCGTTTTATTTTGTTTACTAGTTGTTACCTATTCTCCATTTGGCCTTTGTAGGTAGCGTTCTGCGTTGTGATGTAACTGGGAAGATTCTTATGAAATGCTTTCTTTCTGGAATGCCTGATTTGAAGTTGGGATTAAATGATAAAATTGGACTTGAAAAAGAGTCACAGCTTAAATCCCGTCCTGCCAAGAGGTAACTTTATATTCATCTGCTAAATCCATCAAAGTACAACTGATAAAGTGGTTGCATACCATGCAAGTTTTAATGTAATGACATGTTAATGACAGGATATAGATGTTTTGTTTTGAAAAGAATGGCAAAAGACAAGTTTCATAATTATATTTTTGCAATTGTGACTTTGAGGACGAATATCATTTGACATCATTCTTGAACATGAACTGCCCAGTGTACGAACTCATGGATATAAATAATTAATGTCTGAGTTATAGGGAACTGAATAGAATGAGTTTAGAAATTTGTATCTGTCGCTTTTTCTGTAGTTTGCTATTGACTGCATGGTTGTTCGTATACTCACCAATATTTAGATTATTTATGTTACAGATGGTTCACAATTTTAAGGTTAAGTTAGAGCATTTGGTCCGGTTTTTCTTTTTTCATAAGTCAAATCTGGGATACAATCTTGGGAACACTCTGTTAGTCTATCATGCAACACACAAAGTTATCAATTTAAGTTCTGCAGTTCCACCTTTATGTACATCTTTCTTCTTGATACTTTCTTGTCCCTGCTTTTCTTGATATATCTATCCCTTAAATAATTAAGATAGCATGTGCAATTACACTGGAAATCTGTTTAGATATCTCTAGAAGGCACATAGTTGTTAAATGCAAATGTGGTGCGAGGCGGCAAGGCCTCAAGTGCCTCTAGGATAGGTGAGAGGCGTTCGTCCTTTTGAAGCAAGGTGCTAAATAAGAATTTTATGAAATATAATATATATTTAATAAGTTTTAATGTAGGTAAAGAACCTATAGGATATGCAACAAATATGACATGATAAAATCAAACAAAATTTCAAAGAAAATTGAAAGATACTCATTTAATTTATTCAATAAATCAAATAAAATAAAAAAGGTAACAAAATGAAATGAATCAAATGATTATAAATAATGGCATGGAATGGATATAGACATTCAAAAAATAAAGAGAACGAAAGCATGCCAGAAATGAAGTGAACAAATAAAAAAGTGATGCGCAAAAAAACTGAAGTGGACGAGAAGTGGTTTGCTAGGAAGTGGGCAGCGATTGAAGGTGCCGGAGGCGGCTAGTTGTTGGGAGGGCGGGAGGAATAAGGTATGCATGTAATTGGTGCCCTCATTGCTTTAGTGTCTGCCTTTCTTAGGGTTTTTTAGTGTGTGCCTTTTTTTTTTTTTTGGTTTTTCTTTTTAAAATTGGGTTTTGTTTTAATTTTTGTCTCTCGCACGGCAAAAAGGTGAGAAAAGGCGCGCCTTCACAACGCTTGTTGGAAGCGCCTCGCTTGGGCGAGGGAACAGGGAATTTTCCCGTGCCCTTGTGGCCTTTTGTCTTAGACGACAAAAGTGAACACCTTTAACAACTATGAGAAGGCACGTACTGCTTTCCATTAGTTTACCTTATGATTTCTGAATGTTTTTGCCACAATTTTTAAGGTGAATCCTGGACTTAAAAGATTGTTGAGAAATATTAAGATTTAAGATTGTCATTATGTGTGTAGCGTAATGGACTTAATTCAACTTGGTGGGATTGCAAAGAAATAATTTATTTGTGTCTCATAAGCTAAGATCATAAAGAGCATAGAAGGAAGTGGAATTAAGACAATTAGTTTAAAAGCATCAAATCTCTCTTGTTTGGAACAATCGAAACATATCAAATGGCGTCACCTATACTTAATAATAGGAGGACTTTGGCAGAAATATGTAAAATTCTCCCTCCTAAAAAGATCAAACCAAAATGAGTTAGTCTGGAAAACATGCTTTTGGGTGAGATCATAGTTGTTAAAGGCGTTCACCTTTCTCGTTTAAGTGAGAGGCAACAAGGGTGAGGGAAAATCACCTTTCCCTAGCCTGGGTGAGGCGCTTCCAACAGGTGCTGCAAAGCTGCGCCTTTTTCCCAGGCGAAAGGTGCTGTAAATGCGCGCCTCTATGAAGCCAGCTTCGCTCAAAAATTAAAATAGAAATCCAAAACTTAAAAAAAAAAAAGAAGAAGCTTGCTCTGCTGCCCATCCACCGGCCACCAATCTGGCAACCCACTTTCTGGCCACCTCGAATTTTTCTTCCATTCACTTCATTTGTTTTAAGTGTTTTTGCTTAGGCTTTTTTTCTTCGGTTTTTTCATTCTTCCGTTTAGTGTTTTTGGTTCTCCTTATTTGTCGAATGTTGTGTCTATGCCATTATTTATAACCCTTTCATTTTATTATTTTTGTGTTTTATTTGATTCATTGAATAAATTAAATAATTGTATAGCACCTTTTTGTTTTCTTTTGAACTTTTGTTTCTCTTTTTATTTTCGTAAAATAATTATTCATTAAAATCTAAATTTATATTTTAAGTCTGGAAATCCGGATTTATTTTTAAAATCTGAAAATCTGAATTAATTTTTTAAATTTGAAAATCTGAGTTTAATGTTAAATTCTGAAAATTTGAATTTATTTTTTAACATCTGAAAATATATTTGTTGCAGAATGCATATCCTCAATGTTCTCTACCTAAACTGAAGCTTATTAAATATATATCATATACTATAAATTCTTATTTTAGCACTGTGCTTCAAAAAGGCGAGTGCATCTCGCCTCGGGCAGTAGTGGCCTTGTTGCTTTGCACTGCCTTTCTCATTTAACAACTGTGTGCAAGAGGTACTTTTTCACCATAGGCCTAAAGAAGATTGCTTGGACTGTTTGTTGGTTGCACGTTACTTGATAACTAATTCATTTAGGATTTTGCTTGTGCAACAGTTAAGAATGAGGGCTATACCCCATCTTTATAGATATCAACTTGTTCCTATATTAACCTTTATCCAAGCTATTTAATTTACTTTGATAGAGTTAATTTGTCTATGAATTTGTACCTGCTTTCTGAAATTATGCAACATTTACATTTATCAGGGAGTTGTGTTCCCTGCTTCCTGAAGTTGGTGTTACAATATTTTTCACGAGCTGTTGTAGTTCTCTTCTTTGGAATTGTTATCAAATGATTTTGCTTGCATATACTTGTTATTTAAGGCCTGATTTTCCTCAATAACCTTGTTTATTTATGTTGCTTTGTAGTGGAAAAACTATTGAGCTTGATGACGTCACTTTCCATCAATGTGTAAACCTTACAAGATTCAATTCAGAGAAGACTGTTAGTTTTGTTCCACCTGATGGTGAATTTGAATTGATGAAGTAAGCTGATCTTTTAAATTTAATTTGTTATCACAATTTCTGGACTTTATGTTAGTATAAGATAAATTAGAGACTATAGTTATAATATTTTTCATTTGACAGTCTTTCATTGATCTTTCAATCCGAATATCTCTTCTATCCATCCGGATTTACAATATCTGATCCGTGGAAGATCTTTTTTACTTCAAGCAGATTACATAAAAAGAGATTGGATCTGATCCAATCCTCTTATAGTTTCACACAGGCCATCATAAGAAGGGAAATTATTGTCTAATAAAGTTCCAAGTTTATTCCTAGAATTTTAATATTGAATATTCTTAATAAGTATGCCAGATGAAGCTCTCTTCTTTTGGCAAGTGTTATGCATCTCTAAACAGGCTTATTGGTTGTGTCTACTCCATGTTATACTTGACATTAGTTCTTCATAGTCTCATCCATTACATTTCTACAATCTTTGAGAGTGATAAACTCAAATTGGAGAATTACAGCAATTCCTCTATAAAGTTCTTATCACCTTCAAACTGCTCATTTTTAATTTTTATTATTGGAGAAATAGGTTTTCCTTTGAATTTCACTTCCGTTTTTACAAGTGTGAATGCCTTTGCCATAGGTATCGAATTACAGAAGGGGTTAATCTTCCATTTCGGGTTTTGCCAACTATCAAGGAATTGGGTCGAACACGTATGGAAGTGAATGTGAAGGTTAGTCATCTAATTTTAATTTGCAAATCATTGTCAATATTAACCACATTTTTAACAGTTAACACACTTATTTTTCATTTAGGTTAAGAGTGTTTTTGGGGCAAAAATGTTTGCGCTTGGAGTGGTGGTTAAAATTCCAGTACCAAAGCAAACAGCAAAAACAAGTTTTCAGGTGACATCCGGCCGAGCAAAGTACAATCCTTCTATTGACTGCTTGGTCTGGAAGTAAGTTGTTTATATGTGACATTATGTTATCTGAGAATTTTCACTTTCCCCCCCATTGGAACCCTTGCACCAAGTTTATTTACTCTCTCACTTAGAAGATGAATTTGAAGGAAATGTACCATTATGCAATTAAAAGGTGAAGAGTTTAGCAAGGGACTGTAAATGCTACACTGTTCTAAATCTCTAAGCAAGCTAAATCCTTTTTTGGGCACTCCATTGGGAAACTTTCCTGGCATTTTTCGTGAAACAATATATTCAAATGGATAAAGCTGAGCTGCAATAATCCTACTAACTTAATTCAATTACTGTTGTACAAGTAGCAGTAATTGATGCTGGAAAGGCGATATTTGTTTCTTCCTCTACACTTTTAACTTATTCCTTAAGAATCAGAGCGACATGCTAGCATGCATTTAATCGGTTGCATCTTCTTTAATTTGGGGACTTTCTCTACCAGAACTTCATTTCATTTTTCTAATATTCTATATGAAAGTGACTAATACTGGAAAATGCATATATTTTTGCTCAAAGCTCCTCGATGCTAATATCCACTTCGGCAATCACTACTGTGATCCTCTGAATCTGAGCATGCTTAACAAATACACCAATCTTGGTACAAATTAGTTACCACTTGCTTTTCTATTGCAACTTAAATGCCTACCAATCCAATCCATGAAGTCATTGGATCTCGTGAATAAGTTGATAAGAGAGGACAAATTAGAGCCATAAGACGTGCGTTACAAAATATTAAGTGGAATCATGTGTGCTGAATATTCTCAAGGGGATGCATGAGATTTTGAGATGTAAAACGACATTTGAAGATTTGTACGAGTATGTTCTGTTTTTTTTTTTTTTTGGGCTGCCCACAGTGCTGGGAATTGTTGCCATTATCTAATTTCTAGAACCACTCACAGAAAAGGGAATTATTATAGTTATACTTCAGATCTATCTTGAATCAAGGAGGAATGACCTTTCCCATACCAACATTTAGTTGCTGATATGCAAGCCAGAAATTCCGCATGCTTTCTCCAATTTCATCATTTGTCCCACTACCACCCAGCCACTGCACAAGCACCATTGTCAGCCAATATTGATGACAATTGTATATGACATAAGTTTATTAAACGTTTTATAGACTGTTTCTCCATTATATGAGTTTAAACTATATGGTATATTTTGCATTTGCTGATTGTCCTGCCCCCCAAACAAGCACTGTGTTCTGTTAACATTGTGTTATATTTGCTGCTATGTCTATGCCAATGTAAAAGAGCCTGGAGGCATTTTGTTAATCTGCTGTGTCATTTATTATTAAGCTTTATCATGGGAATGTGGAATCATTGCAGAATAAGAAAGTTTCCTGGACAAACTGAACCGACATTGAGTGCTGAAGTAGAGCTAATTTCCACAATGACTGAAAAGAAGTCGTGGACTCGGCCTCCAATTCAGATGGAATTTCAGGTTCCTAAGCAAATGATTTACTATTACATGATAATAGTTCAATTTGTGGCTTTGCATTATTTTAAAACATATGTTTAAGGTCATTCAGTTATTATCCTTTTATGAGGTTTTGTCTGATCAACTTATTGAAATTTAAGTCAATTTGCCGGGACAGGTGGAGTCTTCTTAGGGTAAGGATAGAATGTGAATTTTTAAAGCTTGCACAATTACCGCTGGATTGTATTGGTGGTCTGAGAGGGGAATTTTATTTTATAGGGGACGATCAGGGAATTTGAACTGTCTAGGGAGGTTTTCTCATGGGATTTTCCAGAAATCATCAGCAATCGATCATTGATCATTATACTGCCTATTGGCAAAAATTAAGATGTAGTTAATAAGAAATATAAAAACATGATCTGTGACTTTAACTTAAGGAATACCTGGAGGCTAGGGTTTTATAGAAGTATAAAAAATAAAAGATAAGACAACATTTAGAAACATATAGATAAAAGAAAATTTTCTTTGGAGCTCAAGGTTTTATGTCAGAGTCCATTTGGTCTTGAATTTTAACATCGGCAGGAATAACATAATCACATGCAATTTGCTAAATTATCAGCAGTCAATTCACTAGCAAAATCTATCTTGTCAATGAAAGTTTCTTTTAAAAGGAAGATTTGTAGTGTCATCACCAACTAGCAGATATAAATGGCACTGGAATAGATTAATGCATAACTGTATAGTTTGGCATTCAGATGCAATATTCTCTGGTTGTGCTTGTTGGGCCTGTGTATATATATACACACATTAGTGTTGTTTTTCACTGCCTCTTTGGACCCTTCTTGTTTTCTCTCTCCACTTTCATCTACTGCAATTTAATTATATTGCATTCCGGCCATTCCCCATCAACATTGTACTATGCACAATTTTATCAAGAATGTCGTTATAATCATAGGAAGATTCTAGTATGTCTTCACCCTCAATTTTGAATCTTTATGAGCCAAGAGAGCATTAAAATCATGCCTTCAGGACAAGAATGATCTTTATGAAAATACAAGTAGAGAGGAAGAAGATGATGCTGATTATCTCTGTAGAACAACTGGAACCCTGGTCTTATATAGCAAGGATTTTGAGATTCTATACAATATAAAATGATGTTTTGTGAATGTAGATGCGTTTTAGGTCTTTTTTTTTCCTGTCTCACAAACAAACCAAATATGTGGCAGGTTCCTATGTTCACAGCATCTGGATTGCGTGTTCGTTTCCTCAAGGTATTGACAGTCTCCAGATGATATCTATACATTTCACAAATTATAGTAGGATCTAGGCATTATGGTTGACTTTTCTGCAGGTATGGGAAAAGAGTGGATACAACACCGTCGAATGGGTTCGTTACATCACAAAAGCTGGTTCGTATGAGATTAGGTGCTAAAATAAATAGAAGAGTTCTGGGACTGTAATGGCCTGCCTGTGTAGAGAAAGCACAAGGAATCATCTTCCAACTATATGACGTCTGGCCCTAACTTGATCCAGTTTCTCTTTCTGCATTATGTATCCTTCAAGTTAAAGGTTATTCACTGAAACAAGAGATTACAAAAAGATAATTTGAGGTCAATGTTGTTGTTCATGGCAGGCTGTCGATAGAAGACGGACACTTGCAAAATTGAAATTTGTTTTAAGATTCTTCTTGTATAGTATAGGTCTTAACTAGGATTGCAGACAGCATTATGTGATTTCTATTAAATTGGGACCAATCTATTCAGCCGACTGATTTGCGAGTGTGAAAATCAAAATATTTTCTGGAAATAGGAGATTTACGAGATGGCTGGAAATGTGGAATCCTGCATTCTGCATGTGTATTTTCCTCTGGTTCAACTGTTTTTGCCAAAAGTGTGGTGCGCTTACCTATTCTTGAATTCATATTTCCAATGGAAATTTCCAATTCCATGTTCTTTTTCTTTGCTAGAGCTGATTAATTGCATTTTATATATGACATGCAGCTTTTGCCTTTTTGGTTCACTGCCTTTTTATTCTCTCTTCGTAGTGTAGACGGGTTCATGTTGATGTTTCCATCCGCTGACAATTGGGAAAGTAGGAGCGTTAAAATTTTGGAGGAACATGAATATGCAATGAGGCACCTTTCAGTGGTGGCAAATACTTTGTAACTCTCTACTTTTGTCAAGTACTTGTCGCAACAAATGCTTGTGGAGCATAAATTTCGAATGAAAGAATTATTTCATTCACAATTGAGAGTAGTTGCAATAGATGCTTACAAATTGGTTGGGGTGGGTGGGAGATCAACAGCGCACTCTACAGGCAAAAATTCATTCCCCTGTAATTCAAAAAAGATAATTTAAGTGATTGGTCGTTAAAAAGTTGAGGAACGCAAGCTACTGATAAACAAAAATTAATAAAAAGAAATCAGAAAATATCTGCACCGATGAATCCAGATGATGTGTGGAGGCTCTTCATGAAGTGTGAATCCATCAATCAAATTGCCAACATAGTAGCTTGACTTCAAATCCTTTTTGTGGAGTTCAAATTTGAATGTCACCTGATTGACAACAAACTCAAAATTTCTTATATTCTACTGATACATAGAATTCTTCATGGGTAAAAGTAGAGAAATTAAATAGATTGACAGATATCTTAGGTCAATGAGAGTTCGATAGTTATAAATATTCCCAAAGAGCTTTTTTCTTTAAAAAAAAAAAAAAAAGGATTAGGACTCCAAATGATGGCTTAGTGAGTTTTTGATCCCACATTTTAGCATCTCTATAAAATTTATCCCAAACTCTGAAGCTTGCCCTGCAACATCAGATATGGTGCACTGGAAGGCAGTTTAGTACCAGTTAAGCTCAATCTCTAATAATCAATACCTTTAAAAAAAAAAAGAATCCCTAATAATCAACTAATCGTATATTGGCAACTTTCTTGAAGCGGATCAAGGGTAAAATCCGATTTCTTGGTGCTTCTTCATCAAATCTTGAATTTAGAGATAAAGTCTTCTAATTTCATATTTATTTTAATTTTTACATAATAATCTTCTCACGATAGCCATGGGATATGTAATTTGAAGTATTTATTACACTTACTAGAAAAATTGGTAAAACATTATTCAACTTTGGTGCCATGCATTTGTTTGTGTCTACATAATTTATTCATGATCTTATGCTACCAATAGATAAGATGCTTTATCTATTTGAAGTTAGCACACGTATGGGTACATTTGTGATTTCTAATTTATTATACAAAGACTATAAGATTGAAATCAATAGAAAGACATATCTATGATATAATCTTATAAACGGACTAGTTATATAGTCATAAGGCTAGGTTAAATTGTAGGGGCGATGACAATCGAGTTGGGAATTGATGAGGATATGATAGAAACTAAACATATCCTCCAATAGTCTCTACTATGAAGATCAATAAATTATCGAGACAAGGTTGTGAAGGTTTCCTAGCCTAGTTGCTCAACAAGCCCAAGGACAAGAATAAAATTGAAGAGATTCTTGTGGTGAGGGATTTTTCATAAGTGTTTCCAGAAAAGTTGGGATTATTACCACCAAATAGAGAAATTGAACTCGCCATTGAGACGATATCAAGAACCGCACAAATATTAAAAACTCCACAAATTTGTTCAAACTGGTACATCATCACTATGGAGAGCTCCAGTCCTATTTGTTAAAAAGAAGAAATGTACACTAAGGATGTTTATTAACTATGGGGGATTGAATAGTGTTACCTAAAAAAAAAGTACTCGTTACTCTATACTGATGAGGTATTTGACCAACTTAAAGGGTCAACAACGTTCTTGAAATTAAATATAAGACAAGGATATTGCTAGTTAAATACTAGAGAATAAGATATTCTCAAAATAGCACTAAGCTCACATTATGGGAACTAAGAATTTCTAGTAATGCATTTTGGATTAACAAATGCACCGACTACATATATTGATTAATGGATCGGGTGTTTCAACCTTACCTAGATAAATTTGTGGTAATATTTATTGATGATATTTTGATTTATTCTAAATTTGAAGATGAACATGAGCACCATTTGAAAATTATATTACAGACACTTTAGGATCACAAATTGATGCTAAGTTTAGTAAATATGAATTTTGGTTAACTCATATGGCCTTTTTAAGTCATGTAGTGCCTGAGAATGGATTAGCGGTGGATCCAGCTAAGACTGAAGCTATAGTCAGTTGGAAAAGGCCAGAGAATGTTAGAGAAGTTTAGAGTTTCTTGGGATTAACATGTTACTATAAAAAAATGGTAAAGAACTTTTCTAAGATTGTCGCGCTCTTAACTCGGTTCGTGCACATAGCACACCTATTTAAGTGGGACGAAACATGTGAGTAAAGTTTTATGGAATTGATGAATTGATTGACCACAACACTAGTATTAACACTAACATTAGGAATGGAGAATTTTGTAGTATATACAGTTGCATCTAGTGAAGGATTAGGATGTGTCCTAATGCAAAATCAAAGGGTAATTCCATATGTTTCAAGGAAGTTAAAACCTTATGAACAAAATTACTCTACCCCTGATATGGAGCCAACAATGATCATATTTGCACTTGCCAGAGGAGACACTATCTCTATGGTATAACATTTGAAATTTTAATGGACCAACAAAGTTCAAAGAATATCTTCACTCAAAAAAAGTTGAACATGAGGCAAAAGAGATAGATGAAATTTTTAAATGATTATGATTATAAGATTTCTTACCATCTAAGGAAAGGCTACATTATTTGCCAACGCTTTAATTGGAAAAGCTAAGTTAACCTAAAATAAAGATGTGGTACAGAGTTTGAGCATAAAGGGGGTGGATGGGTGGGTTAAATTATGCCTTTTCAACTTTTCTCACACAATGGATTACTTTCAAGATTGATTAATTCCTGATCATGTCAGTTCAATACTTGTAAAAACTCAGATAGATAGTTGATTATTAGCAGAGTTAAAATCAATATGCAGTACAATAATCAACAAGTAAATAGTGCATAAAGTAAAAAATAAAGTAAAGAACACCAGGATTTAGAAAGCTTCGGATTGAACGATCCTACGACCTACCTAAGCTTTGCAACTTAAGATCTTGGAACACTAGACTGGTTTTTTATATGATCAAATCTAACCAATGACATAAATTTTGAGGGAGCAATCCTAATCCAAATTTTTACATGGATACAATCCTAACCCATACTTTTATATGAGAGTAGTTCTAACCCAATCCTTTAAGGTATAAGACTAAACTTTAGCTTTTACATGCTACCAAAGAACCTAACCATAGTTTTTTTGAGCTTAACCAAAAATTCAACCTTTTGCATGGATAAGGTTGAACCTGTAATGAGTGCTTTACCAGGAAATGAATCCCTTTGACACGTTTAATAACTTTTTGTGGGATAAAGTTCAAATCCAACTTTTTATGGATAAAATATAACCTTCAAAGAGTGCATCCTAAGGAAATAAATTGCTTCAACACCAGACATTTCTCTTTGGTGTAAGATAGTTTCTGCTTTCAAGTTTGATATCATGCATTTTCCATTTTGGTGCAAGTGAGTTGTCTTGATAGTCTACCTTCTAAATAGTTGTTCCAAACTTCAAATTTGAATTTAAAATTTAAATGTTGAGTCTTTCAGATCATTTAGGTAGAAAATTTGAATTTTTTAACTTTAATCATGCGCAAACTTCTTCCTGACACCCAGAATCTATTCCTTCCATCAGGAACTCATCAAAAATTGGATTAGATATAAACCATTGTTTTGATCTCTTTATCTATCAATCATCACATTAATAAATTATTAGTATCAAGGATTGATTTATTATCATCAAAACATATGATTAGACCAAAAGGTTAACAATCTCCCCTTTTTGATGATGACAAACAACCAAGTATTCCAAAAGAATTTCAACCAAATAAGCTTAAAGGAATACTTAAAGAAATCTTTGTCAACTAATCAATTAGCTTTCCCTTTATTAAAGATTTTTTCAAACTTTGCTCCCCCTAAATCTTATAACCGAATATCTAGTTTCATGGGAGAGTTCTGAGAGCTTTAGACTTAATAATATTTTTTGTCTTGAGAGCAGTGATCAATTCATCAGTTGTATTTTCCAATAAGCACAGTATCACAGTAAGCAATGCATGCTAGAATCATAAATTAGTGAAATTAGAGCATGCGCTTATAGATATTTCAATCTACTTCAGAAATTCCAGTGAATTTTCAACATGAATCATTTCAAATGATTAGAGCATAAGTGATTCCTGTGTAAACAATCAAATCATTTAGGACAAAACGATTACTGAATTTGATATACTAGATATTGAAGATACAGATTATGCAACAAGTTATCAAAACAATATATTAGAGCAAATCGAAGCCATGTCATAATATCAATAGAATACTATACCATGCTAAGAGTGTCAGAAATTTCAAGAACTTATTATCAATCATCATGCTAACAAATTTCACAATCATTCTTCCCTTTGATCAAAGATCATGCTTAGCAATAATCAATTAAGTATATAGAATACTTTCTCATGAACATGCTAAAATTTTCCCAGAAAAATCATGCTAAACCATCATGAAATACTTTTGATTCTCCCTAGAGAAATCATGCTAAATTATCAGAGAAAACATCTAAAATTATCAAAAAGTATGGAATATTTGCCATTCTCCCCCCTTTGGCATCATCAAGTAGGGATCATAATAAAGATAGATAATTCAATATGAAGTTACAAGGTAATATGAACTATAAATCCTTAAACCAAAATAGTAGAGATAATATCCATTATGAAAATATTCCAAACATCTATCAGCATGAAAGTAAAAACATCTAGTAGAAAATAAAAATCATCCATACAGACCAAAAAATTAAATTATTTTGGAGAAACTTCAACAGAAAAGATGTAGTGCTTGATGAATGTAGTGCAGTGTGTAAGGCACTTTGTGAGGCGATGGAATAGTTTAGGACTTAGACTCCATTTTTTGAAAGGCTTGAATGTGAGTCAACTTTGTTGTACAGAGCTTTAAAGAAGGAAATAACTGAGTTAATCTTCTCATCAATCTCCATCATTTCTTTCTTCCTCTTCTCAAAGTCATTGTCATCCCTACTAGAGTTTTCATATTCAGCATCCTCTTTCCCTTAAATTTCTGTGTCTTCCTCTACATGCTTTCTTTTACCTGTCGCCTTATACTTATACATGACTGAAGGATCCTCTTTAGATATTACCCAATCACCTTTGTTTCTCTGGTAGAGTCCTATATTCACAAAACTGGTAGTGGTGATGTGTTTGTACATTTCACTCCTAAATTCCTTAAACTTTTGAGATAGCTTCATCTTGAACTCCTTGAATATTTTTGTAAAGAGCATCCCATACAGTAGCACCTTAGCTTTGTTCACATGACAGTAATGATGTTTTTGATGATGAGGTAACCTAAGTTAAATTTGAAGCCACTTAAAGTCATATACATCAGAAACTGTCATGAAGTTTATATCAATGGTATAAGTGAGTCCAGTGCGATAAAGAACTGTATTAGAAATGACTCGATGAAGCATCTTATTGTAAATATTCATGCGATTGCATGTTTGCCCACCAATAAACTTCTCAAAGCCTTCTCTCTTCCACAACATTTTCTTAGCAGAGTTCTTGTCAAAGCACTCCTTACTGCACCACTATTTCATTTTCAAAGTATTTATGTCCGTCATTCTCACAGCCTAAATTTTGCATAGTTTTTGAATGGTCAACTTAATATGAGTTCCATAATCATAGGACTCTACTATAGGATTCCCTTTCTCTTTCCCAGGCGTTATATTCATGAAAAACTTAAGGATTAGTCCAAGGTAAGCAAACTTTTCTATTTTCATAATAGAATCCATACTAGCTTTCCTGATCATATTAGGTAATTTTGTATCAGAGTTAAGAGAAAAGTCTACTGAATTTCCACACTCAACTCTCTTTTCTTTGTACTCATTCTTGTATTTAGCCAAGCAGTCTTATGTTAGAAAATCCTTCAAAAATGGTTTCTCTTCATCTTTCGAGTTACCACTCCCTTCTTCTTCTTCAGATACTTCTTTTCGTTTGTTCTCTTCACTTTGACTCGATCCCTTCTCACTTATAGATTTCTGGGTTTTTCCTTCAACTTTACTTCCTGTCTTCTTAGAACTACTTTTGGACTCAAATTTCCCTTCTCTTTTAGAGATAATTTCTTTTCCCTTTTCGTCTAAAGTGTTCCTTCAGATTCCTCGAGGTGAACTATTTTTAGAGTATTGGTGAGGGTTCCGGCTCTTCATTGATATTTAGCCTCTCAATAGGTGTAGATGGTTGTGGCTATTGAGGTGAGTGAATGGGTGATTTTGCTACAACCTTTCTCTTAGTTCTTCCCATAGTTCAAAGAGTTTGAAGGTTAGGGTTTTCTCTTTGGTTTGGAGAGAGGAAATGAGTGTGTATGAGTATGAAAATAAATGTTATGAAATGATTTTGAAATGTCTATAGTAGTTAAAAGGGATAGAAATATAAATATATGCACAAGTAAATCGAATTAACCTGTAGGTAAAAGAAAGTAACTTCAGTTTTTTCTTAGCAATGGATAATTAGGGTCTGCCACCCAGTTTAGGTTACCAAGACGCTCTAATTATGATAGGAAATTAGAAATTCAAATTCAAACCAATAGATGATAAGGGAAAACATACTTCAACAATTTTTCCCACACAAACACAGTTTCAAAAGGTAAATGCATACCTTTGAATATCGACTTTAACTCGTAACACATTTCTTTACTCATTTCTTTCTAGAGCATGTAAATGACTGATTTCCACTAGCCCCAGATCATTTCGTATTTTTCTAAAGCAATCTTCAATGAGGGATATTATGAAAATGTCATCTAACTAAAATTCCATGCTCACAAAGCAAACATATATATTTCCTTTGTTCATATGATCTCAAATAAAATGATATTTCGCCTCAATATGCTTAGTTCAAGAATGACGAATTGGATTCTTAGTAAAAATGATGAACTAGATTCTTAGTAATGTTTATAGCACTTGTATTACCACAGTATATAGGTACATTGCTAAACATTAATCCATAATCACTTAAAATCTATTTCATCCATAAAATTTAAGCACAACAATTACCAATGCAATATATTTAGCTTCAGTAGTAAAAAGAGCAATATAAAACTAAACTATGTAATAAAACTCTTTTCTAAGAATTAACATGTTCCACTAGTACTTATTCGTTCTAATCTTCATCCAATATGGTCAGCAACGGAGTAACCAATAAGTTCAAATTCTTCAAATGCAAGATACCATCAACCATAATCAACAATTCCTTTAATATATTTGAAAATATATTTAGCAGTAGTTAAGTGAGACTTTTTAGGATTAGATTGAAAACGTGCACACATAATATTAGATCTACTAGCAGTTAAGTATAAAAGACTACTAATCACACCTCATTACCTTTTCTCATCAATTGGTTTACCATTTTCATTCTTTTCGAGTTTGGCAGTTGTGCTCATAGGAGTCAATGTTTCCTTACAATTGTCCATACCAAACTTCTTCAATAGCTCTTTGGTATATTTTGATTGGCAAATAAAGTTGCCTTTGTCATACTATTTTACTTACGGACCAAGGAAATAGCTAAGATTGACCATGAGACTCATTTCAAATTCTTCCTTTATCTGCTTAGCAAACTCTTCACATAAATGATTGTTAGTTGCTCAAAATATAATATCATCAACATCGATTTGCACAAGCAATATATCATCGTGATGATTTTTGATAAACAATGTAGTATCAATTGTACCTATTGAGAAACCTTTGTTATCAAAAACTTACTCAATTTTTCGTACCAAGCCCTTGGAGCTTGTTTCAAACCATATAGTACTTTGGTGAGTTTGTAGACATGGTTGTGAAGCTTTTCTTTCTCAAAACCTAGGGCTATTCTACATTGATTTCCTTATTGATGAATCTATTTAAGAAGGCAGTTTTAACATCCATTTGATATATAGTAAATTGTTTGTGCAATGTAAAGGCTAGTAACATACAGATAGATTCTAATCTCGCAACCGGTGTAATCGATGCAAATGTCTCATTAATCGATTCTTTGTTCTTGACTATAGCCCTTGGCTACTATTCTAGCCTTGTGTTTGAAAATTTTTTCATCTTCATTGAGTTTATTTTTGAATACCCATTTTATTCCAATAACTGGATGGTTGTCTAGTCTTTCAACAAGATTCCAAACTTTGTTCTTTTAAAATCGTGTTATCTCCTCTTTTATAGCATCTACCCATGATTTATCATTGAGGGCTTCTTCAACACTTATTAGTTCGATCATTGATAAAAATGTACAGTATTCCATTTCATCTTCTTCTTGTCTAGGGTATGATCTGCTCCTTACTCCATCTCTTAAGCTGCCAATCACTTATGATATAGGATAGCCTGATGCTTATTGATTATTTCTTTTGTTGTTTTAGTTCTTATGTCGACCATTTCTTTGGAAGCATCTTTATCTACTTGTTTGGAAGGAGAACATTCTTCTTCCTTAATCTTAATATCAGCTCTTGCTTCTATTCTTTCTTCACTGATTGCAATAGGATAGATGCTATCAACATTATCTTTGCTCAAGTGTTCCTCGGGTTCAAAAGGGTTAGTTTGATCAAAAGATACATGTATAGACTCTTGAACCACTTTTTTCCATTTTTATAAACCATATATGCCTTACTATGCATGGAATACCTAACAAATATTCTTTCATCCATTTTAAAATCAAATTTAGCAATAGGATCTCGATCATTCAAGATAAAACATAAACGCTTTGAAGTAAGAATTATTTGGAATTTTGTCTCTCTGTAATTAAAAAGGTTTTATTCAAGATAGGTCTAGGAAGAACTCTATTAGACATACAACATGCAGTATTCACAGCTTCTCTCTAAAATGATTTAGGCAGATTACACTCATTAATCATTGTTCTAGCTATTTCAATCAATATTCAATTCTTTTTTTCAACAACACTGTTATACTGTGGGGTTCTAGGTGCAAAGAAATTATGAATATACCTCATCTGATTACAAAAAGATGCAAAGTTATACTCATCCAGTACCATAATCACTTCTAATTTTTCATATGAAATATTCTTTTTCATTTTGCAACTTCTTAGTGAGGGGTATGAAAGCATCTAATGCATCATTCTTATTCACAAGAAAACTACCCATGTATGTCTAGAATAATCATCAACAATAACAAAAGCATACGTTTTACCTCCAAGAGCACTTTTCTTTATTAGATAAAAAAGGTCAAGATGTAATAGTCCCATTGGTTTAGATCTATTTAACATATTTTTAACTTCGAATGAAGATTTTGTCTGCTTTCCTTTCTAATATACACCACACAATTTGTCCTTCGGAAATTTAAGTGCAGGAACCCCTTTGACAAAATGCTTTCATGGAAGTTTGGAGATGAGTTCCATGTTCACATGTCCAAGTCTCTTGTTCTATATCTAACTTAATTCTTCAGCTGCCACTAGGCATGTCATGTTTTAATTCAAGATATCATCATAGTAAGCGCATAATACATTTCCATGTCCTTCAGTATAGTACACTTGTCAGGTTTTCGATTGAGATGATAGCCAATATCCAGTAGTTGACTTGTACTGAACAGATTGTGCTTTAGTCCTGCAACTAGCAATAAGTTACTGATCACAGTAGAGTCCTCTTTTCCAACTTTACCAATTCCAAGAATCCTTCATTTTATGTTATCAACAAAAGTAATATGTCCTAAGTTTACTTTATTAATTTCCAAAAACTTTGATGGATCACCAGCCATATATCATGAGGTACTACTGTCTAGGAACCATTTGTTTTTTATTTTAGAGCATCTTAGAAAGTCCTTAGTTTTTGCCATGAAGCAAAGATTTGCGAACTCATCATCTGATCCTTCCTCACCAAATTCCTCTTCATCATTATCTCATGTGGCTACCTTTATGTTGCTTCTTCTTCTTGAAGGCTTTTCTTTAACTCAAGGCATTCCGGGCCCACATTTCCAAGCTTTTGGCATCCATAAAAAATAATAGGATTTGAGGATTCTAGTTGATTCTTTCCCTTTTTTGATCTTGAATCCTTCCTCTTTTCATTAAAGCTTTCTTTCTTCTGTTGAGAAACTTTAAACTCCTAGTTTTGAGCATAATTTCTTCCTCATTTTCATCGCTGTTGTTAATGTCATCTTCCTCAAACAAATCTTCATTTGAAGTTTTGAATGCGACAACATTCTTTTCTCTTATACTTTCAGCAAGTTGTTCCATGGCTAGGATTGTTATTTCATGTTATGTTAGAGAGCCAATAAGTTCAGCCATGCTCAGCTTAGGAAGATTTTTGGCTTCTTGGATTGCTGTAACTAGGAGTCCATTTTATAGGTAAAGAGCTTAGAATTTTCTCTTCTTTAGGAAACATTTTTCCAATCGCATTGAAAGGATTGATAATTTTCATAAACCTTGAAGACATTTGCTTGATGTTCTCCTCAGGTGTCATAGTGATCCTTTCATCCCGAACCTGACTTGTTCCTTCATGTGTAACCTGTAGCAAATCCCACATTCTTTTGCATTTTTACATGAGCTTACACTATTTTATTCTTCCTTTGAAAGAACACATGCAATGATTTTTTTAGCTTAGCGTTAAGAGAAATATGTCTCTTAGTTTCAGCTTTATATTTTAACCAAGTTTTGTTTCATACGCCATTTTCATCTTTTATGGTTCGAATGAACGGTCCTCTTGTAATAATTATCTACAGATCAAAATCTTGAGCAATGATGTATTTCTATATTCCTTTCTTCCAGCTAGGATAATCTATTTTGTCAAATAGAGGTGGATTGTTGTGAGATAAACCTTCTATAAGAATCTCTGTGGTGGCAATGGCGGATATTACACTCAGATTGTTTTTACATGTAGTGAACACGCTCCGATACCAATTATATTACAGAGTTTTAGTATAAGGGGGAAGGGCAACTCATGCTTTTCAACTTTTCTCGTGCAGCGGATTACTTTCAAGATTGATTCCTTCCGAATTCTATTAGTTCAATACTTGTGAAAACTTAAACATATAGTTGATTAGTAGTAGAGTTAAAATCAGTATGTAGTGCAGTAGTCAACAAGTAAACAATGTATAAACTAAAGAATAAAGCAAGTAAAGAACACCAAGATTTAGAGAGCTTTGGACCAAATGATCCTACTACTCTACCTAAGCTTTGCAACTTGGATTTTGGGAAAGATCACTAGATTGATTTTTCACAAGAACAAATATAACCTACTACATAGATTCTCGGGGGAGCAATCCTAACCCAAACTTTTACACGAAAATAGTCCTAACCCAATCCTTAAAGTATAGAAGAACTAAACCTTAGCTTGTGTAAGTTTAGCTAAAAACTTTAGTTCTTTAAGGTATCAAAGATCCTAACCTTGGTTTTTTCTGGGCTTAACCAAAAAAACAACCTTTACACAAATAAGGTCGAACTTGTAACGAGTGCTTAACAAAAAAATGAATTCTTTGGCACTCTTAATAATTTTTTGTGGGATAAAGTTCAAACCTGACTTTTATAGATAAAGTCTAACCTTTCAGAGAGTGCATCCTAAAGAAATGAATTTTTTTAGCATCAAAATTTAAGGATTAGTTTTAACCAAAGCAATGCATTCCCAGAAAATAAATTTCTTCGGCACTTGATTTTAAGGAGAAGTCTTAACTTTACAAAGATACACACAAGGAGAGTAGAGGTTAAGCTTTTCTAAAGCTGATACATGATCTAAGCACTACGCCCAATCTAGAGAATAAGAAAAGAGCGGATTTATGCTCACTAGACTTGAGAAAATTTAAATGTAGCTTGAGAGATATTGAATACAGGTGAAGGCACAAGAAATTTTTTGCAGCGTCTCTCTATTCATTTGAATACCATCTTGGAGTATTTATAGGCTAATTACTCATTTAGAAATGTTTGGAGATATTACTCACAAGAATAGAGTCTTTCCAGACTTTCCTTTTGGTGTAAGACAGTCTCTACTTTCATGTTCGACTTCCTGTATTTTCTATTTTGATGCAAGTGAGCTTTCTTCACAACCTACCTTCTAAATAGATGCTTTAGACTTCAAATTTGAAATTGAAATTTAAATGTTGATTCTTTTAGATCATTTAGGTAGGGAATTTGAATTTTTCAGCCTTAGTCACGAATAAGGGCAAACTCCTTTCTGTCACCCAGAATTCATTGTTTCCTTCAGGCAGTCTCTGAAAATTGTATCAGATATAAACTATTACTTTGATCGCTTTATTTATCAATCATCTCTTTAGTAAATTACTAGTATCAAGGGTTGGATTGTTATCATCAAAATATATGATTAGATCAAAAGATCAATAGAAGAAAAGGACTAGAGTAGTGGACTTCACTTATTTTGTGATCAAACTCGTGCTATGGTGGATAGACTAGTGATTAGGCTTGAATTACTTCAGAAAAAGAAATAAACACAAGAAGAAGATAAAGAGGCATAAAGCTTAAGAAATCTACTGGTGGAACCACAAATTCAAAATTCGGCGTTGATTAAGGAGTAATAAAGTTTATTGAAAGAATTTGTGTCCTTAACGTTATGTGAGTGTAAATACTGAATAAAGCACACAAGTCGAAGTACATGACCATCCAAAGGGTACAAAGGTAAAATCACTTTTAGTGGAATGGGATGAAATCAAATATTGCCAGTTATATAAAGAAGTGCCTAGTATGTCAGCAAGATAAGGCTGCACACCAAAGGCCAATAGGATTGTTTCGACCTCTCATTATACCTAACGGGAAATGGGAGATAGTGATCATGGATTTTGTCTTAGGACTAACAAAGATAAGAAAAAGATTTGATGGGATTTGGGTAATTATACAATGGTTGACTAAATCTGTATATTTTCTACCTATCGGAGCTAATTATAAGGTAGAACCTTGGCAGAACTATACAAAAAAAATTATCTGATTTCATAGCATAGCCATCGACATTATTTCTAATACAAACCCCAAGTTTAGATCAGGGATGTGGAAACAACTACATGAGGATTTAGGGATAAGGCTAAGTACTACCTCTCATCTGCAATTAGATGGGCAATCCAAGATAATGATCTAAATAATAGAAGACATGTAAAGAGCTTGTGCAATGGATTTTAAAGATTCATGGGATAGAACATGCCCTAGTAGAAATTGCCCACAATACCAAGCCACCTTCAAATGGCTCCCTACGAGGCATTACACAAATAAAATTTCCAATCCCCATTATATTAGAATCTAGATGACTGGAGAAGACTGCCTTGAAATGGAGTTAAAAGAATATGAAAAGGAGAGAAGCTATAGCCATGATATAGGACCTTTCCAAATTATAAAATACCTCGAAAAAATAGCATATAAACTTGAGCTCCTAGCCAACCTCACAAGCATTATGATATTTTTCATGTTTCACAAATTAGAAAATACCATCCTAATCCATCACATGTGATATCCCATCAAGAACTTCAAAAGGAACCAGACCTGTCCTATGAGAAGAAACTAGTATGCATGTTGGATATTTGTGCTATGGTCTAAAACAATTCTAGTGGTTAAGATTTTGTGGATAAGTCACAATGTTAAGGAAACAACTAGGGAACTTGAGGAACATATAAAGAAATGATACCCTCTTTTATTTGAAGCCTAGAATTTGGAGACCAAATTCTTCTAGAAGGGTGGATTATAAGACCCCATTTTTCTCACAAGTGATTTCTCTTAAATTTTAAATTATTAAATCTATCTGATAACCTTAAAAAATGAAAGGTTTAAATTTCTGCATTTAATAAATAGGTCGTATTCATAAAATTGTCATTTTAATTAGTTTCATTGCATTTTTAGATTTTAGGGGTTAATTGAAATTCCACTCTAAAATTTATTATAATGCATATTATGAGTTTAACCATATAAAACTAAATAATAAAACATAAATCCATATATTTAAGTTAAAAATATATACTTGTGTATGTTGGATATATAATAAGATATAATAAAAGATGAAGAATTTTTATAATTTATTTATTTTAATTTGGGGTTAACTATATAATAAGATATAATAAAAGATGAAGAATTTTTATAATTTATTTATTTTAATTTGGGGTTAACTCAAAAATTAAATTAAATTTGAAGGTCATTTAAGCAAATAAAGAAAATCCTCCTTCTATAGATAGCAACCATCCCTCGCTTCTATCTCGCATACCAAGCTTTTCCCCAAGAAATTTATGCAGGCTACAAGTAAGAATTATGCCACTACTACTCATGTTCCTCAGCCTCAATACTCAAAACACCATAACCACCCATTTCTCAACTCATCAAAGAGCAATTCCTTGAACTTTTCTCCAAAAATACCTAATTTCAAAACCCTTAAAAGCTTCAGTAATTTAAGAGAAAAATTTTTCAACCAATAAAGGTTATATAGAAACCCCAAATTTTAAAAGCCTCAAAAGCATTCTTCCAACGATCTCATCATCCATAAAAATATAGTGATAGAAAGATATTGAAGTGTATATCAATGTGGTAGAGTCAAATTCCAGAAACTTTGTTGGTGACATGCCCGAATTAATATACATCTTTTTCAATCAAGAAATCGTATCATTGTTGAATATCATATTCATATGATATCTTTTAGTCACAACCATGTTACTGAAATAAGTAACAACCCCACATGCAGGATGCTCTCAAGATGCAATTTGATAACAAAGAAAAAAGAAAAGAAGATTCTCTTTATCATATTATAAAAAAGAGTTATTTTACTTAAAATTTGAAAAGGTCCATGCTTAATTTATTTATAAAAATATATTATAATAGAATTTTAATAAATATAATTGATATGAGGAAGCTCAATAGGCCAAGTGGGCCTATAATCTATCCAAGTTGAAATAACAACAGCCTAAAAAAAAGGCCCAACTCATAAAACCCAATGCCTGATTCGACCAAAGAGGTCGAGTTTTCCTAAACTCTAGGTAGGAAGGGGTGATACAGGAGCATTAATGAGGGTTGATGGCAGCCTCTGCCACCTATTACATCCGTATTAAATGCACTTCAAATAATAGTCTGTCCACATTTAATAACTTGACGGCGCATTACCTCCGCATTAATGGCAGTATGGATGCCCTTTCCGGTGAACCTGTCATATGTAAAGCTTAATCCTAGGTCAAAATGACCTAAGATACCCCAACTCATGGAAACTGTATCTAAGACATACTAAGGAGAAACTTGTCTTTTCATTCTTAGGGAAGCACTATAAATACCTCAGCATTCAGAAGAAAGGTAAGCTAACACACTCTCTTGAAACTGTTTACTCTACCAAAACACTCTCAAGTCGATACACTGACTCAAGCATCGGAAGATCTTAGTCGAGGACCCTCTCGGCTAGCTTGACGTTTGTTCTATGCCTGTAGATTCCATCCCACATCCGCAAAATCTATCTTTATGATCAAGTGTCCTCATCAGGTCGAGTTCTAGAAGTCCATTGCACTAAAATTAACCTCATTATTTGGCGCCATCTGTGCGACTCAAAACTTACAATCGAAAATGGTCAACACCAAACGAGCTACTTCAAAGAGGCAGAGTGACCGTAGATTACCATCACCACCACCACCGCTACCGCAGGATCAGATGGACCAGTAGGTAGGAGGCCTCAGTTCTCAATCGGAGTAGCTAGTCACTTTAACCAACCTTCAACTCATGTAGATGATTAGTGATTAGATTTTTGCTCAGCTTTCCACATAACTATCTGCCGCTTTGCAGAGGCATAATAACCAACTAGCTCTTGCTGCAAGTGCTACTCCATACCCATCACACTAGGAACAAAAACTACCACTGGAAGACAAAATAAGAAATGAGACTCATCATCACCCTAGTAGGCGAGGCTTAAGCCTTGGTCGTTTTCCCAATGATGAGCCATGCTACCAATTACCTAAGGAAGTAGCATATTCAATAGAACACTTTGTTCGACCCAATCGAGCCCAGCAATGCGAACGAGTCGAGTGACATAGACCTCAGCCTAGTTGGGTTATGTCTAGGGCTGATAGGGACGAATAGGAGAAAGTTTCACACCAAGTTCAGCAGCTCAATCGTAGACTCGAGGAAATCTCGAGAAGAAATATGGAGATGACACAATTTGACAATACCCCCATATTCCGATGTGAGAGGGAATCTCTCTTCATTCAGGAATTCATTGATGAACGCATTGTGGTCAATGCAAAAGTCCCCACTGGATTACCTCACTGTGATGGAACGACTTGCCCCATTGAGCATTTCTTGCAATTTGAACATATGATGCAGTTACATGGCTATAGCAACCACATACACGTGAAAATATTTGTCACTACCTTTTAGGAATAGCATTGGAATTTGTCAAACTCGAGCCCGCATCTATATTTTCTTATGATCAACTCTGCTATAAATTCCTCCACCAATTCGCTAGTAGAAGAAAAGCAAAACTGCCATACACTCACCTCTACACAATAAAGTAAAATAAGGGAGAATCCTTGAGAGATTTCTTCACCAGATTCAATACTGAAGTTTTAAAAATTGATAACCTTTGGATTGAGTTTTTGATTGATGTTCTATTCTTAGGGTTAAGGCATAAGGAGTTTACTAATACTTAGGTTAGGAAACAACCGAGAACAATAGAGGAACTCCTCGACCTTGCAGAAAGATACATGACACAGGAAGAGATGAATAAGATAAAGTTTGGTGGAAGAGAGTTTGACAAGAAAAACGGCAAGGAGAATGATAACATGCGCCCGAATGAGGGTTACCGATCTTTGATAAAGTGCTTTCACAATTATGCCCCACTCAATACTCCCAGAAAAGAGGTGTTGTTTGCTATACAGCATGTCAACCTCTTAAAAAGACCAAGGAAACTTAATGAGACAGAGGCCATGAGAAAGACCAAAACATATTGCCTTTTTCATCCACAGAATGGGCATGATATGAAGGATTATTTTGACCTTCAAGATAAAATTGAGTGTCTCATTAGGTAAGGCCACTTCAAGAAATACATTGACCAAAAAGCCCTACAAGCAATGGCAAAAATCAACCAGACTCCCCATAGAGAATGGTTAGCCAGCCCACAAAGGAAAACAGGGGAAAACAAAAGGTCAAGGAAGACCGTCCCCCCTTAAGAGGTACGTTATTGACAAAATAGTAGAAGGACCAATCGGGGGGAACTCCAAATCAGCAAGGAAACAAGTGCAGAGGCATCTTAAATCCAGTAGGTTGATACAGAGTATGCTAGTCTACCAACTTTCCACAAGCACAAACCCCATATCTTTCTCAGATTCTGACCATTCTCACTTAAGAAGTCATGCCGCAGAAAGTAACCTGTATTACCACTGGTGGTATATGTGGAAATCACAAACTTCAAGGTCAGGAAAATTTTGGTGGACAACGAGAGTTTAGCAAATATCATTTTCTTGTCTATGTTTGACAAAATGAAACTGGGAAACCTAAAATTTGACACTGTTCGGATGCCTTTGGTCAGCTTCGGTGGATTAGAGATTCTGCCCATCGGATCCATAAGTTTGTCCACCTCTTTCGAACAGGCACCTAAGATGCACACCCTCATGATCAACTACTTTGTTGTTGATGCACCTTTCACTTACAACGCCACCATCGGAAGAACAACGCTCAATGATTTTCAAGCGATTGTGTCTACTTATCACATGAAGGTTAAATTTTCAATAGCAACCGAAATCGGGGAGTTGGTATGCAACATAAAAGAGGCATGGCATTGTTACACTATTTCAGTCGAGGCTAACACATAGAAAGGCCGACCCAAACTGAAACCCTCGGGGTACATCCCTGTAATGGAACCTGAGGAGGGACAGAATAATAAGAAGAGAAAGAGTTAAGATACCCTAGTCAAGCCCACCGAAGAATTCAAAGTAGTAGAGCTCAAACTCGGCAACCCTAATAAAACAATAAGAATAGGAACCAACCTAAGGCAAAACATGGAGTGCATACTCATCGATTCCTCAAAAGGATTATTAATATTTTTGCTTGGAAAAAAACCACCTCTAGGGAATCGACCCTCATGTCTTCGTACACCATCTTAATGTTGATCAATCTTTCAAACTGGTAAGGCAAAAGACGAAAACTTTTAATGCAGAAAAAACCCAAATTATTGAGGATGAGGTCAATAAGCTCCTAGAGGTAGGCTATGTAGTTGAAATACAATATCCTAGTTGGTTATGTAATGTTGTCCTGGTCCCTAAAAATAAGGGCAGATAGAGAATGTGTAATGATTTCACAGATCTCAATAAAGCATGCCCTATAGACCTATATCTTCTGCCTCGTATTGATTTGTTAGTAGATTCAATTGCAGTATGCGACCTCCTGAGCATGATGGACGCTTTTTAAGGATACTATCAAATTTTCATGGTGTTTGAAGAGAGAGATAAACCTTCTTTTCTCATTCTAAATGGTGACTATTGTTTTTTGGTCATGCCATTTGGATTAAAAAATGCTGGCGCAACGTATCAAAGACTGGTCAACTTTATGTTCAAAAGTGAAATAGGTTGATCCATAGAAGTCTATGTGGATGATATGATCGTTAAAATATAAATAGAACCAGACCACTTAGCTAATCATGATCACACATTTTCGATCCTGAGAGCCTTCGATATGAAACTTAACCTAAATAAATGCACATTTGGAGTGAGAGGCGGAAAGTTTTTGGGATATATGGTCAGCTAGTGAGGTATTGAAGCTAATCCTCAGAAAATCCAAGTAATTCAAGATATACCACCGCCAAAGATAGTAAGAGACGTCCAAAGATTAGTTGGGAGGATTATTTCTCTCGAACGTTTTATAGCTTGACTCGCCGACAAAAGTTTGCCATTCTTCCAAGTCCCCAAGTCCTCAGAAATGTAAGAAAATTTCTGTGGATAGAACAATGTGACCAAGCTCTGGTCGAACTCAAACAGTATTATCCGAGCCACCATTGCCTGTTAAGCTAACCGTCTGAGAAGTACAGAGCTTGTATTTAGCAGTCTCCACAGCAGTAGTCAATTTAGTTTTAGTATCTACTTCACAAGATTTATGTAGGCCAGTGTATTACAGTAGTAAAGTTTTGCAAGGGCCTGAGCATAACTATTTGGATATTGAAAAGTTTGCATTGGCATTAATCACAGTGGCACGAAAGTTAAGACCCTATTTCTTGTCACACACTATCATGGCTTTGACAAATCAACTGCTGAAATAGGTGCTCTATAAGCCTAAAACTTCAAGGAGGTTAACCAAGCGAGCCATCAAGCTAGGAGAGTTTGACCTCAAATTTCAACCCCGCATCGTTATAAAGGCTCAGGTGTTGGTTGATTTTGTGGTAGAATGAGTCAACCTACCCTCAGTAGTCAAGCAAGAGCAGAAAGTTTGGTCCTTCTATGTGGATAGATCATCCATAAGTTTAGGGGAAAGGGCTTGCATTTCCTTGTGTTCCCCTCGAGCAGAGGAATATGATTTCGCAATCAAGCTGAATTACCTAGTTACGAATAATGAGGTAGAGTACGAAGCTTTCATTGTTGGGATGAAAATGGCTCTCGGTAGGGGGATCAAGCATTTAGCAACTATAATAGACTCATAGCCCGTTGCAGAATAGTTTAAGGGTAACTTTGAAGCAAAAGAGGTGAACATGAATACCTATTTGAGGGAGGTCAAGCGACTCGAGCAGCAATTTGAAAAGTTCACACTTAATTAGGTGCATAGGTCAGAAAATGAAAGAGCAAACGCGCTTTCAAAGTTTGCTAGCTCGGGAAACAACACCGAAGAAAGAACCATCACCTTTTTGGTTTCAAATAGGCGGCCAGCCTTTGTTGACCTTCAGCAGAACCAGATCTTTATGGTTGACACCATAGGCCAGAGTTGGATGGATGAGATTAAGTCCTACCTTAAGGAAGGAAAGGCACTGTTAAACAAAGCAAAAGCCTGAAGGTTGAAAGCGCACTCAGCAAAATTCGCTTTAGATGAGTTTGATCAGCTATATAAGAGGTCCATTTTAGGACCTCCACTTAAGTATCTTACACCCGATCAGGGAATGAACATCCTGCAAAGAGGTCCACGCAAACATTTATGGGAACTACTCAGGAGGTCGATCATTAGCCCACAAAGTCATCAGGACTTGATATTTTTGGCCAACCTTGCAAAAAGATGCCGTCGAATTTGCCCGAAGGTGCCTATCATCCCAAGTTCATGCTAATATTCCTTATCAGCCAGCTGCGGCACTTGTTTCGGTGTAGATCACGTGGCCATTCGACCAGTGGGGAGTCGATGTAGTAGGATCTATCCCAAAGACTACTTGCTAGAGGAAGTATATGATTGTAGCCATTGAATATTTCACCAAATGGGTCGAAGCTGAAACTGTACCTAAGATCACAGATGCTGCAATAAGAAGTTTTTTGTAGAGAAATGTCATATGCCATTTTGGCTTACTCGAAGCCCTCATATCTGACAATGGCACCCAATTCTAAAGCAAGCGGACTAGAGAACGGTGTGAAAATCTTGGAATTAAACAACACTTTACTTTGGCGGGAAATCCACAAGCTAATGGTCAAACAAAGGTTGTCAACAAAACTGTTCTCGACCACATAAAAACTCGTTGAAAGGCTTGATTGCTATTTGGGCAGATGATTTACTAGGAGTCCTATGGGCCTATCGAACTAGCCCAAGAACTGACACTAGCCACAACCCCTCCAGCTTAGTTTACGATTCAAAAGTAATTATTCCTGCAGAATTAATCCAACATACAGCTTGAGTTATACACTACAACCTGATCAGGAATCATGCTGAAAGAGAATTCGACCTAGAAATGACCGACGAGCTCTGACAACAAGCTTTCACTAAAATACAAAGGTATAGGTTGTTTATGGCCAAACATTACGATAAAGTTGAAAAGCCTAGATGTTTTAAGGTTGGCAACCTTGTTCTTAAGAAGGTTGAAGTCTCTAGAAATATTGGCAAGCATGACCTAAAGTGGGAAGGACCATACTTCGTGGTCAAGGTAGCAAAGTATAACTCCTATTAACTGGTTGATCTAACAAAAAATAAGCTACCACAATCGTGGAATGCAATTAACCTTAAGAAGTTTTATGTGTAGACTGCATTGTACAAAAAGCACATATTTTGATAGATATCCTTCTACGACATCGCAGTCGCATGATTAAAGTTATATGATTCAATTATCAAACAACGATCAAGTCAACCCTACAGTCGCATGATTAAGGTTGTGATTCAATTTTTAAACAACGATCGAGTTGTATGATTAAGTTGTATACTTCAATTACTCAAAGAGACAATCAAGTTGACTTGACCACATGGTCTCTATGAGCCAATCCTTTTTAAACTCGATATGTAAAGTAAAATGCTAAAGCATGAAGACCGACTAAAAACATTGCATAGATCACAAAAAATAGTCTCAATAACTGTACGCAAAGCAAAAGTAAAATATTATCCAAAGGCCCCCTCAGAGCCATACATCTTCTTCAATAAAAAGTAAAGAAAAATAAATAATAGACATCTAGCTGGATGCTATGGCCTCCCCTCGCGAGCTATAGCCTTATTAATAGTTTTGAATAGCTCGTCGGTTGAATCGAGCCCTACATCAAGTGGTGGCTCTTCGACCTTTTACTTGGGCACAGCCTGAGGTACTCTAGTAGGGTGCAAAGGCTAGCCTCCTTGATCAAAAATACTCGACCACCATTGGGAAAAAGTTTGCCACATTCACTTCGTTGTTCTTTATATCCAAGGCAAACTCCCCTGTAAATCGAAACTCATCTCCCACCGCAACAACCCATGGGAGAAGAGCAACGGCAGCAATATCACCATTTTCAGGAAGAACATTTTCATCAAAGACTTCGAGCTACTCATTCTTCATCACGTCGAGTCGAGCCTTATCTTCAGGAATTCATACCCCATGAACTCAAGCTGCTTCACCACCCAATCGAATGCTTCTTTTGCATTATCGATGCTGAATGTCATGCTTGCATCTGTAAAGGCTGACGAGAGCATGAACTATTGCACAACCTCTTTTCGAATCCCGGGCAGCATCTTAAAGAATTCAAATATAGCATACCATAATGCACTCTTATAATCGTGCACTCCAGCCGACTTAGAAGCTTCTTGAATTGAGCTAATCCTCTTCCTGAGTTGTTCCTCGGCTTGGATTTTACCTTCAATGGAAGCAAGCAATTCGACATTCTTCTCTTCAAGCTGCTTAGTCAGCTCGGCAAGCCTACTCCAGCAATTGAACCTTGGTTTTCACCAAGTCATTATGTTCTTTTTCTAGTTCTTCGTATTTTTCCTCTAGTCACATGCAGTTGGTCTCACAAAGCTCATAGCGACGATGGAGATTATACGCCCACTGCCTGACCTCAGAAATCAATTAAATCATGATTACATCAGTTTCTATTTTGCATGCAAACAAAACTAAATCTGACGAGATACTTTACCATATTCGCATGGTATGTGAAAGCTTTTAGAGCAGACAGTTGATCGTGATTGAACATTTCAACTCAATTATTTTGAACTAGACTAGATTAAGAATGGCTAAGGGTGTTATTGATGTCGCACCCACTCCCATAATAGTGGCCTGTTCAATACCTCCATCTTATCACTAAATCGTGGCTCCAGAAATGTTGGCAGGTTGCACAAACGCTCTAGTGGAAACATTGCATGAGCAGCTTCATTGGGCTCATGCACTTTCTTTTTACCTTTTTACATCACAATTTTTTTGGGAGCGTTTTGCCCCGCGGTCTGGATCGTCTTTTTCGTTCGTTGTGGAGATGGAAAACTAGGCACTCCAGTGCTTGGAACAACAGAAGGTTGACTCTCTTGAGCTACTGGGCCGACCATAGTGGGCTGAGCAGCAGCCGCTCATCAAGCCGCAGTAGCCTCTCAGCGTTGTTGCACCTCCTATTATTTGCGCATCACAATCTGCCTTGTGCGATTCATAACTAGTTGACCTGCCAAACAAACAAATCTTGATTACATAGATAGCAACCAGAGAAAATGGGTCACATTATTTACAAAGGTTAGTTTTTGCCTAAACATGCATTGGCATGTAATCTCAATGCGGCGGTCAGCAAACCCACCAGAACCAAATTCCTCTCCTTTATAAAAACAGATGCATCTATTTCACCAAACTCGAGAAGGTCTTGAACAAAAATATTGTTCCACAATGGGTTCTCGTTCGCATTGATTTCGACCCTACCCATCATCCACACTCTGGGAATGTTAAAACTGACCCCGACTGGGGATCGGACATAAAAGTAAGTTTCTTTCCATTTTTGCCCATGGGAGGAGAATAACGTTCTATAGACTTTACGGTGAGGTTGAGCTATTAAATAATGAAATCCCAACTCCTATACCAAACTAAACTTGTGAGACATGGGTAAATGGAATAAATGGTTGAAATTTGCATAGAAAGGAGGTTGGTCTAGAATAGCCATCAATACGACAAAACTACACATAAGGGCAAGGCAGTTTGGTAAGAGCTAAGTTATACATACTTGAAGACCTCTCAATAGGTCGGCTATTGAGTCAGCTAGAGGGAACCTAAGACCGCACTTCATTGCATCCTCAAAAATAGTTATACACCCCTCATGAGGAGTATGCATTCTATCTACAGTCCTAGGTTTAATTAGTTCAAACTCGCAGGGAACATGATACTTTTCTTCAATAGACATAAGGTCATTCGACGATATTTTTGACACAATATCACTGTAATGTGTCATTGTAAATAACCTACCCCTCAACATAGAAGGTTCATCTACTTCTCCTAACTCCTCCTACTCGACCGCAGGAGCAGAAGTCCTAGCTTTATCTACATTCAGGTTAGAGAGACCCACCCCCCTTATCTACCTCCAACACCCCCCTGCTCACACCTAACTTATGTTGCTCAGGAGATCCCGACCTACCACTAGTGGACTCGCTCAAGTCCGCCCCACTATTGAAGGCATTTACCGAACTATAGCCTCAGAATCAGAATTTGAACTTGCTATACTAAGAAAGGATATGACTAGCAAAATTTAAAAATGCAGAAAAGTAGGACTTACGAATCTTAAAGTTGTTAAAAAATTGACCAAGTTTCTTTGCTAGTCAACCTCAGAGAGTTGCAGTAAAAGTGAAAATGAACGGTGAAAATTTGCTATTTATAGGTGAGCCAGAATTCCAATCGGTTAAATTAACCTGTAACCCGCTAATAAATGTGTAACGGCCAGTCACCTCTGCATCAATATTCGTGTAACCGCAAAAAATGGTTCCCTTTTTTTTCACCCAGGTTGAGATTCAAAATTATTTTTCCCGCCCCGGCAATTGTTATTGATGTATTCCCCATAATTCCAGACTACTTCTAATTCCGACCATATTGTGGTCGAACTGCAGAGTGGGAGGGACTCATGATATGGGAAAGCCGAACAAGCTCAGTGGGCCTATAATCTATCCAAGTTGTAAGAGCAAATGCCTAAAAAGACAGGCCCAACTCATAAAACCCAATGCCTGATTCGACCAAAGAGGTTGAGTTTTCCCAAACTCTAGGTAGGAGAGGGTGAGACAAAAGCACTAATAAGGGTTGATGGCAACCTCTGTTGCCCATCGCATCCGCATTAAATGTGCTTCAACCAATAGTCTATCCACATTTAATAACTTGACGGTACATCACCTCCGCATTAATGGTGGTATGGATGCCCTTTCCGGTGAACTTGCCATGTGTAAAGCTTAATCCTAGGTTGAAATGACCTAAGATACCCCTACTCGTGGAAATAGTATATGAGGCATACTAAGGAGAAACCCTTCTTTTCATCCTTAGGGAAGCACTATAAATACCTGAGCATTCAGAAGCGATGGTAAGCTAACACACTCTCTTAAAACTGTTACTCTGCCAAAACACTCTCAGGTTGATACACTGACTTAAGCATCGGAGGGTCTTAGCTAAGGACCTCTCGGCTAGCCTGATGTTTGTTTCGTGGTTTTAGGTTCCATCCCATGTTCGCAAAATCCATCTTTCTGGTCTAGTGTCCTCATTAAGTCGAGTTCTAGAAGTCCACTACACTAAGATTAACTTCATCAATAATATAATTGATGATATAAATAAGACATAACAATCTTTTATATTAAACTAATGACTAAATTTTAAACCACTTTACAAATCTAATAAATTATTTATAAAACATATTAGAAGATAAAATAAAGAAAATCACTTTAATATTGACTTAGTTTGAAAAAAATTAAAGGGTTCAATATTGAAAAATGAACTTAAGTAGTAGAAGATAAAATATCTAAACTTACCATAAATTGTGACTTCAAATATATTTTTTATAAAGTACTTTGGTTCATTATCACAAAAATTAAGACATTAGAAAAATAAATGAGCATTATACATACATGCATCTTCAAGTAAAAACTAACTTTTAACATACCAAGAGAATGTTATGATTTGAGGTGGATAAAAAGAAGAGCAATGCTTTTATATCTTTAAATAGTGAATTGTATGTTTAGATTATTTTAGTGCATATATTTTAGGGATTTTTAGCTTAGATTTAGGAATTTTCTCAGTTATGATTTGACTTAATTAACATGTTAAATTATGGGTAAATGACAACTCACCAAATAACATAATATAATACTTTAAATTAAATCATAATAAATTCTATATTACTATAATACTCCATATACGAAAATTTCATATATGTACGATATATATATATATATGGAGGCAGATATATTAGTTAATTACATTGACAAATACACCTCTATATATATATATATTTAACGGCAATATATATACACGTGTATATGTTCATCCACAATTATATTAAAAACATAACTATAAGACAATATACTAAGGAATTACAAAAAATAGATATTGATAAAGAGAATTACAAATGTTACTATAAAATGTTACATATATGTTAGTATATATGTATTTATTGGATATTTACTAAAATTAAAGATATAATTATAAAAATGAACTAATATAGTTTCTTCTATTAATATTAAAATAAATATTTATAGGATATTGAATATGAATATTGACATGGCAACAATGGATAAAATTAACTTATCTGCATCACTGTCATACAAAAAAAAAAAAAAAAAACTTAAATCAGGACTTAATTTTTTCCTAAATTATCCTAGTTCATAAATATAAAAATTAAGAATATTAGAAAAATAATATAAACATTATAAATACATAATTTTCAAGAAAATAAATTTTTACTCACAAAGAGAGTGATTTTATGGATATGAAGAAGAAAAAGATAATTGTTGTTTTTATATAAAAGTAAATTGTATGTTTAAATTATTTTTTAATATAAAGTACTGTAAAAAAAATTTATATTATTAATTAAATTACATTGACAAATATACCTATATATATTCAACGGCAATATACACACACACACATTTGTATATGTTCATCCACAATTATATTTAAAACACACTATTAGACAACATACTAAGGAATTACAAAAAATATATGTTGATAAAGAGAATTACAAATGTTACTATAAAAAGTTATATATCTGTTAGTATATATGTATATATCGGATATTTACTAAAATTAAAGATATAGTTATAAAAATGAATTAATATAGTTTCTTCTATTAATATTAAAATAAATGTTTATAGGATATTGAATATGAATGTTGACATGGCAACAATGGATAAAATTAACTTATCTGCATCACTGTTATATAAAAAAATACTTAAATTAGGACTCAATTTTTTTCTAAATTATAAAAATGAATTAATATAGTCTCTTCTATTAATATAGTTCATAAATATAAAAATTAAGAATATTAGAAAAATAATATAAATATTACAAATACATGATTTTCAAGAAAATAAATTTTTAATCACAAAGAGAATGATTTTATAGATATGAAGAAGAAAGAGATAATTGTTGTTGTTGTTGTTTTTTTTCAAGTTGTATGTTTAATTATTTTTTAATATAAAGTATTGTAGGAACTTTTAGCTCTTGCAAGATATGCCAATTAAATTGCATTGATAAATAGATTCATATATATGCTTGGTTATAATATATGTGTGTATATGTTCATAATTAATTATTCAAAAATGTAAATAACAAATATTTGAAGAAGCTATCAGAGAAAATAGTAAGGAGTACAAAAATTACATATTAATATACTGAGTTACAAAAATTAATATAAAATTATATATATATATTGAATATTTATCAAAATTAGATATGGAATTACAAAAGAAGAACTAATATAATCTCTTTATATTAGTGTTAAAATAAATATTGGTAGAATATTATATATATGTTGACATAGTTAAAATGAATAAAATTAACAATATAATAAGAAGTTACAAAATTATATATTAATATAGGGAGTTACAAAAATTAATATAGAAGGTTGCATATATTATATATGGAAATATGTTGACATATATGAAGAAAAGAGAAATATGGAAATATGCTGTAGGAAGTTACATATATTATATATGGAATATATGACATGTAAAAAATGAACAAACTAACTTATCCATATAATTGCCACATATGAAATGTACTTAAAATAAGCTTGAACATCATTTTACTTTATATATATTAGATATATTAGATTATACAAGTCTGCCCTCGAAAATAGAAAATAGTGAACTTTCCAAAATACCCCCCAAATGACCTTTTTACCAAGAACTCCTCAAACTTTTTATATTCTTGTTCCTTATTTCATATGCATATATATATATATATATATATTTCTTATATATTTTTTCATATTATATATATATATAACAAATAATATTTAATTCAAATTTCTCCCTATTTTGCATATAAAAGAGCAATTGATTTGACATAATTTTGGGGAATATTTGTATGTTTAGTTATATTTTGAAAATTTGACTATGTAAAAATATTCAAGATTGACCATCAATGTAGCGCCCCACCCAAGAGGTGCCTGCTTCGGGTTGAGGTGCTATTCTGATCTTAATTTAATAATTCAATACAAAACATGCACCTCCAAAATATTCAATTTAAATAGATCATATTAACCCAAAACCATTTTTTTACGCTGTTTTCTGTCACATCCTACCGATAATATTCCACATTAACATGAACTTCAAAACTACAAGCTTGCATTTACACAATGCTCACATCAAGAGATGGAAATCTAAACTTAACGACCTTGAGACAACATGACAAGTCTTGATCCTGCATATCCGAATGCCATTAACAAAAACTATATCCATTGATGCAGCATGCGATGCCCCTCTTGCTGCATGTCACAACCTAGCTGGGAAAAAGAACTGAGAACAAAAAAGAGGCATAAGTTCGAAGGACATAGTGAGGGAGGAAGGGAGGTAACTATTAACAAACGCAAAAGATCAAGGGGAACTAACAAAGGGATTCTAATATGATGGATAAATAATCAAGCAAAATAATAGGAAGAATCGAGACAATAAGAAGTTGTAAAATGACACTTTAACATAATAGAACTCAAATATATAGTACTTATGAAAACAAGGGATACCCAATGAAGGCAAGTGAAGCACTAGGATCCAATAATTAAAACTTCAAAAAGTTGAAATTAACTAGTGCTACACAAGAAAACAAGGATCTAAACATGCTTATGATTCAGATTTGGATGGAGAATTACCTTGATTAGCAAAAATCCAAAGGAAAGATGAAGAACACTTCTTCAATCTAGAAACTATCAAATAGCAGTGCATCGGATTTGGAGCAACTTTTGCCCTATCCAATCTCCTTCAAAAATTCTGTAAAAATTACAGTGCCTTTTTAATTCCTTGACGAAGCTACTATAAAAAATTCAGCTCAAAAATCCACAAGGAAGTGCTAGAAAAAAATCACCAAGTGGATTGCCCTGACAGTGGATCTTCAAAGAGCAAGCAATTCAAATGTCTTACCTCTGACAATATGATCCACACACCAATGCTAGATCCTAATCTCCTTGGTGTTAGCTGGAAAACACAAAGAAGATCTGAAGTGATGGGCTTGATTTGAGGTAGGAGAAGCAGAGAATTACTGGAGCTTCAACACATGAGGCAACATTTAAGATTTTGGAGGGAAAGTGTGAAAGAATCTAATTCTTCACATGGAGCATGAGTGGGCCGCCTCTCTCACCCTCTATATCTATTTATAGAATGAGGATGATGTGATGCCAAGGTGGCATCACACCTTCCTCAAGGTGACCGACAACTTGGCCATGCAAGCTGGCAACTTGCAATTCAAATTTAAATTTGAATTTTGTGTGCATTTTAATTTCATTTGAAATCTAATTTCAAATTAATTAAAATGCCACACCAAATGAACCTTTCATTTGAATTTTTCCTCCAAAATGGATCCCTTTCATTAATTAAACACTTTAATTTAATTAACTAACCATTGGCCTAACTCTTAAGTCAATTAGCTTAATTCTTTAAGCTAGTCATAGTTAACTTAACTCTTTAAGTCAACTTGACCAATTGATGGTCATGTTGCACCAAATAATTAGCTCTTTAATTATTGGTCTAATTTAACTCTTTAAATTAGTTGATCAATTTAATTAAATTGATCAAGCCAAAAATGACCTCAATTTTCGCCAACCTCAAATCGATCCACTGGGAGCATTTTTCTAACTCTTAGAAAATTCTCCTCTATCAAGTAGGAAATGCAATTAGCTTTTGTGTGTGACTCCTTAGGTTTTACCATTCATCGGACATGGGCTCACAAATCTTTGTGACTTTTGAGTATAATTTATTTATCTTAGTTCAAACTCCTTTAAACTAATCGACTCAATTCAATTAATCTCCATTAATTGAAGAATAACCCAATCTCCATAATTGATGTCTAACCTCAAGCCCATAGAGCCCAACTAATTAATCGAAACGAATGCTTTTGGAGAACTATTCTACCTCTATGCTTACCATGCAAATACGGTCCTTCCATCTCCTATCTCCCAAAGAGGCCGAGGACAAGATATTTGTTGGCTTCCCAATAACATCGATGTTATGTTTCTATTATTAATGTTCAATTCCCTTTATGACCTCATCTTTGAAAAACTTCTTTCTCCAAACTATTACACCACCTTGCATAAGGATTTCTTGGAATCGATCATTATAGAACACATAGGAGATGCAATCGCCCTTCACAAACACGAGAAGTCGGATTCTATCTTGGATCTCACAAACCTCCATGTCTAAGTAGCTCATGCCCAATCACCACCCGAACGGCCCTCTAAGTGACCAAGGAGGAGTCAAAGCATGAGGACCTAAACATAAGGTTACCATGGATCCTTAGATTAGATGACTAATTATATGCACTAGCATAAGGTGGAGAACTTGCCACTAACGACTTGCCACTATAGCTATCTAGTGGATTCTCTAGGTAGGCCTTCATTGTCTTATTCTCTAACAAGCACCTACTAACATGTATCTATACATCATATGGGATTGCTCATAGAATGGAGCAACATCCAACCTTTGGATTTTTGCATCGTTAGTGCAAGTCTATCCGGATCTTAGATGTCCTGTCTCATCAGATCCTATGACTTGGAAGATTTAAGATTATGACAATGTAAGACTTATTCCATGATCACCACCTAGTGCGTGACCAAGTCCCGTAGTCTTATGTGATCTAAGGGCTTCAACAAATGCTAATGAAATAATAATGAGCATAAGATGAAGATGACCATATAATGAAATCATTCAATTAAGATTGTCTTACAAGGAAATAGTTTACAAGACCAATCTAATTGGCTTGCGGGGAACTATTCCAACACCCAAGACATTACATAATGACAGAAGCAATTTCAAAACAAATAACATAACAACCAAGATGTGAGAAAGTGATAAATAGTGTATTGACAGAATAGGAATCCAAATGAAATGGGTCATGAAACTACCAAGACATGACATAATAAAACATATCATAATAGCAACCATTTTCAAATCATAGCAGACTGTTGGCAAATCTAACCTTATTGCTCTCAAAATAGAACATAACAGCAAAACATGATGCAAGTACAACATAAACAAGTTTCCCTTATCACTCCATTGCTTGAGTACTTAGCTCGGTGTGTAATAACTTGACATGTGGTATGGTCGGCCGCATGCCAGATCCCGCCACTCATAGATAGCTATCTTTAATTATCTACAAGTCAGGATTGCGAGTGGGTACTAGCTGGGAGACCAGTCACTATCAGTCTGTTCCACCCGATTGTCTTTTCGGACCTAGCCCTAGGCCCAACTTTCTGTGGTGTCCCTATGATTGGCAACTTCCCAAGGCCGTCCTCGTGGGTGGACATGACATGATGCTAATAGTGAAATATGAATTTCAAAATAACCGTTCAGAGGAATGCATATTAGAATACTAGTGGTACAAATTATATAGCATATGGCTAGCAATGCAGTACAAATAACTCGTAGAACAACATAACTGGAAGTAAGGAACGAAACTGGCAAGACCAAAATATCAACACATATAGGGTCAGCTAGCAAGGCTATAGGGTACAAGGGACAAGAATCTAATAACATAAAATGAAGTTTTGGGCACCAAAATGATTGCAAATAGACACAATGAATAGACAAGCGGAAATGATTCTTTCACCTATTCTAATAGAACATGTTTAAATGTCAAAATACTTGCACCATATCCTTTAAACAATAACTAAACCATTTATGCCTTAATATCAGGTGTTCCTGATTAAGAGGCATATCTACCTAACCCAGGTTCTCGCCCCATTCGGATATGGGTAAATATTCCAATTATCTTAACTATACTAACAAGATCATCATGCTTCCAACTAGTATAACATTTAGAGATTTGGTTCCCAAAATATCATAAGGTTAACATACTAATCATGCTAATGTCACTATAGCATTAACGAGGGATTTATTTGTTCTGGGTCACTGATCACTTCCTAAGTTAATAGTCTAAACTTATGTATAATAGTCTAGCTGAATTGCAAGAAATTATCATATTCTATTAATAATTAATCATTGCAATGTTACACAAAGGTCGGGCATATAATTCCACCAATTAATCTAGTTAATGATAATTTAATCTTAATTAATAACTCGGCCCCACATATCATTATACACAAGGTTATGGTTTTAATATCCAGAATTAACTTAATTAATCAATAGTTAAGTATCATTTCAACAAATCTGGATCTACATAGCACTACATACAACCATGTGACCAATGTCTCGGTTCAAATTCATAGGCACTTGCAATTACGCTAAAATACAAGTAATTATAGGGCAACAAGAACAACAAAAACTCAAATGGTAGCAAACTTTATTCTCAATCAAATTTTTACAAAATTATTTAATTTTGAAGCCACATCACCACACGAAAACACCACGCATGCAATTAGTGCGATAAGCTAGATTTTCTATCCTAGGTCCACCAGAGCTGCTGCTGCCCGCCACCACTAGAGTTGCATGCAACCACTACCAATTGGTGCTCCTCGACGCATACAACCAAACGCCCAAGTCAATTTCAAGTTTTGCTGTCGAATTACTGATCAATTGTTGCTTAAACCCCACTGCTCCATCGCCACCACAGTCCCTCGTTTTCCTTAGTTCCATCACCACCGGTGGTCAGAATTGGAAATTGAAGGCACCATGTTGATCAGCAAGTTGAAACAGTTAAAACCCAACGTCCAAACCCAAGCTTCCACGTCCGCTACCTTCGTCGTTGCCCAGTTTTCAGTTTCAATTTCCTAGTAATTCGCCAGCTAGTTTTGAGTGCATTGGGTATGAACGTGTTCATCGCGATGAGAAGATGTTGGTGGATGGCTTAGTTTGAGGTTTCTATCATCGTTGGGAAGGAATTGTCGAAAGTGGTGAAGGGGGCTTGCATGTGGAAATTTGAAGAAATTGGGGGGCGGGGGTGATATGCTATTTATACAGGAAATTTTTAGAATTTATAAATTGACCCCCCCGTCCCTAAATTTAGCTCTCATTTTAGCCCTTAGGTTATTTAGTACCTTAGATTAACGTAGTTGACCCATATTATTTACAGATTGACCCTAAAGATTTTCAAATTCCCTACAATGAAGTCTTTTTTATTATAATTTTGAGTTCCTCAAGTTATTTATATTAACCGAAAACCCCCAAATCTTTTCAAAACAACACGTTTTAATTCTTTTACAATTATTATCATTTTTCCTAGTCCTATTCTTTTAGAAATTTTGGGGTGTTACAAAATAGAACAATATTCGAATTGTGATAAAGAAATCAAAATTCTATATCATTATGTTTCTATAATATTCAATACTAATTGGAAATTATAGATTCTTTTCTTTTCTGTATTTCTAGAGACACTATATTATACAGATTGAATTCCTATGCATAAAAATTTCTATTATGTAGGCCTGCTTAGCTGAGATTTAGAGCATTGCATTTGTAGATGGTCATTGCCTTTCTTTATTCAATCAATAGATAGAATAGAAAAATAATTAAAGTTTTCTTATTCCTCTTCCTTATCAATAAAAATTCAAATTTTGGTACTTAATACCCTATATAGATAGCTAAATTACATAGGAGAAATAATCAATTTTAGCTCAAATGGTTTGCAAGGGAGCCCTCCTGTCTATGATCTATTAATAGGAAAATATTTTCATTATGGACTGAGTAGGGTTAGTGTTTTTACAAGAAATCTCTAGCCTGCAGGAACCTTCATGTAAGAGATTTTTCTTAACATTAAGCCCTATCCAATTCATATAATGTCTTTTTTGAGAGCTAGAGAAAATGCATCTCAGGTATATCAATTAGTAGATATGAGAGGATTAATGTCGGACCCTCAAGGACTAATGATTGATTTACCCATTCAAAGCAATTTACACGAAGGGCATTCTTTAACAGCATATATTATTTCTTGCTATGGGACCCATAAAGGTGTTGTGGATACTGTTGTATGAATATAAGATGTTGGATATCTCACGTGCAGACTTGTTGAAGTAGTTCAACACATTATCGTACGTCGAACAAATTGTGGCACCATCCATGATATTTCTGTGAGTCCTCAGAATGAGATGATGTTAGAAAGGATTTTTATCCAAGGATTAGATAGAAATGAGAACTCCAACAATTTCTTTGTTTTCAATGCCTCCTAAAGAATAATAAAATAAAAAAGTGTTTTTAATCACCCATTTTGTTTTCGAAAAAAACTTTTCCCTTTTTTGAGTGATTTTAAGCCGACCCCAAAAATAGCTTGGATATGAATAATATTGGATCATAAGCTCAATACATGTGTGTTAAAACATTTAAACATAATGAAACTATGTAATATTTATCTTTATATACACGGCACTGGTTTATGCATTTTGTGCTATTCTGTTCATATTTTTGGACTCATTTCTATATCATAATTTTTTTAGGCCACGTTTGATTTGAAATGTAAATAATAGTGAAAATTGAATAGAAAGATATAAGATGATATTAAGTAATATAATAGTCTGTTTGATATAAAAGATTAATATTACAATTATGTGCAATTATAATATACCCTAATGTATGATGCATATTTGTTGTGTGAAATTAAATAGATAAATGATAAAATTACCTTTGGATTAAAAAAAAAAAAAAGAGGGCACATTTGGGAATTTGTCAGAGGATACAATAATAATAATAATAATAATAATAATAATAATAATAAAAAGAGAACAAGTAAGGGAGCAGATTTTTAGTAGAGGGGGTGATTATATAATTGCACTCACCAGAGATATCTTGCCTAATTGCCAAGGTGGTGATTATATAATTGCACCCTCCCAAGACAAGATTACAATCTTGCCTACTTGCCGCGATAGTAACAGACTAACACTAAAAAGCGGGCTAACCCACTTCTATAATCTATCAAATCAAACATGACCTTAAGCTCGTATTCATTAAAATACAAAATTTTGGCACTGTATTTAACTAACTATATTATGTTCCATATTGATTTTATCATTATATTTCAGCTGCGTTTCATTCCCAAAACAATTAATTTCATCTTTGTTTGACTGCAGTATCCCAAATTCTATGCTGACTTTATTCCGAAATCCAATAAAGTTTACAGCGATGAAAAGAAAATATAAAACCCTAATTCTAAACCTCCCCCGGTCCCCCTCCCCATCCCCACCCAGCCCCTCTTTCCCCTGATCGTCCGGCTCTTGACCAGTCCAGTTTTCCTTCTCACTTTGTACTCTGTAGCTCTCTCCACACTTGGAAATTAAACGAAATTAGATTCCAAATCAACCTGCATTATCACTTTTCGAATTGTATATTGGACTATAATATTCACTTTAGATTCTCCTCTGCGCACCTGTCTCCCATGGATTCCCAAGATTCCTCCGCTCCGCCACCGCATGCCCACCACCAGCACCAGCACCAGCCTCCTCCTCAACCACCGGCCTCCTCACATCACGCCATCCTCATGGGTCCACACACTCAAACCCAACAACGTCCATCCAACAACTCGTACCCAATACCCAACAGCAACAACTCTGTCGCCCCCACCACCTCTGCCACCTCCAACACCGCCATGATGCACCAACAGAACCCCCGCTTCACCTTCAGCTCCATGGCTGCTGCCGCTGCCCAAAGACCGTTGGATCATCAGTATTCTGATGGGTCACCTTCCGGCAGCGGTGGTGGCTGGTTCAACATTGAGCCGGCCAGAAAGAAACGGGGCCGGCCCAGAAAATACTCCCCTGATAACAGCATTGGTCTGGGTCTGTCCCCTGCGCCTGTTACCCAGATTTCATCTGCCAGGGGCCATTCAGATTCTGGTGGAGGTGGTGGAACCCCATCGTCTGAACCCCCAGCCAAACGTAACCGCGGCAGGCCTCCTGGTTCTGTCAAAAAGCAGTTGGATGCTCTAGGTGATGATCTTGTGATATATGCTGTCCTTATTAATATGTACATTTCTTATGGTGTTGTGGTCCTGACTTTGTGTTTTCTGGTGGGCAGGAGTGCCAGGAGCTGGTTTTACACCTCACGTAATTATGGTAAATTCGGGAGAGGTAAATTGCTAATGCTGGTTAGGCTACACTAAATTTTGTTAAGATGTTTTTCTCCACTTGCTTGGTTATCTGTGTAATCACTATGAAAAACACTTTTCATTTTGCTGAATTTAGTTAAAGATGCTATTTGTGAGAGCAAGGGGGATGGGATGACTTCAAGATGCATGTCTTTTTTCTTCCTTTGGGTGTTGTTCTTTAGTTTCTGGAACTGTATTAAGTTTTTTAAGTCCATGTTTTAGAAATGACACATTTTTTGGTAAGGCACAGGCCAAAAAAAAAAAAGAAAAAAAAATCGAAAAGAAAAATGTGGCAAAGTGATTATCAAACTAGTTCTGTTGGCAATGGCTCTAACATCCTGATGCACTCCAGTTATATAAGATGCTTAATTGCTTATTGCTTGTGTCAGTGGGAGAGATTGCTGTGTTTTGTGGACACTGTAAATTCAACATAGAATTATCAGCCATTCAGAAGATTCTTAAGTGATAAATACATGAATTAAGATGAAATATTTGTTGTTAACAAAATTTTTTATTTATTTCATCTCACTTATGTTGGTCAATAAAAAAGAGAACGAGAGAAAATGATGGTGAGGTAAACATGAAATCTTTATTTTAAATAGAGATCATGATCACAAATCTCGGATTTATGCTTTCACAGTTTTGATAATGCAATATCTAAACCTGATCCATGTTATATATCACTTCATTGCAACAAGGATGGTTTGTTATGCAAGGGCAATGAGTTCTATAATTTACCCCTCTTAGTATTAGACATTGCAATAGAAGTCCTCTGGTAAATATCTTACATGCTTACTGCACAGTTAATGGTGAGCAAAAGCAGGAAGGTGGTCGACTGTGATTTTGGAGGAATTAGAATATTCTTTCTGAGAATTAAATTCTCAAGGATTGGATATATGTTTGTTCAACACTACTATGAATCCTCCTATTTGCCAAATTTGTCTTTGCTTTTCGTGTGGCCTTTATTAGACTGGATGAGGAAAATGGATTCATGCTGCCATATGCCATTTAACTTTGGGATATGGATTAATTAAGTTGAAATTTGGTCACTGGTGTACTCCAGAGCTGTTGAAAGCTGCATGCAGTGGTTTGATGCTATCAAAAAATTGATTTGGTGCAATCCCAGTTCTGGGTTGATAGTGTTCTATTTCCTCTTTTGCTTCATCATGGCTTTGCTCTCCAGCATTTAGGTGCATCCACCTATGGCTCTATCTCAGCATCTTTAATAGTGCTACAAATCACCCATTCAGTACCACTACACAATCCACCGTTCCATATTCCAATGTTTTTATATTGCGTATTAGTGGACCTCAAACTTCCTTACACTTCTGTCTACACCATTATAAGGACATGGACATGTGGGACTATAATTACATAAAAGGTCAGAGCACCAGTATGTCTCCCAAAATGAAGCACTTAAAAAATCTAAATATGATAAACATTGGAATGAGAATATGAGAATCCAAATTAGGAGTTAAACTTTCAGAAAATTACTAGTACCTCGCTTGATGCCCCAAAGTATTTACTAAGGCAGATGAAGAGAATAAAGATAAAATTTGTTATGGAAATATCACAAAGCAAGCTAGAGGAAAATTGGGGCCAAAAGTAAACACAATTATTTATCAGAGCATGTATAAGAATCCTACTATCACGTGATTCAGAACAGTGAATCCTTTTGATTTGGCAAAGGCCTCCCACCTTACATAGAGAATCCTATGATCTTTTGCATTATATTGATATAAAAGATCAAAAAATGTTTTTTTATTGGGACAAATGATTATTTGATATTAAGGCAATGGAGAGCTTTTGATTATACAAAGTTGCAGTGTTGCACTTGTTAGTTTCTAGAAGTTTGACATTATTGATTATACTTCCTTTGTTGCAACAATATGGCTCTCACTTGACTTGGAAAACTTGGAAGGAGTTTTAGATGAGAGTTGAAAAAGCTCTTGCCTTCAAAAGTTGTGGTTGACGGTATGTGGTGTCAATTACTTTAAGTGCTTGGATAGTTCTGGTAAAAATAGTGGTTAGAAAAATGTAACCATATTTTGAAATGTCCTAAAAGTAAATAGGAGCAATAGATTTGGATAGAGGGCGTATAGATTGTTTTTGGCAATTATATCTTCATAGTTTAATCATTTTATCAGCTCACACATAAGAAAAGAATGATAACTTAACTGATTTTTTCACCTCAGGTTACATTTGCCATCCTTGAGCCTTGATTTTAGAATGCAATCTTAAAAATTATTAATAAAGAAAAGGGTCTGGTATAGGATTCCAGTTCTAGTTTGCCAACAAGGAAGTGTAATGCTATATGATTTTTTATGCCGATCTAGTTCAAATTTATTTCTTATTTTGAGTTAATATATAGCCCAAATCACTCTATAGAACACATATTATAATCTTACTCCATACATTAATACCTAAAATAAGTTATGTTGGCAGAATCAAAAGTGGGGGTTTCTGAAAAATCATATAAAACTCCATGAGCCAACTCATGCATCCCAATGTGCAAGAAAGTGTATCTTCTCAGACTGAAATAATGGAAAAATTTGTACTTGCACTCTTAAACCAGAGCAACATATCTTCAATTAGAATGGATAATTAAAACCTGAATTGGACATGTAGAATTTAATATGTGTGCTTATGTTTTTATGATGGAGCTGGCATTGTGCCTTTCTTGCTGAACACCAGTCAATCTCCAGAGCCTCTTTCCTTCCAAACTCAAAAAGTAGTATAAGATCGAAAAGTAGGATGATCTTTAGTGGGCTTTTAGAAATGTTAACTTTGTTTATTTACTTGTTATTTTAGTATGAGAGTTAGGTTAACTTTGTTTATTTTACTTGTTATTTTAGTGTGATTGCAGGTACATTAGGCTTATATATAAGACCAACTATTAACTTTCTTTATTTTTTCTTGTATTCAAGTATTAGAGACAGGTACCTTAGGCTTAAAAGATAGATGTACACTATAACCTTTGATCAGTTTGAGGCTCTTCTAGCCACAATACACATATTCACGCTCATTTGTATTTAAATGCAGGTATAGATGTTTCATTCAAAGATGATTTGGTTTGAATTTATATTGTCTTGTGGCTTAAAAGTTACCAAACTAAACTTTACTGGCTTCGGGCTAACTTTAGTCCATTTGTAGTGGAAAGTGCCTTTAAAGTTCTAGGTGATGCCATAATACCAGTGTCTGAGCTCCCTTCCTTGCGGAGCCTATAATCTTTGGAAAAGGAAAAAGCAATAAATAAATAATGGAGTCTGTTGAGTTGTTGCTCCTAGAAAATTCATAGAACAATGTAGACCAGCTTATGCAGGGGAAAGACTGATAATGTATTTCTTTTATTGCTTTTGGTTTTGTCATGTTTTGTAGGACATAACTTCAAAAGTCATGGCTTTCTCGCAGCAAGGACCACGCACTGTTTGCGTTTTATCTGCTTCTGGTGCTATCTGTAATGTTAGCCTTCGCCAACCAGCAATGTCCAGTAGCATTGTGACATATGAGGTGTGTGCTACTGAATAACCTTTCTGTCATGATGTGCCTTATGATATGCATCCACATCGTTCTTGTATCAAGAATGCCTTTATCTATAAAGAAAGATCCAAACCTCTGCTACATATGCTAGATAGTGCTTGCATTTATGTTTCTACATGAGTTTTCAAATAACATATGCTTATGTAAAGGTAAGTTTAGCATCTACTCCATTTTTTTTTTGAAAGCTCTTGTTGGTCTCAAATGGGTTAATGATGCCTACCAAGTCTTTTAAGATATGATGCGAAGCTTAAATGTTGGATATTGTGGAGGTGATTTTCCTCAATCAATGCATCTTTCTCTAGTTACCTCTACAAAATCTGTTAGAGTTTCTTTTACTCCCTCTCTGTGGTTTGAGAAATTTGAAAAATGCCAAGTTTCTCATAAAATCTAATAATTATCTTAAAACTTTGTGTCTGGTTAACACATCAGGCAAGTAGTACGAAGAAGAAAATTGATGTCTATATAGAGCAAGATATGGATTATGGACTGAATTTATGAAGGTAAGTGTAGAAATATACTGTCTATTTTTAGTAATTGATGATTTCTAGCTCTTAAAGTTGCTGTATTTCAAGTGCTGCTATACTGGCCTCTCAAACAACATCTGAAATCGTTTTAATCCTACTGTCCATTGGTTCTTTTATTGGGTAGGAACCCTGAGAGCCTACAACAGTCTTAGCTGGAAAGTTGTTTATTCATTTAGTTTCATGACACAATGTCTTCAATTAGGATTTGGAAACTCAAGCAGGCTCTGTTTAGTCCTTAAATATTGTCCTGGGACTACCCCTCATCTGGTGAAAGAAGCCTGGCCTGTTAAGAATTTCAGAAAGGTAAAGACTGTATAGCTGTGAGCCCTCTGGGTTTGGTAAAGGAAATGCAGAATTATGCACAATAGGAAGCTAAAATCTGTATTCTGCAAAAAGGTTGATTCCAAACAGGCTTTAGCTCTTCTAAATGAGAATACGTAGTCCTTGTTTATATGAAAATTGTTTAAATTGTTTAATTGTGAATCTGATCTTGTTCGTAAGGCTATTTTGGTATTTTAGTTATTATTGGGTGTAGGTAGGTTACATGGTACGTAAGTCTTATTTTAACACTACTGTCTTCCCTTCTGTTGTTAACGATCCTAGTTGTCTCGAATAAATATCCTTAAAGCTTCTACTTATAGACAGTCCTTGTTCTGATGGAATCCTTTGCAATCCATAAAACTTGTGTTCTATTAATCAAGTTTATTGTTATGATAATTTGTAGTTTCATTATGCAAATTCTCCCAAGGCGTCAGAGGGCAAAACAGTTTTTCTTTATTTACAATCTCAACTCTTTCTAAACATAAAGTAGTACTCTTAGGCCCAGTTCACTTTGTTCCTCATCAAGCCCATAAACTAAATACCTCAAATGATGCCAATTCCAGAAGAATAATGGAAGCCTGGTCCAAGTTGGAATGAGCACTTGATAATTCATCCTACCAATCTTGGGCTGAATGTTTAAGTTAATCTATTCCCAATTTTGTTGATCAATTAAGTTACAAATTTCCCTTGAAATACGTATGGGTTTTACCTAATTTACAAACACCAAATCAGATATCCTGAGTCATTCCTCTCATCAACCAATGCACCATTTCTCTCACCAAACAGCTAAAGTCACATTACCACATTGGATGTTGGATGGCGGTTGGTGGTGGCTATGCTGGCACAGTCATTAGCGCCTGTAACGGTGCCATGGTGGTGGAAGATGTTGCATACGGCGGGTGGCAATGTGAATGGACAGTAAAGAGAAGAGGAAGATTGAGGAAAAAAAGCAGGTAAAGAAAAAGAAAAGAATAAAGAAGGACAAGAGAGAAAGACAAAAAAGGTTGATTCAATATGGTGAAGATGAAAGAGAATAATAAATGGAAAAAAATTGAAAGATGAAGATGAAAATACATGAGAGAATAATTGGAATATATAAGGGAATACAAGAAATTAAAGTAAAAGGATATTAAGGAAGGTAGCTTTTCAAGCGTATCTGTCTAAAGTACATTTTAATCCTACTTATTTGATCCACAAAATTAAACATACATATAAAATATCCTTCTTTATTTATTTTGTCATACAAGGTAAACACTAGGCCTGTAAATGGGTAGGGTGCCCGTACCCTAAAATACCCAAATAAAAATGCCTTATATTCTATTATAATCTAAAATACCCAAAAGGATAAGATCCTAACCGTACCCTTCCTTATCTAACTCAATACCCATTGTGTCTAGTTTATTAGACTTATGTTTTTAATATATATACTAATTTTCTCAATATATGCTAAAAATATTATTTGGCATGCGATTAAAAAAATAAAAAACTTTTTTCTGTATTTAATTTAATTTAGTCATTAAATTTAAATTAGTTAATCTTCATTTTTAATTTTTTATTTATTAATAAAGTTCTTATTAACAAAGTTTATTCATTAGTAAAATTAATTTTATTAAATGTTTTTATAAAAAATATTTATTCCACTATTAATTTTAACATTGTTAATTTTATTAATGAAAACTGTTCAACTGTTACTGTTGCTATTCCAATTAAAAAAATAAATTCTATCCCACTATATTAACTTTATTAATTTTATTAATTTAGTTTAATTTTTTAATAAAGAAAAATGTTTAATTGTTACTGTTCATTCACATATTTATAATTTTTTTATATAAAAAATTTATCATTTATATAAATTTAATTTCGGTATAAATAATTTTTAAGTTAATAGATTAAATTTACGTATAAGGTAATGGGTAAATTTTGGGTATGGATATATGGGTAATTTATTAGTATAGATCCTGCCCATACCCATTACATTATTTTTAATAAGTATGACTATGGGTATGACTTTTTGGGCCTGAGTAGGGTATTACCTTACCCATTTACAGGCCTAGTAAACACATTGTTACAAAAATAAAAAAAATGAATCCTTAGCATCATCGCACCTTTCATCCTATTGCTCTACTTCTATATTAAAAGGTTATGTAGAATTATAGGATTAAAGGTTTAATGATGGTAAAAGATTGAGTTCTTTTTCCTTTAATTTTAATATGTCTACCCTATATTAATAAAATGAGAGATTGAGGATATTTTAGTTTATGTTACGAGTGATGTGATGAAAGGTGCAAAGATGGTAAGAATTGATTTTTTTTGCCCTTTTCTTTTTTTTTTTTTTAAATTGTAATAATGTGTTTAACTTGTATCATAAAATGGGACATGAAGAAGGATACTCTAATTTGTATGTTTAGCTTTATTGAGAAATGAGTAGGATTGACTTGTTACACAAATGCCCTTACAAAACTTCCTTTAATATATATGTTTTTTCGGTTTCTTTTTTCCCTTATTTATTCCATTTCTTCTCTCATTTCTTTTCATCTTTCAGCTTTTTCTTCCATGTATTGTTCTTTCGTCTTTGTAATAGTTAATCAATCTTTTTCTTCTTTTTTATTTTTCTCTTTTTTTTTTTATATTTTTTTTTCTTTCCTTTTTTCTCCCATTTGTTTTGATTTAGTTATTTTTGAATCCTTCTGATATGCAACTCTTTCAAATATTCTGCTGCAATTTGTTTCCTCTCTGGTTGTTTGAAGTTCATCAAAAGTTCGTCTTTTCCAAGTGTTTCCTGCAAAGCAATAGGCTAACCTTCTTTATCTGCTTTATCTGAAATATTTGCTGAAACTTCTGGCAATTGTGACTCTAGTGTTGCAATTTCATGTCAATCATTGGTAAAAAGAGGAAGATCATGGTGAAACTCTTCTGTTTTGGCATCAGAGAACCGTATGGAAACTTCTTTTAAAATCATTGTTGGCTCAATTGTTTCAGCTGATGGCAACCTAAAACCTTCCACGCCTCACGCCAGGTTTACTGGTTGTACAAGTTAGTCCATACTCCATAAGGGTCAGACACCCATATTCTAGGACCATAGAAGCAAAGTGAACTTTCTCTTTTGCTTTGTCAACCTGTTGGTTGAAATTCAAGTAATATCCTTTCTCCTTGGACTCATCTGCTTGTAGTGATTAAGCCTCTGCGTACAACTACACAAGTCCTTTGGTTGTTTCCTTATTGGAACCTTTGATTTAAAGCCACTAATCATAAGCCAAAGCCCTAGGCATCTAGAAAATATTAAATACCTTCAAAATTTTTATGTGCTCCAATACAAACTGCCTTCTACAACTAGAGCTTAGACTTGGGTCAGGGAAATGAAAGCTTCAACGTCTCAATTTTCTGCAAAATGCTCCAATCTGTTTAATTATGAGTACCTATAGTTTGCATAAAAGCCTAAATCTGGGAGTTCAAATTCTTGTGGGGAAATAGGTTAACTGTCTATGGACTAGTTAGAGTGATTTAACATAGAAATGACAGGACGTGACCCCAAAGAAGAAGACTTAATAGAGTTTCTTGCGACTTACAGGATATCTAGAAAATTACTGCTCAGATAATCTGGATTCAGTTAATGGTCAATTATGACAGCACACATATCTCCAAAGGAGCCTGCATTGTTCTATCTCTCTCCCTTATTATTTTCTCTTCTGGATCCTTGCTTTGTGTGCACCGAAGAGCATCTCCAGAAAAACACACTAAAATTTTTGCTCTATGTTTCAGAAAACATTTTCGTCTGTATCCTCTCTTAAGTCTGTCCTCTATATTCTACCCAATAACCAACTCTTCGCACACAAGTTATGTTAAACCACCATGAAAACCATACTACGAGGGCTTATGAGAGATGGGCTAAGGGTGTCTGGAGAAGAGGTGCTGTATCTTTTCAGGTGTGATCAGGGCATATGCTCGGGCATTAGTGCCCCTAACGCCCAAAGTAATTGGTTGGAATGGCCCCAAGATGTATAAATTTATAATTTCTTTATCCTGGATCCGAGATACCCTGATATTTTGATGAACAACCCTTTTGAAGTAAAAATTCCAAGGACCATATCGTTCTTCTAAAAATTGTCCTTATTTGTCTTATGATTTTTAGATTTCTAAAGATATTTTTATTTTATGAATTTATTATAACAAGAGCTACTATTGTCTACCCTTCTTATTGGTGCTATTTAATGCCTTCTAGATATCTCTATTTTTCTTCCATAGCGATTTTCCTACTAATTTATAAATTACTAGCTTATTTTTAAATTTTTAAAATTGTTTTTAAATTTAATGTTTTAAAATAGGAAAATCCATGGGGCACTAGCATCGCCCAACAGCTCACCTTTTAAAACACTTTTTAACCAACTGATGCTGCTATGAAGCAAACTGAAAAGGTGCCTTGCATTGGGTTTTTGAGTTCCTGCCTGTTGAGGCCTGTGTAAATTTTGTTCATGAGCTAGACTGAAGTATAGATTGATGATTAGGGCGTGCTGGACCCTAGTGCTGCTATGCAAAATCAATATTCTTGTCATGATCAAGATATTGAGTATCCCAAAATTGTTATCAACTCAAGATATATTTGATTACAATTTCCTTTTCTTTTTTTTTTTTTTTTTTTTTTTAGAACTGTTTTTGGCCTTGCTGGATAAATGTTCACCTTGTGAGGGTCCTTGATCCCTTGCTTGTGAAGTTTTCTCCTTTTTTGGTTCTTATTCCTTTTTCATAATCCTTTTTACAGTCATTTCCTGCATCGGCAAGACTTGGTATCCTCTCCTGAAACGTAATTGACCAAACTGCCCTCATTTGCACAAGTTCACTATGTGTGTTCATCAGCTTCTATTGCCCTCGATCTCACTCCTGATGTTTCTAGCCTTCCTCTTTTCACCTCCTAATTTTTAAATTCAGCAACAGCATTGATCCTTTGATGACCCTCTGTGGGTCAAGTTCCTACCAGCTTGTTTTACATAATAGTGGCCACTGTTACCAATCTTGTCCTGTCAAAACCAAACATTGATGATTTTCATATAGAAGGGAAATTCTAGTCAATGAATTCCGAAGGTTGGGAATTTATAATAAGTTGTGCTTCCAAAGGGTTAATTAGTTCTTAACATGTCATGTGTGGAATCTTAGTCCCTAGATTTAAGGCATTCTTAGATAGATATCAACTATTGAAGTTGAATTCTCTATGCTCCAAAACCTTTAGCATTGGTCAGCACATGAAATGTTTTAATTTGTACCTTTCCATTTGTTCTTTTAGCATATGCATAATGGTGGCATCTTCACTTTTCAGGGTCGGTTTGAGATTATCAATTTGTCAGGTTCCTTCCTGGTGTCAGAGAGTAATGGTAGCTGCCGTCAAACTGGTGGACTGAGTGTGTTATTGGGTGGGACAGATGGTAGAGTGTTGGGTGGTGGTGTTGCAGGAATTCTTAAAGCAGCATCAACTGTTCAGGTACTGCAGCCCTCTCTGTGTGTCTCACAGGAATGGACACGTTCGTTTTCTGTCCATCAGATGGCACAATCTAAATAATATTTTTCTTTTTCCAGGTTATGGTAGGAAGCTGGATTGGGCAAGGCAAAGAATCAAAGACTGGGCAGTCTTGTACTCCACCTTCAAAAATGCTGAATTTTGGAGCTCCATCCTCAGGGGTTAGCCCTCATTCACCGGGTGCTTCAAGTGAGTCGGCTGAGGGGAATGATGGTAGTAGTCCTCTTGATGGTAGCTCAGGACCTTACACTAATGCTGGACAGCCAGTGCAGAATATGCAGATGTATTCAACTATGGGTTGGGCAAACTCCATGAAAATGCTACCCAATTGACCTCATAAATTTTCCTGCAAGACATATACTAAGCTGGCTGCTGCAAATGTTGGCATCAGATCAGTTTATAGGACAGGACAGGCCGCCTCTGCTTTCCCCATCGTAGATAGAGGTTTTCTACAGTCGTTTTTTTCTTTTCCTTTTTTTGTAGTTTTCAAGCCCCCAGGTTGTGTGCTGTGGCTGGTGGTACCCTCGTTTAGGTATATGCTAAATTACCTAGAATTAGATTAAATTCCCATAGAATTTGTATGTTGACACCGATATCTTAAAACGGGTTAGAAGGTACTTTTAGGTTGTTGAAGGGAAATGATGAATTTTCATGCTTTTGGGATATATTGTCGTTTAACTTGTTCCTCAATTTCTTGTGCTCGTAACAAGTTGATGTTGTTGCTGTTATTCAAAATTAATTTTTATTGCAGAAATACGATGCTCAGATTGCATTAACATTCAGAATTACTCTTTCTTGCTGAAGGAAATTGTTGCTCCTGGTGTTTCAGACAAGCCAAATAGATTATTTAATTTCAATGCATAATTGAATAATTTAAGGATTAACTATATTAAGTCAGTTAAAATTTAGTTTACTTTGTGATGTGTATATATTGCACTTCCAAATAAAATTACAATTTATGGTCAAAATTCTCTATTTATGTAATCAATAATGTTACGTTCCTCATCTTCGACCTCTTTGACCAACTTCATGAGCTTTACAAATGGGGAGAACTTGAATTCTAATACTTCTTTCAGAACAACTCCTATCAACTGCCATCAAGAGAGGTGTAATCATCTTGACATGGGATGACTCCAGTAGGCCCAACCCAATAACACTCGACTAGGATGGGAGCCCCAAGCCAAATCGATCCAGACCGAGTGGGAGATTTGACCATAACTTGATCATTGAACCCCTGCTTGTTGGGTCGAGTACTAGCATCCCAATTGCGGTCGATGATCTCCTTTAGATGGCCCCTATTCTTCGACTAGAGTGATGTAGCTTCGACCAGAGTGGATTGGTCTTGACCACAGGGGTCGAAGGAAAGAGAGCACCCGTTGGCCACATTAAATGCCTTGCCAGGCGTCGTGCTACCGCATTAATGGCGCATGCCACCAGCAATACCGCCTTCTGCAGCCGTGTTAGGTTTGGGGGGGCCTCCAGTGTATCACCCTATCCTAGGTAGCTGGAGGCAGTGCCATCTCAAATAGTACACAAGTTGGATAAGACAGGAAAGTCCTCAGACAAGGACAATTGCCCTTCTTACACAACAAGGGCATCAAGGAAATATCAACTACCTTGAGGAGGCTATAAATAGCTCATTACAACCCTTCAGCAAGGTATGCCATTTCTTATCTAGTGCCCCCACTCCACTGCTTATATCTCTAGTCGATCCTCACGACTTGAGCGTCGGAGTGCCTTAGCCGAGGGCACCTCGGCTAGCCTGACGTTTGCTGTTAATTATAGGACTCGACCCCAATTTTACCTGAGGCATCCCCCTTAATCTCTCTCAGGTAGATTCTAGTTAATTCCAGCCCAGGATATTAACATACACGATATCAAAACCTTTATCATTTGGCATCGTATGTGGGAAACTGAAGAGTCTGCAATTGAAAAAAATGGTTAAGACTAGGCGAACCGCTTCGGAGAGAGAGAAGAACAGGAGGTCGCCAACACCTCATCCTCGACCCCAGCCAGAGTCAGATTTACCAGGGCTTAGCACCCAATCGGAGCAGGTGGTCACCCTAACCATGCTGCAATTGATGCAACTTATAAGCGAGCAAATATTTGCTTAGATTTCTACCCAACTTTCAGTTGCCCTAAATCGACACACGGTCCCACCCAGACTAGCGACCAGTGCAACGCCCGAGCCCACTTAGCGCGAAGAAAGGCCCGCCAGGGAAGATAGGGGTCGATCGGAGGTTCAGCGACCACCCACTCGATGAGATGACAGTCCTGGGTGATTCCCGAGAGAGGAAGTTCGACAACACCGCCATGAAGAAGTTACGAACTCCATCAACCATAGCATTCGGCCCGTTTGAGCCCAGTAGCGCAATAGGCTCGAGCGCGGGAGGCAACAGACTAATAGGAACCTCACCCAGGCTGACCAAGAAGAATGGAAAGAAGTCTCCCACCAGGTTCAACAGCTTAATAGGCAGCTTGACTAGATCTCGAGAAAAAATACTGAGTGGAACCACGAAGGAGCCCAAAGGTCATAACGAGAAAGAGAGTCACGGTTCATTCAAGACATTATCGACGAACGCATCACTGTTGATGCCAAGGTCCCTATAGGACTACCTAGGTACGATGGCTCGTTAGATCCCAACGAACATCTGTTGCAATTCAAACATATGATGCAATTGCATGGGCACAATGAATACATCCACGCGAAGATGCTTGTGACCACTTTCTAGGGCATTGCAGTCGATTGGTTTTTCAAGCTGGAGCCCGCGTCTATTTACTCATACGAATAGCTTGCGATGAATTTCTGCACTAATTTTCTAGCTAAAGGAAGGTGAAACTCCCCCACACTCACTTGCATACGGTTAAACAAAATGAGGAGAAGTCCTTTTGAGATTTCTTCACTAGGTTCAATACTGAGGTGATGAAGATAGATAGTCTGCGGATTGAATTTTTTATTGATGTGCTTTTCCTGGGCTTGCGACACAAGGAATGAGCCAACGCTTTGGTGTGTGAGCGGCCTAGATCGATGGAAAAACTGCTCGACCTCGCAGAGAGGTATATGACTAAGGAAGATATGAACAGGCTAAAGTATGGTAATCCTGAGGTCGAGAAAAAGAAAGCCAAAGAGAAGGATGACCGCCAGAATAGAGAGGAACACTGATCCCCCATTAAGCGTTTTCATGATTACACTCCGCTCAATCTCCTGAGGAAAGAAGTGTTATTTGCCATTCAACATGACAACCTTTTGAAGAAGCTAAGAAAGCTAACCGAAACTAAAGCAATGAAAAAATCTAAGAAATATTGTCACTTTCACAAACAGAAGTGCCACAACACTGAAGACTGCTTTAACCTCCATGATGAGATCGGGAGGTTAATTCATTAGGGCCACTTGAAAAAGTTTATCAATGAAAGTGCACGACAAGAGCAAGGCAAAACTGATCGGACTCCCTGTAGAGAAAGGACGGTTAGCTCGAGGAAAGAGGATAAAGGAAAAGAACCAGCCCATGATCCCCGCCCACCCCTCAAAGGGATCATTGACACCATCGCGGGAGGTCCAATCGAGGAGGACTCCGAGTCCGCCAAGAGAAAACACTAGCGAAGGCTAGAATAGACTAAAACCTCTTCAATTGAAACTGTTTTTCAACTTTCCACCAGCGCAGAACCAATTTTTTTTCGGACGCCGACTTGTCGCACATAGAAAGTCAGGGAAGAGATAACAAACTGGATTGCCCCTTGGCCGTATCTGTAGAAATTGCAAACTTTGACGTTAGGAAGCTCTTGTTCGACAATAGTAGTTCAACGAATATCATATTCCTGTTAACCTTGGAAAAAATGAAGTTGGGAAAGTTTAAGTTTAAACCAGTCGAACACTGCTGGTCAGATTCGAAGGGACGAAGGTCATACGTGAAGGATCCATCAATCTCTCTACATCGTTTGGGGAAGCTCCCCAGAGGAGGAACCTCATGATCAATTACTTGGTTGTGGACACCCCTTTTGCGTACAATGCCATAATCGAGAGACCCGCTCTGAACGATTTTCGTGCTGTGGTCTCAACCTATCATATGGAGGTCAAGTTTCCGACCATCGCCGGCACAGGAGAGCTCTTGTGCAATGTTAAGGAAACATGACGCTGCTACACAATCTCAGTCAAGCCACCGAGCAAAAGAGTTGACTAAAGCTACGTTCCTCGGGGGACGCCCCAGTAGTGAATCCCAAGGAAGGTTAGTCGAACAATAAGAGAAAGCTTAAAGAAATTAGAGAGGAGTCCATTGGGGAGTTCAAGATAATTGAGCTAGAACCGGGAAACCCTGATAAGACCACCATAATTGGAACTAACTTGGGGGATAACATGGAATACCTTATGGTCTTTTCTCAGATAAAATATTGATGTTTTTGCATGAAAGGCCTCCGACCTCTAGGGAATCGAACCCAGCGTCATAGTCCATTGCCTAAATGTGGACCCCTCATATAAACCAATGAAGTAGAAGACCAGGACCTTCAATGCAGAGCGATGCTAGATTATAGAGGAAAAGGTCAACAAGCTCTTAGAGGTGGGATACATTGTGAAAATTCAATATTCGAGTTGACTTGGTAATGTATTCCTTGCCCTAAGAATGAGGGCAAATGACATATGCGTAACGATTTCACTGATTTGAATAAAGCTTGCCCTAAAGATCCTTACCCCCTGCCTCGTATAGACTTATTAGTTGATTCCATTGCTGGTTGTAAATTATTGAGCATGATAATGCATTCCAAGGATATTACCAAATTTTTATGGCCCCTGAAGACAGGGACAAAACATCTTTTATCGTCCCCAATGGGGTATATTGTTTTCTGGTCATGCCTTTTGGGCTAAAAAATGCAGGTGCGACGTATCAGAGGCTAGTGAACTTCATGTTCAAGAATGAGATAAGAAAATCCATGGAGGTCTATGTCAAGATATGATCATCAAAACTAAAAAAGAACATAATCATCTCGTCGATCTCAACCACACATTTTTGATACTTAGAGCATTTGGCATGAAGCTCAACCCCAATAAGTGCACCTTCGGAGTGCAAGGATGAAAATTCCTGGGTTACATGGTCAGCAAACGGGGGTAGAGGCAAACCCACAGAAAATTCAAGCAGTTTTGGACATTAAGCTCGCTCGAACAGTTAGAAACGTGCAGCGTCTAGTTGGAAAGATCATAGTTCTAGGAAGGTTCATTGCTCGATTAGCTGACAAAAGCTTGCCATTTTTCAAGATCTTGAGAAATACGAAGAGGTTGGGTTTCCAGTGGACGGAGCAATACGACCAGGCCCTGATTGACCTCAAACATTATCTCTCCTCTGTGCCCATGTTGGCCAAGCCTAAGCTGGGAGAAGTGTTGCAACTATATTTAGCAGTCTCGTTGGATTCTATAAGCTCCATCTTGGTGTCAACCAGAGATGGTTCACATCGGCCCATTTATTATAGCAATAAAGCATTGCAAGGCCCCGAGTACAACTATCTTGAGATTGAAAAATTTACCCTAGCTCTTGTCATAGCAGCTCGTAAGTTGAGACCCTATTTTCAATCTCACTCCATCGTCGTCCTGACGAACCAACCTTTGAAGCAAGTACTATCAAAACTTGATACGTCGGGACGATTGACCAAATGGGCAATTGAGTTGGGTGAATTGGACATCACATTCCAACCCCGGACTGCTATAAAAGCACAATTATTAGCTGACTTTGTGGCCGAGAGACTCGATTTGCCTAACTAGAATGAATGCAACTCCTTTGTATAGACACTACACGTTGATGGGTCAGCGACATCCTCCGAAGAAGGGATTGGCATCTCGCTGCGCTCGCCACTCGCAGAGGAATATGATTTTGCAATCAAATTCGACTACCCAGTAACTAACAACAAAGTGGAGTACGATGCTCTCATTGATAGTATGAGGATGGTAGTAGACCATAGGGTCGAGAAGCTTGTTGCCATCACCGACTCCCAGCTAGTCACCGAACAAGTCGAGGGAAACTTCGAAGCTAAAGAATCTACGATGAGCAGATACTTGGCTGAGATCAAAAGACTCCAGCGGCTATTCAAAAGTTTTTCCCTTAGTCAAGTCCCTCGATCAGAGAATGAACGTGCTAACGTACTTTCGAAGTTTGCAAGCTCAGCAAAAGGGATGAGGGACAAGACAATAACTTTCCTGGTCGTAATGAGGCCCACAATAGGTACCTCAGATAAGCATTTAGTGAGGCAGATCGAAGAAACTCCTCTATCCTGGCAGGATGCTATAAAAGCGTATTTGAGAGAAGGAACGAACCCCAAAGAAAATTGAGAAGCGCGTAGAATCAGGGGTCAAGCTGCTAAATTCGCACTCAATGAATATGGGTAGCTTTATTGGAGGTCGATCTATGGACCACCAATTAGATGCCTAACTCCATCCCAGGCAAGCGACGTCTTGCATGAAGTCTATACAGGTATTTGAGAAAATCACTCTGGAGGATGATCACTTGCGCATAAGATCATCAGTTACGGATACTTCTGGCCGATGCTACTTAAAGACGCCATTGACTTCGCTAAAAAGTGTCAATCCTGCCAATTTCACTCGAACATCCCGCATCAACCTGTCTCATCGATGGTTAATGTACAAATCATGTGGACTTTTGACTAGTGGGGCATTGATATAGTCAGATCATTTCCAAAGACGACAGGTCAAAGGAAATTTATCATTGTCGTCGTCGAGTACTTTACGAAGTGGGTTGAAGCGGAGGCCGTACCCAAAATAACCAACATCGCTGTCAAGAGTTTCATATGGAAAAATATTATTTGCCGCTTTGGTCTACCTAAAGTCCTAATATCGGACAACGAAACATAATTTCAGAGTGGAAATATGAGGGTTTAATGTGAAAATCTAGGGATTCGCCAACACTTTACTTCAGTAGGAAATTCCCAAGCTAATAGTCAGAAAGTGGTCACGAACAGGACCGTGATCGACCATCTCAAGGCACGACTAGAAGAAACCGGCGGAAGTTGGGCGGATGACGTCCCAGGCATCCTATGGGCATACAGAACAACTCCTCGAACAGCATAAGTCACAACCCTTATAGCCTGGTTTATGGATCAGAGGCAGTCATACCAATGGAACTAATCCAACATACAGCTCGAGTGATCCATTTCAACCCAATCAGAAATACTTCAGAATGGGAACTCGACCTAGAGACCATTGATGAGCGGCGACAACAAGCTTACACTACGATGCAGAGATATTGGTTGAAGATGGAGAGATATTGGTCAAAGATAGTGAAACACTACAACAAAGGAGTTCAGCCCAGAACTTTCAAAGTAGGCGACCTCATCGAAGAATGTGGGAAAGCATGACCCCAAATGGGAGGGCCCTTATTCGGTGGTCAAGGTAGCAAAGAACAACATATATCGACTGGCGGACATGCTTGGGAATGAACTCCTTCGACCCTGAAACGTGATAAACCTGAAGAAATCTATGTGTAATGATGCTAAAATCCTCCCATTGTACTATAACACCCCTTTAAAAGCAATAAAGCTACGCCCATTTGCACAATATTCTACTCATATCACAAGACAGAGGCTTCTAGCCCAAATTAATGAATGACTAAATCGTTTGAAGTCGACCCCGTAGTCGACATCGATTTCAAATCGCACAACAGAGGCTTCTAGCCCAAATTAATGAATGGCCAAATCATTTGGAGTCAGCCCCGTAGTCAATATCGATTTCAAACCGCTCGACAAAGGCTTCTAGCCCAAATTAAAGAATGGCCAAATCACTCGGAGTTGACCCCAATAGTCGACATCGGTTTCAAACCGCATGACAAAGGCTTCTAGCCCAAATTAATGAACGACCAAATCGTTCGGAGTCGACCCAGTAGTCGACATCGGTTTCAAACCGCACAATAGAGGCTTCTAACCCAAATTCACGAACGGCCCAATCGCTTTAAGTTAACCCAGTAGTCGATATTAGTTTCAAATCATAAGAAAGAGACAACCTGATTTGATCGCAATATCAAAAAATTGCAGCTAATGCATTAAAATTTTAATCAAGCCCAAGCGATAACGGTCGACCTAGCACTCGACATAACTCAGGCTATCACGCAGGTCGAGGTCAATTACATCATAACATGATATAAACGTCTTGGATCTATTCTATTACTATTGCGCTGATCGATCTATAAATCGACCACAAAGAAGTTTACTTCCTTTATTAATTCCCTTATTAAGGGGTTACGTTGTTATTTATTAACAATTGGCATTCAACCTAAATGAAAGCATTAAAGGAAAGCAAGATAAATTGCACAGTGATGTATGAAAGAAAACACTTCAATGACCTAAAAATAAGAATTCCAATACAGTACGTCCGAAAAATACAAATCAGAAAGTTACAAATCAACGCCTCACAGGGCGACCAAATGAACAAAACCCACGACTTCAAGGATTGCTCGACCTAACCCTTTCAGCTTGCATAGGGCTACCCTCATCCTCCTTTGGACGTCGTGAAGGTCATGCTTTATCGACCAGGAAAGGATGCGGGCCGGGGGGGAAATAGTCAGCCACGTTAACTTTGCTATCCCAGATGTCGAAGGCAAAGTTATTGGCAAAGTCAAACTTAGTGGTCACTATCTCGACCCTAGCTTGATTGGCAGGAACAACAGTTGGCACAGTAGATAGCCCCTCGACAGGTGCAGCCTCGTCGGCAGGGGCCCCCTCGGGGGGAATAGGCTCGTCGAGCGTGTAGCCCAAGCGTTTCTTATCCTCTACGCGGAATGAGTACCCAAGAAACTCCAGCTGCTTGTCGAAGGCATCCTTAGTGTCATCGAGAGAAAAAACGACGCTGGCATCTATAAAGGCAGAGGTCAGCATCAATTGCTGAACGGCCTCCTGCCGGACATTAAGCAGCGTTCCCTCAAACTCACGTCCAGCAAATTGAAGCGCCACCTTGTATATCTAGGATCGACCATTGTCATAATAAGATTGTGCTGCCACTTAAGCCCTCTTCAGGAGCTTGTCGGCCGTGCTTTGCCTGCTTACAGCCGCCATCAACTCGACATCTTTTGCCTCAAGCTGTGTATCCCTTTCCTCTAATTGCTTGGTCAGCTGCTCGACCTGCATATGAGCAAACTCCAGCGTCGTTTTCATCATCTCTATTTCCTTGTGGCCCTCCTACATCTAGTTCACCTGATCGAGAGCCAACTCCAACCTGTGGAACAGACGATATCCCAGTTGGCCGACCTACAAGGATGAAAAATCTCATCAACATAAGCAAAACACTGCGAATCTTTACTTAACTAAAACCATTACCATATTGGCGTGATAAGCTAAGAACTTTATCACACCCTGACTCTTCTCCATTATCTTGCGCTGGTCGGACGCAAACAGGCCAACCATCAAAACCTTTATTGGCAGGGGTCCTAGTTTCCCCCACTGTCATCATAGACATTGAATTGTGAACTACCAGTTCAGTTTCGAACCGTGGCGACGACAACTCTGTTAAGTCAAAGAGCTCCTTATTATCTCGACGACCGAAGAGGTCATATCTTGGCTTCCCTGGCCTTACTTTTTCCTTTGTCGGTGGCCGTTCTTTTTTAGGCTGGCCCCGCCTGCTCGGTTGCAGACTTTTCCCTCGACTAGTAAAAACGCCAATCGTCGGGGCCGTCCGCTCTACGGGAGGAGTAGCAGCAACAGGAATAGTAGCAACGTGCTGCATCGTGATCGCCTCTCATTGAGCCCCTGCGGCACTCTCGATTTCTCTCCACGTGAGTAATGGCTTGGGCTCGTGTTTGATTCATTATCTCTTGTCGATCTGCACGACAACAAAGCCAAAGCATATAAGGCTTGACCAAACAGTAAAGACACAACAACTAATAGAAACACATGTAACTATCTACCTAATCGAGCATCCGTCGCTCGCCAGCACAAGGTTTTTCTCCTCTATATAGCCAAATGCCTCTATTTGGCCAAACTTGACCAGATCCCGCACAAAAGTGTTAGGCCAAATTGGAGTTTGGTTCCTCGGCATCTCAATATGCCCCCATATCCAACCCCTAGGGATATTGAAGCCCACTCCCCTAGGAGCTCGAACATAAAAGTATTTATATTTCCACTTTTGGCCAAAGAAAGAGGATGGGTTTACTAAGAACTTTCGATGAGGGCAGACGATTAGGTAATAAAAGACCGACTCCTAAGTACTCCCTAACTTACGGGACATGGGGAGATGAAAGAGGTTGCTAAAATTGGCAAAGTTCGGTGGTTGGTCATTGATGTGCATCAAAACCACAAAATTGTATATGGTCGGGAAACAATTTGGGAGAAGCTGGGTGATGCAACCTTGGAGACCCCTTAGCAGATCGATTATTAGCTCGACAAGGGGAAACCTAAGCCCACACCCAAGGTCATCCTCGAACACAATAATGCAACCAATAGGTGGCTGATGCATCCTACCCCCAAGCCCCAGGACAATCAGCTCATAACCCTGGGAAACATGATAGACCTGCCTAAGGATATTAAGATCAGCCTCCTTCACCTCCGACCTAATCTTGTTGTAGTGATCAAGGGTAAACAACCGACCATGAGATATTAGAGGTTCACTCGACCCAGCTTCGGCCCAAGTGCTAACCCGCTTATCGCTAGAACTACTAGAGGTCAAGCTATCACTCAACAAACTATCAGAATCATTAATCGAGTACCCCCACTGCTGATAGGAGCCCTATTCGACCTAGTCCCTTCACTATCGCTCCCCTGGTTATCCTCATCGTCGCTAAAAACCCTCAACATGATTGCTATGTTGTTGCATTTAAGATCACAGAGCAAAGAACACTCAGAGATATTAAAACCCTTACGTGGTTTGGCTATCTAGAAGTAGAGTGTAGAAGATAGTAAATCGCTAGGCTCGACCTTATGCAAAGTTGTAAATGTGAGATGAAAATTCTTACCTAGCTTATTTATAAACTCCAAAGCATGGAAACCTAAACGGCTATAATTATTACCTTGCCGCCCTTTGGCGTTTCACATGACCCAATGTAACAGATGCATCAAATTCGCTAAAACCATAGTCGAGTCTGCAAAACCCTCATCGACTCCACTTGTCTAGTTAATTCCTCCCAATTGCTAGCCAGTAAGTCAGCTACTCCCCATTTCTTCTCGTCGACATGCTCGATCAAGATTCGTACGTGGGGAGGACTCACGATATGGGATGGCCCTAACAGGCCCAGCCCAATAACACTCAACTAGGATGGGAGCTCCAAGCCCAACTCGTTCCAGACCGATCGGGAGATTTGACTATAACTTGATCACTGAACCCCTGCTTGTTGGGTCGAGTACTAGCATATCGCGGTCAATGATCTCTTTTAGGTGGCCTCTCCTCTTTAACCAGAGTTATGTAGCTTCGACCATAGTGGTTTGGTCTTGACCAAAGGGGTCGAAGTAGCGGTGTAAATGGATATTAAACGGATTGAATACACTGTTTTCATATTCATATCCGTTTAACTTTTCAAATATTCGGATAAGGATACGAATTTGATGGATATTTAAAAATGATATCCAAATTCATATCCATCGGATATCGGTCAGATTTAGATATATCCGTATTCGATTATAATTATTCAGATGCATTCATATTTATTAAACTTATTCATATTTGAATTATTATTTTATATTTATATTCGATGATAATTATTTAGATATCCATTTACGAATATCCAAATACGTGAATCTATGAACCTATACAAAATACATATTTTAATTAATAGAAGAAACTATAAAATTCATTAAAACGAAAGTAATCAAACAAATAGCATAATTTCTAATTAATAATTGACTTTATAATTGATTATTAGTACTTATTAATAATAATAATGGTATTTAAGTATATTAATTATAAAGTCAACCAACAATAATTATGTTGATTAAATTTATTCTTCAATTTATTCTCTATATTAAAATAATTTTTTAAATTTATTCTTTTTTCTTCCCAATTCTTTATATAATTTATATATACACATATATAGATTATGAGATTTTTCATTGAAAAATAAAAATAATATATTATTTAATAAATATATATTATGATCGAATATTAAATGAATTGGATACGCATTTACTATATTCATATCGATTTATAATCGGATATCTACTAATCGGATATGGATAATATCCGCTTTAAATGGATGCGGATAAATTTTGTATAAATGGATACGAATGCCGCATTAAATGTCTTGCCAGGCATTATGCTGCCGCATTAATGGTGCATGCCACCAGTAGTACTGCTTTCTGCAACCGTGTCGGGTTTGGGGGCGCCTCCAGTGTACTGCCTTGTCCTTGGTAGTTAGAGGCATTTCCACCTGAAATAGTACACAAATTGGATAAGACGGGAAAGTCCTCAGACAAGGACAATTCCCCTTCTTACACAGCAAGGGTATCAAGGACACATCAACCACCTTGAGGAGGCTATAAATACATTATCACAACCCTTCAACAAGGTATGTCATTTCTTATCTAGTGCCCCCACTCCACTGCTCATATCTTTAGTCAATCCTCACTAACTTGAGCGTCGGAGTGCCTTAGCTGATGGTAGCTCGGCTAGTCTGACGTTTTCTGTTGATTGTAGGACTCGACCCCAATTTTACCTGAGGCATCCCCCTTGATCTCTCTCAAGTCAATTCTAGTTAATTCCAGCCCAGGATATTAACATACATGATATCAAAACCTTCATCACATCTGAAGGCCATATTTATCACTAATCCTAATTACCCTAACGACCCTCTCTATACACTTAGTAAAATATCTTCTCGAATGCTCATATATCTCTCAATCAAGCAAATTTTTTATACTAAATAGTTTAATATTAAGTATGCCTGCATACGTCAGACTATGTATCATTTTCCAACTGATTGTCTAGTCTTTCATGTTCCAATCTTGGAGTCCATTCTTTATTTTTTTATTTCTAAGCCGATTGGCTTATATAATAAGAATTTTAGGGGTTTATCCAACTCAAGCAATCCCTAGTTCTATATGCTGCATATTAGGATTTATTATTATCATGGGCCATTTAGAGGTCAAACCCAATTTCATCAATTTTTGGCACCTTTTCCATGCAAATCCTTCAACTAGGCCAGATGAAGGTGAATTCTAATATATTACTCGTAAAAAAAGAATAGATTCCTAACCAATATTCCTTCTCTGCCGATTCATGGAGACACAAATAGTTTTACATTGAAGTTTTGTCTCACAATCCATGGAATGTCCTCATGAATACAGAGATGATACCCCTACCTTTTCAAACTTTGAAGATCTCACTAGGAAATACAATTTTATTGACAATTATCTTACTAATTGTTGGTTTGATTTTTCAAAGCTTTTAATGAAAACTTTATAAAATTAGTCGATCTTACACCTTCTTGCATTTGACCTAAAAATACTTTTGGTAATTTCTACATTGATGTTTCCTCTAATTCCTAGTTCATCATCTTAATGTCAACTTATTTTTCTTTACAAATATGTGTTCCCGAGAGGCAATGATGGCCAACATGATGAAGAAAAAGAATGCAAAAATCATTGCCCCTAAGAAATCAAAACTTTGCCTGCCAAATGAGGCCGATTCTCCTGAAGGAAAGAAGGCTCTTCAACCAATTCACAGTTACCCAACGGTGCAACTTTTGCTTTCGTTCCTAGCAAAGCACCTCCTTAGGGATCTTTATACCCTATTGTCACGCCCTTTAAGGTTGCCTCTGTCCTTCAAGCAGTTGCATGAGGATGCAAGAATAGAGATCATCACTATCTCTCCAAACAGTGTGTTCGCTCCCTCACTTGAAGTGGTTGCAAAGGGTTCCCACGTGGAACTCTCTAACCCTCCTCCTAGTTCTCCTAGATAAAACCAAGCTATATGGAAGAGGTCGAGGAAAAGATAAAGAAAAGAAGAAGGATAAGAACAAAGTTCAAGACAACCACAACAATAAAACTACCTCTAGTACCTTAAGGATCAAAAGCAAAGGTGCAGAGAGACCACCCAACAAGCTAATCGAAGCGTTCTAAAAAACATGCCCAAACTAATTGTGCACCTCGAAGTGCTTCAACTGGCGAAACACAATGAAGGCACTTCTCTAATCTGCTGAAAATTTGACTAATAACCTTCTAAGTAATATCTAGGAGGAATCTTATGACCTTTATAACGATGCCTTCACATAAATAACCAAGCCCTCTTAATGCAGACTAATTACAATTACGCCAAAAGCTAGCCTATAAATTAAGTAGGTAGTGGTTCTTTTTATGTTTAGTAGTTTTTCAATTGCTCTACCTTTTCTAGAGCATATTTATCTGCTCTTGTTCTAGGTGTCATTAAGTTGATACATTTTCACCAAATGGCCATGCAATGCACTTTTTGAGAGAAGAAGGTCCTCAATGAGGCCTAAGTTAACAACCTATTTGTTGAGGTCAGCAAATTGAAAGAGGGATGAGCTCACTTATTGGAAATTTACAATAAGAGATGGATAGAAAAGACCTGGAGATCCACATAAGAATGTCGAGCTTCCTACTCTCAAAAAGGATGAGAAAAAATAAAGGTTAGAGCTCTATTCCTTAAAAGAACATATAGAGAGCTTGCAATCAAAACTGGAGGTTATGAAGGAATAATAATTCGAAGCTGGTCATAAACAGGGTATGAAGATTTTTGCAATTCCACTACCTTCAACTCCACGTTACATATGCTCACAATAATGGATCTTGAGCTTTCTACCGGGCCCCCATTTTTAGTATGGAAATAGCATAAATGGCCTACAAGAAAGGGCTAGAAACCAAATTGTTAAGCTTGATGGTTTGGAAGAAGGATTCAATCTTGACCAAGTTGATCCCAGTAAAACTGTCACTTAGAAAATTACTTAGAGGTTGTTGCTCCAGATCTCTTGAATGCCAAACTGGTTATCTGCCAAAAAAGTAACTAATGAAGAAATCCAAACTTCCAACAAATAAGAGCAAAGTTTATAAGGGAATTTACTTTTGGTCTAATATAGTTTGTATTTTGTAAGTTCTGTTTACATATATTCCCCTTTTGCATGGCAAATGTAAGATCCCACGCCTGCCCTTTGAAATACTTTTGAACTCTCCCAACTTTTCTCTCTCTCATTTTCTGAAACATCAGACAATGATTTTTTCTACTTTTGTTTGTTTATGCATTTGACTATTGCTTTTTCATTTAAGTGACTTATGTACGTATACAACAATATATTCCCATTTAACACCTTTAGGGACACTTACATGTATTGGCCTTTTTCAGGCTTAGGATATGGGTCATTTAATTTTTATTGGTCTTTCTCAGGCTTATAGTATGGGTCGTTTAATTTTATTTTAGAGTTGATCTACCACTACCGTTGTTGTAGGTCTAGTGGTCCTTATTTTATTTACATTTCTCCTTTTTCAGGAATATAAAGCGATTCTACACTTTCCATCTCTCATATTTAGTTCGACCTTGTTCTAGTATTCATGATAAATCTTCATGCAAATTAAGTTCATGTTTATATTGTTTTGTTTTAGACACTCAAGTGATCCTTTACACGGGATGATACCATAATTGTTGCGTCCTTTTCAGGAATCTAATATGGCCTTTATCATGCCTTATTTTGTGATCAATGTGATCTTTTCTAGAAACATGAACCCTTCTCTCCATATCACTTCCATATTATATGACTTTTTTTTGGGTGCTAGACTTAAGACTTTTTTAGGTGATGAGATGCTAGCACATTTTATATAAAGCACTTCGAATATTTCAGTTCAAACAAAATAAAGTAAGTAGGAAGCAATGTAATGCGTATAAAGTGAATTTAAATTCATCAATTCAATAACTTAGGTCGCAGATACAGTTCATAAGATCTCTCAAACGTAAGCTCATTCCTATATCAAGACTAAGTAAAGCATTTTTAGTAAGGTGTCATGCCTAACAACCTTCGTTGCTTAGACATAGAACTTCCAGAGGATTTTTACACCTCATGGTCATAATAAATCCTTTCCTTCTAAAGATTTAAGATGATATGCTCTGCCTTTCATTACCTTGATAAACTTTAAAGGCCCTAATTCAAATCGAGCTTTCTAACATGTATGGACGCTTTTACTTCTTTTAAGATCATATTTCCTACTTGAAAGTTTCTTGGCCTCACTTTCTTATTATAGCTTGTAGCCATTGCCTTTTTATGATGCATAATTTGCGTAAGAGCTTTCGCTATCTTCATCACCAAGTCAAAATTTCTTTGCTTTCGATTATAACTAGAATTATAACCTAACACTCTTCTTGAAGAAATTCTAATCTCTAGGGGGATGGCAACCCTATATAGACAGTCAACATTCTCGAGATTCTCCTATCTGCCCAAAATAGTCTAGAAGCTCCTTACTCAAGATCTTTTTACACCATTAAGCTTGGTCATAAGATGTTGGAATATAATCCTATTGGTGGTCTCTGTTTGCCCATTCACCTGAAAGTTCCCCACTAAAGTGAAGCTCTGCTGAATATTCAATTCCTTGTAACATTCAACATTTTTCTTCCCTTGAAATTGTGTTCCATTGGAATGCCAAAAGACATACTATATTATTCTAAATGACATACTGTATTTTTCCATTCTTTTCTTGGGTCAAGTTCTCCTCACCCCGATCTTCCTCTCTCTTGCCAATATTGACCACACATATATTCTCATAGTTTTGACGTTTTGGTCTTCTCAACCTTCTACGGATTGGGTCTTCTCATATGCTCTATTTCATGACCCTCGTAATCTTTTCTGGAAAAATCAAGTACAAACTCTTTCAAACATCCTTTTTCTTACCAATCTCTTTAACTCATCATTAAATTAGTAGTACTCTTCCATATCCAATCCTTTGTCTTTATGGAATGCATAGTACTTGTGAAAGTTCCTCTTGTTTGGTATATTACTTCGCTTTGATGGCCATTTGAGAATGTTTGTTGACACAAAACATAACATGAGTTCATGTGGTTTTTAATGGAGTATAATGGTGAAATTTAGGTCGAAGTGGAGACCTTCTATGATTTTTCGCACATTATGACCTTCGAGGCTCTTCCTTAGGTCTACCGTTTTTTTGTTCTCTACTATCCTGCACATTCCTTAGCCATTCCTAATTCTTCGTCACATTCATTTATTCTTCATGGACATACATGTGGGCTATTTCCATTAGACTTTCGACATCTACCATTGTTTTCCTTTCCAATGCTGAGGCTAATAATTTTTTCTAGGCCGTGAATCAATATACTCATCATCATCTCCATAATAAGGCCTTCCACTTTAAGAACTTCATTGTTAAGATGACTCATGTAAGACCAGGGTATCTCATCTTCACTCTGCCTAATTGTAAACATGTAAGTAACTAACCTCTTGGCTTTTTTCTTATTGAAAGAATGATGAAGGAATTTCCAAAAAGCCGGTCATATGATACAATAGTTCCTTGTAGTATAAAAGTGAGCCACTCTTAAGCTTTGCTATATAAAATGGTTATGAACACTCTATTATTTATACCATCGAAATGCTTGTACATATATCTACAAGATGTGCTCAAATGCTGTCAAATGTTCTTGAAGATTGGAGTTTCTATCATATTTTAGAGAGATTGGCCTTTTGAAGCCCATAGGTACTGTTTCTGTTAGGATATCAGCACAAAAAAAAGAGCCTCTCTTTTGTAGGGAGGATCCTTGCATGCTTTTATTTTTAGTTCATCAAGTGTCTTAACTAATTTGTTCTAACTGATCATTGCTCTCCCCACATCACTACCTTAGAAGGAGCTTTCTCCAATTGCCCTGCCAATTCTAAAGCTTTGCTGCATCGATGGTTACATGTGCCTTCACTCTCATATGAATTCCTATTTTCCTCCTCATCAGATTTATTTTCGATTGCATATCTTTCCCTTCTCTTTCTCTCCAATGTTTGCTCCTGACAAGACGTTGTCCTAGGGAAATTAGCAGTATCTCATAGCAATTTCTAGCCTCAATCAGTGATTTTTTAAAGCTTCTTTGGCACCCATGGCCACTGCCATAACCTGCAATTTCGACCTCATAAATTTTATGATCAATTTCACCGATCCTTTTTGCTGGGCGGAGGTTGGAATGATGGCAAAGTAGTCTCTATTTCTAGAGTACTACATTTTTACCTAGATTTTCTATCATGTTGGTAACCCACTGACCTAACACTTGGCTCCCTCATAGATTATCTCAACCAAGAGTTTTCTCACAGATGTTACTAACTGATATGGCTAAACATATAGAAGTTAATTGTTCCAAGTCGATTGGACGAAAATGTCAATCTATGAAATACTGGGCCTAGTCGAGTTTTGAAGAAATGATGAGTTAGATCTGAATTGAGCTCAGAAAAGGGGTTTGTTGCGTAGGTCCAAGTTAGCAAGTTAGAAAGGTCTAGCTCTTAATTTGTAGCCTCTGGCATAAATTATAATCAATTTAGATTTCTGCCAAATGACAGTATTTATAGTGGAGCGCATTGATGTTCATTACTATTCATCTCTAATGGAGAAGGATTATGCTACCACGTGTATGGATTCAATGATTGTGCTTTCACATTATTCATCATTGGGTCGAATCTTTAGATCCGGATAAAAAGGCCCGAACACTAAGAGGAATTTGGATATTTTTAGCAAGTCTTGAAACATTTTATAGGATTTACCCCTATTAATATTCTCATAGTTTTAAAAATTATCATCTTATCATGTCCATGTCAATACATCATAATGGATAAAAATTAATATATATTTATTTTAAATGGAGTTAATTTGATTATTCTCTCTATCGCTAAAACTAAGGTCCCATTTTCCAAAACTATTGTCTTGATTGGTTGTACTTTTAATTTTTTTTAACATTTTATTATATAAAATACCAAAAATATATTTGTTTGTTCCGTTTTCAGTAGAAATACAACTTATTTTTGTTCTCAAATCTATGCTGTCATTTTTAGATTTAAAGTATTCAAGTAGGATCCACGTTGTAAATAAATTAATATTCAATGTGATTTTCTATCATTTTAAAAATAATTAAAACCTACTAATTAATATTATACTATTTTTTTTAGTGATAATGACAAGATTTGTTCCAAATATGAAAGTCCAATTGCTTTGAAATATTGTTTTGCCTGGTCGCATATGGTGAGGAGTTTTGTCCTGAAAAGGGATTTTGAAGTGTGGGAGATGAGGAATAACTTATAAATCTATCTTGAGCTCTCAACTTCTTTTAATGTGGGACAATTATGTATCATCATAGCCCTCCATCGAGGGGCTTGGGACTGCGAGAATTATATAGCCGTTGTTTCTATAGACAGCACTAGAATAATGCTGCTTGGAGATGGAGCTCTCACTCCACCAATTACGTGTTGGAGCAAGGACCTTATTAAATTTGGTGACTTGTGGAAGACTCTTAGCTCCACTTTTGAGCTGCATCACTATCCTAACAAGGTAATAAGAGTTGAGCTAAATTTAATAATAATTATTTATTTTATTCTAATATATATTGCTTGTCGGACACAAAAAAAATTAATGGGATCCGCAGTGACTTAATAATATTTTCATCCAAATAACTGATGCATTATATTTTTTTACATTAAAATTGATACATAAACAAAAATCATTTTAAAACACAAATATGAAGATTGAGAAACTAAAAGCCTTGATAGTTGTAATTTTCACCTTTTATTCTTAATATTTCTTACTTATTCTCATTTTTAGTATTGCAATGACAAATGTAAAAAAAAGTATTGAAAACAATATTTCAATCTAATAATATTTAATATGATATTTTTAATATTATTATTTATAATTGTAAGTCCCATTATCTTCTTTATATCATATCAATTAAATTATTTTGAAATAAGAAATTACTATTAAATTTAGTATGAATTGTTTATCTGGAAAGAATAGGAAAAAAAAATTATATATTAATCATTATATTTGCATAAAAACTTATTATTGAATTTAACATGAAAGAAATTACTATTTCTCGGTTAGTAGATTCTTATTATTTTAAGATAAATTTTATTTTAACATGAGTATGTGTTCACTTTTGAACCAAACTCAAATGTTTTCGGATAGAAACCGAGGATCCAATTTTGAAACAACAACAAACAATCGGTTGTCGTGGCCTTCGGTGGAAACGTTCCGAAACCCAAGTTAGTTTTGTATTCATGAGAGGTGGTAATAGATAGAAAAAGTATTTGAACAATAAAGATTATTGCTTTGTTTGGTTATGTTTTTTCGAAATAATATTGTTTTGGGGAAACATAACCAAACATATTATAATTTAAAAAAAAAAGCACATTCTTCAATATATACATACATATTATATATATACATTATATATATTTTATTATTATTATAACATTAAAATAATCACTCAATTTCATTTTTATTCCAAAAATCCAACAAACAAAACATTGATTTGATGCTACAGTAAAAAAATGTCTCTCCCAAAATATATATAAATATATCAAAAAATAACTTTTACATTCTCCAATAATTCATTCTCCCAAAATACATAATACACACATAATAAAATCAAACAAAAAACATAACCAAACACAACCTATGTATCTCATAATATTAAACTAAAAGTATTTAGAGGGATGAGAAAGATATTAAGAATGGAATAAACAAAAAATATTTTATATTTTTGAGGCATAAAATAAATAAAAAATAAAATAAAGTAAAAAAGATGCTTCCGAAAAGCAACAATTAAAGTCTAAGAATGGCTAGTGATGGTAGTGGGACCGGTTTGGGGTCGGTTAGGCTTGCCTCATACCTCGCCCCGCGAGACAATACCTCACTCCGTATCCCACCCAGCCCCAAAAAGGTCCGACCCCATCTTGTCGCCCAAAAGAATTAAAAAAATGAAATTAGTCAATGAAAGCATCAAATTATAATCATTTGGCAGCAATTAAAATTCAAATTTTAGGTACAAAAATAAAAAATCCATACAAACACCCGCCAACCCGAAAAGAATTAAAAACAATGAAATCAGTCAATGAAAGCATCAAATTAGAATCACTTGGCAGCAATTAAAATTCAAATTTTAGGTACTAAAATGAAAAATCCATACAAACAAAATAAGATTCCAGAAGCAAAATAGGAGATAAAAATAGAATTAAAGTAATAACTAGCACAATATCCTAATTTTTATACATTGTGAGTTTGACAATAAATTGAAACAAGAAAAACTCAAAATTTTTAAGTCCAACAAACTTCCATCATACAGTTCTAATCCCCATCTAAATTAACTCATCCCACATTCTTCAACATTTTCCTCTTCATTGAGCATAGGGGTGTAAACGAGTCGAGCTCGAGCTCGAGCTTGCCAAAAATTGCAGGCTCGAGCTTGAGCCCAACTTTTTGAGCTCGAGCTCATCGAGCTTGCTCTTAAGGGCTCGAGCTTGAGCTCAAGCTCAAAAATACTGAGCTCGAGTCGAGCTCGAGCTAGCTCATCAGAAAATTTTAAATTAAATAAAAATATTAAATTATTAATATATCATAATTATTTAATAATAATTAATAAAATAATTAAAATTATTATTATAAATTAAATATATATGAAATTATAATAATTACTATAATGATTTAAATTATAATATATTATAATTATTAAATTATTAATATATTATAATTATTTAATCATATATATAAATATTTAAAATTGAAAAAAAAAAGTAAATTATTAATACATATTAATTAATATATAATAAATATTTAAAATTAGAAAAAGAAAGTAAATTATTATATATATTAATTATTTAATTAATAATAATAAATATTTAAAAATAGAAAAAAGCTCATGGGCCGGCTCATGAGTTTTTGAACAACTAGAGATGAGCTCGAACTCGGCTCATATTAAAGCTCGAGCTTGAGTCGAGCTATAATCGAGCCCGCTCATGAGGCTCATAAGCCGGCTCGACTCATCTTACACCCCTAATTGAGCATAATTGGACATTATTTTTAATTAAAAAAATATAAAATAAATTATATATAATAAATTATTATTATTATTATTATATAAAATATTTATATGGGTGGGGTGGCGGGGTGGATTTGGGGTGGAGTCAGTAAACCCCATACCCCGCCCCAAATAATTTGGATTAGAAAAATCCTGCTCCATATCCTGCCTCATACCCCATGAAGTTGCCCTAAACCCATCCCGAATCATTTTGCCCTGTCCCATTGCCATCCCTAAGAATGGCATCTTCTCACTTAAAATGAAATGAGGTCACTTTTTAAGTCTTTTTTTTTATCAAAGCGAGATGAATTTTTAAGCTAAAATGGATCTATAAATGACGATGAGAAATATACCTATAGACTCCATTTGGTTGTTATGATTGGGTTGGATAATGTTTATCCAATTCAATTTTTTGTTTGGTTAAAAAATGTTGGGCTCTTTATAATTTTATGGCCCGGTTTTCAATCCAACAAGGTAAGGAATTGTGAATCCCACATATTTGTCCCTCGATTATAAATTGTATTAATTAGTACACAAGTTTCATTTTATTATTTAATTATTAATTATATGGTTTTCATTGATTTTTTGCTTGTGGTATATAATTTTTATATTTTGATCAATTATTTAAAAATATAAAATTACCTAATAAATGTATGTCGTCTATTTCATATATTGGTGTATTTGGAATTTTAAAACATTCAACTTAAAAAAGTGTTATTAATATAAACTTTGTATAGTGAAATGATTAAGCATCAAATGATAAAATATTTATACTATATATAAAGCACTTACCCTATTTGGGTATGTTTTTGAATAGATTTTTCTCATTATTATTTTTGAACTTTTTTTCTGTTTTCTAATATTTTTCACTTCAAATACTTACTCTTTTTTTTTCCCTTGTATCTTAAATTTTTTTCCTCATCTAAAAATTTAAATAAATGTATTGAGAATATTGAAAATTTTAGTAATATATAAAAAATAAATAAATATTTTATTTATTTTCTACTCTAAAATTTTAGTAAATACATCGAGTGTGCCAAAATTGCTACTATGAACAATCCCTTCAAATTTAGTTGTGTTTGTACTTGCATGAAATGTATTATTTATGTAGAAAATTCAAAATTAACTTACCATTTCAACTTGCCCCATCTAATTCAAATTTTAAATGTGAGTTTGTCTGCTATGTTCTGGTGAAAAAAAGTTATTGGTATTGTACGCAAAATGCATCTTATATTTTTTAAAATTATAGATGGACATTTTAGTTATCACAATAGAGCATAATGTTAGTTTAATAAATTTGGATGTATCCAATATTATCAATACTTACCAATCAAACAACAAAAATATATTTTATTGAGATATTCATACTCTAAGTCCTAACAATCAATCATAATATTAAATGATATTAACATATTATATGATTTATATATTCATTTTAATTTTATCACATCCAATCTCAATTGTAACCGAACGCAGCCACAGAGAATCATATGCTTTTATTATGTAGTGGCTTAGGCTTCGATTCGTTAATCGAGGCCCATAACCCATCGATAATTCGATGCTAGATTTGATGCTTTGAGTAACCACAGCATCATTCATCTGAAATGGCTGCCGCAAGCGTAAAACGAACTCTGGGAGACCTAAACAAGGACTCCTTCTTGACCCTTTTGTCGAAGCTGATCGGCGAGTCGAAGCACGTGCAGAACAACCCGCCAGATCTTATCCCGGAGGAGGACAGGATAGTCAGGCACGTGCTCGACGTCCTCCGCCCATTCAGCACCGCCACCGGCGGCGGCCCACTTGTCATCAACCACGTCACCTACAAGCCAAACAGGGGAAATCTCATTGTCGAGTACCCTGGAACTCAGCCCGGCAAAATCTTGTCATTCGTCGGCATGCACATGGATGTCGTCACCGCCAACCCTTCTGATTGGGTATATTTCGTATCATTTGGTACAATTTGTAATCCAAATCCCGACTTACTGGTGAATTATTTAACTGAATCTATTGTGCCGCATCTGTGGAAACTTCATTTACATGGAAATTTTGTTGAGTATGTGATAGTACCTGTGCTATTTTGTAGCTTTATATTGCGAGTTACGCTTCCATTTTGAATTGATTTGTCATGCTGCATTTCTTGGAATTGGTTAGAAGTGGGTTGTAGGTTTGTTTGTGACCTTTTTGCTAGCTGCAGTTCGAAAATTTGGTTCTTTGAGAAAATTAGAAATTCTGGACTGGTTGATGATGTGTTTCGTGATGTGACTGCTTAAATTTTAAAGAAAATGAACTTTCTTCTTCAGACTTACAATTTATACCATGTCATGTGTGGATATCATTTTTATATGGCTTATTGATTTTGGTCCTGACTACAGAGGTTGGGCAGTGAGTAATTCTGGGCTAAAAGTATGGGCTTGCTGTTACTCCAGAATAGCTAACCGAAAAATTGTTGTAGCTATGCTTTACTGTGCTAATACTGGTAAATTTTAGAAAACAATTTAAATCTGGAACTAATAAATTTTTGTAAATAAATAAGAACTTTCTGTGTTTGGATGTACCAATGCTTAAAATGGGTGCAATTTTCCAATGGAATTTTTTGTAAGCTCTGTTTTATCCTTTGGAAAAATATGTGTGCAGGATTTTGATCCTTTTACTTTGAGCATTGACGGAGACAAACTTAGAGGGCGTGGTACTACTGATTGTTTGGGCCATGTTGCCCTTGTAGCTGAACTAATGAGGATGCTGGGGGAGACAAAGCCTACATTGAAGTCCACTGTGGTTGCTGTCTTCATTGCCAGTGAAGAGAATTCATCTATCCCTGGAGTAGGGGTTGATGCATTAGTGAAGGATGGGTTGCTTGACAAATTGAAGCAGGGACCTCTGTAAATATAATGCACCTTTATTTGACCAATTTAACTGGGAAGCTGAGTATATTTAGAAGTACTTTGAACATTTTATCTGATATGATTAGTGGCCTTTGTCTCTCCTTGCAGGTTTTGGATTGATACAGCTGATAAACAGCCTTGCATTGGTACTGGTGGTATGATACCATGGAAGCTTCATGTTTCTGGGAAGCTTTTTCACAGTGGTCTAGCCCACAAGGTACTTCCTTTACACTCTCTTTAGAATAAAGTTCTAATTGAAGCAAAAAGAATTGGCATGGTTTTTCTTAGTGAATTTGATGTACTTTCTGGTGTTACTTCTATTCCATATCCTATGTTTCTTTTAAAATGTTTAGTATAATTCCAAAAATGTAGCAATTTCTTAAATTGTTATTTCATATGATTAAATTCTCAAAAATCTAATTGATACTCTTCAGAGTCATCCAATATCCATATCAGATGCTTGCTATGATAGCATACCTGTTTTTTCCGAACTAGGAAGTTGATTTATCCACAAAATAGACAATGGAGTCTGGCAAAAATTCGAACTTTATATTTAATATTCAAAATTTTCTTATCTGATCCTTATCTTTCTTTCTTTCTTTCCATTCCCCCCCCCCCCCCCCCCCCCCCCCCCCCCCCCCGTTTTTGAGGGAGACTTTCTGATGCAACTTGCAAGCATCCCATTGACGAATGAAGCCTAAGGGCAAATGGGACTTATTGATCTTAGTATTAGTATTGTCTTCATGGTTTCTTTCAATACGAGCCTCATAGAGGGACAGCATTGTGAGGGGGAAGGCCGTCCATGGATTTCTACTCTATAGAATGTTGGGTGCATTAGCAAAGGGGTAAAAAGAGAGATAATCCATTTGTTTAAAGCTATGTAATCAAGCAATATTTGCTTCTTTGTGCTGCAAAGAAGAAATTATTTGATTCCATTTCTTTTAGCCTAAAAATTGTCCTCTACTGGATCAAGTCATGACCTGTGCACTCTAGTAGTAATAGCATAATGTGAGACTGAATGCTATTGCTTTAGTTCTGCTTAAATTCAATATGTCACACTAATAGAGATGATTCTGTTAATGCATATTTATTTCTTTTTTAAGCTAATATTGTTAAATATCATAGGCTATCAATCCCTTGGAGCTAGCTATGGAAGCTCTTAAAGTGATTCAGTTACAGTTTTACAAGGATTTCCCACCTCATCCAAATGAAAAAGTATATGGATTTGCAACACCATCAACCATGAAACCAACTCAGTGGAGTTGTAAGTTGAATATAAAAGTGTATCTTGGTGTCATTGTGACTGTTTGTTTGCTCAATGGCTTTCTTTCCTAAACGGTCATAATTATTGACAGATCCAGGAGGTGGCATCAATCAAATTCCAGCTGAGTGTACAATTTGTGGAGATGTTAGGTTACGTGTCATTTAGGGGTTACTATATAAGTTTTTGAATTATCATTGACTTTTAATTTTTCCTCTTTGCTATTGCAGGTTGACTCCATTTTACAGGTACGGAATACACATCACTCTTTATTGGATGTCTTTATAGGAGTTTTACTTGTTCATACTGCCATCTTGATTGTGCCAATGTATTTTTCCATTGTTTGCTTAGGGAGTAACTTTTAGCAGCTTCTTTTAAATCAAGATTTTAATTGAATGTCAAATAAATACTGCATTCCAGTGTCACTGATGTAATAAAGAAGCTTCAGGAATATGTTGAAGACTTGAATGCCAACATAGAAAAGCTGGACACAAGAGGGCCTGTTTCAAAATATGTCCTACCAGATGAGAACCTCAAGGGAAGGTGTGTTTCACTTCTTTCACCAATTGGATGACATGACTCATTTTGCCGGATTTCCTTTGCGCATGAAATGTGAGGAAAGTTACAGTATGATTTTCCATCTCTAAGATTGTTTAGTTCAAATAACCAATATCTAGAATTTCGTCTTAATGTAGTTCAAAAGTGTAAAAAAGGTTCTGCTTTTTCTTTCCTTTTTAAGTTCTTTGCTAGTTGGTCATTCCTCTTGTCTTTGACTTCTCAGAATAACTATTAGTTTTGATGAAGCAATGTCTGGAGTGGCTTGCAATCTTGATTCCCGTGGCTTCCAGGTGTTATGCAAAGCTACAGAAGAGATGGTTGGGCATGTAAAACCCTATTCTATCACTGGTAGCTTGCCGCTCATACGTGACCTGCAGGTGGAACTCTTTTCTTTCTTGTATTTGTCTGGATTTTTGTAACACAACATTTTCACATTTCCCTTTGTTCCTTTGTCCAACTGTAGGATGAAGGTTTCGATGTGCAAACTTCTGGCTACGGTATAGTTCAATTGCTACTTCATGTTTTGAGTATTTTTGTTCTATTATTTGATTTCATGCTACTGTTACCTATATAGCAAATTCCCTTCTCTCTTCTTGTAAAAAGCAAAAGGTGTCTTAAAAGGAGGCACATGCCTGCAAGTTGTACTTCAAATTTATAAGCATAGTCTGAAGTCCTTTACATACACAATTTCTATCTTTCTACTTTGATTAATTTTGTGATCCTTGAGAATCGACATCGCCCTTGTGTGGATTTGCTTCAATCCTTGAGACAACATAGTGTGTTATAGTATCATTTGCCGAAGATTTAGCTTTTCATTCTTCTGCTGCATATTCTATCCGAGCATTTTCACGCTTACATGTCTTAGTCACTTAGTTTTATTATGTCTAGGATGATAACTAAGTAGCTTATTTAGTGCGCAAGTAGGAGCTTTTGATCTTCTATGGTTAGAGGTTCTTAGCTGTAACTAAAAATATTTTTAGTGTTAGTCAAACTTACCTCCTAAAAAATTTAAAATACCTTAGCTGCAAATATTGTTCCCCCACCAATTGATATAGAGAAAGTGTTTAGATATTGGAATTAGACTCTTCGAATAAACTAAATCTCAGTTGGGATACGATGAACAGTAGATAGATTGATTGATCTTAAATCATACATGGCAGTTATGTGTATTTTAACTGTAGTGTCTTTTGGGGATGAACATAACATGCAGGCTTAATGGCTACATACCATGCCAAGAATGAGTATTGCCTTCTCTCTGATATGTGCCAAGGCTACGGGGTCTTCGTTAGTATCATTTCACAGTTGGAAGATTGAATCGAAGATCATCTCATGGAATTGGATTATTGCTGTATCTTTTACTCATTTCTATCATTTGGCAAACAAATTTTATCTAGACCCTTATTACTATTGTTGAATGCTGATGTTGACTGAAGAAAGAACAATAAGGGATGAAAGGAACTACTTATGAAATGTTTTCATTTTCATTTGACTTTCCAAATTTATATTTTTTCTGATTTCAGTACCACAAGTAATGAACCAACAAATATAAACCAGTCAAAGTTAGTTTTTTAGTGGAATGATCAATTGTATTATCACGTCAACATATTATTAACGAATCCAATACAACCATTAACAACCATATAATTATTATACATATAAAAGCTCACATCAATGTCAAGGAACATAAACAATCAATACTGTAACGAAATTTGAACTCAAAAGCTCTTCAAAGTAAGTATTTGGAACCTCAACCTTAAACCTTGGACAAGACTTGATTCAACCAAGTTTTTTCATTTCTCATTTACAAAGTAAGCAGGAAATTGTTCGCACACTGTACAATAGATACAAATTCGTCTATACAATATTCTGTACCTCTCTATCTGGGTAGCTAACTGGTCTATATATTCTCTTTTTGATAGAGTAATATCAGGATTTGTACCAAAAAAAGGTTATATCAGGATCACCGTTAACAACACAAATCCTGCACAGAAAAGAACAAAGAAAGAGCAACTCCTTCCGCAGCTGCTGATGACTGATCTCACGGTCTCCTTGAAACTTTCCCTTCTACTTTAAGCTTCTGAACTCGCCGCCTTAGTCTCCTTTGATGGTCATTTATCTTCCAAAGGCCATGACCCAGTATAACAGCAGAGTATATGCCATGTGTTATAATAGGTGCAAGAATGTTATTCGTCTGTTGCACGCAACTAAGTTTAAACACTGGTATATTTGTGTCTGTCGTAACAAAGGTAAATATTTGTAATCAACTCAACTTACCTGAATCCATTCAAATCCAAGATAAAGTGCCAAAAGTGCCTCCAGGAGAGGGGAGTATATCTTTTTCATTTGCCTCCTTTCATACCAGGCTGCAAATTTGCGGCACTTGTCAGGAATCAAAGGAAGAAACTTACACCATGGACATATTTCAACAACTAATCAGCAGTTATTGGCAACATCATGAACCAAATGATGCATTTTGTGCTGCCCCATCACCGAATTGTCATATCTGATATCTGTACTAAGAGAGTAAGAATAATTTGGTACTAGTGGTATGCAAAAGTAAAAAAAAGGTCATGCCAAATCAAAACCAGATTATCTGTAAAGTTTTCTCTGTTAGCAGGCGGATTCACTTGATTTCATTTTCACTTCGCTCATTTAGATGATGGAGGTCAGTATTTGTAATTTCTCAAGAAGAATAAAATAGCTCATTTACCAACTTTATCTAGTTGTCAGGTTTAAAGCTTAAATGACTAGAATATATGGTTCAAAGGTAAGTTCTCTAGAATCAAGAAAATTTTATCGCCAGCAATTGTCTGGACTTCACTTTCTTCCAGTGCATATACTGATTATCATACTTTGAAGTCCAAGCCCACATCTTCCAATTAAACAAATAACATATATAAATTCAAGAGTAAAAAGCAATCCATAAAATGCAGTCCTCTTGCAAAATGAAGGAGAAAAGATGCACTAATCTTTCTTGATGTGTGTAAATGACCAGTCCACCACGATAATGTCCAACTGAGAGAGAAGAAAAAGAAAAAGAAAAAGAAAACTAATATTTTCAGGGAAGGGATGTAACCTGCAAAAAGCTTTTTTAGATCTTCACGACCAGAGTGCGACTTCAGTACTGGTGCAACTACATAGGTAGGGTCTGAAAGCAAAAGTAGAAATTGGATGTTGAGATGATACATTGATAAGGGCAAGCCTGTGAGGCATTCAGAGAAACTTATAAACAGACCTTTAGGAGAGGCAGCCATGTAATAAAGCGAACCAGTTAGAGCAGCTGTGATTACAGCAGCAAATGCCTGTGCAAATGGGACAAATGGAGGCAGTACACCTGCCTGCAGCAAGAAAGAAAATGTTCGGAAAATGTGCATCACTTTTACATTCAAAACATCAAGGAATGGATTTAGCTATTTTACCAACGATGCCATTCCTCGAGTATCAGCAACCAAATCACTGCTCCTCAGAAATATTTCTGCTAATGCCCCCTGCAAAGGGAAAAATTGTCAACAACACAAAAATTAATGAAATGAAAAAAAGAAAAGAAAAGAAAAGAAAAGCAGACCACATTCTTTTCATATGTTCGCATGACAACAGGAGGCATATCCTTTCAGTACAGGGTAAAATATGTTTGTTTTAGAGTAACCGGAAAGGAAAACATGGAATAGCAAGCTTGATGTATTTGACCATGTTTTAATAACATTATGTATGGCTAGTGTAGGACCCCTACTCCAATTTCAAAATAATTTCTATCTTGGTCAACAATGAGTTTGTATGGACTAATGAATTTGACCTGAATAGCAGCGCGGTAGAAGAGCTCCTCTCCAACGGAGCTTGCTGCAACAATGAGCATAAACTGCAAGAACACATTAAGAAAAGTAAAGAATTGATTTTTCTGGGCAACAACATAATTAGGTGGCGGATGAGGCATAACAGAGATTTTTTAAGCCAAAGCTTTTACCTGCCATGGTGACATTCCATAAAAAAAACTCCGCAGCTCCTCATCCTCCACATCCCTGATTGCACGGGCATGAGGAGATAGCTTCACGACTTCATCCTGTATCACAAGAGTTCACTTCCACAATCACACTCTAATCATGGATGAGAGCTCCCAAATTGTGCATTTGGGCTGCTCCTCTGTCAATTACCAACATTTATTTCTACAACAATTCTACTGTTGAAAAAGTAATGCTACATGATTAAAAAATGCAGTAAGAAAGTGTATTCCCGAATAAAGCTTGCCATACATCTAGTATAAAGAGAAGGGCCATAATTGGAGGAGCTGCATATCCCAATCCTTCAACAATGGCATCTAATGACAGATCAAATCCTCCATTGCAATCAATCCCAGAAATGGAGCATATAAACCTTCCTGCCAAAGCCATTGCGCCATATATTCCTAAAGTTCAAAAAGCAGGTGAAATTTACATCAGAAAGTGTTAAGAAATGGAATCTTCATAATGTCAATCGCTGTCCACATTTTGTAATCAACAGAAAAAGTAGCGTATAAACAAATTGGCTTTTATAGCTACTGAAGAAGAAACAGAGAAAAAGCAGAGAGCTTCAAGAAAAGGAGCTGATGTAGGAGAAATTACTTCAAGAACTAAACCAATATAAAATTAAATTATGCTAAACTGTAAATCTAATAAATATTTTCCAATTCTTCAAATTTACATTATTATAAATGAAGGTTCAAACCCCATTCGATAGGCCTTCACAAAGACAAGAAACACAATCACAACATAAATGGAATCTGAGGAACATAATAAAACACGAAGAATTTGATAAGTTATTGCAAATTAAGGAATCTGACAATAAATCTTAACAAAATAGAATTCCAAGCTATATTAGAGTTGGCTGTCGTAGGAAATTGGAGCCATCAGAGCATGGCAAGATTCGTCACTGAATTTAGTGCCTAGAAAAGATGTTAGCTTGACCGCTTGCTCAGTGTTAGCACCCAACGATCTTCTTCTTCTGTCAGAGTTGAAATTTTCTTAGTTGAAGGGAAATGTAGGGATCAGATTATGTTTCCGTTAGGTTCTGACTCAGATTCCTTTGTTTTCAATGATATGATTTTCACGAATCTCTCAGATCCCATTATGTTGTGATTGTGTTTTCTTGTCTTTCTGAAAACCTAGATAACGACGCTTTAAACACTTGAGATGTGATAACCTCAATTTGAAGACTTGAAAGAAACATCTTAGAATTTTGAAGTTTTGTGTAAATTAGTTTTGATTAGCTAGTTTAGCTGTTTGGTGACTTGCTGTACATTGGAAGCAGACAGGTGAGATGCCAAAGATAGCAGGCCATGGGCTAAATGGGCATAATTGGACATCAGTTATCACACTGAAGATAAGGAAATTGTGTTCTTTTCTTCTTCTTCTTCTTCTTCTTCTTCTTCTTTCCCCAACCCCCCCACCCCCCCGGCCAAAGGACTTCTCTTCAACCATATGAGTTTTCGCCCAATTTTCTAGGGAGAATGCGATAGACTTGATTGCCAAACTTAAAGATAAGATCACAGAGTAATTGATGATGCAGCCTATGAACTGAACCAATTATGAGCTGAGTTAAAAGCAAGTTGCCTGTAGGTGGCATGGTTACACTCAATTGATATTTCTTAGAAGAACATTAAACGCCAAACTAGTTAGCAGAGAAGAAAGAATATTCCCTTTCGATCTAAAAACCTGCAGTAGCATGGCCATCCAAAATTAGAGTTTTTGAACAACTTTTTCAGTTGGGGTCCTGAATATTCTGTTGCCCATGTGGCTGTCCTCCTTCAAAAAGTAGGCATAAGAAACCCTAGTGCTTACCCCTTTTGGATTTCATGCGCTCTCTCCCCAAAAGAAGCATTGGCTTTTGCTTTTCCTCAAACAAAAGCACCCTTACACTTTACATGCCGCAAAGAACATTAACATTTCAAGAACTCCACTCCTTATACGAACCCACATCCTCAAATTGTGCTTACCATTGAACCTCAAATCCTAAAACTATAAACCGAGATAAGAAAACTCCACTGACGTAATTTCTCTCGACGTTTTTCATCAATTCTTCAAGTAGTCAACTGCCCAGTAATATTATTATTCCAGGTAATATTTTCATCTCCATAGATTGAAAAGGTCCACCTTTAATGCCAATATATGCCTAACTTCACAATAGAACACAAAAATTCAAAGTCTTCAGCTAATCTTCTGCAATCCATCATAAAATATAAAATAACTAGAAGAATTCAAAATAGAAAAACAAAATAACACAATCGAAAGAAAGAAAGAAAGAAAAAGAAAAGACTAACCGATTCCATAACCGAGTCTCACAATAGCTCCAATCTTTTCCCAGACAGTGAAATCAGCAGCATCATTGAAACTCTGATTTAATGTGGTCACCTCCATAGCCGAAACTCTGTACCCTCCGCCACTCTCTCTCTCACCACTCTCCACCGCTTCTCCACCGCCGCCATTCCCCTCCGCCCTCACCACCCCATACTTTCTCGTCTTTTCCTTCTTCATCACTTTCACCGGCATGACACGTTGACTGCTTAAACTACCGCCAAGACACCAAAACCACGCCATCGTGGGCGGTTTCGGAGCCACCGAGACTAACGAGATCTCCATCTTGTCGGAAAACTACTCGGGCACTGACCGGACCTTTTGAATATCAAATCAATGGGAAAACAGCAGCGATACAGTGTCGTCAAGATTGACAGTGAGCATGACTGTGGGGGGAAGATTTTTGGGATTGAGAGACGAGGTCCGTTGGTTTTATGCCATTACTTTGCAGTTCTGTGTGGCGCCACAGCAAAGTCTAAACATGTACTCAATAATCAAGAAATGAGACTTCTCTGGGTGAGGGGAATATCTTGAGGACCAATCAGGTTCTGCCCTGCCCAGATAATGCTTCGCAGATTGGATTAACGCAGATGTGGAAAATCATTGGAGCTTTGTCCTAATGTTTTTTTAACTTTTTTCGAGGTTTAAATAATTAAGGTGATATACTAAAACGTTACATGGGCTATTTATTTGAAGCGTTTAATTTATAGGTTCTCAAATTTTGTATAAGATGTTATAATAATTTTTATTTAGTATTGATTGAAAATTACGTTTACTCTCAATACTTAAGGTAAATTACAATTTAGTCCCTTTAATATCACAAATGTTAAGCTTTTGTTTGGTTTATAAGAAAAGTCAGAAAATATTACTTGCCTAACCAAATTAACTTTTAAATTAGTTTAAAGAAGATTTTGAAGGAAAAAGGAAAATAAAAAGAAAAAGAAGAAGAAGGTCGGTCAAATTTGAATTTTTGTTTTCAAGAAATTAAACTAAGATCAAATGGAAATCTTTCATATCAAAATTTAATTGAATTTAGGGAATTTTAAAAAGTTTTTATCATTATTAAAAGCCATACTTATAGAAGGTGTCTCTTTTTTTTCATAAATTAAAGAAAGGAAGTAGGGTTAAATGGGCAAAGAATTTTTAGGGACCAAACAAAAGATAAAAGTAAAAGAAAATAGAGAAATTCTGCTTTAGGGCTTTTCTAAAACTAATTTTCTCTTGTATTAAAAGATAGAAATAAGCGAGCATATGGTAGTTGGTTAACACACTACTAGAAAGCAGTCACTTTGCAAGTTTTGAGACTTTCGCCGCCCATAAAAATTCGTCTCAAATTGCAGTAAAAATTAAATAAGATGTAATGAAAATTTTGTTATAAAATATAAAAAGGCTGGCATGTGCCTCAGTGCGATACACCGAAAAGAATTTTAATATTAAAAAAATTTATTTTATAATAATATTTATTTAACTCCATGTGATTAAAAATGAATTTTAAGTATTTTTAGCGTTTAAAGAAACAAAATCTATTACTAATTAAATAAAATAATATGAATATTTTAATTTAAAGATATTATGTTTGAAGATAATTTGTACTTAAATGAGTTGTGGAATATGAGAATTGTTAACTCTAAGTTTATAAATTATATAAAAAAAATTCAAATTGATTAATTTTAAAAAAATAAGTGAAAGAATTAAGAAAATAAAAGTAGAGCAAAATATTTAACTAAATACATTTTTTTATATTAGCTTTATATTTATATATATGTGTTTTGATATGATAAGTAAGCAAATAATTTTTTTAATATGAATTCTTAATGATTGGGAAGCTACAATTATAATTTTCATGACATTTAAATTTTTTAAATATTTGGTGTTTTTTGTTATAGTAAATATGTAAACCTCTTTATACTTTATGAAAATAACTTACATCAAATTATTAATTGATAACTAATTCAATACGTAGGTTGTAACATGTAATTTTTATAAACTAAAATATCTTTTAATTTTCTATATAACTCTGATAAGTAAAATTTATTTTTAAAATTATCAAATAATATATATTATGTACATGAATAAAATAATAAGTAAATTCTTAATATTCAATTCAAGATAAAATATCACTCTCTCATATATAAATTTCTTTTATAAAATATATAAATTTGTATAGATAATTAAATGAATTTCTTTTATAAAATACATAAGTGTGCATAGATAATTAAATGAATACTTATTTTTAGTCAAGCTTTTTTGATCTGACATCATTAATCATGTAAAAATATTTTTTATGAATTATTATAAGCAAAAATATTAAAATAAAGTAGCCGATATAATTATAAAATTATTTAACCAAATATATTAAAAATATAAAAATTGATATTATTTGCTATTTAAGTAGTCATTTATCAGGCTTTTGAAATTTTTTAATTGTGTGAATTATATATATATATATATATCCAATGTAAGAGAAACTATTTCAAATAATTGAAAATGGGTTCTCTATTATATTGCTAAAAAACTAAAATGATTTAAATTAATAACATAAAAATAAAGTTTAGAGTTTATAGTTATTGCAGGAAATAACTTTTTATACTTGAAGTATTCGTCAAATTAAATTATTTGTTATATTCTATATATATAGTTTTATCTAAAAATATTTTACATATCTAAAAAATATTATTATAAAAATAATTAAATTTTAAAAGATTCTAGTAAATTGAGTTCTTATTTATCAGATAATTTATAATTATTCATTTCTCAAACTTCTACCTCTTTAATAAAGATTATGAAATATTATTAAATATATTTTGAATTTGGGATGAAAATAGGCAACAATTAATAATTTTTAATTAAATTAAAATATTCAAAATTCTAAGAATTTTTCATTTTACCAAAATTACACAATTAGAATCGAAATTACATAATTATGGGTCCCACACTATTGTACTATATATAATAACTAGCATTATCCCCGTGCTGTGCACGGATTCTTTAAAATTACTATATATTAATATAATTATTGAATCATAAATACAACTAAAATAATAATATAATAATAAAAATATCAAGTAATTAGTAAAATTAAATTTAAAATTTTGAAATTTAGTATTTAAAAGTTTGCAACATATAAAGACATCTCATATACATTATGTCATAAAAAAATAAAATTTAAAATTATTCAGTGAGAAGTTAAAAAAATTTAAAACTTCCAAAAATAAAAATATATGAATATGATTATGTACTTTATTTAAAAAAAAATTGATGCGATCAAAAGCTAATAGATAGTTACATTAAAAAATAAAAATATATGAGAATGACATAGAAAACAAGATTGATGGCTTGAAAGTTGTTTGAAAAAATTTAAAATTATAATACTTTAAGATTATTTTAGACTTAAAAGAGGATGAGTATATATTAAGTTAAAACTTAAAATATAAAGAATTAGATAATATATTACTTGCCAAGGATTGGAAAAATCTTATTTAATTTTAATTTTTGATTAAAAATCAATTAAGTCAAGACAAAACTATGATAGTAAAGATTAAAAAAAATTAAAAAATTAAAAAATATATATAAAATAATTACAAAGTTAAGATCAATATTAGTATATAAGTTTATAGAAACCTTTTAATTTGACTCATAGCTTAGTTATCAAATAATTAAGTGAAGGAAAAAGTTTGATATTAGTAATGCAAAGTTAAAATCATAGTAAATTGATAAAGTATTTATAAGCCCAAAATTAATTTTAAATGGGAATTAGTGATAGGATATGAGGATGAAATTAGAATGTAAAATAAAATATGGAAAAAATAAATTATTATGTTCATTCTCCATTTTTTTGTATGAATGTAATTGGATCTTCATATTATATTTCGCAAATAACAGAAATAAAGTGAATAACAAAAAAAGTTGTTAACATTTCAAACAATTAAATTGTAAAAAAATAAAAAATAAAATTATATATATATTTTGATAGACTAAATAATGTCTGGAGTTATAAACTTAAAAAGTTAATAGGTGTATTTTCTATTGAAATAACTATCTCATTTTTTTTAATATATCTAAAATGATCTAAGAATATATATATATATTGATGTAGTATATAAATTTTTTAGAAAGAGTTCTAATTATATATATATTTATACATACATAATTATAAATATATGAAAATAAATAAAATTAAATGGCATACTTCTAAAATTATAAATATTCAAAAAGTGAAATAAATTTTAAAAATATTATAACAAAAAATAGATATAATCCTATAAAACTATAAACTTAGATGAGCAAAAAAAAAAAAAAAAAAAGCAAATTGAAAAATAAATTACAAATTAATAACTTGATTAAAAAATGAGTAAAAAGATGCTAAATGTATAATAATTTAAATAAAATAAAAATTAAATGACAAAATTTATCAATAATTAAGGAGAAAAATGTAACTAATAAAAATTAAATTAAATTAAAAATATTAAGCACAGTTGATAAATCTCATAATAAATGAATTGATAACATAAACTAAGTAGTAAAAAAAAAAGATATAGAAATTTACAAATTTAATAGTAATAAAGTTAAATGATAGACTTTATTTAGGTTGAAAAGAAAATTATAGCATTAAAATCCAAAAAATCCCTTACATCAGCAATATACCTAAAATAAACCAAATTTGAATAATGAACTAAAGATGCACATAAAGAGATAGAAGAAAAAATAATGCTAGAAAATAAAAAGGACACAAAGAATAGAGTGAAAAAAATGTTAGAACTTGAGAATTTAATGAAATGACTTTTGCAAGACTTTATATATAGTATATAAATATAAATTAGTTATTAAAGATAAGAGAAAATTATGAAAAACTTAGCAAACTATAGAGTTCAAATGATCAATAAATATTCCACATATTGAAAATAGAGATGAAAAAGATTTTGTAGATAAAATGCAATTATTTTTTGATATTAGAGATAAATAAAGAATATTGTTCTAATCAAGAAAATGATTTTAAAAAATTAGATATATTTAAAAGGAATAAATAATATCAAATTTAATAACTAAAAATCAAAATTTAAATTTAATTAAAAATCTTAAAATTCTAAGAATTTAAAATTTGGTTAAAATTGCACAATTATGGGTTTCACATGGTTGTGCTATATATATTAGTATAGATATTGTTCTAATCAAGAAAATGATTTCAAAAACTCAGATATCTTTAAAAGAAATAAATAATATCACATTTAATAACTAAAAATCAATTTTAAATTTAATTAAAAAAACTCAAAATTCTAAGTGTAGTGCCCCCTCTCGGGATAGCATTTAAGTTGAGGTGCTACTCAATCCAGACTTAAATCTCATCCCACAATTCAACAATAGGCCCATCAGAATTTTTTTAAAAATTATCAGAGATAGCAACAAGCTTCAACCTAAGCAAATCTTAACAAAAGTATAATTTACCTATTCTATTACAAAATGTATATACTTCAATCTAAGCCTGAAGTACGGGATCATCACCAAAACCTATATGAGAGAATCATGTGATACGTGAGGGGGGAGGAGGGTAAGTCTAAAGACTTAGTGAGGGATAAACTTAAGAACAATAGTAGAGATCTATCGAGGAAGATTCAACTCAATAGATCACAAGTTTAACAGTTGGAACAAGACATATCCAGAATCAAGTAGTAACAATAGCAAAATAGGAAACTCTCCTGCCTTATTACTCTAGAAACAAATTTCAGACAGACGGAATCCAGTTAGGCAAAACAAACCTAAAGCATATGCATTCCAAGAAAAGGCTACAAGACATGCATTGCGAATTCACCTTATATGAGTCAGACAATCAGTTTACCTAAGCGTAATAGCTTGGTGCATGGCAGATGCCCATACGGACTTATGGCGTACCGTAGATGCCTAGGGGAAAATTCCTAGTGCACTGCTGATACTTAGGGAAAAGTCCCTAAGTACCGCCGACACCCAAGGGAAAGTCCCTAGCGTATCATTGACACCCAGGGAAAAGTCCTAGAGTACCTTGCATGACCAAACATTTTGCCCAAATCAGCCTTTGGCCCAATAATTATCCATACATATAGCAGAATCAATAACCATTTTGCAAATGCCCAGGGGAAAGTCCTTAGCGCACCGTCGTTCCAAGATAAGACAGTACAGGACAAAACAGAAATGTCGTCAAGGCAACTTGATAATAACAAACAAATTTAGATAAGCCAGCATGGCCAATTAATGCTGAACAAATAAATAGGTATGCTGGCAAGGCAACAAATAATGATACAGAATGGTACAGATACACGACGGTCAGACAACAGAGATACAGATAACAAATAAAGGTTCTGGGCGCCAAAACAAAAAAAAAAAATCAGAATCAATAACAATGATAACCCTCACAGGGGTGTTCATATTAGACAACAGATAACAATTGAAATTCAAAAAATTTCCAAATTTTAATCAAAATAGAGTACGATATAGAAACAGAAACAGAAATCGAAACCCTTATAGGGGTTTATCACCAGAACAAATAAGTATAAGAAGGTGCCAGATTGGCAGGCCCTCACTTTTGTAGTTCTCAGATAAAGCAACCACGGTCAGCGATCTTACTGGTCAGCAGGACCCATTTCTTTGTCACCTAGCCAAAAGAGTAGGTTCACATTCAAAATCCCCATTTAACTCTAATAATCCTCAATAATTAAAATCTTATTATCAACAATCCTAAAATCACTAGTTAATCAATCAACATGATAATTAAGGTTCGATAGGTATTATCGGTACGAAATATGCTAATTAAGCCGATTATTACAAAATAGTTACAGGGTTCGCATCAGTTCTAGTAATAGGATGTAATCTAATCCTTAATTACACAATTAACCTCATAACATTATCCCAAATCAGTAATAATAGTTCTATCATCTTACTTAACCCAATTATCACCATTTAGGTCTCAAATTCATAAAATTAAGGTTTTCTTACTCCAATTAACTCAATTAATCCAAAATTATCATATGATATGCAAATTCGAGTTCACCAAGCTTATAATGGCACATGCATGTTTCAAATCTTAATTCCATATCATCTTAAATAACCTAGTTATTATCACTTAGGTTCCAAATCCATAAAATCCACAAGTTGGGGTTTTAAATCCTTAAACGAACTCATTTAACCTAAAATTATCTTATAATAATATAAATTTAGGCCTACTAAGTTATATAATCATACAGGCCTGTCACATATATATTCAAATCCTATATCAATACCTTATTTTCTTGACATAATATAAGATTTGGTAAAAATAATTGGTACAAAATTTCCCCCAAATTCGGTTATTGCCCAAGATATCCTTATTGGTGCCTCGTCTCTATGAACCAATGCTGCCAATGTGTTCACCACATCGAGGCAAAGATTCTGTCCTAAAGTTACCGGACCACCGCCGTCCACCATTGCTGGAACTGAATTACGACACCACCATTCGACTTGTCCAGCTACACTAATCAAAATGCCTCAAACAATTTTCTAAGTTGTAGCTAGAGCTAGAAGTAATTGGCCAAAAACTGCCACAGCTCCACCCAACGCTATTGCACCCCTTTTCTTCAATTTCGTCGCCTTCGATAGTCGGAACTAGAGATTAAAGCCACCATCTTGACCCTTGAGTTGAGCCCGTCAAAACCTACTACTGCACTCCAAGTTTCAGTCACTGAAATAGAGCAACCCATCACCACCGATGTGACTCCAATTTCGATCCTATTTTTTGGTGTTTTTGCCGGTTGTTGGGGTGTAAAATTTGTATAATATTGTTCCTTGTGCTGAGAGGAGTAGAATGGTGTATAATGTGAGGGGTGTTGATGTCTACCAGAGTAAGTTTCCGGAAGAGGGTGAGGAGGGCTTGCATGTGTGAATTTGAATAATTGTGGGTGGGGGGGTGACTACTTATATAAAAAAGCCTTTAAGTGTAACCTTTTGCCACTTATCATGCCTTATAGATTACTACCTTTCCATCTACTTCAACCTTTCACTTGTAGATCTAATTGAAATCGTAGTGCCCTATGTGGATCCATTAAGGTCCATATCTTGTTGGAGAACATGGAATTCATTTTGAATCTCATGGCTTCAGGCTATCGTCTCAAATCTATTTAAGCATAGCCTCATCATGGTCCTTAGACCATCACTTATTGGACCGATTTCATGAAGAAAGCTAAACCTTTAGGTTGTCTCCAATCCAAATAAAACATTCTAAGAATGTGTGTAGAAGATTCACTATGCTCATGTGCTTCCACTATTTCTGGTATTTATTTTATTTAACTAACTTTATCAAGTCCGACAATAGTATCATCCTATCTAATAAGAACTCTATCTCTAATAAGGTGAAGTTCCTTGAAATAAATAACTTTTGGCCCAAAAGATCATAGAAGTAGTAACATATACAATCTTTATGATAGACATTTGATTAAATAATAAAGTTAATATGAAATTTTTATACAGCCCCTAGCAAAATAAGAGGATCATCTCATGCAAATTTCAATGCAAAAATTAAGAAAGAAAGATCATACCTTAATGAATTGCGACAACTCCCAAAGAGATGATAGGTTCCCCAACTTTAAAATCATTAAAACTTTGCCTCTAAAGCCAAGTTTAAACTACAATCACTTGAATATTTTAAATGATCAAGGAAGTAAAGCTCTTTTTGATAGATTTACAATTGAATCATAATTCATTTTACAAATCAAACTACTAAAGATTCCCACCTACGTAGAAGTCCTAAGCTGTGTTGGAATAGCGCCCTGTGACCAATTAGATCGGATGTAAACTATTTTACTTGTGATACAATTTTGATTGAATAATATTCATTATATTTGGCCATCTTCATTTTATACTTATATTACTTCATTGGTATTTGGTTGAAGGCCTTAGATCACACAAGACTACGAGACTTGATCACGCACTGGGTGGTGATCATGAAACAAGTCTTACATGATCGTGATTTTAAATCTTCCAACGTAGAATCTTATGAGACAGGGCATCTAAGATTTGGATAGACTTGCTTTAACAATGCATAAATCCAAGGGTTAGATATTGCTTCGTTTCATGAGCAAACCATATGAGATACAGGTTCATGTTAGTGGGTTCTTGTTAGAGAACAAGTTCACTGGAGGCCCACTCGGAGAATCCACTAGATAGCCATAGTGGCAAATTCTCCAGCTTACGCTAGTACATATAATTAGTCCTTTGACTTGAGGATCCATCGTAACCTTGTGCTTAGGTTCTCATGCTTTGACTCTTCCTTGACCACCTAGTGGGTCTTTCGAGTTGAGCTTGGGTATGAACCACTTAAACTTGGAGGTTTGTGAGATCTAAGATGGAATCTGAGCCCTCGTCGTTGTAAAGGGCGAGTGTGTCTCTTATATATCCTATAATGATCGATCCCAAGGAGTCCTCACGCAAGGCAGTATTATAATTTGAAAACAGAGTTTTCCAAAGATGAGGTCATACATCAGAATCGAACATTGAGAATAGAAACATATTATTGAGGCTATTAGGGAGTTGGCAAATATCTTGCGTTAGGTCTCATTTGAGGTAGAAGATGGAAGGACTATATTTGCATGGCAAGCATAGAGCTAGAATGGTTCTCCAAAAGCATCTTCATTCAGCCAATTAGTTGGGCTCAATGGGCTTGAGGTTGGATACTGACCATGGAGATTGGGTACACTTCAATTAATGGAGATTAATTGAATTGAGTCATTAGTTTAAAGGAGTTTAAACTAATGTGAATATTTTGATATTCCATAAGTTACAAGAGTTGTGAGCCCATGTCCAATGAATGATAGAACCTAATGGGTCACATACAAAAGCTAATTGAAAATTCTACTTGATGAAGGGAATTTTCTAAGAGTTAAAAAAAAATTCCATCATGACCAATTTTTGGAGGGAAACGGTTGACACAATTTTTGGTCATTTTGGCTTGGTCAATTTAATTGTTAAATTGATATTTAAGGAGTTAAATTGACCAATTAAATTAAGGATTTAATTTAATTGATGCTACATGACTATCAATTGGTCAAGTTAACTTAAGGAGTTAAGTTGACACCTTCTAGCTTAAAGAGTAAAGTCAAGGTTAGTTAATTAAATTAAGGAGTTAATTTAATTAAAATGAAGAATTAATTTTGGAGGAAAAATTCAAATGAAGAGTTCATTTGGATAACATTTCATGAGATGAAATGAAGATTCCAAATGAAATTTAAATGTACATTAAATTCACACACAACTTGCTTGCAAGTTGGCAAGCAAGTTGGCGCCAACCACAAGGATGGTGTGATGCCACTTAAGCATCACATTTTTCCTCCATCTATATATAAATATAGAGGGTGGGCAGCCAAGCATGTGATTACACAAGCATTTTAGATGTAATTGTTAGATTCTCATTTTTCCTCCAATTTTGTGTGTGTTGCCTCATGTGTTGAAGCTTCACATTTTTTTTCATCTCCTACCTCCAAAATTGGTCTCTTCACACTTTTATCTCTTCTTTGTTTTCCAACTAACATAGAAGAGATTTGAATTGACCATTGGTGAGCGGATCTTGTCATTAGAGGCAAAACACTTGGATTGCTTGCCTTTTGAAAATCCTCTGTTTGGGCAGTAATTTGAAGGCTTTTTTGGAGTGGCTTCCAATTTTATGATTTGGTTGAATTTTTAATTGAAGGTTCAAAAAGGTGTTGGTGATCTTGTTTCCAAATTTCAGTCAATTTCGAGGTGATTTGGATAGGCAATTGTTTCCATGAACATGCTGTGCCAGGGGAGACTGCATTGAAAAGTTCAAGCAAGTCTTCATCTCTTTAGTTGTAATTTGCTATCTAGGTAATTTTCTGACCTAAATCCACTTTAATGGCGTTAATTAGACCTTAGGGAGGTGTAATCTAGTTTGATTTTAGTTTTTAATTGTTTAATTATTGGATCCTTAGCTTACACCTTCTTTCAAGCTGAATCTCAATAAGTTTAGAATCTATCGATAAGATTTCACAAAATTTTAATTGTTTGATTTTTTACAATTGGATTTAGGAAAAAGTTGCACAGGTAGATTTTCAAAAACTATGAGCTTTTCTTCAAAACTATCAGTTTCTCTTCAAGACTTCTCTACATAAACCAAATTAATTTTTTCAAAAGTTGAATTAATTTCTTAAAAAATTGAATGTCAAGCCTTGAGATCTTTAATTCATTATCTTAGCTTTTGATATCTTAGCAAAAGGCTCAACTTTTACTAATTTGCTAAATTATTGCGCAGAGATCACCCAAAACAATTTTTGTTCTTTCCCTAGGGAAAAAAGTCCCAATATATTGATCCCCTATCATGAATATGATAATCTTTACACCTTTTTGAAAATTCACAAATATTTTTCATCAAAGTCAACCAAAAATATATATGTCTAAAAATTTTATGTGCCAAAAACCAACCTCTAGAGTGATTTCCATAACTTCCTTTATATATCTCTCTCATTTTGCTTGTCTGAAATTTGAATCCAAGCATTTCAATAATGGTCCCATCACTGAAATTGAACTTTTGTATAATTCACCCTTCCACAACATGAGCCTTAGTGCCCTTTGCATCACTTTCCTAGAAGTAACTAGATCAGTTGGCTGGTGCTCTTCCTTCTCAAGGTATTTAATCAACCCCTCTCTAATCTAATGCCTTCGTTTGCAATTAAGCCACCATCCCGACCTTTTTCTTAAGGGTCTCATGCTCACTTTAAGGTTTTTTGAGACCAAGAATGGAACATTCCTATTTTTTCTCCCACATATCATGTTAGCAAACTTGGTGATATGTCAACTTTATCGTTCCTCGACTTTAGGATTTGCACTAGCTAGAAATTTATTAGGTTCGCTGCCAGGTCCTTGAACTTTTGCAAGTATTTTTTCATTACCTCATCTCTGTATCATAGATCCTTATGAACTAATTTGCTACAAGTTAAAAATGAGTACATATCAAGTCCTACATCCCTAGATCCAAGGCTATTCTGGCCATTCTTACTTTTGCTATTGCCACTTCATATTTAGCTTCATTGTTCATGAAATGAAATAGTAGCTTCAATGCAAAATCTAACTTCTCACCTTCAGGTTCTTGGAACCATATCCATGTTCCACCTCTTCATGACCTATTCATATCCTCTATGCCATCCATTGAGGAGTTAAGGAGGTAGTCTTTACCAACAAGGATTTATCATTTGGATTTTCTTCACCCATTTCGACCAAAACAATTGACCAACACTTGAGCTTGTCATGGCACTTCTACTTTGAAACTCTATTGAGAACTCAATTAGCTCGATTGACTATTTCACCAACCTCGGAGAGGTTGGGCTTCTGCAAGGTCTCACTCAAGGGCTAATTTTTTAATAAATGATGTGATGTGCTTGAAAATAAGGCTAGAGTTTCCTAGTGAGAATCACCAGATCCAATGCAAAGCTTTCAACCTCCATATACCTCTTTCATCCCCCTATAATATTTTACTAACATAATAAACTATTTTTTTTTCTTTTTCTTTTTTTTTCCTACTACTTCCAAGATTGAGCTAACGACCTCTGTGGATAGAGCAAGGTATAAAAATAGAGATTCTGCTTCTACAGGCTTTGTTAACAAATATAAAGAGCTGAGGTATTCTTTCATCTTTCAAAAGTTTGTTCAACTCTCGTGTTCATTAAAAGTCTTTTATGTTCCTGAGCACTTTGACAAATAGTGTACTATTTTCTGCCAACTTAACTATAAATCTGCTCAAGGTCACTATTCTTCTTGTGAGTTTTTGTGCCTCCTTAACGTTCGTGGGCTAAGGTATATTTATGATTACTTCTATCTTTTTGCGATTAGCCTCTACTTTTTCTCAATAACCATATATCTTAATCGCTGCACATTTTATTAGATTTAAATTTAATTCATATTATTGTATTTTCTGAAAAGTTTCTACCAAGTAGTTATGTCATTTTCATCCCATATACTTTTTACAATCATGTTATCAACATATAACTCTATAATCTTGCCAATATGATCCTTAAACATTTTGTTGAAAATCTTTGATAGGTCGTTCTTGCATTCTTCAACCCAGATGGCATAATGTTGTAGTGATAAACTCTTTTCTCAATGATAAATGCAGTTTTGTCCCTAACTTTTTTTGCCATGAAGATTTGACGGTAACCTTGGTACGCTTCTTTATACTCAAAAGGGCATAGATTGTGCAATTGACCAATGTGTTGATAGAAAAGAGATATAAGTCATTGGGGCATGCCTTCTTTGAATCTATATAATCTGTACACATTCTCCACTTACCTCTAGTTATTAGTACTATCATAGCATTAGACAACTACTTGGTGAATTGGATCTTTAGTATAAATCCTACCTCAAGCAATTTCTAGACCTATTCTACTATAATCTGGCTTTCCTTCACTCCAAAATTTTATTTCTTATACCTCACAAGTCAAGCTTTGGGATCCACGTTCAGTTGGTGCACCATGATCTCTCGGTCCATACCTTCAAAATTTGCTACAATCCATATAAAGACATTTGTGTTACCCTTAAGGAACTATATCATCAACATCTCCAATCTTAGGCTCATTTATGATCTGTTCCAAGTGGTCTTCTTAGGACATCCAGGATATAATTTGACCTTTTATGATTAAAAGGTTCAATCTTAATTAGCATATTCACCCATTCGCCTCTTGTTTATTTCTAGATCTAGGTATTCTGGCATGTCACATTCTCCATTTATCTTGATTTTATGAACTTTTTCGTCTTTCTTGTGAGTCTCAGCAATGACATATTACAACATTCTGTTACAGGTCTTTGGTTAGACAACACCTCTCTATATAATCAATAAAATGACCATCTTCATCTTATCCATTCATGATATTCTTCACATGCACTTGGTTGAAGCCCTTAACTCATACTAGACTACGGGACTTGGTCATGCATATGATGGTAATCATGAAATAAATCTCAATGGTCATGATTTTAAATATTTTAAGTCATAGAATCTTAAGAGACAGGGTATCTAAGATTTGGATAGACTTGCACTAGTGATGCATACTCGAAGGAGTTGGATATTGCCTTATTTCATGGGCAGTCCATGTAAGACATAGATGTTAGTAGATACTTGTTAGAGAATAAGTTTACTGAAGACTTACATAGAGGATCCACTAGGTAGCTGAAGTGGCATGTTGGTAGTGAAAATTTCTCAAGCTTACGATAGTTCATATAATTAGTCCTTTAACTTGAGGTTCTATAGTAACCTTATATTTAGGTCCATGTGCTTTGATTTGTCCCAACCACATAGCGGGTTGCTTAGGGCTTAGGTTGGGCACAAGCTATCTAAGTATGGAGGTTGTTGAGAGTTTCAAGATGGGATCTATTCACTCATGTGTAAAGACCGACTTGATCTCCTATGTGTTCTAGGATGATTAATTCCAAGAAATCCTTGCGCAAGGTGATATGATAATTTGAAAAAAGAGTTTTCTAGAGATGAGGTTATAAATGGGAATTCGACATCAAGAATAGATATATAGTTATCGATGTTGTTAGGGAATTGACAAATATCTTAGGCTTTTTTTGGGAGACAGGAACCAAAAGGACCGTATTTATATGGTAATCGTAAGTGGAGTAGGTTCACTCAATATTAACTCATCCAATTGGTTGGACTCCATAAGCTTGTAATAAACATTGATTATGGAGATTGGATACTCTTTAATTAATAGAGATTTATTGATAGAGTGATTAGTTTAAAAGAGTTTACACTAATCAGAATATTTGAAATTCACTAAATCACAAAGAGTTGTGGGCCATGTCTATTTAACTGGCGAACCTAAAGGGTCACACACAAAAGCCTATAACACTCTAATTGAAATTGGAGAAATTACCTAAGTAGTTAGATAATTTAATTGGTCTAGTTTGAAAGAGACTAAGTTGAATAATTAAGAGTTGGTCACAATGACTTGATTAATTTAAAGTGTTAAATTAATCAAATAATTTAAAGAGTTAAATTGGGTCAATTAAATTGAGGAGTTAATTTAATTGCAGCCATTTGGCAATTTAATAAGTGTAGTCAACTTAAGGAGTTAAATTGATTTAATTAAATGAAGGAATTAATTTAATTAATTGGAGAATCTAGTTTTGGAGGGAAAATTAAATGGAAGAGTCTCTTTGAAATGATGTGGCATTTTAATTTTCCAATTAAAATTGAATTTTAATAGGTGGAAATCAAAACCCAACTACGCATGCAAGTAGGCATGCTAGTTGGCCAGGTGTGATGAGCATGTGAAGAATGCTTCTAGATGCACCCATCACACTTTATAAATAATTTCTCTTCACACCATATGGTTGGCCATCACCTCATTTTTATCTCCCAAAATTATCTCATGTGTTAAGAAAAATAACTACATCTCTCTCTCTCTCTCTCTCTCTCTCTCTCTCTCTCCCTTTCCATCTTCCTCCTTTTTCTCTATTCCTCTTCTAGCACTTGAATAGAGTGCTTATAGTGTGACAAGTGTGTGGGTACCTTTAGAGGCACTACACTTGGAGTGCTCAATTGTTTGTGAATAAGAAGCTGTACTTAAAGAAGAGTTTTTCAAGAGGTGTCTCAAGGTGATCCAAGTGGCGGTTGAAGGAGACTTGGAGACCAATTTTTGCTGCTATTTTTCCACATTTTGGAGGTTATTTTAAGGCAAAAAAATTTCTTCCCTAGGTGATGAAAGCATTAGGAAGGAGAATCCAAGAGAAAGGAGTTGTAGGTCCTTTCCAGAAAGGCTTCTATGGGAAGATCTCCAATTTGGTTTTGTGAAAATCAATTAAGGAACTTTATCTTAACCTAAAATCCTTAATTATAGCATAATCTAGATTCTTGGGTGTGGTAATGCAAGTTACATTTTATGTTTTAATTTCCTATGGTGAATTGATCCTTACCTGACCACTACCTTCAGCTGTTTCAGAGGCCAGTATAGCATATATATAGGTTCTATAACAAACATAGCCTATGTCCTTAGGGTCTTCAAGGGAGCATAATGATGGAATTTAGGATGGGGGAAGACCTACAAATTTTTTTTAGATTGCATTTTCCCTCAATCATCTACTCCTTTCTCTTTCCTATGGCCTCTCCTGCTTAGATCACTTTTAAATCACTCCTCATCCTTCATTATGTTTATCTCTTCCTCTTGAATGCACTTTCGAGCCATCTCCATTAACTCTCCACATTTTTAGGTGGGTTCCTTTGTGATCTTGAGACCATGAATGAGTATTTTGACCATCATTCACACTAAGATCTTAGACCTCTATGCTTAGTCATTAAAATAACTTATGATGGATATTGGGGTTTCGTTATCCTTTTGCCTAATTTTAAGTAGATATATTATCGACCTATTTATTTTTTTCTTACTAGGAAAATGATATAGAAACTTTCTACACAATTGCATATGCTACTACCATGCCTACTGGCAAAGACTCGTCAATATAAGTGAAGGTTGTAGTGAAGCAAAAATCCAATCCATAAGAAATCAAAATCTGAAAATCAACTTGAAACACTACATCCCAAGGATCTAATTTATTCCATAAAATTGAATTTAGGGAGAAGGAATAAGTACTTTTGGTGATTTTCCAAAAATTAAAGAGAAGATGCTTCAAAATACTATTCAATTGAAAATCCTCCACTCCTCCTTGCTTTGACCTTTCTTCCCCACTTCTTGGACTCAAAGTGTAGCAACTTGAGACCTCCAAAAACTCCTCAAAATGTGCTCTAATGGTAGCTCTATGGATCCGCCAACAAGAGATGAAAAATTGCCATTATGTCTTGAAGAGCTCTTATCTAGTGCAACCTTTTTGTGCACCAATAATCAACAGCCCAAATGTGATGACTCTAAAGGTATTCACAATTCTTAAGCACTCTAGATCTTGACTTTAATGCTAGAAGTAGAATGAGGAAGAAAGAGGGACTTGGTGGAGAAAGTGTAAGGGAGTTTGAAAGAGAGAGAGGGAAGGGGGAGAGAATCTAAAAGAGTGGTTAATTTGTTTGCTACAAATTGAGATATTTTTTGAGGGAAAATTATGAGAGTGGCTGTCCATATGGCATGTGTGAGGATGTATTTATAAGGTATGATGGATGCCTTTAGATGCATCCTTCACGCCTTCCTCACATGATGCCTACTTGCATGCCAAGTAGGATTTTAATTTTCACTTATCAAAATCTCATTTTAATTAGAAAAATAAAATGCAACCTATTCTTAAATGGACTCTTCCACTAATTTTTCCTCAAAAATTAGATTCTCCAATTAATTAAATTAACTCCTTAATTTAATTAATTCAACTTAACTTTTTAAGTTGACTAGACAAATTAAATTGTCACGTGACTCCAATTAAATAACACATTAATTTAATTAGTCTAATTTAAAATTTTAAATTATTTGATAAATTTAAACTTTAAATTAATCAAGTCATTGTGACAACCTCTTAATTAGTCAACTTGGTCTCTTCCAAACTTGACTAATCCAATTATCCAACTATTTAGATAATTTCTCCAATTCCAATTAGAGTGATTAAAGCTTTTGTGTGTGACCCTTTAAGTTCACCAATTAATTAGACATGGGCTCACAACTCTTTGTGATTTGTTGAATATCAAATATTCCTATTAGTTCAAACTTCTTTAAACTAATCACTCTATCAATTAATCTTTATTAATTGAAGAGTACCCAATCTCCATAGTCAATGTCTAGCACAAGCCTATAGAGCCTAACTATTTGGATGAATTAATTCTTTGGGTGAACCTTTTCTGCTTACGATTACCATACAAATATGCTCCTTCCATTTCTTATCTCTCGAAAGAGGTTTAGGGCAAGATATTTTTCGATTTCCTAATAATCTCGATAATTATGTATCTATTCTTGATGTTTGATTCTAATTTATGACCTCATTTTTGGAGAACTCATTTTTCAAATTATTACACTTCATTCAGCAAGGATTTCTCAGGACTGATCATCCTAGAACACATAGGAGATCAACTCGTTATTCACGATGAGCGAAATGGATCCCGTTTTGGAACTTAATAATCTCCATACTTAGGTAGCTTGTCCCCAACCTAAGCTCCAGGTGACCCTCTAAGTGTTTGGGATAAAATCAAAGTACAAGGACCTAAATATAAGATTACCATGGATCCTCAAGTCGAAGGACTAATTATCTGCACTATTGCAAGTGAGAGAATTTTCCACTACTGACAAACTACTTTGGCTACCTTGTGGATTCTCTAAGCAAGTCTTTAGTGAACTTGTTCTCTAACAAGCACCCACTAATGTGCATCTGTGCCATACACAAATTGCCCATGAAACAGGGTAACATCAAACTCCTTGGAGAATGCATTGTTAATGCCTATCCAAATCTTAGATGCCCCGTCTCTTAAAATTCTATGACTTAGAATATTGAAAATCATGACCATATAGACTTGTTTCATGTGTTAGAATAATAGCTCACAGCCAATTAGATTGGCATTATAACTACTCCATGTAAAACAGTCTTGATTGAATGATATTCAATAAAATCACCATCTTCATCTTATATATCTATGATATTCTTCACATGCATTTGGTTGACGCCCTTAAATCATACAAGACTATGGGAGTTGGTCGTGCATATGATGGTGATCACAAAATAAGTCTCTATGGTCATGACTTTAAATATTCTAAGTCATAGAATCTTAAGAGACAGGGCATCTAATATTTGAATAAACTTGCACTAATGATGCATACTCCAAGAAGTTAGATATTGTCCTGTTCCATAAACAATCTATATAAGACATGAATGCATGTTAGTGAGTACTTGTTAGAAAGTAAGTTCACTGAAGACTCACCTAGATAATCTATGAGGTAGCCGGAGTGGCATGTCAATAGTGAAAAATTCTCTAGCTTATGATAGTACATATAATTAGTCTTTTGACTTGAGGTTCCACAGTAACCTTGTATTTAGGTCTTTATGCTTTGATTTTGTCCTAACCACATAGCAGGTCGCCGAGGCTTAGGTTTGGCACAAGCTACCTAAGTATGAAGGTTAGTGAGTTCCAAGATGGGATTCACTTTGCTCTTTTGTGAAGAATGACTTGATCTCCTATGTATTCTAAGATTATCGATTCCAAGAAATCCTTGAGCAAAGTAGTATGATAATTTAGAGAAGGAGTTTTTCAAAGATTAGGTCATAAAGGGGAATCAAACATCAATAATAGTTTATAGTTATTGAGGATATTAGGAAATCGATGAATATCTTGCCCTAGGCCTTTTTTGGGAGATAAGAAATAGACGGATTGCATTTGTATGGTAATCGTAAGTGGAATAGGTTCACCAAGATTAGTTTATTCAATTGATTGGGGTCCATATGCTTGTGCTAGACATCGACTATGGAGATTAAGTACTTTTTTTTTTTAATTTATACACACGCACATCAGGAGTCCATTGGGGCTCGAACTCCTGGCCTCCTACATTATGTGGGAGACTTATGCCGTTGGGCCACAGGCCACTCGACAAAAAAGAGATTCACTGAAAGAGTGATTAGTTAAAAAAAATTTAGACTAATTGGAATATTTGATATTTACTAAATTACAAAGAGTTGTGAGCCCATGTCTAATTAATTGGTAAACCTAAAATGTCACATACAAAAGCCTAGAGCACTCTAATTGAAATTGGATAAATTATCTAAGGAGTTTGATAATTTAATTGGTCAAGTTTAGAAGAGACCAAGTTGACTAATTAAGAGATGGTCATACTGTCTTGATTAATTTAAAGTGTTAAATTAATCAAATTATTTAATGAGTTAAATTAGTCCAATTAAATTAAAGTGTTAATGTAATTGGAGCCATATAACAATTTAATTAGTCTAGTCAACTTAAAGGGTTAAGTTGATTTAATTAAATTAAGGAGTTAATTTAATTAATTAGATAATCTAATTTTGAAGGAAAAATTAAAATGGACGAGTCCATTTGAATATTAGGTGGCATTTTAATTTTCTAATTAAAATTAGATTTTAATTAAGGAAAATTAGAACTCCACTTGGCATGCAAGTTGGCATGAAAATGGCCAAGGTGTGAGGAGCATATGAAGGGTGCCTCTAGACGTACCCATCACACTCAATATATACCCCCTCCTTACACCATATGGCCAGCCATCACACTTCCAATTTTTTCCTCCTACATTCTCTCAATTTGTTGGTGAAAGTAACTACTCTCCTAGATTCTCTCCAACCCTTTATCTTCCAAACTTCCTCCTCCCTTCTCCATCACATTCCACCATCTTCGTTATTCTATTTTCTAGCTATAAAGTTAGAATTTAGTGTGATAGGTGTGTGGATACCTTTAGAGGTAGTACATTTGGAGTGCTACTTTGTTGGTGAAAAAGAAGGAACACTTGAAAAACAGTTCTTCAAGAAGGTGATCCAAGCAATCCCACCAATAGCTTTCTTTCCTTATAGGATGATTTGCTGCTGTTTTTGCCACCTTTTGGAGGACATTGGAGGTCTAAAGTTGCACGACTTGAAGGCGGAAGGAGTAGAAAGAAGAAGTCAAGAAAAATGAGTGGAAGATCTTCTCTAGAGAAGCTTCTATTGGTAGATCTCCAATTTGATTTTATGAAAATCAATCAAGGTACTTTCTCTTGACCTTAAATCCTCAATTATGGAATAATCTAGATCCTTGGTGTGATGATGAAAGTTACTTTTAAAGTCTTAGTTTCCTATGGTGAATGAATTCTTACCTCACCATCATCTACATCATGGGCACCATCGTATACATGACCAAGCCCTATATTCTTGTATGATTTAGGGCTTCAATCAAATGCTTGTGAAGAATGTCATAAATTGCAAAAGATAAAGTTGGTTATTTTATCGAATGTCATTCAATTAAGATTGTCATACAAGGAGTAATTTTACATACCAATCTAATTGGTTGCGGGGCACTATTCCAACAATCTCTCACTTGTCGTAAAACCAATTCCCCATAGCCTTTAAGCCCATCTTCTCAAAATACCTTTCAAAGACCTTTTGCGTTAGGGGTTTAGTCAATGGATTTGCTATATTATCTTCTGAGGCAATTCTCTCCACTCGGATGTCATCTTTATTAATGATTTCACCGATCAAATAATAACACCTCAATATATGATTATATCGTTGATGATATCTTGATTCCTTTGCTTGCGTAATAGCTTTATTGTTGTCACAAAAGATAACTACAGGCTCCGCAATGCTAGGTACTATTCCAACTCTTGGATGAAGTTTTTCATCCAAACACCTTCCTTTGTAGTGTCCGATGCTACAATATATTTTGCCTCAGTAGTTGAATTGGTCGTGGTGTTTTGCTTGAAATTCTTCAAACTCACCGTGCTTCCATTGAGATAAAATATAAATTTGGAGGTGGGTTTAAGGTCATCTTCATCAAATTGGAAACTAGAATCTAGAAACCCCTGATGTTTTGATTCTTCATTGCCATATACCAAAAATAAATTCTTAGTTCTTCTTAAGTACTTTAGAATTATTTTTACGACTTTCCAGTGACTCTTACCCATCGAAATTAGCTTGGTAGCAGCTTGTAACACCTAGAGCATGTGCTATATTCGTTCTCATACATAACATAGCATGCATTATACTTTCAATGATGGATGCATAAGGTGTGTGGGATGTCCTCTTTCTCTCTTCCTCCGTCGTAGGGTCCATAGACTTAGAGAGATGGATGCCATGTCCTATAGGAAGGTATCCTCTCTTGGATTCTTCCATACTAAACCTCTTTAGTATCTTATCTATATATGTAGAAGCCCTAATATCCTCATTGAACTGCCTCTACAGATCCATATTTCTAATACATAGGAAGCTTATCCCAAATCTTTCATGGAGAATTGTGAAGATAACTATTGTTTAGTATACTCTAAAGTCTCTTTCTCATTCCCAGTGAGAAGGATGTCATTGATACAAGCACAATAAATTATGTCGAACTGCTACTAGCCTCTTTATATACACAAGCTTCATACACATTTTTCATGAAGCTAAATGATTTGACCGTCTTTTAGTAGGAATATCAAAATTGAGTGCTGTTTCATCCATTATGAAATAGATTCATAGGTCTTGAAGGCTAGTTAAACTTGAGGAAGAGCAGTTATTAGTGCAAAAATGCTTAAGAAATAGAATAATGTACCTAGTATGTGAACTGTGGTAGATGTTGGTAAAAATAGATTATCATTAAGTGGGAACGTCAAAATGGAGTACCACTTCATCTAGTGTAAAGAAAATACATATGGTTTTCAAATGGTGTAGGCCTTAAGGACTAACTAATTTTCAAAAAACACTGTTTTTGGTGCAAATGTGTCAAAGAAATAGATTAGTATTTGATGTATATGAACTGTGATTAGTTTTGGTAAAAATAGTTTATGTTTCAGTAGGGATGTCAAAATTGAGTGTTGCTTCATCCATTATGAAATAAACACATAGAACTTTCAAATGGTATAGGCCTTGAAAGCTAGTTAAACATCAATAAAAGCAGTTTTTTTGTGTAAAAATATATAAGAAACATAATAATATATCTAGTACATGAACTATGACAGGGTTTGGTAAAAATAAATTATGTTCGAGTAGGAAAATGGAATAGAATGCCACTTAATCCATTATAAAGTAGATACATAGATCTTTCAAATGGTATATGCCTTAATGACTAATTAATATTGAGGAAAAGCAGATTTTAGTGAAAATATGCCTAAGAAACATATTAGCATTTGAAATACATGAACTGTGCCAAGCTTTGGTAAAAATAGATTATCTTTCAGTAGGGAAATCGAAACTGAGTATCGTTTTTTCCATTATGAAACAGACAAGTATGATTTTCAAATGGTATAGGTCTTGAAGGCTAGTTAAATCTGATGAAAAGTTGTTTTTACAATGAATCAAGTGGTACTTCATGCCGACTATCGCACTCAAGGGTAAGCTATTTTTATCAGAACTTGTCACAGTGCATATACTAGATTTATTAATCTATTTCTTAAGTGTCTTTTCACTAAAAACTACTTTTTCTTGAGTTTAAGTAGCCTTCAAGATTCATCATTTGAAAGTTATATGTGTCTATTTCATGATGGAAGAAATGACACTCAATTTCGACATCCCTACTGAAAGATAAGATATTGTTACAAAAAAATAGTCATGTACTTCACACTAATCTATTTCTTAGACATCTTCACTAAAAATTGCTTTCCATCAAAATCAGTTAGTCTTTAAGGCCTACACCATTTGAAAGTCCTATTTTATCTACTTTACAATGGATAAAAACAGATTATTATTTGAAGTACATGAATTGTGATAGGTTTTAGTAAAAATAGCTTAACTTTCAATAGGGATGTCGAAATTGAGTCCTGTTTCATTTATCATGAGATAGACATAGAACTTTCAAATGATATAGATTTTGAAGGTTAGTTAAACCCGAGAAAAAGCAGTTTTTAGTGAAAAGACACTTAAAAATAGATTAATATATCTAGTACATGCATTGTGATAGAAAAAGCACATCGATATGTGTTTTTCAACTTTGATGAAATAAAAACTTATAAAGAATAAGAATAAGTTTCATTAATATATATAATTTTTAACATACGTTGCTTGTTATCCATATCGTTTTTGCTATCATGCAGATAACATGAGGCCATGATTAGACAAGGAAAAAAAAACTCTTGAACATGAGATCAAATGAATGCATAGTGAAAGCTTTGCCTCATGGTTTTCCAGCCAAGTAAGTATAAACAAGAAATACAAAAGTGATTTTATTGTCATTATTACTCTATTGTTTCCTAATGTCATATGCACAACTTTTTTTTATAGGTTGGCAAGTTGAATGTTGATAGAGATGACATGATTGTAAATGATATAATATGCTTTAAGAGAGGTCTAGTTTTTGTTAGGAAAAGATGCAAAGGATTTATAATAAATGGCTTCAGATTCCATATGAAACAATTGGAGAGGAAAAGAGTGACACAAAATTGTGGGGTAGTGGTTAGTGAAACAACTACAAGCTTTGCAAGCAAAAATAAAAATAAAAATACAAGAACAATCTTAACTGATTTGACTCATTTTGGGGTTTTGAAAGATACCATTGAGTTGGATTACACAAGATGGAAGAAGAGTTTGTGTTATATGAATGCGAGTAAGTATCAAAAGGCAAAAGGCTCAAACATGACATTAATGGGTTCACTTTAGCAAATTTTACAAATATAAAGCGCCAAAATGAGCCACATGCTCTTGCCTCTCAAGTGGAGATGGTTTTCTATGTTGAGGATCCTACTGACAACGGCTAGCACATTGTGTTAAAAATCAAAGCAAAAGATAAATTTGAAGAGGGAAAAGACATGTCAACAACTAATATCAATGTTGTATTACAAAGTAGACCCTGCAATGAAACACATCTTGATGAGATTGAAGATATTTCTTGGGTTCGCGAGGAAGTCCCTCTAACTCTAGTTGAGTACTATAGTAGTGGTTTATATCTTATCTTACTTGAATGTTTGCTTCATTGAAATTTTCTTTCTTTCTTATACAACTTCATTTTGTTAAGTAGTGTTTTTACTCTTAATTTTATGTTTTGTTAGAATAATTATATATTTTATTATCTAATCTATATTATTTTTAATTATATGTTTAATAGAATCTTGTAGATATGGCAAAAAAAACCTAAGACTGCTAGGAATGCTAATGTTAACAAACAAGACAAAGAACATGGAGCCAATAGTAACCATGGAAGTTCTGCACATTAAATTAATAACAAGAAACAAAGTGAGCTGCATTCTGATCAGATGGTCAATGAGCATCATGACGAGCGTGATGAGTAGACAAGTAATATTATTCACTTTTTTATGAATTTTAAGAACTCTAAAGTTGCTAAATGATTACTAATTAGTATTTGATTCTTGCAAATGTTTCTTACAGATAATAAATTAAACTTTACTACTTGTAGATGTCATTGCTGAGCAAAAAGGATAGAGGATTCACTTATTTGCCAAATGTTTGGGCCATAAATCCTAATAAATTAGGAAAACGTGATTGGGATATTCAATTTAACAAGTTGAGGGATCCAATAAGCTTAAACAAAAGCAAATATGATGAATTCATGGGGACTATTGTCAGAAATGTAAAATTAGCTCCACTTGATGTGAAAGTGAAACCAAGTATAGCACTATGATCCAATAAATAAAGCACAAAATTGCTAAATTAACTAGGATACACTCGAAACCAAGGATCTAATCATGCTTTAAATTTAGATTTGGATGAAGGATTACCTTGAATGCTCAAAAATCCAAGGAAATGAGGAAGAACACTTCAACATTTGAAAACTATCTTCCAATAGCGCAGCAGGTTCTCAGCAACAGTTGCCTATCCAAATCACCTAGAAATTGGCTGAGATTTGGACATAAGATCACAACACCTTGATGAAGTTTCAATGAAAAATTCAGCCAAAACAGAAAATCAGAAGCCACTCCAGAAACGCCTCTAAACAAACTAGATTGCAATGAATCTCCAAAAACAGGCAATCCAAATGTATTACTTGTATTGTGATAGTCCACACTGGCAAATCCAATTCTCTCTTAGATCAACTGGAAAATCAAAGAGAGATGAGAAAAGATGAAGGCTGAATTTAGGAGAGAGAGGTGAAGAAAATGTGAAGCCTCAACACATGAGAAAATCACATAAAATTGGAGGGAAACTTGAATCTAACAATTAGATCTAGATTTTGCAAGCTTAGCATCAAGGGGCTGGCCATGCTATACCTATATATAGTAAGAGGGAAGGTGTGATGCTAGTTGGCATCACACCTCCCATGTGGCGCCACCTAAGCAAGCAAGTTGCATGTGAAATTCACATTTCACTTGCATTTAAATTTCAGTTGGAATCTTCATTTCATCTCATGAAATGACATCCAAATAAATTCAAATGCACACGAAATGAACTCTTTCATTTTGAATTTTCCTCCAAATTAATTCTTCAAATTAATTAAATTAACCCCTTAATTTAATTAATTAACCGTGACTTCACTCTTTAAGTTAATTAGCTTAACTCTTTAAGTTAGAAGTTGTTAACTTAACTCCTTAAGTTAACTTGACCAATTGATAGTCATGTGGCACCAATCAAATTAACTCTTTAATTTAATTCGTCTATTTTAACCTTTTAAATTATTTAGATCAATTTAATCAAGCTAACATGACAAAAAATTGTGTCAACTATTTCCCTCTAAAATCAGTCAAGATGGAATTTCTCTAACTCTTAGAAAATTCCCTTCATCAAGTAGGATTTGCAATTGGCTTTTATGTGTGACCCATTAGGTTCTACCATTCATTGGACATGGGCTCACAACTCTTATGACTTTTAGAATATTAAAATATTCACATTAGTTTAAACTCCTTTAAACTAATGGCTCAATTCAAGTAATCTCCATTAATTGAAGAGTAACCAGTCTCTATGATTGATGCGCAACCTTAAGCCCATGGAGCCCTACTAATTGGCCAAATGAATATGCTTTTGGAGAACCATTCTAGCTCTACGCTTGCTATGCAAATACAGTCCTTTGTCTCCTACCTCCAGAAAGATGCCTAGAGCAAGATATTTGTCAGTTTTCTAATAGTCTCAATGCTATATTTCTATTCCTAATGTTTGATTCTGATTTACGACCACATCTTTGGAAAACTCCTTTTCTAAATTGTCATACTGCTTTGCGCAAGGACTCCTTGAAATCAATCATTATAGAATACATAGAAGATGTACTCGTCCTTTACAATGACGAGGAGTCGAATCCCATCTTGGATCTCACAAAACTCTATGTCTAAATAGCTCATACTCAAGCTCAACTCGAAAGACCTACAAAGTGGTCAAGGAAGAGTCAAAGCATGAGGACCTAAAGACAAGGTTACTACGGATCCTCAGGTCAAATGACTAATAATATGCACTAACGAAAGCTGGAGAACTTGCCACTACCGACTTTCCACTACAGCTATCTAGTGGATTCTCTGGGTGGATCTTCAGTAAACTTGTTCTCTAACAAGAACCTACTAATATACACCAATACCTCATATGGTTTGCTCATGAAACAGAGCAATATCTAACCATTGGATTTATGCATCGTTAGTGCAATTCTATCCAAATCTTAGATGCCTTGCCTTATAAGATTCTATGACTTGTAAGATTTAAGATCACGACTGTGTAAGACTTGTTTCATGATCACCACCCACTGCATGACCAAGTCCTTTAGTCTTGTGTGATGTAAGAGCTTCAACCAAATGCCAGTGAAGCATAATAAGCATAAGATGAAGATGGCCATTTATAATGAATATCATTAAATCAAGATTGTATTACAAGTGAAATAGTTTACACGCCAATCTAATTGGCTGTGGGACACTATTCCAACAATAGATTAGCATAAGTACTCTAAGGGCTAAAAAATGTAATGGTGGCATTAGCTCAAATTATCATTAATGCGTTAATGCATTATTATCCAATTTCTAAATTATCATGTAATTTTTTATTTTTGTTTTGTAGGAGAAATTTGTAACTTGACCTGGATTTGAAATATGTACTCTGCAAGCTACTGCAAAGAGTTGGAGAAGTTTTAAAAATAGAATCAAGATAAAATACTTTGTCCAAACTTATCTGTGGAACAAAATTTATGTAAGAGGCCTATTTCACTTGATGAAAGGGTTTCACCAGTGCATTGGAAGTCCCTCGTGAATTATTGGTGCGGTGAACCAGCAAAGGTAACATATCTTCTCACAATTTAATTATTAGACTACTTGAGAAAGTAAATAATCACTTAATTTGTCAATTTAACATAATCGTTCAAAAAATTAGTCAAAAGATCAAGGAAAATAGGGGAAAGAAGATAATGTAGCATAATACTAGAATTAGTCTTCTCTTGAGTTGTATTTTGATGATTTTGTTTCCTTAGGAAAAACTATCAGCACATAATATTGAAGCAGAGGGAAATGAGATAGATAAAGATGAGGCTGAAGATGAAGAGACAACTAGGGTAGATCTTTTTCCTCTATGCGATGCTCGAAATGGGAATACATCTAATCCTACTGTTACTGAAGCATTAATGAGACTTCTATAAATTTATTTATCACAATAACATCTTCGCAACATAGATTTTGACATATGATGTAAATATATATGATGGTACAATATAAAAATGTGCTTACTTATTATTGAAATTGTTGATTAACTTGTCTACAATAAAACATGAAAAGTTAAAAAGCAAGCTTGCATCTAGTGCCAGAGATGAAGGAACAAATGACATATATTATCACGTGATTGGAGCAAATAAAGGTGGACGAGTATGGATGTTTGTTTCCTATGCCACTACAGCAGATGTATTTGAGATCAAGGAAAATAGGGGAAAGAAGATAATGCAGCATAATACTGGAATTTTTTTTTGCGTGGATCAGGGAATAGGAAAAGTTGATTGTTTTATTCTTTAGAAAGCTATAATTAGTCTTCTCTTGAGTTGTATTTTGATGATTTTGTTTCCTTAGGAAAATCTGTCAGCACATAATATTGAAGGGAAATGAGATAGATAAAGATGAGGCTAAAGATGAAGAGACAACTAGGGTAGATTTTTTTCCTCTATGCGATGCTCGAAATATGAATGCATCTAATCCTATTGTTGCTGAAGCATTAGTGAGACTTCTATAAATTTATTTATGATAATAACATCTTCGCAACATAGATTTTGACATATGATGTAAATATATATGATGGTACAATATAAAAATGTGCTTACTTATTATTGAAATTGTTGATTAACTTGTCTACAATAGAACATGAAAAGTTAAAAAGCAAGCTTGCATCTAGTGCCAGAGATGAAGGACCAAATGACATATATTATCACATGATTGGAGCAAATAAAGGTGGACGAGTATGGATGTTTGGTTCCTATGCCACTGCATTAGATGTATTTGGTAATGTACATAGTTGAGCAGGTTGTTATTGCATGACTATAGAATACGAAGCTGAAATGGAAAGTATGAAACAAATACTAGATATATAGGATAAGTAAATCCAAGAATTGATAAGAATAAAACAGTTAAATATTGAAGAATGATCACCAAAAATCTACTAGGGCTTTTTCACCATTATCCTCTTGTTGTCACTGACTCTTATACCATCAACCAACTTCAAGTGTAAACTCTATGCCCATATAAGTATTTATTTTATTCTTCTTTTTTTTTTAAATTTCATGATGTAGGTTCTTGATTTATTTTCCTTCAAAAGTACGTTTAATTATAGCACCTATTTGTCTATTGGTTGTGATTGTGCTCAAGTCTATAAACATGATATGCATATATGATAAGGTGTTTCCTTGAGTTTATCATAATTATAGCAAGTTCTTCAACATAATTATTTTCTTGTTTCCTACTTTTATCCTTGTTTGAATATTCTTGTTTGAGTTTGAATAGTAGATAAGGTGTCTCCATGAGTTTGAGTATCCTTGTTTTCTTGCTCTTATTTCTTATGAACATATGTTGAGATAAGGTTAGTGTTGCTGTCATTGTGAAGGATATTGTTGATATTCTATTAGCTCTCTATATTTTTGTGGTGACTATGTGCTTGATTAACTTCATATATGTGGATAGGTTGATAGAACTTCATGTATTCAATAAAATACTTTGTTTTGCATTGCAACTTTTATTCATTTATATTGTGACTAATGTAGATTGGAGCAACAATAGCTTTGAAAAGCATGGTTGATACTTCAAAACTTGTAGCATGAGGTTTCATTGAAAGCTTAGACCCATTAAGGTTGGTAGGGCATGAAGAATTAGGACCAAATTGGTATGAGGTTAAAGTTAAATTAGTAGTTGCATATGAAGAGCCATTGATCCGATCAATATGAAATCTTAAATGCATTGGAAAAGCTATTGGCTATAACATTCATGCTTTAAATCCTCTATTTCATTCCCTATTTCATCCCTATTCCATATTTCATAAATATATGACACTGCATTAAATATTTTCTCATAAAGAGAACTGATTGAGAATCAGATATAGTTGGCATGAATTCAAAAAGTTGGAATAAAAGATGAAACAGGGAATGGAATAAAGGATCTAAAGTCATAGCATTCATTAGCCAAAATTTCTGGTAAATTTATTGTTCTTAGTTTCCAATGAATATATATATATATATATATTTCATAATCTCCACTATTAACTGATTTAAATTTGTCATATACTTGTGTCTTATAGGTTGGGGTTGATGAAGTATGGTGAGAAAACTAATGCATAAATGTTGAGCTCTCATATCAAAATAGAAGTATTTCTTTTACTCTTTTGAAGCTTCAAACTATATTTAAACAATTGTATTTTGGCTTAACTTCATCTTGGTATATGTCTCTAAACTCTAGTTGAAGCTTGATGTTTATAAGTGTAGGAGTAGTTTTTGGATATTTTATCATCTTTACTCTCATAATTTACTTTTTGGTACTATTGTGCTAATGCATCAACTTAGAAGTATTTGTTTGACAGGATATTTATTCAAGTATTACAATATTCAAATTAACCTCTATAATTTAATTATGTATGTATTATTGTTCTTAATTTTTTTTCGATATATAACTACATGAAAAAGGAATATGTATTTCGATATAGGTCAAATTGTCATGCAAAACCAAGAGAAAAAAAGAAAAGAAAAAGTGAGATATTGTAATGCTTTTTCTATATAAAATCACACTTTTTGGTGTAGCTATAACAATTGTTAAAGGATACGAAAAGGTATCTTATATCACCTATATAATGATGACTTATACTGTCTTCAAATTAAATAATTAAGGTAGTTAATTAGTGTCACAACAGAAGTTTTACATCACACTTATTTGCATCCCAAAATTAGCATTTTGTAATGCACAAAAGTGTCATAATAACTAATAATTAGTGACGCTTTGTGATGTCTTCAAATCAAGTAATTAGGTTAGTTGATTTGCCTTTATATGATAGTGAAGAATGTGACAAAAGAAACATTATATCACACAAAGGTGCATAGCAAAATTAGCTTTTCATGACAACAGAAAACATCATAATAACTTATAGTTATGGTTTCCTATGAGACACTATGCAATAGTGTCACTATATACATTTTTCGTCACACTTTTTTATGTCACAAAATCCTACTATTTTAGTAGTGATAGATATCAATGCTTCCATTGAGAAAGGTGGTTTTTACATCCATTTGCCAAATTTCATAATAGCGGTAAGTGGCTATAGCAAGTATAATCCTATTGGACTTAGGCATAACAATCGATGAAAAGGTTTCCTCAAAATCAATATTGAGTCTTTGAGTATAACCTTTTCCCACAAGTCTAGCCTTAAAGGTAGTTACCTCTCCATCAAGTCCAAGCTTATGCTTATAGATCCACTTGCAACTAATGGGTACTATACCCTCCAATAGATCTACCAAAGTCTATATTTTGTTGGAGCACATAGAGTCCATTTTGGATTTCATGGCCTCAAGCTAAGGACCTAAATACATGTCCGACATGGCTTCCTCATAGGTCTTTAGACCACTATCTATTTGACCCATCCCATGAAGGAATCCAAACCTTTCAAGTTGTTTCTTAATCCAGTCTGACCTTCTAGGAAATTGTGTACTAGACTGAGGATGCGTTTTTGTTTCTATCACTTGTGGGATAGGTTGATCATTTCGAACTTTATCAAGTTCAACGATGATGTCTTTTTTCTATACAATATAAATTCCTTTTGTAAAAGGTGGTGTTCTTTCTTATCCTCTTTCTTTTTCTTAACCCCACCCGATGCCTTCAATGATTGCTTTCCCTTTGAAGAAGAAACTTTCTTCTTCTTACCCTTTTCTTCTTGCCTTTTAGGCCTTTAGATTAGAAAGATGAGGCAATCATTAGAGGCTTGTCTTTCTTCATAGTTTCCTTTGCAATCACCAACATATTGACCAATTCGTTGGTAGTGACTCTTGCTTAGACACATTAAAGTTCATCACAAATTGGTCAAAAGAACTCGGCAATAATTGTAGGATCAAATCCATATAAAGCTCATTGTTAGGACCACGTCCAAATTAGCGAGCTTCTCAATAAGCTCTATCATTTTAAGGCCATGGTCATGAAAATTCGATCCCTTAACCATTCTTATCCTAAAGATAACATATATAACTTGTGCTGAGTTTGCAAGCTATACAACTCTTGTAGGTACAAGTGAATCTCCCTGGTAGTTTTTATATTTTTGTGGGACTTTTGGAGCTCATTAGATATTGATGCCATCATGAGGCAACGTGTTTGGAGGTCATCCTCTACCTATTTTGTGAACGCTTCATGTGCCTCTTGATTGGCGTCATCGCCGAGGGTATCCGGTGGACTTTGAGTCAAGACATATATCTTTTTCTCGGAGCCAAGAATAATCTTGAGGTTTCTAAGCCAATCGCAATAGTTTGGCCTGATAAGTTTATTAGTTTCTAAAATAATGCTTAATGGATTTTTAACCATTTGTAGATTCTTGAAATCTCCAATTCAAGTATGTTTTTCTCCAATTTTTTTTATCAAATTTCTTACCCTCAAATCATATTTCCTAGTGAGAATTAAGGCCTAAAGGTGCCACTCATGGACTAACGACTCGTGAGATATCCATTTGTAACCCTAATGTTGGTAACTTTTACCAATTACATCTCTATGTAATCCTTAATATATTTTGCATCACTTGTCATTTAGACCCACGACTTGTGCTACATTTATATTGCTAAGTGTTGCATTGGACCTACCAATCCTCTTTAATTGTGCACCTGACTATGTACATTCCACGACTCGTGAGACAGCGTCATAGCAAGGTCACATTAAAGTGTATCTTATGCTAAGGTAGTGATCATAGCTTTCTACCAAAAATCTGTTACATGACTCGTGAGACAATACATAATTGTGGTGGTGTCCCATGTCACACACTTGTTGGTAGAAGGCAAGGATTATTAAACCCTATTTAATTTTATCCATTTTGACTTAATATTGATAAAACTTAGACTTTTCTAAGTGAGGGTATTTTTGCTTGGAAGATCTCATCATTTTTATCTTTGCTTATTTAGATTCTCTACCCTAAGCATGCATCACTATATATCAAAGGATAAAGAAAGCATAAATAAGTAAATAAGCCTAGCATGCGTTTAAGTTTGGGAAAAACATGAGCCTTGACTAAGTGATATACTTAGAGCCATAGGTGCACCACTTAGTTTATTTAGGTAGGTTGATAAAATTAGTAGATCCTATCTATTACATGAATACATCTTATGCATTCAAGGGTCTTCAAGCCTTCTTGATCTTCTTGGCCTCCTTTGCCTCCTTGCAACAATTACAAGAAAAAGAAAATCCTCAACACCTAAGTGTTTTACACTCATAACAATTACAATATGGTAAAACAAGAGGCATACAAACCCTATTTCATTACAACATGTTCAATCAACATTGAATTTTAATTAAACCAATTTAAAGGCTCATGTTCATCCCCATTAACAATCTATCATGCATTCAACAATTAAATGAACAATAATATGAATTTACATTCAATCCATCAATTAAATGCTTATCACATAAACAATTAATTATAGGAAGATTTAGCATAATATTTATGCATCCTAATTTTGCACAAGACTTAGGGCAAGTTTGGTTGGATTTTAAATTTATCTCATGATTAGTTATCTCATGATAAGTTATCTTATGAGAAGTTGGGATAATTTATCCCATGGGTGGGGGTGGGATTAATAATACCACATTTTAAGTTTATATATACGGACCCAATGATATTTCACAGGTCTGTGTGTATACAATCCCACAAACCAAACATTGGATTGAAAAGGATTATTTTCTCTAATCCCATTTAACCCCACCAACCAAACTTGCCCTTAAGGAGCAACTTAAATTTGATCTTAAAAGGATGCAAAACTGTCTAATATTGTTTTGAGTATTTACAAAACATTTGTGTATCAAAATTACATGAAATAATCAAGTTAGGAAAGCGAAATTTGCACCAAAAATGCAAATGATCACCACAAGGCAGCCCCGGCCAAGCTGCTGCCCCTTGTTGTGTGCCTAGGTGAGTGGCAAGTGCCTGCATAGCGTCCCCCCTGCACGCCAATGCTGCCAACATGGGTGATAGTTTGCCGATTGGCGCCTAGGTGCAGTACTAGTGCACTTTTGTGCTAATTTTACAATCTTAACACCGTGGACATCTCCATAACACTATTTGACACAATTTTTGATAAATTTCAAGAATTCAAACACTTTAAAAACTAGAAATTAAATTGCTAAATATATTTAAAAATCAAACTTAAGGAAGAATCACTATTCTTCAAATTCCTTCAGGAAACTCCAATCCAAGTGGATCCAAAAATTGCTAAAACACTTTTAAGCAATTAATAACATGCTAAATCACAGTTTAACATCATCTCATGCCAAATCAACATCTAGCATATGAATCAAAACTTATCCCAACATATCTAAATTACTATCTAGCACATATTGACATAATTCAATTCAACACGACAAGAGCCACATGCACCAACTCCAAAATCTTAAATCTATTAGTTGAATCAAGAAATTGGAGTCCTAGAATTAATCCATCACATAAATCAATTCAAACTAATCCACAATTAGGCATAAAATTGGCTATGATACCACTTGAGGGCAGTAGTGAGGCAAGGATCCATTCACCATATGCAATTAAAACTTTAAAAGTAACTTGTGTCACTACACCTAAGGATCTAAATTATGCCATAATTATAGCTTTAAGTCAAAAGAAAGTACCTTGATTGATTTTCACAAAATAAAATTCAAGATCTTCTAATAGAAGCTTCTCTAGAGAAGATATTCCAATACTTTCTCTTGGATTTTTCTTACCTTTTCTTTTGGTCACCAATGACAGCAACTTTTGGCCTTAAAATGACCTCCAAACCATGAGTACATAGCAACAAAAATATGAAAGAACGTAATATTGCAAGGAAAATAATTCAAAATTAAAGCAAAGTTAAACTTGCAATATCACTATCTAAGGATCTTATTTATGCCTTAATTATGGATTTGTATAAAAGAAAGTACATTGATAAGAAAAACTTGAATCAAGATGAAGATCTTTCACCAAAACCTCTTCTATGAAAGACCTACCACTTCTTTCTCTTGGATCCTCTTCTCTATTCCTTAGACCACCAAGGATAGCAGCTTTTTCCCAAGGAAACACATCTAAATGAGAGAAAAATAGCAGCCAAGTCGTGCCAAAAACACCAAAGCCACCGGTGATAAAGTTCCTCTTAAATATGTGGAAAACACTTATCCAAGCGGAAGTTCTAGTTCACAAACTCCTAGCACTCCAAGTGTAGTACCTCTAAAGTTGATATACACACCTAGATCACTCTAATTTCTCACTCAATATACTAGAATGTGGATGAGGAAAAAGAAGGAAGAAGGGAGATGGTGAGAGGAGGAAGAGAGAGAATGTGGTTGGAAAGAATATATGGGAGAGCTTTTTCCCACCACATGAGGTAACCTCTTTTGGGAGAGAAAATGTTAGCATTGGCTGGCCATGGTGTGTGGTTGATAGTGTATTTATAGTGTGACTTGGATGCTCTTAGAAGCATCCATCACACTATCCACACACCTTGCCAACTAGCATGCCCACTTGCATGCTTAGTTAGATTTTAATTTCTAAAATTAAAATTCCAACTTATTATTTTAAATGGACTCTTCCATTTTAATTTTTCCTCCAAATTTAGATTCTCTTGCAAATTAAATTAACTCCTTAATTTAATTAGATTAACTTTTTAAGTTAATTAAATCAATTTAACTCCTTAAATTGACATTGACCAATTAAATTGCCATATGGCACCAACTAAATTAATGTTTTAACTTAATTGGTCTAATTAAATATTTAAATTAATTTAATTAATTTAATAATTAAATTAATCAAGCCATTGTGACTAACTATTAATTAGTCAACTTGGTCTCTTCCAAACTTGACCAACAAAACTATCTGACTCCTTAGATAATTCTTTTTCCTTTCTAATTAGAGTGCTCTAGGCTTTTGTGTGTGACCCTTTATGTTTACCAATTAATTAGACATAGACTCACAACTCTTTGTGATTTAATGGATACTAAATATTTTGATTAGTCTAAACTCTTTTAAACTAATCACTCTATCAATTAATCTAGCACAAGCCTATGGAGCCCATCTAATTGGATGAATTAATTTAGGGTGAGCCATTACCACTTATGATTTCTATGCAAATACGATCTTTTCATTTTCTATCTCCCGAAAGAGGCCTAGAGCAAGATATTTGTTGATTCCCTAATAGCCTCAATTACTATGTATCTATTCTTGATGCTCGATTCCCAATTATAACCTCAACTTTGAAAAAACTCATTTTTTAAAATTGTCATATTACCTTGTGTAAGGATTTCTTGGAAACGATCATCCTAAAATACATAGAAGATCAATCCGCTCCCATCTTAGAACTTACTATTTTCCATACTTAGGTAGGTTGTGCCTAACCTAAGCCCTGGGTGACCCGCTACGTGGTTGGAGCAAAATCAAAGCATAAGGACCTAAATACAAGGTTACCATGGAACCTCAGGTCAAATGACTAATTATATGCACTATTGTAAGCTAGAAAATTTTCCACTACCAACGTGCGACTCAACTACTTTGTGGATTCTATAGGCGAGTCTTCAGTGAACATATTCTCTAATAAGCATCCACTAACATGATCCATGTCTAGCATAGATTGCCCATGAAATGGGGTAATATCCAACTCTTTAGAGTATGCATCATTAGTGCAAGTCTATTAGAATCTTAGATGTCCTATCTTTAAGATTCTATGACTTGGAATATTTAACATCACGACCATAGAGACTTGTTTTATGATCACAATTATATGTGCGACCAAGTCCCCTAGTCTTGTATGATTTAAAGGCTTCCACCAAATGCATGTAAGGATAATCATAAGCGTATAAGATGAAGACGGCCATTTTATTGAATATCAATCAATCAAGATTGTTACAAGAATAATTATACATGCCAATCTAATTGGCTTGTAACACACTATTCGTAAAAAATCAGCTCCAACTCTCCAAGACTGCTGTCTGGATCTTCCTTGAAACACTTCTTGAATAACTCTTCTTCAAGTGCTCTTCCTTGTTCACAAAAAAAACTAGCACTCAAAATGTAATGCCTCTAAAGGTATCCACACACCTATCACACTCTAAATCCTCACTCTAATGCTAGAAATAGAATGAAGATGAACAAGGAATATGATGGAGAAGGAAAGAGGAAGTTTGGAAAAGAGAGAGAGTTGGAGAGAATCCAGGGTAGTAGTTATTTTGGTCAACTAATTGAGAGAATATGGGAAGTGAAAGAGGTGTAATGCTAAGGATCCAAGTTAAAACATTCAAAAACTGAAATCTAACTTAAACTACACCATTTCAAGGATTTGAATCATGCCAATATAATGGATTAAGTTCATATTGTTATCTCTCAAGCAAAATCCAACCAAAAGTAGAAGTTGTGTCTCCTTTCCTGAAAATAGACAGCTTCTGGCGCAGCAAGGTGCGATCAACCTTTGATTGGGAAAATCACCTTGGAATCAATCCAAATCTGGACCAAATGAAAGTCAACTCAATTAAGAATGTCCAAATAAAAATTCAATGCCAAAATCCTTTGGCAAGACCTCGAAAAGAATCCATAAACACACTGATTGAACAGAGGATCACCAAAGTAAGCAATCCGAAATTCGTCTTGCCTCTAATGCCAAAGCCCACACACCAATGGACTATCCTTTCCTCCTTAATTCAGATGGTAAAAATAAGAAGGAATAGAGCATGGTTGGAGGCCGAAAATGGTGGAGGGAGGTGAAGAAGAGAGTGAAACCTCAACTCATGAGAGAATCACAATTTTGGAAGGAATTTTGGATCTAACTTTTAGATGTACAAAATATGTGAATGTCCAGCTCATATGGCTGGCTGGCTGCCCCCCTCTATATCTATATATAGAGAGAGGATGGTGGCGTCATACCTTCCTCAAGTTGGGGGCGCCACCTAAGCATGCCAACTTGCAAGATGCTTGCAAGTTGCATGTGAATGTATGTTGAATTTGAATTTAATTTGAAATCTACATTTCATCATATGAAATGTCCACCAAATAAATTCTAATTCTACTCCAAATGAACATTTCATTTGAATTCTCCCTCCAAAATCAATTCTTCAATTTAATTTAATTAAATACTTTAATTTAATTAAATTTTGACTTAACCTTTAAGTCAACTAACTTAACTATTTAAGTTGGTTTTTGTTAACTTAACTCTTTAAGTTAACTTGACCAATTTACTAGTCATGTGACACCCAATTAAATCAACACTTAATTTAATTGGTCTTAATTTAACTCCTTAAATTAATTAGATCAATTTAGCAATTAAATTGATCAAGCCGAAATGACTAAAAATTACGTCAACCAAATCCCTCAATTTTCAATCACTTGGGGATTTTTCTAACACTTAGAAAATTTCCCTCAACATATAGGATTTCCAATTGGCTTTTGTGTGTGACCCATTAGGTTCTACAACTCATTGGACATGGTGTGCAAGTGCCTGACCATGAGAAGAGTATGATGGATGCCTCTAGGTGCATCTTTCACACTTTCCTCACACCTTGTCAACCAGCATGTTGATTTGCATGCTTAGTTAGATTTTAATTTCCACCCATTAAAATCTATTTTTAATTTGAAAGTTAAAATGCCACCTAATATTCAAATGAACTCTTCTATTTTAATTTTTTCCTCCAAGATTAGGTTCTCCAATTAATTAAATTAACTCATTAATTTAATTAAATCAATTTAAATTTTTGTGTTGTCTAGACTAATTAAATCGTCACATGGAATCAATTAAATTAACACTTTAATTTATTTGGTATAATTTAACTCATTAAATTATTTGACTAATTTAACACTTTAAATTAATCAAGTCATTGTGATCAACTCTCAATTATTCAACTTGGTCACTTCCAAAGTTGACTACTTTAATTATCTAATTCTTTAGATAATTTCTCCAATTCCAATTAGAGTGCTCTAAGATTTTGTGTGTGACACTTTAGGTTCACCAATCAATTAGATATGGGCTCACAACTCTTGTGATTTAGCAAATAACTCTATTCATTGAAGAGTACCCAATTTGCATAGTTGATGTCTAGCAAAGTCCATGAAGTCCATCCAATTGGATGAATAAGTCTTCAGTGAACCTATTCTGCTTCTGATTACCATGTAAATATGGTTATTCCAATTCCTATCACCCGATAGATGCTTAGGCAAGATATTTGTCGATTCACTAATAGCCTCGATAACTATGTATCTATTCTTGTTGTTCGATTCTCATTTATGACCTCATCTTTGAAAAACTCATTTTACCAAATTCTTATACTATTTTGCGCAAAGATTTCTTGGAATTGATCATCCTAGAATACATAGGAGATCAACTCATTCTTCATAAACGAGCAAAACGAATCCTATCTTAGAATTCACCAAGCTCCATACTTAGGTAGCTTATGCCCAACCTAAGTCCTGGGCAACCTGCTACATGGTCGGGAACAAAATCATAAACACAAGGACTTAAATACAAGGTTACCATGGAACCTCAAGTCGAAGGACTAACTATATGCACTATCATAAGCTAGAAAAATTTCCACTGCCAACATGCCACTCCGGCTACCTTGTAGATTCTTTAAGCGAGTTTTTAATGAACTTGTTTTCTAACAAGTACCCACTAACGTGAATATATGTCTTACATGGATCGCCCATCAAACAAGGCAATATCCAACTCCTTGGAGTATACATCATTAGTGCAATATCCAAATCTTAGATGCCCTGCCTTGTCTCTTTAGATTTTATGACTTGGAATATTTAAAAACATGACCATAGAAACTTGTTTTAAGATCACCATCATATGTTAGAATAGTGCCCCGTAGCCAATTAGATTGGCATGTAAACTATTTCACTTATGATATAATCTTGATTGAATGATATTCATATTAAATAGCCATCTTCATCTTATGCTTATTTTACTTCACTAGCATTTTGGTTGAAGCCCCTAAATCTCAAAAGACTATGGGACTTGGTCATGTATTGGGTGGTGATCATGAAATAAGTCTTGTATGATTATAATCATAAAACATTCGAAGTCATAGAATCTTAAGAGATAGAGCATCTAAGATTGGAATAGACTTGCAGTAACGATGTATGAATTCAAGGAGTTGGATATTACTCCGTTTCATGAGTAGTCCATGTTAAACATTGGTGCACGTTAGTAGGTGCTTGTTAGAGAACAAGTTCACTGAAGACCTGTTTGGAGAATCTACTAGATAGCTATAGTGGCAAGTTCTCCTACTTATGCTAGTGTACATTATTAGTCCTTAAACCTAAGGATCCATGTTAACCGTGTGTTTAGGTCTTCATAGCTTAACTCTTCCTTGACCACAAACCATTTCATTCGGGGTTAAGATTAGGTATGAGCTACTTAGACATGGAGTTTTGTGAGATCCAAGATGAGATCTGTCTCCTCATTATTGTGATGGGTGAGTGCATCTCCTATGTATTCTATAATAATTGATTCTAAGAAATTCTTGGACAAGGTAGTATGAAAATTTGGAAAAGGAGTTTCCCAAAGATGAGGTTATAAAGAGGAATTGAACATTGAGAATAGAAACATAGTTATCGAGGTTATTAGGGAGCTTGTAAATATCTTGCCCTAGGCCTCTTTCCGGAGATAGAAAATGGAAAGACCGTATTTGCATGGCAAGCGTAGAACTAGAATGGTTCACAAAGAGCATATTCATTTCAATCAATTAGTTGGGCTCTATGGGCTTGAGGCTAGACATTGACCAAGGAGATTGGGTACTCTTTAATTAATAGAGATTAATTGAAAGAGTTATTAGTTTAAAGGAATTTAAACTAATACAAATATTTTAATATTTGATATATCATAAAATTTGTCAGCCTACGTCCACTGAATGAGAGAACCTAATGGGTCATACACAAAATCCTAAAGAAAGTTCTACTTGATGGGAGGAGTTTTCTAAGGACTCAGAAAATTCGTCATTGCCATTTTTATAGAGAAATCGGTTGACTAAGTTTTTAGTCATTTTAGCTTGATTAATTTAATTGTTAAATTAATCAAAATAATTTAAGTAGTTAAATTAGACCAATTAAATTAAGGATTTAATTTAATTGGTGCTATATGACTATTAATTAGTCAAGTTAACTTAAAGAGTTAAGTTGACACCTTTTAACTTAAAGAGTTAAGTTAATTGACTTAAGAAGTTAAGTCAAGTGGATTAATTAAATTAAAGAGTTAATTTAATTCATATAAAAAATTAGTTTTGGAAGAAAAATTCAAATGAAGGAGTTTATTTGAGGTTAACTTACAATTAATTTGAAAGATATGTCATGAGATGAAATGTATATTCAAATTAAATTCAAATGCAAGTGAATTTCACATTTCACTTGCAAGTGGCTTGCCAAGTTGGCATACCACCTCATGGAGGGTGTGATGCCAACTTGCATTACACCTTCCACTCTATAAGTAGAGTGAGGTGGCCGACTATTGCATAGAGAATGCTAGATTCCATTTTTTCCCTCCAAAATGTGTGATCACTCATGTGTTGAAGTTTCACACTTTTTCTCACCAAATTCTCTCCATATTTCGGTCCTCCTTCTCCTTTTCCTTATGATTCTCTAGTTGATTAGAGGTAGATTTGAGCTCTCCTTGGGTATGTGGATCATAACATTGGAGGCTTCACATTTGGGGACCTTTGCTCTTGAAGATCCACTGCTATCCAACGACTTTGGAGATAGACCTGGAGGCTTTTCCTTGCTTGGATTTGGTTGAAATTTTAATCAAAAGTTCTCAAGTGAGTTTAGGAGCTCTCTACAAATTTTCAGCTATTTTGGAGTTGATCTAGTTGGTCAATTGTTGGCTTAATTCTGTTGTGTGCTGATTGGCCCTTTGAAGTGTTCATCGTGTCATCCTTGATTCTACCTTTGGATAAAGTATTCAAGGTATTTTTCCAAATCTAGATCCTTATTATAGCATGATTAAATCCTTGGATTTGGAGTAGACAAGTTTTATTTAGCCTTTTTATGGTTTTATAATTGGATCTTTAGGCTACTCATTACTTCAAATGGTACCGGAGCCTAATTCATGCTTTAATTTGGATTTTTGTTGAATTGATTAATATTACCAAATACTTTATTCAAATAATTTATTTAAGTGTTTGGATGATTTTAAGTGTGGCTCTTTTGTTGATGAATTAAAATATGCTAGTATGTGTTTTAAATATTGATTCATATGTTAGTTTGATTTTAATTCATAAATGTTATTGTTAAATGTTAATTTAACATTGATTCATATTATATGTTGATATAGCATGTCTAATTTGGCTTTAAGGTATTTTGGTCATTTTTGGATCCAATTGGATTGTAGTTTGACAAGAGATTTTGAATAATGTTAATTCTTACTTGCACTTGATTTTTGAAGTATGTTTGAGTACTTGAATTTTCACTTTTAAAAGGTGTTTTCAATATGAAAATTTGTCTAAATTGTGTAAAATTGTGTTATGGAAGTCTCCATGTGGATTTGGAGCACAAAAACTATGAAATAGAGGCCAAAAACAAGACCACAAAGTGGCTAAGCAGGGCTGCTGCCCAGCCCGGCCATGCAGCGAGCGCACCTTGTGTGTGCCTACCACGCACCAAGCCGAGCGGCTGTGGGCAATGGCCTAGCCAAGATTGTCATATGGTTGGTTTTTGGTGCATTTTGAGTTATTTTGTGTTTCTTATTATTTTTCACACATATTTACCTGCACAAAAGTTGTGTAAGTGTTTCAAAATTACGTTTGACATTTTTGAATGCTTTTAAAATCTTGTTCAAGTTAATTTTCAATTTTATGCAAAAATGAGATGCATAATTGTTATGCTTATTTTTGCTAGTTAATTAATTATTTATGAGATAAACATTTAATTTGTTGAATTGAATGTCAATTCTTATTTATTGTTTATTTAATTGTTGAATGAATGATGAATGAATGGGGATGAACATTAGCCTTTAATATTAATTTTATTTGTTTCAAGTTGTTGAAAAGGGTTTTTTTAAATTGGGGCTCGCATGCCTCTTAATTTTTATCTTATAAATGTTATGAGAGCAGAATCACTAGGACTAAGGATTTCTTTTCTTATGTAATTGTTGCAAGGAGACAAAAAGACCATTGGAGGCATGAAGACCCATAATTGTATGGATACATTTATGTAATAGCTAGATTTAATCAACCCACTTAAAATCAACTAAGTAGTGTACTTATGGCTCTAAAGTGCACTACTTAGTTAAGGCTTATGGTTATTCCACCCTAGGAGCATGCTAGGCGCATTTACTTATTTATGCTTTCTTAATCCTATTGATGTATGAGATGCATGGTTAGGATATAGAAAACCTAAATAAGAGAATATAAAATTGATGAAATCTTTGCAAGCAAGAAAATCCCTCCACTTAGAAGAGTCTAAGTGCTTTCAAAATATTAAGTCAAAATGGATACAAATTAAAAGGATTTTTAATTAATCTATGCATTCTACCAATAGTATGTGACATGAGATGCTACTACATTTGTGTGATGTCTCACGAGGCATGGGTCATGTTTATGGTGGAAAACTATGCTCACATACTTAGCATACAATGCACCTTTTATTTGACGCTTCCTATGCATTATCTCACTAGTCGTGGAATGCCATAGTGCGGTTTCGAATCAAAGATTGATTGGTAGGTCTAATTTAACACCTAGTAGTGTGGATGTTGCATGAGTCGTGGGTCTATATGAAAAGTGAGGCAAAACATATCAAGGGTTGTATAGAGATGCAATTAGCAAAAGTTGCTGACCTTAGGATTGTTTGTGAATGTCTCACGAGTCACAGGTCTACCACAAGTCTTTTTGGGCCTTGATTCACACTAAGAAACGATATTTCCCAAATTTATTAAAGGGATGAAGAATTTGATAAAATGGTGGGAGAAAAACATGCTTGAAAGTCCATTAACATGTTTTTAGTATCAATATTCAATCACATGCTTCTATTCTCTTTTTTTCCCTTCGTAAATTTTTTAAATCTCAAAATCAAAATGGCAAAAAATCTACTCAATGCCATTTTGGAAACTAATAAGCTAACTTGGCCAAACTTCTACGATTGGCTTAGAAAACTTAAGATTATTCTTGATTCCCAAAAAAGGACTTATGTGCTTACTCAAAGTCCACTAGACACCATAGGCAATGATGCCGATGATGAGGCATATGAAACTTTCACGAAATGTATAGATGATGATCTACAAACATGATGCCTTATGATAGCTTCAATGTCTAATGAGCTCCAAAAGTCTCATGAGCACATGAAATTAGCTAATGAGATTCACTTACACCTATAAGAGTTGTATGGCGTGCAAACTAGACATGAAAGGTTCTCATTATCTAAGGAACTCTTACAAACTAGAATGAATGAAGGCTCAAGTGTCTATGATCATGGCCTTATAATGATTGATCTCATTGAGAAACTTGCTCAATTGGACGTGGTTATGGATAACGAGATCTATATGGATTTGATCCTTCAATCATTACCCAACTATTTTGATCAATTTGTTATAAACTTCAACATGTCGAAGCAAGAGGTAACAATTAGCGAATTGGTCAATATGTTGGTACCGCCGAGGCGACTGTGAAGAAAGACAAACCATTAATACTTGCTTTTTCCTCCAAGTTTAAGGTGCCCTAAGGGTGCTAAAAAGAGAGGTAAAGGAAGAAAAAATTCTTTCTCTAAGGAAAAGCAACCATTAAAGGACTTAGGCGGAGTTAAGAAGATGAAAGAGGCCAAAGCCGATCCAACTTGTTTCTACTATGGTTAGAAAGGCCATTGGGGAAGAAATTGCAAGGAGAATCTTGCAACCCTTGGGAAAGATATGTACTTTATTGAAGTGTACTTAAAGATGAATTCATCTTCATAGGTATTTGATACCGCATATAGTTCTCACCTTTGTAATTCATTATAGGAGATGAAAAGAAGAAGGAGTCTCAATGATGGGGATATGATTCTATGCCTAGGCAAGGGAGCAAAAGTTGCGGCCAAACTCGAAGGCATCATCAAGTTAGACTTAGGGAACTCCTTTATTGTACTTGATCCTTGCTTTTATGTACCCAATCTTGTTAAGAATATTATTTCTATTTCCATTTTGGATAATTAAGGATTTGATTTTTCTATATCTAATGGGAATTTGAAGGCATTAAAGAATGGTTCTTTAATTACACAATGTACATTAAATAATGGGTTATACATTTTGAATTCTCAACCATCATTAATGCATATTCAACAAAGTAAAAGGAAATTAGATATCCAAGAAGATGTCATATTGTGGCATGCAAGACTTGGACATATTTCCAAAAATAGGATGAACAAGTTAGAAGCCCTCAAAGCATTAAACGTTAGTGGCATAGAGGATCTTCCTACTTGTGAATCTTATTTAAAGGAAAAAATGACTAAGGCTCCGTTTGTAGGACAAATAAAGTGAACCACAAGTCCTTTAGATTTGATCTATATGGATTGTGGACCACTAATAATTAGTGCGAGGGGTGACTTTTCATACTTTATTACCTTTATCAATGATCATACTCGGTTTGGACATGTATATCTTATGAAGAATAGGTATAAAGCTTTTCAAAAGTTCAAAGAGCATATGAATGAAGTAGAAAAGAAATTGGGACTAAGTATTAAAGCTCTTCGATCGGATTGAGAAGGAGAATACTCGAGTATCAAATTCTTTGATTATCTAAAGAAGAATGAGATTCTCTCTCAATGGACTCCACCCAGCATACCCCAATACAAAGATGTAGCCCCGAGGAGAAATCATACCTTGTTGGACATGGTGCATTCCATGATGGGCTTCACCGATGTGCCTATATCCTGTAGGTGATACACCTTAGAAACGGTGGTGAGACTACTAAATATAGTACCCTCAAAGTCGGTGCCAAAAATACCGCATGAGATGTGGTATAGCAAAGCACCTTCTTACTCTTTTCTAAGAGTTTGGAAGTCTCTCGCTTACATCAAGTGGTTAGTAGGAAACAAGTTGGATGCTAGACCTACCTTGTGCAAGTGGGATACCCAAGAGAGTTTTGGGGTTATTACTTTTATAATCCCTCGAAAAAAAGGTGTTTGTTTCAAGGAACGCCACCTTTTTGGAAAAAAAATTCTATTAAATAGAAATTGCATTGTTGTTGAACTTGACAAAGTTCAAGATTATCAAAATATCCACAAGCAGTAGAAACAATTGAACATCAAGAGCCTAACATACAATCTTTGAGAAGACCAGACCGAATCAAGAGCAACCCAAAAAGTTTGGATTCCTTCATGAGATAGGTTAATTAAATAGTGATTCAAAGACCTATGAGGTAGCTATGTTGGATATTGATTTGAGATATTAGCTAGACGGCATGAAATCTAAAATAGAATCTATGTACTCCAATAAAATATAGACTTTAGTAGATCCACTAGAATGTATAGTACTCGTTGATTGCAAATGGATCTATAAGCAAAAGCTAGGAGTCGATGGAGAGGTTACGACCTTTAAGGCATGACTAGTGGCAAAAGGTTGTCTCAAAGACTCAGTATTGAATTCGAGGAAACCTTTTCACCGATCGTTATACCTAAGTCCATTTGAATTTTGCTTGCCATAGCTGCATATTATGACTATGAGATATGGCAAATGGATGTAAAGATCATTTTCCTTAATGGAAACATTGAAGAAAAAACCCATATGGAGCAACCACAAGTTTTACATCTAAAGGGAGTGAGAAAAAGGTTTGCAAACTCAAAAGGTCTATTTATGGACTTAAACAGGCATCCCAAAGTTGGAACATACATTTTGATAAGACGGTCAAATAGTTTGGCTTTATCAAAAATATGTATGAACCTTGTGTGTACAAGAATGCTAGTAAAAGTAGCAGACAGTTTCTTGTGCTTTATGTCGATGACATTCTTTTCATCGGGAATGAGAGAGAAATGTTAGAGTGTCCTAAAGTATGGTTATCTTCACAATTCTCAATGAAGGATTTGGGTGAAGCATCCTTGATATTAGGAATAAAATTCTATAGAAATAGGTTGAAGAGGATGTTGGGGCATTACCAAACACCCTACATTGACAAGATATTAAAGAGGTTTAATGTTGAGGAGTCCAAGAAGGGTTCATTCCTATGGGATATGGTCTTCGTCTCTTTAAGTTTATGGCCCCTAAGACTCTATAGGGAGCATAATGTATGCCATTCAATGTATAAGATCGGATGTAGCATACGTTCTAATGTTACGGGCCGTTTTCAATCCGACCCTGGTGAACATTACTAGATAGTCGTAAAAGCAATCCTTAAAGTACTTGAGAAGAACTAAGAATTTATTTTTGCTGTACGGCAATGGAGAATTAAAACTTGAGGGGTTTTCAGATTCTAGTTTCCAATCCAATGTAGATAACCTAAAATAATCTTCTAAATTTGTATTTCACCTCAATGGCGATGCGGTAAGTTGGAAGATTTCCAAATAAGACACCACGACTGATTCAACCATCGAGGTACAATATATATTGCAGCTTGAGAAGCTGCAAAGGAAAGTGTTTAGATGAAAAACTTTATCCAAGAGTTGGATGCAGTGCCTAGCATTGCTGAGCCTGTAGTTGTCTTCTGTGACAACAATGAAGTGGTTGCGCAAACTAAAGAGCTAAGATCTCATCAGCGACCCAAGCACATTTTGAGGCATTACCATTTGATCCATAAGATCATTGATAAAGGCGACATCCGAGTGGAAAGGGTAGCCTCAGAAGAGAATATAGCAGATCCACTGACTAAACCCCTAATGGAACAGGTCTTTCAAGGATGTCTTGAGAAGATGAGTCTTAAGACTATGGGGAATTAGCTTTAGGGCCAATGGAAGATTGTTGGAAAAGTATTCCGTAGCCAATTAGATTGGCATGTAAACTATTTCACTTGTGATACAGTCTTGATTAAATGATATTCATATTAAATGGCAATCTTCATCTTATGTTTATTTTACTTCACTAGCATTTGGTTAAAGCCCCTAGATCACACAAGACTACAGAAATTGGTCATGTATTGGGTAGCGATCGTGAAATAAGTCTTAGATGATCGTGATCTTAAAACATTTCAAGTCATAGTGTCTTAATAGACAGGGCCTAAGATGTAGATAGACTTGCACTCACAATGCATAAATCCAAGGAGTTGGATATTGCTTCATTTCATAAGCACTCCATGTTAGACATAGGTGCATGTCGGTGGGTGCTTGTTAGAGAATAAGTTCACTGAAGACCTATCCAGAGAATCTACTAGATAGCCGTAGTGCTAAGTCGGTAGTGGCAAGTTCTCCTGCTTACGCTAGTGCATATTGTTAGACCTTGGACTTAAGGATACATGGTAACCTTGTATTTAGGTTCTCATACCTTGACTCTTTCCTGACCACAAAGCGGGTCATCCGGGTTAATATTGGGTATGAGCTACTTAGACATGGAGGTCTGTGAGATCCAAGATGGGATCCATCTTCTCGTCGTTGTGAGGACGAGTGTATCTTTTATGTATTCTATAATGATATATTCCAAGAAATTCTTGCGCAAGGTAGTATAACAATTTGGAAAATGAGTTTTCCAAAGATGAGGTCATAAAGAATAATCAAACATTGGGAATAAAAATATAGTTATCGAGGCTATTGGAGAGCCGACAAATATCTTGTCATGGGCTTCTTTCGAGAGATAGAAAATAGAAGAACTGCATTTACATAGCAAGCATAGAGCTAGAATGGTTCACAAAGAGCATATTTATTTCGACCAATTAGTTGGGCTCCATAGGCTTGAGGCTAAACATCGACCATGGAAATTTGGTACTCTTCAATTAACAGAGATTAATTGAAACAGTTATTAGTTTAAAAAAATTTAAACTAATACGAATATTTCAATATTCAATATATCACAAAAGTTGTGAGCCCATGTCCAATGAATGGGATAACTTAATGGGTCATACAAAAAAGCCTAAAGGAAATTCTATTTTATGGGAGGAATTTTCTAAGGAGTTAGAAAGTTCACCATTGCCCTTTTTATGGAGAAATTAGTTGACAAAGTTTTTAGTCATTTAGGCTTGATTAATTTAATTGTTAAGTTAATCAAGATAATTTAAGGAGTTAATTACATCAATTAAATTAAGAAATTAATTTAATTGGTGCCATATGACTATTAATTAGTCAAGTTAACTTAAAAAGTTAAGTTGACACCTTTTAACTTAAAGGGTTAAGTTAGTTGACTTAAGTACTTAAGTTAAATGGATTAATTAAATTAAAGAGTCAATTTAATTAATATCAGAAATTAGTTTTGGAAGGAAAATTCAAATGAAGGAGTTTATTTGAGGTTAATTTAGAATTAATTTGAATGATATTTCATGAGATGAAATGTAGATTCAAATTAAATTCAAATGCAAGTTAAATTCACATTTCACATGCAAGTGGCTTGCCAAGTTAGCATACCACCTCATGGAGGGTGTGATGCCAACTTGCATCACACCTTCCACTTTATAAATAGAGTGAGGTGGCCGACTGTTGCATAGAGAATGCTAAATTCCATTTTTTTTCCCTCCAAAAAGTGTGATTCACTCATGTGTTGAAGTTTCACACCTTGCTCACCAAATTCTCTCCATATTTTAGCCCCCCTCTCCTTCTCCCTCTAGTTCTCTAGCTGATTAGAGATAGATTTGAGTTTTCCTTCGGTGTGTGGATCATAACATTAAAGGCTTCACATTTGGGGAACTTCTGTTCTTGAAGATCTATTGCTATCCAGCGACTTTGAAGATAGATTTGGAGGCCATGCCGTGCTTGATTTGGTCTGTCAATTGGTGTTATCTACCATTTTGGTGTTGATTTGGTCTGTCAATTGTTGGCTTATTCTACTGTGTGCGGATTGGCACTTTGAAGTATTCATTGGTGTCATCCTTGATTCTACCTTTGGATTAAGCGTTCAACGTATTTTTCTGGATCTAAAACCTTATTATAGCATGATTAGATCCTTGGATTTGGAGTAGACCAGTTTTATTTAGCCTTTTTGTGATTTTATAATTAGATCCTTAGGCTACTCCTTATTTCATATGCGTGACTAAGTCCCAAAGTCTTGTATGATTTAAGGGCTTCAACCAAATGCATGTGAAGAATAGCATAAATACATAAGACAAAGATGGCCATTTTATTGAATATTATTCAATCAAGAATATTACATGGAGTAGTTTTACACGCCAATCTAACTGGTTGTGGGGCACTATTCCAATAGTGGCACTATATGATGGAGCGATCAAGTCTTCAAACTTTCTCTTTTTTCCAATTTCCTTAGAGACATAAGATGTGTTAGTGTCTTGATAGATAGTGGGTGTCAGAGCTTTGAGTAATCTCGCATTAACCGATATGGCATGGCATTTCAAAGCTTCATCCACATTACACACCACTTTTCCTATTCTCACTATTATCAAGAATTTCATTTTCTATTGGTAGGCTGAGATCACTGCTCGAAAGTCATTCAGTGTAGGTCGTCCGAAATTATGTTATGTGTGAATGGTACATTAAGGACCAAATATTTCACCATTAGTGTTCTTTTTTTGGAGGGCCACCCTAGTGATGTGGACTACTGTATAGAACTGATTGGATTGATTTATAAACCACTGAATTCAACCGATGGTGTTTAGATCGACTCGTGCTGGAATGTTCCCATATCTACTGATTTAAGCTATAGTAAAAAAGATATTAGCTGAGCTCCTATTGTCAATAAGATCTTTCAAGTAAAGTAGTTGGCAACCTCTTGAGTGACCATCGTGGGGCAGTCTACTCACATTCATAATGTTCTTATGGTAGATATTGCAGGTCTTCGTCAATGAATAAAATGAAATTGGATTTAATAGACACATGAAATATGGCATGGTGATCTTTACCTTCCTCACACAACTGTTTTTCCAGGTTCTTCCTAGAGGACATGGAGTCTTCCCCTATTGATCCCCAGCAATGGTATTAATCACACCCCTAACCACGAAACACCTTTTGACTTTACTGTATTCTTGCTTTGGAATTCTTGACCTCATGCCCCAACCTTTCCCTGGCATGAGGTCGATTCTTGTCATTATGCTCTTATCGCACTACCACATATTCTTTTAAGTGTCCCTGCTAGATGAGGCGATTGATTACATCGTGGAGTTGGAAGCAGTCTTCAGTGTCGTGGTCCTTCTATTGGTGAAAAGCACAATATTTCCTAGAGTACTTGGTCTCTGGTTTTTTTAGCATCTTTCTTTATCTCTTTAAGTTATCTTCATCCTGGATACCCAACAAGACTTCTTTCCTCATGGTGTCGAGAGGTGTGTACTGATGGAACCTCTTAATCAAGGAATGGGCTATTTCCTTAGGTTGCTTGTCATCTTTCTCTTTATTTTTTGATTTAGCTTTCTTATCTAGATTCGTGCCTCCAAATTTCATTATGTTCATTTCTTCTTGGGCCTATATACTTGTCGGCCAAGTTGAGCTGATGTTCCATTATTTGAGGCCTCTCACAAACTAGCGTGTTAGCGCAATCTTTGTGCCTCAAACCTCGAAAATGCATATTCAAAGGAAATCAACTTGATGGTTGTCAATTTTCAATACTGCATTATTGAAATGAGTAAAAACTCCCTCAATGACTCTCTTTCATCTTTTTCAACTGAGTGAAGAAGCGTGTGTGGTAACTTTGACTTCATTTTGCTCACGAACTAATGTAAGAACTTGTTGCATAGTTGATCACAATAGAAGTTGGATCTTGGCCTCAACTTGACAAATTAATCTAAAGCAATATCCTGAAAATTGGTAACACACAGTTTAGCATGTACATTATCACTGTGGCGATGAAGTTACATGATATACTCAAATTGTAACAAATGTTCATATAGATCTAGTAATTTATGCTTGGCTGCTCGTACTCTCTGTTTGGTTAGTTACATTATAGGTTGCGGTTAAGACTAAAGACATCCTAGATAGAGTCAACCACTTTCTTATGGCTATGAGGCTAAAGTGGGTGATCTACTCTTTCTTGTAGAGTTTCATTGATGGTCTAATGATGAAGCACGTTCTCCCAGCATTTTGGTTGTGTTGTTCGGCCAGCAGAGTTGGAGGCACAGTACTAGATACAGGTAAGGGCCTTTGTTGGTTGAAATGTTCTTCTTACCTTAGGATCATGAAATTTATTTCATCGCTAATGAGTTGGTGAAACTGTGCCATGGACAGAGCTATTGTTTGTGTGGGTAGGGCACTAGGGTGAGAATGTCTTGTGTTAGAGTAATAGGGTTATTAACTAGTATGTTTTCCATTTGGGTAGGTGGATTAAGAACATGGTTTTGGTTTATGAAGACTGTGCATCTCGTGTTCATTATCTTACAATTGCGGATTCTAGTTCCCACAGACGATGCCAATTGTGTAGCAGATTTTAGTGTGCAAGGAGTTTATAGAGTAATCCAAAGGGAAAGATGTTGTTGTTGATTAACTCCCTATTGATGAGGTTGAGGCTTAGATTGAAGTGTGCATGTTGAATCTGCAATCACAAAACATGTCAGGCTTGCCGATGAGGTCTCTGGCTAAGACCCTATGATGCTTAAACTATTACATAAATAGGAGAAGAATAAGATAATCGGGAACTTATGCTATATGAAGAGTGTACTTGAGATAAGTGTTGAGTGGAGGTACTTATAGGATATTTTGAGGTCAAAATTATTGTTGGGTCTTTACCCAAGGGGTGTTCAGATTTTATCTTATAGGGTTAAAAGGGATTTTCCCCCAAAGGAGGATGGATAGATAGCTGGCTCTGCCAGAAGAATGATGAGCACTACCGCTTTGCTTAGATAGGATCATCTGACACCTTTAGTATGGAGGGACCACACAATATAGTATAATTACTGTGGAGAAGAAAGGATGTAGCAGAAGCCTAGTAGACATTTAATGCAGCTGCCTCATGACATCAAGCTAGACCAAGAAGACTCCCCAATGATGAGGCAGCGCTACCAACTACTGACACCAACTTGCCAAGACCTTAAGGTCGATAGGGTTAATGGGACTCTATCTTACTAGTTGCCATTTTTGCGTGTTTTGGTCATATAGGATTGAGCATTATGGCGTTATCTCGGTGCCCAAGTCGGCAATTTGGTAGTAGTATCGTGGGATCGACTCACTTACTACATCAAATTTCCTAGTCTTGTAAAATTTTGGTGCACAAACAATAAATACAATTGAATGAATGCGTGATTTAATTTTTTGTTTGGTGTATCTTTAAAATGAATTTTTCAATTTAACTAAAAAGTACTGGTTCTAGGGAGTCATATAAACATAATAAATTTGATTGAGATAAAAAGATAGAGTCAAGATAAATCTTGCTTATACATAGAATCAATTATGCAGATTAAGAATGTGAAACAACCCCTCCCTAAGAGATTGTATGAATGGTGAAGTAAATTTTGGAATTTATCATTGATTTTGCACGGAATCAAATCTGATATTCTTTTCAAAAATTGTTGAATAGTGAGCTCATAGTGCTTGAGTTCAATATTGTGTCCTTTTAATGCTCTTTTTGATTGTAAAGGATGACATTTATACTAGTTAAGTCCTTGGCAGGCTTGAGGTCATTAAACTTATGGGGCCCATCTTAAGTAAGCTTAGTTAGGTAGGCTTAATGGCTCTTTTTAATTAATAATATTGACCTTTTTATTTGAGTTTTTTATTTATATGCCCTTAAGGCCTTATGGAAATATCAATCATAATCAAATTGTTCGTTTATTTTGTAATTTTTCTAATAGTTGTTTTCTTTGAGATTTTCCTTTCTAACCAATTATTCGTAGTAATCTTGTATTTACTTTCTACTATATTGAAGTCATCTTATCATATTTTTATCTTGGGGAAAAATCATATTTTCTTTTGATAGAGGAGGGGGAATTGGATGCATTGATAAAATTAATGCATCCATTAATTTTTCATAGATTGCATGTATTTATCTCGGTCTTAAATTATATGGTTTTAAACTTTTCCAAGGCAAAACCTCCTTATATTATATAGTTTTAAACTTGTTTTTCCTGCTTAACTTGTGCATATGATGAGTAGTTATTTTTGTCTTTGACTTATTAGAAACATGTTTAGATCATGGCTTTCTTATTGTGAGGCATAAAAAATTGATTTGATTCACTTGACGATAATAATTGTTGGTTAAGAAACTTTATATTTTCTCTAAGCTTGCTACGTATGATAGTCTATATTAATCCCATGTAATGTGAAACATGTAGTTAGTTTGTATTTTCTTGATGAAATTGTTTACTGAAAATTATATTGTGGCTACATAATTCTTAGTTCCTTTAACTATATATATACAGACTCTTTGCTATTGGAAAGCAAATTAAGGTCATTAATTACAATATTACCCTATTCTCTTGAGCAACAAGGATGATGCTTGACCTCAATTCGTGTTTGTCAAGCTATGATGTTTACCTGCTTTTCAGCTGAAACATAAAGTGACGTGGTTGGTGGGAGCTTTTATTGGGGTTTGTTGCTCAAATAAATTTTCATTCTCCTTAATTTTTAGCTGTAAATATTATGCAAGATTATCCTATTTTCCTATTTATTTCCAATTTCTAAAATATTATGTATCTCTGTCAGCCAACTTATCACAAGTACCTTTTTGTGTTTTTTCTTACGAAAGAAATAATCTTGCTTGCTGATGTTCAATTTTGAATGGATTTTAATTTGTGCACATTGAGCTGTATAATTGGGTTTTAATTTTGAAGCTTTTGAATTGAGTTATTCTTTTTGTTTGTTTGTTTTTTTTTTTTTTTCCCACTATAATTAGCTTCATTTATGCCTGAATCAAATTTCAAGCAGTGCGGATGTTGCATTTTTGAGTCTTTTTGTGGGTTTTGGTGAATCTTGAATTAAAGCATATATATATATATATATCTAGAATTATCAATAAAAATGTTAAATTGTTATTATTCTCAAAAAGTTATTTATTTTAGCAAAGAATAGGAAAAATGTTAATTGTTGTTGTTCTCAAAAAATTATTTATTTTAGCAAAGAGTAGGAGCAAGTGATCGAAGGTTTATATAGAATATTTGAATATTAGTTAGATAGTAGAGGAAGCACCAGCATCTTGGAACAACAGAAGGTTTAAAATAACTAAACTGATCACACACCATGCCCATGCCTAATCACATCGAAAATGGGTGACTTGGTGATATGGAAAATAGAGAGAATCTTGGTTAGAGTTATTTTTTGGAAGATATTTCACATACGGAAAATATTTTATTCTTATCAATCAGATGGTAAGTTTTATCATTTAGATTATTTTCTTTTTGGATAAATACTAGATTTTAAATTTTATTATCTTCCAGGAGTTAGATTATTTTACATTATCTTTTAGAGAGTTATGTCCTATTTTACATTATCTTTTAGGCAGTTAGGAGTTTTAGAGATAAGTATGAATTAGTCGTATTCCTATCAATTATAGAATTAGAATTCTTCGCGAGGCGTATAAATAGGCCCACATATATAGTTTGTTGAACAAAAACTTGAGCAGTATATTTCTTTGGTTTTCTCCCTATGAGAAAGTTCTTTTACTTTGTTTTAATGCTTGTCGTGTACAGGCTTTCTTTTATTCAAGTTATTCGGGCAATAGCTTGTTTTTTCTTCTCTTTTTCTTTCTCCCAGATTCTATCCGCTGCATCACTTTGGCATCGAAATAGGTTTGGCCTTTCCTGATGGCTAATGTAGGAGTAACTGGTGGTTCGCAGAACAACCAAATGGTTGTGGGAGATCAGGCTTCCATAACTCTCAAGAAGGAGATTCGTGCATTGAGAGAATCTTTTGATCATAAATTGAAGAAGATAAATTTTCATTTGGATGCTCTCAATGCAAATAGGAGGCCGAGGTCAAGGCGTGAAGTTAGGGAATTTGTCCAAATACCATGACTAGTTAGATGTGATCCTATTCGTCAATGTTATCAATATGCCACTGTTGAAGATTTAGAATAGGAAGAATATGAAGATTTTGAGATGTTTAATATGGGATGAGGAAATCATCAAGATCGAATCCAACACTCTGCTAGAGATGAAGATTTTCGCCTAAAGGTAGATCTCCCTTACTTTAATGGCAATTTAAATATTGAAGAATTTATGGATTGGCTTGTCGAAGTAGGTAGATTCTTTGATTATTTGGAGATTCCTAAGGAGTGTAAAGTCAAATTAGTAGCCTACAAGCTAAAGGAAGTTGTCTCTGCTTGGTGGGAACGTCTACAAGATGCAAGGAGACGTGAAGGTATAGGATGGGTCCGAGCATGGTATTGGATGAAGCAATTACTAGAGGCTCAATTTCTACCCCAAGATTATAAGCAATACCTATTCTTACAATATCAACAATGTCACCAAGGAGATGGATTGGTACATAAATACACCATAGAGTTCTTGCAGCTTACTAAGTGAAAACATAGCATGCAGATGTTAGCAAATATCTTAGAAGCACAAAACATGGTGCTAAAAGTAGAGATGATAATACAAGACAAGAAGATGGAATGCTTTAGAAGGAATCAACTTCAGTCCGCACTAGTAATCACAGAGACAAATTGAGGAGACGGTGTATGACAAAGTAACAGATAAGAAGTTGGAGGTGATCGAGACTCAAATGCAAATGTAGAAGAAGATATATGCTAAGCCAATTCTTGAAAAGTGTTACCATTGTAATCAACCTGGACACCTCTTTAATGATTGTCTAAGAACAAAAGATATCAACATCGTAGAGCATGGTGATTTTAACCAGTCCTTTGACTTGAGGATCCATGGTAACGTTGTGTTTAAGTCCTTATGCTTCAACTCTTCTTTAGCCACTAGTGGGTTGTTCGAGTGGTGATTAGGCATAAGCTACGTAGACATGGAGGTTTGTGAGATCCAAGATAGGATCTGACTCATCGTCATTGTGAAGGGCGAGTGCATCTATTCTATAAGGATTGATTCCAAGGAGTCTTTGCGTAAGGCAATATGATAATTTGGAAATGGAGTTTTCCACAGATGAGGTCAAAAAGTGGAATCAGATATTTAAATAGAGACGTAGTATTGAGGCTATTAGCAAGCTAACAAATATCTTGTCCTAGGCCTCTTTCGGGAGATATGAGACAGAAAGACTATATTTGCATGATATGCGTAGAGCTAGAATAGTTCTCCAATACCATTCATTTCGGCCAATTAGTTAGACTCCATGGGCTTGAGGTTGGACATCGACCATGGAGATTAGGTACTCTTCAATTAATGAAGATTAATTGAATTGAGCCAATTAGTTTAAAGAAGTTTAAACTAAGATAAATATATGATATTCAAAAGTCACAAGGGGTTGTGAGCCCATGTCCAATGAATGGGAAAAACCTAAGAGGTCACACACAAAAGCTAATTGCATTTCCTACTTGATGAAGGAGAATTTTCTAAAAGTTATAAAATCACTCCTAGTGGATCGAGTTTGAGGTTGGCAAAATTGAGGTCAATTTTTGGCTTGATTAATTTAATTATTACATTGATCAACTAATTTAAGTAGTTAAATTAGACCAATAATTAAGGATTTAATTATTTGGTGCCACATGACCATCAATTGGTCAAGTTAGCTCAAAGAGTTAACAATTCTTAGTTTAAAGAGTTAAGCTAACTAACATAAGAGTTAAGTCAAAGATTAATTAATTAAATTAAAGTGTTTAATTTAATTAATGAAGAGAATCAATTTTGGAGGGAAAATTAAAATGAAAGGTTTATTTGGTGTGGCATTTAATTAATTTGAAATTAAATTCCAAATGAAATTGAAATGCACAAAAAATTTAAATTCAAATTTGAATTGCAACTTGCCAACTTGCAAGGCCAAGTTGGCGGTCACTTGGAGAAAGGTGTGATACCACTTTGGCATCACATCATCCTCACTCTATATATAGACAGAGATAGGATCATCCATTTTGATCACATTGTGAAGAATTAGATTCTTTCACATTTTCCCTCCAACTCTCAAGTGTTGCCTCATATGTTGAAGCTTCGCTTCCTCTCTTCTTCTCATAACTCAAATCAAGCCACCATCTATGTAAATCTCCTTTCTATTTTCCAACTGATGTTAAGGAGATTAGGATCCAGCATTGGTATGTGGATCATAACAATTAGAGGAAAGACAATTGGATTGCGTGCTTTTGGAGATCCAATGTCAAGGTAGTCCACTTGGTGAATTTTTTTTGGCACTTCCCTATAGCTCTTTGAGCTGAATATTTTATAGTACTTTAATCAAGGAGTGGAGAAGATGCTATAATTTTTTTGAAATTTTTGGAGGAGTTTGGATCCAGCAAAAGTTGCATCCAAACTGAGCTACTGCTGTGGGACCGTTTGTGTCGGTTGGAGTCATCTTCAACATCTCCTTGATTTTTGAGTGCATCAAGGTAATCTTCTTTCCAAATCTAAATCATTAGCATGTTTAGATCCTTAGTGACATGTGTAGCCTAGTTAATTTGCATTTTTAATGCTTTAATTATTGGATTCTATGGCTACATATGACTTCAAGTGGTATCGGAGCCTAATTCATGCTATGATTTGGATTTTTGAATGATTAATTCATGTGATGAATTGGTCAAAATCACCAAATACTTGATCCTTGCTATGGATTGGAGTTTTTGGTTGATGTTGTACGTGGCTCCTTGCTTGATGAATTGAGATGATGCTAATATGTGTTTTAAGGTGTTAACTCATATATTAAGCATGTTTCAATTCATAATTATTAATGTTGAATGTTGATTTGGCATTAATTGATGTTATATGATGATATAGCATGTGCTAATTGACATTAAGTTGTTATGATCATATTTTGATCTAATATGATTTGATCCAATATGATTTGAAATTATTGAAGATTTTGAAGAATGTGATTCTTACTTAAACTTATTTTTGAAAGCATGATTGAGCACAAAAATTCCATTTTTAAAAGGAGTTTTGAATCTTAAATTTCATCTATAATGTGTGTTTTAATATTTCGAAAGTGTCCAAAAATTTTTGGTTCATAAAAGTTGAGCTAATTACCACTTAACTCCAGCAAAACTTGAAAACAGGGCATGCTGCCTTGCTTAGCCAGGCACTAGTCGAGCAGCAGGCGTGCCATGCATGCGCCTGCCTCACGGCAGTGCACCCAGCTTAGGCGAGCAGCAGCACAATTTTCATTTGACTTGAGTTTGGTTTATTTCTTTTCTTTTCTTTTTTGGCTTCTTTATGTGACCAAAAGTGTTTTAAATCACACATGATAGATGAACAAGTGTTGTGCAAGTTCTCAAAATTATGTTTGATATTTTTTATTACTTTTAAAAATTTGTTAAAGTTAATCTTTAATTTCATGGCATAATTGTTATGCTTCCTCTTGCTTGGCCAATTAATTGTTTATGAGATATGCATTTAATTATTGGAATTAATTGTTAATTCTAGATTTATTTATTATTCATTTAATTGTTGAATGAATGATGAGTGAATGGGGATGATCATGAGCCTTTAATATTGATTTTAAATTGGGGCTTGCATGCCTCGTAATTTCTATCTTGTAAAAGTTATGAGAGTAGAATCACTAGAAGTAAGGATTTCTTTCTCTTTTAAATGTTACAAGGAGCAAAGAGACCTTTGGAGGCATGGAAACCCAAGAAGACCCATGAATGTATGGGGATACACTCACGTAATAGTTAGATTTAATCAACCCACTTAAAATCAATTAAGTGATGCACCTATAGCTCCAAGTGCATAACTTGGTTAGGCTCATGGTCCTCCCACCTTAGGAGTATGCTAGGCCCATTTACTTACTTACGCTTTCCATATCCTATAGAAGTATGAGATGCATGATTAGGGTATAGAAAACCTAAATAAGAAGATAAAATGATGAGATCTTTGCAAGCAAGAAAACCCTCCACTTAGAATGTCTAAGTGCTTATGATATTAAGTCAAAATGGATATAGATTAAAAGTAGTTCTAATTAATTCACGCATTCTACCAATAGTATGTGGCATGACGATGCTACCATTATTTATTTGATGTCTCACAAGTCGTGAATCACACTTATGGTGGAAAGCTGTGACCATATACTTAGCATATGATACACCTTTGATTTGAGAATGCCCATGCACACTAGTCGTGGGATGTTGTGGAGCCATCTCGAATCAAAGTTTGATTGCTAGGTTCAACTTAATACTTAGTAATGTAGATATCACACGAGTCGTAGGTCTACATGAAAAGTGAGGCAAAATATATCAAGGGTTGCATGAGTTGCAATTAGCAAAAGTTGTTTACCTTTCGATTATTTGTGATATCTCACAAGTCGTGGGTTCACTTACAAGTCCTTAGGATCTTGACTCTCACTAGGAAATGAGATTTCTCGAATTCTTCTAGAGAATGAAGGATTTGATAAAATAGTGGGAGAAAAACATGCTTGAAAGACCATTAACATCTTTTTTTTAACAATATAAATATTTAATCATATGCTTATACTCTTTCTTTCTTCTCTTGTAGATTTTCGAAATCTTCAAAAATAAAACGGCTAAGAATCCACTTCACACTATTTTGGAAATCAATAAAATCATCAGGCATAACTTTTGTGATTGGTTAAAAAACCTTAAAATCATTCTTCACTCCAAAAAGAGGACTTACGTCTTTGATCAATGTCCGCTGAACACCTTAGGTGATGATGCCATTGATGAGGCCCATGAATTATTCACTAAGCTTGTAGATGATGATCTACAAACAAGATGCCTCATGATGGCTTCCACAACCAATGAGCTCCAAAAGACTCATTAGCATTGAAGCATGCTTGTGAAATCTACAAACACTTACAAGAGTTGTATGGTGTACAAACTAGGCATGAAATGTTCACTCTGTCTAGAGAACTCTTTAGGTTCAGAATGGCAGAGGGTTCTAGTGTCCATGATCATAGGCTTAAGATGATTGGACTCATTGAAAAGCTTAGACAACTTGATGTGGTCATGGACAATGATCTCTACATAGATTTGATCCTAAAATCATTACCCACTTCGTTCAACTAATTCATTATGAACTTTAACATGTCCAAGCAATAGGTGACAATTAATGAATTAGTGAACATGATGGTGACCGCTGAGGTGCCAATGAAAAAGGAAAAACCTCTTATGCATGCTTCCGCCTCTAAGTCAAAAGGCCCTAGAAAGGGAGATAAGAGGAAGAAGAGTTTTTCCTTAAAAGGAAAGCAACCCTTGAAAGGTTCGGGGGGAGTAAAGAAGAAAAAAGTTGAGAAAACTGATGCAGCTTATTTTTATGGCGAAAAGGGGCATTGGAAAAGAAACTGCAAAGAATATCTTGGAACCCTTGTGAAGGGTATGTACTTCATTGAAATGCACTTAACGACTAATTCTTCCTCAATATCACATGTGGTTCTCACCTTTGTAATTCGTTACAGGGGATGGAAAGAAGAAAGAGTCTTCGTGAAGGGGATACAATCCTCCGCCTCAGAAATGGAGCAAGAGTTGCCACCACGGTCTAAGGCGTAGTGAAGTTAGACTTAGGGAATGCTTGCATTGTACTAGATATTTGTTATTATGTACCCCAAATTGTTAAGAACATTGTTTCAATTCTTCTTATTGATAATGAAGAATATGATTTTTTTATATCGAATGGGGCATTGAAACCCTTAAAGAATGGTTCTTTAATTGCACAAGGTACATTAAATAGCAGATTATACCTATTAGATTCCCAATCTTCACTAATGCACATTCAATCAAGTAAAAGAAAATTAGATAACAAAGAAGATGCCATTTTTTGGCATGCAAGACTTGGGCATATCTCTAAAAATAGGATGAACTAGTTAGAAGCTCTCAAAGCACTAAATATTAGTGGCATTGAAGACCTTTTTACTTGTGAATCTTGTTTGAAAGGAAAAATGATCAAAGCCCCTTTTGTAGGACAAATAGAGCACACCACAAAACCTTTGGATTTGATCTATACAGATGTTTGTGGCCTACTAAGATTTAGTGCGAGATATGAATTCTTACTTCATCACTTTTATCGATGATTATAGTTAGTTCAAACATGTGTATCTTATGAAGTACAAGTGCGAAGCCTTTGAAAAGTTCAAAGAGTATAGGAGTGAAGTAGAAAAGCAAAAAGGACTTAATATTAAAGCTCTTCAATCGGATTGAGGGAAAAATACTTGAGTACCGAATTCTTAGGTCATCTAAAAGAGAATGAGGTTCTCTCTCAATGGACTCCACCAGGTATACCTTAACACAATGGAGTAGCCGAAAGAAGAAATAATACATTGTTGGATATGATACGTTCATGATGAGCTTTTTCGATGTGCCTATATCCTTTTAGGGATATGCCTTAGAAACAACAATGAAGCTACTAAATGTAGTACCTTCAAAGTTGGTGCCATAGACGTTGCATGAGATGTGGTATGCCAAAGCACCCTCTTACCATTATCTTAAGGTTTAGGGGTCTCCCACTTACATCAAATGGTTAGTGGGAGACAAATTAGATAGCAGATCCACTTTGTGCAAGTTTGTGGGATACCCAAGAGAGTTTTTGGTTATTACTTTTATGATCCCTCTGAAAAAAGGTGTTTGTTTCGAGGAACGCCACATTTTTTAAAAAGGATTTTCTATTGGATAGAAATAGCATTGTTGTTGAACTTCATGAAGTTCAAGATCATCAAGAAATCCCACAAGCAGCAAAAATAAGTGAGCATCAAGAGCCACACACAACCTCTAAAAAAGTCGGACCGAATCAAAAAGCAAACCAAAAGGTTAGGATTCCTTCATGAAATGGGCCAATTAGATAGTGATCCGAAAACTTATGAAGAAGCTATGTTGGATATAGAGTCGGGACATTAGCTTAACGCCATGAGATCCAAAATGGACTTAATGTACTCCAACAAAGTATAGACTTTGGTAGATCCACCGAAGGGAATAGTTTCCATTGGTTGCAAGTGGATCTATAAGTGAAAGCTAGGAGTTGATGGAGAGGTAATGACCTTTAAGGCGCGACTAGTGGCAAAAGGTTACACTCAAAGACCCAGTAACAATTTTAAGGAAACCTTTTCACCGATCATAATGCCTAAGTCCATTTGAATTTCATTTGCCATAGCTACATATTATGACCATAAGGTATGGCAAATGGATGTGAAAACTACTTTCCTCAATGGAGACATTGAAGAAGAAATTTATATGGGGCAACCATAAGGTTTTACATCTAAAAGGAGTGAGCAAAAGCTTTGCAAACTCCAGAGATCTATTTATGGACTCAGACAGGCGTCCTGAAGTTGGCACATACATTTTGATAAGATAGTCAAATCATTTCGCTTTGTCAGAAATGTGTATGAATGTTGTGTGTATAAGAAAGCTAGTGGGAGTAGTATACAGTTTATTGTATTTTATGTCGATGACATTCTTCTCATTAGGAATGAGGTTGTAATGTTAGAGTGTACTAAAGCTTGGTTATCTATTTAATTCTCCATGAAGGATTTGGGAGAAACATCCTATGTATTGGGAATATGTATCTATAGAGATAGATCGATGAGGATACTGGGGCTATCCCAAACCCCGTACATTGACAAAATACTAAAGAGGTTTAGTATGGAAAAATTCAAGAGTGGGTTCTTCCCCATGGGACATAGCATTCATCTCTCTAAGTCCCATGGCATTCATCTCTCCAAGTTTGTGGCCCCTCAGACTAATAATGAGAGATAAAGAATGTCCTACATACCTTATGCGTCCGCTATTGGGAGCATAACGTATGTCATTCAATGTAAAAAACTGGATGTGGCACACACTATAATTATTACAAGTCCTTTCCAATCCAATCCCGGTGAAAGTTACTGGATGGCCGTCAAAGCAATCCTTAAGTGCTTGAGAAGAACTAAGGATTTGATTTTGGTATACATCAATAGAGAATTGAAACTCAAGGGGTTTCGGATTCTAGTTTCCAATCCAATATAGATGACTTAAAATCTACTTCTAGATTTATATTTTACCTCAATGGCGGCGCAGTAAGTTGGAAGAGCTCCAAATATGACACCACGGCCAATTCAACCACTGAGGTAGAGTACATTGCAATTTCAGAAGTTGCAAAGGAAGGTGTTTGGATGAAAAAATTCATCCAAGAGTTGGTTATAGTGCCTAGTATTGTTGAGCTAATAGTTGTCTTCTATGATAACAACGGGGCTATTGAAGGCAAGTGAGGTACTAGGATCCAATAATTAAAACTTCAAAAGATAAAATTAACTAATGCTCCATAAGAAAACAAATATCTAAAACATGCTTATGATTGAGATTTAGATGGAAAATTACCTTGATTAGCAAAATCCAAAGGAAAGATGAACAACTCTTCTTCAATCTAGAAACTATCAAACAGCGGCGCAGTGGACTTCGAGCAACTTTTGCTCAATCCAAGCTCCTCCAAAAATTCTGAAAAAATTCCAATAGCTACTCAACTCTTCGATGAATCTACTGTGAAACTTTAAGAACGTTAAGACCAAAACTCCTTCTAGATCTCCTGTAATAAAATCATCAAATTACTGCCCTAATTGGTGGATCTCCAAAGGCAAGCAATCATATTGTCTTGCCTCTATTAATATGTCCACACGTTAATGTTATTTCCAATTTCTCCTTAATATTATTTGGAGATAGAGAGGAGAAATGAGAGGTAGATGGCCGATTTAGGGGTTGGAGAAGAAAAGAGAATTGAAACTTCAACTTATGAGGCAACACTTGAAAAAGGGAAAAATGTGAGAACTAATTCTTCACATGGAAAATGCATTTTGCCGCCGACCCTCACCTCTATCTATATATAGAGAGAGGATGGTGTGATTTCAAGGTGGCATCACACCTTCCTCAAGGTGGGGGACCATCCACTTGCTTGCAAGTTGGCAAATTCAAAACAAATTTGAATTTTGTGTGCGTTTCAATTACATTTGGAATCTAATTTCAAACTAATTAAAATGCTATGCCAAATTAACCTTTCATTTGAATTTTTCCTCCAAACAATATTCCTCTCATTGATTAAATTAAACACTCTAATTTAATTATTCAATCTTTGACTTAACTCTTAAGTGACTTAGCTTAACTTTTTAAGCTAAGAATTGTTAACTTAACTCTTTAAGTTAACTTGAACAATTGATGGTCATGTGGCACCAAATAATTAACTCATTAATTATTGGTCTAATTTAACTCCTTAAATTAGTTGATCAATTTAACAATTAAATTAATCAAGTCAAAGTTGACCTCAATTTTTGGTCATCCGAAAATTAGTCACTTGGAGTGAATTTCTTAACACTTAGAAAAATTCCTCCACCAATTAGGAAATGCAATTGGCTTTTGCGGTGACCCAATAGGTTCTACCATTCATTGGATATGTGCTCACAACTCCTTGTCACTTTTGAATATCATATATTCATTTTAGTTTCAACTTCTTTAAACTAATCGACTCAATTCAATTAATCTCCATTAATTAAAGAGTATCCAATCTCCATGGTCGATGTCCAACCTCAAACCCATAGAGCCCAACAAATTGGTTAAAATGAATACTTTTTGAGAACCATCATAGCTCTATGCGAACCATGCAAATACAGTCCTTTCATCTCCTATCTCCCAAAAGAGGCCTAGTGCAAGATATTTGCCAGCTCCCTAATAGCCTCGATACCATATCTCTATTCCCAATGTTCGATTCCACTTTATGACCTCATCTTTGAAAAACTCCTTTTCCAAGTTATCATACTACCTTGCGCAATAATTCCTTAGAATCAATCATTATAGAATGCATAGGAGGTGCACTCGTCCTTCACAAAGACAAGGAGTCAGATTCCATCTTGGATCTCACAAACCTCCATGTCTAAGTAGCTCACGCCCAATCTTTACTCAAATAGCCCGCTAAGTGACCATGGAAAAGTCAAAGCATGAGGACCTAAACACAAGGTTACCATGGATCCTCAAGTCAAAGGACTAATTATATGCACTAGCATAAGTTGGAGAATTTGCCACTATTGACTTGCCACTTTGGTTATCTAGTAGATTTTTCGGGCAGGCCTTCGGTGCCTTATTCTTTAACAAGCACCCACTAACATACATCCATATCTCATATGGGATTGCTCATGGAACGGAGCAATAGCTAACCCCTTGGATCTATGCATCATTAGTGCAAGTCTGCCAGGATCTTAGATGCCTTGTCATATAAGATTCTATGACTTGGAAGATTTAAGATCACGATCATTCCATGATCTCCACCCAATGTATGACCAAGTCCCGTAGTCTTATGTGATCTAAGGGCTTCAACCAAATGCCTGTGAAGTAATAATGAGCATAAGATAAAGATTGTCATATAATAAATATCATTCAATTAAGATTGTATCACAAGTGAAATAGTTTACAACACCAATCTAATTGGCTTGTAGGGTACTATTCCAGCAGTTATAGTGCAAGCTAAAGAGCTAAGATCTCATTAGAGATCCAAGCACATTTTGAGAAGATATCATTTAATTCAGGAAATCATTGATAGAGGCAATATCCGAGTGAAGAGAGTTGCCTCGGAAGAGAATATAGCAGATTTACTTACTAAACCCTTATCGCAAAAGGTCTTCGAAGGACATATTGAGAACATGGGTTTTAAAATTATGGGGAATTAACTTTAGGACAAATGAGAGGTTGTTGGAATAGTGCCCCGCAAGCTAATTAGATTAGTGTTGTAAACTATTTCACTTGTGATACAATCTTGATTGAATGATATTCTTTAAATGGCCATCTTCATCTTATGCTTATATATACTTCATTAGCATTTGGTTGAAGTCCTTAGATCTCACAAGACTACGGGACTTGGTCATACATTGGTAGGTGATCAAGAAACAAGTCTCACACGGTCATGATCTTAAATCTTTCAAGTCATAGGATCTTATGAGGTCGGGTATCTAAGTTCTGGATAGACTTGCACTACGATGCATAAATTCAAGGAATTGGATATTGCTTCACTTCACAAGCAATGCCATATAAGATGTGTGTGCATGGTAGTGGTGCTTGTTAGGGAACAAAGCACTAAAGGCCCGCCCAAAGAATCCACTAGATAGTCAAAGAGGCAATTCGGTAACAGTAAATTCTCTAACTTACACTAGTGCTTATAACTGGTCCTCTGACCTGAGGATCCATGGTAACCTTATGTTTAAGCTCCCATGCTTTGACTTTTCCTTGGTCACGTAGTTGGTTGTTCGGGTGGTGATTGGGCATGAGCTACTTAGACATAGAGGTTGTGAGATCCAAGATAGGATCCGACTCCTCATCGTTGTGAAGGACGAGTGCATCTCCTATGTATTCTATGATGATTGATTCCAATGAGTATTTGTGCAAGGGAACATGACAATTTGGAAAAGGAGTTTTTCAAAGATGAGATCATAAAGTAGAACCGAACATTTGAATAAAGACATAGTATCAACGCTATTAGAGAGCCGATAAATATCTTGCCCCAAGCCTCTTTTGGGAGATAAGAGATGGAAGGACCGTATTTACATAGTACGTGTAGAGCTAGAATGGTTCTCAAAAAGTATTCATTTAGGCCAATTCGTAACTAAAATGGGCTTGAGGTTAGACATCGACCACGAAAATTGGATACTCTTTAATTAATGGAGATTAATTGAATTAAGTTTATTAGTTTAAAGCAGTTTAAACTAAGATGAATATATGATATTCAAAAGTCACAAGGAGTTGTGAGCCCATATCTAATGAATGGTAGAACTTAATGGGTCACACACAAAAGCCACTTGCATTTTCTACTTGATGAAAGAGAATTTTCTAAGAGTTTAAATTGAATTATTTAATTAAATTAATGAAGAGAATTAATTTTAGAGGAAAAATTCAAATGAAAGGTTCATTTGGTGTGGCATTTTAATTAATTTGAAATTAAATTTCAAATGAAATCAAAATGCAATTTAATTTGAATTTGAATTGCAACTTGCCAACTTGCAATACCAAGTTAGCGAGCATCACATCATCCTCACTATATATATAAAGAGAGAGAGGAGGGGGGGGAGAAAGAGGGATAGGATTGGCCATTTTGATCACATTGTGAAGAATTAGATTCTTTTATATTTTCCCTCTAACTCTCACATGTTGCCTCATGACCTTCATCTATGTAAATCTCCTTTCTATTTTCTAGCTAATGTTAAGGAGATTAGGATCTAGCATTGGTGTGTGGATCACAACAATTAGAGGCAACCCAATTGGATTGCTTGCTTTTGGAGACCACTGTTAGGGCAGCCCGCTTGGCGAATTGTTTTTGGCACTTCCCTATAGCTTTTTAAGCTGAATTTTTTATATTACGTTTATCAAGAAGTTGAGAAGATATTATAATTTTTTCATAATTTTTAGAGGAGTTTGGATTGGGAAAAAGTTGCATCCAAATCGAACTATTGTTTTGAGACAGTTTTTGCCGGTTGGAGTCGTCTTCAACATCTCCTTGGTTTTTGAGCGAATCAAGGTAATCTTATTTCTGAATCCAAATCATTAGTATGTTTAGATCATTGGTAACATGTGTAGCCTAGTTAATTTGCATTTTTAATGCTTTGATTATTAGATCCTATGGCTACATATGGCTTCAATAACTATGTCCGCAACAAATAACTTAGTACCATAATGGAACCTCACCCGTGACAAAGAAGGCCCTGCGTCTCCCCACACTACCTTATTGCATAATGAACTCACATAAATAATCTTTCAAGACAACAAAACTTGAATAATTAGCCTAACACACACGTGAATCTAACACAAATTCCTATAAGTTCTCAACTGAATGCTAAGTTCTGTATGCAAAATTTGTTGCACTCAACTCAGGAAAAACTCCACAAGGATGCCCCCCATAGGTGCCCAAAGAAGGCACCTGAGGTGAGCCCGAAGATAGACACCTCTATGCAAGCATCCAAGATGGGCACCCCACTTCGGCTCCCAAGACAGGTGCCCCACACAGGCTCTATATACAAGGCCCAATGGATGATCGAGTTGAGCATTCAAAACTGGTACCCAAAATGGACAACCACTATGGATCCCTAGGAATGGGGTTTACTTGACCTCTACACCCTAACTCTCAAAGTATAAATATGCAAGACCAATAGTCATTTAATTATCTGAGTCCTTGCACAAAACAAAATAAACACAACTCTAAGTTTTTTAGAGAAAATGTATTCCTAGCGGACGCAGAGGAACGCCTTTCAAAACCTAAGTCTCGGAAGAGTCCATCCAGATACTAACAAACTAAGTGCTCTCTAGAAAGAGTAAAAGTGATTGATGAGGCCATGATCCCTATTAAGCAATCCCGAAGGACCCCATGTGCGAACCCAATTAAAATTTTCTAAGTCATTTGCAAAACACAAAGCTTTTCCGAAAATCCTAAGGTATCTCTGGAATGCCAACCACCATGAAAAAATTTAAGTTATTCATAAAGTGTAAAACCTTATTGATGACCCTAAGTAATTATCAAAACATAAAAGCTCACTTAAAATATTCTAAGCTATGCCCAAACGCCTCTTTGGGCGCCTGAGTGCATCTCTAGCTGCCTGAACGCATTGCTAGACACCTCACCAAGCGAGTGCTATCTCTTTACACCCTACTGTCGTCATTTCTGCATGCCCAACAAGCAGCGTCTTTGCTTTGAACTTATAAACTCCAACTCTGACTTAGTTAGAGACACTAACTTGAATCATGTCCCACTTCCCGATGTCTTGCTTTCAAGACATGACTGTATTTTAAGTTGATATCCCCTAAGAAGTTTTACTGACTCTAATGAGTTAGATAAAATTCACAAAGATAAGAGTAAAGTAAAACAAAGGAAAAGGAGAACAAGATGTCACCTCTAGAATTCATCTCTTAATCATTGGCAAGACACACTTCTTATAATTACAAGCATAAAATTTGTACAAGTCCTTAGATGAAGGCAACGCAAGATATTTCCAAGCTCTTAGGTGAAGACAAGGCACAAAATTTATCCAAGTCTTTAGATAAATGCAAGATGACTGGTGAGACACCTTCTAAAAAAGATAATGAGATAAGGTGACCTATCAAACCTTAACTTAGATAAAAGTTGAATAAATGCAAGTTCATACACTTAAGAGATGGCCTCAAAAGGCATCCCAAGTGTGAAATACCCTGAACAAAACTTTCTAAGTCATTTGTAGAGCACGAACTCCTAACAAACGTCCTTAACATCTTTTAGGATGCTAATCCATGTCCTAAGAAATTTTTTCTAAGTCCCCTAATAACTTTGCAAATACAGAGAAATATACACACAAACGTATGAAATGAATGATAGTGATATATCTTAAGAACTCTTCTAAGTCACGAGGATAACTTCATAAAATGTCTAAGTCCTTTGCCGAATCCAGAGTACTATAAACAATCCCCAAAAATTTCTAAAGAAAAAAACCTTCATACTAAAGCCTAAATCCTACGTAGATGTAGAAGCTACCACGTTCCTAGTGCTAGCACGGGCGCCCAACAAAGGTGTAATAAGTGCCCAGTGATGGTGCTCACACCCAGTAGATGCTCAATGGTGGCGCTCGACATTGGCAACCAGTGGGTGCCCAGATTAAAAAAGCAAATATGCACCCTCCAGGAGTCAAACCAAGGTCTATACTATGATAGAGTTTTATTTTACCACTAGACTACTAATGCAACATTGTGAAGGTGATTGATGTCATTTCTTATGCCACAATAGAGATCAATCTCCCATCGTACCCCTTGCTCAAAGCTAGATTCAACTTTGATCGTAACTAAAATGGGTCTTCCTTCCCAACAATTCAATCCTTGCAATTCAACTTGAAAATTCGCTTAAGTCCTAAGATGAATACAATTCAAAATTTTCCTAAGTCCTCAAACAATAGTAACATAGAATTTTCTTGTGTCACTCCCCAAATTCAAGCACACTCCTGTGTGCACCTAACTTGACTTATGTAAATTAATTAAATTAAAAATTTTATTTTAATAAAGTAAAGAAAAAATTAACATTGAACTTATATTATATTTTTTATATGAAATTAAAGTCTTCTTATGAAAATAGAGGTCTTGATGATACTGCAAAAAATTGGCTACAAGGATAATTTGGTAAATTGATAAAAAAAAATGATGTTAAATCTAAAACAAATTAACTGAGTAAAAAGGTCAGAGAGCCCAAAGGACAAGCCAAGCCCATAAAGAAAGGCAAAAAGACCGTAATAGCCCTAAGCCCATCAAGACTAAAAATTATAAATACTGAGTTCCAATGAGAACTTGAGCACAAGAAATCATTCGTAAAAAATCACAAACTCCTAGAACTTTAGATAAGAAAAGATCTCTTTGTGCGCGTTCTAAAGAAGACGAATCAACAACCACTCCTTTGCAAAAAGGACCATGCTTCATTTTCAAGCAGCATCACCCTCATTTTTTCATAAATGATGCTGCTTAGAAGTGGAGTGAGGTCTTTTCAGGAAAACAACATAGTTTGGTTCGTCTTCTCAGAAATATGCACAGAGAGATATGCTCTTCTCGAAAGTTCCACTTTGAGAAATTTTGTGAATGATTTTTCGTGTCCCATTTTTCTTTAAAACTTGGTATTATAGATTTTAGTCTTGATGGGCTTAGGCCCATTAGAGTTTTTCTGCCTCTTTATGGGCTTAGTTGTCCTTTGAGCTCTCTGATCTATTTACTTAGTTATTAAGTTTAAAGTTGTTTCATTATTTTTATTCAAATTACAAAATATGTTTCGGTCCAATTTTACTTACATCATTAAGCCCCCATTTTTGGTGGAAAATTTTTAATTTTTCATCACAATATAATTTAATCTTTATTTTGATTATTAGCTTATGTTAATTCATAAATATGATATTATTAACTTGCTTAATCATTGTGAGTGGAATTGAAAATTCGTGTTAAGAGATGTGTTGAAGTTCAATGTGGTGTTCACCTAAGGGCTTAGGTGAGTTTCATGTGCCTGACGCTTAAAAGCTCAAGAAGGCTTTGTACTATAGTTATCCAAGGACTTGGGAAAATTTTGAATGTTGTTACAATGTCAGTAACTAGGTGTTGTGGTAAGAAAGTGCATGATAATAATACGAGCTTTAAGGTGAGCTCCTTTGCAAGTATGTGTTCACACTTGCACGAGAAAGCTCGCAAGTATCTTATAGAAGCATTCTTAGTACTATACTTAGTCATTTTTATAAACTAAGGGCACCAAGATACGAAAAATGAAGGTAATAGGATAAAGGAGACGTAGCAAGCCAATGTTCCTACTAAGGGAATAATTTATGTCATCTTGGGAGGACCTACAGATAGAGATTCTAATAAGGCATGAAGGCCCTACACCAACCAATTTAGGGATATATAGAAGAAAGTTTAGCTATTCATGCAACAGTAGATGGTATCTTGATACAATTCGGGCCTAGGGATTTAAAAGGAATCTAAATACCCCACAATGATGCATTGGTTATTTTTGTAGCAATAACCAACCACGACGTTATAAGGATATTTATGGATAATGGCAATTTTACCAATATCATTTTTTTTATGATGTATTTAAAAAGATAGATTTAGGGACATGGAATTAAGTTATGTAAATACTTCTTTATTTGATTTATAGGAAATATAATTCATCCAATTAGATAGGTTGTCTTACCTATGTCTATAGGAGTTGAGCCTTTATGCAAGAACGAGATGGTTAGGTTCCTAGTAGTAAATACTAGGAAGCCTGTTTTAAATACTTTCCAAGTAGTAATTAGCGCATACAACATGAAAATTAGATTCCCAATTTGTGGGGAAGTAAGAGAAGAAGGAGGAGATCAACAAAATATAGCATGGAGATAGACTTGGTAAGTAGTGTAGAAGGGACAAGCAACATGCAAGAAGATTATCATCTCATGTGCAACCTAACAAAGAATTATTTTGGACAAAAATAACTAACAAAGAATTATTAAATATTAAATTAGTAGAAGGGGATCCTGAGAAGACAACTCAAATTAGATGTCAAATAGAAAAGGCATTATTAAAGCAGTTGGTGATATTCCTTAGGGTGAGTATAAATAATTTTGCTTTTAAGCAAAGGATCTGTGATCAATTGATCTTGTAATTACTATGTATTACTTTAATTTTGATCTAGATTGTAAGCCAATCATGCAAAAGAAGAGGCATTTGATACCAGAGAAGGAAGAGATTATATAAAAGAAAATTGAGAAGTTGCTAGAACCCGAACATATAAAGGACATTCAACTTTAATAAAGTCTATGGTAAGTATCACTATCCACTCCTTAGGACACACCAATCAGTAGGCTCAATATCTATGTATGAAGTGCTAAGTTTGATACATGCCTTGTAAGGCTATCATCAAGTTCCTCTGTATCTTGATGATCAATAAAAGATGAGTTTAATTAAATCTAAAGGAGCTTACTATTATGTGATTACACCTTTTGGCTTAAAAAATGTAAGAGTTATATATCATAGTTTGGTAAATAGAATGTTAATCAAATAAGACTGCAAAATAGAGGTAAAAAGTTGGAAAGCCAACTACCATATTAAGGATTTACACCTTCACAACATTAAGGTAGCATCGAATGAAACTAAATCTAGCGAAGTGTGCCTTTGAAGTATGGAATAGAATATTTTTGGGATACATCATGGCATAAAAGGGCGTTGAAGTGAATCCTGAAAAGATTAGAACTATATAATAGGAAGGCTCTAAGGAATATCAATGAAGTCTAGAGCTAACAAGGACAAGTGCAGAATTAAGTCAATTAATACAAAAAATAACCGAACGTAGCTAGCCATTTCCCAAGTACTTAGGAGTGCCAAAAATTTTGAATGGATAAAGAAATGTTAGGAAACTTTTGATAAATTAATGTAAGCACTTGTCCAATTATCTATATTGACTAATCTTATACCTGAAGAGGCCCTATATGTATATTTTTCAATGACAACTCATTCAATAAGCTCGGTCCTACTGTTAAAAGAAGATATGACACAAAAACCCATCTATTACATGAGTAAAGTTTTGTAGTTTGCTGAACAAAGGTATGCAAAGATTGAGAAACTTACAATAGCGCTAGTTATCCGTACTTGGAGGTTAAAACCCTACTTCCTTTCACATAGAGTAGCGGTGTGGACGAATTATCCCTTCAGCAGATTCAAGAGAGAGCTGAGGCACCAGGAAGGATTGTTTAGTACACTATTGAAATGGGAGATTTTGACATCAAGTACCTATTGGAATAGTACCCCGCAAGCCAATTAAATTCGCATGTATAACTACTCCATGTAACAGTTTTATTGAATGATATTCTATAAAATAGTCATCTTTATCTTATGCGTTTATGATTTTATCACATGCATTTGGTTGAAGCCTTTAAATCATACAACACTATGGGACTTGGTCTACATATGATGGTAATCATCAAACAAGTCTCTATGGTCATGATTTTAAATATTCCAAGTCATAGAATCCTAAGAGACATCACATCTAAGATTCGGATAGACTTGCACTAATGATGCATATTCCAAAGAGTTGGATATTGTCCTGTTTCACGGGTAATCTATGTTAGACATAGTTGTATGTTAGTAGGTGCTTATTAGAGAACAAATTCACTGAAAGCCCGCTTAGAGAAACCACAAGATAGTTGTAATGCTAAGTTCTCTACCTTACGATAGTACATATAATTAGTCATTTGACTTGAGGTTCCATAGTAACCTTGTATTTAAGTTTTTGTACTTTGATATTACTCCGACCACATAGTAGGTCGGCCGAGGCTTAGGTTGGGCACAAGCTATCTAAGTATGGATGTTGGTAAGTTCCAAGATGGGATCCGTTTTGTCCGTCAATGAAAAATGGGTTGATCTCCTATATATTTTAAGATGATCGATTCCACTTGCGTAAAGTGATATAATAATTTGAAAAAGGAGTTTTCTAAAGTTGAAGTCATAACGAGAAATCTAACATCAAGAATAGATACATAGTTATCGAAGCTATTAGGAAGTGGGTAAATATCTTGCCCTAGGCCTCTTACAGGAGATAGAAAATGAAAGGACCGTATTTGCAGGGGCAATCGTAAGCGATAATGGTTCACCTCAAAATAATTCATTCATCTAATTTGTTGGGCTCCATGGGCTTGTTGCCAAACATCTACTATGGAGATTAAGTACTCTTCAATTAATGGAGATTAATTGATAGAGCTTTTTGGTTTAAAAGAGTTGAAGAGAAATGAGGTATTAAAGCTATCTGGAGAGGTTGAGAAGAAAAAAGAGGATAAGAAGGATGCCATTTATTTCTATTGTGGCGAAACGAGCCATTAGAAGTGAAATTGCAAGGAGTATCTTACAACCCTTGGGAAGGGTATGTACTTTATTAAAGTGCACTTAACTACCAATTCTTCCTCATGGGTATTTGATACCATATGTGGTTCTCACCTTTGTAATTCATTGCAGAGGATGGAAAGAAGAAGGAGTCTAAGTGATAAGGATGTGATCCTACACCTCAGTAATGGTGCAAAGGTTGCGGCTAAGGTTGAAGGCATTATCAAGTTGGACTTAGGGAATTCCTATATTGTATTAGATCTTCGTTACTATGTACCTAATCTTATGAAGAATATTACTTCAATTCCCATTTTAGACAATGAAGGATTTGATTTTTCTATCTTAAATGGGAAATTGAAGGCAATGAAAAATGGTTCTTTAATTGCAATTGGTACACTTAGTAATAAATTATACATTTTGGATTCTCAACCATCACTTATGCACATTCAACAAAGTAACAAAGGAAAGATAGATAACCAAGAAACTGCATACCTTTCGCATGCAAGACTTTGACATATTTCCAAAAATAAGATAAACAAGTTAGTAGCACCTAAATCATTAAATGTTAGTAGATTAGAGGATCTACCTACTTGTGAATCTTGTTTAAAAGGAAAAAAGACCAAGAATCTTTTTGTAGTACAAATGGAGCGATCCACAAGTCCATTGAATTTGATCCATACGGACATATTTATGAATCTATAGAGATAGATCAAAAAGGATGTTAGGGCTCTCTGAATTAATGTACATTGATAAGATACTAAAGAGGTTTAGTATGGAGGAATCCAAGAGAGGATACCTCCTGATGAGACATGGCATTCATCTTTCCAAGTCTTTAGCCCTTAAGACCAAGGAGAAGAGGAAGAGAATGTCCCACATACCCTATGCATCAGCCATTGGAAGCATATAACGTATGTCGTTCAATATACTAGACCAAATGTAGCTCACACTCTAAGTGTTACGAGCCACTACCAATCCAATCTTGATGAGAGTCACTGGAAAGCTATGAAAATAATCCATAAGTACTTGAGAAGAACTAAGGAGTTGTTTCTAGTATATGGCAATGGAGAATTGAAACTTGAAGAGTTTTCAAATTCTAGTTTCCAATACAATGAAGATGACCTAAAATCCACTTTTGATTCATAATTTGTCTTGTTGGTGGCGCGGTGAGTTGAAGGAGTTTCAAACAAGACACCACAGCCAATTCCACCACTAAGGTGGAATATATTGCAGCGTCGGACACTGCAAAGAAAGGTGTTTGGATGAAAAACTTCATCCAAGAGTTGGATATAGTGCCTAGCCTATAAGAGCTAATAGTTGTCTATTGTGTCAACAATGGAGCCATTGCGCAAGCAAAGGAGCTAAGATTTCATCAACAATCCAAGCACATTTTGAGGCAACATCACTTGATCCATGAGATTATTACTAGAGGTGACATTCGAGTGGAGATAGTTGCCTTAGATGAGAATATAGCAGATCCACTAACTAAACCCCTAATGCAAAAGGCCTTTGAAAGACGTCTTAAGAAGAAAGGCTTAAGGTCTAGTGGGAATTCGCTTTAGGGCAAGTGGAAAATTGATGGAATAGTATCTTGCAAGCCAATTAGATTAGCATGTATAACTACTCCATGTAAAAGTCTTGATTGAATGATATTCTATAAAATGACCACCATTATCTTATACGTTTATGATTTCTTCACAGACATTTGGTTGAAGCCCTTAAATCATACAAGACTATGGGACTCGGTCACGCATATGATAGTGATTATGGTCATGATTTTAAATATACAAGTCATAGAATCTTAAGAGACAAGACATCTAAGATTCAGATAGACTTACACTAACAATGCATACTCCAAAGAGTTTGATATTACCCCATTTCATGGGCAATCTATGTTAGACATAGATGCATGTTGGTGCGTGCTAGTTAAAAAACAAGTTCACTGAAGGCCCGCTTAGAGAATCCACAAGGTAGCAATAGTGGCAAGCTCTCTAGCTCACTATAGTGCATATAATTAGTTCTTTGACATGTGGTTCTATAGTAACCTTATATTTAGGTCCTTATGCTTTGATTTGCTCTGACCATGTAGCAGGTCGCTTGGGGCTTAGGTTGGGCACAAGCTACCTAAGTATGGAGATTGGTGAGTTCCAAGATAGGATTCGTTTTGCTCATCGATAAAGAACTGGTTGATCTCCTATATACTCTAAGATAACCGATTCCAAGAAATCCTTGCACGAGATGATATGACAATTTAGAAAAGGATTTTTCCAAAGTTGAGGTTATAATGAGAAATCGAAAATCAAGAATAGATACATAGTTATTGGGGCTATTAGGGAGCCAACAAATATCTTACCCTATGTCTCTTTTGGGAGATAGAAAATAGAAGGATGTATTTGTGCGACAATCATAAGCGGTAATGGTTCACCTTAAAATAACTCATTCATCCAATTCGTTGGGCTTCATAGGCTTGTTCCTAGATATTGACTATAGAGGTTGGGTACTTTTTAATTAATAGAGATTAATTGATAGAATCATTAGTTAAAGGAGTTTAAACTAATTTGAATACTTTAAATATTCAAAATATCACAAAAAGTTGTGAGCCTATGTTTAATGAATTGGTAAACCTAATGAGTCACACACAACAGCTAAAGGATACTCATATTTGATTAGAGGAATTTTCTAAAGAGTTAGAAAATTGCAAGTGGGCAGTTTTTGCCTTAAGGAGATAGAACAAGTTGGCTAATTATCAATTGGTCACTTTGGCTTGATTAATTTAAGTGTTAAATTAATCAAAATAATTAAAGAGTTATATTAGGCTAATTAAATTAAGGGGTTAATTTAATTGGTGTCATGTGACAATTTAATTAATCAAAGTCAACTTAAGGAGCAAATATGATTTAATTAACTTAAGCAGTTAAGTTAAACTAATTAAATTAAAGAGTTAATTTAATTAGCTATGGACTTTAAGTTTTGGAGGGAAAACAAAATGGAACAGTCCATTTGAATATATTGAGTTGGCATTTTTAATTTATGAAAATAAGATCCAATTCAAGCTAGAATCAAATCTAGCAAGTTGGTACAAGTGGGCAAAGTGTAAAGGAAGCTTCCAATAGCTTCTATTCACACTATAAATACCCTTGAGTGGCCAGCCAGGCAAGGCCATTCCTTGCTTTTGTTTTTCATCCAAAAGGCAGCAGAACTCATGTATTGAGTAACTACCTCCCTAAAATCTCTCTTTTCTCTCTCGTCACCAAAACTGCTAGCTCTTTCCCCCTCTCCCCCTCCCCCTCTCCCCCTCCCTCTTCGCTTATCATTTTCTTCCTTCATTCTATTCTAGCTTAGAGTATGAGGAATTGAGAGTTCTTCCTAGGTGTGTGGTTCACTATTAGAGGCTTCACACTTAGATAGCTAAGATTTGGAGTTTGATTCTTTATTGGTGGCCGATTTTTTTAGGATCCTTTGGGAGACTTTGGAGTTGATCTTTCCTCCTATTTTTTTTCATTTTGAGGCTTTTTTGAAGGTCTTTTGGTGAGCAAAAGTTGCCGCATTTAGGAGCTTTTGGTGTGTGAATTTGATCCTTGAAGTAAAGAGTGGTGATCTTGCTTTGGAAGAGTCCAAGGGGAAGATCTACATTGTTGCCTTGATTTTCTTCAAAGGTAACTTTCTTGCTTCCAAATCCTAGTTTATGACATGTTGATTGATCTTTGGATTGGAAACTGCAACTTAATTTTGCCTTTAATTTAGTTTTGATTATAGATCTTTGTTGATCTCCTCTCTTCAATACCAATCTTGAGTTACTATTAAAGCATAAACCATGGCAAATTTTTATGTCTGAAATGATGATACTAGGGAAAAAAATAAATGCGGCTTGTACATGTAGATGGGTCATCCTCTGACACAAGAACTAGAACGAATGTGGTACTAATCAGTCTAGAGGAAGATAACTTTGTCATCATATTTGAGTTTAAGAGTTCCAACAAATAAGGCTGAATATGAGGACTGTATTCGAGGACTAAAGATGGCGTTAGATGCGGGCGCCCAAGATGTGATTGTTTATTCAGATTCTACACTGGTCATCTAATAAATAGAAGGACCATATGAGTCAAGGAAGACAGAATAAGGAAATATATAGAAAAAGAACTGGAGGATCACTAGGAAATGATAAACATGATAGCAATGGTTCAGAAAGGCAAGGATTTGTAAGAAGGGTTTTGTCTCCTCCCCCCCCCCCCCCCCCCCCAAAAAAAAGAAATAGTGGAATTGAGCAGGTAGTTTTGTGATTATAGGAGATGTATTATAAAAAGATCACTCACATCACCTTATCTAAGATGTTTGTCCAAAAATAAGGAGATTATGAGCTTAAAGAAATTTATGAAAGGTCCTATGGAAACCACTCAGGAGCAACTATATTAGCAAGAAAGGTTCTTTCTATTCAATGTTTTGAAAATCGAACCGAACCGGCCAGTTCGATCGGTCGGACCGGTGACCGAAGGCCAGTCTAGTGTGATTGAAGCCTCAAAACCTATGGTGGTCAAAACGGGTGAAAACTGGTCAAAAACTAGTTGAACCGGTCAAAACTGGTTGAAAACCTGTCAAAATCAGACTGGTTCAATTGGTTCACCATTTTTTTTTTTGAAAATTTTAATTTATTTTTTAAAAAAAAGAAAAAGTAAAAAAGAAAAGAAATGAGTTGAAGATGATGATTAAAGATTTTGGACATGCAATTTTTTAAAACATGAATTTATTTTCTTGAAATTTAATGAAGTGGTAGTTATATGTGAATGCTTATATTTAATTTGTTATTTTATTTTGTTTAATTTCTCTTAAATTATGTTGAATATTCAGTGTAGAAAATTTTATTTTTACTTGGAATTGAAGCATGATACAAATGATTACTTAAATTAATGTTAAATATTATTTTTTATTTATTTATAGGTCACTAATTGTGAAGTAGTATTATTTTCTAAGAAACGTATTTAAAAATAAGTAAGTTGAATTTTTTTTTTAAATAATATTCTTTCTATATCAATTGAAAGTTTTATTTTTTTGGTAATATTAAAATATTATATATATTTATAAAATTAAATATAATTATTACATCATTATGGCATCATACTGGTTCAACTAATCGTCGAATCGGTTGAACCAATAACCAGAAATCTCATCGGTTCATTGTCCTATCCGATTTTGAAAGCATAGTTTTTGTTGGATATTTTTGGTCGACAATGGAAGTTGATGCAATGAATTTGGTGCAAAAATGTGAGAAATGCCAGAAGCACTCATCTTTGATTCATTAATTTGCAAAGCGTATGACCACCCTAGCATCTCTATTTCTATTCTGAAAATGGGGAATTAATATAGTGGGACCCATCCCTTTAGCAACTGGACAACAAAAAATCCTCTTGGTACTAATTGATTATTTTACAAAGTAATTGATTATTTTACAAAGTAGATGAAAAGAAGCAATTGGCCAGGATCATAGAGAATGTGGTAATAATGTTTCTATAGAGAAACATTATATAATTATATGCATATATTGAATGCATTAGGAACATTATATTCTGCATAGAGAATGAGGTAATAATGTTTCTATAGAGAAACATATATCAGATAGTGGAAGGTAATTTCAATTAAAAAAAGAAAGATAATAGCATAGTGTTTAGAAATAAAAATATGCAACAATTTCCATCAGTGGCCCACAAGATACTAGGTAAGTGGAAGTAATAAGTATGATCATTCTTCAAGGTATTAAGAAGAGACTTGATGAAAAAAAAAAAATACATGGACAGATGAATTAAAGAATGTCTTGCGGGCCTATCAGACTGAAAAGTAGAGAGGTGCAAGGATCCATAATTAGAACCAAGATAAGGAAAAATTAATTTGCAATCTCCTTTCCAAGGATCAATTATCATGTCATAAACTAGGATTTGGAAGCAATAAGATTACCTTTAAAGAAAAATCAAGGTGACAAAGTAGATCTTCCTCTCAGAATCTTTCAAAGCAAGATCAACACTCTCCTCTTCTTAGATCTTCCTTACCACACCAAAAGCACCTTGTGGCAGCAACTTTTGCTCACTGAAAGACCTCCAAAACAGTCTCAAAATGGCTAAAAATCTAGAGAAAAAAACAACCGCAAAAATCAGTCCAAAACTCCCCCAAAATTGGCCATGAAACAATGGATCAAACTTCAATTCTTAGCTCTCCAAGTGTGAAGTTTTAATGGTGATTCACACACCTAGAATTCTCTCAGTTCCTCACAATCTAAGCTAGAATAGAATGGAGAGAGAGAGAGAGACAGAGAGGAGGCGGTTTTTAAGGAAGAAAGAGAAGGGGGAGAATATTGGGAAGTAGTTACTCAACACATGAGATTCACAACCGTTAGGAGGAAAAATGGAAGCTTGGAATTAAACTAAGCATGGCCGGCCACTAGGGGGTATTTATGGTTTCATTAGAAGCTCTTGGAAGCTTCCTTCACACCATGCCTACATGTGCCAGCTAGCTAGATTTAATTCTAGCTTGAATTGGATTTTAATTTCATAAATTAAAAATGCCAACTTAATAAATTCAAATGAACTCCTCCATTTTATTTTTCCTCCAAAACTTAAATTCCCAAGCAAATTAAATTAACCCTTTAATTTAATTAGTTTAACTTAACTCCTTAAGTTAATTAAATCAACTTAACTCTTTAAGTTGACTTTGACTAATTAAATTGCCACATGGCACCAATTAAATCAACTACTTAATTTAATTGATCTAATTTAACTATTTAAGTTATTGTGATTAATTTAATACTTAAATTAATCAAGCCAAAGTAACAAATTAATAATTAGCCAACTTGCTCTCTCCCCCTTAGGCAAAAACCACCCAATTACATTTTCTAACTCCTTCGAAAAATCCTCCTATCATATAAGAGTATTCTTAAGCTTTTGTATGTGACCCATTAGGTTTACCAGTTCATTAGACATGAGCTCACAACTTTTCGTGATATTTTGAATATTAAAAATATTCGAATTAGTTTAAACTCATTTAAACAAATGGTTCTATCATTTCATCTCTATTAAATAAAGAATACACAATTTCCATGGTCGATGTCTAGCAACAAGTCCATGAAGCCTAACGAATTGGACGAATGAATTATTTTAAATACGGTCCTTATATTTCCTATCTCCCAAAAGAGACCAAGAGCAAAATATTTGCTAGCTCCCTAATAGCCTCGATAACTATGTATCTATTCTTGATGTTCGGTTCACCGTTATGACATCAACTTTGGAAAACTCCAAATTGTCATATCACCTTGCACAAGATTTCTTGGAATTGATCATCTTAGAATACATAGGAGATCAACCCGTTCTTCACTAACGGGTGAAATAGATCCCATCTTAGAACACACTAACCTCCATACTTAGGTAGCTTCTGACCAACCTAAGCCCTAGGTGAACCACTACGTGGTCAGAGCAAAATCAAAGCACAAGAACCTAATATAAGGTTACTGTGGAACCTCAAGTCAAAGGACTAATTATATGCAATATTGTAAGGTATATAACTTGCCACTACCGATGTGCCACTATGGCTACCTCATGGATTTTCTAAGCGGGCTTTCAGTGAACTTATTCGCTAACAAGCACCCACTAACATGCATCCATGTCTAACATAGATTGCCTATGAAACGGGGCAATGTCCAACTCCTTAGAATATGCATTATTAGTGCAAATCTATCCGGATCTTAGATGCCTTATCTCATAAGATTCTATGACTTGGATTATTTAAAATTATGACCAAAGAGACTTATTTCATGATCACAATCATATGCGTGACCAAGGCCCATAGTCTTGTATGATTAAAGACTTCAACCAAATGCATGTGAAGAAATCATAAATGCATAAGATGAAGATGGCCGTTTTATTGAATATCATTCAATCAAGACTGTTACATGGAGTAGTTTTACATGTCAATCTAATTGGCTTGTGGGGCACTATTCCAACAGAGACAAGTCCTAGGTCCTCCACATGAGAAACACACTTTAATATAGTGTATTTGATGAACGCAATTCTCCCAAAAGAAATAAGAGTGGGGACCTATTGGTTGCAAATGTATTATCCTAATAGTAATAAGAAATTGATAATGTAAAAATCTGACCTCGTGAAGGAAAAAAGAAACTTGGCATTTGGCCATGGAACAATACAAATTGAAGACTCGGGCTGCATATAATAAGAAAGTTAAGAAAAGGAGTTCCTAAATAGGTAATTTTATCCTGCAAAGGAGTGATGCATTGCAATCCTAAGCTGGGAGGGACCTTATAAAGTCACAAAAGTTTTAAAAGGTGAAGCCTGTGAAGTGGAAAATATGAAGGACAAGGAGTTGCTTCGACCGTTGGCAAAGATTCTACAATTGAGCTTATAGTGCTTATTTTCATAAACTTATTTAGTTTTTCCTATTTTCTATTCCTTTTTTGCTAATATATCAAAGTGGGATCTATGAATTGATTGATCGTGATATTTCTGGAATTGGATTTCCTCCATAATGTATTGTTCTTATTACTTGAAGCTTCTTATTTAAATGTTGTTATGATTTGAAGCTAATTGATTTAAGTGTTCTGATGATTTGAAGCTTATTATTTAACCATTATGATCATTTAAAGCTAGTTAAGCATTCATATGATTTGAAGCTAATTACTTAAATATTATGACAAGTTGAAGCTTATTAGGTCTTGTTATAATTCAAACCTTATTACTTAAACATTATGATAATTTTAGTCTTATTAGGTGCTTTTATGATTTGAAGTTTATTATTCAAGTGTTACAATATTTGAATCTTTGATAAAATGTTGATTTGATCCGAAGCTTATTACTTAAGTGTTACAATGATAGAAGCTGATTAAATATTACTATGATTGGAAGCTTGTTGTTTTAAGAGTTGCAACGATTTGAAGTCCATCACATAGACATCCCTAAAATTTAAATGGCGCTGTCTAAAGATATCCTATAACGTGAAACATTTCACAGCCGTTGCTATAAAGTGGAATTCATTAAAGCAACCAACAAAAGAACTATGAGAAAGGAGCAAAAGGAGAATTTAGCATGTGAAAAGGATAACTGATGATATCGAAAAGGGTGCTACTACTATGTAGGCAGCATAAGCAGGATCTAGAATTGACGGTAAAAACCAAGTCTTTCATAGTATCCATGATAGCATCCTCATCAGCAGTTCTCTCGACAACTTTATCTTCAATATTCTCCGGAGGGTCAGGTAAGTCCTGCAGACCGGCATCACAATCCAGACTCCAGAGTAGCCAAGTCAATGGACAAGCCTTGCGCTAAGAGGACTTTGCCACAACTATTGAAATCGTAGTCATAATCATTTAACATCTTATCCACTAACATTTCAACAAACTCATCAGAAACGTGAAAATTTTTAATTGGCTTTCCTTTGTTCCCAATTTTCATTTATGACCTTTCGCCACTCAGCACAAAATGAAACCAACCCCCGTTTCTCATATCCAGAATGTAAAGCCTCCTCTAGCTCCTCAGCGGTGGTGGCTCTATACTTGTAATAGCTGGGAATCCAATTTATGTATTATCCTGATGAAGCTGGGACAATTCTTGATTCAATTGTCATTGCTTACACGAGTTGCAACACCTCTTTCTTTAGTTTATTCAGGTTTATTTCTTTATCTCGAATTTGTTAATTAAATCATTTTAACCAAAGGTTTATCAAAAGACCAGCAGGAAATCGACAGACTAGTAAAGTGCAAATGAGATTAGACAATGCCATGAAATAACTGAGATTGTGGGCAAACACTGTACCTTAGCAGCAACACAAATAAAATGAGACTCCATATGGTAACAATCTCAGAGAGAGGCAAGATTCTACAGGATCTCTAGGAGAGTAGACTCATCACCATTTGTTGAAAGTAAATTGGAGTGGAGATGAATAGCAGTTTGGGGCAGGTAATTACCAAGAGAGGCTCTACAGTCATTTGGATGGCGGAGAGATTGGTGCGGAAGAAGAACGACTAGGACCTCTAGGGTGAACAGTGGCTTCAGAAATACATTAAACAACATAGGAAAGTTTGGAGCCAAGGTATTTCTTGATGCAACTTTCCTTTTCATTATGTTCTGGAACATTACTGTGTTTATAAAAAATAAATAACACAAGTATAGAACAATATCCATAAGAAAGAAAGGACATCTAAATAAAGAAGATACAATAATAGGATCTAATAGCCTTGCTTCCGCAGGCTGAGCACAGAGTAAAAGAGCAATTAGGATTTTATTTTCGCTAGGCAACCCCGGCCCGCCCGGTCAACACCCATAATTATTATTTTCTAGCTTGGACATCCGAAAATGAATCACGCCTAATTGAATTATGTTAAGGAGCACCTAATACGTACGTTCATATTCTTGATCACTCATCAATAAGCATAAAATTTTCTTTGAGTAAATACAAAAATAAGCCCTCTGCATCTCCTTGCTCCATATTTATTCGTTTTCTCAAGTTTTACCAAAAAAAATACAATTACGTTGGTATATATCATGTTAACTCCACCAGGATGTTATTAATTCTGATTCCACCCCCCCCCCCTCCAACTATTTAAATTTGTAATTCTTTTAATTTTAATTTAAATAATATGACTGATATTAGGATTAGGTTCGATTTTGATGAGGTGTCACTACCTCCATCCTATCTAATTATTTTATTTTATTTCATTAACTATACAAGTTAAACGACTAAATTAATTTTCATTTGTCATGAAAAATTGAAGGAGGGAATGAATTTAATTTTCAAAACCCCGGGACAAAACTGAAATCAAAATAAAATATTCTCTCTTTCGCTTGATCTCTCTAATGTGTAAAACATAAACTCTCTTTAATTTGTAAATAAAAATATATATAAAACAATCAAAGGCCGTATTTCTCAAATAAATATATACTAGAACAAACATCATGCTATGCATAGTATATCACTCACTTAAATTAAGTAAAATAAATTTATAAATATACAATTAATCTATTGTATTTTTACAATTATAATATTAGTTTTTCTATTCAATAAAAAAATACTATTATTTTTTAAAAGATACTACTTCAAATCTCACGACCGGTATATGAAGTAGAAGAAAATGTTAACTACTTGAAATTTTTTTATAGTATTCTATCAATATACATAATCTTAAAAAGATAGTATCAAATATTTTATTCGATAAAATTCTAGATCACGTGCCACAACTTGATTGGTCACTATCTTATTAGATTGTAGGATGCAAGTTTATTGGTTGAAACACCTCAATAAAAATTAAAGTTTTTTTTTTATCAATTTTTAATAATTTATCTATTAGTCAATCAAAAAAATAAATTAGATGTGAATTTGAAATAAATTATTACTTATCTAAATATATTTTTAATTTTTTTAGATAAAGATGAGTAATCAACAACCAATAAAATATTTTTAATTTAATTAAAAAACTCAAAATCCTAAGAATTTAAAATTTGGTCAAGATTACACAATTGCAAATCTATCACAATTGTGCTATATGTAATGGTATAGATTTTTATTAGACATATGTATGTAAAAGCAACGGTTGATTCCCCCTATTAGTAATGTAATGTAATCTCAGTCCGTTGAAAATTATGTAAGATTATCATAATCTATGCTAGTGTAATGTTATGTTTGATATTGTAGATTATATTTGACACTACAATGTATTTAAATCTTTACCTCATGTTTGATACTAATTATTCACAGCTATAAAGTTTTGGTTTTTCAATCATGCCACCACATCCAATGACTTATTTGATACATAAGATCCGCCCTATTGATTAGATATTCTCTGAAAAGTCCATCTTATCTCAAACCTACGCCTATTTCATATATTTCTTGCAGAGCATCCTCCCTTTTTCAACTGCCACAATTATTGTGACCCTATGCAGATGAGGCTTCTTCAAAAGATAGATGATGGCTATTTTGTATTGCAGAAGCATAAGATAGAGATGTACCCTTTTCATTACAAATGAATAAAGTTTACTTTTTGGCTGAAGTGCTTGTTGAATTTGCACGGATTATGGTTTTTGAATTCAGAAACAACTGTGTTCGAATTGAAACGGAAAAACAAGTGTGGCAATATGGGTGATATAATATTTGGGCAAATTGATAATTTATCAATTGACTAGTCAAGAGATAATGATCTTATTGTGTATGCTCTCAGCATAGGTACTTTATTACCTATGCTTTTTATTACCAAGAAAAGTATTACATAGGCACGATATGGAATATGCATCAAAATATTAATCTAGTATAGGCATTTTACTAACGCATTTGCACCAATGTATACAAGAAAATCGCTTAGACATCAATGCTTTAAATAGGCACCAAAGTTAGCAACCTTCAATTTTTTAAATCTGAATTGATTTTGGAGGAGGCTTCCTGGTAATTTTATTTTGCATTTTGAAGGATGTATTGGTCAATCTATATGTCAATAGGCTTGAAGAGATTATGAATCTCTTCTTCCACCCCAAAATTTGAATAGATCCTAATCTTAGCTACATAATGCGTTCGATGTGGGCTCAGAGCTAATGTGCTTCAACTTGATCACCTTAATCACACATATCAAATAGAAAATTATCTACAATTAAAACAACTATTAAACCCTATTAGCTAGAATCAAATGCGGCCAAAATATATTATCCATGCATCGACCGTGCAGAATCTACTCCTTCAGCATAACCCTCCTGTTCATCAAATGCAGATGCCCAACAAAAAGGGTCTAAATAGTAAATATACCTTAAAAATACTATTTAAATATTTCTATATTCTCAACCACTCAACCTCCATTATTGCAATTATAAAAATAACAAGAATTACATCAGATGCCCATTTCCCCATTTTACCCTCCACCGGCCTCCATAAACGCAAAAATTATCCGAGGACTTACTCATCCCAATTTCGAACCTCACTTTTTCTCCCACTTTCAATCTCATTAAAATTATTGAACAGAAAAAGAAAAGGTGGAGACCCCCTCTCTTTCTCTTCGATGGAGAAAGTTGAAGGTGAGATACCACCAACTGAACAAACAAAAGAAGAATCTGCGCCGCCGCCGGAGGGAGCAGTGACTGCTCACCACCTAACTATTCCACCGGGGTTGACTAAAGAAGAGTTCGAAGATCTAAAACCCTCGGTGACCGAGTTCCACAACTACCAGGTCAACTCTGGCCAATGCTCTTCCCTACTCGCACAGCGCGTCCACGCGCTGCCCAAAGACGTCTGGTCCATTGTCCGTCGCTTCGACAAGCCCCAGACTTACAAACACTTCATCAAGAGCTGCAACGTCAGGGAGGGATTCAGCATGAAGGTCGGCGACCTGAGGGACGTCAGCGTCATCTCAGGATTGCCGGCGGCCACCAGCACCGAGAGGCTCGACGTCTTGGAAGACGAGCGGCGCGTGACGGGATTCAGCATAATCGGCGGGGACCACAGGCTGAGGAATTACAGGTCGATGACCAGCGTGCATGAGGTGGATCATCGTGAGTTGGGGATCTGTACCGTCGTTTTGGAATCATACGTCGTGGATGTGCCGGAGGGGAACACCGAGGAGGACACGCGCCTCTTTGCTGATACTGTTGTTAAGTTGAATCTTCAGAAGTTGGCTTCCGTCGCTGAAGCCTTGGCGTCTGAGTAACAGGTAATTGATTGATTATCCACACTTCGAATATTTCAAAAATAAGAAGAAGAAGAAGAAGAAGAAGAACCTGCCCAGAAAATGTAAAAAGAATTTCGGATTTTTGGTTTGAAATTACATTTTCTTGTTTTCGATTAATTTGTAAATTGAGGGAAGGAAAGGGGGAGGGTCTTTGGGTATTGTGTGAATCTTCGATTTTTGCTCGCATTTTCCGAGACGAAAAAGTTGGATGCTGATATTGACGCATCGCAATTTACTTGGATTTTCTAAAGAAACCACCTTCATTGGTGGATAAGTGAATTTGGACATTTTTTGCCGCGTCAACATCAATACTCTTGTTCAATAAGAATGATCCATCTTATACTTAGTTGTTTGGTAAGTCTTAAGACAAGGTATTTTTCAAAATGGGGTTTGAACTTGAGAGGCACTAAGCAAATGTGAGAGCGTTCGGCCAATGTGTGAAAATGTACATAAGCTATGTAGTGATTTTTTACATTGGAGGATGTATGTAATATCTTTTTTATATGTTGACATGATTTTTTCCCTGTGCTTGTGTATATCAGGTGATTTTTAGTCAATGTGCAAGAAGCTTTACTTGTGTGTGTGTGTCCAGCATTGTTGTGCTTCAGGAAAGAAAACTCTCACAGACATAATATCTAAGCTGTAGGTTAAAGAACTCAAGAGTTCAACAATCCCATTTTATTCGTTTGAATAACTATAAATCACTGTAGAATTGGGCTACTTTAGCAATCAATTGTTCCAAGTTATTTGTGAGACGTGATGGATTTGAAATTCATCTAATAATAAAATCTTCAAATTACCATTGTTTTTTGTAATTTGAAGCTTTAATTTGGAGCCATTTCTGTCATTGTTTGGGGAAATATTTTCTAAAAATGTTATGAGAAGATTTTCGTGGGGAATATGTGAAAATGAAAATGTGTTTAGATGAGCAAGAGGTAACGTTTGACCAATTGAGTTGATAAGTTGGTTTCATATGTTATTTTGAGAAAACATGTTGTCTACTTGCTTCTAGGTGTAAAATAAGAGTGTATTCTGACAATGTGTAATAAGCTTTTGAAAAACAACATAGTGTGAAAATAGAATTGAAAAATGGAGTGTAGCATTTGAAATTAGGATTGTATTTTGAAAATGTTTCCAGAAAACATTTCTTGAAAATTTGTCAAACATTGCATGAATCCTTCAATTTTTAGCTAAGTTTGCTATTGCTCTGCCAAGAAAAGAAAGCTGAAAATGGAGATTTTGAGCTTAACTTCCTTAAGGAGATGCTGGGCCCTTGCGTAGAGTTTTTATATAGAATATGGATCCGTTAAGCCTTTGGTACCTGAATTTCTTTACATCAGCCTTTTGTAACTTATTGTTAAATTTCATTCTGATATTATTATATCTGTTACCTTCCTGCAGAAAATAGCTTATTTAACAAAATTAGAGTACAAAATACAGTGTTGAAAAATTACAACTGATTAGATGCTGTTTGGTTAATAGAAAACACAACCACATGTACCACATTCCTCTAACAAGACGAATCCATTCCCTTTTTGCCTCTCTCAGTCTAGTTGATCCTGGATATTCACAGATTTGAAGCTAAGTAGAGATCAAGAATTGAACCCTCACCAGTTTTGCTCATTAATAAGTTCAAAAGTATAGAAATGAAATGAAAAAAGACCAAAAGCTAGCTTGCTAGCTCACAGACTATAACGAGCAGCGTATTAGGAGGTTTATTCAGATCTACATTATCTCATGAATACCTGAGAGCTTTGAAATATAGTTGATATCTCCTATCTTTCCATGGTTTTCAACTGCTGATTCTGTAACAAAAGTAAAAACCAATTTCAGAACAAATGTGATTACTATTAACTAGCAGAGATACAGAAAATTCTTTTACTATGGATCCTCATAAACTTGAAAAGGTTATAAGAGTGCGGGGTGTCGTCCTCTGCAGATGTCAAACTGCAAGTTATCCTGGATCAGCAAAGAATTCTTGAAAGTGTGGTTTGAAATCTGTATATGTATGTCCTTAATGATTTTGATGTATTGATTTCTTGTGCTTTGAAATAGGAATGTACCGTGGGGGGCTTCAGTATATCTTTAATACCTGATTTTGTTTTTGCCTGTTGATTATTTGAATGCTTTTACCAGTAAATTAAAGTGTCGTTGCTGAAGAGAATGCTAGTATATCTCTGTTATCATGTAATTAATCTGTATGTTGCCAAGTGAGATTAATCATGCATGTAAGCAAGTACTTCCCTGTTTAATTTTATCACAAACTTTATGACCTTGTAATTTTCTTTTGGTCTCTAATATATATATCCAAACCTTATTCAAAAAACCAAAAAAAAAAAAAAAAAAAAAAAACGTGAGATTAATAATGCAACTTTTTTGACACCTTTAATGATATTTTAAGTTCCCGCAAGTATGTGAATCCTTCCATCTGTTTATTTTCGCTGACCTGATGAAAATCAATGCTTGAAGTCGCACCCTTTGTCTAAATGGAGGTATTTGAGTGAGCTTATAAGTATTTTAAAGCATCTTATGTCAGATGTTGGATGTTGGAGAGAGTTTGTTAGATGTTCTTAAAGTGTGTTGTAAAACTTGTAAGAGATGAACTTATAGAAGCAATGCAGTGGTATATAATCTGAAGTGCCTGTTGATAAAGTTATTTCGACAAAAGCACAAATATTCAAAACAAATGCAATTTCTGCAGTCATTTTCAATTGCCACTGGTGGAATTATTGAATGTTGTTAGAATATGTAGACAAGAAATGCAATATACGTGTTTCTATGTACAGATGGTTGGGATCGGTCGAACATTTATAGTGGGGCCATATTTAGAAGTCCACTTGCTGTCCAAACATGTCAAGATAGAAATGTAATCCATAACTACTCATTTCCTCTCTATAAACTACTTGTAAGGAGGTAAATTTAGGGCTGTAAATGAATCGGATTTTAATTCGAATCCGATTTGAATTCGATCCGAATTTTAGAATTTTTATCCGATTAAAATATTCGATGGATCAGATCCGATTATAAATATTCAAAATTCAAAATAAGTGGATTGGATATGGAATTAAGCAATTCAATTCGTTAAAGATTCGAATCCGAACCTTAATATTTTTTATTAAATTAATACTTTTACATATAATATTAATAAATATTTTAAAATAAAATCTATGTATTATATTAACCTAATATCTATATTAACGACAATATTACACTATTAATATTGAATTTTTAACCTAAAAAATAAGAGGAATATTGATAAAATGTCAAATATAATAATATATAATAGTTAATCTATACATTAATATAATGTGAAAAAGGAGTTTAGTATTCAAATATTTAACTTTTGGATTAATATATAATAAAAAATTGTTAAAAATTCAAATATGACATATATTTATTTTATAAATACAATATTTTTATAAATTTTAAAAGGAAAAAAAAAGGAAAGAAAAAAAATAAATCGGGTCGAATTTTTTAATCGGGTTTCGGATATCCATCGGATTCGGATATGATACTGATTAACAAAGATTCTATAGGATTTCGGGTCGGATTCGGATCTGAATTTTGTTTATCGAATTCGGATTCGGATCTGACAGATCCGATCCAAATTCGACCCGTTGACAGTCCTAGGTAAATTCTAGTTTACAATTAATTAGTTCTCATTTTCTGTTCACGCACAATGACCTAGGTAATGTTTGGTTATAAATTGTATGTTTTGTATTTTGAGTTTTGGGAGAATGAATTTTGGGAGTGGGGTTGGGGAATGTAACTGTATTGGGGAATGTGATGAATGCTTGTTTATATTTTAGGGAAGATAATTTTTACTGTAGTGGTCAAATTAATTCTTTTTTGTTGGGATTTTAGGGTGAAAATAAAATTGAGTGATTTTTTTATTGTTAGAATAATAATAAAATATGTATGATATATATAATATATGTATGTATATATTGAAAAAATGGGGAAGTTTTGGGAATAATGAAAAATAGAAGAGAGTATTTTGGAAAATTTAATTTGGCATTTTGGAGGAAAAATTTTCGTATGTTTGGTTACATTTTGGCAAAACAAACATAGCCCTAACTTTTCTTTTAGTGTTTCTAGTAAATGGATAACTGAGCTTGTTGAATTTTTAATGAGTAATTTTTATTTTTTTTATTTTCTTTTGATCTTTAAACTAGTTATTTTGTAATCATGTGGATATTTAGACTTTCTAAATGTATCAATTTGATAATTTGATTTTTCAATGGATGTTATTGCATAGGATCTTTTCCACTAAATTCATTCACGATATAGAAATATAGGCTTGTTGTTTGTTTAGGTTTTGGGTTGAATTGTGGAAAATGTTTTGGAAATGAATTTTGGGAATTGCGGTTGGAGAATGTTATGGTTGTTTGTTTGCATTTTGGGTGATAGGTGGAAAATATTTTAAGAGAAAATTGTTCGTTTGATAGTATTTTGGGTAGGGATAAATTTTATTGTAGTTGTCACATTAATCATTTTTTTGTTGGGTTGTTGGAATGAAATGAATATTTTGATATTATTTATAAATGTGTACATATAGATTGTGTGATTGGTGTGGGTGTGTGTGTGTGTGTGTGTGTGTGTGTGTATTTGTAATGATGAATTTAGGGTAGAGCATTAGGGAGTGAATTTTAAGGTGAACTTTTAATGGTACTTTAGGGATTGTTTTATGTGTTTTGGAAAGTGAAATTGGAAAATGTTATGGTTTATTTGTTTAAATTTTTAGAATTGAAAAATATTGTGAAGATATGGTAACCAAAAAGGGCATATCTACGGTGAAATATGCTTGTATTTATGTAACGCCATAATCGGGAGGCGCCTGCCTCCAATTGAGGTGCTGCTCAAACGGTACCACACGTCTTCTTTATAATCGAAAATACAATTCCCAGAATTTCAAAATAATTAATTTTTTTTTACAACAACATTCATCGGATATTCAATTCTAAATTAAAATATCTCGAATCACATTTAACACTTCTATCACCGTCATTACCTTATGGGTCAGTAGGGCTAGTTTGTCTTCGTCACTTGTTCTTATATGGGGTAAAGAACAGAGAACAATAATAAAACAATATAAGTTCGAATGACTTAGTGAGATAGTTTAGCAATAACAACAAAATAACAATTTCACAATTATTACATAAGAGCCAAATAGAAGCATAAATATTTTCAGAAGTTGTGAGAGAAGGTTTTAGTCAAGGTTTTGAGGTGATTCATCTCACCACCATCCCATATCAGTGATGAGACTTCACAAAATTCATTATCTCTCATAGAGATCTAAACCTCAACTATGATTAGAGAGGGGGTCAGTATGCCGTTTGAACATCCACTGAATTCCAGTCAAATATTTGAGATTCAAAGTATAAGTGTTAGGCATATCGAGTACATTATTAGTTACCAGCAATCAGTGCGCAACAACATTTCCTATAATACGTCACTTTGCCATGACAGCAGAAATTCAGATGCTCAAACAGTCTTGACCCTTTTTTGAGAAACGATCATGGCAATGACGGATAATATATCTCAAAACTAGTATTCCAGATAATATATCAAATCGCCATGTCGATATACGGAATAATCCAGCACCAAGCTGGTTTCCATAAAGGTATAGCGATAAAACAATATATTTCGAAATCACTTTTCAGCTTCCTCAACACATCGCCAATTTCAAAAAAAGCGATATCAATCAAAATTAATAGAAGTGCTTAATATAGAAGGGCAATGTGGAGTACTATTTTTAACACATAGGTTGAAAGGAAGCATATGAACAGAAGATATTAACAAGTATATATATTCTTTCCCCAGTAAAGAATCTCATACTATTGAATATAAACTCACATGGCCAACGCAAAGGAATTCCTAGTCGTACGATCGCTCAGGTCCTGGCTTCCTAGTTGGTTCGAGAACTATCATAAGATAAATCGAGTTATTATTCTATCATTCATTTGATTCTTAAATATAAGTATAACTAGCATTTTTTTATTAACTTAAGGTTATGGTGACACTTGAGCTTAGTCATACCTTATCTCAGGTGACCTTAATCTTCTAATTACATGGTACTGCAATATTACAAGATTTTACTTACTCGAGCCCAGTCATTCTCACTTTATCGTCTTATCATTTTAACAATCTCAATAACCTTACGTGCTTGAGCCAACTCAATCCTTAACCTACCCCCAACAAACTTTATTTGTCACTCTACTTATTTTTCAGTACACGATGAGGGTCCAGAAACCAATTCGGTTCTATGAGTCGATTCGGTCCAAGTTGGATAATTCATTCTTGTTCTAACATTTATATAACTTAATCTTGTAATTTAACTCAAATCTTTCCTCATAGAACAACATGTCATATTATCAAGTCCAGGAACATAGACTTAAATCAATATTTCTTAACTTACTAAATTTAATTCAGTTAATTAATCCTTAAGTTAATACTTACAACATTACGTCACTGCCTTGAATCAAATTACAATTCGATACTCTTGATTTAATGAACATTTAATTTGAATTAAAAAAAATCAATTGAATTAATATTCGATATGAAATTGACCAAAATTGGATCGAATCGAGATCCAATTTCAAGTCGAGAATAGCCTAGACGAGTTCGGGGGTCAAAACTGAACTTGCTGCCCTGAAGCCGCCGCCACGTGCCGCCATCTGTGAGCACACCGGCACCACCAGTTGGTGCATTTCGTTGAGCCCATTGAAAGCCCCAAATCAATTTCGCTGTTTGCCGCCTCCTTACTGGAGAATGGTGATAAAACCAACATCAAAGCCCTAGCACCGCCACTGTTCTTCCTCTTCAATTACTCCGCTGTCACCCGTCAAAAATCCAATTAGAGGGTACCAAAACATTCCTCTCACCAAGCCCGTCAAAACCCACTAGTTAATTTCTAGTTTTCGTCGCTGAAAATGTCAAACCCGCCCCCACCGACATCGAGTTCTTTTGCAATCAAAAATTTTGGAGATTCACCGATTGTTTGGGGAAGTTTTTGGTACGGTTGTGTTCCCTAAGCTGAGAGGAATCTAAAGGTAGCTTTAGTTTCTGGTTTCGTGAAGAAATAAGGAAGAACCGAGTTTGAAAGGAGTAGGGGTCTTTTTGAAGAATTTGAAAAAGTTTCATCCTTAATCCTATATATAGAAAATATTTTCTAACTTCTTCAATTTGACCCCCAAATCTATTGACCGGCCTCAATTTGGTCCCTAAATTTTTGAACCGCCTTTCTTTTGACCCCTGAATTTCAATTAAGTTCCTCCACTTTTAATTCTTACATATTGACCCCTAAGATTCCTATCTTTGGATATTCAAGTCCAAATTTAATTATTTTAAAGCCCTTAGGCTTTTAATTCCCCTACATTGACCCCCTAAATTTTATAATTTTAGTCAATCAAGTCTTTCTTCTTCTTTTATTTGCGATTCAACCCCTCGATCATAAATTTTTAATTCCAGATCGTAATTAAATCTTGTCTAAGATTAACCTAGCCAAATTTATACTTTCCTATTTTATTTTATTTAGTATTTCAAAATTCGGGGTGTTACAATTTTCCCCCTCTTAAGAGAATCTAGTCCCCAGATTCCCATCTGACATTCGTGAAACTCATAATAGCGAAGAAGCATAGCATTGTTTAGGTACGAGATAAACATAGACACTCCCATTTCTTCAAAATGATAGGTTATGACATTTAGAGAATTGAATAATGCCTAAGTTCAAATTTCAAGATGGAAGGGATGGTTGTAAAAGGGTGAGGTATTATCCATAGTTATACGTAGTTCCTTTAACAGTATGAACCTAAACCATACCTTAAACAATATTATTGAATTTGTTGCGTCCTTGCCTAGTAAGGGTAATTGCACGATTTTGATTTTTCATTCTTCAATTAGGCTTCGTAACTTGTTTTCTTTACCTTCTTGGGATATTTAGAATTAAGTTTTTGTTTTCAGGGAAAATTCATAATACAATGTTGATCTATCATTTTCTATGCATTTCTCGTGCTTCTTCCGACATAATTGTTCTCTATGTCGAGTATCGCCACATGGTCCATGAATTGTTCTTAGGTTCAGTTAGGATGGACAAGAGTTATCCTTAATCTAAAAGATGTGACTAGATGCTTCTTCATCTTGAATCCCCTATTATTTCCATTATCTACTCATGCTCGCCAGAGCCTTTCATACGTTATTATATGTTTGGAGTTGCTTTCCATACCTTGTGTCTGGCAAGTTTATTTGTTCCTATGTCTCAGGCTTTTCCATTGTATGTGGGGTAATTTCCTCATGTGTTCATATTCATTCTAGGTTTAGGTATATTCAATATTTTCGTAAATCCATCAAGGAAGGGTAAAACTAGTACCAAGGTTGATCTGTTCTTTTAATCTTCTAACTTCTCTATACATCCTTATTCATTCGAAGATTAGCTTCTTTTCAATTATTTCTATTAAGAGGTCTATGATCTTAGGAGAAGTACATCTGGTGTGTATTGTGAAAGCCTAAGAAACCTATATGCCCAACATCTTCGTCACTCTTCTTTAGTTTACTGTAGCTCCTACCTTGGTATGATCAGCCTCTATTTCCTATCAAGGAATCATGTACTTCAAAAGACCTTGAATTCCAATAGAACTTAATTCCAATTGGAACTTCATGTTTGCAACTCTGATATATATAATCCTATTCTTTTCATTTCTGATTCGGGTATTCATACCTAAGCAAAATACCATAGCCTTCACTCCCAAGAAATTTCATTAGTCCACAAGAGTGATTTTTTTTTTTTTTAATTTATTTTAAGCAGGACAATCCAAGATAACACATTATATATTTAGATATCGTGGCCTAGTTGCTTACAAAGGTCGTATTAACTAAATGGACATTACGAGAAATGGAGTTTACGGTATCATTAATTTCAAGGTCTTAACAACTCGAACATGTACAAATCAGAAAGGTAAGCAAAACTACATACCCCAAAAGTGCCTACTGAACCCAAGTCTATGGTTGTCATCAGTATTAAACTCATATAAACATAAATATCTACGTAAGGTATCATAGAGTTCAAACTGGTACACATGATTAAGTCATATAACAAACCTAGGCTCTGTACATTTGGGAACTAGTAACAAAATTATTTACATTAACACCACTTCCGATTTCATAATAAATCGGATACTTCTACATAGTTTGCTATATATATATATATACACAAAAACTATATACACCAGTTGTTGTCAGGAGCGACATGTCTGTAACCTTTGGATTCCTTATGCAAGATAAAAACTAAGGATACATAGAGCTAATCCTCGCTTGACATTCAGGAACTATACAATACCTTCATTAATTTGTTTTCCCTTATCCTTTTGAACACCTGAGGTCAACTATTTGATTTTAAGACAATTTCGAATAAAATGTTCATCACTACCACACCTCATGCATTTCCCATGCTTTCTCCAACACACATTCTCACTATGGCAAAGGTCGCTAAAGAAGCTACAGGCTCCTGTCGTGAGTATCTGAGATGCCTAAGGGTTTTTTTTAGGAGGACGGGGGTGACTAACTGATGGCCCATTTTGGAGCTTTTGTCGTTTCCTCCCAACACTACCTTTTTATTATCATGGGGCTTAAACTCATCGATCTCCCATCTTTTAAGCTTCCCCATACCCTTGTACATTTCAAGAGGTTTTTGCTCCACCTACGAGGCCCTCCTTAAAGCTTCCTTAAACTTAGATTGCTCATATGGTGTAAGGGTCTGTCGTACTTCAGGTCTTCATCCTTCAACGAACTTCTTAGCTTTACACCCCTCTTCTCTCATCTTCTACGGTGCATAATGAATTAACCTACTGAATTTAGCTTCATATTGCCACACTATCATTTCCTCTTGGCTAAAGCTCATAAATTCTTGTCTTTGGGAATCTTTCACTTCCCGTGGTATATATCTGTCCATAAATTCCCAATTGAAGTTCTCCCAAGTACGAGGTATTTTCTTATATTCCCAACGCTGATTCATTAAAATCTACCATTGTAGGGTAGCTCCTTCCAAGAGGTTAATGGCAAGCACAAGCTTATAATCATCTAGGTAGCCTAACATTTGGAAAATATCTTCAATTTCCTTGAGCCATACTTCAGCCTTTTGGTGATTTGATTCGCCCACAAAGATTGGGGGATAGAACTAACGGAAGTGTGCTAAAGTCCCAAACTTTGGATGTTCTTTATTTCTCTTGAGTTTATTCATCTGACCTTGTTGCTAGCGTGATTGCATGAATTGCTGCTACATTGTTATCATATGTTCTATCATCTGTTTTCCCATTTCTGAACTTACCAGTGGTTCTCTTGTTATTCCTTTAACACTTATTGGACATCTCCATTCTGGGGTATCTTCTTCTGAATTGTTCGAGCTAGGAGAATGCGTTGGTGTAAGCTTCTGCGACGCCATTCAGTAAGCTATAAAACTTTTCATCCATCAGGCCACGTTTATCTAGAAGGTTTAACGAGAGGTGTATGAATTAGCATTCATTATTTGTCCTTTTGATTGTATGAAATCAAGATTTGTGTATGTGTATCCCTCTTTTTTTTCCTCCTCTTGATTAGCGCTATATGAAATGTTCGCTAGTCCATTAACTGCCTAGTCTATGATCAGAAGATTACAACTAGTCTTAAGATAGTCCTTTTTTCTACACATGGTGATTTTGGTGCTTCCTCAGAGCTTCATATCCTACGAGTAGTCATACATCTATCTCATCTCTTATCATCCTATAATCCTTTTGATTAACTCATTTATGTTTACTTTTCAAATTGCCTAAGTAGTTACACCATTTAAGTACAACCATTCGCGCACATCAAATACCACTAATCTTGACTGTCATCCCTTGTATCAAATTCAACTCTATTTAAAACAATTGTCTCCTTGACAAGTTGGATTTTCCCAAGCATGTGTATGAAATATTCATACATATTCCAGCTATTGTCCTTCAAATCCTTCTTTGTCGATCTCATCCCTACCTGACATTTTCCGTTAAAACTTCACTATTGGCTCTAGATATCTTCTACCTCTTTCAACGATCGTTATCTTCTTTTCATAAAGTCGTAACATTTTCCTTACAACTCCATCCTTATGGGCAATTTCCTCTCATTTTGTTAGCTATCATCTTGTGAGCTTTCTTACTTCTTATGAGCTAACGTCCTAATTGTTTAGTCCATAACCAGGTACACACATCAGTCATATTTTCTTAAAGGATATTCTTATGGGAAATATTCCTTATTTCCCTCTCAAATACCATAGCGTATCTATACCAATCAATTCCGTAGTTGGAGTATTAATTTCCTTGAAACAGCAATACCCTAGGGCCTATGGCCTCCAGCATATGTAGAAACCAAAATACAAATCACTCCAAGATAATCCTTGATTTCCCAAATTCTACTATCACCAATATACCAACACCACGATATAATACCAAGAATATCATCCTACCAGACATTACCAAGTCATATGCTTGATATCTCAAAAGTAAGGGATCAGATATTGGTTGGCCATTCTAATATCAATCCTTTCCCCTTTTGACACCAAGCAACATCCCAAAAGTTCGTATCCTAGCCAAATTTCTATGTCGATCTTAGCCCTTTAATCTCAAGGTTCCATATTCCAAGAAGATTCAAATTGTCAGCATATCATTTCCCAAATAATTATTTCATGCACATCACAAGATACGTTTATACCTAAAATATCGATCTAAAGATCTTCTTCATATCCAATTTGGCTCTAGCCAAAACGATCATCGGCTCACATGCCGACTAGAGTGCTCTCAAATCAGTTCGTATCTAATATAAATCCCCAAGAATTTTACTCCTTCTAACTGTAAGAAATCACATCCTCGACACCTTAAGAGTTACGGATTATATGTTGGTCTCGCGCCCAACCATAACCCTTCACGTCCTTCGGATCGAACACTATCCCAAGAGTTCATGTTCTAATCAAATTTCAAGATCATGCTTAGTCTCTACTAATCAAACCTTTCAAATTCTGGGGATCATATTCTAATATGGCTCAGGTCTTCAAACCTAAGCCCAAATACCACCTGTAACGTCCTGATCGGGAGATGCCTGCTTCCGGCCGAGGTGCTACTCAAACGGTACCACACGTCTCCTTTATAATTGAAAATACAATTCCCAAATTTCCAAAATAATTAAATTTTTTTTACAACAACATTCATCGGATATTCAATTTTGAATTGAAATATCTCGAATCACACTTAGCACTTCTATCACCGTCATTACCTTATAGATCACTGGGGCTAGTCTGTCTTCGTCACTTGTTCTTATCTAGGGTAAAGAATGGAGAACAATAATAAAACAACATAAGTTCGAATGACTTCGTGAGATATTTTAGCAATAACAACAAAGTGACAATTTCACAATTATTATATAAGAGACAAATAGGAGCATAAATATTTTCGGAAGTTGTGAGAAAAGGTTTTAGTCAAGGTTTTGAGGTGATTCATCTCATAACCGTCCCACACCAGTGATGAGACTTTGCAAAATTCACTATCTCTCACAAAGATCTAAACCTCAACTATGATTAGAGAGGAGGTTTGTATGCCATTTGAACATCCACTGAATTCTAGTCAAATATTTTATATTCAAAGTATACGTGTCAGGCATACTGAGTAACTAAATATAATTTAACAAAATATTTTCACTGTTAAGCTGTTGGTGGTTCTTCTACCTTGTCACTCTACTTTCGAAAATATGAAAACCCTTATTCCTTCGGTCCCAAGTGAGCGGCTCGGATAATATACTATAACAAGTAGGCATGGCTAGCTACATGCCTCATGCCCCCTATAGCCAGCTACCTCAAGTAGACTACGAAGCCAGATGTAATCAGTAGGGTATCAGCAGGAGATTGGTCGTCATCAGTCCGTTCCGCCCGGTTCATCCCAAGCTAATCCTAAAGCCTACCCCTAAGGGTATCAGTAATTAGTACATAATTAGTTACCAGTAATCAGTGCGCAACAATATTTCATATAACATGTTACTTCGCCATGACAGCCGAAATTCGGATGCTCAAACAGTCTTGTCCCGTTTCTGAGAAACGATCACGGCTATGACGGATAATATATCTCAAAACTAGTGTTCTAGATAATATTTCAAATCGCCATGTCTATATTTGGAATAATCCAGCACCAGGTTGGTTTTTAGAAAGGTATGGCGATAAAACAGTATATTTCGAAATCACTTTTCAGTTTCCTCAACACATCGCCAATTTCAGATAAAGTGATATCAATCAAAATTAACAGAAGTGCTTAATATAGAAGGGCGATGTGGAGTGTTATTTTTAACACATAGATTGAAAGGAAACATATGAACAGGAGATAGTAACAAGTATATATGTTCTTTCCCCATCAAAGGATCTCATACTATTGAGTATAAACTCACTTGGCAAACGTAAAGGAATTCCTAGTCGTATGATCACTCAGGTCTTGGCTTCCTAGTCGATCCAAGAACTGCATAAGATAAATCGAATTATTATTCTATCATTCATCTAATTGTTAAATATAAGTATAACTAGCATTTTTTTATTAACTTAAGGTTATGGTGACACTCGAGCTTAGTCGTACCTTATCTCAGGTGACCTTAATCTTCCAACTACATGGTACTTCAATATTACAAGATTTTACTTACTCGAGCCAAATCATTCTCCCTTTATCGTCTTATCATTTTAACCATCTCAATAACCTTACGTGCTCGAGCCAACTCAATCCTCAACCTACCCCCAACAAACTTTATTTGTCACTTTACTTATTTTTCAGTACACGATGAGGGTCCAAGAACTAATTAAGTTCTATAAGTCGATCCGGTCCAAGTTCGATAATTCATTCTCATTCTAACATTTGTATAACTTAATCTTGTAATTTAACTCAAATCCTTCCTCATAGAATAATAGGTCATATTATCAAGTCCAGGAACATAGACTTAAATCAATATTTCTTAACTTACTAAACTTAATTTAGGTAATTAATCCTTAAGTTAATACTTACAACATTACGTCATTGGCTTGAATCAAATTACAATTCGATACTCTCGATTTAATGAACATTTAATCTAAATTATAAAAATCAATCGAATTAATATTTGATATGAAATTTACCAAAATTGTATCGAATTGAGATCTAATTTCAAGCCGAAAATAGCCTAGATGAGTCTAGGGGTCAAAACTTAACTTGTTGCCTTGAAGTCGCCGCCACCTCCGCCACCGGACCACCACGCGCCGCCATCTGTGAGCACACCGCCACCACTAGTTGGTGTGTTTCGCTGAGCCTATTGAAAGCCCCAAATCAATTTTGCCGTTCGCTGCCTCCTTGCCAGAGAATTGTGATAAAATCGACGTCAAAGCCCTAGTGACGCCGCCTTTCTTCTGCTTCAATTACTCAACCGTCACTCATCAAAAATCCAATTAAAGGGTACCAAAATAGTCCTCTCACCAAGCCCATCAAAACACATTGGTTAATTTCTAGTTTTTGTCACCGAAAATGTCAAACCCGCCACTATCAACGTCGAGCTCTTTAGCGATCGAAAATTTTGGAGATTCACATATTGTTTGGGGAAGTTTTTGGTATGGTATTGTTCCCTAAGCTGAGAGGAATCTAAAGGTAGCTTTAGTTTTTTGTTTCATGCAGAAATGAGGGAGAATCGAGTTTAGAAGGAGTAGGGGTCTTCTTGGAAAAAAGTTTCGTCCTTAATCCTATATATAGAAAATATTTTCTAACTTCTTCAATTTGACCCCCAAAACTATTGACCGACCTCAATTAGGTCCCTAAAGTTTTGAACCGCCTTCCTTTTGACCCCTGAGTTTCAATTAAGTCCCTCCATTTTTAATTCTTACATATTAACCCCTAAGATTCATATCTTTGGATATTCAAGTCCAAATTTAATTATTTTAAAGCCCTTAGACTTTTAATTCCCCCACATTGATCCCCTAAATTTTATAATTTTAGTCAATCAAGTCTTTCTTTTATTTGCGATTCAACCCCTCGATCATAAATTTTTAATTCCAAATCGTAATTAAATCTAGTCTAAAATTAACCTAGCCAAATTTATACTTTCATATTTTATTTTATTTAGTATTTCAAAATTGGGGGTGTTACAATTTACCTCATATGAGGTATCATTAAATTAAACGATATATGTCTTTTTGTAGGGTTGTCAATGGATCGGATTTTAATCTGAATCTGATCTGAATTCGATCCGAATTTTAAGATTTTTATCCGATTTAAATATTCAATGGATTAGATCCGATTATAAATATTCGAAATCCGAAATAAGTGGATCGGATATGGAATTGAGCAATCCGATCCGTTAAAGATTTGAATCTGAACCTTTTTTTTTATTAAATTAATACTTTTATATATAATATTAATAAAGATTTTAAAATAAAATTTATGTATTATATCGACCCAATATCTATATTAACGTCTATATTATATTATTAATATTGAATTTTTAACCTAAAAAATAAGAGAAATATTGATAAAATGTTAAATATAATAATATATAATAATTCATCTATACATTAATATAATGTAAAAAAGGAGCTTAGTATTCGAATATTTAACTTTTGGACTAATATATAATAAAAAATTATTATAAATTCAAATATGACATATATTTACTTTATAAATACAATTTTTTATAAAATTTAAAAGGAAAAAAGAAAAAAAATTAAATAAATCGGATCGAATTTTTTAATCGAATATCGATATCCATCGGATTCGGATATGAAACTAATTAACAAAGTGCTACAGAATTTCGAGTCGAATTTGGATATGAATTTTGTTAATTAGATTCGGATTCGAATATGGCAGATTCGATCTAAATTTGATCCATTGACAGTCCTATTTTTTTGCAATAGGTTATTATTAATTGTACAACAAGTTGTTGGTGTGTATTTTTAATACATTAAATGTTTGGTAAATATTTAAAAATAATAGTTAAAAGACATTTTTCAAAAACAAAAATTATTGTATTATATATTTTATAATATTAAAATAATAAATATTATTTAAAAAAATGTAGTTATATATAATTATCTTTATTTATTAACTAAAATTAAAAATTTAAAAATAAATATTAAAACTAAAACTATCATCCTAACAATATAATTTAATTTTAAATAAGCAATTTAATAATATTAATCATTTACATATACTTTGATAATTTTAAATAAATGCAATAAGTTAAAAAGATAGTTATTTTTGATTAATACTAATACTATATAAAAATATAAATATATTTAAAATAATTAAATTAAATAAATTAATGAATTAAAGTTAAAACAAAATAAGAATCATCTTCTTCCCTCCCACCGACAAGCCGCAACCGCTCAAACATTCCTTCCCCACCCCCCACCCCCCAAACCCCCTTCCCCATCGTCCCTTCTTTGCAATCAACCCCATGCTCCACCCAATAGAGACAATAAACCATGGTCTGGCCTCGGCCATGGCGATTGTTTGTGAGGCAGTGGTAGTTAGGGATGGGGTTATATATAAATATATATGTGTGTATGTGCATTATGTATATATTTTATGTATTTATATATGTAAATATATAAATATTTTTAATATATTTTTAATAAAGTGTATTTTTTTATTTACTATTTATTTTTTATTAATTTTCTTTTAAATGTTTTCAATGGGGGTGAAAATGATCATTTTAGATTTTCGTTAAGATTGGGAAGTAATTTTAATTTTTTAAAATATAATATAGGTTCATGTTAACCAAAATATTAATAGAAGATATTAAAATAATATAACTAATTAAAATTCACCATCAACCACTTGTATAAGTAGCAGGTTAAATGTATTTTATTATGTTGCCAACTATCATCCAAATAAAAGGATATGATGTCATACTTTAAATCCAACGTCTAAGGTTAAATACATTTGTACATTTCTCACATGAGGTATGTACAATCAAATTTGCACCATAGACTACTCCAACAAACAATACCATAGTTTCAGTGACATTTTGGGCTTTGATATTCACCTCTTTCAAGTTTTGGCCCTTTGTTGCAGAGCTAGTAGAGTTAGTACCGTGCCAGTGCTCAATCCGTAAAAATCAAGCTAGCGATAGCGAGCAAACCAAAAGGAATTATTTGAATTAACTACGCTACATAGCTTGTATTAATTATTAGAAACATAAGCTCCCAACATGAAACATATATAAAAAGGAAGGCCTTCATGGATGCAGTATAGGACTCATTTGAATGGAAAGATATGGATTGCCATACATTAGAAAGCATTGATGCATGGATATTCAATTGGTCATAGAAAGTTATATTGGTATATTTGGATATGTTTTGGGTTGTTTTGAATTGTATGTTTTAGGAAAATGAATTTTGGGAATAGAGTTGGGAGATGTGATAAATGATTGTTTTTATTTTGCAGATTAGTTAAAAAAATATTTTGGGCATGTTTTATATATTTGTTTATGTTTTGGGATGTGATATTTTTTACTGTAGTGGTCAGATCAATACTTTTTTATGGGCGTTTAGAGTGAAAATGGAATTAAATGATATTTTTTATTTTATGAATAATATATATGCATACATATATTATATGTATGTATATATATTGGTTGTGGGGTTTTTGGTCATCAACTTTTATTATTAGGGACATTTTGGGCCTTTTAATATTTTCATAAGGTATAAAAAATTGGTTGCATATTTGGACATATTTTGGCGGAACGGATTCGTTTTGCCAAAACATATCCAAACATAGCCATTGATATCCATTCATGTGTAGCAAATTGTATATAGGTTTGTTTGTGCATAACAATTTGTATAGATGTTCTCTTGTGCAGAGCAAATTGTATAGAACTCTAATGTAATTTTTTCTTTGTAGTTAATACAATATGATATGGGTAATCCATGCACTTATCATTTTCCTCAAAAAATAAAAAAAAAAAAAAAAAAATTGCATTTGACTTCTTTGAAAAAATTCCAAAAAAATCAAAATTGTAATTCTGCATACCACACTTTCCATTTAAGATAAAATCATAGTTGATAAATTCATGAGAGCGTGTTATTGGGTCCATATGGAGCTTTTATGTTATGGTGGATTAGCGTACGATTTGTTATAAGCAAATGTATTTAAATTAATTAACATTTAACAATGTAGTTTTTCTTTTTTTCCTGAATTGACAATTTAGTTGTTTAATCATGCCATAAAACTGATTGATATGTTCTGTCCTTCGAAAACAAACATTTTTATTTCTATATAATAGCATGCTTTAATGGAAGCCATAATAGAAATTTGAATGAAATAAGATTATTAACTTTGTAAGTGGGGCAAGAATTTGCGGTTATAATAAAATAAAAAAGCAAACATCCTTTCTGGATGAAAGGGGTATATTATTGTAGGACAATTATTCTCCCTGTCTTTCGACCTATAGAAGCTCAATAATTATTACGGGCATGAGAATATGTGGACTGCATAAGCCCACGCCTCATAAAAGCACAAAACCCTGCTATGGGAAAGTATCTCTTTTTCTATCTCCTGTAAAAGCCTTAGTCCCTATTCATATTGGGGTGGAAAAAATATAGGCAAACACGGTTATGAATTGTATGTTTTATATTATGTATTTTAGGATAATGAGTTTTGAGAATGAGATTGGAAAATGTGAAAGTTATATTGGAGAATGTTATAAATATTTATTTATGTTTTGAAAAATAGTTAGAAGGAGTGGTGTATGGTGCAATCATGATTATATATACTTCATATATGAGGGGATTTTATAGCGTCTTATACCCATAATTTTGACTTATTATCATGTACTCACTTTTTAACAATTCATATCAATTAGATTTGATCCTCACCTTCAAACCATTATGAAGTAAAGAACAATCATTCTTTCATGGTTCTTATAAATAACCATCTTATTTTAAAATTAAATTATGAAAAGAAAAAAAAAATCAAATCAAACTAATACTCAATTACCAAATTAACCTTATTAATTTTAAAAAATTAAAAACTCTATTTTCCTAATGTTAAACCACAATAGACAAATTCAATCAAAATAAATTAGAAAAAATAAATCCTAAAATTAAATTCGTCTGTTAGGCCTGTAAAACCACAACCTGTTGCAATCAAGCCTACTCTTAACCAGCAACGTGGCTACTGTTCAGACACCATAGAACTTAGACCAGCCATCGAGTTGAGGGGATCACCTGGTTCATTTAGTGGAGAGTTCTTTGACAGTGGCAACTATAACATAAATAATTATATTCCATTGCACACATAAAATTCTCTTATTTTGTTTCATGATATAAGAAGACATGTTCTTTTATGATCTCATTTTTATTTAATAATATTTTTAAACTAGCAGTTAAATACGATAATTAACACTGATGACTGAATTTACTGTTATTGATCATGTACGTTGGATTCAACTTGGTATGGGTGTGCGATGGACTTTGTCGAGAGATAGCAGGATTGCTGATTGAACCCCAGGACCCCATGATCCTATCCCCCTAACGCACAATAGAAACCGTGTAACGACCCCGGAATTTCCGTATTTTCATAAGTAATTATTTTCATGGTTTATTTTAATTTTGATGTTATTATTAAATCCTTGGAATTTATTTGATTTCATTATTTATTTATTTATTTATTTATTTATTAAGGACTCAATTGCAAGGAAATTGGAAGTTTGGAATTCAATTGAGGAATCTTATATGTTAGGGACTTAATCGCAAAAATGAAAAATCGGATTGAGGACACTTGGCAGCACCCTTATCTTCCTTCTTTTCTTTCTTTTTCTTTCTTTCTTCTCCATTTCCTCATTCTTTCTTCCTCCCGTTTCTTTCTTTTCTCTCATTCCCGCGACCACCCATCACCACCGTGACCATCTCCACCACTCAACCAAGCCCAAACTTAGATTTAACTTCACCATCCTCTTCTCCAGCAACCTCTGAACACCAAACAGCCACCATGCACGGCGGAGACGCGGCGGCAGGAGGAGTTTGAAGAAGACCCATTCACGGCCACCGGTGTATCTCCCTCTTCCGACGGTGGATTGTCCATCTGAGGGGTGGTATGGAAATCTAAGGGTGTGAGGAAGGTTTTGGGAAGGTTGCATGTGAGTTCAAACGGCCGGAATCCGAGAATCAAGGTGATCGGAGTTGGGCGGCAATTTTTGGAAACTTGGCTGAAAATTGAGTTTTTCGGTGAATCCAAGGCTCGAAATTGAAAAATGATCGCACCGTTGGACTCAGGAGCTCGAAAGGAGTCGGACTGCTTGGTTTGGGATTTTTCCGGCGGCCGGCGGCGCGGCGGCGGTGACCGGGAAGTTTCTTCTGCTCGATCCGACGGTCGCAACGGTATAAGCCATATCTGATTCCGAGCATTAGTTATTGATTTGCGAATTTTGGAAGATTTATTAATTATATTGTATTTGAATTTTGTATATATATATGACATTGTATGTTGGAGCTAGGAATTGAATTTTAGTGATTATGAAATATTGTGGGGTGTGGTTAGTTGTTGGAAGGCTATACTTTGATATTTATGATTTTTGGAATTATTGGAATAGTAATAATATATTATGAGATTTAATTAAGTTGGTAGAAATTAATTTGAGGATTTAAGAGTTTATATTCTATAATGGATAATAATTGAATATGGTTAAGTTAAAATATTCTATTGTTGTAAAATTTGGCATGTCTAGGAGACTTGTAGTAGCTTTGGGAATTATAAGCTTAATTGATTATTGAGACCATTAAATCGACCGAGCTTTGATTATGAATTATTTTGGGAATAGGTGAAGAAGATTTGGGTGTTGATCGTCCATAGTTTGATGTTGGACTGAGTTGGAATTTCTACAACCAGGTGAGGATCTTTCCCTCTTGGTACTCGTTATACCTATGAGGCTCTGCCAATTTGGCACCCTATTGAGCTATCTGTTATTGAAATTAACCCCTGTGTGGGTTTACTGTTTTTGTACGTTACTCAGAACCGTGTTTGGATTCTGTTTGTTATTTGATTCTGTTCTGAATACCCCTGTGAGGGTTATGTCTGTTCCATATCTGTTTCTGTTATTCTGTATCAGTTTCTGTCTGTTCTGGCGCCCAGAATGTTATCTGTTATCTGTTCGGTATCTGTCTGTCATTTGTTTCGCATTTGTAGCCTTGTCGGCTTTTCTATTATCAGTTTGATATCTGTTGCCTGACTGGCATTATTTCTGTCTGCTTTGATTTGTTTATCTGAAACCGGCAATGTGCTAGGGATTTCCCCCTAGGCATCTGCATAAGCGGTAATTTGTTATATGTACGGAGATTGTATGGGCCAAGAGCCAATCTGAGCTAAATGTTTGGTTATATGAGGCACGCTTGGGATTTCCCCCTCGGTGTCGGCGGTACGCTAGGGATTTCCCCCTGGGTATCGATGGTGTGCTAGGGATTTCCCCCTAGGCATCAGCGGTGCGCTATACGGACCGTATGGGCATCTGCAAATACCAAGTTGTTATGCTTAAGTGATCTGTTTGTTTGGTATAAGGTGAATCGGCAATGCATGTTTCGATCATCCTTTGAATGTATATGATTTGGGATTGATTTGTCTGACAGTCTGTATATTTGAAATCTGATCTTGGAGCAACAAGGCAGGAGAGTTTCCTGTTTGATAAATTATGCTATCTGTTTTTGTATCCGCATTATCTGTTAGTTGCATTATGATTTGTCGAGTCGAGTTTTCCTCGATGAATCCTTTCTATAATCCTCACTAAGTCATTGGACTTAATCCCCATATTTGTGATATTTCAGATAAGGAAGAGAATTGATCGAGACTGAGAAGAGGAATTAACAATACTTGGGTTTTCTTTTGCTGATTATATAGAATCCAAGTTATGATGTACTTTTGTATAAGATATGATCACCTTAGAAAGGTTGTAACATGTCGTTTTGTATTTTAAGGTTATGATGTATTAAATAGTAAGATATGAATGTTTTGAACTCTGTTGAGACCTAGTAGATATATATGTTGTTAATTCAGGTTTATAACTACTTGTTGAGGTTGAATTTTGAATTTTGGTGATGTACGCAACAGAACTATGGGCCTTCTGTTAGCTGTAACTCTGATATTGTAAGTCTGAATATGTGTGGTACCTTAATTTTGGTGTTATCCTAAGGAGGGGTGCCACAAACCGTTTGTGGCTAAGGGGGGTCATAGGGTTTCCCGAGGACTCAGGCTTGGGTACTGTTTGGTAAGGTCGCGCCTTGTTCGGAGCGATAGGGGCTTGTTGCAGTGGGAGTCATAAGATTGACTGGATTCAGCAAATACTGGTTTGATCATTGCATTTAAATATTGGCCTATGAAAATTGTTTACTGCTAAATTTATATCTCATTACTATTTAACATATGACTGTTTTTCACTTATTTTTGCAAATATTTTTAATTGAAAAATTATTTGATCATGTTACATATATAAGCTCACCTTGCACATATCTGGCATTCATTGAGTCTTTTATTATGCCCTTATATATATATTTTTTTAGTTTCATTCTAGCAGACCTAGACCTTAGCCCTAGTGAAGAGGTGGATCTCGCTTTCAATGAGAATGAGAACTGAAGTTTTGTTTTGGGGCTTTTGTAGTAGATTTAGTATTTATTATTGTATTAGCTTATTGGTTTCTTTTTATGGACTCTAGTTGAGGTTAAAGTATTGGCATTTTGAGTCTTGATGTTGCAAGATTCATTTAGATTATTACAAGTGCTTGGAGTCATTTTGTTTAAGATTATGATTTTGGATAAATAACTTCTTTTATTTGGGATTGAATTTTTCACTCCTTGAGACTAGGCCACATGGTTTGGTTTTGGGGTGTGATAGAGTGGTATATGTAGGAGCCTACGTTTTAGACGTAGCTATGTTAGGATAAGGTCTTCGAACTGTGGAATTTAGGCTAAGAACTCTTAGCAATTGATTTTAGGTTCAACTACTAAAAAGATTGATCAAATTTCTCATGATATCGATGTTAGGTGAGCCAGCTAATGTGATTAAACACTTGGTATTTGATGATAGGATTCAAAACATACTATGAGACTTAGATTGAAAAATTGGATTTGATAGTTTTCTCTCTCTTAAGACACGTGAATCCTTGGTTATCTTACTTCAACACTGCTTAGAGTACTTGATATTTTTACTCCTTTAATTTTGTTACTGATATAGGTTCATTTGATTTTGTACGGAAAGATGGCGAGTCAAAATCCACATAAGTTGATTAATCATTTAGATGTTTTATCCCATATGATTAGGATTAGAGGAAGTGAATGATATAATTGTAGCTGCTAGCAACCCATTTCCAAGAAATTCAATATGCTTCAAAAAGATTACCCAAATCTAATCATGCATTGGTTTGAGGATGATAAGAACCCACATAGAAAAGAAGATATTCAATATAAGAAGAGATATGAAGAGTTTGGATAATAGTAGAAGTCTATTGACAAGAGTTAGATCGCCGAAGCAATGAGTTGCAAGAGCAACGTACTCGAGGAAAAAATGTGTGTATGATAACCATGAGAGACCTTAGAGAAATCCAATATTTGTTAGGTCGTTTATCGATGATCCATAGGAAGAGGATCTAGAAGAAGAACTAATTGAGGACGAGCCTAGTAGGAGAATAAAGAGGACCCTAACGAAGACCTTGAAGAAGGGGGCTCGAATGAAGATATTGAAGAGATAGATCCAAATGAGGATAATGATAAAGATTAGAATAGGAGAATCATCATCTATAATTGGATAGGATTTTTATTTTGAAATTACTACTTGTGTTATTTTAGTATATTAGTTTTTCTACTTAGTAGTTGCTATGGCTTAAAATTTCTATTTGGTAATAGTTAGTTTGTGTGCTCGGAAACCAATAATTGAATTGACTGGGGAGTCGAAGCCATGATTTCGATGCACTGAGAACATATAGGATAGTATACCTAGCCTACCTAATCAATAAATTTAAGGACAAGATTAAGATCAACGAAGTCCTTGTAGTTGTGAATTTTTTCAATATATTTCCTGAGGAATTTACTTTGCTACCCCCAAATTGTTTAGTGTAATTTGCCAGTGAGGTTATTTTAGGAACAAACCCAATATCTAAGACATCATATAGGATGGCACCAACAGAACTTTAGGAACTTAAGGTCCAATTGCAACAACTACTTAAGAGTAGGTTTATAGGCCAAGTTCATCCCATTTGAGAGCCTTCGTGCTTTTTGTTAATACAAAGGGATGGGATTTTGATGAGGTGTACAGATTATTAGACAACATTACAATTAAGAATAAGTACCTTTACCTATAACATGGGAACTCTTTGATCAATTACAAGGATCTCAGGTCTATTCCGAAATGGAACTAAGATAAGGATATTACCGGCCAGCTAAAGATAAAAAATGAGGATATATCTAAGACAACATTAAACACTTAATATGGTCATTTTGAGTTCATGGTTATGCCATTTGGTTAACTGATATGCCTGTGATATTTATGGATTTAGTGCACTGTGTGTTTTGGCCATATTTAGACCAATTTGTGGATGTCTTTGTTGAAGATGTTCCAGTCTATTCAAATAGTGAGAAAGAACACGAAGAACACTTGAGGATAGTATTACAAACATTTCGAAAACATAAATTTTATGCTAAGTTGAATAAGTATGAGTTTTGGCTTGATAAAACAACATTTTTAGGTCATATCATTTTTCAAGATGGATCATGGTTAATTTGAAATTGAAGCAATACTAGAATGGAAGAAGCCGAAAATAGTGATTGAGGTGAGAAGTTTCTTGGGACTAGCAGGTTATAACAGGAGGTTTGTACAGGACTTCTCAAAAAGAGCAGCCCTGTCGTCTGGGCTAACTCAAAAGAAGATGCCATTTAAATGGACCCATAAATGTGAGCTTGATTTTCAAGAACTTAAGAAAAGGGTTAATGTCAACACCAATATTATTGCTACCTGAGAGTACCGAGAACTTTGCGGTATAAATCAATGCTTCTAAAGAAAGCTTAGGATGTGTGTTAATACAAAATGGTAAAGTAATAGCCTATGCCTGAAGAAAATTGAATCGTAAGAGTAGAACTACCTGCTCATGACTTACAACTTTATAGAAGATACTTAGAATTCAATAAAGAATAAATTAAAGCACAATTAACAAAGCACAAGATTTTTATGGTGCTTCAAATTTGAAATCTACTTATGCACTATAATAAGATAGAAAAATATTCGTTGACAATTAAATATACACAATATAATGTAGTGTACATTTATTCCCTAACAAAATCTTATATACGTGTAATAATATCCCTGCAGTACATTTATAAAACGAAACATTATCCTTGCGAGCATATATATTATATCATAATGCAAGTTTTGTTGAATTATTGATAACTTATCTTAATAAATTTTTTTATAAATAATATAAGATTAGAGTCATAAAAAAATAAGTTTCATGATCATATATCATATGCATGATATACCTCATAGCTATGTACGATTTACAGATATTATCTAAATATAATCAAATGCGTAAAAGATGAAGAAATGCATAATTTATTGATGTTGATTGAGAGAATTTATCAAAATATAATCAAATACATAAAAGGTAAAGAAATACATAATCTAATAATGTTGATCGAAAAAGAATACTTTTATAGTAAGAGGGTGTTTGGGTGAGCTTATAAGCTCTTTAAAACATTTTATAAGATGTTTAAGAGCTTATAAGTTGATAAAAAATATTTGGTAAATTTTTTTAAAAAAGAGTTTATAAGATCCTAAAATAAGATGTTAGGAGCTTATAAGCTCTTTTAAAAAAAGTAAGAAGACCCTAACTTATTTGTAAAATTTTAACAAACTCTTTCATTTTTAACAATTTTAATTACAAAATTGTCATTATTAACATCTTATAAGCTTCGAGATCTTATTTTATCCAAACACTTCAACAACTTATTTTAAAAATAAGATCAACATCTTATAAGCTCCAAAAATATCTTATAAGATGTAGGAGTTTATAAGATGTTTTAAATAAGTTTAGCCCAACACCCTCTAAGTATAACAACACTCGCACGATTCAATTGGCTCATTGGAGCTTATAAGATGTTTTAAATAAGTTTAGCCATCTAAATATAACAACACTCGCACGATTCAATTGGCTCATCGAGCAATATTCTAACTTATTCATAATAATCTAAAATACAACAGTTTGTTAGAATTCTCATTTATACTTAATCAAGGTTAAACTAGTTAGTTTCATTTTATTTTTACAAAATGTTCAAGTTTCGATATTTTACCTTCAATATTTTCTGAAATATATTGCAAAGGAGGGTAAAATTAAAATATAAATTAAAATTATTAATTAGTGGGGTAAAATTCATATATTTTCATATTCTGTGAGAACAAGATGACACCAAGATATGTATAGTTGGGAGGACAAAATGAAATACAAGAGTAAAAACATCCAAAATTTTGGATACATTCAAAGGTAGGAAGGATTGAGAGCATAGAAACAGAATTGAAATGGATGTAGAAATTCAAAGAATTTCTTTCATATATAGCTATATTTAAGAAATTAATATCATCTTTTTTTTGATACTTTATAAACGAAAAAGTTTTGCTTCCTAGCTTTCTTTTTCTTCAATTAATCCAAATTAAAGTCCACCCCGATAAACTGAAATTAAGTTAAATTATTTTTTGTTTACAAAAAATAAGGTTTATATAATCAATGTAACAATCCATTTGGCATCACTTTAATTTTTGCAAAAACCTCCCTCAAGTATAATTTTTTTTTTTTTTTTTTTTTTTGCAACTGCCTCCTATCTAAGCACTATTTGAAGGAAAATCATGATAAAATTTTATCTGAAGACCAAAAATCTTCTAACCTAACACAGACACAATACCCCATATGTGTTTAAGTACATTCTTTCTACGAAAAATTAAAAAATAATCAAGAATTATTTCTAAATAAAAATATAAAAAAGGGACAAAAACAAAGATATCCAAAATTGGAACGTACTCTCTTCAAATATACAAAACACGTACTAGCTACTTAACAAATCTGAGACACAAAGTTTAAATTTGAGACAATCTTTAAAAAAAATGAATAATATTGAACCATCTAATTATGCCAATCATAAAGAACTTGGAAAAATTGTGATCCGTTTGTAGTTATGAAAGTGATACCTATTTCCTTGTATTAAAATTATTACATGTCGTTGAAGAGACCTGCTGAAATTTAACGCCCGTTTGGTTTTATTTTCATTTTCAGTTTTTATTTCCATTATTTTCAAAATTTGAAAAGTAGTTAGTGAAAGTGAGTTAAAAATGAGTTTGTATTTGGCTAGATTGTTGAAAAAATAATGATTATGTTGAATTTAGTAGATTGTAGGTGGAGAAAAATATAAATAATAAAATAAAAAGAATATATATAGGTTATTAGGAAAATATATATAGATTGTTAGGAAATGTGTTTTGATAATAAAAATAAAAATGATGTTAGCTGAACATGTATAAAAAGTGATAGTGTTTCAATTTTTAAATAGTAAAAAATATAAAAATGGGATGTGAAAATGAAAACAAACGGGCGCTAAAATTTGGTGTCACTTGTTTCTTGTCTTCAAAACAATTAAAAAGCTATGCTTTATGAAAATGGCAAAATTCACCCCTAAATTGGTTCGAAACCAATAGTCCCACTCCTAATATCCTATTGTGGTGTTCAAATAAAAATTTATTATTTTTTTTTTACCGGCAGTAGCGTTAGAAGAAATGCGTGGCCAAAAATTCAAATATAATTGGAAGAGGTAGATGTCAAAACTGAAATATATATATATATATATATATATTAGTTGGGAAATAATCCTAAGAATTTCCAATTGAAGTAAACCTTACCTAGCTCTAGCCTCTAGTGCGCGCAATACTACTATGAGCTGTAGCATTGATGTGATCTAAATTAATATGACAAGAAGAGGCCAAATTGAACAACGATATATGATACCCACGGAATTAAATATATGTCCGGACATACATAGATGCATATATATATATATATATATCTGCTCAGATGATATTCAATGTTAGAAAATGACACTGCACTGCAACATTTATCAATTGATCATATCATATTCATATACTGCTGCTGGCTGCTGCCAATCAATCCAAGTACCCTACACCGCTACCTAGCTACAACCTTTCATTAATTTTTAACATTATATATATATACATATTCATCTATTCATTCTTAATAAATGAATTATTATATTTACCTAAATTCAAAAAGTTAGGCAAGCCCTCAAAAATAAAGAAATTCTTCCAAGGGTGTGGTTAGGGCTGTAAACGGATATTAAATGGATCGGATAGACTGTATCCGTATTCGTATTCGTTTAAGTTTTACAATATCCGTATCCAACGGATATTTTTTAATAACATCCAAATTCGTATCCGCCGGATATTATCCGAATTTGGATATATCCGTATCCGATTATAATTATTCCAAATATCCGTTTATAAATATTCGAATATCCATTTATAAATATCCGAATATCCGTTTATAAATATTCAAATATCCGTTTATAAATATCCGAACATCCGTTTATGAAATCCGAATCCATTAACTTATAATAAAATGCATATTTTTTTCTAATAAATTTCATTTTTAAAAAAATCAAATAAATAACATAATAAACTCTAGAAAAAACAACAACAAAAACAACCAATAAAATTAGCATACTCCTAAGATCAAACAAACATACAAATCTCCTCAAGAATTAAAGGAAATAACAATTTTCAATACATAATACAATAATACAGAAGGAACAAAATAAAGGTTCATTTCAATAGAAGAAAAATCTTCATATAATCCAACAACACGACCATGCTTGAACTTCTCATCAGTTTAACACTGCAAAACATAATAAAAAAACACTCTATAAGAACTTATAACATACTTTGCAAATAATCTCAAAAATTGAAAAAAAGAAAGTAAAAAGAAAGTACACCAAAAGCAACCATTGAAGTATCACAATAATTGGCACCATGTACTCCAAAAGTTCAATCAATTATACCTATAAAAAAGTATATATTAGTCCACATTTATATGTTAATATATAAATAAAAAAAATTAAATAAATGAAAGAAATACTCATTACTTACAATCATTTTCAATTGTTAGCAACCAATCTTTAACACAAAGTAAACATTCCACCGTTTCAGAATTTAACGAGGCACGAGTATCATCAATAATTCTACGTGCTTGACTAAAAGTGATTTCTTATCATTCAACCATTTTCTCATACCATCCAACATTCCAGAATTTGAGAGGCATTATCCACAACCACAGCAAATAACTTCTTGTCAATATTCCATTCCAAAACACGATTTTTCAACCAATCACATAAAGACAAGCCATCATGTGGATACTGAACAACATGAAAAGCAATCAATCTTTTGTGCAATCTCCAATCAGAATCAATGTAATGACAAGTCACACAAAAATATCCACGATTCTGATGATCAGATGTCCACCCATCAGTTGTAAATGTGACTCGAGAAGTTAAAATTTCAATTTCTTGATAAACTCTCATTTTCTCCTCATTGTAAACATTCACCAAATCATTTTTCACAGTATTTCTCGATCAATGCTTATATGATGGCATACAATAAGATATCCACAATCTGAAATACTCATACTGAGCCATAAGAAAAGGCAAATTATGCTTCGCAATCATTTTAGCAAATAAAGCTCTCTCAACTGTAGAATCAAACTTATGTGTTGTCATCTTAGGGGTAGGGTCAAGACTATTGCTAGATTTACCAATAAATGCCTGTCGAATGTCACTTGATTTATTCTTAAGAGGGCAATTTTGAACATGATTTTTCAAATGAGTTGTTCCACTTTTACTAGAGCCATCAAATTTTCTTTTGCAATAGATGCAAGTAGCAGTAACATTGCCCTTACCCCCCACTGATTCCCTAGTATAGTGCTCCCATATGGCAGATGTTAATTTTCTACGGTTAACTTCAATTTGTTGAGTGTCACATGGTGTAGAATCAACATTATCAACATGTTCAGGAGTAGGATTTATACCTATACTTGAACTTGTAGTAGATGGTGTAGAAGCACTAGTAATTGAAAGATTCGGATTATGTGACATAATTCAACAATTTCTTTCTCAAAAACCTGTTGAACAATAAAAAAAATAATCAAACATTGCCCAAAAATAATTTACACTAAAATAACTACATAATTCATAATCACAATTTATATAATTATAACTTTAACACTAAAATAATTTACCTTTGACAATGCCCAAAAATGTAAAATTTCAAACCTGCATAATTAAATAAAACATCAATATAATTTAATTATAAAAAAATAAAAATAAAAAAGGGGGTGGGAGGCAAAAATAAATAAAAATAGAAAGGGTGGGGGGGGTTAGGGGTCTGGTCCAGAAGCTGAACAACTAGAACCAGACTGGTTCCTCTGGTCCAGCTTCTGGAACTAGAACCAGACTGGTTCCAAGAGCTGGACCTGGTTCCAGAAGCAGAACTAGCTTCTGGAACCAGAACCAGTCTGGTTCCTCTGGTCCAGCTTCTGGAACCAGAACCAGAAAATTAGTTCCAGAAGCGGAACCAGCTTCTAGAACCAGAACCAGAAGCTGGCGAGGCCAGCTTCTGCTGGTTCCAGATTTGCTGGCCGCCGAGGTTGCGCAACCTCGGCGAGCCAGCAAACGAAATGGGCTGGCTGACGGTCGGCCAGCCCTGTCTCTGAACTACATGAAAAAAAAAAATGAGAGAAGGGAAGAGAAGAGTACGGTGTGGCTGCTAAAGAGTGAAAGAGGGAAGTGAAAATGTGAAATTGAAATGCAAAATGGGAGGTAGGGTTTAGTGAATAGTGATTTGATTTTTACATTTTTTTTATATTTTATTTTAATAATTTTTATTTTATTGTAGTAATTAACATTTAAAATTTTAAAATTTAATTATTCATCAATTTGTTATATATGACTTTGATTCATATTTTGATATTTAATATTTTTGCATATTATATTTTACTATAAATTTAAAAAATTAGTTTTTACGATGGCTATTGAATATTGACATTTAATTTTAGATATATAGATATAACAATGTTAATCAATAAAAATATTCTCTATTATTAATATTTTGGGGTTTAAAATTTATAAAATTGTGAGATTTTATAATTTAGAGTTTAAGTTTTATATTTAGATAAATTTTATTACTTTTCTAAATTATTAATAATACAACTCTATAAAAAATAAAATTATGAAATGATATTTTCATCTTATATTATATGTATATAGTTAGATATTGTAAAAATATTTAAAAATTGTTTACATGAGTTTATAAACTTCTCAAAATATTTTATAAGACATTAGTGTTTCGTAATTTTTTTAAGAAAATAACTTATAAAATTTCTAAAATAAGATGTTAAAAACTTATAAACACTTTTTAAGAAAGTAAGGAGCTCTTATCTTATTTTAAAATCTTAACAAGCTCCCTTAATTTTAATCATATTAATTATAAAATTGTTATTACTAATACTTTACAAGCTTTAAGATCTTATAATTCAAATACTTTGAGAACTTTTTTTTTTAAAAAAAAATCTAGAATCTTATATATTTGAAAAATATCTTATAAAATACAGGAAATTAAAAAATATCTTATAACATATAGGAGCTTATAAGACGTTTTAAATAAGTTTAGCCAAATACCTTCTTAGAGAGTGTATACCTAAACTTATTTAAAAGATCTTATATAAATTCTTATATCTTATAAGATATTTTTCGAGCTTATAAGTTGCTAGATCTTTTTTTGAAAATTAGTTCTAAAAGTGTTTAGATAAAATAAAATTTTACAGCCTGTAAGGTATTAATAATGATAATTTTATAATTAATATGCTTAAAATTAAGGGAGTTTGTCAATATCATAAAAATAAGTTAGGAATTCATAAATTTTATAAAAAGAGCTTATAAACTTTTAACATCTTATCTTAAGAGCTTATAAGTTCCCTTTAAAAAAAATTACTAAATACTTTTTGATATCTAGTAAGATCTCAAATGTGTTATAAGATGTTTTAAGAAGCTTATAAGCTTACCAAAACAATCTCTCAAATCTTAATGTCTCCTTAGCTAGTTAATAATTTACGTATTTTACTATTTTATTTTAGAATTAAACGTTAATTATTCTTGATTTAGTTATTTTTTTATAATTAATTAATATTAATTCAATGACACCAATATAAATTAATTATAAAGTAAATCAACTATAATTTTATATTGATTAATTTTATCATTTACATATTAATTTTTCAATTTTTTTGATTTAATATTATTTAATTATCTAATTTCTTTATTAATTTTTTAATTACTAATTTATACATATATATTAATTTATATATATTATGAAATTTCATATTGAAAAAATAAAAATAATTTATTATGTATAATAGTATATTATATATGATAATTTTTAAAATATTATTTATATATTAATACACATAAAAGTAGAATATATTATATATAATAATTTTTTAAATATTATTTATCGGATACGGATAACGGATTTAATTAAATTACAGATAATCGAATATATAAACGGATATATCCAACGGATATGTATTCGGAGCGGATATTAAACGGATTGGATATGCATTTACCATATTCATATCCGTTTAAAGTCGGATGTCTGCTAATCGGATACGAATAATATCCGCTTTAAACGGATACGGATAATAGCCCTATAAACGGATTCGGATGCGAACGGTAAACGGATTTTCGAATATCCATTTACAGCCCTAGGTGTGGTTGCTTGTGAAAAAAAATTTCATCTCACAGAATTTCTCTCAAAAATTCCTCCTCTCTTCTTTGAAATTTTTTTGAAAAATTTTCCCTCCTTCTAACAAAAAATTCTTACAAACAATCACTATCACCTATTACATCAACTATAATCATTACACTTTTACTTCACAAACAATCACTCTCTCATAATATATAATTATATTTACACATAATATTTTTATATTAAATAATTTTTTATAATATAATTATTTACATGTATATATTAACATTTAAATCAAATTATATCAAAATATGTAGTTATAATTATACATAATATTTTTATATTAAAATATTATTATTTTCTTAAGAAAATTATTTTGATGTATTTTCATAGTATGTAATTATATCAATACGTAATATTTAATATTTAAATAGAATTATTTTTTTAATAAATAATTATAGTTACAAGTAATTTTTTTATATTTAAATATAATTATTTTGATAATATAATTATTCACATATTTTTAATATTTATAATATTATTTTCATAATATATAATTATATTTACACATAAAAATTACATTTATATTTTAATATTTACATAAAATTATTTTCCTAATACATAATTATATTTGCACATAATGTTTTATTATTGAAACAAAATTGTTTCCATAATATACAATTATATTTAGACATAAAAATTTAATATATTTAAATAAAACTATCATCATATTATATAATTATATTACACATTATATTGCATTATTTAAATAAAATTTATATCATATTATATAATCATATCTGACGTTTATATAGTATATATTATAAATAATAATACGAATATATTAAATTTCATTTTTATAAAGAAATAAGAACTATTGTTTGGCTATTTAAAAAATAATATTATTTTAAATATACTTAAGGAATTTATAGTACACATTTAATATTTAATATATGATTAAATATTTTATATATATTTCATGAATACGCATAAAGAATATATATTTAATATGTATATATATATATATTAATAAATAAATAACAACATGTTAACAAATAAATGATAGTAAAATTTTAAAATAAATATTTAATGAATATGTAGTATATATTTAATATTTAATATAGGTAATGAATTTGTACATTATATGTAATATTTAATATATGTTGTGATATTTAATATATATTTAATCGATATACATAAAGAATTTATTTTTAATATATATTAATAAATAATTAATTAATATTTAACAAAAAATATAGGAATATATTAAATATATTTAACAAATATTTAGTATATATGCAATATTTACATTATTATTAAATACTTAATATATGTTTATCGAATATACATGAATATATTATATTTATATTCAATATAAAAATTATTAAATTCTCACAAAAAATTTACAAATTTTAATCAAATAAAATAATAAATTTATTCAATATTAAATTTCATTATAATATATGGAATATTTTAGATAATAATAAATTAATGTTAATTTACTCTACAATATTGTATATATAAATTTGCTTACATAAAAAAACTCATAACCAATCACAATCTCTTAAAATTTTCTCATAAAAATTTTCATAATTAATCAACACTTGACAAATTTTACTCAAAAAAAATCTCACAACCAAATACATTCTCACAACTTTCCCTTACAAAAAATTCTCACAAACAATCACCATATCACTTTCTCTTACATGTTACATCAACTGTAATAATTACAATTTTACCTCACAAACAATCACTACCTCATAAAAAAATTTTCCACCTCACAAATAAAAAGATCTCACTATTTCCTCCAAAAAATGAGAAAGGAAAAATGAAAACACAAGCAATCACAACCTTAATTTCCAACTTGTCCTGGCCCTCCATTTTCAGTACTTAATCAGAACAAAATGAATCAATAAATTAAAACAGATATATATATATATATATGTATTTAAACAGGAAATCGTATAAATAAAAGTAAATTAATTAAGCTGGATAAACTTGAGTAGCTAATTAATTTGATCCTGGGTACCCACCCCTCTTCCTGGGTCGTGGCGGTGGAGGCGAGCTTCTTCCCAGACGCAGTTCTAGATCGAGTTCTTCCATTTCCATGGCTGAATCTTTGACGGCGCTGCCATCATTATTAATTGTAATTGTATTGTCGTCGTCATTGCTGCAATTGTAGGGTGATGGTTCCGTGTTGCTACAGTGACAGACAAGAGAAGAAACCAAGCTGCGGTTGGCAGCTGCGAGAGTAGTACTATCATTATTATTATTATTATTATTATTAGTAGTAGTAGTAGGTAATTTATAATTGGTTGCGAAATAATTATGTGAGATGGGAAGAAGAGAAGATTGCCAATTATAATCCATATTGGGAGGAGTAGTAGTAGGGATTAGGATGGTGTTGGGGTAGACAAGGCACAGTCCATTTGCGAGGAATTCTTGGCCGCCGTTGCTTGGCCGCCGGATAAGTAGTGAAGGAGCTGCAGCTTTGGCCGGCGTAGGTGGCGGAAGTAGTGGTGGCGCCGCCACTTCATCATGTAGCCTAGCACGATCCCGGCGGTGCACATTCATGTGACCTCCGAGGGCTTGGGCGGAACGGAATTCCCTCCGGCAGAAGGTGCACGTGTAGAAGCGAGGAGGCCACGTGCATCCCAATAGGTTGCCCGTCGTATCTTCCTCAAATGCTTGGACTTCCCAAGAATCATCATCGTCATGGTTGTCTTCAGACATCACCAATTTACTGTTGGTTAAGCGAGCGACCACATATGTCTGGGAGGACGAGAACCCGAGTTCAGTAGCCATTACACTATACTAACATTTAAAGGTATAAAAAATTAATTAATTAATAAGAAGTTGAAAAATAAAAAGAAAAAAAAAATTAATGATGATATTTTATATATATGTGCTGCAGCAAGAAAAGATTGAAGAGCGGTTAAAATTAATAGGTCGGGGGATGGGCTTAGTGGGGAAATGGGGACAAAAATCCCAGCACCGAAGATATCAACAAAGTTCTCAAGTATGCAGCTGGATTTTAGTTGTGAACACATACATACATACATACATACATACATATATATATATATAGGTGAACAATGTATATATATAATAAGATGCACCCCCCCACAACAACAACCCCTTCAGTTATGGATATATATGTAGTAGTGCGTACAAAAAGCAACACTGTGAATGCATTGGCTTCAACGTCGTCCCGACGTCAATGTCGAAAAAATCTTTTTCTCCATCCTCTTCAGAGTCAATATATAAAATCTATATAATCCTTCCGTTTTGCATAGATTGGTTGGATTTATTTACTTGTTTAATTAGTCATTTTAACTACCGATATTGTAGACTAATATTCTCATGTAACTATATATGATGCGTATACCCTCATCCATCAACCAGGCAACTAGTTCCAGGTAAGCATTAATGGTCCAGTCCACTAAATCAATCTAACAATGTAATCTGTTATATATATAAAAGAAAGGTTATTACACACTCAGTCACTGTTACATTATGTTATATTAAATTTTGCATTATTAATTGTATTTTTAATTTTAAAAGTACATTTATAATCACTTGATATAAATTCACAAAATACAAATAATATGGTCAAAAGGTAATGAAATAAAACAATGAAATTTATAAGCAGGTATACCTATATTTTTTGAATTTTTAACATAAGAATTATTCGATATATATGAGCTTGTATTAATCGATAATTAATATTGTATGTTATTTACTTTGGTTATTATTAAAATTATGCTATTGTTTATCTATATACTCTAATATTGCTAAAAAAATTGACTATGAGGACAATTTGATACTTGACTAAACATGATCCTGAACCTAAAATTAATTACGTAACAAGGGTCAGAAAGCCCAAAGGATAAGCCAAACCCCATAAAGAGAAGGTGGGAAAACCCTACAGGCCTAAACCCATCAAAACTAAAATATATAAATACCAAATCCCAGAGAGAAATTGGGGACAAGAAATCATTTGCAAAAATCTTTAGAGTCAAAAACTTTCGAGAAGAGAAAATCTCCCTACGCACATTCCAAAGAAGACAAAATGACACTTAGCTATTTTTAGAAAAGTTCATCGCTCCATTTCCAAGCAACATTATTTTGGCACTATCTGTGGGAGCTCAAATGAAGAAAAAAGAATGTTGAGGATAGAGCGCTCACACGACCTTCTAATAGAGAAGGAGCGATGATCATCAAGACCAAGAGAAAGGATGTCAGCACAAGTGACCTTGCACCTGTCTACCCTCAAAGTAGAAAGAGGAAAGCTGAGGATCATAATTCGGAGGGCAAGAGCGCGGAGTTATGTCTTAGAGATCCCTTGACATCTATCTACTAAGATTGGAGACCTCCTGAACCCTGACTTTGAGAAGGCACTGGTATGCTTCCTAAGGGATAATCACGAAGTATTCGCTTGGAGTGTGATGGATGCACCAACACAAATTGGACCCAAACGTATGACTAGTGCAGAAGAAAAAAAAACCTTCAGAGTAGAGCGCAACTAAATAATCAAGGATGATGTGGATAAGTTGCTGCAAGCAAAATACATCTAGTCAATCCAATACTTTTAGTGGCTAGCTAACGTGGTGTTGGTACCCAAGTCCAATGGGAAATGGAGGACGTGCATCGATTTCACCAATCTCAATAAGGTTTGCCAAAAAGATCCATTCACACTCCTGCATATCAACGTACTCTTAGTGGACACCATTGCAAAGTGTGAAATGCTAAGCTTCTTGGATGCCTATCAAAATTACAACTAGATCTAATTGAAGACTAGGAGAAGACAAGTTTTATAACTGCTATGGGATCTACTATTACAATATGATGCTATGCGGGGTCAAGAATGCAGCCACAACTTATCATAAGAGCGGTCAATCATATGCTTGAAGGAATGAATATGAGGAACATGGAAGTCTACATCAACGAAAAACTAGTCAAAAGTCATGAGCAAGAAAATTACTTTCGAGACTTGGGAGAATGATTCAACATTTTGAGAAGATTCAACTTATGACTCAACCCAGTGGAGTGCACTTTCGAAGTACATAGAAGCAAGTTCCTAGGATACATGATGTCAAGGTGTGAGATTAAGGTTAATCCCGACAAGATCAAGGTAATATTAAGGATGCCACCCCTACGTAACATCAAGGAATTGAAATACTAGTAGGGAGTTTAGTCACACTGAATCATTTCAGCTCTCTGTCTATTGAGAAAAGACTACCTTTCTTCAAAATATTGTGAGGAGCTACAACCTTCAAGTAGACCGATGAGTGTGAAAGAGCATTCTTGCAGCTAAAGGAGCACTTGACATCGCCACCGTTACTGAGGAAACCATGGACGAGTGAGACCTTATACTTGTATCTAGCGGCAACAAATGCCACAATCAGCATTGTTCTAGTTTACCAACAAAAGGACACCAGCCAGTGTATTACATCAGCCATCTACCATAAGGTCTTGAAACATGATATGGCCCTATCGAGAAGATGGCTTTGGTAGTGGTAGTGGTAGTGGTAGTGGCCGCTTGGAAGCTGTCTCCATACTTTCAAGCCCACTTGATTGTAGTACTCACCAACTATCCTTTCAAGAAAATACTTAGCAACCTTAAAGCTTCAGAAAGGTTTGTCAAGTCGTCGATGGAGTACTTGAGCCAGCACGAGATCTAATACCACACCCGACCTACCATCAAAGTCAAGTCCTAGTAGACTTCCTAGTAGAAGGAGGCATAGAAGACATGGAGAGTTCTCTCCCCACTTAGGTCCCTTACATAGATAGGTTAGCTACAAGAGTAGGCAGTGGAGTCAAAGTAGTCTTAAAGAGCCCCCATGGTGGAAAGATGGAGTATGCAATGAGACTTACTTTCTCTACCTCAAACAACAAAGCTAAATACTAGCATTAACCATAGAAATGAAGTTAGCCCATATGACTAGAGCACAACATTTAGCTGCCTATAGTGACTTCCAAGTGGTGGTGAGCAAAGTTACTGGGAGCTATGAAGCTAAAGAAGAGAGCATGGATGGATATCTAAATCGAGTAAGGACAATACAGTGGTTGTTTGAAGAATTCACTTTACACAAGTCCTCCATAAAGAAATAAAAATGCTGATCAATTAGCTAAATTTGCTAATTCGATGATCGCCATAAAAAGTAGGCAAGTAACACTCTTAACTCTGGATGTCGTGGACCAACAACCTCTTAGATAAACAACTGAGCCTACCTCTAAAACAATAGACATAGACACCTATATGTCAACAAGTGGATAACTCCCATCGTGAAGTATTTATGAGACGAAATCCTGCTAGTGACCCGAAAGAGGCACGCCAAGTGAAGGTACACACAACATAATTTATCTTGATGGATGGGCATAGAGGCTTTTCATAGCCTTACCTGAAATGCTTATTGTCCAAAAGGGCAGAATATATGTTTAGGGAGATCTATAGAGGCTTATGTGGGGACCACTCAGGAGGTTGTTGGTGTCCAAAATACTTCAATAGAAATACTTTTGGCCGACCATGCTAAAGGATTCTCAAGCTTTAGTGAGGGCCTGTACACTTTGTTAAAATCATGCTATCCAGAATTACCAACCCTACGTCCTCATGCAACCCATTAACAACCCATGTCCCTTCGCTCGTAGAGAATGGATATTGTGGGACCAATCCCTTAAACCTCGAGCTAAAGAAAGTTTCTCATTATGGTAGTAGACTACTTCTCCAAGTGGGGGAAGAAGAACCCTTAGTGTGAATATCTAAGAAAGAAGTGGTACGATTCATCAAGAAAAATATTATCTATAGATTTTAAATACCCAAGCATTAGTTTCCAACAACAGTATTCAATTCAGAGGAGTGAAGCTCAGAGAGTGGTGCCAGGAGTTTTCTATCAAATAATTCTTTACTTTAGTAGCCTACCATTAAGCCAATCGGCAGGCAAAAGTCACAAATAAAACAATCTTGCAGCACCTTCAAGATGCACTTTAGAGTCATGAAGGGCGCATGGATAGAAGAACGTCCCTCAATATTGTGGGCATACATAACTACCTTGTGATCATCCACTGGTGAATCCCCATTCAAACTGGTGTACGAAATGAAAGTCAGCAGAAGTGGGAAAAATTAGTTAGAGCATTACGAATTACGATGCCAACACAAACTCAAAATAGTTAAGAGCTAATCTCGACCTACTACCTGAAATGAGAGAAGCAGCACATTCTGCACTGTAAGATACAAAGCAAGGATGGCTAAAGCCTACAATGCCAAATTATGCCTCATAAGTTTCCAAGTCGGTGACTTGGTAATTAGGAGAGTAGAAGTGTTAGGACCCATTGGCAAGCTAGATGCTAAACAAGAAGGCGCTTACAAGGTGACTAATATTGTCAAGTTATGAGCATACAAGCTACAAAGGATAGAGGGTAGAGAAGTGCTTAGGACTTGAAATATTTTCAACCTATGAAGGTTCTACACTTGATGAGTAACGATTCACCACTCGCACCGCTACTTAAGTATTATTTTCTTTCTTACAATTTATTTTTTGAATTCGCTTGTTTGCTTTAGAATTTATCTGTCAAAACACTTCTCTTTGCTTTCATCTTTCACTTGAATGAATTCACAGCCTTTTATATTCTTCACATTATGCTTTCTTTTCTATGACTTTGAAACTTGCAGCATTGATAAGGAGTTATTGGAAAGCTTTCAGACATAAGCCCATTATAACGCTCCTCGAAGAATGTGAGGAATACATGGTAATTAACAAGTGTAATCCTACTATAACAGCCCTCTTGAGGTACATGGTCGCCGATGTAATCCCACTATAGGTCCCAAAGTGGTATGTGGTAGTCACTCTAAAAGAGCCCATTATTGGCTCATCTTAGGAGTACATGGTACCATCTAAAAAATTCTATTATCGACTCCCCTCGAGAGTACATGGCAACTTGTAAAAAAGCTACTATCGGCTCCTCCCAAGAATATATGGCAATCTCTCTGGAGAAATTCGCTAAAGAGCACCTCGGAAGATGCATACACAGTTAAGCAAAAAAAGCCTTGAGTTTCCATAAAGAGGAAGGTGGCAACATCTCAACATTAAGAAAAAATATAAAGAAAAATCTCTAAATCCAACAACTCAACATGTCACCACCCGTTTATTAAGAAGTCTCCTAGTAGACCTATAAGCACATTTATCTTCATTACAACATTTAAACTTTAGTATCTATCTAACTTGGGCACGAAATTAATTTTCCTCTCTTAAAGGACTCTACTTCGCATATGGTGAACTAATGTTGATGAAAAGGGGGCTCTATGCCTCCATAAGATAACTCCATTAGATGATTATACTCACGACTACAGCAGTCACTTTAAACAATAAAGTCGGTAAAGTGCCTATGCAACTTTATCGAATAAATTTTCAAAGTCCCCAAGTGATTGACAAAAAACATCGCACCATAAAAAAGTTTGAAAAAGAAAGAAAGGAAAGGAGAAAGAAATCCCACAAGGGCGCCTCGCAAGGGTGCCCCTAGGTTAGTACCCTGCGCAAGCCTTGACGGCCGCCCGAGATGCACCCAATGCTTAATGTTGGCTTTCTTATGGCTCCTACAACTCAATTCTCAAAACATGAGTATGCAGGGTCAATGGTTATTTGATTGGTTGAGTGCTTGCATAAACACAAAATAAGCATAAGCCGAGCTTTGTCAAAATCAAATGAGAAATATGAAAGAGATGTCCGACCAACACTTGGCCACTGAAAGTAAATAATAAATGCAAAAGAAAAAACATGCTGACATACTACTAAAACTAACTTGAAAATGTTAAGTAGTAACAAAGTCCTAAACATAAATCCTACTTGCTACAACAATCATAAGCAAAGCATCTTCATTATCGCGAAGCTGTTTCCATTGGCTCCCCTGCCACAATCTCTACCCCAGCCTCAAGACCTTTCTCGGATTCTCCGACAGCAAGGTCGACTAGGATAGTAGGATCTAGTATCAACAGATCTTCTATGGGATGCCTCCTGGTCTTCCTGATACAACAACAACTCTAGATAATCTGCTTATAAATTATCATCATCTCTATTTCAACTACTTCAAAGAACTCATTAGATCCTTTGAATTCCTTGACTGCATCTTTGCTAGTAACATTTAAGAGGGTCTTTCCAGTAGAGGAATCTATGAGCTTCTCTCCATTTTTCACCTCCTTCACATACTTCGCCTTCAAATGGTCATGCTACTTAAGTAACTAAGTCAGCTCTTCTTCTACACTATTGTTCATCGTTTCAAAAGCCTACTTCCTAAGGCATATCGTCATTAACATAGCCAACTCTGCTCGACTAGATATTTGCTTAACTAAGTCCACCTCGATACTTGAAGATGCAAAGATACGAGAGAATTAAAAATATGTGCAACACTAATAAACAAGAAAAAAAGGTGAAGAATGAATCAAAGTAATGCGACAAACACTTACTCGGACAAAGTCGTTAGAATTTACTCACTTAGCTGAAAGAAGAAGGACAACTCCAACTACCCTCAATCACACTCGTGAAATACACCTCACATGTGGTCCCTATTGAGAGATGACACACCCACTTTATGGCGAGAATCTATACCACAGTTTTGGCATGAATACCAACAGAAAAGTCCCTTACCCTCACCAGCATTAAAAGGACAAGTTGCCAGTGGATAAGTGGCCATTTCACACGTACGTTTCCGGGCGAGCACAAAAGACACCAATTTGGACTCTTTAATAGCAATACAAAACTGCCACCACCAAAAGTCACGTAGAATGGCGTGCCTTGCCAACAGGGAGGGGGCTTGAATAATTTCTAATATGCAATGTCTCCCTAGGCACCCCTCTAGTACATACTTTTTGCACACTCCTAGCTCTACTCTTATAGTTATAGAAATAACCTTGCAAATTACAAAATTGACTGAGTATTGGGCCAAAAGCATTCCTACAAGACGTGGAGCACTCCGTCGGGCAAGCAAGAACACATCCCTCTAGAGGAGATCTACCTAAAACCCATACTATTGTGTGCCTATCTAATGTAGCACCTCATTAATAACAACATCACAACACTCAAAATCTAATCTTTCTGAGTCTCTAGATTACTGGGGCACAATACCTTTTTAGGCTTATAAGCATTCGATATATGAAATTTATCTAAGTCTTTAGGCGAATGCTACATTAAATTTCACGAAGTCTCTTAATAGACACCATTCGTTCTATTCACTATAATTGATCAAATTAATAATATCATTTTTATGAATTAACATAAGGTAAAAATCAAAATAAAATGATATTATATTTTCAATATGAAAATAAAATTTTCCTTAGAAAATAGGAAGGCTTGATGTATTGCCAAAAATTGACTATAAGGATAATTTGGTAAGTTAACTAAAAATGGCAATGAACCTAAAATTAGTTAAATAAGTAACATGATCAAAATGCCCAAAGGACAAGCCAAGCACATAAGGAGGGGGTAGAAAAATTCTAATGGGCCTAAACCTATGAAGATTAAAATCTATAGATACCAAGTCCCAAAGAGAAATTGGGGACAAAAAATCATTCGCAAAAATTTTAGAATTAAAAAAACTTTCGAGAACGGAATCTCTTTGCGCCTTAGTTTAGATAAGACGAATTGACACTCAGCTATTTTCCAAAAAGGACCTCACTCCATTTCCATGTAACATCAATTCTTTATAACAAATTGACTGCTTTATCATTTATCAATATAAATAATATCAATAATATAACAAATTAAATACATGTATGCATGAATGGCATGCCACAACAACTAGTAATAAAAAATCAGAATTCCTAGCTAAGCCAAAAAAAAGGTTTAAAAAAAATTTAACGAGACTGAAGCATTAATTTATGACTAAACAAGAGAATATTCTCAAAGACAAAGGGAATGAATTGACAAGTTGAACGCCAGTAAAAAATTGTGGAGAGACATGAAGTTGTGGAATTAATTCTAGCTAGTGAGAACTAATAGTGTAAAAAGTAGTTCACGAATTGGTTTTCCCTCGAAGTTTACTCCTTTCATTTATTCTAATTTGGTTGTCTTCACATGATGCATATATAATTGGTCCTTTAATCAATCATTCTATCTCTTTCTCTAATAATAATAATAAATAAATAAATAATTGAAACAAGGATAATTGGTGTAGTAACTTTATCTTAAGTGTTAGAAAACCTTAGATGGAAATAACAAATTTGACCGTGATCTCGAAGTGTGATAACACTATCCTTAAGGTGATTTTTGTCCTCACTCTAAAGAGTTTGCCAACGGATCCAATAAGGCTATTCACCCCTAGGATACAAAAAAACCACCAAACTCTGCAAGTGAAAATCTTTAAGAGTTCCTTCAAAACTTCTTTTATGATTTCTAATAATATATTTGTAAGAATAGATATTACAAAATTATTTTTCTAGCTTGTTTTCTTAGTACAAATTCGTAGAGAGTCTTGTGTATTTATAATTAATGAAACAATACATCTATTAACTATGAACTAATACACTATTTAAGATAAATAATATGTCTATTTTACTTAACTCATCTGATGCAACTTTTCATAAAAAAATTAAAACTTTTCGTAGATATAACCTTTATTGTATTTCGTAATTAAATAATTACGTAAATAAAAATAAAACAAGTAACTTGTTGAAATATTTATTTACACGCACGTGTGCGAACGTGCTAAGCGCTTATATATATAAATAATATATATTAGCTCCCATACTTTCCATGATTTTTGATTAAGATATTATATTCCACAAATACTTTATATATAATAAAACTCTTTCTATATTTTTCTATGTGTGACAAACTCCCACATAATTCTTTTTCAATACACAAGCTAACATTAGGTGTTATTATAGTAGTCTTCATCTATTGTAAAATATTTGGACTCCCATTTTTTTTGAAATGTTTGATTCCAGCGCCATTACGATTGTTTAATAAGCAAATCCATCTTCATAACCATCTTTATAATTTTTATATATTGATTTATGAACTTACTATATATTACAAATAAATTGGAATATTTAATTAATTTTATAGAAAATTACAAATCAAATCAACCACGACATTGTCTTATACATAGTTCAGTAAATATCACTTTATGAGTTCAAGTGAAGAAAATATCTTGCCATTACGTGTGTTGAAGGATTTAGGAATCTCTATAGATGAATTCACAAACGGTCACCTAATGATCCAAGGGTTCAATTAAGGGGGGTAAAGGGCTCTTGGAATAATAAGGATAAAGTTATTGATGGATGATATGTTGTCAACGACCTTATTTCATGTCATAGATGCCAAGACGTCATACAATATGCTCTTAGGCAGACCTTGGTTACATGAAAATGGTGTAGTTCCTTCTACTTGGCACCAATGTTTCAAATATTGTTAAGAAGGTGTGGTAAATAAAGTTCTTGGAGATAGCAAACCTTTCACTGAAGCTGAATCACACTTTGCAGATGCCAAATACTATACTGAAAGTATGAAAACCGCCAAGGGTAAAGAACAAGAGGAATCTAAGCAACAAGATGATCTTGATAGAAGAAACAATGTTAAAGATTCAACTCCAGCATGCAGCGGTAAAGACCACATAAAGAGAGAGTCACCTCTGGTAGGATCTGAGTTATTGAAAGAATTGGCGTTTTCTTAACCAAACTTGATGTGAAGACGCCATCCTCTCAGCCGCTAAAAGGGTTTGTTCGCTCAACTCAAGGAGTCGAGAAGGAACACAGAGAATCTCTTCATCTTCAAAATGAGACTTGCTTTGATCCAAAAGCTTATAAACTTCTTGTCAAAGCCTGATACAATCCACAAGAACATTCCATTTTAGGAAAACTCCCTCTTGAGGCTTTTAGAAACAAACGTATGGGCTTAAGACTACCCAAAAGATGTTGAAGGAAAATGGTCATAGTGTTCAAAGCTCTCGAACGGGACTTGGATTTGTTCCTCAAAATTCTATTAGTATTGTGATTAGGAGAGCCAATAGTAATCATATAGTTGGAGAGGAATTTTCCTCAAAAAATGATGTTTTTGATGAAAATGGGAAGAAAATCCCGCGAACCTCAGTTTTTGATAGACTTGGAAAGTGGAGGCATAAAAGAACCCATAATCGGAGATTGAATTCATCCAAAATGCCAAAGTATTTGAAGTGGGTTAGCGAGCTAAAAAAGGTAAGGAGTTCAATTCCTTCACGCATAAAGCGGTGCTCTATTTTGAATATATCATGTGGTAGAACCTTGATGGTTAAATTGCAAACCATTATCTTCGCACGAACTCAAATGGACAAAGAAGACGATAGAGAAAGTGTGGCCTCTTCATATCATATTGTTGATAATACTGGTCGGCCAACTCGTCAAAATGCTATAGATCGTCTCTTCAAGCAAATCTCCAGGCTTGTCCGCAGTGGTTACATAAGTGAAAAAGATGGCATCATGAAGACGGCTCATATAAGAAGAAAGTATGGACAAACAAGGGCATGCATGGAATTCAATAAGATTAAGCCCGTGGAAGAGGATATTACGCCAGTCTACCATATCACTTTGAGTGAGGAATTGTTGATTGATAAAGAAGATGTTAAAATTGCTCCTCTTGAGTTCGAAGAAGGTGTTAAAGCCACTGTAGATGAATTAAAAGAGATCAATTTGGGTGATGCCAATAACCTTCGACCTATCTACGTTAGTGCTTCGTTGACTGCTAAGGAAGAAGAAATATATGTTGAGTTATTACATGAATTCAAAGATATATTTACATGGTCGTACAAAGAGATGCCTGGGTTAGATCCAAAGGTAGCAGTCCATCATCTATCAATAAAGAAAGGAACTCGTCCAGTTAAACAAGCTCAACGGCGGTTCCGCCCGAAATTAGTTCCTTTAATTGAAGTTGAAGTGAACATGCTCATCGAGGTTGGGTTCATTGGAAAAGTCAAGTATCCAACATGGATCTCCAGCATTGTCCCAGTAAGGAAGAAAAATGGACAAATTCGAGTTTGTGTTGACTTTAGGGACATGAATGGTGCTTGTCCTAAGGATGATTTTCCATTGTCCATTGCTGAACTCATGATTGATGCCACCACAGGGCATGAAGCACTATCATTCATGGATGGATCATCCGGATATAATCAAATACGTATGATACCAAAAGATGAGGAGTTGACGACATTTTGTACTCCTAAGGGTATATATTGCTATAAAGTAATGCCGTTTGGGTTGAAGAATGTTGGTGCCACATATCAAAGAGCTATGCAGAAGATTTTTGATGATATGCTCCACAAGAACATTGAATGTTATGTTGATGACGTGGTTGTTAAGTCCAAAAGGCGAGAAATCATCTCCAAGATCTGAGACAAGTTTTTGAGCGCCTGAAGAAATATCAACTCAAAATGAACCCATTAAAGTGTGTATTTGGAGTTACATCGGGGAAGTTTATGGGATTCATTGTTCGTCATCGAGGCATAGAAATCAAGCAAGCAAAGATTGATGCAATTTTGAAAATGCCAGAACCTCGAGACATACATGAACTCAAGAGTTTGCAAGGAAAATTAGCTTATCTTCGGAGATTCATATCAAATTTAGCTGGTAGGTGTCAACCATTCAGCCGTCTAATGAAGAAAGGCATTCCATTTGAATGGGATGAAGCTTGTAGCAATGCTTTTAAGAGTATAAAAGCTTATCTGATGAGGCCTTCTATTTTGGTAGCACCAGTGCCTGGACATCCACTGATCCTTTATATTGCTGCTCAAGAACGTTCTGTTGGAGCTTTACTAGCACAGGAAAATGATGAAGGAAAGGAAAGTGCCTTGTACTACTTGAGCAGGATGATGATGCCAAATGAGGAGAAATACTCGCAAATTGAGAAAATATGTTTGGCTCTAATTTTTGCAATCTAAAAGTTGAAGTATTACTTTCAAGCACATACTGTCCGTCTTGTCTCAAAAGCAAATCCATTAAAATATGTCATATCAAAACCTGTCCTCTCTGATAGACTCGCAAGATGGTATCTTCAGTTGCAACAGTTTGAGATTATCTATGTTCCGCAGAAGGCAGTAAAAGGGCAAATTTTGGCTGACTTCTTGGCTGATCATCCCATCTCTGCTGAGTGGGAATTATCTAATGACCTACCCGATGAAGATGTCTTGGTAGTTGAAATCGCACCTCCTTGAAAGATGTACTTTCATGGAGCATCCCACAGAGAAGGAGCTGATGCTGGAGTGGTGTTCATCACATCAAATGATGAAGTATTACCATATTCCTGCACTTTAACTGAAAATTGCTCCAATAATATTGTTGAATATCAAGCTCTTATTCTTGGGTTGGAGATGGCGGTTGACATAAAACAGTTGCGCCTTAAAGTTTATGGAGATTCCAAGTTGGTGGTCAACCAATTGCTTGGATCATATGAAGGTAAGAAGCCTGAGTTACTCCCCTACTTTAATTACGCAAAAAGACTCATTGGATGGCTTGGGGAAGTAGAAATCGAACATGTGCCAAGGAAGGAAAATAAGCAAGCTGATGCATTAGCTAAATTGGCCTCTTCACTTGCCATATCTAAAAATGAAGTGAAAATTCCAATATGTAAAAGTTGGGTTGTGCCACCAATTTTTGATGATGAGGATTATGAAGAAGATGAAAGCCATGTCGTTCAAGTATTTGAGATAGAGAAGGAAGATTGGCACCAACCAATCATGGATTACTTGAAGTACGAGAAGTTACCTGATGGTCCACGCCAAAGAGTTGATATTCGACGTCGGGCAGCTCGCTTCATTTATTACAAAGGTGTACTTTATAGGCGATCTTTTGATGGAGTCTTTTTGCGATGTTTAAGCAATGAAGAAGCTATCCAAGCTATGGAAGAAGCTCATTCTGGAGTTTGCGGGGCTCACAAGTCAGGTCCGAAATTACATTTTCGAATAAAAAGAATGGGCTATTATTGGCCAACAATGGTGAAAGATTGCATGGATTATGCTCAAAGATGTCAAGCTTGCCAATTTCAAGCAAATTTTATTCACCAACCACCCGAGCCATTACATCCAACTGTCGCTTCATGGCCATTTGATGCTTGGGGATTAGATGTGGTTGGACCAATGACAAAGTCTTCTGCTGGGCATTTGTATATATTGGCTGCAACAGACTATTTCTCTAAGTACGCTGAAGCAATACCCCTCCAAGAAGTAAAGAAGGAAAATATTGCTGACTTTATCCCCATCAACATTATATATCGCTATGGGGTTCCTCGATACATAATCACTGATAATGGAAAGCCCTTTAGTAATAGTCTGATAGATAAACTTTGTCAGAAATTCAATTTTAAGTAGAGGAAATCTTCTATGTACTATGCCGCGGCTAATGGTCTTGCTGAGGCATTCAATAAAACTCTGTGTAATTTGCTGAAAAAAGTAGTCTCAAAGACGATGAGGGATTGGTACGAAAGGATCGGAGAAGTTTTATGGGCATATCGAACTACTCATAGAACACCTACACAAGCAACTCCGTATTCATTGGTTTATGGTGTTGAAGTTGTTTTACCTCTTAAGCAGCAAATTCCATCATTAAGGATAGCTATACAAGAAGGATTGACTGAGGAAGAAAATGCACGCTTACATATTGAAGAATTGGAGTCCCTTGATGAGAAAAGGTTGGAAGCACAACAAAGACTTAAGTGTTACCAAGCTAGGCTCTCCAAGACATTTAACAAGAAGGTGCGATCACGATCTTTTCAAGTTGGAGATTTGGTACTCACTGTGAGAAGGCCCATCATCATGACTCATCGAACTGGGAATAAGTTCACATCAAAATGGGATGGTTCTTATATTGTCAAAGAAGTCTATACAAATGGTGCATATAAGTTGATTGCTGAAGACAGATTAAGAATTGGCCCTATAAATAGGAAGTTCTTGAAGCGCTACTATGCATAAAGTTGGGAGATTGCTCCTTGACGCACGAGCCTAAACTGCATATTGCTCTTTGGTGCACGAGCCTAAATTGCATGTTACTCCTGGCCCGTATGAGTATAAAGTGTGAACGGCACCCCTCCCAAATGTTAATTTCTTTGAACTACGTTATGACTTGATCCCTTCAAGAAACTTTTTAAGGACCTCTTTTTTGAATCTTCCTTGAAGGTATAACCTACGCTCAAATTGGAGCTCTCTCTTAGTATTGAGTTTAGCGTATAATCAGATCAAATGAGGGCATAAAAACCAAATTTGTGGTATCTTCAAAGCTAATGAAAAACGAGTTTATTTAGCTTGGTTTCAAATTTTTCTTCTGTGTTTTTGCATGGCATACATATGTAACATGTAATTTTTTTTATGTGTTTTGCCCCCTCTCCCCCCCCCCTTTTTTTTGTGTGTGTATGTTTAAACGCAACCTATGCCAAAATGTTATAGATTTAGGGGTGGCACAGGCAACTAGCCTGCTAGATTGAAAGTATTTAGCCTCCAATCTATTGTTATTCAGCTTGAAATCACTTGATTTTGTGGGTCCGGCGAAAATAGCTTAATTTTGGTATAATCCTATATGCTTGAATGCTATTTTTAGGAGATATATATATATATTTTCTTGTTAAATCAGTACTTAGGAAAATAGTATGTTTGTAGATATGTAAGATAATTGTTGTCACCAAAAGTGGCGTATGTTTGTAGATATATAACATAATTGTTGTCACCGAAAGTAGCGAGAGTTTTGCCTTCTAGACAGTGGTACAGAGGAATATTATGCTAGTTTCAATGTTTATTGTTTATTGCCTTAATGTTTATGCTGGTATAGAGTTTTACCTTATAAACTATAAGAAAATATAGTTTACGACTTAGTTTTAGAGCGTATTAGGAAATGTGTAGGAACTTGAATCCTGTTTTTAAATCCTATCAAAATATACAGACCAAACAGAATGTGAATAAGCAGCACTGGTTTGCACATAAATCCAATTTTTAAATTAGGAGGAAACAATAGTAATAAGCATAAATTCAAAGAATTTATCAAAAAAGCCAAGAGAATATTATCCAATTCATAATGAAAGAGCTCTGGAATACTCAAGAAAAATCACTAGTAGAAGCATGTAATTTATTCTCAAGTTTGCACTTTTTTATGCATATGCAGTTGCCACTAGCTACTGCAATTGAGCTTCATGGATATTATTCCTTTACATAAATAAGTAATGATTGATTAGGTGTACATAAGAAAACACTAAAACATAAATTTAATCAACCACACTGCCTTGCAAATTGCAATCCTCAAATATAATATTCAATTAGGATGATGCAGCCCAACTTACGTAAATGTCCAATTTTTTTCCTAACTGTATGTAAATTTAGGGATAATCTCCTATATACATTAGTCTATTTCAAAAATAAAAAAATAAAAAAAAATCTTAAGATTGACACTTATTTATTGCATTAGATAGCAAGGGATGATAATAATGTGCACTGTAAGGCAGGTGATGCAAAGTGGCACTTATCGACCTTAGTTTTTCTTATTGAGTTTATGAATGATTAGTTTATAAAAAGACAACTCCTTTGAACCTTCACCCAAGGAACTTAACCAGTGTAAGTAATCATTTTAGGGTAGAACAACTTAAAGGAAAACTCTACAGAGTGCAGATCTTGTGGGGAAAGTTTCATGACTTAATTGCTAAGAAAATGGGGTTTGGTTTGGATAGCAACATATTTACAGTCACAACATCGATGGAGCATTGAGTAGATTGAACAACGGTAACGCCATGTTACCGTAGAAGTCCATTTGTTAAAATAATTGTAATCTACTACATACGCCTAATGTTATTGACACTATTATTTTGTGGCATGTGCTCCTCTTATTAAGAAAATCCAAGGAAAGTGAGGCTCTATAGAAAGGGATTTCCACACTACTACCTTTACACCGAGATGTTTGCAAACTTGGTGGCTACTGGTAGGGGTGCAAGATCTTCCACACAACCACCATATCAGTCTAATGATGACCTTAATTTGAATGCTTGCCAAGATGGAATAAATGGATCTACTCCTAATTACATTCTATCCCACCCTAATGAGGAGGGTCCAAGTGAGAGGCTTCAATAATATCTTTGATGATTGCATGGCTGCATTAAAGAATATAGATGTCTTACCCCAAGCGTTTCTTCCTCAAAGCCTAGCATCTTTTATTGAGCCAAAATGCCCCATACAGTAATCCTCATCATGAGCGAAGAAGAGAGAAAGGAGTTGGTGTAGTCGTTGGGGGGAATGCCGAGTGCATCTTTCATGGGATATTCTCTGAAGAAGGCCTGCTGGAATTGTTCTAAATTCTAAGGTCTATACTATACTTTAAAAACTTTATTTTGCTGCCATATTGTTTAATTTTTTATTCCTTTCTTATTCCCTGCCACACCTAATATTATTGCTTATTTTTCTGCTTTTAAAAAATTGATGTCATATGTATATTATTAATAAAAACATATAGGTGGTAGCACCCATTTTTCCAAATTATGCGGGATGATCAGTATCTTATGTACGTTTCAATAATTATGTCGTCTTATTTACTTTTAATAATAGTAGATTACATTATCTCTATTTAGTATATGCTTTAGGTCTTGAATGCATAATTTACCTTTGAAATGTGAAATGACTTAATGTTGGTTACACGCATGTAGCTAATTCTCAAACCTAAAATTATTATCCACTTCTCATGATCTACCTTAATAGAATATTCAATTTCTGAAAATCCTAATACTGCCAATGGCAACCCCATATTCTTCTAATAGCAATTTAAATATTCCCTCCGATGAATGTTCATCTAATAGTTTTTCATCTGATGCTAGTAGGAACACAAGTTTTGATGATGGTATGACTTTTGGGCTCTTATCCTAAGTGTTGTGTCTTTCTTAGTTTGATAATAAAGTCCCATTGTTACATTTCATGTCTAAGAGGAGATAATTAGGTGGAGAAGCTTTTAGATGGACATCCAATCAGAATTAAGAATGGATTAAAAATGCAAAAAGAAAGTTTTAATATTTTGTGTAAGTTGATAACATCCCAAGTAATTATAAAGGATGGTCGCTTTGATGTAGTTGGTCTCAAAGAATCAGTTGCAATACTTTCGTAAATTGTAAGCCTAGTCTATTACCAACATGGCAGCTGTGAATGTTTCCAACATTCTACTGAGTTGTAGCTAAAGCTTAAACATCTTGGCTCTTGAAATTATTAGTCAATCCGACTTAATAACATTTATCCAAAGATAATTGCACAACCAACAATTCCACCCTTACTTCAAAGTAATAACAATATATGTTTATCTAGGATAGTGATCACCTAATTAATCCATATTGCTTTTAAGAAATTTAATTGCATATTTGTAGTATTATGTTGGTGCAAGAAGGTACAATTGTCCTTGCATCTATACCTTATAAGATCTAAGATGCTTATTGGCATCGTAAACCCATAATTGCTAAGAATATATTAGCCATTTGTGACATAACATTCAAGTATGTTTATATGGGATAAAAAGGTAGTGCAAATGACTCATGAGTCTTGCTTCAAGCGCTAAATACTGATTCCCATTTTCCATGGGCACCCCCAGGTGACAATTAAATGTAAAAGTGTTAGTAGCCTAATTATATTTACAAATTACACATTCTAAAATGGTGTGCTACACTATAGGTATTCAGAAAACTGCAACTTTTCTTGCTTTCTAGCTCTATATCACTCTCAAAAATTCCATTGAAACCAATTAGAGGTAGTAGCCAACATCATCGAGGTCTGACGAAACTATTTAATCATAGGCATGTGAAGATTCAAAATATGGTCAACCTACTTTTGGAATTCTTTAAAATTGATTTTCAATCTTAAAGGGACCAATGCCATATTATAGAATATATTTTTAAGTGTAAATTATGATATAATGTTGTCATTTACATCTTTATAAGGAAGTACCTTACGGATGATGCAATTTTTAGGGAGGAAAATGAATAATATCAAAGGAATAATGGTATGGTGGTGGTGATATTGTGCTAATCCTTCACAAACAGACATTGATTGGATGTCCACATTATATGATTCCACCGCCCACACTCTGTGGGAGAATCATACCAACTAATGTTGAACAATGTATTTTGGTTGTTATTTATTATATGTAATGAAATTTTTATTAAGCTGCTTATATGATGTACATGACTTGTTATGGAACTTTTATGTTATACATTGTATGTATTGTACTATGGTTAGTAAAGTTGATTTCCTATTTCCTATATATTCTTGCTTTTAATTAATTTTGCGCTTCAGATTTTTAATCATAATAAATAATGTAATTGAATACTTCATACATAACATAATATTGCAAAAAGTAACTATACCTAAAGGGAGCTGGACTGGTGTTTTTCATGGTAAGGACAAAAAATATTCACTCGAATTGCCAGATTGTTTAGGAGAAGATCAAGCTAGCCATCATTCAGATGATACAAAGTTTAGTATAGTTTGAGAGTTCTCCAACTGAAGATCTGAATGCTCATTTGGCTATTTTTTTTGGAGATTTGTGACACCTTCAAATATAATAGAGTTTTTGATGATGCAATTCGGTTGAGGTTGTTCTAATTCTCATTGAGGGACAAAGTAAAGAGTTAGTTGGCATCCTTGCCGTTGGGGTCCATCACCACTTGGGAGGATTTAGCAAAGATTCTTGGTTAAATTTTTCCCACCATCTAATTTGATTAGGAAATATTTTATGAAATATGGGAAAGATGCAAGAAGATGTTCAGAAAATGCCTTCATCATGGATTGAGAAAGTGGCTTCAAGTGCAGATATTTTACAATGGATTATCCGCACAAACCAAATGAATACTTGATCCTGCTGTAGGAGGTACACTTATGCGAAAGAAGATTGGGGGATATATTTGAGTTATTTAAAGAGATGGCAGCAAATAGTTGTCAGTAGCCAACTGAGAGATTAACTCAACTAAAGAAAATTTCCAGAATTTATGAGGTAAATGCTACTATACCTTTGACTGCACAAACAGAAGCCTTAACAAAGAAGTTTGACATATTTGCGAGTCTTGTAAATTAGCTAGTACAGCAAGTTCAATCAGTAGAGAGTCAATTTGTTACCTGCGATATTTGCGGGGATACGTATTTGAGTGATCAGTGTCAACATACTTTGGAAATAGAGCAGTTTGTTGGGAACTTCAATAGGAATTAAAATAGTCCGTACTCAAATACTTTTAATCCTGGATGGAGATAACACCCACTACTAGAAAAGGCCTCTATAAGGATGCCTAAATGTGTCACAATAAATAGATTTAGGGACTCTTTCACTTATTGAGACGCTTGGATATATTGTCTGTAAGTGGGTGTCCTAAGCCACTACTACCATCCAGCAACAAATAAAGCCACCAGCTCAAGAAAAGAAGCTATCATTAGAGGAGATGTTTATGCAGTTCATGGCAAAAGTTGAAGCAGCAATTCAGAGTCAATCAACTTCAATCTGGACATTAGAAACACAAATGGGGTAGTTAGCCAGTGCATTATGTATGAGATAGCAAGGAACTTTGCCAAGTGATACAAAAATAAATCCTAAATGAGAAGGCAAGGAACATTGCAATACTATTTCTTTCGGCCACATTTGATTTTGCCCACTAGTAATCTAATGTAATCCAGGCCTGTTGAAAATTATGTGAGATTATCATAATATCAGTTAGTGTAATCTTATGTTTGACATTATAATGTATTCAAGTCTTGATTTCATGTTTGATACTACCGATTAGGCTCTATATTATTTTATTTTTCCAACTGTGACCCTATATCTAGCGAGTTGTTTGATACATAAGAAGATCCATAAAAATTGATTAGATATGTTTTCCTCAAATTTTGATTTTTTCCTCAAACTGTGCCTATTCATCATGGATGTACGAATAGACATCAGAATTAGCAACATTTGTTCATATTCATACAAAGCATTATTTATTACCAAGAAGAGGATTGCATAGGCGCGATATGGAAGATGGAATATGCACCAACACCAATGTAGTATAGGTATTTCTCACAAGCATATGCATCACTGTGTGCAAGAGACTCGCTTAGGCATTAATGCTTTAAATAGGCACCAAAGTTAGCAATATTTAATTCTGAATTGATTTAAGGGGTTTCATGGTAATTTGCTAGTGGAATTTGAAGGATTTATTAGTCAATGAACAGGATAATCGCCCAGGAGAGATTACGAATCTCTTCCCGGACCCCAAAATTTGATTACACCCTAATCCCATCTGCAGTACGGGCTCGACACAGGCTTGGGGATAATATGCACCGACCCGACCACCTTAATCAAGCGTATCAAACAATATATTAGCCGCTATCAAAAAAACTAATAAATCCTATTAGGAAATCAAACACATCCTTAAGGAATGGTAGAGAGTTCCAAGAATTTCAGAAGGTCCCTCAATCTTCAGAGAAAATGGAAGAATAACCACCAGTTGAGAAGAGAGATGATGAGATGCAGAAAACTAAAGAGGTTATTCCTATTAGACCACTTCCACCCTTTCCTTAGAGGCTTAAGAAGCAAAAGTTGGACAACAATTTTAATAATTTTTGAAGATTTTCAAGAAACTCTACATAAATATTCCATTTGCTGAAGCCTTAGAACAAATGATGAGTTATGTGAAATTCATGAAAGCAATTTTATCTAAGAAAAGACATTTAAGTGAATTTGAAACAATAGGTCTCACAGAAGAATGTAGTGCAATCATCTAAAGAAGTTACCTCCAAAGCTTAAGAATCTTGGGAGTTTCACCATAACATGCAAAATTGGTACTAAATTTTCCAAAAGGGTACTATGTGATTTTGGGGGCAAGCATAAATTTAATGCCACATTCTACCTACCAGCGATTTGGATTGGGCGAGATCAAGCCAATTTGTGTAACCTTGCAACTTGCGGATAGAATATTCATGTATCTAAGGAAACAATTGAACATGTATTGGTAAAAATTGATAAATTTATTTTCCATATAGATTTTATTGTGTTGGACATGGACGAGAATACTGAAGTGCCGGTCATTCTTGGGAAACCATTATTGGCCATAAGTAGGACTATCATAGATGTGCAAAAAGTTGAGCTAACCATGAGGGTTTAAGATGAACGTGTAACTTTTAACGTGTTTAAAGTATTTGATTTTCCCAAGGACATTGACAAGTGTTTTGTAATTAGTGGTAAATAAAAAAGTCAAGTCATATAAAAGAGAGACTAAATATAGGAGTGATTGAAAAAATTTGAAAGATCAATTTAAGGCAGGTCAACACGTGCTATTCTACAACTCCTGATTTAAGTGGTTATTAGGAAAGCTAAAATCACGATGGTTGCGGTCATTTTGCATTATTGAAATCTTTCTACATGGAATGATGGAGTTGGAAGAAATTGGTTCAAGAATGCAGTTTAAGGCAAATATGAAAAGAATCAAACACTATTAGGAAGGCAATTTGATCATCAACAATCCACAATCATCTTAACCAACATCAAGTGAAGCCCGAAAGTCAAGCCGAAGACTAAAAATCAAGCGCTTCTCTAGAGGCACTCCAATTTTTAATTGCTTTTATTTCTATTTTTGTCTTAGTTAATTTTTTTCCCCTCTATTTGATTTAATTTTTAATTTAATTTATGCTTTTTTTTGTCGTGCAGGATAATAGGTAATGAGAAGAAGGAAATTTCAAGGAAGAAAAAAAAAACAAAAGAAAATGGGGTAGTAGGTTGTGCACTGAACTGCAAGAAATTTGTGCCCGTGCCCATGACATGAATTTTTCATGCCTTAGGATAGTTGCTCGCATGCAAGTGTGCAAGCCACATGAGCTCTCATGTGCAAGGCATCTTTTTTGACCCTAGGGGCATGCATTTGCGTGGGGGTATTATTACTTTGGGTCCCAGCGCATCAATGCATATATATATGTTTGAAAAAAAAGAAAAGAAATAGGGGAACAACATGTTTGGCATCGCAGCAAGCATGCCACACGGGGTTTTCCCTTTTATACCCCCAACTGCTCCTTCCTCCTCTCTCTATTTTTTTTTTCATTTTCCTTTTTCTTTTTCTCTGTTCCTCTTATTAATTTTCTTTTTCTCAAACATTCCCACTTACACTACTATCTTCATTACTCTCTCTTTAGAACATGTTTGTTTGATTTTGAATTTCTGGGTCCCTTTTTTACGCCCCAACCGCTACCCCCTCTCTTTATTTTTCTTTTCTTTCTATTTTCCTTTTTCTTTTTCTCTACTCTTATTAATTTTCTTTTTCCCAATCAATCCTACCTGCACCACCATCCTCATCATTCCCTCTTTAGAATATTTTTGTTTGATTCGAATTTCTAGGCGTTCATCATTTAGGAAGGCCTATTTTATTGATTTGAAATATTGGAATTCGAATTTCTAGGCATTCATCATTTAGGAAGGGCTATTTTATTGATTTGAGCTATTGGAATTAGTTATATTATTTATTAAATAATTCAAATTTAACGATTATTTATTTGAGATTATTTGATGAATAACTGAATGAATATTTGGGTGAAGTAGTGGATATATAGATTCCAATTGTGTTTAAATTTCCGGATGTTGATTTATTGATTGAGAGTTCTTGATTTTTTTAGGTATTATTAGGAATAATTTTGTTCGGAGTTAATTTCCACCACCTCCACATCTCTAGTTTGTGCTGCGGCTCCACACCAAGAAGTCGAGAAGGACGATGATGCTAATGATTGATCAAGGCATATTTTCTTCCTTTTCTTCTTATTTTCTATTCTTTTTATTTTTGTCATTATTCATGTTGGTGTCTCTTATTTTCTTTTAATTTTCTTGTATTCTCTGTCATGATAGTATAGGTACTTTCCTCAAGCTTTTGTGGGGGGAGGGGGACGTGTGCGCTTAAGTTCTTAGTCTTTTATTATTTTTGTTTATTTTCCATTGTTTCGCCATGATTAGAGTTTAATAATTGAGTCGATGTCCTACATATACAAAAATTAGTCTTCTTGAATCAATAAAGATATTACTTCTTTGATTTTTTATTTATAATTTTGTGATGATGGAATTGTGTGCTTTGAGTAGAAGCATTGATATGATGACATCGCCTATTTTGAACACTCATTTTCTTACTTTTAGTTATTGGTTTGATTTAGAGGACATTGATGCACAAGTAACATATATAATACTTTAAACTCTAGATTTTGTTTGATTCCCTATTGAAGCAAAATCCTAGAAAATACTCAAGTAAGGGAAGTATGACTTAGGCCATTTTTGACCTTTAATTCTTTCAAACCTACCACATGATATTATATGCGTATGGTCCCCTATTGTGCCTGTTTTAAGTATCCTTTATATTTGGCAACCAACTCAACAACTAGCCTAAACACATGATCCCACCAAGTAAATCCCACAATTAACTGTTAGAATTATGAAAAACTTATGAAGATGGGAACGAACAATGCAGTGCCCATGAGTTTGATATCATTCAAAAAGAAAATAGTGTAGATAAGAACTCATGCAAAAAAATAAAATAAAATAAAAACAAAAGCAGAAAGAACAAAAAAAGAAAAAAGAAAAAAAAGTGCATAGTGGATTAGCACCAAAAAAAAAAAAAGTTTGAGAAACATTATTTAATAAGTTTGGGAGTGCATTGGATGATGATGATGAACAAGTAAGTGCTAAGGGTATTGAATCAGTTTTATCCATATCTTTCCTACTTTTACCCAAGCCTACATTACAAGCTTTGAAAATCTTAACAATCCTTTATTGCTATATTAGTGGAGATAGAGATGAAAAGCAAACATATGGAGTGCTAGAGCAAAGTCTTATACTTATGTATAAATTAATCTAAATTGCCAATAACTATCTGTAGAGAAATCACACACATACACAGGGATTTCATTTGAACATTATATCTGCTTATTTATCCATAGTGAAATTAGATCACAGTTGTGGTTGACTACGAGCATAATTTTTTACTAGTTCAGAGAATAACAAAAATAAGTGACGGTTTTGTACATGTATTTTAGTGTTGATTTATTTTTCTTAGAGTATCTTTGAGCCTTTTTTCTTGTGTTGCTCAATGGCAAGCAACGTAGTAAGTTTGCATGTGTTTGTTAAGTTCTTATTAGTATAAATTTTAATATCATATTTAGGACTTCATAAATAATTTTCTTATTTAAAAAATTATAGTTTTTGTGCTAATTGATGAAAATTTAAAATTGTAGGAATACAAGTTGAAAAATTACAAAAAATGGATAAATTGTTACAAGTTGGTAGGAATGTTGACAAGATGACACCCTATGATCTAATTAGGGACATACATAAGAGTCTTTTTATTTGTTCAAGTCATATTCTAATTAGAAGACTCTTTTAGTCAGTATAAAGAGTCTTAGTCAGTACAAACAGGCCTTTCAAACACTTGGTTTGTGAGACCAATTTGGATTTTCTATTTTGGAGATTAGGAGTTTCACGAGAATTTCGTGTTTGAAGGAGGATAAAGTGGAGATCAGATTCATCTAGGAATAGAGTTTTTTCTTCTCCATTTGATTTTCTTTTTAATTTTGGATTTTAAATGATGATTCATTTTGTTCATGTTTTGTTTGATAATTAAATCATGAACTAATTTGTTATTCTAGGATTATGATGTATTCTTTTGAATAATTTTGATACATGATTTTCTTCCATGAAATTAGTAGCATTTTAAGTTATTTATTCTATTATGTGGTTTTTTTATTTGATTGTCTGATCAACAGTCAAGTGCATCTTTAGCCCTTAGAGGAATCTTGGAAAAGAAAATATAGGTATTGACTGACAATAGAAGGGCCTAGGATTAATTATTCAAGTAGATGAATTAATTAATTTATGAGTATAATAGGAATATACCTGCTTGCCTTATGTAGTTAGTTGAATGGTAGAACCCTATCCATAATTAGGTCAGTCACATAAAAATATAATGAGTTGAATAAATTAGAGATTTGATTGTGGGTAATTCAGAAGAACCCCATAATTAAATAAGACTCAAGACTAATAGTTTGTTATTAATTTCATATGAAGAAAGTTATGTAATCAACCTATTCGATTGACACTCTTTTCATCACTTTATTACTTGTAGTGACACATCCACTTGCATGATTGTTTGCATTATCCATTTTGCACACCAATACACATTCTACTTAGTGGACGCTATTCAGTAGCAGCTAACTCTTTAAAGATCATTTGTTTGAAGAAATATTTTGATAGTTCTATGTTGTTCATTGCTCCCATAGCTGATGCAAAGTCTATATGCCTGTTGCAATGCGATGCAATCTTTGACTAGTAATTATTGTGGTTTATATAACTCAATCATTTGCAATTCTTTTGATTATACTTTGTGAAAAAGTTTCATATAATTTTATCAGAATGTCATGCATTGATAATTCAGTATTTTGCTTTTATTTATTTGAGATTGATGAGGCTAAGGATTACTTTAAAGAATGTCCACATAATTGGCCAGCAATAAGAGCTGGATGAGCCTGCCAGCATGTCGCCATTGCAAAGTCTTTCTTTAGTTAGTATTTAATGTTTGGAAGTGTTGATTCTTGGCCAACTTTTTATATTACTATTGTTAATTGTTATGTATGTAGATGACAGTTGTTGTGTAGCTTTTGTCATATTAATCAATTTATTTAATCTTATCTTTTTTATAAATGGTGTTACTATAATGCAGTTATGCTGATGTGGAGGCACATTTTCCAGTTATTATGCTATTTGATGTTTCTCTTTTTGATTGTGTTGATTAATCAAATACATGAGCAATTTTCATGTGATTATGTAATGGAATAGGCAGCAAGCTTGATGAATGTATTTGATGGAATTGAGTTTGCTCATTTTGATGTTTGTGTAGTTTACCTTTATAAGAGAGACAATGTATTTAATTTTTATTGGTATATAGAAATAATATAAGGTACGATATATTAAAATAACCAGTCGTATGCTCCTTATATTTTGCAGTTCAAATGTGCAAATTCTGCAATTTTATAAATTCATATTTAAACCAAAAAGATATAAAGGAAAATTTTGTTGAGGTCCCACAATTTCAACCGTAGAAATATTTTATTGTTCTATCTTCTATTGATGCTGCTTGAAAAAGGAGTTAGAGTCCTTTTCAAAAGTCAACAATTTTTTTTTGAGTTCTTTTCTTTGGAATGCGAATTAGAGAGTTGGAGCTCTTGATTTTTTTTTCTTTTTGCAAATAATTTTTCACGACCCATTTGACTTTAGAGCTTGGTATTTATAGTGTTTTTTTCTAAGTGGGCTTGGCCCACTAGGCTTATATGACCTTCTTGGTAGGCTTATCCAATTAAGTTTTTTGGCCTTTTATTTATTTATTTATTATTTAATCTATTAGACTTTTTGAATCCGATTTTCCTTTTTGTGCTTGTGCACTTAATTTTTCATATCATCAAAGTCCCTCTACTTTTAATTTGAAAACTTAATTTTTGTATTGAAAATAGAATACAAGGTCCAATTATAAATTTTTACCTTACCTTAATTTAATTTTAAATAAATTTTAATAAGTTGATTGATGTTGCTTGGAAATAGAGTCCTTTTGAAAATCAACAGAGTATCGGTTCATCTTCTCTGTAACGCATGTAACACCCCCTAAATTCTAAATTAGTAGAATTAAAAATTTTAAGTTTTTAAAATTTTAATTATGAAAAACAAAATAGGGGCTCAAAATATAATTAAGATGACTTAAATGTAAGAAGCTTGAAATTTTCGGGGGCCCAATTGTGAATAAAATGGGTTAAAGGTGCCAAAATGAGGCACTAGTAAACTTGGGACTAAATTGAAAACTAAATAAAACTTTTGGGGCCCAATTGCAATTTTTGAAAATCCATAGATAAATAGCAATTTCCCCCTCCCCTCTTTTATAAAATTTCCTCCATGCAACCTCGGTCATCCTTTCTAGCGATTCCAAGCCGACAATAATTATTAGCTTTCTTTTGTCGCCGTGAACACAATCATATCCAACACACCCCAAAATAGCCAGCGAATCGCTTGGAATTACAAATCCAAGGTGGAGCAGTGATGGTGGTGGCATACACAGTGGCTTGGGCAACGGAAACTTAGGTTTGGACGATGGGTCTTGACAGGTTCAGCTTGATAATCAAAATGGTGGCTTCAATTTCCAGTTTTGACCACTGACGATGGTAGAATTGAGCAAAATAGCTGGCAATGGTGGTAGCAGAACAATGTGATTCAAGTCCCAATTGGATGTCAGTTAGGCAACGAACCTAGAAATTAAATCAGGTCTTTTGTTCTACGCGTTGAGGCGCACTGGTTGGTGGTAGATGTGTGCAATTTTGACTGCAGCGGATGGCGGCTCCAACGGTCTAGAAACACCAGTTTCATCTTGACGTGGTCATGTGCATGGCAATTTTGGTTGGTGATTTGGCTCCAAAATTTAGCGATTTGGTAAAATTCATTTGGAAACGAGATTTGCTACCATTTGAGCTCTATTGTTCTTGTTGTCTTACGATATCTTGTATTTTGATATGATTGGGAAATAATATGAATTAGACCAAGACATTGGGTATATATGCAATTGTACTGAGTGCTACGTAGGCCTAGATATGTTAAAATAAGCTTAACCATGGTTAATTAAGCCAAATGATGTAATTATAACCTTAACTTTGTATAATGTTGCAAGGACCAAGTATCAGTAGAAATTTGACTAACTTTTTATGTTTTGACTAAATTGTTGATTATGGACTTAGACTGTTAATTTAGGAAATAATAATGTAAAGAATAATTAGTGACTTGGAACAAATAAATCCCTCATTAATAGTGAAGCGACATTAGCCTGATTTTATGTTAATCATACAATATTTTCAGATCCAAGCCTCTAAATATTATACTAATTGGAAAACACCTGATATTAAGATATAAATAGTTTAATTATTGTTTAAAGAATACGGTGCAAGCATTTTGACATTAAATCCATTCTATTGGAATAGGTGACGAAGAGCTAGAGTCTGTAGGGCTATAGGACATGTAACAGTTTAGTAGAATTTGAGGTGAGGGTCTAACTCTTCTTTCTTTTGGGAAGTGAATGATCATCGTTATTGAAATTCTTTATTGTCTATTTGTGGTGTTGATTGTACTCATTCTGCTATCCAAAACCTCATTTTGTATTATTAGTTTATTATCCCTTGTACCCTACAGCCTTGCTCGCTAGCCCCACATTCATTGCTAGTTTTCTATGAATATGTTATTTAAAGTGCTCTTGTCGACACATATGTGCTAGTGCCTCCGGGATATTACTCTTCATTTCTTTTAAATGGGCCTTGCCGGCCAATATTGATATATTATGTGAATTGCTATTCCTGCCTTGCATTTAATCATATTCTTGTTCAGAATTTTGAATTTATATTCTTGTCTATTGGCATTATGTTTTGTCACCCCTGGGGACACCCTTGGGACGTTTCCACCCGTAGGGACGCCACGAGAATTTTGGCCTGGGACTAGGTCTGGAACGACGATCGGGTGATACTAAAAGATGGTAATTGGTCTCCCGACTAGTATCCACTCATGATCCTGACTTGTAGATAATTAGAGGTAGCTATTTGCGAGTGGCGAGATCTGGCATGCGGTCGGCCATGCTACGTGTCAAGTTATTACATGCCAAGCTGAGTGCTTGAGCAACAGAGTGATAAAAAAAACTTGTTTATGCCACACTTGCATCATGTTTTAGTTGTTATGTTCTATTCTGGGATCAATAAGATCAGATTTGCCAACAACCTGTTGAATATTTGTATGGCATTTGTTATGTTATATCATTACATCATGTCATTATTAGTGCACGTCTTGTTTACTTGAATCCCTGCTTATCAATACTTTGCTCATTAGTAGATTTACTTTCAATACTTTTTCTCTTAACTACTTGTCATACTTTTCCCTCAATAAGTCCTTAGGACTTACCTACTTGTTGTTTCTTATTTCCTTCCCAGATAGGGTCTAATAGAAGAAAAAGGTCTAAGGCATGCTCCAGTGATGATAAGTGTGTTTTGTAATAGAATAGGCATTTCTGTATTTAAGGACTTGAATTTAGCTACTTCCTGACTCGTAATTATCTAGTTTTAGGTATGTGTGTATGTATATATAGATTTGACTAGGATGCACCTAACTCCTATGCTTAGACTTTTGGGTTTGATGTGTAGATAGTTATGTAGGCTTGACATTTTCTCTTTATATGTATATGTTTCCGTACCTTGGGTTATCCTTTCAGTTAGCTTTGTCATTATATTTTGATGTTATTCTTTAAGATTAAATAGGTAGCACCTTAGGTTAGGCCCTAATCCTAGCCAGGGTGCTACAGAGCTGGTATTAGAGCTTAGGTTTGATGATGACCCAGGTGTATGGTTATCAGTAGGATTTGTTAAGGTATGAACTCTTGGGTATAGTGTTCGATACTAGGAGGTTGGAGATTATATCTGAAAGGCCAATTAGTCTGTAATCTTCACTTTCAAAAATTGAGCATTGGACTTTAAAATGAGAATAGAACCTTAGTATCTTGTGTGTGTTTGAAAAGCCCTTATGTGGTTAAGAAAGTTTGGAAAAAGAATTTAAATAGTATGACTTGAATGAGATAAACTTATATATTGCAGTATGACATGGGGACGTAGAGAAAGACAGGAACCCATGAAGGAAGAGGACCAAGAGTTTCCAGAGGAAAGGATTAGAGAGTTAGAATAGAAATGGGCAAGGTTGTTGGAACGATGCCAAAACTATAAAGAGTGGCTCTATAACTTGAATGAGATATTGGGGAGAGGGCGAGTACAAAGATACCATTTAGAAATAATGGTTCGTCTTCAGAGTGATGCTTATGAAAGGCTCAGTAAAAAGGTGGAATAGGAGAGTGAGAAATTGAGAATAGTCGAGGGTAAGATTGAGAGGATCCATATAGTATGGGCTTAAATGGAAATTTTTTTTGGGACTTTGGAGGCAGATCATCAAAAGATTATCTCGATGACTCATATGATCATGGACGAGGTTAGGATGATGTTGCCATACTATGGGAGTGCCATAGATTAGATTATCGATGCCAGGATAGAATCTGAGGTTATACCCTCTGGGGTATGTCATTATCTGGAACCAGGGCAGAGAGAGGGTATTCATATTGAGGGGATACCTGAAGGGAACCCTGAGGGAGGTCCCGAAGAGAGCCCTAAGGTTGTGTCGGCATATGACCCTGAGGAGGACCTCGTGCGGGAGCTACCATTGAAAAAAGAACCCTCAGCTAAGGAGCCGTAGGGGATCAACATAGGGAATAAGTTTATAGAGTTTGAAGATGATGGTGGTGAGATGGATATGTAATTGAATGGGGAGGAGCCAGTGGATGGGGATATACAGTCTGATATTACCGACATGGAAAATTGAAGTTTAAGGCTCATGTATGTGTAAATATGTCTGTATATATATATGTGTGTGTGTGTCCTAGTAATAGCTTATAGCTAATAAAATTAGAATGTAATAAGCTAATGTTAGCCAGACTACTAGGGTAAATGCTAACCCAAGCTTGTCATTTTATCCCACGACCAAGCAAATAGTTAGCTTAGCCAATTTTAAATTTTGACCATTATAACTATCGTTGCAAACATGTTGCTAATGCTAACATGGATTTATGACAAAGACTTTTATACAGCTCATTGAATGTTTGATATTTTCTTATAATGAATTTGCGCCATAATCTATTTAAAACGTTGAATGAAAGTTAAAAGAATTGGAAGATTTGATAATAATATTATGTGTTACTTTGCAATTTTGATAACTTTGCAGGTTAAGAAGCATCTTGGGATTTAGATTGATTTAGAGAAAGAATGGCTTTGCAGGAAGGCACTCGGGCACCCACTCAGGCCAAATCAGGATGATGCAGGAGGCTGCCCAGTAGACGGGCTAATACACAAAGTGTCCTTAGGCATGGGGCACCTATTCTACAACAACCACCATGATAAGAAGAAGTTTCACAAGCCCCTTTGATAGAACAACCGGTTGTGGGTCAGCCAGCAGGGCTTATGTTTCAAATGTGGCAATAATTCATGTAATTCTACCAATAATAGGGACAAGTTGACAGAGCAGGAAATGCAAAGGAGCTCACCGAGGATTGAGCATTAGAACAATTTCTTCACCTTCAACCCCTAAAATTTCTAGAAGAACCTAACAATAGGAGGGTTGAAGCTTGGATTGAGAGTTTGGAGAAAATATTTGGCACTTTACATTACCTAGACGAACAAAAAATCCAATATGCTACATTTTTGCTAGAAGGTCCCGCACACAACTAGTGGAAGATGGTAGACTGTAGATGGACTTGGGAAGGAACTCAGCGGACTTGGGAAAATTACTCGGGAATTCATGGAGAAATATGTGCCACTGGTTGCTAAGCATGCAAGGGAAAGAGAGTTTATGGATCTGATACAAGGAACATCATCTGTAAGCCAGTATGAGGCCATATTTAGTCAACTGATTCAATATGCATTCTATATACTTGGAGATAAGGAACGACAAATTTGTAAATTTGTGGAAGGGCTCTGGCCTTAAATTAGAAGAGCCCTTATCATATATAACTTGCCGAGCTTTAATCATGCTGTAAGCAAGCCGTTGCAAGTAGAGTCAAAATTGCGAGAAATCCAAAAAATTGACAAAGGGCAAAAAGGGAGAGTGCTCCCTAGTAGACTGAATAACCTTAAAAAAAACAGCCAAAACTACAGATTGAATTCGTTGGTTAGCGATCTTATCAGGCCAGTGAGATCACAGATGCTGCATAAGGGGCAACACAAAAGAAATGTGGATTTTGCAAAGGGCCAGGCCGCGTAGAATCAAAATGTTGGAAGAAACAAGGTAGATACATGGCTTGTCGCAACAATCAGCACCTCATCAGAGATTGCCCCAATAGAAGAAAACCATGAAGCGAGGAGAAGCCCAAGGATACAATCATAAAACCAAAAATAGGCTAAATAAAACTTGTCTACTCTAAATTCAAAGATCTAATCATGCAATTAAAATGAATTTAATGACCAAAAACTAACCTTGAACGCTTAATCCAAGGAAGATGAGGATGATAACAATGAACTCTTCAAAATGACCAATCTGCATACAGTAAGGAAACGCCAATGATTGACCAAGCAAATCAACTCCAAATAAGCTAAAAATTTGCAGAGATCTATTCAACACACTTGAAAATCTCCAGTTAAAATTTTAGACAAATCCAAGCACACCAAGGCCTCCAAATCAGCCTCCAAAGTTACTACACTGCAGTGGATCTTCAAGAGCAAAGCTCCCAAAGTGTGAAGCCTCTAATGTTATGATCCATACACCCAAGGAGAGCTCTAATCAACCTCCAATTAGCTAGAGAACTAGAGGAAGAAAAAGAGAGAGAGGACTAAAAATGTGGAGAGAATGGTGAGGATTGTGTAAAACTTCAACACATAAGTGGATCACACTTTTTGGAGGGAAAAATGGAATCTAGCAACTTGCTTGCTTTAAGCTTCAAGTGGCCGACCACCTCACTCTATTTGTAGAGTGGGAGGAGTGATGCGAGTTGGCATCACACCCTCCATGAGGTGGTTTGCCAACTTGGATTTAATATGTGCGAAATGTAAATTTCACTTGCATTTGGATTTAATTTGACTCTATATTTCATCTCATGAAATGTCTTTCAAATTAATCCCAAATTAACCTCAAATAAGCTCTTTCATTTGAATTTCCCTCCAAAATTAATAATCCTCATATTCTCCTTCATTTGAATTTTCCTCCAAAATTAATAATGCTCGCATTAATTAAATTAACTCTTTAATTTAATTAATTAATTTGACTTCACTCTTTAAGTCATCTAACTTAACTCTTTAAGCTAGAAAGTGTCAACTTAACTCATTAAGTTAACTTGACTAATTAATAGTCATCTGACACCAATTAAATTAACTCCTTAATTTAATTGGTCTAATTTAACTCCTTAAATTCCTTTGATCAATTTAGCAATTAAATTAATCAAGCCAAAATGATTAAGAAATTAGCCAACCTATTTTTACAAAAATGGTTAAGGTGAATTGTCTAACTCAGAAAATTCTTCCCATCGAATAAAACTTCCTTTAGGCTTTTGTGTATGACCATTAGGTTCTCCCATTAATTGGACATGGGCTCACAACTCTTGTGATATTTTGAATATTGAAGTATTCACATTAGTTTAAACTCCTTTAAACTAATAACTCTTTCAATTAATCTCTATTAATTGAAGAGTATCTAATGTCCATGGTTGATGTCTAGTCTCAAACCCATGGAGCCCAACTAATTGATCGAAATGAATATGCTCTTGGTGAACTATTCTAGCTCTACACTTGCCATGCAAATATGGTCCTTCCGTCCCCTATCTCCCGAAAGAGGCCTAGGGCAAGATATTTGTTGGCTCCTCAATAGCTTCGATAACTATATTCATATTCCCAATGTTCGATTCCTCTTTATAATCTCATCTTAGAAAACCCCTTCCAAATTTTCATACTACATTGGCCAAGGATTTATTGGAATCGATCATTATAGAATACATAAGAGATACACTCGCCATTTATAACGACAAGGAGATAGATCCCATCTTGGATCTCATAAACATTAATGTCTAGGTAGCACATAGCCAATCTCAACCCAAAAGACCTACTAAGTGGTCAAGGAAGAGTCAAGGTATAACAACCCAAACATAAGGTTACCATAAATCCTCAGGTCAAAGGATTAATTATATGCACTAGCGTAAGCTGGAGAACTTACCACTACCGACTTGCCATTATGGCTATCAAGTAGATCCTTCATGTGGGCCTTTAGTAAACTTGTTCTCTAACAAGCACCCACTAATATGCACCTATGTCTAATATGAATTACTCATGAAATGGAGCAATATCCAATCCTTTGGATTTATGCATCGTTAATGTGTCTCCTAAGATTCTACAACTTTGAATATTTAAAATCATGATCGTGTAAGATTTATTTCATGATCACCTTCCAAAGTGCAACCAAGTCGCGTAGTCATGTGTGGTTTAAAGGCTTCAACCAGATGCTCGTGAAGTAAAATAAACATAAAATGAAGATAACCATTTAATATGAATATCATTCAATCAAGATTGTATCACAAGTGAATAGTTTATATGCCAATCTAATTAGCTGCAAGATACTATTCCAACAAGCTAGCACCTGCAAGGAAAGAAAAACATGTAGTAAGGGCTAATGGAAAACTGAAGGTCCGAGAAAGGGCATTCGAATGACTGAAAAAGGCGGAAAGCTCAGCCCGAGGTACGTTGGCGCTTATGAGGTCTATGAATGAGTTGGATTAGTGGCTTATCGATTGGCACTACTTTAGGGCTTGACAGGAATACAAGACATCTTTTATGTATCACAGCTTCGAAAGTATCACACTGACCTCTCCCACGTTATTTCACATAAAGACATATCATTGGCAAGTGACTTGACCTATGAAGTGCAACCAATTCGCATTTTAGATCAAAAATTCCAAGAGCTTCGTAATTAAAGGATTCCTCAGGTGGAAGTGTTGTGGCGTAATCACAGTATAAAAGAGGTAACCTGAGAGCAAGAAGATCATATGAGCTAGTATTTCCCCAAGCTTTTCTAGTAATTGTGTAAGAATCTTGGGGCCAAATTCTTTTAAGGGATGGAGGATTGTAAAACACCCTAAATTCTAAATTAGAAAAATTAGAAATTCTAAGTTTTTAAAATTTTAACTATGAAAAAAAACCTAAGGGCTCAAAATATAATTAAGGAAGACTTAATTGTAAGAAATTTGAAAATTTTGGGGGCTAAACTGTGAATAAAATGGGTTAAAAGGGCTAATGTGAGGCACTAGTAAACTTAGGACTAAATTGAAAACCGAATAAAACTTTTAGGGCCCAATTGTGATTTTTGGAAACCCACCAATAAAGAGCAATTTCCCCATCCCCCTCCCCCTTTTTATCAAATTACCTCCACGCAACCCTTTAGGTTTTGTAAACTGTACACGATCTGGTGATGAAGATTTGTCATACCAGCAAATACAACTTGCTCAACACCTGAGACTTGGACTTGGACCTTAAGCATTGTTGGAAGGTAGGGATCGTCTAGAGACATGGTATAATTTGGAAAGAACATCACCATGATACTTCCAGCATTGAGAGTGATCACCACCATACCAATAATAACATTTGGTATTCAATAAAATGAGTGTCAAGGAGTGCTATTTTGGTCGAAATTGGCATTCATTTCCTCCTGTGATAAGAAAGGACGAGACAGATGGCTCCAAGGTGAATGCGGGTGTAACATTAAGGAATTTGCTATTAGGCTACCCAATAAAGCTTTTCTTTTCTGAGAGCATAATTCCATGGGTCTGGACTAGATCTGAGAAACATTTTAAAAGATTCTCATAGACTTGCTTGTTTTGGGAGAACAACAGGATATCAGCTTATTTCTGGTAAAATTCCTCACCAAATTTTCTTTGATCTATGAGAAGACAGAGGTCTCTATAAAGAGTACGTACCTTGTTGACAAGGTCATCATAGAATTTCTGCATCTTGGAAGCCACCAGATTACTCAAAACACTTCTTTATTACCTCAAATAAGATGTTGAGAATTATGACTTTGATACAAAATTACATAAGGACATCAAACCAGTAGTAACCTTGCCCACGGAGAATTTTTTTTTCAAACCAACTAATGGTCCATGGTTCACCTTTCATGATATCCCTGTGTCCAAAGGAAGAGATAGAAGCCTTTTTTTTGGGCGCTTGGATTGACTTGCAATTCATAAGATAAGGAGCCAATCTGCAAGTTGTCCTAAGAGAATTTGCATACAGATTTACAAGTACTCTCAGAGAATGGTTCCAGAGCTTTGGAGAATGCTAGCAAATGCAATTCTACCAATTTAATAATCCAATAACTGCCTTAGGAGAAATCCACCAGGAGTTCATTGGAGGCGTCTCTCTCATAAGCAAAATGGCAAAACAAGATTATTTCTCTCATATGCAAGACGGTCAATGAATCATCGAGAATTACAAATCCAAGGCATAGCAGCAGTGGTGGTGGTGGACACGGTGGCTCGGGCAATGAAAGCTTAGGTTTGGATGGTGGGTCTTGATAGGTTCAGCTTGGTAATCAAATAGTAGCTTTAATTTCCTATTTTGACCACCAATGGAGGTAGAGTTGAGCAAAATAGGCAGTGGCAGTGGTGGCAAAGCAGTGTGATTCAAGCCACAATGAAACGTCAATCAGGTGGTGAAACTAGAAATTAACTTGCGCATTTTGTTATACACGTCGAGGCGTGTTTGTTGGTGGTGGATGTGCGCAATTCTTGCGGCAAGTTTGGTGGTCCAGAGACAGTAGCTTTGTCTCGTCGACACGATCACATATGTGGCAGTTCCATGTGGTGATTTGGTTTCAAAATTTGGTAAAATTCAGCGATTTGGTAAAATTCGTTTTGAAATGGGATTTGCTACCATTTGAGCTCTATTCTTCTTATTGCCTTATTATTTCTTGTATTTTGACTTGATTAGGAAAGAATATGAATTAAACAGAGATATTAGATATATATGTAGTTGTACTTAGTGCTAAGTGGGCCCGAATATGTTAAAATACTGCAGAGCCTCCATCAATTAAAATTCTATTTATTTTCTGCTCATGAGCATAGCCAGTTACAAACAGTGGCCTGTTGTGGAGCTTGGAGCCAAGCAACAAATCTTCATCAGTGAAAGTCATTGTCGATATGCATTCCTCAGTCACATAAAAATTTTCTTCATCAGATAAACATGCTTCACTAGAAAAAATCTTTTCTTCACTTATCATGTAGCATGCAATGTTACTATTGTGATCACCAAGCATGCCCTTTTCAACCTCAATAGTAGCATGATTTGAGATAGAATTATCTTCCTCAAGTGAGATTTTTCCTTGTCGGGCTAATTGCATCACATTATCTTTGAATACGAAGCAGTCATGGATTGAGTGACCCACCAACAGATGGTACTTGCAATACTTTGGGTCATCAATTTTTCCAGCTTCTTCAGGTCTCTTCATTTCAGGTAATTCTATGAGATTTGCATTTAGCAAATCATCAAATATTCCAGAGACATCAGAATCGAGGAATAGGTATGTCTTAGCCTGCATCTCTTTTAAAGTTAATTTTTCTTGTCCTCTTTCGTAGGAGACATCTTTCCTTTCATCCTTTGTGCCTTCTGCCTTCGTACAAAACTTAATGGGTGTTGTATTCACCGCCATAGCTTCTTTACATTGTGCCTTAGCGAGAGGTTTGACCCCTTTCTTGAATTCTTGCTATTCTTTAGGCTTTCGAGGCTCTTGAATTTGTGGCCCTTCTACTTTGCTAGCAAACATGCTTAACTCCATATCATGGGCTCGAGTAGCCAACTCTTCAAATGTTTTGGGTTGAATTCATTGTAGAATATATTGAAGTCCCCAATGCATCCCTTGAATGCACATCTCGATGGCTGAAGTCTCAGACAATCTATCTTTGCAATTCAGGCTTAAGTTTCTCCAATGATTGATGTAATCAATTACTGGCTCTTTTTTCCACTGGTGGGAATGGGTGAGTTCACTCATACTAACTGTCCTACGAGTACTGCAGAAACGATTGACAAATTCTTGCTCCAATTGTCCCCAACTATCAATTGAGCCTGCTTCTAAGTCAGTATACCAATCAAAAGCATTGCCCTTCAAGGATCGAACAAATTGCTTAACTAGGTAATCTCCATACGTCCCAGCATTGTTGCAAGTTTCAATGAAATGAGCTACATGTTGCTTTGGATTGTCTTTGCCATCAAATTGCTGAAACTTTGGTGGCTGATAACCAGTCGGCATCTTTAAGTTGTCAATCATTTGAGTATATGGCTTGGAATAAGTCATAAATGACTTAGAGGTTCCTTCAAATTTGTCTTTGATAGTTCCCATGATAAACTCCGTCAGTTGGTCAACGGGAATTAGTCTATCGGTGGAAACTTGCAGTTCCTTTGTTTTAGGCTTTTCACTTTCAACTGGTTTTCTCTTTATGGATGTTTTGACTTCATCTTGAGTCTCTATTTGCTTCTCCATCACGCGACTAGTCTCAGCATTATCCACCTTGTTCATCAACTAAGAGATTTGAGAATCTTGCTCTTGGACATGCTTTGCTAGCCCTTCAATAATCTTTGTTAAATTAGCAATTTGTTCCCCCAAAGTTGTATTACTTGTCACCATCACTGGTGCTATGTTTGAGGAACTTGAGGTTGAGCGAGGAGTGGATGCTGTTGATTCTTCCTTTGAGTCTCCACTACCTTCATTAGTATCAATAGCATGCAGCAATGCCTTTTCCACAACTTCAAGTGAATGATTTACCTCCGAAGATGATTGCAACTTTTTGGACATACTCCTCGTGGTGACACCAACACTTATTACTCTAGCATTTATGGATTTTGTAGAGGTCATCTTCAATGCAACAGTCTTGTTGGTAGCGATGATACTTCAATCTTTGATGAAGTAAAGAGATAAGAGGAAGAGAAAGTCCCACTGGGCGTGCCAAAATTTGTGACAACAAATTTTCTTGTCTGCAAAGATTAAAATCACAAAACAAGAAAAATTGTACAAATAAGATAAAATCAAAATCAATTAATCAACTGTGGATTCTATCTCTAATCTAATCCTCTGATTCTTCCCTTCCAAATATGATCTTGAGCTCCGCGAAAAATGCCTTAAACACGGTGGATCTTCTTTGAATTTGATTTTAATAGAATAACGCCAATTCGAAGGCTTCACACCTTAATCTCGAATCAAACGCCAAAAAATTGTGGATTCTGTGAAGAACGACTTGAACATCGTGGATCTTCTTTGAATTTGATTTGACTGGAATAACGCCGATTCGGGGGCTTCGCACCTTAATCTCGAATCAAACGTAAAAAATATATGGATTCCTCAAAGAACGCCTTGCACTTCGTGGATCTCCTTGAACAAAATAACGCCAATTCGAGGGCTTCGCACCTTAATCTCGAATCAAACGCCAAAAATATATGAATTGCTCGAATAACACCTTGAACGTCGTGGATCTCCTTGAATTTGCTTGAGAGAATTGCTGGCCTCCTTTAGAGTTTCTTTCGTCTATTGGAATTTGTGTTGTGTCAAATGAGTTGGAATCACCTCTTTATATAGGTGTTTGATAGAAGACTTCTAGTTAACTTAAACTCCTTCAAAGCTTATCTCTTTGATAAGACATTATTAAATATCAAGATATGATATCATATATATTTGATTTGATAATATCAAACATCAAAAGATGATACCAATATCAGATATTTTTGATTTGATTGGTCCATAAATGCAGACACTCCATCTTTGGCACTTTTCAATGCTTGATTTGAATATAAAATAAATATTAAATTATTAATTAAAATTAACTATTTATCTTTTGAAATTAAATTTAATATATCCCAAAATTTAAATAGAAAATTTTAAATTAATATTTAATACAATATTTTACATGTGTCACTTCTCAATTGGTCAAAATTTTAATATGTTTACAAATGCCCCCCACTTCAAGGCTTGACGAGCGGGTGCAAATTAATCCTAAAAGAGACGAGACTTGAAGTATTTAAGAATATATGTTCAATAATACATGTGGACCAAACAAAAGCCCATGTCAAAATTCACATGGAAGGCCCAAAATTACTTATTCATGGCAAAATCCATGGCAGCAGGACTTTTTTTTTTTGGGTAATATATGGGCCCACATGTATAATTCAAAATTTCAATTGTCAAATTTTCCTTGACTATTTTCGGGGCCAAGAAAGCCAAGATTGCTAAGAATTGTCCAAGGGACCCACGTTACATTAAGCCATTGCCATCAAAAAACTTGCTGCCGCGGGCAGTTTCTAATAGCAATACAGAAGGTTTGTGAAGTAAAGTGGATTATAGGAACAACCTTATGCGACTGACTTCTTTTGTATGATAATTTGAATCTTACTCAAAGTCCCATTTTTTGTGTGATTCATACATCAACTATGTGAGTTGGATTCTTGATTATCCTTTCGAAATCAACACTCTTGGCTTCATGATATTAGATTAACATGAACTTGGATTTCATTCCTAACATTTTTTGGAGTAGAACTCTTGCAAAGCATACTATAAAAAGATCATTCCACCAGATTAATTCCATCAAATTGATTGTTGGAGAAGCTCAGAAAACTTGAGTTGAGGATTTGTGGATTTATTCACTTCTCCATTCATTATTCATTCCTCTCTTTGTTTTCGCACACCAACTGTTCGTCGAAAGGGATTTCAAATAATTATCAACCCCATTCATTGAAGGATCAACTGTTGCAATTGAACGAAGATTGCTTGACCATTCTTTCACCAAGGTATGAATTAACGGGCATACTTCAAGTAAGTCATCAAACTAATGATGTTTCCACCATTATTTGATTCTTTTATGAATATCAATCTTCTTAGTTGGTTTGAGTTTTTAGTAGTTTAATTGTTTTTTTAAAATTAAGTTTGAGCTTTTAGTTTATTAAGTTTTCTTAATAAAAAAAAAGGGTAGTTTAGTTGGTTTGAGTTTTTAATAGTATAATTGTTTTTATTAAGTTTGAGTTTTTTTTAGTTTATTAAGTTTTCTTAAAAGAAAAAAAGTAGTCTAGTTGGTTTGAGTTTTTAGTAGTTTAATTGTTTTTATTAAGTTTGAGTTTTTAGTTTATTAAGTTTTCTTCAAAAAAAATAAAAGTAGTTTAGTTGGTTTGAGTTTTTAGAGTTTCTCTCGTCTGCTGGAATATGTGTTGTTTGGGTTCTGCTATTGGCTTTTCAAATCTACCAAGCAATTCTCTCAAGCAAAGATGCCATCTATATCAAAGAAATAAGGAACTTTCTGCTTAGGAAATAGACTATTTAATTATAACAAATTGACGGGCGTGCTAAAATTTGTAACAACAAATTTTCTTGTCTACAAAGATTAAAATCACAAAACAAGAAAAATTGTACAAATAAGATAAAATCAAAATCAATTAATCAACTGTGGATTCTATCTCTAATCTAATCCTCTGATTCTTCCCTTCCAAATATGATCTTGAGCTCCGCAAAAAGTGCCTTAAACGCCGTGGATCTCCTTTGAATTTGATGTTAATAGAATAACGCCAATTCGAAGGCTCACACCTTAATCTCGAATCAAACGCCAAAAATATGTGGATTCCATGAAGAACAACTTGAACGTCGTGGATCTCCTTTGAATTTGATTTGACTGGAATAACATCGATTCGGGGGCTTCGCACCTTAATCTCGAATCAAACGCCAAAAATATATGGATTTCGCAAAGAACGCCTTGAACTTCGTGGATCTCCTTGAACAAAATAACGCCAATTCGAGGGTTTCACACCTTAATCTCGAATCAAATGTCAAAAATATATGAATTCCTCGAAGAACACCTTGAACGTCGTGGATCTCCTTGAATTTGCTTGAGAGAATTGCTGGCCTCCTTTAGAGTTTCTCTCGTCTACTAGAATTTGTGTTGTGTCTTGAATGAGCTTTGGTCATCCCCTTTATATAGATATTTCATGGGGACTTCCAGATTGACTTGAACTTTTTTGATAGTTATCTCTTTGATAAGATAATATCAAATATCTTTGATTTCATTGGTCCATAGACGTAGACACTTTATCTTTGACACTTGTCAATATTTGATTTGAGCATAAAATAAATAGTAGAGTATTAATTAAAATTAACTATTTATCTTTTGGAATTAAATTTAATAAATTCCAAGATAAATAGAAATTTTGAATTAATGACTAGAATATTATTTTATACATATCACTTCTCCATTGACTAAAAATTGATATGTCTACAAAGGCCCCCACTTCAAGATTTGGTGAAAAATGTGTCGATCATCCATAAAAGAGACAAGGCTTGAAGTATTTGAGAATTTTTCCTTTTCTCTCCATTTTTCACCTGCGTCTGCAATAAGAACATCCTTGAAGCATTCCTCGAGCTATGTTGCCAAGTAAAAGGGTTAAGTCATAATATAATTCAAAGTAAATATCCTTTTGAGGGGAACGCCGTACACAGTTTATATTCATGCAGGCCAGGAGTAACATGCAGTTTAGGCTCGTACATCAAGGAACATATTTAACTTGAATAGATATTTTTATACTCGTGTCAAGGAGTCTTCTTGAATTTGGTTGACAATTTATACTCATGTCAAAGAGTTTACTTGAATTTGACTTAATAGATAGTTTACACTCTTCTCAAGGAGTACATGGATGAGAATTTGAATATTTGGATAGTTTATGTTCGTACTCAGGAGTCTTATTGAAAGTTTAAACTCATATCAAGGAGCACATAGGGAGACTTTAACTTGAAAATTTTAGGTAATTTATGCTCGTATCTGAGAGCATTATTGACAGTTTGGACTCTTATCAAGGAGCACATAGGGAGACTTTGAACATTTAGATAGTTTATGCTCGTATTTATGAGCTTTATTGACAGTTTAAACTCTTATCAATGAGCACATGTGAAAACTTTAATTTAAAATTTTCAGATAGTTTATGCTCGTATCTAGGCGCATTTGGAATTTGAAGACTTGAGCTTTGGACTTGAAGATTTGAAGATTTGAGTCTTTGATTTGGAAACTTGAAGAACTGATTCTTGAATTTGGACATATAGAGACTTGAGTCTTGAATTTGAACACCTGAGTCATTGATTTAGGGACATGGAGACTTGAGTTTGTATTTGACGACTTGAAAACTTGAGTTTGAATTTGGAGACTTGAAGATTTGAGTCTTTGATTTGGAAACTTGAAGACTTGAGTCTTGAATTTGGACATCTGGAGACTTGAGTCTTGAATTTGAAGACTTGAAAACTTTAATCGTGGATTTAGAGATTTGCAAACTTGAGTTTTGAATTTGAAAACTTTAAAAGTTGAGCCTTGATTTAAATACTTGGAGACTTGAGAATTTAGATAGTTTATGCTCTTATCTGGGAGCATTATTGACAGTTTAGGCTCATATCGAAGAGCATTTGGAATTTGCAGAATAAAATTAATTGCCCCTAATATCTTCATCATCATCGGCATCACTTGAGTTTTCTTGTTCATCAAAATTCATACTCATTTCAATTTTATGTGCACGCATTGCCAAATCTACAAAGGTTTTTTGTTTGATTCCTTGAAGTATGTAGCAAAGACTCCAATGCATTCCTTGGATACACATCCCAATTGTTGAAGCCTCCAACAATTGATCTTTGCAGTTAAGACTCAAATTTCTCCAACGATTGACTTATTCAATGACTGTCTCTTCTTTCCATTGGCGAGAGTTGGTAACTTCAATCATACTAATTATCCTTCAAGTGCTATAGAAACAATTAAGGAACTCTTGTTCCAGTTGCCCCCAACTATCGATGGAGTCTACTTCCAAGTCAATATACTAATCAAAAGCATTTCCCTTTAATGATCAAACAAATTGCTTGACTAAATGATCTCCATAAGTCCCAACATTATTACAAGTCTCAATGAAATGAGTCATCTATTGCTTTGGGTTGCCTTTGCCATCAAATTGCTGAAACGTTGGGGGTTGGTAATCGATCGGCATTTTCAAGTTATCAATCTTTTGAGTATATGGCTTGGAGTAAGTCATAGCCATCTTAGAACTTCCATCAAACTTGTCTTTGCTAATCTCCATGATAAACTCCTTCAGTGGGTCGATGGCAATTAGTCCATCAGTGGAAACTTGTAGTTCTTTATTTGCAGTCTTTTCAATGGCTGGCTATTTCTTTGTAGATGTTTTGCCTTCATCCTGAGCCTCAATTTGCTTCTCCACCATGTAGCTAGCATCAAGACTGTCCATTTTTTCATCAATTTGGAGATTTGAAAGTCTCGCTCTTAGATATACTTCATGAGTCGTTTAATGGCCCTAGTCAAATTTGCAATTTGTTCCTCCAAGGTTGTAGCACTTATCACCATCACCGTCGCCATGCTCGAGGAATTTGATGTTGAGCGAGGAATGAATGATGTAGATTCTTCATTTGAGTCTTCACCATCTTCATTCATATCAATAAAGGGAAGAATCAGAGGATTAGATTAGAGATAGAATCCACAGTTGATTTATTGATTTTGCAGTTGATAGAAAATGTCCTCCGCTGCACCAGGCCAATAATCTCCATCGAAGTATGGCAACTGAGCTGCAGTTACCTTTGCTTTACATTCACCAATAGTAACAAAGAAATGTTCATACAGATTAGTGAGTTCAACTACAACATTTTCCTTTGCAGTAAGATTCAGTCTTGTTGGCAGTCATTTAATACTTCAATATTAATGAAGAAAAGAGATGAGAGGTAGAGATGGTTCCACTGGGCATGCCAAAATTTATAACAACAAATTCCTCAAGTGCTAGAGCAAAAAGTGTTGGTGTCATTACAAGAAGTATGCCCAATAAGTTTCAATCATCTTTGGAGGTGGCTCCTTCACTTTCTATGGAAAAGGTGTTGTTGCATTTTATTGATATCAATAAAGATGGAGGAGACTCAAAGGAAGAATTCTCATCATCCATTCCCCATTCAACATTAAATTCCTTGAGCATGGCGATAAGTGCTACAACCTTGGAGGAACAAATTGCAAATTTAATGAAGACTGTTGAAGGACTCATGAAGCATGTCCAAGAGTGAGACTTTCAAATTTCCAAATTGATGAGCAAAGTGGATAATCTTGATGCAAGCCGCATGATGGAAAAACAAATTGAGGCTCAGGACAAAGGCGAAATATCCATAAAGAAATAGCTAGCCGAAAAGACTGCAACAAAAGAACTAGAAGTTTCAACTGGATTAATTCCCAGCAACCCACTGAAGGAGTTTATCATGGAGACTACCAAAGACAAGCTTAATGAAAGTTCTAAGTCGTCTATGAATTACTCTAAGCCATATACTCAAAGGATTGATAACTTGAAAATGCCGATCAGTTACCAACCCCCAAAGTTTCAACAATTTAATGGCAAAGGCAACCCAAAGCAACACGTGGCTCATTTCATTGCGACTTGTAATAATGCTGGTACATATGAAAATCATTTGGTCAAGCAATTTGTTCAATCATTGAAGGGCAATACTTTTGATTGGTATGTTGACTTGGAGGCAGGCTCCATTGATAGCTGGGGGCAACTAAAATAAGAGTTCCTTAATCGTTTCTACAGTACTCGAGGGACAGTCAGCATGATTGAACTCACCAACTCTCGCCAGTCATTAAATACATCAATCGCTGGAGAAATTTGAGTCTCAACTACAAAGATCAATTGTCGGAGGCTTCAGCAATTGAGATGTGTATCCAAGGAATGCATTGGAGTCTTTGCTACATACTTCAAGGAATCAAACTAAAAACCTTTGAAGATTTGGCAACGCGTACACATGATATTGAAATGAGCATGAATTTTGATGAACAAGAAGATTCAAGTGATGTCGAAGATGATGAAGATGTTGGGGGCAATTAAATTTCATCTTCAAATTACAAATGCTCCTCGATATGAGCATAAACTCTCAATAATACTCCCAAATAAAAGTATAAACTATCTAAAATTCTCAAGTCTCTACGTTTTCAAATCTAAATATCAAATCTCCAAGTCTTCAAATCCATGGATTAAGTCTTTAAGTCTCCAAATCCACAACTCAAGTCTTCAAGTCTTCAAATTCAAGACTTAAGTCTCCAGATGTCCAAATGCATTAGTCAAGTCTTCAAGTTTCCAAATCAAAGACTCAAATCTCCAAGTCTTCAAGTCCGAAGCTCAAGTCTTCAAATTTCAAATGCTCCTAGCTACGAGCATAAACTATCTGAAATTTTTAAATTAAAGTTTTCTCATGTGCTCCTTGATATGAGCTTAAACTTTCAATAAGGCTCCTAGATACGAGTATAAACTATCTAAAGATTCAAGGTCTCCCCATGTGCTCCTTGATATAAGCTTAAAGTTTTAATAAGGCTCCTAGGTACGAGCATAAACTATGTAAATATTCAAATTCTCTCCATGTACTCCTTGATAAGAGTGTAAATTATCTATTAAGTCAAACTCAAGTAAACTCTTTGACATAAGTATAAGTTGTCAATCAAATTCAGTGAACTCCTTGACACGAGTATAAAATATCTATTCAAGTTAAATATGCTTTTTGACATACGAGCCTAAATTGTATGTTACTTTTGGCCCACATCAATATAAATTATGTACGGCACCCTCCTCAAAAGGATATTTACTTTGAATTATGTCATGACTTGACCCTTTGATTGGATATAGCTCGAGGAATGCATGGAGTATGTTCTTGTCCCAAACATATTGAGAGAAAAGGAAAACTTCTCAAATACTTCAAGCCTTGCCTCTTTCGTGGATGATTGGCATATCTTTTGCTAAGTCTTGAAGTGGGGGCATTTGTAGACATATCAATTTTTGGTCAATTGAGAAGTGACACGTGTAAAATAATATGCTAGTTATTAATTTAAAATTTTCTATTTATATTTTGGAATTTACTAAATTTAATTTCAAAAGATAAATAGTTAATTTTAATTAATACTCTAGTATTTACTTTATATTCAAATCAGATATTGACACGTGTTAAAGATGAAGTGTCTATATTTTTGGACCAATCAAATTGAATATATTTGATATTTGATATTATATTATCAAATAGATTACTATCAAAGAAGTTCGAGTCAATCTGGAAGTCTCCCATCAAGCATCTATATAAAGGGGATAACCAAAGCTCATTCAATACATAACACAAATTCCAACAAGTGAGAGAAACTTTGAAGGAGTCCAGCAATTTTCTCAATCAAATTTAAGGAGATCCACGGCATTCAAGGCGTTCTTCACGGATCTCATCATATTCTGGCGTTTGATTCAAGATTAAGGTGCAGAGCCCTCGAATTGACGTTATTTTATTCAAATTAAATTTAAGGAGATCCATGATGTTCAAGGCGTTCTTCGCGGAGCTCATATATTTTGGCGTTTGGTTCGAGATTAAGGTGTGAAGCCCTCGAATTGGCGTTATTTTTTCAAATCAAATTTAAGGAAATCCACAACAGTCAAGGTGTTCTTTGGGGAGCTCATCAAATTTCAAGATCATGTTTAGAAGGGAAGAATCAGATGATTAGATTAGAGATTGAATCCACAATTGATAAGTTTGCATTTTGTTTTATTTGTAAAAAATTTCTTGTCTTGTAATTTTATTCTGCAGACAAAGAAATTTATGCTTACAAATTTTGGCACGCCCGATGGGACCATCTATACCTCTCATCTCTTTCTTTCATTAATATTGAAGTATCAAATGACTGCCAACAAGACTACTGCGTTGAAAATTACTACCTCAAATTCCACAAGTGCTAGAGCAAAAAGTGTTGGTGTCATTACAAGAAGTATATCCAATAAGTTTCAATCATCTTTGGAGGTGGCTCCTTCACTTTCTATGGAAAAGGTGTTGCCGCATTTTATTGAAATCAATAAAGATGGTGGAGACTCAAAGGAAGAATCCTCATCATCCATTCCCTATTCAAATTCAAAATTTTTCGGCTACCTTGGGATGTCTCATCTTCATCAACATTAATAATTTCATTTTCCAACTGAAATATTACATGATTTGAGTTAGCCAATGACCAAAATGGAGCTTATATATATATATATATATATATAAAGGGAGGAGATGAAGAAAAGAAAATAACCTTTTTCGCAAAGTTCTCTGTTGGTGAAGAATCACTTGACTTTGGAGATCTGGGAAAATTTTTAAGCCTTTTTCCAGTGACGATCTGCATTACTGCTACTGCTCGTTTCTAAAGGATAAGGATTCCTTCTCTTTTCCTTCAAAGGCTTGATCTCTTCTAAGTTGGGAGGATTTTGAATAGCTTCAACAAGTGGTTTATTCCCTTTATCAGTATCCTTGTCCCGAAGGAAAATTTTGATTGGACTCAAGTTGATTAATCTCATAAAATTTTTCTCAAAATAATCTCCATAAGTTTTAGTCCACCACTTCTTGTAAGCATCCGAAGAAAATTTGTTTGCATTAGGGGGCACACAAGGAAACCATGCTGTAGACATAGAATTATGCAGAGTGCATAAGCACCAATAGCGAAGTCCTTCATCCAAATAGGTTGTACGAATGTCATGAGCAAGAATCCTAGGAACTTCTTGATGATATCCAAATTGACGACTGAAGCGATAAGGACTATAAGGTTCAATAATAAAATAATCACCTTGCCACAAATGAAGATAATTTGAGCGAATAGCAATAAAATATTTTTGCTTCAATTCTCTAGCCTTCCCATCATCAATATATGAAAATGCTTTGTCTTTAGTAATCATGGTGGAAGTCCAGGAAACAAAATCCCCTTTGTAAATTCTCTTGCGAGCCTCCTTTGAATCATAATATTCTGCGCCTCCTTCGCCAAAATAAATCGCCATTTTGGGTCCACACATTCCTTGCCAAACTGGATAATGTGTTTTGAAGTAGTGCGCCAACCAAGTATAGATAAAGTGGATGGGAAAAGAATAATGGACACGACTTGGCCTTGTGGAACCTGAAATTTTATTTAAACCGTTGTAGATGCTGGCTAAAACTGGAATAGCAAGACTAACCTTCCTACCGGTGGCCATAATGCATGCTATCTTGAAAGTGCTGAGGCGTATTGAATTTACATCATTAGTAGGAAGAACAAACGAGCAAAGCCAACAAGCCAAAAATGCCGCCAAATAAGTTTCTTCTCTCAAGGTCCCAGGAATTCCAAGTTTTGAAAACAATGTCTCCTCTAGAGTGGACCATTCTCCATGAACACAAAAGTCGCCAAGAGGATTATGAGTTGATTTGGGCTGGACCGTCTTTTTCTCCTTGCATGATTGTGGTTGATGGTATTTTATTGCTTTCCAGGACCAATACTTCACCCATTTTTCCATAGTAACTTGAGAAAGTTGACCTCCATGGGCATTCCTTTGAAGTGAATGATAAGCTTGAAATAAGTATTTACAGGAGTTGGGGATAAATTTACATCATTTCTCATCAACGCCAGTAAGCTCCTTGGCACAAGGAATCATTTTATCATAAAGAATTCCTGTAATAGGGAGGCCTGCAAAGTCGTGCAAATCCCATAGCGATATGGATAATTCTCCACAGGAAGTTAAGAGAGTATTTGTAAGTGGACACCATGCCTCACAAAATGCTTTGATAATCTCTGAATTTCTATTATATATGAATAATGAAGCATACACTGGATCATATATTTGTGCAGCAATCAGTTTGTGCTTGCATCGGCTAAGGACATCTTCAGTGCACTCCCTATATCCTTTGATGTAATGGAATTCGCCATCAAATTGAAGAGTTTCTCCCCACTTGGCCTTCCCTTCGATAATGCTACGACCCAATGTTGGCAAGAAAATTGATTCGTTTGATTGTTGATAACGAATTAGTTCATTTGGAGAACAATGATGAGTTGCCCTTAAAGTCCACACCTTGGAAGTTTTGATCTCCCGAGCCCACTCCTCGGTATGAAGTGAATTAGTCAACCTTGGCCACTTTGCTGCGTATCTACCAATAAGGGGATTATAAGTAGTCAAAAGTGTGTCTTTCTCCATTGGTTGATTCTCTTCATCAGGAATAATTAAATATTGAACTCCGGTGCCAGTTGAAACATCCTTAAAGTAAAGCATGGTGCAACCTATCAAAAGAAAAATTAATCAATAAAAAGGAAAAGAAAAAGGAAAGATGATGTTCTAAGAAGATTGATATTCATAAAAGAATCAAATAATGGTGGAAACATCATTAGTTTGATGACTTACTTGAAGTATGCTCGTTAATTCATACCTTGTTGAAAGAATGGTCAGGCAATCTTCGTTTAATTGCAACAGTTGATCCTTCAATGAATGGGGTTGATAATTATTTGAAATCCCTTTCGACGAATAGTTGGTTTGTGAAAACAAAGAGAGGAATGAATAATGAATGGAGAAGTGAATAAATCCACAAATCCTCAACTCAAGTTTTCGGAGCTTCTCCAACAATCAATTTGATGGAATGATCTTTTTATAGTATGCTTTGCAAGAGTTCTATTCCAAATAAGATTAGGAATGAAATCCAAGTTCATGTTAATGTAAAATCATGAAGCCAAGAGTGTTGATTTTGAAAGGATAATCAAGAATCCAACTCACACAGTTGAGGTAAAAATCACACAAAAAGTGGGACTTTGAGTAAGATTCAAATTATCATACAAAAGAAGTCAGCCGCATAAGGTTGTTCCCAATTGCAACAGTTGATCCTTCAATGAATGGGGTTGATAATTATTTGAAATCCCTTTCGACGAATAGTTGGTGTGCGAAAACAAATAGAGGAATGAATAATTAATTGAGAAGTGAATAAATCCACAAATCCTCAACTCAAGTTTTCGGAGCTTTTCCAACAATCAATTTGATGGAATTAATCTAGTGGAATGATCTTTTTATAGTATGCTTTGCAAGAGTTCTACTCCGAATAAGATTAGGAATGAAATCCAAGTTCATGTTAATCTAATATCATGAAGCCAAGAGTGTTGATTTCAAAAGGATAATCAAGAATCCAACTCACACAGTTGAGGTAAGAATCACACAAAAAGTGAGACTTTGAGTAAGATTCAAATTATCATACAAAAGTAGTCAGCCGTATAAGGTTGTTCCCAGAATCCAGTTTACTTCACAAACCTTCTGTATTGCTATTAGAAACTCCCCACGGCAGCAAGTTTTTTTATGGCAATGGCTTAATGTAACGTGGGTCCCTTGGATAGTTCTTAGCAATCATAGCTTTCTTGGCCCCGAAAATAGTCAAGGAAAATTTGACAATTGAAATTTTGAATTATACATGTGGGCCAATATATTACCCAAAAAAAAAAAGTCCTGCTGCCATGGATTTTGCCATGAATAAGTAATTTTGGGCCTTCCATGTGAATTTTGACATGGGCTTTTGTTTGGCCCACATGTATTATTGAACATATATTCTCAAATACTTCGAGTCTCGTCTCTTTTGGGATTGATTTGCACCCGCTCATCAAACCTTGAAGTGGGGGCATTTGTAAACATATTAAATTTTTGACTAATTGAGAAGTGACACATGTAAAATATTGTATTAAATATTAATTTAAAATTTTCTATTTAAATTTTGGGATATATTAAATTTAATTCTAAAAGATAAATAGTTAATTTTAATTTATAATTTAATATTTATTTTACATTCAAATCAAGCATTGACACGTGTCAAAGATGGAGTGTCTGTATTTATAGACCAATCACATCAAAGATATCTAATATTGGTATCATCTTTTGATGTTTGATATTATCAAATCAAATATATATGATATCATATCTTGATATTTAATAATGTCTTATCAAAGAGATAAGCTTTGAAGGAGTTCAAGTCAACTAGAAGTCGTCCATCAAACACCTATATAAAGAGGTGATTCCAGCTCATTTAACACAACACAAATTCCAATAGACGAGAGAAACTCTAAAGGAGGCCAGCAATTCTTTCAAGCAAATTCAAGGAGATCCACAACATTCAAGGTGTTTTTCGAGGAATTCATATATTTTTGGCATTTAATTTGAGATTAAGGTGCGAAGCCCTCGAATTGGCGTTATTTTGTTCAAGGAGATCCACGAAGTTCAAGGCGTTCTTTGCGGAATCCATATATTTTTGGCATTTGATTCGAGATTAAGGTGTGAAACCCCCCGAATTTGCGCTATTCCAATCAAATCAAATTCAAAGGAGATCCACGACGTTCAAGTCGTTCTTCACAGAATCCACATATTTTTGGCGTTTGATTCGAGATTAAGGTGTGAAGCCTTCGAATTGACGTTATTCTATTAAAATCAAATTCAATGGAGATCCACAGCGTTTAAGGCGTGTTTTGCGGAGCTCAAGATCATATTTGGAAGGGAAGAATCGGAGAATTAGATTAGAGATAGAATCCACAGTTGATTAATTGATTTTGATTTTATCTTATTTTTACAATTTTTCTTGTTTTTTGATTTTAATCTTTGCAGACAAGAAAATTTGTTGTTACAAATTTTGGCACGCCCAGTGGGACTTTCTCTACCACTCATCTCTTTCCTTCATCAAAGATTGAAGTATCATGGCCACCAACAAGACTGATGCATTGAATATGACTACTACAAACTCCATAAATGCTAGAGCAAGAAGTGTTGGTGTCACTACAAGGAGTATGTCCAAAAAGTCACAATCATCTTCAGAGGTAAATCATTCACTTGAAGTTGTGGGAAAGGCATTGCTGCGTGCTATTGAAACTAATGAAGGTGGTGGGACTCAAAGGAAGAATCAACAGCATCCACTCCTCGCTCAACCTCAAGTTCCTCAAACATAGCGCCAGTGATGGTGACAAGTGCTACAACTTTGGATGAACAAATTGCTAATTTGACGAAGATTATTGAAGGGCTAGCAAAGCATGCCCAAGAGTAAGATTCTCAAATCCCTAAGTTAATGAACAAGGTGGATAATGCTGAGACTAGTCGCGTGATGAAGAAACAAATAGAGACTCAAGATAAAGTTGAAACATCCACAAAGAGACAGCCAGTTGAAAGTGAAAAGCCTAAAACAAAGGAACTGCAAGTTTCCACCGATGGACTAATTCCCGTTGACCAGCTGAGGGAGTTTATCATGGGAACTATCAAAGACAAATTTGAAGGAACCTCTAACTCATTTATGACTTATTCCAAGCCATATACTCAAAGGATTGACAACTTAAAGATGCCGACTGGTTATCAGCCACCAAAGTTTCAGCAATTTGATGGTAAAGGTAATCCAAAGCAACATGTAGCTCATTTCATTGAAACTTGCAACAATGCTGGGACGTATGGAGATTACCTAGTTAAGCAATTTGTTCGATCCTTGAAGGGTAATGCTTTTGATTGGTATACTGACTTAGAAACATGCTCAATTAAGAGTTGGGGACAATTGGAGCAAGAATTTCTCAATCGTTTCTACAGTACTCGAAAGACAATTAGTATGATTGAACCCACCAATTTCCGCCAGTGGAAAGAAGAGCCAGTCATTGATTACATCAATCGCTGGAGAAACTTAAGCCTCAATTGCAAAGACAGATTATCTGAGGCTTCAGCCATCGAGATGTGCATTCAAGGGATGCATTGGAGACTTCGATATATTCTGCAAGGAATTCAACCCAAAACATTTGAAGAGTTAGCTACTGGAGCCTATGATATGGAGTTAAGCATGTTTGCTAGCGGAGTAGAAGGGCCACCAATTCAAGAGCTTCGAAAGCCTAAAGAAAAGCAAGAATTCAAGAAAGGGATCAAACCTCTCGCCAAAGCACAAAGTAAAGAAGCTATGGCGGTGAACACAACACCTATTAAGTTTTGTAAGAAGGCAAAAGGCACAAAGGACGAAAAGAAGGATGTCTCATACGAAAGAGGACAAAGAAATTTAACTTTAAAAGAGATGCAGGCTAAGACATACCCATTCATCGATTCTGATGTCTCTAGAATATTTGATGATTTGCTAAATGCAAATCTCATAGAATTACCTGAAATGAAGAGACCTGAAGAAGCTGCAAAAATTGATGACCCAAAGTATTGCAAGTACCATCGGTTGGTGGGTCAACCAATCCATGACTACTTTGTATTCAAAGATAAAGTGATGTAATTGGCCCAACAAGGAAAAATCTCACTTGAGGAAGATAATGCCGCCTCAAATCATGCTACTATTGAGGTTGAAAAGGGTGTGCTTGGTGATCACAATAGTGACATTCGTGCTATATGATAAGTGAAGAAAAGATTTCTTCTAGTGAAGCATGTTTATCTGATGAAGAAAAATTTGATGTGACTGAGGAGTGCATATCGACAATGACTTTCACTAATGAAGATTTGTTGCTTGGCTCCAAGCCCCACAACAGGGCACTGTTTGTAACTGGCTATGCTCGTGAGCAAAAAATAAATAGAATTTTGATTGATGGAGGCTCTATAGTCAATATCTTGCCATTACGTGTGTTGAAGGATTTAGGAATCTCCATAGATGAATTGACAAACAGTCGCCTAATAATCCAAGGGTTCAATCAAGGGGGCAAAGGGCTCTTGGAATAATAAAGATAAAGTTATTAATGGATGATATGTTGTCAACGGCCTTATTTCATGTCATAGATGCCAAGACGTCATACAATATGCTCTTAGGCAGACTTTGGTTACATGAAAATGGTGTAGTCCCTTCTACTTGGCACCAATATTTCAAATATTGTTGAGAATGTGTGGTAAAGAAAGTTCTTGGAGATAGCAAACCTTTCACCGAAGCTGAATCACATTTAGCAGATGCCAAATACTATACTGAAAGTATGAAAACCGCCAAGGCTAAAGAACAAGAGGAATCTAAGCAACAAGATGATCTTGATGGAAGAAACAATGTTAAAGATTCGACTCCAGCATGCAGCGCTAAAGTCCACATAAAGAGAGAGTCACCTCTGGTAGGATCTGAGTTATTGATAGAATTGTTGTTTCCCTTAACCAAACTTGATGTGAAGAAGTCATCCTCTCAGCCGCTAAAAGGGTTTGTTCGCACAACTCAAGGAGTCGAAAAGGAACACGGAGAATCTCTGCATCTTCAAAATGAGACTTGCTTTGATCCAAAAGCTTGTAAACTTCTTGTCAAAGCCGGATACAATCCGCAAGAACATTCAATTTTGGGAAAAGTCCCTCCTGAGGCTTCTAGAAAACAAACATATGGGCTTAACACTACCCAAAAGATGTTGAAGGAAAAGGGTCATAGTGTTCAAAGCTCTCGAACGGGACTTGGATTTGTCCCTCAAAATCCTATTCGTATTGCGATTAGAAAAGCCAGTAGTAATCATATAGTTGGAGAGGAATTTTCCTCAACAAATGATGTTTCTGATGAAAATGGGAAGAAAGTACCGCGAACCTTAGTTTTTGATAGACTTAGAAAGTGGAGGCATAAAAGAACCCATAATCGAAGATTGAATTCATACAAAATGTCAAAGTATTTGAAGTGGGTTAGCGAGCTAAAAAAGGTAAGGAGTTCAATTCCTTCACGCGTGAAGCGATGCTCTATTTTGAATATATCATGTGGTAGAACCTTGAAGCTTAAACTGCAAACCATTATCTTCACACGAACTCAAATGGACGAAGAAGACGATAGAGAAAGTGTGGCCTCTCATATCATATTGTTGATAATACTGGTCGGCCAACTCGTCAAATTGCTATAGATCATCTCTTCAAGAAAATCTCCAGGCTTGTCCGCAGCGGTTACATAAGTGAAAAAGATGGCAACATGAAGACGACTCATATAAGAAGAAAGGATGGACAAACAAGGGCATGTGGGGAATTCAAGAATATTGAGCCCGTGGAAGATGATATTGCACCAGTCTACCATATCACTTTGAGTGAAGAATTGTTGATTGATGAAGAAGATACTGAAACTGCTCCTCTTGAGTTCGAAAAAGGTGTTAAAGCCACTGTAGATGAATTAAAAAAGATCAATTTGGGTGATGCCAATGACCTTCGGCCTATCTACGTTAGTGCTTCATTGACTGCTAAGGAAGAAGAAATATATGTTGGGTTATTACATGAATTCGAAGATATATTTGCATGGTCGTACAAAGAGATGCCTGGGTTAGATCCAAATGTGGCAGTCCATCATCTATCAGTAAAGAAAGGAACTCATCTAGTCAAACAAGCTCAAGGGCGGTTCCGCCCCGAATTAGTTCCTTTAATTGAAGCTGAAGTGAACAAGCTCATCGAGGTTGGGTTCATTCGAGAAGTCAAGTATCCAACATGGATCTCCAGCATTGTCCCAGTAAGGAAGAAAAATGGTTAGATTCGAGTTTGTGTTGACTTTAAGGACATGAACGGTACTTGTCCTAAGGATGATTTTCCATTGCCCATTGCTAAATTCATGATTGATGCCACCACAGGGCATGAAGCACTATCATTTATAGATGGAACATCCAGATATAATCAAATACGTATGTCTCTAAAAAATGAGGAGTTGATGGCATTTCGTACTCCTAAGGGTATATATTGCTATAAAGTGATGTCATTTGCGCTGAAGAATGTTGGTGCCACATAGCAAAGAGCTACGCAGAAGATTTTTGATGATATGCTCCACAAGAACATTGAATGTTATGTTGATGACATGGTTGTTAAGTCCAAAAGGCGAGAAATCATCTCCAAGATCAGAGAGAAGTTTTTGAGCGCCTGAGGAAATATCAACTCAAAATGAACCCATTAAAGTGTGCATTTGGAATTACATCGGGGAAGTTTCTGGGATTCATTGTTTGTCATCGAGGCATAGAAATCGAGCAAGCAAAGATTGATGCAAGTTTGAAAATGCCAGAACCTCGAGACATACATGAACTCAAGAGTTTGCAAGGAAAATTAGCTTATCTTCGGAGATTCATATCAAATTTAGCTGGTAGGTGTCAACCATTCAGCCGTCTAATGAAGAAAGGTATTCCATTTGAATGGGATGAAGCTTGTAGCAATGCTTTTAAGAGTATAAAAGCTTATCTGATGAGGCCTCCTGTTTTGGTCGCACCAGTGCCTGGACGTCCACTGATCCTTTATATTACTGCTCAAGAATGTTCTATTGCAGCTTTACTAGCACAGGAAAATGATGAAGGAAAGAAAAGTGTCTTGTACTACTTGAGCAGGATGATGATGCCAAATGAGGAGAAATACTCGCCAATTGAGAAAATATGTTTGGCTCTAATTTTTGCAATCTAAAAGTTGAAGCATTACTTTCGCGCACATACTGTCTGTCTTGTCTCAAAAGCAAATCCATTAAAATATGTCATGTCAAAACCTATCCTCTCTGATAGACTCGCAAGATGGTATCTTCAGTTGCAACAGTTTGAGATTATCTATGTTCTGCAGAAGGCAGTAAAAGGGCAAATTTTGGCTGACTTCTTGGCTAATCATCCCATCCCTGCTGAGTGGGAATTATCTGATGACCTACCCGATGAAGATGTCTTGGTAGTTGAAATCGCACATCCTTGGAAGATGTACTTTGATGGAACATCCCATAGAGAAGGAGCTGGTGCTGGAGTGGTGTTCATCACATCAAATGATGAAGTATTACCATATTCCATCACTTTAACTAAAAATTGCTCCAACAATATTGCTAAATATCAAGCTCTTATTCTTGGGTTGGAGATGGCGGTTGACATAAAACAGTTGCGCCTTAAATATTTTAATTACGCAAAAAGACTCATTGGATGGCTTGGAGAAGTAGAAATCGAACATGTGCCAAGGAAGGAAAATAAGCAAGCTAATGTGTTAGCTAAATTGGCCTCTTCACTTGCCATATCTAAAAATGAAGCGAAAATTCCAATATGTAAAAGTTGGGTTGTGCCACCAATTTTTGATGATGAGGATTATGAAGAAGATGAAAGCCATGTCGTTCAAGTATTTGAGATAGAGAAGGAAGATTAGCGCCAACCAATCGTGGATTACTTGAAGTACGAGAAGTTACCTGATGGTCCACGCCAAAGAGTTGATATCCGACGTCGGGCAGCTCGCTTCATTTATTACAAAGGTGTACTTTATAGGCGATCTTTTGATGGAGTCTTTTTCCAATGTTTAAGCGATGAAGAAGCTATCCAAGCTATGGAAGAAGCTCATTCTGGAGTTTGCGGGGCTCACAAGTCAGGTCCGAAATTACATTTTCGAATAAAAAGAATGGGCTATTATTGGCCAACAATGGTGAAAGATTGCATGGATTATGCTCAAAGATGTCAAGCTTGCCAATTTCAAGCAAATTTTATTCACCAACCACCCGAGCCATTACATCCAACTGTCGCTTCATGGCCATTTGATGCTTGGGGATTGGATGTGGTTGGACCAATGACAAAGTCTTCTGCTGGGCATTTGTATATATTGGCTGCAACAGACTATTTCTCTAAGTACGCTGAAGCAATACCCCTCCAAGAAGTAAAGAAGGAAAATATTGCTGACTTTATCCACATCAACATTATATATCGCTATGGGGTTCCTCGATACATAATCACTGATAATGGAAAGCCCTTTAGTAATAGTCTGATAGATAAACTTTGTCAGAAATTCAATTTTAAGTAGAGGAAATCTTCTATGTACTATGCTGCGGCTAATGGTCTTGCTGAGGCATTCAATAAAACTCTGTGTAATTTGCTGAAAAAAGTAGTCTCAAAGACGAAGAGGGATTGGCATGAAAGGATCGGAGAAGCTTTATGGGCATATCGAACTACTCGTAGAACACCTACACAAGCAACTCCATATTCATTGGTTTATGGTGTTGAAGCTGTTTTACCTCTTGAGCAGCAAATTCCATCATTAAGGATAGCTATACAAGAAGGATCGACTGAGGAAGAAAATGCACACTTACGTCTTGAAGAATTGGAGTCCCTTGATGAGAAAATGTTGAAAGCACAACAAAGACTTAAGTGTTACCAAGCTAGGCTCTCCAAGACATTTAACAAGAAGGTGCGATCACGATCTTTTCAAGTTGGAGATTTGGTACTCGCTGTGAGAAGGCCCATCATCATGACTCATCGAACTGGGAATAAGTTCACATCAAAATGGGATAGTCCTTATATTGTCAAAGAAGTCTATACAAATGGTGCATATAAGTTGATTGCTGAAGACGGATTAAGAATTGGCCCTATAAATGGGAAGTTCTTGAAGCGCTACTATGCATAAAGTTGGGAGATTGCTCCTTGACGCACGAGCCTAGACTGCATGTTGCTCCTTGGCGCACGAGCATAAACTGTGAACGGTACCCACCAAAGGTAGTGCATGTGGTTAAACTGCTAACTTACCCAACTAAAGGTATTTTATGTGGTTAAAATATCAAATACCCCACCTAGTCTAAGGTGGTTAAGCAATAGATACTTCTGGCCCGCATGAGTATAAACTGTGAACGGCATCCCCGCCCCCCAAAATGTTGATTTCTTTGAACTACGTTATAACTTGATCCCTTTATTGGGTACTTAGGCAGCTTGGATATTCTCTAAGTTCAGTCATGAGTTTATTTTAAACATATTTTTCCTTGGTTTCATTTTAAAAAAAAAAAAGTTTTTATTCAGTTTGAGTTTTTAGTTTATTAAGTTTTCTTAAAAATATATATATATAGTTTTTTTTTTTTAACTTAGTTTGAGTTTTTTTTAAGTTTTCTTTAAAAAAAAAAAAGGAAAAAAAAGAGTAGTTTAGTTTTTTTAAGTTTTCCTAAAAAAAAAAAAAGTAGTTTAATTGGTTTGAGTTTTTAAAAGTTTAATTGTTTTTATTAAGTTTGAGTTTTTAGTTTATTAAGTTTTCTTCAAAAAAAAAACAAAAAAAAAAGTTTAGTTGTTTTTATTAAAGTTTGAGTTTTTAGTAGTTTAATCGTTTTTATTAAGTTTGAGTCTTAGTTTATTTATATATATATATATATATAAACAAAAAAAAAAGTAGTTTAGTTGGTTTGAGTTTTTAGTAGTTTAATTGTTTTTTTTTAATTAAGTTTGAGTTTTTTTTAGTTTATTAAGTTTTCTTAAAAAAAAAAAAAAGTAGTTTAGTTGGTTTGAGTTTTTAGTAGTTTAATTGTTTTTATTAAGTTTGAGTTTTTAGTTTATTAAGTTTTCTTCAAAAAAAAAAATTATTTTAGTTGTTTTTATTAAAGTTTGAGTTTTTAGTAGTTTAACTGTTTTTTTTTATTAAGTTTGAGTTTTTTTTTTTAGTTTATTAAGTTTTCTTCAAAAAAAAAAAAAAGTAGTTTTTATTAAGTTTGAGTTTTTAGTTTATTATGTTAAAAAAAATCAAAAGATTGCAAGATAGAAAAAAAAAAAAAAAGATTCTATTATGTAATCTCAAAAAAAATGCAACATAGTTCATTAAAAAAAAAAAAAACAAAAGAAGGGCGGGCAAAAAGTTTTAAACAAATTCCAAGCAAAAGGACTCAAGTTCTTCAATTCTTCTTTGATAGCCTCTAAATGTTCCATTGAAGTTTGCAAATTCTCAACCACTTTATTACTCAATGGAGGAATACTCTTGATAGCAGCAATTTCCTCTTCAATCTCATGAATTTCAGCTTGAGCACTTTGGAGAAGTTGTTGTTGGCGTTTCAATGATGAAGTTAAATTCTTCTTGCGTTCCTTCAAATTATCAAGCTCCTTCCCAACACATTCCAGCTCTTCTTGGGCGGATTTAATTTGGTTCATTTCCTTGCTTTCTCTAGTTTGAGCATTATGGAGACAACTTTTGACCTCATCTAGTTGTTGTGCAAGAATTTCATTGGAAGCTTTTTCAAAAGATGCTGACTTTGCTTCATCATAAGCAAGGGCCTTGTCAAACAATACTTGCAATAATTCTTCCACATTAGAGATGTCAAATTTGTTGAAGCCCCTCATTGATTCAAGCACAAATTTAACACTATCTTTGATAGATGATAGGGAATCAAGTGGAGTATTTGCTATTCTCTCGCAAAGGCCATCCCATAACATTTGAAGATACTCTTTTTGATGATTAAGTACAAATTTCTCACCTTCAATTACTGAGACAGGAGCACAAGGAGATGGTTGTTTAGCTTTCATACTGTGAAATACCTCATTTTGCATGGTTGTGTCAATTGGAACGCTCATGGCCAACAAGTTAGGTCCCATAATGGATCCTCGACTACCTTGGGATGTCTCATCTTCATCAACATTAATAACTTCATTTTCCAACTGAAATGTTACATGATTTGAGTTAGCCAATGACCAAAATGGGGCTTATATATTAAAAAAAAGGGGGGTGAAGAAAAGAAAATAACCTGTTTGGCAAAGTTCTCTGTTGGTGAAGAATCACTTGACTTTGGAGATCTGAGACCCTATTTAAGCCTTTTCCAATGATGATCTGTATTACTGTTGCTGCTCATTTCTAAAGGACAAGGATTCCTTCTCTTTTCCTTCGAAGGCTTGATCTCTTCTAAGTTGGGAGGATTTTGAATAGCTTCAACAAGTGGTTTATTCCCTTTATCAGCATCCTTGTCCCGAAGGAAATTTTTGATTGCTCAAGTTGATTAATCTCATAAAATTTTTCTCAAAATAATCACCATAAGTTTTAGTCCACCATTTCTTGTAAGCATCCGAAGAAAATTTTTTTACATTAGAGGGCACACAAGGAAACCATGCTGTAGACATAGAATTATGCATAGTTCATAAGCGCCAACAGCGAAGTCCTTCATCCAAATGGGCTGTACGAATGTCATGAGCAAGAATCTCAGGAACTTCTTGATGATATCCAAATTGACGACTGAAGCGATGAGGACTACAAAGTTCAATAATAAAATAATCTCCTTGCCGCAAAGGAAGATAATTTGAGCGAATAACAATAAAATATTTTTGCTCCAATTCTCTAGCCTTCCCATCATCAATATATGAAAATCCTTTGTCTCTAGTAATCATGGTGCAAGTCCAAGAAACAAAATCCCCTTTGTAAATTCTCTTGCGAGCCTCCTTTGAATCATAATATTCTGCACCTCCTTCGCCGGAATAAATCGCCATTTTGGGGCCACACATTCCTTGCCAAACTGGATAATGTGTTTTGAAGTAGTGCGCCAACCAAGTATAGACAAAGTGGATGGGAAAAAAAGAATGGACATGACTTGGCCTTGTGGAACCTGAAATTTTATTTAAACTGTTGTAGATGCTGGCTAAAACTGGAATAGCAAGACTAACCTTCCTACCGGTGGCCATAATGCATGCTATCTTGAAAGTGCTGAGGCGTATTGAATTTACATCATTAGTAGGAAGAACAAACGAGCAAAGCCAACAAGCCAAAAATACCGCCAAATAAGTTTCTTCTCTCAAGTTCCTAGAAATTCCAAGTTTTGAAAACAATATCTCCTCTGCAGTGGACCATTCTCCATGAACACCAAAGTCGCCAAGAGGATTATGAGTTGATTTGGGCTGGACCATCTTTTTCTCCTTGCGTGATGGTGGTTGATGGTATTTTATTGCTTTCCAGGACCAATACTTCACCCATTTTTTCATAGTAACTTGAGAAAGTTGACCTCCATGGGCACTCATTTGAAGTGAATGATAAGCTTGAAATAAGTATTTGCAAGAGTTGGGGATAAATTTACATCCTTTCCCATTAACGCCAGTAAGCTCCTTGGCACAAGGAATCACTTCATCATAAAGAATTCCTATAATAGGGAGGCTTGCAAAGTCGTGCAAATCCCATAGCGATAAGGATAATTCTCCACAGGAAGTTAAGAGAGTATTTGTAAGTGGACACCATGCCTCACAAAATGCTTTGATAATCTCATAATTTCTATCATATGTGAATAATGAAGCGTACACTGGATCATATATTTGTGCAGCAATCAGCTTGTGTTTGCATCGGCTAAGGACATCTTCAGTCCACTCCCTATATCCTTTGACGTAATGGAATTCACCGTCAAATTGAAGAGTTTCTCCCCACTTGGCCTTCCCTTCAATAATGTTGCGACCCAATGTTGGCAAGAAAATTGATTCGTTTGATTGTTGATGGCGAATTAGTTCATTTGGAGGATAATGATGAGTTGCCCTTAAAGTCCACACCTTGGAAGTTTTGATCTCCCGGGACCACTCCTCGGTATGAAGTGAATTAGTCAACATTGGCCACTTTGCTGCGTATCTACCAATAAGGGGATTATAAGTAGTCAAAAGTGTGTCTTTCTCCATTGGTTGATTCTCTTCATCAAGGATATTTAAATGTTGAACTCCGGTGCCAGTTGAAACATCCTTAAAGTAAAGCATGATGCAACCTATCGAAAGAAAAATTAATCAATAAAAAGGAAAAGAAGGAGAAAAAATGATGTTCTAAGAAGATTGATATTCATAAAAGAATCAAATAATGGTGGAAACATCATTAGTTTGATGACTTACTTGAAGTATGCCCGTTAATTCATACCTTGGTGAAAGAATGGTCAAGCAATCTTCGTTCAATTGCAACAGTTGATCCTTCAATGAATGGGGTTGATAATTATTTGAAATCCCTTTCGACGAACAGTTGGTGTGCGAAAACAAAGAGAGGAATGAATAATGAATTGAGAAGTGAATAAATCCACAAATCCTCAACTCAAGTTTTCGGAGCTTCTCCAACAATCAATTTGATGGAATGATCTTTTTATAGTATGCTTTGCAAGAGTTCTACTTCGAATAAGATTAGGAATGAAATCCAAGTTCATATTAATCTAATATCATGAAGCCAAGAGTGTTGATTTCGAAAGGATAATCAAGAATCCAACTCACACAGTTGAGGTAAGAATCACACAAAAAGTGGGACTTTGAGTAAGATTCAAATTATCATACGAAAGAAGTCAGCCGCATAAGGTTGTTCCCAGAATCCAGTTTACTTCACAAAACTTCTGTACTGCTATTAGAAACTCCCCGCGGCAGCAAGTTTTTTTATAGCAATGGCTTAATGTAACATGGGTCCCTTGGACAATTCTTAGCAATCTTGACTTTCTTGGCCCCGAAAATAGTCAAGGAAAATTTGAAAATTGAAATTTTGAATTATACATGTGGGCCCGTATATTACCCAAAAAAAAAAGTCTTGCTGCCATGGATTTTGCCATGAATAAGTAATTTTGGGCCTTCCATGTGAATTTTGACATGGGCTTTTGTTTGGCCCACATGTATTATTGAACATATATTCTCAAATACTTCAAGTTTCGTCTCTTTTGGGATTGCTCGTCAAGCCTTGAAGTGGGGGCATTTGTAAACATATTAAATTTTTAACCAATTGAGAAGTGATACATGTAAATATTGTATTAAATATTAATTTAAAATTTTCTATTTAAATTTTGGGATATATTAAATTTAATTTCAAAAGATAAATAGTTAATTTTAATTAATAATTTAATATTTATTTTATATTCAAATCAAGCATTGACACGTATCAAAGATGGAGTGTCTGCATTTATAGACCAATCAAATCAAAGATATCTAATATTGGTATCATCTTTTGATGTTTGATATTATCAAATCAAATATATATGATATCATATCTTGATATTTAATAATGTCTTATCAAAGAGATAAGCTTCGAAGGAGTTCAATTCAACCAGAAGCTTCCATCAAACACCTATATAAAGAGGTGATTTGAGCTCATTTGACACAACACAAATTCCAGCAGACGAGAGAAACTGTAAAGGAGGCCAGCAATTCTCTCAAGCAAATTCAAGGAGATCCACGACGTTCAAGGTGTTCTTCAAGGAATTCATATATTTTTGGCTTTTGATTCGAGATTAAGGTGCGAAGCCCTCGAATTGACATTATTTTGTTCAAGGAGATCCACGAAGTTCAAGGCGTTCTTTGCGGAATCCATATATTTTTGGCATTTGATTCGAGATTAAGGTGCGAAGCCCCCGAATCGGCGTTATTCCAGTCAAATCAAATTCAAAGGGGATCCACAATGTTCAAGTTGTTCTTCACGGAATCCACATATTTTTGGCTTTTGATTCGAGATTAAGGTGTGAAGCATTCGAATTGGCGTTATTCTATTAAAATCAGATTCAAAGGAGATCCACGGCATTTAAGGCATTTTTCGCAGAGCTCAAGATCATATTTGGAAGGGAAGAATCAGAGGATTATATTAGAGATAGAATCCAAAGTTGATTAATTGATTTTGATTTTATCTTATTTTTACAATTTTTTTTGTTTTGTGATTTTAATCTTTGCAGACAATAAAATTTGTTGTTACAAAGGTGATTGAAGAAAGTAGGCTACCAAAGAAAGTGTTTCTTATAATCTTGATTAGAAAAATTCAAATAATTTTGTAATTTCATATTAATAGTGATCCCTCACATGGTGATCCGTGCCACAGTTTGCAATACGATGTAATTGTTATTATATTAAAATTAATGGGAAATATTATTTAATTTTCTATTGTGCTTACATCCTAGGGCATATGCAAAATTAATAGGTACAAAAGCAAATTTGAGTCTTAAAATAATCATTTTGGAAAAGAATAAAGAACTCTATATACAAGAAATTATATTTTATATTTTTTTTAATTCACAAAACTCAATGGCATAGTGGTTATGTTAAAAAATTATGCATTACAAACTAATGTTTAAAGTTCGAGTTTATTGAATTTAAAATTTGGGAAAACAAAAAATTCTTGAAGTGCAAATTTTGGCTTGAATTTTATGCATACAACATTTGATTTTAATAATGAAATATTTTTCCGAACAAATTTACATCTACCAATTAGGTCTGTCAATGGGTAAGGTATTGCCCTACTCAAATCCATACCCTAATATATCCAAATAATTAGACCATATATTTATCCTATCCTACTCTACCCATAGATCCAATTAGACTCATACCTTAAATACCCAAATAATAGACCTTAAACTAGACCATATCCTATCAAACCCAAGACCCATTGGGTCTATGGTTGGATCTAGTTTATTAGACCTAATTTTTTGATTGTGCTTTGATTTGACTAATTTTTTCATCTTTTTTAAATTACCATAGTGTCAATTAAACTGCTAAAACTACCTAATATTTGAATGGTAGAGTAATTTATTAATATTGGCTAATTTTTCGGCATATTTTAAAAAGTTAACTCAATTTTTTTTAAATTGAAAAAAGAGTATGCATTTAATATTAGTCATTTAATTTAATTTAGTTAATTCATATATTTAATTTTTGATATATGAAACAAATAAGAACCACAAGAGTATATCACTTTTTTCTCTCTTCCCCATATTATTTTTTTTCTCTCTATTTTTTTTTTCCTTTAACTTTGTTCTTCTCATTTTTTAAAATATTATTATTTCATGTAATATATTCAATCAAATATATGTAAATAGTAGAAAACATTTAATTTTATGTTATTAAAAATTTGAATATATAGCACCAAAATATAAAAATATTTCTTTCTCCATTGTCCAAAGTTACTGAAAATAAATAAATTCAAAATAATTTTAATTTTTTTATTTTATAAATAAATATATATATATTAAAATTTTAAATATACACTTCAAGTATGTCATGATTATTATTATAAATTTAATTTTGATACAAGTAATTTGGGTTAACTAGTTAAATTTGAGTATTTGGATAATGAGTAATTTTGAGGTAGGCATATCCATGGATCGGATTTTAATTCGAATTTGATCCGAAGTTTAGGATTTTTATCCAATTAAAATATCCTATTGATCAAATTTGATTATAAATATTCGTAATCCAAAATCAATTATTTTTAATATATTTTTGGGTTTAAGTTTGACGAAAATGGTAAATAAATAAAGTTTTATGAGTAAAAAAGATTAAAGTTGGGAAAGAGGAAACTGGAACATGGATATTTGATATTGAGTATTTTTTGAGTATTGGGTATTTGGGCATTCTATGGCTAAGTTTGGCTGCAATGACTAGATTATGTGTGATGAGATTGAGATGGATTTGTAATCTATATAACATGTTAATACTATCTAATATTTTGTTTGGTTACTAGACTTGAGAATATGGATATCCCAAACAAAATACACTTTTGCTGTTTAGTTGGTAAGTATTGATAATGCAGGATGTAGTCAAATTTACTAAACTAACCTTATGCACTATTGTGATGACTAAATACCCATCCATAACTTCAAATAATATAAGATGCATTTTGGTGAATGATGTGTTTCATGCACAAAAATTTCTATACAAGTGATGTGTTTTCTAGCAACTACAAACACAACTAAGCTTGAAGGGATTGTTTATACTAGCAGTTTAAGCACACTCGATGTGGTGCTAAAATTTTATATAGAAGATAAGTAAAATATTCATTTATTTTTTATATATTTCTATAATTTTAATATTTTCAATATATTTATTTAAAATTTTAGATAGTAAAAGAAAAAAATTAAGTTAGAAGGAAAAAGTAAAAAAGTAAATATTTGAAGAGAAAAATATTAGAGAAGAGGTAAAAAAAAAAAAAAAAAAAAAAAACAAAAACTATTTGGTAGTTATGAAGTTTAAAAATAATAATAAGTAAAATACCCTCAAAACATACCAAAATATGATAGGTACTTTATATGCAGTGTAGATATTTCATCATTTGGTGCTTAACCGTTTCGCTATACCAAACTCATATTAATAACACTTTTTTATACTAAATATTTTAAAATTTCAAAAATACCAACATATGAAATAGATGACATAAATTTATTAGGTAATTTTATATTTTTTAAATAATTAACCAAAATTATATGAAACTTATATACCACATACAAAAAATCAATGAAAATCATACAATTAATAACCAAGTAATAAAACAAAATTTGTGCACTAATTAATACAATTTATAACTAAGGGACAAATATATCATTTTTATATTTTTATAGTTGGAAATATTAACCTTGATACCACATCCACGCCCTCTTAGGTGGAATCCATAATCCCTCACCTTGTTAGATTGAAAATCGGGCCACAAAATTATAAAGGGCCAATACTTTTGAACCAAACAAAAAATTGGGTTGGATAAATATTATATCCAACCCAATCATAGCAACCAAACAGAGCCTGTGGGTATAGACTCTGCCCTTACTTATTCCATTTTTTTAATAGATATGGGTAGAATTCGGATCTCACATCTATTGACAGGCCATTATATATGTTGAAAGATTTTACTATCATCATAAGCTTGGGTAGAATTTTACTCTACCCATTGACAGGCATATACCAATACAAGGTTTATTATATATGTTGAAAGATTTGATTAACTTAGCAAATTCATATATGTTGAGGATATATAAAATTCTCATCAAATTCTTAAAGCGCAAATTTTGGCATGAATTCTACGCATAGAACATTTTACATATACCAATACAAGTTTTATTATATATATTGAGAATACGAAAGATTTGATTAACTTATCAAATCCAGATTACTCTTTTATGATATTGTTAAAAAAGAGAAAATTAAAATAAAGAAAGAAAGAAAAGAAAAAATGAGACAATAAAAAGAAAATTAGCATAATAAAAGAAGAAAATTAAAGCAGAGAAATTTACAATACGACGAAATAAACAATATAAAAGAAAATCTTAATTTTAATTCTCTGTAAAGTATGCAAGGTATTTGTCATGAAATATTTGTTTTTTAAATTCTAATTCTAAATTAATTCTTTTCATCAATTAAAAAATGTATGAAAAATTAATAAATCTAAAATAATTAAATTAATATATCTAAAACAATCTAATCATTTTAAAGTGAAGTACCTAACTCATGTATTGGCATTCAAAAAGTTCATTTTCCCTTAAAAACTCTAAACACAGAATTAGTTCAGGGGCAAAGAGGCCCAATTAATTATTGTTGGCCCAAAATCAATCCCATTCCATCGTGCATCTCCTCGACCTCTCCAATCTTCTGTGCTGCGGCTGAGCTACGGCGGTCTATGTGCGATAAGGTTGCTTGTACGTGGTGCTTTTGATGGTGTTCCCAAGCGTCTAGTTTTTCCGCTTGGTATATGCGTATGTGGCGGTTTTGGCGCGGGAAAGCTTGGGCTAGGTATGACCTGTATTTTGTAAAATTAATTATTTTTTTGGTTTGAAATTGTGGTATTTTGATATTTCTAAATACTTTAATTTAAAGAGTAATAATGTGGATGAATTGGGCAAACCTGGGGTTTCAACTTATTTATGTGCGTTTATCCACACAAATGGAAATATGAACTATATATACAAACACATGTATTGGTTGGAGCTGTGTGGCTGAATTTACTGTATTATTGATGAGATTGTATCTGAAAATGTTTTTGCCTGTTTAAAATAGGAAATTTGTGCTTAGATTTGAGTATGCTTAAATCGGAAATGGATAGAGGAATAAAGGTCTTGCTTGTAAATGCTGGAAAGAAAAAGATCTGCGGTGTTCGAGTTCTTTCTCTTTCCCTGTTTTGTTCAGAAAAATGAATGATTTAAATTCTTTTTGAAATCTGTAAGGAATATACTAAAATAAACAGAGTTTTCTGAAAAAGGCTGCGATTAGTTTGAGGGGTACCCGAGGGATAAGAGATCTAGGCTAAAGTCGGAGGCAAGAAAAGGGGGGGGGGGGGGGATTTTTCGTGCATAACTTTGCATGGTCTCAAATGTTGTCTGAATGATGATAATGAGTGACGGAAACCTAAGGTCCTCTTATGATGAAAACCTATGGTAAGATCGGAAATTTTTCCAGTCCATAATTGGAAAATTAATGTATTGCAAAATACATGCACCTTGTGGCTGTTCTTGGCCAAAAGCATTGCTATATATCAAGTTTATGAAATCCAGACAGGACTTTCTGTTTCTACATTGTTGAACCTGAGCCTTGCTAGGTCCTAACTATTGCTCAAGTCTGGTAAATTGAAAATTTTTATTGGCAGGATTAATCACCAATTCTCCTTTGTTCTTTTTAAATCCTCTGGAAGAGCGAAAAATACCACTGTAAAAAAATGCCACCTCTGTCAAGCCTCTTTTCCAACAATGTCCTGTGGCCTTCATCTCTTGCTTGCTCCTGAAGTCCACTCTCAAATCTTCATTGTTGAACATATTTCCTACTGCACTTTACCTGCATTTCTCTAGTAATCTCGTTCATATATATTCAACTAAAAAGTGAGAGGGATTGGTCCTGCTAAATGGGTGCACCAAGTCACATCTAAACATGGTGACTGCAAGCAATGGGGAATTACCTGAATTATAAATTGAATAGACAATAGCTAAATTTAGCCATTTGGCAATGCAATGGGAAAAAAGAGACTGATTAATCGCCTTCTTGTTTCAGTTTTGACTCGCCTATCCTGATAAAGAATATAGTAGCAGCTGGTTTACCGATTCTCAGCTATTGTCTATTCTGTATCTTACTTGAGCTTATTATCCTTGAGTTCTTGTAGTTATAATTTGAGGTACTCTTTATGAGCTTCTTGAGAAGTTTCTTGATCTCTATAGAGCTACTGAAAGAGCTCGAAGAAGCCTGTAAAAGGCAGCTTCTTCAAAGAGTTCACATATGATATTACTAGTCACAGACCACTAATACGATGAGGATAGCACATGTTGCAATCCACCACCAGAATGGGTTTCTGCCATCCTTAGTTAGTCGAAAGAGGGAACGGGGAAGACTGAGATGAGAAGCCAGTGCATTGACATTTGAGCAGCAATGAGACAGTTACGGTTTGTGAGGGAGTAGAAATACAACACATAAAGACTTCTCAAAAAAAAAAAAACCAAAACAAAAAAAACTGGAGTATGAATGAATTCCATCTGAAAAGTTTCATGCAAAGTGAAATTACCAACAAATATAGTGTATTTACAAAGCCTTGTTCTATAGCTGATGTTTTGATAGCTTTTGTCTGTCTCAACTTTCGTTTACCAACTGCATATCTCTGATGAAGTTGCAGCAGCACTTTTTACTTGCAAATTGATGTTCCAAAAGATTCTTTGAACCTCAGAGCCCTTTTGCTTGTAGATGCCATCTTTCATGGTGTTCTTCGCCTTCTGATGAAGCCAAAATCCTTAGGAATCATCTATAGTTGTGATATAGCTCCAGCTATGCCGGAGAGTTTATAAGTTTGTGTCAGAACCGCTATGAGCTTATAATTTTTCAATGTGAATCTTGTTAGGTGCACACTCTCGTGTTGCTTGTAAGCTCTAACATAAATTTTTGAAAGACAATGAGCTGGTGGCAAATTTTATTCTTTTAAAGTGGTTACACTCTTTTTGTACCTTAAAGAAGAAAAATCCTGTTCGAGTGGTAGGGATAAGAGATCATCAGTATGTTACTGTCATATGTCCAAGATAAAATCCTTAAGATGATCAAATTTGGAGGAATCTCCAAATTTTCTGTTTTAATGCTAGGCATGCACTCTCTCTCTCTCTCTCTCTCTCTCTCTCTCTCACACACACACACACACACACACGCGCATGCTCACACACATTTATGTTGTTTCTATTCAGGAATTTTCTCTAAGGTAACGATTTATATATTTGCCTGTCCTTGTGCAGCTTATTATTTCATATACAATGACTGCCCACAGATCACTGCAGTCAAGTTTACGTTTCCTCTATTGGAACTAAGTTGCATGCAATTTCTGTCTCTTGAAATTCGATATAGATGAAGTGGATTGTGCACAGAAGCTGGTGTGTTGATTCCTGTACTGACAGAGATTTTGTGCATCAAACAGGCTTGACTTATAGAAAGAAGATTTGATTATTTTGGGTTGGAAAATCTTCCGAAATGCATAATATATGCTAACTTCTATTTGGCAAAATGGATAATGGACAGAATAGCGATAATTATAGAATGGATGGTTCTCTGTTGTTGCATCATGATGACAAAGTAGCTGTGAGAAGTCCTGATGACATTTTGGTTCGTCGTTTAAAGAATCGAGAAAGACAGCGTAGATATAGGGCTCGGAAGCGTCATGAAGCTGATCTGAAAAAGGCATCAATTGTTAATCAGTCAACTCCGCTGCATTATCAGCAGATGTCTACTGAGTTTTCATCTGTACCTGTCGAAGTTGAGATTTCAGTAAATGTAACTTCCCCTGATTGTTTGACCCGTGTTCATTGTCAGCGAGATTGGAAGAAAGATGCTAGGAGAGCCCATATACACAGGAAACAAGAAACCTGCTCTATTGACCCTACTGGGACTACAGCTCATGGTGGAAGTTCTGCAACCTTCCTGGAAGGCGGGGACATCAAAGATTTAGTGTCAAGTCATTCAATGACTCCTGTCCTAGATAATAATGCAACACATAGGTTACAATCCAGCCGGAGACATTGGAAAGCAGAGGCAAGAAACAAGAAAAGTTCAGAATGAAAGAGACCTAGTTGCTGGTGTGGGTATGTCTTGCATATTATAGTTTACTGGTGCCAACAAACATGTTGTAACATTACTTATTGAAGGAAAGGAACGGCTATGAAATTCCAGCAATACAAAATCATCCTTGTGGCTGCAAGTGTTAGTTTGTTTGGCAACTGTTCTTGTTCTAGCATTTTGATCAACTCTTTTTTCAGTTTCTTGCTGTTGCAGAAGATAATCATCTAAACAAGCAGAATCCTAATGTGCAGTCCCACTTTTGTTGGACTCGGTGAGAAGACTTGTAGAGGCATTCAACAACCACCTCAGTGCTTATATTGGAATGGTCTTGAAGGTGAGTGGTAAGAAAAGCCATTGATAGTCTTGTATTGTTATATGTTGTGACAGTATTCAATTATGATGAATGGTTTTCCTTTATTCACATTGCAGTCCTACTTTTTGAAGTATGTATAGTTGAGATATATATGTCACCTGGCAGATCTTTTGCATTCCGAAATGTATGTTCATGTAAAGTCTCAATTGCTAAACTAATTCGTCATAGGCATACTTATTTGCCTGCTTTCTCTGTTTCTAAAGGTTCTCTTAACAACCCTTTATCCTTGTGTCCCTCTACTTTCACTTGGGAGTGTTGATAGAACTATCCAATTTGCAATCCTTCGATCAAGCGTTCTTAACTATTGTTTAAAGTTTCAACTTCTTATAATTCCTTCATTTTTATGGGTGAGATTTGTACAGCAACCAATGCACGTGCGTGCAAGATTTGTATTTGTGTGCATTTTTTGGGATCATCAATGTAATCAAAATATAACTATTGTAATTATCGTAATTAGCAGACTGGGCTTGTATTGTTGGCCCAACAGGTCCTAACTTGCTATGAACCTTGAGTTTTCCGCTTGAATGCTGGATAAAAATCGCAGCAAATTGGGCTTGCGTTTCTTATGTTAAATTCCCTAGTAATTAATCTGGAAAATATCTATTAACCAAATACAAATTTGTGAAATGCTTAGCAAAAAGCGTGCCAGCTCTGTTTGTATGATAACCAGAGACTGGTATAGGGTTGGTGAGAGATATGCATTTCTTTATAAATAATCAAAATGCTGCTAGTTACGATAACAATTTTCGAAAAGTTTGGAAATGATAAGGCTAAGTAGAAATTGGTAATGGAAAAAGGAACAAGAACAACTGGTTTTTCAATTCTTAGAGGCCCCGATTACTTTATGTGATGGGATTAGATTACTTTATGTGATGGGATTAGAAATGATTGATGAGATATTGAATTAAATAGATGATCAAATGTAATAATCAAATAAATATTCTGTATACTTCATAGGATTGCTTAAATGATAAATTAGTCAATAATAGTTATTACATATATTTGATAAACTATTATATCTATAATATATATCTTATTAATGTACCCTATATTCCCAAAGATAAAAAATACCCTATTATGAGCGTTAAATTATTCAATATGAGTGATTAATAAATTTAATTTTTGATAAAATTTTAATATTCTACTAACCAAATTAGTAACTTAAATAAAACAAAATGTTGGATTTATCCATAAATGTAAATAGTTTAATTCAATTTTATTTTATCTCAATCCCCTTAACATAGTTAATTTTATTTTTGTTATATTTAAGTAAACTAATTTTATTTTTATATTTGCCAATCAAATGAATAATTTAAATAAAATAAATTATTGAATTTATTCAAGTAAATGTCATTTGATGGGAAGTGAATAAGGATATTTTATATCATTTATCTTTGGACTATAGGGATATTTTGAACATTCTATTTTGATTAATAAATATCAAATGATGCGGGATGAATTGAGCTCTATCAAATAAAGTATGCATGATATTAGGTTGGATAAAACAGTATATCCAACCTAATGCCTCAAAATAAATGGGACCATTGGATATTCAATCCAAAATATGTTACTACAATATATTATTATTTAAAAAAAAAAAATCTATAAACACATCTTTTGCATGTGGTAATGATTTGCTTTATTTATCTATTTTTGTGAGAAAAAGAGACATGAGAAATAATAATCAACGTAACTTATTAAATCATTTAGTGAAAAATTTTGTGCCTAGTAAATTCCAACATTACATGATAAGCATAATTTTTCTATTCTTATGATTTGTCGTTACATGTCTATAGCATGTGCCTAGTTACATGAAAGAACAAACTAAGATAGAGCCGAGCCCGACTGAGGTAAAAAGTATTGATGTGCCAACTGCCAAGCAAGGCTCCAACGTTTCGGTTCAAGTTTTTCAATAAGTGAACGTCATAGTCTAATTTTATACTAGTGTAAATTCATTACTCCTTGTACTGCAGATATGTAAGTAAAAATTTTGACTAGTATGAACTCTACACTATAAATTTAAAATATCATATGTAATTTAAATTTATATACCTTATATTATGGATGGATGATGTAATCAAACCTTGTCAAGTGAGTGGTGGTTGTGGATCAAGGCCAAAAAGGTGCGGTAGTTATAATTACACAACGCAGATTAATCCTGATTTACTGAATTATACTTCCTCATCAAATTCCCAAATTTTCTTATTATCTAAATTCTCATAATAAACTATATAATATAATGCATTTGTTGGGTTAAAGAAAATCCCAGCAAATTCTCCTTACAATTAGAAAGTTTTTATCATTGAGGTTATGGTGACACGTAGCGACAAAAGCTGTCATCCCACAACTGCGACAACAAAGGAAAGAGGAGGTAGGAAAGAGCACGGAAGAAAAGAATACAAAGAAATGAAAGAAGAAGAATAGGAAGAAGAAAGAACAGAGAGGAGGAAAGGAAAGGATAGAATTTAGAAAGAAAAAAAAAATGAAGAAGAAGAAGAAGAAAGCAAAAAAGAAATGTTAAGTAGGATGTAGTGTCAAATTATATATTATAGTAGAGAGATACCTTAACAATTAAATATATGTCATTTATGCTATTAAAGAACAGAAAAAGTTACTCATCAGCTTGTCCCAATCTTCTCCCATCCAAACCAAGCCTATAAATATATGAAAAAAAAAAAAAAAGACAAGAATATATATATATATTATACTTTAAAAAGCTATTTATAATGGCACAAGTCTCTTACATAATATGGCAGGTCAATAATAAGAAACCTTAATCTCATCCCTTAATTCTATGATTTGTTTTCCTTTTGTTTATCTCTTTCCTTTCTTAGCTACTCTCTGTTTTGTATATAAATGTTCATATATCTCAATAACAATTGTACATTCAAAAGGGAATTCCATCTTATTTAATCTCCATTGTGGTATCTAGAGCCACTGGTTAACAACAGCTTTTCTTTCCGATCCATTCGTGGCTGACTCACCCTTGTTCGATGGCTCTTCCCAAGCCAAAAATCAGGCAGCATAGACCTCTCAAAACAAGACAATACTAGTATTCTAGTATCTATTGACACAACCATCTTGGCTTCTCTTAAACTTACCTCTAAAAATTACTTTTCATGGCACACCCATTGGGATTCCTTACTCCCTGGCTATGGCCTTGAAGAATATATCTAGAGATCTCTTTTATCCTCCTCTACCGTCCTATGCAAGCGTCAAGATAAATTGCTTTGCTACGCTCTCGTTTCAACTATATCACCTGAGATTGTCCCCTCATAATCTTGTCCAAAATTTCTTTTAATGTTTAACAAACTCTTAAGAATCTATATACGACTCCTAATTACTTTCATTTGATGAGTCGGACAAAAGACAACATGTCAATAGCTACCTACATTCAGCACATTCAACAAATCGCCAACCAATCAGCTGACATTGGTTCTCCAATCCCTTATTGATAACTTGATTATTCATATTCGGAATCGTTTGCCACCAAGGTATGATCTTATTGCAACTACAATACAATACAAGCTAGAGAAATTCCATTATGATTAATGAATTACACCAGAAACGTCAAGACTTTGAGAGTCACTTGAATCGCAAGAGGGCCAGCACCAACAATCAATCACTGCACACTTTGTTGACAAATCTTCTGGCCAAAATCAACATAGCAATAATAGAATAAGAGGTAACATATCATCTCAAGGCAGAGGCCAATCAAGTCAAAACAAGAGGACATAAGGTTCTTCACCCAGTGTTACTTGTCAATTGTATGATAAGCCCGACCACACTATGAAGACGTGTCGTCAACTTCTAAATATTGTTCCTTAGTTGAACATCCAAGCTCCACCGTTCAGATCTAGTCCTACACCTCATAGAGCAAATGTTGCTATGAACACCACCAACAATAATAAATTGTGCCTTGTAGATTCTGGAGCTTCAAGTCACGTAACTATAAATCTATCTAATTTATCCCTTCACGTAGAATATAATGGTAGTGAAGAAATAATTTTTGGTGACAATAAATTCTTTCCAATCACTCATCATGCCATTTTTCATTTGTCTGCTACTCCTAAGCTTATTGCCTTAAATGATGTCATATGTGTGCCTTCTATGCAAAGAAATCTTATCTCTATTTACAAACTTTGTTGTGATAATGATGTGTCCGTAAATTTTTTACCTTACTTTTTTTTTTTTTTTTGGTGAAGGATTTGTGCCCTAGGTAGTTGTTGGTCGAGCGGAAGCCTAAAGTGGTCTCTATGAGTCACCAACCGAATTATCATCTACCATACCACTCATTCCCAATTCACTATCATCCTTTACTTGTATTAATGTGGCATCAATTGTCTCTATGGAATGTTGGCATCAACTTCTCGACCATCTTTCAATAAAAGTTTTGCACCATGTTTTTCAAAATTTGTCGTTTCCTACGTCGTCTTTAAACAAAACCTCTCCTTGCAACTTGTGTCAGTGCAATAAAATACACAAACTATCATTTTTAGTATCTTCTTTAACAAGCAATGCTTCTTCGAAACTGTTTTATTCTCACGTATGGGGACCTATGCCTATTGACTCTATTGATGGTTTCAAATATTAGTTGATCTTCGTGGATCACTTATGAAATATATATGGCTATTTCCAATGAAAAAAAAATCTAATATGTTACATATTTTAGAAAAATTTAAAGCGACTGTGGAAATTTTTTTCTCAAAATTAATTATCTCAATTTATAGTGATAATAGGGTGAATTTACCTCTATCTTTTTGGTCCTTCGTTTCTAACTACTGTCTATCTCATTAACAGAATGCATGTCTTAGTTCTTCAAATTATTCGCCATTTTTTCTCCTTTTATGAAAAGATCCTAACTATGCCAGATTAAAGGTTTTCGATTGCTTATGTTATCCATGGCTAGGGCCATATAATTAGAATAAACTTGAGGCCTGGTCCACCATAGGTACTTTTAGGGTATAGCAAAAATCAAAATGCATATATTTGCTATGATCCTGATAAATCCAAATTTTATGTCTCCCAACACGTTAAATTTGTGGAAGAATCTTTTCCTTTTCAAAATCTTGATTCCATTACTCCAAGATTAAATCAAGATCACATCCAACGTTGGCTTCCTATTAACTTTAATTTATCCATGTCTAGTTACTACCTTTTTTCATCAAAATCTTCCCAAACTGAAACCCCATATTCTCCTTTAATTTCGATCGAGTCTTCTGGATCACCATCTACAGGCTACTCTTCGTCACATAGTACACCTCATGTGATAATATCTCATACAAACTCACCCTCACAACCAAAACCAACTAGTTCACCCTCAACCTCTGAACCACTTAGTAATACAAAATAACCCACCAAACCATCTCATCCAATTATCACACACTCAAATAATAACATCACCAAACCCATTTCTCGTCTAACCCTTCATTGTTCCAAGCCTACCTCTTCCAGATCAACGGGTGTCATCCTATTTTAGCTTTTGAACCAATAACAACTCGTGAAGCCCTTCGTTATCCTTAATGGGCAACAACTATGCAAGCTGAACCAAATGATCTCAATGCACAAAATACTTGGACTCTTGTACCTCCATACTCCACAAAAGATCTTGTTGGATGCAAGTCGTTCTTCAGGGTCAAATACAATGCCAATGGATCTATCAAAAGGTATAAGGCTTGAATGGTTGCCAAAGGCTTCACTTAATACCCTGGCGTCAACTACGGTGCCACCTTTTCTCCAATAGCCAAGCATGCCACAATGCAGACACTACTATCAATAGTTGTTTCACATGATTAGCTCTTGCAATAGGTTCATTTTAATAACACCTTCCTTAATAATGTTCTAAAAGAAAAGGTTTATATGACTCAGCCTCCTAGTTCATTGATCCCACTTGTTCCACACATATATGTAGATTGCAAAAGGCTACTTATAGCCTTAAGAAAGCACCTCATGCTTGGTATTTAACCTTAAGAGAATTTTTTATCCACTCAAGCATCATCATGTCTCAATTAGATTGCTCATTATTTATCTCAAAATGCTTGAGGGTTTTTTTTGTATGTTATTTTCTAAGTTGATGATCTGAATATAATTAGTTCCAATCCAGATGTTGTCAACAAGTTTATTTTGCAGCTTGCAAGTAGGTCCGCTCTAAAGACTTGAGCAACCTCGATTATTTTGTTAGTGTTGAGGCTCGTCGAACTCTGAATGGATTGTTCTTGTCCCAATACGAGTATGTTTCTAGATATTCTAGAGCTAGCATCAATTTTGGATGCCAACTTGGTCTCTACACCAATGCTTGCGTCTCACAATCTCTACAAGTTTAACAATGCTCATTTGTCGCATGCGATGGATATCATGCCTTCCTTGGTCTCTTTAGTACTTGCAGTTTACAAGACCAAACATCACTTTTGTTGTCAACAAGCTTGCTTAGTTCTCTAGTCAACCTCCGACACGCCATTGGTCCTCTCTTAAACATGTGTTGTATTATCTCAAAGGTATTGCCAAACATGGACTCTTCTATGGTCACCAATCTCCATTAACACTCCATGTCTTTTTTTATTCAGATTCAACAAGCAATCGGGATTATAGGTGCTCTATGAGTGCTTTTTCGATTTTTATGGGACGTAACCAAATTTCTTTGTGCTTATGCTGTTAGAATAGTGCCCCACAAGCCAATTAGATTGTCATGTAAAACTACTCCACTTGCGATACAATTTTAATTGAATGATATTTAATAAAATGGTCACTTCATCTTATTTGATTGTGATTTCTTCACATGCATTTGGTTGAAGCCATTAATTTATACAAGACTACAGGACTTGGTCATACATGGGATGGTGATCATGAAACAAGTCTATATAGTTATGGTTTTAAATATTCCAAGTCATAGAATCTTATGAAACGGGACATGTACGATTCAAATAGACTTACACCAATGATACATACTCTAGGATATTGTCCCATTTCATGGGCAATCTATGTTAGATATGGATACATGTTAGTAGGTACTTGTTAGAGAATAAGATCATTGAAGATTCGCTTAGAGAATCCACAAGGTAGCTGAAGTGGCACGTCAGTAGTGGGAAATTCTCTAGCTTATGATAGTACATATAATTAGTCCTTTGAATTGAGATTCCACAGTAACCTTGTATTTTGGTCCTTGTACTTTGATTTTGCTCCGACCATGTAGTAGGTTGCTCGGGCCTTAAGTTGGGCACAAGCTACCTAAGTATGGTGGTTGGTGAGTTCCAAAATGGGATCCGTTTCGTCCATCTGTGAAGAATTGATTGATCTCCTATCTATGCTAGGATGATCGATTCCAAAGAATCCTTGAGCAAGGTGATATAATAATTTGGAAAAAGAATTTTCCAAAGTTGAGGTCATAGTAGAGAATCGGATATCAAGGATAGATACATAGTTATCAAGGCCATTAGGGAATCGACAAATATCTTGTCCTAAGCCTCTTTCGGGAGGTAGAAAACGAAAAGACCGTATTTACACGACAATCATAAGCGGCAATAGTTCACCCTCAAATTAATTCATCCAATTGGTTGGGCTCCATAGACTTGTGTTGTACATCGACTATGGAGGTTGGGAACTCTTCAATTAATAGAGATTAACTGATAGAGTGATTAGTTTAAAAGATTTTAAAACTAATCGAAATATTTGATATTCGTTAAATCACAAAGAGTTATGAGCCCATGTCTAATTAATTGGTGAATCTAAAGGATCACACACAAAAGCATAGAGCATAATATTTGATAGATTGGAGAAACTATTTAAAGAGTTTAGATAATTAAAATGGTCAGGTTTGAAAGACACCAAGTTGACTAATTAATAGTAAGTCACAATGGCTTGATTAATTTAATTGTTTTATTAATTAAATTAATCAAAATAATTTAAGAAGTTAAATTAGATCAATTAAATTAAGGAATTAATTTAATTGGTGCCATGCGACAATTTAATTAGTCAAGGTCAACTTAAAGAGTTATGTTGATTTAATTAACTTAAAGAGTTAAGCAAGAGAATTTTAATTTTGGACGGAAAATTAAAATGAAAGAGGACATTTTAAATTAATGAGTTGGCATTTTAATTTTAAAAATTAAAATCCAACTAGGCATGCAAGTGGGCATGCTAGTTGGCAATGTGAGGGAAGTGTGATAGAAGCTTCCAAGAGCTTCCTAGTCACACTATAAATACACTCCTAAGACTCTCATAATGGCGGTAAAATTTATTTTGGCCCCTAAGGTTTCAACTCAATTGTAAAACCATCCCTATCATTTTAATTGACTTCAATCTCATCCTTCTGACTATCCGCTGGCAATATATCCGACCAAATTAAAGGTACTTTAGTAATTGTCCATTTAATAATTAAACTAATAAAAAAGCAAAACAAAATATGAGGCCATTCATTTTTATGGGATAATCTAAACCATAAACCAAAAACCAAAGGCAACATGTATGATTTAATTTTAGTTTTTTTATTTTTGATTTAGTCAAATTTATTTTATTATGCTTTAATTTCATTGTTAGCATAGGTTCTCAATCTTGAAGGCAAGATCTCTTCACTTTAAGTTAAACAAATTGTATGTTTGTTCAATTATAAGTCGATAAATAAGTTAAGTTATTAAATACATACATATATATATACTAGCATTATCCCCGTGTTATGTACAGAGTCTTTAAAATTATTATATATTAATTTAGTTGTTGAATGAATATAATTAAAAATTACAATATAAAAATAAAAGTATCACAAAATAATCAAGTAATTAGTAAAATTAAATATTATCAAAATTGGTCAAGTAAAATTAAATTAAAACTTTAAAATTTAGTATTTAAAAGCTTAGAACATATAAAGACATTTCGTATACATTATGTCATGAAAACTAAATTTCAAGATTATTCAGCAAGAAGTTAAAAAGAAAATTCAAAACTTCCAAAAATAAAAGTCTATGAATATTATTATATATCTTATTAAAAAGAAGAAAATATTATGCAACCAAAGCTAATAGATAGTTGCATTAAAAATAAAAATATATGAGAAGGATATAGAAAATAAGATTGGGAGGTTAAAAGTTGTTGGAAAAAAACTTAAAATTATAATACTTCAACATTACTTTAGGCTTAAAAGACGATGAATATATATTTAACTTAAAACTTAAAATACAAAGAATTAGATAATATATTGACCGCTAAGAATTTGAAAAGAAGTCTTATTTAGTTTTATTTTTTTTATTAGAAATCAATTAAACTAACACAAAACTACGATAGGAAAGATAAAAAAAATTTAAAAAATCAAAATAAATATATAAAATAATTATAAAGTTAAAATCAATATTAGTGTGTGTGTGTGTGTGTGTATTAATACAAACCTTTTAATTTGACTCGTAACTTAGTTATCGAATAATTAAGCAAAAAAAAGGGTTTGACATTAGTAATAAAGAGTTAAAATTATAGTAAATTGATAAAATACGTATAAACTTAAAATTAATATTAAAATATGAATTAGTGATAGGATATGAGGATGAAATTAGAATGTAAAATAAAATATGGTATATTTTTAATTAAGAACAACATGTTGATGGCAGAATCATTTGTTAAAAACGCACCTTTTGTGGAAAAATGCATCTCTCATTCAAAATGCATCTTCTATATGCAAAATTTAGGGACCATTTTGCTTTTCTTTTTATATTTTAGGGATGATTTTGCTAATTACTATATGTTATGTAAAGATAGTTAAAGGGGGTCTTTTTTGTCATTTTTTAATTTTTGGCCGGAAAGTGTTACCGAAAGATGGCAAAAAGGATGAGATTGAAGCCAACTAAAAGGATGGGGATGATTTTGCAATAGAGTTGAAGTCTCAAGAATGAAAATGAATTTTTCCTCATAATGACTGGCCATGCTTCCCAATTTTCCCTCATGTGTTGAGAAATACCTAAAAGATGAAGATGAATTGGGATTCAAATATTAAAACTAAAATAGAAAAAATAAAACCAATCATCTCATTCCAAGGATCAAAATCATGCATTAAATGAGGTTTAGAGGGCAGAAAATTTACCTTTGTGAAAGACAACAAAGGATTTTACTAGAACACTCCAAAAACTCTTCTAATTGATGATCTGTAGGCTCCAATGGTTGGATTCAATTGACTCCTTCCAAAGATCCAAAAATCAGAAAATTTGAGACACCAAATCATCTCTGGAACATCAAGCTTGTGACCAAAAATCACTAAAAAACTCAGCTTATAGATCGGCCAATAGGTCTACCGAAACCAGCCACAAAATAGTTCACCAATGAACTTCTAAATTCCCAAAGTGTAGAACCTCTAATGTAAAGTCCAAGCACCTAGGATAAGCTCTCAATCAACCTTACTTTTGCTAGATAAAGAGAGAAAGATGGTAATGGTAGGAGTGGCAGTTTTGGAGGAGGGAGGAAGGAAAGAATTTTTGGTGTAATTATTCAACATATGAATTATATCACACTTTTAGAGGGAAAATGTGAGGAATGCCAACTAGCTACAGGTGGTCGGAGGTGATGAAAGCTCTTGAATGGTTCCATCACACCCTCCATGCATGTTGGCCAACTTGCCAACTTGTATGTCCATTTGCATTTCAATTAACATTCGCATTTCATCTCATGAAATGAAATACTAATTAACTTAATTCAAATGGACTCTTCCATTTGATTTTCCTTCAAAACTCAAATTCTCAATTTAATTAAATTAACTCTTTAGTTTAATTGATTAAACTTAACTCCATAAGTTAATGAGAGTTAACGTAACTCTTTAAGTTAACTTGACTAGTTAATTGTCATATGGTACCAATTAAATTAACTTTAATTTAATTGACCTAATTTAACACCTTAAATTATTTTTTATTAATTTAACACTTAAATTGATCAAGCCAAAAAATGACCAATTAAATAGTCAATCATTTCTCTTTCTAAAAACGCCTAGTCATGAATTTTCTAACTCCTTAGAAAATTCCTCATATCAAATAAGAGTTTTCTTAGGCTTTTGTGTGTGACCCATTAGGTTCATCCATTCATTGAATATGGGCTCATACCTCATTATTATATTTTGAATATTGAAATATTCACATTATTTTAAACTCCTTTAAACTAATAACTCTTTCAATTAATCTATATTAATTGAAGAGTACCCAATCTCCATGGTCGATGTCTAGCAACAGGCCCATGGAGCCCAACTAGTTGGATGAAAGAATTATATCATGATGAACCATTATAGCTTACACGTATCATGCAAATTCGGTCCTTCCGTTTCCTATCTCCTGAAAGAAGCTTAGGGTAAGATATTTGCCAGCTCCCTAATAGCCTTAATAACTATATCTCTACATCCAATGCTCGATTTTCCTTTATGACCTCAACTTTAGAAAACACTTTTCAAATTATCAGACTACCTTGCGCAAGGATTTCTTGGAATCGATCATTATAAATGCATAAGAGATGCACTCATTCTTCACAACAATGAGGAGATGCATCCCATCTTGGATCTCACAAACCTACATGTCTAAGTAGCATATATGCCTAATCCTAACCCCGTATGACCTCCTACGTGGTTGGGAAAAAGTCAAAGCATAAGGACCTAAACACAAAATTATTATATATTCTCAGGTCCAATAACTAATTATATGCACTATCGTAAGCTTGAAAACTTGTCAATACTGATGTGCCACTACGACTATCTAGTGGATTCTTTTGGCGGGTCTTCAGTGAACTTGTTCTCCAACAAGCACCTACTAACATGCATCCATGTCTCACATAGATTGCCCACGAAACGGAGAATATCGAACCCCTTCGAATACGCATGATTAGTGTAAGTCTATCTGAATCGTAGATGCCCCGACTCATAAGATTATATGGCTTGGAATACTTTAAAATCATGATCATAGAGACTTGTTTCATGATCACCATCATATGCGTGACCAAGCCCATATCTAGTATGATTTAAGGGCTTCAACCAAATGCAAGTAAAGTATAAAAAGTATAACATGAAGATGTCCATTTTAATAGAAATATCATTCAATCAAGATTGTATCACGAGAGTAGTTTTACAAGCCAACCTAATTGGCTTGTGGGGCACTATTCCAACAATACATTTTCCCTAGATTCTCTCCAACCACCGTCGCTCTCTTCCAACTTCCCACAATCTCTCCCTTCTTCCTTCTTTTTCCTCATCCATCTTCTAGCAATTAAATGAGGAATTAAAGTGATCTGGGTATGTGGATCAACTTTAGAGGCACAACATGTAGAGTGCTAAGAGTTGGTGAACTTGAGTTTGCACTTGGAGAAGAGTATTCCATAGATTGAAGAGGCAATTTTTGGAGAACTCTCACCAGAGGCCTTGGTGTTGTTTTGGCATGAGATTGCTGCTATTTTTGCCTCATTTTGGAGGAGATTTTTTGAGGAAAAGTTGCTAAACTTGTTGATCTTTGGTATGGAAAAGAAGATCCTAGAGAAAAAAGAGGTAGATCTTACATAGAAGGGTTCTAGTGAAAGATCTTCTTGTTACCTTCAAAGTTTTCTTTCAAGGTAATTTCTCTTGCTTTAAATTCTTAATTATGGCATGAAATAAGATCCTTGATTAGTGATATTGCAAGTTTAATTTTTCTTTAACTTTTAATTATTTTGGATCCTTGCAATGTTACTTCTTTCACATGCAAATAGTGTTCTATTACTCGATTTTCTACAAAACATGAGTATAAGTTTGTGCTTGTGTTGGTTAATTAATTTATTTAAGGAGCTCTATATTCCCAGTACTTCAACTCCGATGGTATACTATGATAACTTTGGAGCTATATATATATATGCTGATTCTATATTTCACTCACGTATGCAACACATTGAAGTAGATTATCACTTCGTTCACTCTAAAGTTCAAGATAAAATGGTGTCTCACATCTCCTCTCAAGATCAATTGGCAGATATTCTAACCAAAGCTCTACCTAAAAGGATTTTGAACGTCTTTGAGTCAAGATGGTTGTTATTATTAGACCCACCATCTTTAGGGGACATAATAAGGAACCTTAATCTTAGCCCTTAATTAGGTGATTTGTTTTCTTTTTATTTGTCTCTTTCCTTCCTCAACCACTCTCTATTTCATATTCATATATCTCGATAACAGTTGTATATTCAAAAGGGAATTCCATCTTGCTCCATCTACATTAGTCAGAAGCTTAAACCCTCACAGGCTTCTGATGTGTGTGCGTGTGTTACAAATAAAAAATTAATAAAACTAATAAAGAAATAAATTAAAACAATAATAGCAGGTAGATCACCCATATAGGTCCTCATGAGTATCTATCAACACAATATATATTGGATCTAAAAATCCTTGATCCATACTAATTACAATGGCATGAAAAATAAATGTTGCAATTTAGCTTTAACTCTAACTATAGTACATCAAACTAAGAGAAAAGGGGAAAAAAAAAGAGCAAATTAATCCAACTTTTTTTTAAATAAATCATTCTAACTCATGTCCTGACTTTGAATAAAAAACTAAAATTTCAATCTAAATTCCAAAATCACAACCCCGACCACCTTCTCTCTCTTAATAACTACTTTTTCAAATTAGAACAAGTCCAACTGTAGGAGCAGAGTTTTATGAATGAATGAGTGGATCATATGTGATCATCCCTTAAATTCTCTTTCTAGATCCTGAAAGCTCTAATCTTTTCTCATACCACTTCTCTTAACCAGTCTCAGAGTGGGCAAGCCCATCTCAAAGGCGATGGGCCCACAACCATGAAGATAAGCTCTGAGGGCTTGTTTGTGGCCCAATATTGGAATTACTTCTCATTTTATCACGATAATTGGGCATGGGTCTGAAATTATTAGGTATTAAAGTACTTGAGAAGCTCTTATCAACTCAGCCCAAGAAGTGGGTAAAAGTGGGTGCCTCAGCCTCATTCAATTTGATGACATCCTCTTTCATTTCTTTTTCTGAACCTATCCTTCTTAGATAATTCATGATTAATGGAAAAATCAAAATATGTTAGTTTTGTTGAGGGAATGAGGGTAAAGGGTGTGTGCACAATGCAGCAACGTAGTTGGAGATGTATTTTCATGTATGTGTTGTTATATTGTTCCATTCTGTGGTTGAAAATGAGAAGGAAGATGCATGTATGTATGTGCGTTTATTTGTTTGTTTGTTGCGGATCAAATGATTTCCTAAGTGACGATAAAAGAGTACTTCTCCTATTAGAAAATGGAGTTAATTACTTAATGAGTTAACACCATTGTATTTTCAAACATGGAATCGCAGGCTTTCTCACTGCTCCTTAATTTTAGTAACAAAAATTTTATCGTTAGCTTCTTCCTTGAAGCTACATAATACATTCAAACTGAAGAAAATGCTCATTTAGATTTGAGGATCCGTCATATCACGAAAGCCTTGTTGGGACTTTGGAGTCAATTGTTATGCATTCCTCGAGAATTTTTGAAGTTAATGGTAAGTCTTGCTCCATTTAGCTTTAATTGGCATATTTCCCAAGTGATAATTGATCGAAGTTTCATCAAGCAAACTCCTAAACCCACTTATTAAGCTATTGGACTTGGTGAGACACCTTGCCCCACTCTCCATGGTCGGCTGTGTAGAAGTTCTTGCTTGGCTCACCAATGTTTAAGAAATCGGACGGGTGACTGAACCAATGGCCTTATTGGTTACTAGTTCAATCGGTTCAACTGGTTTAACCACTATTTCAACAGGTGTGACGTCATAATTATATTTAATATTATATAAATATATAAAAATTATCAAAAAAATGCAAAAATGTACATATATAAGGGAAAAAATAAAAATTGCCTAGTATTTATGAAACTTTCTGTAAACTCTACTCCACAATAATATCCATACATTAATTTAAAATATCAAATTATGAAGTAAGTCTTCGAAAAAATATTCTTATAGAATCTATTACAACTTACAAGAACAATAAATACCAACTCAAATAACATAAAAGTTTCACAACATAAATTAAGAATAAATTACAGTAGACAACAAAGTCAATATACACAAATCATTAATTATCTTGAATGTTTCGTCTTAACACGTTCCTATCTATTGCTTGTTGAACTGCCATTGGCATTAGTCAAATGTGGCATCCAATCAATTTGTTTATCATCTAGGTGGAATACCCTTGCTGAAACCTAGAATGTTTGGGAAGTTATGCTGATAGCTGGAGCAGGTTGTAGGTTCTATTCCTTGAGCACGATAAGAATCTAGTCACTAATCATTGGCTGAGTTGAGAAATGGACAAGGTGACCACTTGCTCTAGTTGTGGCGTCAGGTCCAGGTGCATCTTGATTGTTTTGAGTGGTAGGTAACGGTAGTGGTGGTGATGGACTCCAGTCGTAATGCCTTGTAAGTAGGCTTGCCTAATGTTTACCATTTTTATTAAGTGCAAATTTAGGATCACATAGACGACGCCAAATGAAAGTATATTTTGGGATAATGGTGTTTAAGGAGGTTTTGTGTGAGGATAAATAAGTTAATGAAATACTTTCCTCAAACTGGTGGATATGATGTAGGTTGAACCTACAACTAAAAAGTAGAGCACGTTGAGCCTGCTAAGGTGGCACTCAACTAACACCCTTCAAACTTTAAGCGAGGTTAAGCTACATGAAGGAAAGTTAAAAACTTGAGAAAATTAAAGGTTTAGTTAAGGCATACCTATAGCATTTATGAGGGGGATAGTTATAATAAAAAGTAATTGTCAGAAAGCAAGGGGGGTCAAAATAGCCATTGACCCTACAGCAATATACAACCCCTATGAGATCCCAGGGGCATTTGAAGTCTTTATCCAAATAGCCACCATGTGGCTGGCATGGCTTTTTGACGACGTTTAATTCTGGAACGAATGGATGGATGGTTGTATTTCATGAAGATGATGATAGGGACGGCTGTATTTAATGCAGATGTGGACGGCTCATGCAACCTTTATTACCTATTTAATGCGACCGCCTAGATGAAGTTTGACCTTGTGAGATCGACGATGGTGACACCTAACTTGATTTTCCCTGGAGCCTCAAGGTTGAGCTCTATTGTGTCGGTTTACCAAATAGGAGGTTAACATGAAGACGGTCGACTAAATAGTCTAGGCTAGCCTCCAGGAAATTGGAGCTCGAGCTTTAGCACCCGACATGGAGTTTGAAAAAGACAATTTTTGAAACACGTGGTCTCAAGGTGACTAGCTTGGGCAGAACAGCAACATGAAGATGGTTGGCGAGATAAGAACGGTCAATGCAAAGCAGCATTCTCCTAGAAAATAGGCTGACAAATCATGAGATCAATTTGAGCTATCCTTATCTTGAAGCTCAACTCTGCTTGATTCGGCTCGATTGTCCCACTAGCTAAATTTATTTAAGAAAATTATATTTTTTTAACTTATAAAATATTAAATATTATTTAAAAGTAAACTTTGAACGTAATTAGATATAGTAAGACTATAAACTTTATAAAATGTTGATAATAATAATTTTATATTTAATTTAATGGTTAATTTGGCAAAAATTCCCTAACTAACTTACATTTTAAGGATCAGTCTCCAGACTATAAACTTTATAAAATGTTAATAATAATAATTTTATATTTAATCTAACAGTTAATTGGGCAAAAATCCCCAAACCAACTTACATTTTAAAGATCGGTCCCCAACCACCCTTTTCTTAGTTTTAATTCTCTACTTCCAACTTTACTTTTGAGTTCACTCCCTACTTGAGGTAAACAGACAGAAAATCCCTCACTTAAATTGAAAATGACAAAAGACTCTCTACTTTCCCACTAAAAAAACATTAGTTACAAAACTCCCCCCCCCCAATTCACATTTTTCTCTTCCCATTCCGTCACGTTTTTCTTTTCATATTCCCTCCATCTCTGCAAACCTGACATATGAACACAGTAACGACGCTTCACTTGCCATTTCTACACTAGTGTTTCAATGAAATCTTCATCTCTTTCACTTTCTTATTTGGGGACTGACTTTTCTTCATTCATTTTATGGTCGTAGCTAGAAGGGTTTCTATTTTCGCCCCTCAATTGCATAGCCTACGAGGTAAGTTGTGTAATTTTGTACTCTATTATTTTTGTATTGAAATACAGAAAAGAATGCAATACATTACTCTATTTGCTTCTTGTTTATGTTTATTTTAATTATTTTAGGCCTGATTTTGATATACTCAATTCACCACGGTTGGTCTTTTCTTTTATTAAAAAAATTCCTAGTATAAGTTTTTTGGTACTTGAATATTGCCAATTTCTACTTCAATTGTTGTTTTAATTGTATACTTCAAATATCAGTTATCTGAATTTAGTAATTATATAATTTATATAAGGTGTAATGTATATTAGTTGTTTGCAACTGAATTTTAGGGATATTATCTGATTTGTGGTGTATACGATGTGTATACATCTTTTTAAGCATTTCTTGGGCATCATTCTTGCAAACTCATGATTAATATAATTACTATTATTTTCAAATAATATAGTATCAAATTTCAAATTTTCAGTATTTTAATTTTGACTTTGCAGTACACAAAACCTTCAAATCAATATGCTATGCATTTGTTTTTCACAAAAGTTGAAATTTTCAGTATTTAAATTGTGAGTTGCAGTACACAAAACCTCCAATTAAGTATTCTGTGCAGTCTTTGTAGTACAAAAATTCAAACTTTCAGTATTTAAATTGTGAGTTGCAGTACACAAAATGTCCAATCCAATATTCTGTGCAAGTCTTTTTGGTACAAAAATTCAAATTTTTAATATTTAAATTGTGACTTGTTGTTCCAAAACCTTCAATGTAGTATTTATGTAGTTATGTATATCTCTCTTTTCTGTAGAAATAATGGTTAAAACTCAGGGACCTGGACAACAAACTACCACAGGGAACAGAGACTCCGAGCTGTATTCTCGGTGCTCTCCAGGGTACTTTAAAAATATTATGAAAGAGTTGGACGGTAAGATGAGCTTCAGACACACTAAAGCACTAAAGAGAACCCCATTTTCTGCGTACCTTAAAATGACTGATTTGAGTAAATTGAGTACTAATAGTGTTACTAGTGTTGAAGCTCTCTTAAGGAGGTTTGATATTAGGTCTTGTTCTTTTATTTTTGTTAACAATATTAGGCTTCCTTTTATTATGAGGGACTTTTCTATTGTTGTGGGGTTGCTGCACGTAGGACAACCTATGAAATTTGATATAAAGATAGAGTCAAAAACTATTAAACGATTATTTGAAGAAAAAAATAAGGATGTCACTTGAGTGAAGATTTGTAAAATATTGAAAAAGTTGGCAGAAAAGCATAGTAATCAGGATATAGATGATTTTGTTAGGATGTACATACTACTAGTTTTCAACTGTATTTCATTTTCAACTAGTAACTATTCGATGCTTAGATTCCTTCTACCATACGTGGATGATTTATCTTCCATTGGCCTTTATGCATGGGGAGTTGGTGCATTTAAGTTTTTGCATGATGAGATTTTGGTGCATCTAGGAGGTGAAACGGGGAAAGGTCTAAAAAAGAAAATACTTTGATGGATACAGTATTGGCCTAATGGTAAGTTAATAGCATTGTTACCATTAATATTTTTTATTACTATTATTGAGTAACTACAAAATTGCATAATTCTTCTTTTAAATGACAGGCTTGGGTTTATGAATGTATTTCGTGCTTGGGAACGATAAATTCATTGCGTTCATTTTCATAATTCCTTCGATGGTATAAAATTAAGATCCCCATGAAAGTTGCTAATGCTGATAAAAAATTCAAGACGATTACTAGAAATATGGTAATAACTTATATTCCTTATCTTTGTTGTTATAATAGTTTTATATACATATAAAATTACAAACTAAGCTGTAGAGTTATGTTCGAACAGGTTGTGGATATTTATCCATTCCCCGATGAGGAGAAATTGTTGTTACCAATACATCATGGAGAACCAACCATTGATGTGTATGGCTTGCAAGGAATGTTAAGTGAGAAAAAAAAGAGACAGAATTACTGAAAGAAAGACTTTTCCTTTTTGAGAATAAAGGAGTTGCTATTGGAGTTGACGCTGAGAAGAAGAAAGACAAAGGGAAGTTAAAAGAAAAAGAGCCAGAAGAAGAGGAAGAAAAGGATCAAGAGAATGAGGAAGAAGAGGAAGAGAAAGAGGGAGGAGATGAGGAAAAAGAACAGGAAAAAGAGGAAAAAAAAGAGCAAGAGAAAGATGAAAAAGAAGAGTAAGTGAGAGCAAGATGAAGGTGATGATTGTGGCATTCACCTTAATAGTCCTGAATTAGGCGATGTTCTACCCTTGGAAGTGACCATAGCTTTAATTATGAAAAGTATACGAAATAGATATGAGACAACCCAAAAAAGAAAAGAAATGGATGTTGTTTCACCCAGCACCACACCACGAAGGACAAGAGTAAAGCAGATTGCTCATAAGAACCATGGCAAGAAAGAGAAGGTATGTGTATACAAGTTTTAAATACTACATTTTAGAGTTTTTGTACTTGATATAAGTGAGATAAATACTAAATTGCATTAAGAAAATACTACATAGCTAGACTGAAGAACTGGATATGTGTATTGCATTGTTAATAGGAGAAGATGAAGGATGCTCAAAATACGAAGTTAATGGAGATTGGATCTGCAGACTCCAATTTATCATATACTGAGGACTTCTTTAATCAGTTTTGAGGACGAACAGATTATAGAAGGCGGTCTGAGATATCTGATACTGACAGAGAAATTATTGACTCATATCTGCAATGAGATAAAATAGAGTAATTATAGTGAATACACATTATTCTTTTCTATAGTAATTTTATGATTTGAGTAACATAATGATTTATTGTTGTAGTGTTAATGTTTGGGAGGGGCCTAATCTTCAAATTGGAGGATATGTGTTTTGCAATCTGTTGTTCGAAAAAGAGTTGAGGTCAGATTTAATTGATTGCTACATGAAGATCTTGTGCAACCCTTCATTCAGAGAAAAATGTGATCACAATATTTGGTGTCTAACTCCGTACGTACAGGTATGTAGTGTTTGTTTTGTAGTTCCAACTACAAATAACTTGATTTAACAAGTTCTAACACCAATTGTTGGTAGGAGGAAATTCTAAGAGAACTTCAGAAAGCAAATAAGAGGCGTGCTATGAAACAAGACGAAATTCCAAAATTTATTGGTCAACTAAGCACGCGCAAGTTCTTGGTAGAGCTGAATTTAAATGTGCTGAACAAGTGCTAATTTATTATATTCCCCATTAACAGCCATTATCACTGGTTCCTCCTTGTGTTGGACACAACTAAGAATAAGTTCATACAGATGAACTCATCCTAGTCTCCCCAGACAAAAGCAACGACAAAAGATTTTGTAAGTTCGCTTACATTTGTGATACATTCATCCAAATATTTGAATAAAAAATAACAAATACGTTTGCAAGCTAAGTTTTTGACTGGATACCTAAAACACTACTTTGGGTATATTATGCCGCAAAAAGAAGTGTAGATACATTTTAGTCACCAACAAAATGGGGACCTGGACTGTGGAGTTTATGTATGTCTTTGGGTTGAGTGTTATGCAAGAAACACGAAGGATTTCTAGCATTATGCAAATGAATGTTCTATGGATGCATATCGAGCACATATTGCTGTAAAAATTCTGACAGATGGGCATGATTTAATGTATTATAGGGGAGAATGATGATGTTCGAATGGATGTTATCTAAATGAATTGACTATTTTGTTATTTTGTATTTTAGTATTTTTGACATTCTTATTGGATAACATTTATAACTTGTGTATTTTAGATGATTAGAAATGGATGATGTTTACAATTTATAATATAATTTAAAATTTTATTTATAAATAGATGCTAGTAGAGATATATATGTTATAGGTTAGATCAAAATAAATACATAAGTAATAGAACTCAACACACATGAACGCATAAAAATCAAGCACATAAACATGAAAAATAAGTACACAACATTAACAAATTAAGTACATAAACGCAATTTTGGGGTATATAATTGCTAAAATTGAGTACTTTTCACGAATTTTGCTATATCATTCTCAGAACATAAGGGATCTAGTTCAATTCGGCGTAATCTGGCTATTGCGTGATCATAAGACCATGACGTATTAGTCTTAGGACTCATATAGTCATGATAGGTCCACTGGTTATCGATTGTGGTGTCGGGAGGATTTATTTGGCTCATGCATCAATGGTTTATACTATTATGAATGACCGCGCAAGTGGTTGGATATGGGTGTTTGAGTTCCCAATAACTTCAACATGTACTATCACGACTATTTATTCAACAAACCATAGTTTTATCGTGTTAGTATGTCTTATGTATTGTTCCATACATCAAATTGAACCTCATCTCAGCCTTTGGAAAGCAAGTACATAAACACGAAAAATAAGTACACAGTATTTGCAAAGTGAGTACATAAATGCAGTTCTGGAGTACATAAATGCTAATTTTGGATACTTTTTTGTAGATTTCAGTATCATTCTCAGTATATAAGGAATCGAGTTCAATTCAGCCTAATATGGTCATTGCATGATCATAAGACCATGGCATAATAGTCCTAGGACTCATAAAGTCACGATAGGTTCGTAGTTTTTCATGGTGGTGTCAGAAAGATATATTTACCTCATGCATCAATGGTTTATACCGCTCTAAATAAGAGCTCAAGTAGTCGGATGTAGGTGTTTGAGTTCCCAACCATTAAAACACATACTATCACGATCATTTCTTCAACAAACCACGATTTTATCATGTTGGGGTGTCTTATGTGTTGTTACACACATCAAATTTAGCCTCATTGCGGTCTTTGGAAAAGCAAGTACATAAATATAAAATATAAATACACAATATTAACAAATTAAGCATATAAATGCAGTTATGGAGTACATAACTGCCAAAACTAGGTATTTTTTCGCTGATTTCTAATATCATTCTCAGCACATAAGGGATCGAGTCCAATTCAATCTAATCTGGCCATTGCATGATCATAAGACCATGGCATATTAGTCTTATGACTCATATAGTCATAACAGGTTCACTAGTTTTCAATGGTGGTGTCGGGAGGGTTTATTTAGCTCATGCATCAATGGTTTATACTACTATGAATGAAAGCGTAAGTGGTTGGATAATGGTGTTCGAGTTCCCAACCATTTCAACATGTACTATCACGATCATTTCTTCAACAAACCATTATTTTTTCGCGTTAGTATGCTTTACGTGTTGTTCCACGCGTCGAATTGAGCCTCAACATGACTTTTTTAAAAGCAAGTACGAAACACATACATAATAGGTACAGAGCATTGGCAAATTAAGTACATAAATGCAGTTATGGAATATATAAATGTGAATATTGCTACAGATTTCCAATATCATTCTCAACACATAAGGGATCGAGTTCAATTCAATCTAATCTGGTCATTGCATGATCATAAAACTATGGCATATTAGTCTTATGACTCATATAGTCACAACAGTTTCACTAGTTTTCAATGGTGGTATTGAGAGGATTCGTTTAGCTCATGCATCAATGGTTTATACTACTTTAAATAAGAGCGCAAGTGATTGAATATGTGTGTTTGAGTTCCTAACTATTTCAACACATACTATCACAATCATTTCTTCAACAGACCACGATTTTGTCACATTAGGGTATCTTATTTGTTGTTTTACACATCGAATTGAGCCTCATCTCCAGGGTGTAAATGGATATTAAACGGATCGAATACACTATTTTCATATTCGTATCCGTTTAACTTTTCGAATATATGGATACGAATACAGATTTGATGGATATTTAAAAATGATATATGGATTCATATCCGTCAGATATCGATCAAATTCGAATATATCTGTATTCGATTATAATTATTCATATGTATTTATATTTAATTAAATTTATCAGTATTTGAATTATTTTTTTTATATTTATATTTGATGATAATTATCTATATATCTATTTGCGAATATCTAAATATATGAACTTATGAACCTATAACAAATACATATTTTAATTAATATAAGGAACTATACAATTCCATTAAAAAGAAAACAATCAAACAAATAGCATAATTTTTAATTAATAATTAATTTTATAATTGATTATTAGTGCTAATTAATATTAATAATGGCATTTAAGTGTATTAATTACAAAGTCAACCAACAATAATTATGTTGATTTACTTTATGCTTCAACTTTTTTCTCTATACTACAATAATTTTTTTTTTAATTTTTTTTTCCAATTCTTCAATTATAATTTATATATATACATATATAAATTTGAGATTTTTATTGAAAAATATAAATAATATATTATTTAATAAATATATATTCGGAATGGATATTAAACGGATCGAATGCGCGTTTACCATATCTATATCCGTTTATAATCGGATATCTACTAATCAACTACGAATAATATCCGCTTTAAACGGATGCGGATAATTTCTTTTATAAACGAATACGAATGCAAATGGTAAACAAATTTTCAAATATCCATTTATAGCCCTACTCATCTCAGCCTTTGGAAAAGCAAGTACATAAACATGAAAAATGAGTACACAACATTAGCAAACTAAGTACATAAATATAGTTATGAAGCACATAACTGGCAAAACTGGGTACTTTTTCTCTTATTTTCGGTATCATTCTCAGCACAAAGAATCGAGTTCAATTCGGCCAAATCTGACCATTTTGTGATCATAAAACCATGGCATATCATTATCAGCTTATTAGGGATTTTTGGTACCATGAATGAACAGTTCACTATGAATGAGATCGCAAATGGTTGGATGTAGGTGTTTATGTTCCAAACCATTTCAATACGTGCGTATCCAAACTATTTCCTCAACAAACTATGGTTTTGTTGCATTAGGGTCGCTTATGTGTTATTCTACGTATCAAATTGAGCCTCATCTTAGCCTTTGTAAAAGCAAGTACATAAACATGAAAAATAAGTATACAATATCTTCAAATTAAGTACATAAAAGTAGTTTTGGATCACATTAATGCCTATATTAGGTACTTTTTTGCGGATTTTTGGTATTATTCTCAGCACATAAGGGATTAAGTTCAATTTGGCATAATCTAGCCATTGCGTGTTCATAAGACCATGGCGTATCATTATCAGCACATTAGGGACTTTTAGTACCATATATGAACAATTTCATACTACTATAAATAAGAGCACAAGTGGTTGAATATGTTTTGAGTTCCCAACCATTTCAACATATACCATCACGATCATTTCTTCAACAAACCATGATTTTGTCGTGTTATGGTGTCTTATTTGTTGTTCCATGCATTGAATTGAGCATTATCTCAATCTTTGGAAAACCAAGTACATAAACATGAAAAATAAGTACACAACATTGGCAAACTAAGTACATAAATACAGTTTTGGAGTACATCACTTCCAATACTGGGTACTTTTTCACTGATTTTCAGTATCATTCTCGGTACATAAGGGATCTAGTTCAATTCACCCTAATCTGGCCATTGTGTGATCGTAAGACCATAGTACATCATTATCAACACATTAGAGATTTTTGGTATTATACATTAACAGTTTCACACTACTATAAATGAGCACACAAGTGGTTAGATATAGGTGTTCGTATTCCAAAACATTTCTACATGTGCCTATCTAAACTATTTCTTTAACAAATCATGATTTTGTCATGTTATGGTGTCTTATGTGTTGTTTCACACATCAAATTGAGCCTCATCTCAGCCTTTGGAAAGCAAGTACATAAATACAATAAATAAGTACACAACATTGGTAAAATAAGCACATAAACGCAGTTTCTGAGTGCATAACTGCTGATATAGGGTACTTTTTGATCAAATGAAAAATAAATCTAGATTATAGCTCCAATGTAAACCTTCCTGATAGTTAAAAAGAACACTCGTTCCTGATTTCTTTCACATTAAAATGATAGTACAATATGTCCATATTTTACAAAGTATACAACACAAGTAATTCTATAAAAAATTCTCTGATTAAAATATAATATAGCACAAATACTAAAACTTAACATGTCCTCTAGATAAGGACAAACTTAGCAGCTACCATAAGCATATGTACACTGTCTATTTATAATTCATCTTCTTCTAAATCTTTGTCTTCTTTGCATCCCCTTTTTCCTAATTGAAGAGAAATAAAATCAATCAAAGTATTATTTAATAAGCAATGACAAATGGTAATATAAGTATAAATATACAATAAAACGGTAAACAAATCTGTCATTGTATCAATTTGGACTAAATGGTAGGAAAGAAACTTTTACTCAATAGAAGCACAAGCTTGCTTCAAATATATAGTATCATTTTGCAGTGCGTTCTATCATCTTGTTCTACAACAGACACAATTTATGTAAATCCACAACGCACAACTTATTATGATTTATCATCTCAAAACTCCTATAATTACTAATCTGCAGATTGAGCAGAAGTATTGAAGTATCAGAGTGGACGTACTAAATTACACTAATCTGGTATTAATCAGTGAACTACTAAGTATGATAATGTATAAATACAGTATCTTATTAAGGAGGAAGAGCATATAACAATCAGGTACTAATCGAAACATATCGGAAGTATAACGAAGAATTAATGTAATGAAAATATGAAGAAACTTACTAATACATATAACAGAGTTTCCTTCCACATCTTTCTGGTTTATTTTTTCGGACAACCATCATATCAACAATGCCCATTTTTAAGCAAAATATGCAATCAAATCATGTTCAAACATCATTATCAGTTTCCAAAATGACATATTTTCTGATGTGGAGTGAAATATTGCAATTTATTGATCTCAAAACTAATTTCAGGCCATTTTTTCCTAATATGAAATAATAATTCTATAAAACTCATACCTTCATAAATTAACAAAAATATAGAGTTCTCTATTGTACATACAACTTCTTAATAGCTGAGTTTTAGCATGTGGGCTACTCGAAAACATTCTCATTATATTCAAATTCACGAATTCTTACCTTCTTCGATGCGCAATTAATATACTCCACCTCAAAATAAAGCAACGATAAATCGAGACAAAGTAGCCCTGTTTCTTGCTAGTATGTTGTACCCAATTATAGAAAATGAAAAAAAAAAAGGGGAGGAAGAAGCTTCTTCCACCGCGGAAAGATGAACAGAAAACAGACGGGGGAGAGAGAGAGATGGGTCAGCATGGTTTAAAAAAAAAAAAACCATTGAACTAAGGCCATTGCAATCATTTTAAGTGGGTGGGGAGTGAACTCAAAATTAAACTTTGAATTGGGGAGTTAAAATTAAAAATAGGGTGGGTGGAGACTGAACACAAAAGTGAAAAGTGGATTTGGGGATTTATAAATAAGTTTCCCTTAATCTAATCAAAACTAAAGAATATAAGTTTTTAAAAATAAATTGAATGGTCCTTTTTAAAAATATTAATAAAATTCTAAAATTGTTTTTAGAAGTGTGTCCAAGTACTAAAGTTGATTAGGAGTGTCAACGAGGTGGGTGCGGGGGTGGGGATACCCCCCGCCTCCACGAGGTGAAAATACCCCCGTCCCCATGGTGGGTACCCATCCCCATTTTCCCGTGGAGAGATGGGTATCCACGGGTTTTATTTAAAAATTTATCAAATTCAATAAAAAAAATTAAAAATAAAACAAAAAAATACTAAACTTTTCCAATAATGTAAATTACTTCAAAGTTAAAAGATTGTCAAATATAAGTACATAACACACGACATTTAATTATATTTTATAATAAAATATTAAAAGATAAATAATACATAAATATAAATTTCAAAAAAAAAAAAAACAATTTGTCAATTCCTCCAAAGAGATGGGGTGCCAAGGACGCTAAGAGAATGTAATGCAAAGGATGAAATGAAATAAATAAAAATAACATTTGACATATATATATAAGGAAATAATAATAATTTAATTATTTAAATGGGTAACGGATAACGAGTATCCACGAGGACATGGACTATGATCCTCGATCCTACGGGGAGAAAATTCTTCTCGAATTTGCCTCGTCGTGGGAAATTCTCTGCGGGGATAGGTAATTTTGCCATCTCTAAAGCTGACGCAACATGATTAGAGGTCCTGTGGTTAAATCTCATTAGTACAACTATTATATTATAATAGGTAATGGGTTTGGATCCATGAGTAAGCATGTAGTCTATTATATAATAACTTTATATTACATCTGATACTTTAATTTATTATTATGTAATCTTTTATATTTTATAAATTTAAAATATAAATATAATAATTAATACGTATTCCACCTATTGTTTAAAAAATATGACCTACTTGATTTAGTTAGAAAAAACCACGTCTGCTTAGGTAAATTGTTAACAAAGTTTAAGATATGTATGCCACTTTTGCTTCGCGTCAAAGAAATAAATGTAGATGGATAACATAAAACTCTTTTCTCTCACAATTCTTGCTCCTATTTAGGACTGCAGTGATTCTAAACCATAAATAAAATGGAAACTAAAATACAGAAAAAAGAAATGAATAATATTATAGAATGTGAAGAAAAATGTGGGTGATAACTGATAAAAGAGTTACTTTTTGGTAACAACATTTGGTTGCACGTGCAACATCAAGTTGTAGCAGCATATAGAGGGCAAAACTTTCCTATCATCTCCCATTTGTACTCTTGGATGGAACCGTGCACATCCATCGCATTCATCAGATACCAATTGTTTTCCTTTCTCCATTTAAGTAGGGAGTTTATCATGGGACCAAATAACCAACAGATGATGCCGATGCCATGTTTGATATTACAAACAGATGGCACGTTTGCATTTTTGGATGAGACTTCTATCTTGATAGATTATCATATCAAGCCCATCAAGTGATTGATTTTAATGAATTAAATTCATAATAAACTATGAACCCGATTTACAATTTATGTAGGATTTGACAATCAATCCTCTATATTTAGATCAAATTATGTGATCCATACAATTGTTGACGAAAATGGTATTGGACCCTGATTCAAGAATGTTCAAATACTCTCTCCCTCTCTCTCTCTCTCCCCAAGAGTGTAATATCACTAAACCATTATAATTTTATCAATTTTATCCATATATCCAAACACGAGGCCAGACAATAAATACAGAATCCCATGTTTTATCACATAATAATAAATAGTAGCCCCAAAAATTGGCTGGGATCCACAGCTATATACATTGAGGCTGCTTCATACTAAACACAAAAACTAGGGGAAAAGCTAAATACAAAAACTCATCATCAAGTTTTGTATTCAAGCTCAACCTCAAGCGCTAGCTAGCTAGCTATATACTAAAAATTAATTAAAACACATAATTATGCAAGAGACAACATGACACATAGATGGCTGCTGCATATTTTTCTCTCAAAATTTTGATATCAATGCTATCCTAAGCTGATCTTGTGAGAAAAACCGGCCCTCCATCTTGACCGTGGCTTGTTGGATCATCAAATCATTGACGACCGAGACACTAGCATGGTGAACCTCAAGGTCTAACTCCCTCAGGGCCACCATAAGCTTTGCCGCTGGATGATTCTTTCTACTGCACTGGATACGTATCATCGCATCCCAGCCAATAATCTTCACATCTATATCCATATCAACATTTGCACTTGATTTTTGTTCTCGAGCAGTAGGAGGAGGAGGAGGGGTAGTGCTAGTATATCTGGCCTCTTTAGCAGTCGATAATTCCTTCTTCAAGGATTCAAGTTGACTCCTCAAATCCTCTTTGTCCAACTCAACATTCTGAAGCTTTGACTTCAACTCATTGATATAAGCAATGGCGTCTCCAAGCAGCGAGGCCTTGTCCATTTTTGACACATTTGGTACAACAGCTCTAAGTGAATAAAACCTCTGATTCAACTTCTCCCTTCTCTGCCTCTCCGCCTCAACATGATTCAGAGGCTCTTCCCTACCATTAGCAGGTTTCCTTCCCCGTTTTCTGGGCCGTTTCTCGGGGTCGACAACTCTACTACTTTCCACCTCCTTCACCACCGAAGCTTCAAGATCCGAATGATCTGATTCACCACCACAACCATTGTCAGTCTTCACCACACCTGAAGAGGGTAAAATCACACCAGAAGTGAACGAAAGCATACCTTCCTCATTGCTTCCTCTTGATGTTGAAGATCTTTTCTTATTATTATTGTTGTTGTTGTTCTTATTGTTATCGCCTTGGATCCCAAACAAATTACCATTAACATTGGAAACGCTCATCTTTGTACTCTCCCCAAAATTAAGTATCTCCCCAGACTCGGGCTTACACGTCCCATTATTCCTTCCATTGAACCCAAATTCCGAGAAATTCATTTCCTTAGTAAGATACCCCTGCATTTGGTGCTGCGGATTCTCGGACAAAGTACTAGAATTGGGATTTTCATTACCAAGCACAATTTGCTTGCTAGTAATACTACAAGGAACTGAACTCCCCTGACCATTAGAATTGACGTTGTTACTATTATTATTCAATGTATCCTTCATATCCGAGGAGGGGTCGGTCAACCAGAGGGCTGCCGGGTCGTTGTCCGCCAGGGCCCAGGAGCCCGACCCAGAGCCTGACCCTATTTCCATCCCATTGAAATTGAATAGAATTCTAACCTTTTTCATGAGATCCGAGCTTTGAAAAATCATCTCGGTGGAGCCAAGCTCCACAACACCGTTGGACGAGGGTATGCACACCAGAGTCTGAAGCCCGAATCCCTGTGCCTGGCGGGCCCGCTCACAGTGAGACGCGGCAAGCCTCTCCGGCCCAGTCACCCACACCGGGCTCGAGCTGTACAGGGCCTCTCCCGGAATCCCAGACCCGCTAACAAAGGACTGTGTCATGGAAATAAGAAAGAACCACTCAGTATCGGTCACTTCTTCATCAACAGCATCATCAGGAGTAGCCTGAGGGCCCGAAATCAAGGAATTCAACTCCTTGAGCACCTTCTTTCTGTGCTCCTGCTCAGATGGAGACGAAGTCGTTTTGCGCTTTCCTTTATCCTCCTCGCCTTTGTAGTAACCATCACCCCAGCCCAATATTGATGGACCCCCGTAGTCAACCACGGAAGACTGCCAAAAAATAGCGTAGGTCCAGCTCTCGCGGGCACCCTCGATCAAGGCGAGCAAACGCTGCTGAAGAGTTTCTTGATTGAAGAACTGGGCGGCCGCCGAGGCGGAGGTCTTGGAGTGGTCTGCCGCTGGCGGCGGAGAAGGGGCCGGAGCATATGGGGTTTGTTGAGCAATACAAGAGGCGGGCCAGAAAGAATTCAGATCGGAAGCGGAAGACATGAACGCCTCCATCATGGTGGCGTCTCCCTCCACCGCCGTCGGCGCTGTGGCGGCTGCGCTATTACCTGCCCATATATTCATTGATACTGGCTCTCCAGAGGAGTCGGCAGCCGGCTATCAATTATTCCATAAAACGAATTACTGCAAAGTTCAAGAAGCTAAACAAATTTCAGTTCAAAGGTTTTCTCATTTTCTTTTTATTATTCCTTCGCTCAATCTTTTCTTCTGGGCTTGAGCCGGGGGGCGGGGGGGTGGAGGACAGATTTGAGGGGGCTAGTGGTGGAAAGGAAAAGGAGGAGAATAGAGAGACGGGACGAAGAGATAGAATGCGTAGTGTGTGAATTTGAGTTGGGTTTGGGATTTATTTGGGGTGAATTTGAGCTGAATTTGGGGGTTTGGGTGGCTCCACAGTAAAAAGGAGTGGGACTGTGGATCGAACGCAAAGGGACTACAGCCTAGAGCCTACAGCTTCTGCGATACGGCGTCGATCTAATCGGGACTCCGACTCCCGCCGATTTAATCGGGAATTCTACTCTACTGCATTATATATATATATATATATAATCTAATAATACTAATTCAAGTGTGCAGTGTGCAAGTTACGATTTACAGCCTGGACATGTACGCACTAAAAGATATATAACAACTATTAATCTATTATTTATAATTCACATATTTTGATATTTGGTATTTATAATTATTATTTTATTATTTTTTTAATTCTTATTTATAAAAAAAATTAAATAAATATATTAAAATTATTAAAATAAATTTACATTATATATAAAATAAATAAATACTATACAAATTTTAACACATACATGAAACGTGTGAAATTGCTAATTACAATTTACACCCTGGACTTATAATACACACTAGGATCTAATTTTCTGTATTAATTAACATTTAAGTCATTTCCAACCTCTACTGGAAACACAAGGGGATAGCTGCCCGAATTTAAGTTAATTGTTTTTATTATAAATTAGTTTCGGTATTTAATAAACTAAAATGTAATATGAGCCTTACAAGTTCAGCTAATTTGACATTTTTATATATACTTTGTTAATTAGTTTAGGTTGTTGAGTTGAGTCTTGGAAACGAGAAAAATGTTTAATTGTGCTCTTAAACATCATCTCAACTGTAATGTTGAATCAATTTGTTTGTGAATTAAATTAGTTTAAGTACCTTTAAGCTTGAAGGTAATTAGCTTTATAGATCTTTTTCTTTTTCACTTTTCCTCTAATATATTATACATTATATATTTGTTGCAGTTAATCATTAATGTTTTAAGCTGCCTATTCCAGAATCCAGCTTTATACAATTAATTAAACAGGGAAGTGAATCTTCTTTATATAATTGTTTTTAAGCCTCTTTAATTGATGGTTTATTTCTGTAGTTAATAATAAGCAATCTTCTTTCATGATTAAGGATGGAATACGTAATCTCAGAGATAATTATAAAAAATAAAAAAAAAATTGATTAATTCATGCACGTAAACAATAAACATAGAGAAATTAATTATAAATGAATTATAATTATAAGATAAGTCGTCAAAGAGTGATTCTATTTATTATCATCTAGCTTTCACCTTTATTCACCTCATCTAACTCCGGTAGGAAATAATTGCAATTAATTAGTTAGATAATATGTATTAAAAAAATCAATATTTTCCAAATTAAAATGGAGATGAAACTGCATTGAAGAATTACCTCGTGACATATTGCACTTTCCTAACTCAACTCAGAAATGTGCAAGTTTGGCAACTGCAGAGCTCATGACAACATTTTTAGTGAAACATTGTATTATATTTCACAAAAAATTTTTTAAAAAAAAAATTGATAGTAAAATATAACATTTTAAACAATTTAATGCACATTTGTTAAAACCAAAGGCAAATTGCAACACGCAAAGTTAAAAATGGGGTCAATGATTGTTTTGGACACATCTATCTACACTATTGTATACAGTACAATTGTATTTGACCGTAATTATATAATTATAATCAAATTTTATATTTTGAATTTTTTAATTAAATTTAAAGATTCTCATAGGTTGTTGGTTATTAAAATTGGTATTATTTATTTTATTTAGATATTTTTAAATTTTCATAATCACTTTCTCAATTGAAATAAATCATCGTTTCTGTATCTCTAATACAGGAAAAAAAAAATGCATTCTTTTTGCAAAATCTTTTCAACCCTTATTTGATATGTAGAAAAGGACAGCAGTATGATTTATATATACTTAAAATTTTTAAATTATTTTATTAATTAAAATAAATCAATTCTTTATTTTTCTCTAATATCAAGAATATTAAATAAATTACTATACTTCCTAAAGGAAAAAACGATTGCATTACATCCATTTAAGTATTTTTTGCATTTTTAAAATTATTTTGAAACAAAACAATTCTTTACTTATCTCTTAGAATTTTAAAATTTTTATTAAAATAAAAAATTTGATTGGTTGTTAATTGTTACATTTCGTACTAGCTTATGTTTATTTACTCCATTTAAAGATTCTTAGATTTTTGAAATTATTTTTTTATTGAAATAAATTATTATTTTTTTAAATTCTAAATCAAAAAACGAGTTACAGTCTATCTACAGAATCTCATTCATCCAAATGGCATATATGCAAAATAGATTACATTCCATTTAAATATTTTTTGAATTTTTGAAACATCTTCTAAACTGAGAAAGATGAATTCTTTATTTATCACAATACCAAAAATATCAACATATTAATTGCATTCCTAAATAAATAGTTGCAGATACATTGAAGTGTTTTTTTGTTTTTGTTTTTTTTAAACAAAGCCTTGAATTTTCAAATTATTTTTCTTTAAAGTGTAAGAAAAAATGCATGTTGTCTTTTACAAGTTATTATTGAATTTGTTGCTAAATTTTTGCACTAATATTTTTTATATATATAACAGAAAAATGGGGATACCAAGGAAACAATAAAATCAAGAAAAAGAATTATGTCTGCAGCTACATTTGCATCGAGAATATTGAGGTTTGTTTTATTTTTATTAAGAAAATAATATTATCTATTGTCAGTGAAATCAGTTAACTTCTTACATCAAATTTATATGTTGGTATTGATCGAATTCGTGAACAAAGGAGATACAATATTGGAAATAATAGATATATCAAGAAATTATTATATGTTTGCGGCTGCCTTATACAGAGAATCACAGGGTATGTTCTCTTTTCATTAGAAACACTGAAACAGCATTGTCTCGATGCTATGCATGAATTCTTTATTAGTACTATATATTAATATAACTATTGAATTATATATACAATTAAAAATAACAATATAAAAATTAAAATATTACAAAAAAAAAAAGGTCAAATAATGAATAAAATTAAATATTACTCCACTATATCAAAATTTAGTATTTAAAAGTTTGGAACATATAAAGACATCAAAAAATATGAAATCTTGTATACATGATGTCAAAAAGAATGAATTTCAAGATTATTTAGTGAGAAGGTAAAACAAATTTAAAACTTTCAAAGATAAAACCCTATGTATATGATTATATACTTTATCAAAAAAAGAAAGAAAAAAAAAAGAAAGAAAGAAAATGTTATGCAATCAAAAACTAACAGATGTTGCACTAAAAAATATATATATAAGAATAATAGAGCACAAGATTGATGGCTTAAGAGTAGTTTAAAAAAAGTCAACATTATAATATTTTAAGATTACTTTAGACTTAAAAGACAATGAGTATATATTAAGTTAAAACTTAAAATATAAAGAATTAGACAATATATATATATATAGGCTGCAAAAAAATTAAAAAATGATTATCTATTTTTAATTTTTAATTAAAAATTAATTAAGTCAAGACAAAACTATGATAGTATAGATAAAAATAAATTTAAAAATATTTCAAAAATAATTATAAAGTTAAAATAAATATTAAAATATGAGTTCATAAGAAATCTTTTAATTTGAGTCATAGCTTAGTAATGGAACAAGTAAAAAAAAGAAAGAAAAAAGAGTTTGACATTATTAATACAAAGTTAAAATAATGATATAAAATTGATAAAGTAATTATAAACTCAAAATTTATTTTAAGATAGGAGTTAATGAGAATATATAAGGATGACATCATAACATAAAAAGAAAATATAGAACAAAAAATAAATTATTACATTTATTATCAAATCTTTTATGTAAATATAATTGGATCTTTATATGTGAGTGATTATATGCCTAAGACATGGGTGAATTAGGCTTAAGAAATTTTAATACAGCGTAAGTTTATCACTTAAAATACTTTTTGGCCTTTCAAAAACTGTTTAAGTTTTTTGCAGAAAAATAGTTTTAGTTACTGATTGGAATTCGTAAATACCAGTTAAGATACCAATCAGACAGTAATAAGAAAACAGTATAAGTAGAAGTAAATAGACACTGGAATTTGTAGAGGTTCGGCAAGCCTACATCCTTTACCTAAGCTTTCACTTAGGATTTTAAACATGTCAAATTAATAGGTGTATAAGAATGGTTTTACATATGACAACAGTAATTTGATAGTAATAAACAGTAAGGGATCAGAAACACCCTAGCAAGGTGAAAAACCAACTCTTCGCAAAGAGCTACACCGGAATCCCAGACGGGATAAGATAAATTCTAGAGCACTATGAAATCAATTGCTTCTGAACAGTTCTGGGGGAACGTTTGATATTTTCACTTGCACAACCTCTATAGATTGATGCACGAGTTGTTGTCACTCCGTACAGTAAGCTTTAGTCTCTTCATCCAAACTGAAACCAAGAATACTGCAGAAGATTCCAGACAGTACCGGCCTACTAGTTTCTTCACCTAGAGGTCGTTAAAGCAACTAAACACCAATTTGTTCTCTTCACGAGGTCCGCCGAGAGCAGGTATAACTCCCGTCCCTCTTCATCACTAAGTCCTTCGAGACATAAACCGCCTTATCCTCGTCTTCCCAAGGTCCGTCGTCGAAGGCAAGTTCCACTTGACCTTCTCCACCACAAGTTCCCTCGAAAACACACGTAGAGCAAGGAATTAGCAACAATTAAGCGCAAAGTGTGTATAAGAGTATCACACAACTACTCAAGACACTTAGGCTATGATTGGTTGTTAGGTTCTTCTCATGTCTCGTGTCTTTAAAACCTAAAACACATCAGGATATGTGTTCGGTTGTAAGGCATTCTCATGTCTAAAGGGTAAGAGGGCCAGACAAGTTTTAAAACCCTGCCTCATTCTTTTACTATTGCAATTTTCTCTCTCTGTCTCATGGGTCACCTTTTCCTCTTTCTCTCTCTCTCTCTATCTCACAGCACACCTTTTTCAAATATTCCTCTCTCTCTCTCTCTCTCTAATTTATTTGAAAAAAATCAAATTTTCTGGACATAATTTTTAAACTGAAAAAAAAATTATAAAACAAACCCAAAAAAAATCTTAAACAAACCCAAAAATAGATTTATAAATTTCAATTTATTAAACTTATAAATTATATTATATATTCAAATCTTAAACAAATCCAAAAATCAAAACTTAAGGTACGTAAATAATAATGGTCATGTTCTTTATGCACTGACAAAGTAAGGTATAAAATAAATAACACACTTCATAAGTTAATTTTCGATAATATGCATGTCCCATTTAATTTCGTAATTATAAAAAAAAAAAAAAAAAAGTCCGACTAAACTTTTACAAAATTATAATTTATTAAAATTTTAAAAGTTAGTATATTTATTAATTAATTATATTTTTTAAGTATTTAAATTTTATAATAACACATTAACATATAAAATTAATAATAAATACCACAGCTTAATTTTGGACAATACGCAAATTTGCAATTTTATTTGATAATTAAAAAAATAAATTTTTAATTAACCAGATTAATTGAAAACATTGTGAAATTGATTGATTGAAAATATAATATTAATTTCTACAAGATATACTATAAGTTGGTGAATGAATATATAATATATATTTTAAAATTAAAAAAATTCTATGCATTAAATTTATAATTTAATTCGGAAAAATATTTTTTGTAAAATTAAATTAACAAAGAAGGTACGGCACTTATTTTGGACTACACGCAATTTTTTTTAATTATTTTTGAAATTATATTTTATAATTTTTTTATTTTACTATATTTATTAATTTATATTTTTTTTAACTATTAAAATTCCAAACAAAACCAAAAATCGAAACTCACAAAACAATAATCATATCTCATACAAATCTCTTAAACATATCTCAAAAACAACCTCACAACCTCAAATCGCATTGGCTCATCACATGACTATAATCATTATACTTTATCTCACAACCAATCACAACATCATCTCCCATTCTCATATCTCTTAAACACCAAAATATTCCCAAAATCTCTAAAACACAAAAGCATGAAACCAGCCTCACAAGCAATCACAGCTTGAACAAATTTCTCTTCCGACTTAGTGATTCACACCTCTTAATTGCTGCGTAATTTTGTTTTCCTTTTATATGCTTATGTCCAATGGCTATAAGTTCTTACTAAGGCAAGAATCCGTTGAAACTAAATAAAGAAACAAGTTAACTTTGGCAATCATGCATTTATTCCTAAAATAGCGGATGATTTAATAAAATCAACATGACGTGATTTCTTTCCTAAGTTGGAAAGATGCAAATCAAACTAGAGTCTGCAGGAGATCTTTTATTTATGGAAAGTAAATTTTAGCCCATGAAAGATTCCAGCAGATAGCATGCAAATAGATTCCAGCAGATAATATGCATGCTTTGTAGCGCATAATTCAAGGAGTAATTTTCATGATCAAAACAATATAAATCGTCAAAAGGGTTAACACTATATTATATTGCGTGTGTAATAGAAAACCAAAAAAAAAAAAAAGTGAATAAGAAAAGAAGTTGTTAGCCTTTCAAACAAATTAAAATTTTTAAAAAAATAAAAAAAATAGAATTGGATATATATTTTGATGGATTAAATTATGTCCATTTTTATAAACTTAAAATATATATAAATATATATAATGTATGTATTTTCTATTAATATAACCATCTCATAATATTTTTCAAATAGGTAAAGAAATTTTTAACAATATATACTAATAAAGCAGCATATAAGATTTTTAAAAAGAGTTCAAATTATAATACTTATATATACATAACTATATATGAATAAAAAATAAAAACTAAATGACATACTTTTAAAATTATAAATATTCAAAAAGTGAGATAAAATTTTAAAATATTAAAATCAAGGAATAGTTCTCATCCTATAAAATTATAAAATTAGATGAACCAAAATAGAGAATTTAAAAATAAAATACAACACTTAACAAATAAATTGATAACTTGGCTCGAAGAATGAGTAAAAATATACTAAATGTAGAACAATTTAAATAAAAAAAAAATTAGATGACAGTATTAATGGTTGAAGAGAAAAATGTAACTAATAAAAATAGAATAAAATTAAAAAAGATTAAGAACAATCAATATATCTCATCTCACATAATTATAAAATGAAACAACAAAAAGAGAATTTAAAAATGAAAATAAATGAATTGATAACTTAAATAAAGTAATAAACAAAAAAGACATAAAAATTTGCAAATTTAATAACAAATAAAAGCTAAATGATGCATTTTATGTGTAACACCCCAAAATTTCACAAACAATATATATATATATATATATAAATCATAACTTGGACGAAGAAAATGATAATAATTGGTAAAAGAATTAAAACGTGTTGTTGCTTTGGAAATATTTGGGGATTTTTCGGTTAATATTAAGAACTTGAAGGACCAACGATTTAAATTAAAAAGGACTTAATTGAAAGAAATTTAAAAATCCTTAGGGCCAATCTATAAATAAAATAGGTAAATTGGGTCAATTCAGGGTACCAACTAGTTAAGGTACCTGATATGAAACTAAGGAAAAATCCTGGGGTTGTTTTGTAATTTTGAAAACTACATATATAAATAGCAAATCATCCCCCATCCCAACCACCACAAATTTCTTCAAATTTTCCACATGCAACCTACAACCCTCATCTCCGGCGATTTCACTCCGATGCTAGCGAATTCCGCAACAAACCCTAGCATTACCTTCATCTCACCTCAAGGAACATGCTGGTGCTAAGAACCACCACAAACGGCCAGCGAATCGCCTGAAAATTGAGCATTAAATGGAGCTCGTGACGGAGGTGGTGGGCATGACCTTTTCGGTAACTGTCGGCGGCAACCAAGAGGTGAGTTTTGATGGGCTTAGCGAGAGGAAGACAATGGTGTCTTCAATTTGATGAACAGACGACAGACGGAGGGATAATTGAAGAAAAATGGGATGGCAACCGGCGGCGGGTTATGACGGCTTTCCTTAAATTAACCAGCGACCATCTAGCAAAGCCCAAAAATTGACTTGGGAGTTTTGTTCAATGCAAAGGAACTCAAAATTTGTGGGATTGTGGCCTTGTTCCAACGGCGGCGCTCCAGTGGCGGTGCTTTGATGGCTGAATGTCAATTTACTCGGGACAACGATCCAGGTGCATGCGGCCTACTATCGTGCATTGATTTGGCCTTGGACTCAGTCAATTGGGTAAAACTCCAGTTGATCAATTACAATTAATTCTTGAATTTGATTCGATTAACTTGTTAAGCCAATCTTAAAGTGAATATCCATTAATTAGACCAAATTATACAAATGCAAGCTATGCGATTGAATATAGAATTTGTCTATAAATAGTGAGTGGACCTAAAATGTCAATAGAAGCTTGATTATCCTTAATTGTGTTAAGTAGTACATCTTGAATGATTTCAATTGTATAAAATATATAATGGCTAAAATTTATAGAAAATCTGTAAAATCCATAAGATTTATGATGTTAAATTGAAGTAGTTAGATATAAGTGTCGTGTACAACGTTAGTGGGCCCGGATTGGTAATTAAAATATAATTATTGTTAATTAAGTAAATCGGTATAATTAAAATCCTAATTTTGTTTAACGTTGTAAGGATTAATTATTAAGTGAAAGTTGGATAAATTCCCACAAATATATTTGATTTATTAAACATAGGCGTAAAATATTAATTTATGTATTATTGATACTGAGGTGTAGTAGTGGCCCAAAACCGATAAACTTTTTGTTAATGCTATTTAGCAATGCTAGTATGTTTTAGGGAGATAGATGTACATTACCTTCTGAATAAAAATTAGAGTTGTTTGTATAAGCCAGAAATATAATAAATCAAATCTAGTAAAATAACTTTGATGGTAAAAAAAAAATCAAACATTTTTATCATGAATTGCCGTATTTGAACTAGGTCGAAGATTTAATTAAGAAAGACACTCCTCGAAATGAAAAATTCACGATATTAGGATGTAATAGTAACTCTAATTACTGTAGAAAGAATACTACATGAGTGTATTGATAATTATATGCATTTTATTAGAATAGGTGATGAGTATTCAGGGTCTCTCGGACTGTAGGGCGTGGATAACACCTTTGTGGAGTTTTAAGGTGAGGGTATATCACTCGTTCTGGTGCCCATAACTCTTTATATGTCATCAGTTTTCTGTCCTATATACCCAACAGCCTTGCCAGCTAACCCTCTGTTGTTGTAGCTTCTTGTGAATTTGTCTTTTGTTTAAATAGGTCTTGCTGACCCATTTACTCTATCGTATCTCTGAGCTTATTATTTTTTGTGTCTTTGGACTGCTTTGTCGGTCGATACATATCGCGTAACTTGCATTTGCTGTTTAGCGCTCAATTCTGTTCATGTGTAGAGTTTGATTTGTAATTCTCACGCTAGCACTACATCATGTCACCTTTGGGGATGCTCTTGGGATGTTTCTACCCGTAGAGATGCCACGGGTTGTTGGGCCCGAGACTAGGTCTGGAAAGATGATCGGACAGTACAGGCCGACCGTAACTGGTCTCCTAACTAGAACCCACTCGCGATCCTGACTTGCAGATAGTTTGAGGTAGTTGTCTACGAGTGGCGGGATCCGACATGCAACCTACCATGCCACATGTCAAGTTATTACACACCGAGCTGAGTGCTCGAGTAAATGGAGAGATAAGGAAAGTTTTATTCTTATGATGTTGTTATGTTTTGATATGAGAGCAATAAGGTTAGGATTTGCCAACAGTCTACTATGATTTGAAAATGGTTGCTATTATGATTTGTTTTGTTATGTCACATCTTGCTTGTTTCATGTCTCGTTTCATTTGGATTCATGTTTTGTCAAGATACTATTTATTGCTTTATGACATCTTGGTTGTTTTGTCATTTGTTTTGAAGTTGCTTCTGTTACCATGTAATGTCTTGTTGGGTACACCTGTTTTCATAAGTACTATTATGTGGGCCCCTATTCTGTTAAAGTGTCATTTTACAACTTTTGATTGTCTCAATTCTTCCTTTTACTTCGCTTACTTATTTATCCGTTACGTTAGAATCCTTTTATCAGTTCCCTTAATCCTATGCATTTGTTAACATATACTTCTCTCCTTCACTGAGTTCTTTGAACTTACCCCCTATTTTTGTTTCTTAATTCTTTCCTAGATAGGATCTGTCGGAGAGCTGGAGGCCTAAGCTTGCTTTAGGATGATGTAGATAGATTTATAGTTAGTACTAGATGTTTATGTATTTATGGACTTTGGAATATGTAGTTAAACTTACAGTTCAGCATGCACCTATTTGGGCTATTAAGACTTTGACGATAGTAATGTTGTGAATTCTGTTTTCAGTAGTACCATTTTAGTTAGTATCGCTTTTGTAAGCAATTAGTCTACGATGTTTATGTATAAGACTTGTCATGTTGCCTCAAGGATATTAAGTTTAGGTTCAATCACGTCATGCAAGTATTATGTAAATATAAAATTGTGGTTTTGAAGTTCATGTTAATGTGGAATATTTTACAGTAGGATGTGATAGAAAATTGCCATAAAATGGTTTTGGGTTGCCATGAATTATTTAAATTGAATGTTGGAGATGCATGTTTTATTATGAATTATTAAATTTAGATTAGAATAACACCTCGGCATGAAGCAAGCACCTCCTGGTCGAGGCTCTACATTATTTATGGTTGAAAAGTTTAAAATTAAAAAATTCCCTTTAATTATGTAACATATATAAATTAAACAAATAAAAATGAAATAAAAAAGTAAACAATAAAACAAGCAATCAACATTTGAAAAATGAAATAATGACGCATAGAAAAAGATAGAGGGAAAAAATGCTAGAAATTGAGAATATGAATTAAATAACTTTCGAAATACTCTATACATAGTAGTACAGATATAATTAGTTATTAAGGATGAGGAAAAAAAACTTATTAAATTATAGAGTTCAAATGATTAAGGAACCTTCTATATATTGAGAATAGAGATGAAAGAGATTTTGTAGATAAAATACAATTATTTTTTTGGTATTAGAGGTAAATAAAAAATAATTTGTTCTAATCAAGAAAATAATTTCAAATTTTAGATAGTTTTAAATAGAATAAATAATATCAAATTTGTAACACCCCGAATTTTGAATCCTAAGATATAATAAATTGTAAAACCGATAAGTTGGGATAGATTAATTTTGGATTAGATTCAACTGAAGTCTAGAAGTAAATATTTACGATCATGGGACTAAATTGTAAAGAAGAGAAGGACTTGATTATTTAAAATTGTAAAGTTTAGGGGTGAAGGTGAGAAAATTAAGAACTTAAGGACTTCCAAATAAATAAAGAAGGACTTAGTTGACTGGAATTAGAAATGTTAGGGGCCAACATGAAAACTAAAACCCTCAAGGATTAAAATAAGGGACACTTATTTAAAAGTACCAAACACACTTTCCACTTTTGTGATCAGTCCCCACTTAATTTTTGTTAGAAAAAACTCCATAGTTTTGTTAAAAGTTTAGAGATCACTCCCTATTCACTTGATTTGACAAAAATGCCCTTAAGTATAATATTTTTCATTTATTTTTTCTCACTTCTTCTTCATCCGGACAAGCAAATAGTAAACCCTATCATACTAGAAACAGAAAGAACAGAAAAAACGCAACAAGCTCCATAGCGGGAATGAGAATAACGTCAGAGCTAAAAACCACCAACCCGACAGCTGCATTGTCTTCTTCTCTTTTTATTTTCATCATTTTTGGGTTTCATCTTTTTCTCAGTTGCTTCTGAGTTTCTTATATTTTTCCGACAATGTCAACCAGTAGTGAAGCAAGTGTGCTCAATCAAGTATTGGTGAGTTTCCACTACAAGACCAGCTCCATATAATGTTAATTAAGGATAGTATGACTTTAATGGATATGTACATTAATTTTGCAAGAAAATGGAGTGAAATCAACGCCGAGCACTTCAGTTTGCAATATATAGCTTCACATCAAAGATTGTACGTGAGTTTAACTGATGACGATGATGTCATGAATATGATCTTACTGCATTTGACATTGAAGATAAACATTGTTGATATCCTGGTAAACCAAAAGGATGAATCAAGCAGCAGAGAAAAGAAGAGCAGTGATGTTTTAAGGTAATAGTTCTACAGAATCTAAACTGTATTGTAGTTTGTAAAGTTTTATACTTGAAGTGTTCCAAAATAGTACTCTGTTTGTTTGAAAATCTTTCTGTACTTGTAGCGTTCTACATTATACTTCATTGCAGTTAACATTGTACTTCATCTCACAAAAATTATACTTTATTATGTAAGTTTTATACTTCAAGTGTTTTCTACTAAAGGATTATCTAAAATTGTACTGCAACTTGTAGAGGTTTATACTTGAAGTGTTTCCAAATTGTACGTAATCTATACAAAATTATACTTTCTGTTTTCTGAAATTATTCATTTAACCAAAACTGTACTGAGTTGGTAGGGTTTTATACTTCAATTGTTCGGAAATTGTACTTCATTTTACACAAATTTGTACTCCAGTTATCTGAAATTGTACTTCATTTAACTACTCTATTAATTAAGTTTTATACTTCAAAGTGTTCTACTAATTGATTATCTAAAGTTATACTGCTATTGCTAATGGTTTATACCTGAAGTGTTCAAAAACTATACTTCTTTTTATTCAAAATTGTACTTCAATTTTTTGAGATTATACTTTATTTTACAAAATCTTTACTTATTTATTGAAGGTCTATACTTTAAGGGTTATATTTATCGATTATCCAAAATACACTGCAGTTGCTAGGGCTTTATACTTCAAGAGTTTGAAATTGTACTTCACTTTATCTAAAATTGTACATTTATTTTCTGAAATTATATTTTCTTTTGTACTTCATTTTATAGAAACCTATACTATTTTTATTGAAGTTCTATACTTCAAGTGTCCTAAATTGTACGTCATTTTATATAAACTTGTACTTCATTATCTGAATCTATTATTTGACTTTCATGTTTTCTACTAATAAATTATCCAATTTGTACTGAAATTGCTAAGGTTTTATACTTCAAGTGTTCAGAAATCATTCTTCACTTAATTAAAAATTGTACTTCTATTTTTTAAAATTATACTTCATTTTATACATCATTTTATTTAAATATGTACTCTTGCCACTAAAGTTCTATACTTCATGTGTTCTCAAAATGTACTTCATTTTATCTAAACATGTACTCCATTCATTGAAGTTCTATACTTCAAGTGTTCGAAGTTGTACTTCATTTTATCTGAACTTGTATTTCAATTATCTGAATCTATTATTTAATTTAAAAGCAACTACAAATGGATTATAAAAAAATTATACTGCAATAGTCAAAGTTTTATACTTTAGGAGTTCTGAAATTGTACTTCGATTTTCTGAACTTATATTTCAGTTCTTAATAATTTCGCCTAAATCTTTATATTCTTTTCATTGAAGTTCTATACTTCAGGTATTCTGAAGTTGTATTTCACTTTGTCTAATATTGTACTTCAATTTTTTGAAATTATACTTCATTTTATACATCATTTTACCGAAACTTGTACTCCATTCATTAAAGTTAAATACTTCAAATGTCTGAAGTTGTACTTCATTTTATCTGAACTTGTACTTTAATTATCTGAACCTATTATTTAATTTTTAAGCGTCTACTAATGTATTATCTAAAAATTATACTGCAATAGCTAAGGTTTTATACTTTAGTTGTTTCAAATTGTACTTCACTTTATATAAAATTGAACTTAGATTTTTTGAAATTATATTTCAGTTTTTACATAATTTAACCTAAATCTGTATTCTTTTCAATGAAGTTCTATACCTCAGGTGTTCTCAAATTGTACATCACTTTATCTAAAATTATATTTCTATTTCTTTAAATTATACTTCATTTTATACATCACTTTACCTAAACTTGTACTCCATTCATTGAAGTTCTATACTTCAAGTGTTCGAAATTGTACTTCACTTTATCTGAACTTGTACTTCAATTTTCTGAATCTATTATTTAATTTAGAATCGACTACGAATGGATTATCAAAAAATTATACTGCAATAGCTAAAGTTTTATACTTCAGGAGTTCGCAATTGTACTTTACATTATCTAAAATTGTACTTCGATTTTTTGAATTTATATTTCAGTTCTTACATAATTTCACCTAAATCTGTATATTCTTTTCATTGAAGTTTTATACTTCAGGTATTCTGAAATTGTATTTCACTTTGTCTAATATTGTACTTCAATTTTTTGAAATCATACTTCATTTTATACATCATTTTACCGAAACTTGTACTCCATTCATTAAAGTTCTATACTTCAAATGTCTGAAGTTGTATTTCATTTTATCTAAACTTGTATTTAATTATCTAAACTTGTTATTTAATTTTGAAGCGTCTACTAATGAATTAATCCAAAAATTATACTGCAATTGCTAAGGTTTTATACTTCAAGTGTTTGAAATTGTACTTCACATTATTAAAATTGTACTTCAATTTTCTGAACATATACTTCAGTTCTTACATAGTTTCACCTAAATCTATATTCTTTTCATTGAAGTTCTATACTTCAGGTATTCTGAAATTGTACTTCACTTCTTTTACTTTTGTTTCTTAAAATTATACTTCATTTTATACATCATTTTATCTAAATCTGCACTCTTTTAATTGAAGTTCTGTACTTCAGGTGTTCTCAAATTGTACTTCATTTTATTTTAGCTTGTACTTCAATTTTCTGAATCTCTTATTTAATTTTCAAGTGTTCTACTAATGAATTATCCAAAAAATTGTACTGCAATTGCTGCGTTTTATACTTCTATTGTTATGAAATTGTACTTCGTTTATTTGAAATTATACCACAATGTTGAATTATTCTACATATTGTACTTTAGTTTACCTAAAATTGCATTTCATTTGTCAACCTCAAGGGATGCAGTCGAGGAGGAAATTGGTTCGACCAATGCATCACACAATGAATTGGCTTTAATTAGCAACTCAATTGATGCATGGAGGAATTGCATATATGGAGAGGGTCAAACATTCAAGGATGCTGAGGAGTTTAGAATTATGCTTAAGAATTATGCAGTGTCTACTTTGCGGTCGTTTAAATACAAGAAAATTGACAACAAAAAAATCATAGCCGTTTGCAGTGATGAAAATTGCAAATGGAGAATCTATGCATCAAGGCATGAAGCTGATAAATTATTTGGCATTCGAAAATGCAATGTAGAGCACACATGTGGTGAGGCTAATCTTTGGACAAGGGGACATCCTAAAGCCGATTCCGCTTGGGTTGCTAATGTAGTGAAGGACAAATTGAGATCAGAGCCATGTTATTGGCCCTCTACCATACTGAAAGATATTCACAGAGAATACGGTGTGGAACTTAGGTACCATAAAGCATGGATGGGTAAGGAATTAGCTATGCATGACATCCATGGAACTGAGAAGGGATCTTATGATAAGTTGAGGTGGTACTGTGATGCTGTGAATAGGACAAACCCTGAAAGTATTGCAGACTATGAGATTGACCCAATCAGTCGAAAATCTCATCGGCTATTTATATGTTCCAGTGCCTGCCTTCTTGGTTTTCTCAGGGGATGCAGGCCATTGATATTCTTGGACAGAACCCATATTAAAAATAAATACAAAGGAGTCTTACTCAGCGCTGTCAATAAGGATGCTAATGATGACTTATTCACGTTAGCATATGCAGTTGTTGACTCTAAAAATGATATTAATTGGGAGTGGTTCTGCTTTAAGTTGAGAAGAGTCTTAGATTCTGAATATCTACCTTGCTTATCAAGGTTTACTTTCTTCTTCGATCGATATCTAGGTCTTCTTAAGGCCCTCCCCATGATATTTCCCGATAGCCACCATGCATATTTCTTGAGACACTTAGTGGATAACTTTAAGAAACAAGTAAGTGTACTCTATCTTTGTTTGTGAGACAATTATGTGAAATAAACTCTACTTCATAACATTAAGTACATTACTATTTTATTATTTTAAATTCAGGTATTAAGGAAGTACCCTCTACATAACAAGAAACATTGGTGTTATGTTTTTATGAAAGCTGCATATGCGCCTACAAGGCAGGAGTATACCCAACATATAGACAACATCTTGGATTCAATGCCGCTTACCAGAGACTTTATTATGCAGTCTGACCCATCATGTTGGGCAAATTCCTTATTCAGTGGAGATTGATTGGGGGTAATAAACAATAATCAAGCAGAAAGTTGGAATAATTGGGTTAAACCAGCCCGATTTATGCCAGTTGCAGCCATGGTTGATCACATACGCATGCAAATAATGGCTATGATGCATGATAGATAGACGAGAAGAATCTCATAAGATGGTTGGTCAATTATGTCCCAAGCAAGAGAAGAAGTTGGCAATCAATCATATGCGTTCTCGTAACTTAAAAGTTGTCATATCTGCCGGTTGGAGCTTTGAGGTGATTGAGCAAGATAAATTGTATGCTGTAGATTTACAACACAGAGTTTATTCGTGCAGAGCATGGCATATTGATAAAATACCATGCAGACATGCTTGTGCTTGTATCGAGTCAAAGTCACTTTCACCGTATGACTTCACCGATCAATACTACCAAGTTGAGATGTATCAACAAGCATACCAGGCAGTTATAAACCCTATTCCTACGTTTGATATGCAAATGTTCCCTGTAGATGATGATGACGTCATTCATGCACCTGATTGTCGATCTCAGCTTGGGTGTAGAAGGACACAGAGGATTCCATCATAGATTGAGAAACGTGTAATTAAGTGTAAAAAGTGTGGTAGAACAAGGCATAATCATCGAATTTGCAAAGAATCAGTAAACTAGTTAACTGTTGTACCTTAATACGGGATAATTGTACTTGATTTCTTCGCATTTGCGCCTCACTTGGGCAATGAAGCAGGTGATTTAGTGTGAAATTAGCATTCTTGCATGTTGTCCGAGACATAGTTAACTTTTGTACCTCAATACGGGATAATTGTACTTGATTTCTTCACATTTGCACCTCACTTGGTCAATAAGGCAGGTGATTTAGCGTAAAATTAGCATTCTAGCATGTTGTCCGAGACATAGTTAACTTTTGTACCTCAATACGAGATAATTGTACTTGATTTCTTCACATTTGCACCTCACTTAGGCAATGAGGCAGGTGATTTAGCGTGAAATCAGCATTCTTGCATGTTGTCCGAGACATAGTTAACTTTTGTACCTCAATACGGGATAATTATACTTGATTTCTTCACATATGCACCTTACTTGGGCAATGAGGCAGGTGATTTAGCGTGAAATCAGCATTCTTGCATGTTGTCCGAGACATAGTTAACTGTTGTACCTCAATACAGGATAATTGTACTTGATTTCTTCGCATTTGCGCCTCACTTGGACAACTTTGTACTTAATATCTTGATATTTTTACTAATATTTTTGAATTGAAATTTGTTCAAAGATTTGATTTTTAATTCTTGGTAATTAATAACCAAACTATTAAAGTATGTGTCAAATATTTATCATATGAATAAAATAATATTAAAAATTTTAAGTTGTTAATCACTAGTGTTCAACGGATGAATGTTATCAATAGCAGTAATGAAAGAATACTTATGCTTTCAAAGATGTAACGAAATGAGAATTTGACGATGATATCCACCCTATCATTCGTACAAATTCGTACTTCAGCAGATCCGATAATCTCAAATTATTGTACTTGCCCACCATTACAATTATTGGAGAATAATTATTCAATTTGAATAAGTGTACTTCAAGAAAACAAATCTTATACTTGGATTGTCTGATTTTGTACTTCATATCTCCAGAATTGTACTTCGTTCCCCTGAATTGTACTTTGTTTCCTGTGAATTGTACTCAAGATCCCCCACTTTGTTTCAATTGAATTTAAGTGTTCTTCAGCGAAACACATTTTATACTTTCTTTGTTCCGGGTTTGTACCTCATTGCCCTCAAAATGCACTCAAATCTGCAGCCCAGTTTCAATTGAATTGAAGTGTACTTCAGCGAAGCACATTTTATACTCTGTTTATTCTGAATTTGTACTTTGTTTCCCGTGAATTGTACTCAAGATCCCTGCCTTGTTTCAATTAAATTTAAGTGTTCTTCAGCGAAACACATTTTATACTTTCTTTGTTCTGGGTTTGTACTTCATTTCCCCTGAATTGTATTCAAATTCCCTGCCCTGTTTCAATTGAATTTAAGTTATAAATAATTAATGGAAAATTACACTTACATACAAAATAATATTATAAACAAATTATGCTTCAATTTACACATGTATTTACATACAAGTGATTCAAATCCTGGCATTTTCATGACTTAATATTGTATATGCGATTTTCGCACGATATTTATCAATTTCAATTGTTCTAGCGTCCCTCCAAAACTCGGGGGTGTCTCTAGCAAAACATTCTGCCCAAATGCATACATAGACACCACAATCCACTGTACCACTTGCTGCCTGCTTTTTTTCGACTTTATCTGTTCATCCACACGACTCCCCAGTGAAAGCTTCATGTACCGAGAATAGAATGAAGCCTACAAAAATATTGATCAATTGTTGACTCCCTACTTTATGAAGAAATCATAGGGAAAGAAAGCAAACTTACAATGGCAATAGCTATCGGTTGGTATCTGGCGGCCATTATTGAATTCATGTATAAGAAAGAATGAGTCGGGGACAAGCAAGAACCAGTTTTGGCACCGGAAAATCGGTAGGATTATGTAACGACACTCGTTTAAAACATCCACAATGAGCTCTTCCAAGTCTGTACAGGTGAAGTTGTTAAGTTTAAGCTTCAACTCCACAAATTCTTCATCCGTAATATCCTTGCTGTTGCGTTTCTCTAGTCGGTCTAATATATCAGCCTATGAAGTATAAAACAAATGGTTAGACTCATTTGTCACCGTGGACTAAATGAAGTTAGGAAACTGCCATATACATGCGCTATTGAGGACGTAAACCACACCTTGTGGAGACACTTCTTCTTGAAAGATGGGCTACATAATATCGACATGTAACAGTCTACTATGTCACCGGTAAGTTCTCCTCCAAATAAGAGCTCACAAAAGTTTTGTCCATCCAGAAACTATCTTGCTCCTTCCATACAGTCACCCTTACACAATTGTTAATTGTTAGTTCAGATACCAATTTATCCAACAGAAAAATAATAAGCAAATTTTGTTATCTCAAATTATCTCTTCTGACAAAGTTGTCGATGACTTCTCGCTCTTCTACTGGAATAAGAGCAAGACCTCTATAATCAGTCCTTTATTTATAGGGATCGGCCACTTCAGTCTTTGGGATGGTTGGTTCATTTGCCACCTCGAGTGGTTCATCTGCCACCTGGATTGGTTCATCTGCCACCTAGGGTACAAAACACAGCACATAGGTACAAAGTATCAACTATTGAAGTAGAAAAGATAAGCACATAAAGTACAGATATCACCAACATGGAGTACAAAACTCAAGCACAATAGGTATAAGGTGTCAACTATTGAAGTAGAAAAGATAAGCACATGAAGTACAGACATCACTAATATGGTGTACAAAACTCAAGCACATTAGGTATAAAGTGTCAACTATTGAGGAAGAAAAGATCAGCACTTGAAGAATAGATATCACCAACATGGTGTACAAAACTCCAGCACATTAGGTATAAAGTGTAAAGCACATAAAGTACAGATATCACCAACACGGAGTACAAAACTCAAGCACAATAGGTATAAAGTGTCAACTATTGAAGTAGAAAAGATAAGCACATGAAGTACAGACATCACCAATATGGTGTACAAAACTCAAGCACATTAGGTATAAAGTGTCAACTATTTAATTAGAAAAGATCAGCACATAAGTGCAAGTATCACCAACATGAAGTATAAGACATCATCCATTAAGTGAAAATATCAACCAATCAAGTATAAGATATCATAACATTTATTACAAACAGACAGTTTACAAATGAAATGCAAGTAGCAAAAAAAATAAAACATTAAGTAGTGTACAACACCTTCTTCTCTTCTTATTTTTTATTTTTTCGTGCACGAGGACGAGCATGATAGGTCTTTGTCACTTGTCTTCCTCTTTTGGTTGGTGTGGTGCTCGGGGGGCTGACAAAATCTGGAGATTTCTATTTTGGCTTCCTATCTTCTCGATTGCGCACATTTGTCACAATCGAGGACATGACATTTACCACTTCAATCTCAGATTCCTCGAACTCAGCCGCTTGAATTGGTATATAATGTTCTGTCTTCAAAGGTATGGGGGAATCTGAATGATCATGACGTTGTTTGGTTCGACTTTCTTCATCCAACATGTCTTAAGAATCATCCCCTTCTTTCTATACATCATGTACCAAATCAAGTTCCCCCTCATGCACATACTCACTAGCTTCCTGCTCAAGCTCCACCCCATTAGTCTCTTCATCAGTTAGATGCTCCTCATCACCCTGCTCCTTCACTGCCATGTATTCGAGTGAAGCAATTTTTTCTTTCAATGATTTAATTTCTTCACCTTTCACTGCAATAATTGTTTCATACATTGTAGGATCACAGACATAGACTTCACCGATGGCAGTACTGGCAGCCTCTGATTTCTTGATCAAATCTGCCAATTCTAACTCCTCTGGAGCAGGGTTGAGGGCTACAACCTATTACAATGGAAATAATTATCAAATACAAATTATTATACAAAAAACAAATAATGAATTATTACAATTATTACCATATCTGCTATAACTTTCTTCAATTTATTCTTTGCCTGCTCCACATTTTGTGGGAGTTTGCTATCCTTCCACCAGTAAAAGTGTGGAAACTCAAACAAACTCATTGGTGAAGCTAGTGATGGGATGCGTTCATAAACCCATGCCTGTCATTCATAAATCGAAAAATTATACTCACTTGAATATAAATATAATCAATGTCATTGGACAAATGAAGCAAACACTTACCATCAAGCTGACTGTACACCCATCAATGTACTTCTTTCTTCTTTCTCCACCTACTCCTAAATGGTTCTTCATATCTTGCACAAGAAAACTGTATGCAGCTGTGCCCCATGCATATAGACCAACTCTAGACAAATTGTCCAAGTATGGTAGGAGAAATCGTGGAGTCCAATAATTAGATGTTGGAAACAAAATACAATTAAAAACAAAAACTATGTACAACCTACAAAAATTATTCAAGTCCTCCACACTATCCTTATATACATACTCCTCAAGTTTTTTTGCTATTTCAGATCTAGTTATATTCTGCAGTTTTCTAGAAAAAAAGTGGTCAAAGGTTGAAGACTTCATCTTCAATGTTATATCAACAGATTGCCCCACGTGTGGCAACCCTAAAACCATTGAAAATTCAACTGTAGAAAAAGGAACCTCAACCCCCTCCGCAAAATGAAATGAGAGCTTTTTTGGGTCAAACCTCCTAACTATAGCTTCAAGCTGAATGAAGTTTGAACTTAACTTAGGCATATCCAAGTATATATAGAAATGAGTATTCTTCAATGCATTAAAATGTTTGGACCCCATCTTGGACTTCACAAGCTCCAATTTACTCTGAAAATATTGGGGGGAGTAACGAGAACAGACCTCACAATGTCTTGGCTTTGCTGCAATGAGAAAAAAAAAATAGTATATAAACAAATAATAAACTAACCCTTTTAGATAGAGTGTACTACACTTTCAGTTATTTTATACTTCATGCTTGAATTTTTTATATTACAGTTGCTTCTAAAATGTAATGCAGATACACATATTATATACTAGAGTTCTATTTAATGTATAGTGCATGCTTAAAGGTTTTATACTTCAGTTGCTTCTAAAATGTACTGCAGATGCAAAGATTATATACTGTATTTTCAGTTAATGTATAATGCAAACTTGAATGTCTATGTACTACGATGCTTCTAAAATGTACTGCATCAACACAAATTATATACTACACTTATGCCTAAAGTGTACTGCTTGTTTGAATGTTTTATACTACATTTGTTTCTAAAATGTACTGCAACTACAGAGATTTTATACTACACTTTTGCCTAAAGTGTACTCCAGATGCTTCTAAAATGTACTGCAGCTATTCAGATTATATACTACCTTTTGCCTAATGTATACTGCAAGCTTGAATGCTTTATACTACATACATTTATTTCTAAAATGCCCTGCAGCAACACATATTATATACTACACTTATGCCTAAAGTGTACTGTCAGTTTGAATGTTTTATACTACATTTGTTCCTGAAATATATTGCACCTACAGAGATTTTATGCTACACTTTTGCCTAAAGTGTACTCCAAATGCCCTAAAATGTACTGTAGCTATGCAGATTATATACTACATTTTTCCTAATGTGTACTACAAGTTTGAATGCTTTATACTACACATATGCCTAAAGTGTACTGCCAGTTTGAATGTTTTATACTACATTTGCTTCTAAAATGTACTGCACCTATAGAGATTTTATACTACACTTTTGCCTAAAGTGTACTCCAGATGATTTTAAAATGTACTGCAGCTATTCAGATTATATACTACATTTTGCCTAATGTATATTGCAAGCTTTAATGCTTTATACTACATACATTTGTTTCTAAAATGTACTGCAGCAACACAGATTATATACTACACTTATGCCTAAAGTGTACTGTCAGTTTGAATATTTTATACTACATTTGTTTCTGAAATGTACTGTACCTACAGAGATTTTATGCTACACTTTTGCCTAAAGTGTACTCCAAATGCCCTAAAATATACTGCAGCTATGCAGATTATATACTACCTTTTCCCTAATGTGTACTGCAAGTTTGAATGCTTTATACTACACATATGCCTAAAGTGTACTGCCAGTTTGAATATTTTATACTACGTTTGCTTCTAAAATGTACTGCACCTACAGAGATTTTATACTACACTTTTCCCAAAAGTGTACTCTAGATGCAGTAATACAAATTATATACTACTTTTTCCCTAATGTGTACTGCAAGTTTGAATGCTTTATACTACACTTATGCCTAAAGTGTACTGCCAGTTTAAATGTTTTATACTACATTTGTTTCTAAAATGTACTGCACCTACAGAGATTTTATACTACACTTTTGCCTAAAATGTACTCCAGATGCTCCTACAATGTACTGCAGCTATTCAAATTATATACTACATTTATGACTAAAGTGTACTGTATGCTTGGAAGTTCTGTACTACAGATAACACACTGCATTGTACTGCGGTTACCCAGATTATATACTACACTTTTGCTGATGTGTACTGCATGCTTCGATGTTCTATACTACAGATAACACACTACCATATTCAGATAGTTTTATAATATAATTTCACCATATAATTTCAGTTAAAAAGAAGTATAAAACCCTAAAAGGTGAAGTGCAACTTTCATGACCTTCAAGTACAAATCAGAACTTCCCATCTCACAATAGAAATCATATATATATCAAATGGGTTCAAGTGTTTAACAACTAAAAAATGAATAAAAACCCTAAACATGAGAAAATAGACAACAAATCAGTGTAACACTTAAAAAACACGGACATTTGATGTTTCAAATGCAAAAAACATATCTTTGTTCCTTTTTGTCACTTCTTTTTGTACTTTGCTTCTTCTTGCCGCTGTTTTTCCTTCCATTGTCGCAGAAAAATGGCAGAAATTTTGTTGCTGTTTTTTTTTCCACTCCTTCTTCTTCCCGCATCAGTGGCAGAGGAACGGTTTCGCGCCCTTTTCTTTTGGCGCTTAGAGAAGTCGATTTTAGGCAAAAATATAAAAAAAGAAAGCGTTCTTCTTAAGAGATAATGCATTTCCCAGGTATTTTTATTGTTTTTTTCCAGCTGCAAGGGTATACGGGTCTTTCTAAAAGATATGGGGAGTGATTCCTAACTTTTGTGAAAAAGTAGGGAGTTTAGTGTGTAAATATTTAAATGGGGACTGAACACTAAAAGTAGGTTGAGGGATTTTTTTCTAATTAACCCTTAAAATAAAAGTGTTGGGACCGAATGGAAAGACGGTTCAAACTTCTGGGAAAGATTGAAAGCGGTGGTAAACTTTTGGGGCTGGAGTGTAAATAAGCAGAAGATGGTTTATATATATACCTAAAGGCCTCTAATTTTGTTTAATTCTCAAAAGATAGCCTAGTTCTTCTTCAAGCTCGAAACCTCCACACTGCAACTTAAAACTTGAAACCAAACTGATGGTTGCACTCTCTTCATCATGCTGAACACAATCATACCAACTAACCTTAGAAACAATCAGTAACAAGGGAGAATCTGGGTGACCGACGGTGAAGGTGGGCGGAGCTGATGGGTTGCCGAGTTTTGAAAATTAAAACCCAAAATTGATGGGTGGATTATGATGGGTTTGACATGGGGAATGCGGTGGTAGGCTTAAATTGAAATTTGGTGGCAGAAAGAGGGAGAATTGACAGCCAGAATACGCGGTGATGCTAGGGTTTGCAAGGTGGTTTTTTGGCCAATTGATTGGCCAAACGATGGCCGAACGAGAAATTAATTTAAGAGTGTGATCCAGCTCGACGAGGTTCATCTTCTGGAGGTGACAGTTTCCAGCTCCGGAGACTGTGCGCGGAGGCGGCGGCGGCGCTCCAATGACAGTAGACATAAACATATTTTAAGCATAATCGGACTACTTTTGGACTCTAATTCGGGCCTTAACTTAGCCCAATTTAGGTAAAATTCCTTTAATCGAATTTTGTTCGATTAATTTCCTAAATTTCAATTGAATTGTGTTATGAGATAAAGACATCAAGTAATTAAGCTAGATTAGAGATTTAAAGAAGTAGTTTTGAAAATTATATATTGAGATTTCTTTGGAACATCTGAGTCAAGGGGAAATTTGGATTTTTAATTAGAAATACTCAAATGAATACCTAAGAGACTAAGTACCAATGTTGACTGAAATGAAAATATGTTAACTCAAATTTAAAAGATTCGATCTTGTAGGTATTAAACTAAGGATTGGATTTAGAAGTTTACCTAATAATTGACAAGTCTCTTAAAATGAAACATGTATGTGAAAATGTAACCTGAATAGATCCGATTATGAATTAATCTGATGCTTTGAAGAACAATAAGGTAACTTAAATATTCAAGCTAATGAGTTATAAGAATTAGGTCTACAAATAGAATTTTAATAAATAGGTTATTCCCCAATAGTGTAACTTAAGAATGAAGTTTTGGATTCAAGCCTAATCTTAATATGAACTAAGATTGTTAAATAATGATTTAGCCCAAGTTGCAGATTAATTTCATAATTATTATAATGTTGAACCTAATCAACTCAGATGGATACCGTTAGGACCTTAAGTAAGCTTTTAACAATTTGTTTACTGACTTGTCGAGTTAAGGACAGTAATATGTGATTACCTTAAACATCTAAATGAACATGAAACTTGATAAGAACATTTAATTGCATTAAGAATTATAATTTAGAAATCAAAACAATGTAGGTTTAGGTTATTTTATTCTGAACTTTGAATTGATTAGGAAACAAAAACATGGACTCTCCAAACGGCTAAGGGTTACCATATCCAACCGTCTTAAGCACTTAGATTTGAAACAAAAACTAGTGGAAATGTGTCAGAATTACCTTAAGTTCAATAAAGAGACTAACTATAATTGTACTTAAGATTCGGAGGATTGATAGATGATAACTCTTGTTATCTTATGACAGTTCTCGGACTAACTAGGAAGCCAAGACCTGAGCAACCACACAACTAGGAATTTCTATGCATATATCAAGTGAGTTTATACTCATTAGTATGAGATTCCTTGTTGGGAAAAGAACATATATACTTGTTATTATATCCTGGCCGTTTGTTTCCATTCAACCTATGTGTTGAAAATAATACTCCACATCGCCTTCTTATACTGAAAGCTTCTATTGATATTGATTGAACTCGTTTTACCTGAATTTTGTTGATTGTGTTGAGGAAGCTAAAAAATGATTTTGAAATATATATATTTTACCGCCGTGTCTAGCTTAAAACCAGCCTGGGCTGAATCAATGATTACATGCTTAACATGGTGATTTGAAGTATTTAGTAAAATGTTGTTGGACATACTCAATCATAACAATGATTATAACCTTGGGGTGGGCTCTGGGATCGGTTATGAAAGATGATCAGGCAGAACGGATCGATGGTGACTGATCTTTTGGTTGATACTCGTACATGATGTACATATGACCTAGTATCCTAGCCAACTGGAGGTAGTTGTCTATGAACTGGTAGAGGCATTCAGCTAGTCATACCACAACTTGTGTATTGTTGAGAAGATGTAAGAATTTGATATGGGAATTAAGATATAGATTATGCATGTGTAATTGTAGTAACTTAGTATACCCAAATTTGCATTATTATATGCAAATTTTGGTTACTTAAGTTAATTGGAAGATGAAAAACCTAATTTGAGGATTTTATGGATTTGAAATCTAAGTGGAAATAATTAGGTTATTTAAGATAATTGGACTATTAATATTAATTTGGCGTAATATTACGAGGTTAAATATATAATTAAGGACCTGATTATATCTCTTTACGGGAATCGATACAAACCTCATAAATATTTTCGTAATAACCGCTTAATTAGCACATTCTATAACAATAGTACTAATCGAACCCTAAAACTATCGTATTAATCGAGTAATTAGTTATTTTAGACTATTAATAGTATAATTGTATTATTAGGGTTGAATGGGAATTTTGATAGTAAATTAGTCTTTTGGTAAGGTGACAAAGAATTGGGTCTCGCTGACCAGTAGACTGTTGACTGTAGTTACATTTTATAAGGCTACGGAGGTGAGGGTCTGGTAATCTGGCACTACTTACACTTATCCGTCATGATGATAAACCCTAGGAGGGCTAGACTGATTTCTGTACTGTCTGCATCTTGATTATTGAAATCTATGAATTGATTGAGATCTCGTTTGTTATTATATACCCCTGTGATGGTTGTTTTCATTGATTGTGCCTCTGATAAGATCTTTACATATCTATTTTGTTGCCCAGACTCCTGTAGGCTATCTGTTACTGACCTGTTAACTATTATTGTTATCTGTTATTTTTTTAACTGGCTGTCTTGTTATCTGACCGTTCTATTATCGAACTATAATGTTATTTGAAGGTTCTGTTATCAGTTACTGTTCTGTTATCTAACCATTCTGTTATCATTTACTGTTCGGTTATCTATTTATCTGACGGCATTTTGCCCTACACCAAGCTGTCATGCTTGGGTAAGATATGTACCAAGCCTTCATGCCTAGGTAAGTTATGTACTGAGTTGTCATGCCTGGGTAATTTATGTACCAAGCCGTTGTGCTTGGGTAAGTTATGTACCAAGTCGTCATGCCTGGGTAAGTTATTTACTAAGCTATCATGCCTGGGTAAGTTATGTACCAAGTCGTCATGCTTTGGTAAGTTCGGTTGAATAAGAAACATCCGGTATACATGTCTTGTTATGATCTATTAGTTGTATTTGTTATTCAGGTCAGTTCTACTTTAACTGTATCTTGTAAGTTTGTACGAAGCCATCATGCTTGGGGAAGTTTGTACCAAGCTGTTACGCTTGGGTAAGACTGACCGACCAACTGACTAATTGACTGAATTAAGGAAAATCTAATAAGCTTGATTGTATCCTGATTGCCTGTAATATGATATGTCTGCAATTTGATCCTAACTGCCTGTAATTTGATCTGTTTGTAATATGATCTTGAATGCCTGTATCCTGATCTGTTCATGTTCTGACTGTTAATTGATGATTTGTTGAGTTGATTCTTCCTCGACAAATCCTTACTGCTTATGTTACATTATCCCTCACTAAGTCCTTCGGACTTACCCGATTGTGTTATTCTAATTTTGTTCAGACAGGCATTAGGTGATGGACGGGGAATCTATTTTTGTAATAGATGAGTAGCCATGTGTGCTTTGGGTTTTCTTGAATAGTATCTTATACATAGAGATGTTGTGTTTTGTAAGTTAAATTAAGAATTGCTGTATGTATATATTTCATTAAACATTTTGGGTTGTATCTAGTGCTTTTCTGAAAATTTGATTAAGTTGAAGTATGTTGTCGTTCTTGGTGAATTTGAAAATTTTCATGGGCCTATCGTTCTGTCTTGTGGGTTTTAATTTAAGATTGAATCGGAGTTGCATCTCAGTTTAGAGATTGTCTCGAGAGGGGGTGCTATACAAAATTTATCAATAATTAAGGATAAAAATGCAACTAATAAAAATTAAATTAAATTAAAAATATTAAGCACAATTAATAAATCTCATAATAAATGACCTGATAATATAAACTTAGTAAACAAAAAGGATATAGAAATTTAAAAATTTAATAGTAATAAAAGCTAAATGATAGACTTTATTTAAGTTGAAAAGAAAATTATAGCATTAAAATCCAAAAAATCTGTTCCATCATGTAATATACCTAAAATAAACCAAAAAAAAAAAATGAAAACAAAATAAAAAAAGTGAACAATAAAATCAAATAAACAATAAACACTTTGAATAATGAACTAAAGATGCACACGAAGAGATAGAAGGAAAAAAATGCTAGAAAATAAAGAGGACGCAAAGGATAGAGTGAAAAAAATGCTAGAACCTGAGAATATAATGAAATAACTTTTGAAAGACTTTATATATAGTGGTATATATATATAAATTAATTATTAAAGATAAGAGAAAATTATGAAAGACTATCAAACTATAGAGTTCAAATGATCAAGAAATCTTCCACATATTGAAAGTAGTTTTTTAATATTAGAGATAAATAAAGAATATTGTTCTAATCAAGAAAATAATTTCTAAAAATCCAATATCTTTAAAAGGAATAAATAATATCAAATTTAATAACTAAAAATTAATTTTAAATTTAATTAAAAAACTCAAAATTTTAAGAATTCAAAATTTGGTCAAAATTGCACAATTATGGATTCCACATCGTTGTGCTATATATAATAGTATAGATAGATAGATATATTTTAAATTTCAAATGAAAAAAAAAATAGAGATATACAATCATATCGATTAGAAATAATAAAAAAAAAATAATGAAAAATTTTAAAATGAATTAAAATACTCAAAATTTTAAGAACTTGCCATTTGACCAAAATTGCACAATTAGAATCAACATTTCATAATTATAGATCCCACACCGTTGTGCTATATGTAATAGTACTAGCATTATCCCCGTGCTATGCACGGATTCTTTGCAATTATTGAATTATAAATATAATTAAAAATAACAATATAAAAATAAAATTATCGCAAAAAATGGTCATGTAATTAGTAAAAAATAAATTTAAGATTATTTAGTAAGAAGTCAAAAAAAAATAAAATCTAAACTTCCAAAAATAAAAGCCTATGAATATGGTTACATATTTTATTGAAAAGAAAAAATTATAATATGAAACCAAAAACTAATAGATAGTTGCATTAAAAAATAGAAGTATATGAGAAGGATATAAAATACAAGATTGATGGCTTAAAAGTTATTGGAAACAATTTAAAATTGGGGTAAAATCCATTTTACCCCCTTGTACTCAAACTTCATCTCACTTTACCCTCCTATATTTTTAATTGCATCACTTTGTCTCTCTGTACTCTCAATTTTACTTAAATTATTCAATTCCATTAAATTATGTTCATCTCCTTAACACCGTTAATTTTTTCTTTTTAAAAGACGAAGTTGCCCATAATTTTTAATTGTTCATTTAAAAAATAAAACACCTTCTCCATAAAAAGAAAAAAATTATATTTGAAGATTTAGAAATATAAAATCACCAAAAACATATAACAAAAACACGTTTCTTAAAGATCGACTTCAAATGCCCATATGAAATCTCACTTACACATAGTTTTGCTGCTACTTTGCGCTAAAGGTAGTGGTTTTTTTTTATTTATGATTTCATAGAGAGATGTATTAGGTAATAAAACAGAGTTAGTAAAATAATTCTATGGAGGAAAAAATGGAGTCTGCATATTATTAATTTGAGTTTTCTTTAATGAAAATCATTGTTTCTTCTAGAGATGTACTATTAGTATATGATGCAAGTTTTTGATATATTTGTAGTGCAGTCAATAGTGATGTCCAGGTTTCATCTTTCAACATTCAACTTGGATCTTTTAATTTAATTTAAATATTATTTTGTATAAAATTTGTGTATTCATATAAGAGAAGAGTAGCTGGGAGAGATTGACAAAAAAAAGTAAATAAATTGAGGTATAGGCATTTTAAGTATATTAATATAAAATATGGTGATCTAACCATTTTTACTTAGTTTGCTAATAGAAATTGAAGACGCTTTAATGGTGTTAAAGTCAGTGAAGTAAAATTGAGAGTAAAAGGAGGCAAAGTGATGCAATTAAAAGTACATGGGGTAAAGTGAGACGAAATTTGAGTACAAGGGAGTAAAATGAATTTTACCCTTAAAATTATAATACTTTAAGATTATGTTAAACTTGAAAGACGATGAGTATATATTAAGTTAAAACTTAAAATATAAACGATTAGATAATATATTAGTTGCCAATAATTTAAAAAAAATCTTATTTAATTTTAATTTTTGAATAAAAATCAATTAAGCCAAGACAAAACTATGATAGTAAAGAAAAAAAAATTTAAAAAATAAAATAAATATATAAAATAATTATAAAGTTAAAATTAATATTAGTATCTAAGTTAAACGTTTTATTGACTCATAGTTTAGTTATCCAATAATTAGGTGAAGAAAAGAGTTAAGAATATATATTGATAAAATAGTATTTAAACTTTTTGAAAATAGTACGAATTATACATACTTATACATACACAATTACACATATATGAATAAAAATTAAAAAATAAAAATTAAATGATATACTTTTAAAATATAAATATTCAAAAAGTGAAACAAACTTTACAAATACCGAAACCAAAAAATAGACCTTATCATATAAAATTATAAACTTAGATAAGCAAAAATAAGAGAATTTAAAAATAAAGTATAGAATCTAACAAATAAATTAATAACTTAATTCAAAGAATGAGTTAAAGGATACTAAATGTATAACAATTTAAATAAAATAAAAATTAACTGACAAAATTTATCAATAATTGAAGAGAAAAATACAATTGATAAAAATAAAATAAAATTAAAAAATATTAAGAACAATTAATATATATCTCATCTCATAAAATTATAAAATTAAAAGAACAAAAAAGGAATTTAAAAATTAAAAAATTAAAAAATGAATTGATAACTTAAACTAAGTAATAAACAAAAGAAAAAATATAAAAATTTACAAAGTTAATAACAATAAAAGCTAAATGATAAACTTTATTTATGATTGAAAGAAAAAATTATAACATTAAAATCCAAAAAATCTCTTCCATCATGTACGTAACATCCCTAAAATAAACAAAAAAAGTATGAAATTAAAAAAGTGAAAATAAAAATAAAAATCAAACAATCAATAAACAGTTTGAAGAATAAAATAAAGAGGCACACAAAGAGATAGAGGGAAAAAAAATGCTAGAAACTGAGAGTATTAATAAAATGACTTTCGAAACACTCTATATATAGTAGTATAAATATAAATTAGTTATTAAAGATAAGAGAAAATTATGAAAAGTTTATCAAATTATAGAATTCCAATGATCCAAGAATCTTGCACCTATAGAAAGTAGATATGAAATAGATTTTGTAGATAAAAGAAAATTATTTTTTTGGTATTTGAGATAAACAAAGAATAATTTGTTCTAATCAAGAAAATGATTTCAAAAATCTAGATGTCTTTAAAAGGATTAAAGGTTTTCAATTTAATTATCAAAAACCAATTTTTAAATTTAATTAAAAAGTTCAAAATTCTAAAAATTCAGAATTAGAATCAAAATTGTATAATTATGAATCCCATATCGTTCTGCTATATATAATAGTATAGATAGATATAAATTAGTTATTAAAGATAAGAGAAAATTATGAAAAATTTATTAAACTATAGAATTCAAATAATCCAGGAATCTTCCACATATTGAAAGTAGATTTGAAATAGATTTTGTAGATAAAATAAAATTATTTTTTTGGTATTTGAGATAAACAAAGAATAATTTGTTCTAATAAAGAAAATGATTTCAAAAATCTAGATATCTTTAAAAGGAATGAATGTTTTCAATTTAATTATCAAAAACTAATTTTTAAATTTAATTAAAAAGCTCAAAATTCTAAGAATTCAGAATTAGAATTAAAATTGTATAATTATGGGTCATATACCGTTCTGCTATATATAATAGTATAGATAGATAGATATTCATTTATCTGATAGCAGTCCAAGCAATTCCTTGAGAAGCGAAGAGCTTATTCTTTGAGAGGAGGATCTGACTAACTACCTTGCTCCAATAGTGCGCAGACTAATTAGTTGTGTTGTATTTTGGATAATTTTACTCAATTATTGAGTTAATAAGCTGGTATGACTACTTTCATATTGGTCCATTCGAGTCACCAATTCTGCCTAACTACTTTAATTAATAGTTGGATTTTTGGAATCACGGTTTTTGATGAAAAAATAGGACGATTTTTGGTAGAAAGGTATCTTTACATTTAGAAGCATTTCTAGAACAAAAAGAAGTTTGTTTAAGAAATCTTTCGATAAATACTTTGAACTCTTCAGAAGAAATGTTGATTTCATATAGGTCACAAGATATATGCGGCACAATAAAATGTTAATTTTTTTAATATAATAAAAATAATTTATTACGATGCTATATATTATGCATAATTTTTTCGATACACAATCAAGTTACCCTAAAAATATTTTGGAATTATCTTTATATTTGAGAATAAATTGAAGTGTAACTAATGATGCACAAAATTATCATTATGCTTCAAGTAAAAGAACTAATCTATTACTATCACACACTGTAAAAATTTTTACAATCGACATTATTTTACACAATATGATATCTAATACAAGTCTGTTACCATCTTGAAATTAAGGTGTTCATGGACGTGTATAATGAAGGTAGCTTTCTTGAAAATCATTTGCATCATGATGGGAGAAATCTATACCTAATATATATATATATATATATATATTGTGCCTAATTTATCATGTATTTATTTGATCACTTGTTACCTTTTGTATCCTAATTGGAAATTCTTGTTAAATCACAACTTTACCGTGGAACCCCCTAATGATTTGAACTAAAACTCAAGATGGAAAAGAGAAGAAATGGAAGGATATTAAGAGCCTGTTTGTTTATATTTTCACCATCTCTTTTCATTTTCAACACAAAATAGAAATAAAAATTTATCACTCTTCTATCTATTTTCACTCAAAATATTTCTTAGTTTCATTTTCAACTCTTTTCTAAACCTCATATTATCTTATTACTATATTAATCAAATTCAAATTTGATTTGATATAAAGTATCCACCATCATTTTAAAATTAATAAAATATACATATATTTTAAAAATAAATCAACTAACTTTTCAACCTTATACATACTCTAATAATTACTTTCCAATAAAACATTCAAACAGTTTCATTTTTTATTTTTAAATTATAACTATTTTTTTAATTTTTAAATTTGCATAAAAATAAGAATGAACTTATAAAACATATCCAAATGAGCACTTAATGACTTCATTTGTAGTTTTCACTCTACTTTCAGTTAATTGCTAATTTCCGCATGGCCTCAAAATGCAAAACCAATGAAAAGTTAATTTGTACAACAAAACTGAATCAAAATGTTGAAGGATTTTTCTCCATTTTTAACTGGTAACAGATAGACTAATGGAGGATGAAAACATCGGCAGGCGTTTTAATTAGTCAAGGTTAATGATCATTGGTCCCACTTTTGTTTTGCAGAAGCCGCCGCCAGCAGCAAATCGGCTGCCGCGTACGTATATATCAATTAATCGTCGTATGATTAGCCTTTGGTCAACTACTTTACCCGTTGCATACTTAATTGTCGCTTTTTACATTTTCTTTCTACACAGTCACTTTTTAGTTTGCAGAAGTTTTATATTGCCCTCTATTTACTTTATTTGTTGGGATAAAAAATAATTAATAAAACATGACATAAATTAAGTGTTCAGACTAAATAATTAAATAAATATTATGTATATTTTATAGAATTATTTAAAAAATATATTAATAAATTCTAACAATCACAGATGTACTATATGTAATGTACTATAATATCTAGAATGTACATTTTATAACTATATTCTTTGTTCATAAAACTAAAAAATATATCATTATTTATTTCAAAATAAGGCACTAATTGTTTGTTCAAATAAATACTTGTTACACACTTAAATAGTTTAATCGAATTTTATCTGACCGTCCAAAATAATAATTATTTTATTTTTATTATATTTAAGTAAACTAAAATTTCATATCTACATAGCTTTTTCTATTATAATTATACATCAATTTAAGATTTTAGAGAATGAAATTGATTGTTAAGATTTTCTAACAAAAAATATATGTAAAATCATTTTCATAATATTTTGTAACATCCCGCGTGAATTCTAAATTATTGTAGATTGGTTCTAAAGTTTTCTTAATAAAAAATGATACGTTTTAACTTCTAGGCCAGAGACTTAAATAATTAATGATTTTTATTTTTTAAAATTCATTTTTAACTTAAAAATCTTATGAGTGCTTTAAGTTAGACACAGTAAATGACTAATTTATCCTTATTTTTTGAATTTTTTTTAGTAATAATCAAAATTTACTACACCATGTTAGTTTTACGATGGCATCAGCTTAACTTATGTTTTCCTGAAATATCAACAAGTGGAATTAAAAAATATAAATATATATACATATACACACACAGTCTAAATCTAAAATAAACAAAAGTTAATGAACAAAATAAAAAAAGGAAAAGTTGTGCAGAAAGATGACGAGCAATTTGGAATGTTAGACGCCATTTGGTTTTGTTTGCTAGAGGCATTTTCATTTTTTGATGAAAAGTAATTATGAAAAGTTAGTTATAAATATGATTTCGAAAATAAGATATTGTTTGGATGTTTTGTTTAAAATAAAATGATTATGTAGAATTAAAAATGAGTTGTATTTTGATATTATTGTATTTTTATATTAAAAGTCATACAAATGAGATTAAAAAAAATAAAGTGTGAAAATAGAAAGAGAATATAAGAGTGCGCTTGAAAAAATATGTTGAGAATAAAAATATATGTAAAAATTAAAAAAAAATTAATAGCTTTTTATTTTTATTTTTTTTAAGGAGAAAATAAAAAAAAAAAATTGAAAACAAAAGCAAATGGGCACCTTTGGTACCGCGTTGGCATCAACACGAAGTACTATCCTGACAGTTGATTGGGTCTTGGGTCATTTGATGTAGTAGTAGTAGGGTCAATCTTATAAAAAAGAAAAAAATAATAAAAAAAAAAGTTCAGATCTTAAATTATTGAGGCACGTTTTGATCGTAGCGTGGCGTGAAAAATGACATCGTAAGCAGCACCACTACTCGCATGTATTCTATTAGGGTTCGATTGGTTTCATTTTCTAGGGATATTTTTATTTTTTAGTGAAAATGTATAATAGAAAGTTAATTAGAAAAAATATTTTTAAAAATAAATTCTATTTGGATGAGTTGTTTAAAATTATAAGTTTATATAGATGTGAAAATGAATTGGATTTTGATATTGAATTTTTTGTATTAAAAAAGAAGAAATAATTTAAATTTCAATTTAAATTGATAATGTGATATGTATTTATTTGAAAAATAATATAAAATAATATTTTTGTGGTGAATGATAGTTGAGAAGTATTGAGAAGATAAAAAAATAGATATATGTAGTAATAATGGTTGAAATAAGGTAAAAATGAAGAGAGAATATATAAAAGAATGTTTTGAAAATGAAAATATTTGAGAAAATAATATAAATAGTGATAACTTTTATTTTTCATTTTGAGGAAAAAATGAAAATAAGTGTTGAAAATGAAACCAAATGACCCTTTAGGTATTCTGGATTTAGTGGGATTTTGGATATATTGAATTTGAACCCACGTTGTTATAAATTACAAGTGTGGGGTCCACATCAATTATTGGAGATCTGATAGTGGGCTTATCGTTGTTATGAATTTCTGGCTCTCAGCCCCTCTCTCTCTCTCTCTCTCTCTCTTCCCTTTTCTTTTCAACACACCCACATAAAATTGAAATTATTTTGATACTAGGCATGCAAATTAATTAATGTTGCAGTACCAAGGGTGAAATAACATAAATGCCCTTCCATTAGATAAGATAAGATCTTAAGACATCCAAATTCAAGAGATGAGGAATTTGGCTAGCTTCAAGTAACTACTTCTACTTGTGGTCAAAGAAATGAAGGCACGCCACGCCTTAAATATCATCCCGCTGCTTGATAATACGACATTCCTTGAGCTAATTTATACGTATTGGATTAGTCCTCCTTCTTTGTTTATTTAAGGTTGTTACTTGTTTCTGTACCTAATTGCTAAAATTTATAGCTTCAGTTACCAGAATTTTACACATAGTTACTCCAAACAAAAACAAGATTAATTACAAAATATTCAGTAATAATATAAAAATTGTCATTAATGATACATATTAAGTAATAATAATTTCTATTTTACTATAATAGCACTTTAATAGTATGAATAACTAATGTAAGTTATCATTGTTGATAATTAGTAACACGTATATAGTGACAATAATTTTAATCACTACAATTTGTAATAAAATTTTATTGTCTTCATATATATATATATATATCACTGATTAATAATAATGATAACTTAAACATAATTTTTTGTTATTATTTAAAATTTTAATAAGAAATTCTTTTATTATTCAATATACATGAATAATAATAATTTTTATATTATTACTTAATATATTATCTCTAGTTTTTCTCCCCTTATAATACTAGGTTCGAGTTGAACTTCACATCAAGAGGGCGGTAGGCATCTTTTCTTCTCTTTTCCCTTTCATTTTTGTTTTTGCCAAAATGGTTTCCAGGGTTGGTTGGGCATAAATTCTTTTTGTCATTAAGGGGAGTCATGTATAATATTTTGAACGTGAACCCACACAATCAAAGGGTTTAGTGCAAATATCAAGCGATTAGATTATAGGGATAAATATATTGCCCCTATTATTATGGATAATTACATTTATCTCTTCTCTTAATTATAAAATTACAAATGCCTCCTTATCATTGAATTTGGTTAAATTGATGAAATTTATATAATATCAAATTTAACCTTCATAATATCTTACCAAAAAAAAAATAAATAAATAAAGTCATTTAAAACATTTATCTTAAGAAGGCAAAAGTGCTATTCCACCTACACTATGCAAGTTCCAATCCAAACATTCATTTTCAATAGTTCATCATTCTCTCTCTCTCTCTCTCTCTCTCTCTCTCTCTCTCTCTCTCTTTCAAATGCTCTCTTGATTTGAAGACTTCTCTATATCTTAGGCTTTTCTCTACCACTGTCTGTCTCTCATCATTTCTCTAAGTTGTCTCCCTCTCTTGAGATTGTTGTTCTAGTCGTAATTTTCTATCAATCACTCACTCTCTCTTGGTGGTTCTCTTTCATCATACAGGTGAAGGTAATTTTAAAAAAAATTATTAAATTTTATTGATGATATCATCAATAGGTAGATTAACTGATAGATATTGGAAGTTGATTATAAGACAGAGATAATTTACGAGCAAATTTGTGTAATTTTGAAATCGAAAAAGGAGATTACTGTAATTAGTTACAATTGTAGGGGATGGCAGTGTAATCACCTAGATTCTATGGATCATTTTGCTTTATAGATATCTGAAAATTGCCAACCTAATCCACTTATATGATGAAACCTCACTTTATTTTTGAAAACATTTTCAAAAATTGGCTAGTGATATGATGTATTAACTCTCTATGAATAAAAAAGTAAAAATAAACTAAAGGTGATCAATTAATTAAATAATAAGGATAATAAAAGCCTAGGAGCCCAATTAATAAAGCTCGTCAAGATAAACATCTAGATCTAAGTGGATTGAAGCCCACTAAAGGACCAATAACTATAAATATCAACTTTTAAAATCAAAGAAAATAGGAAAAATATTTTGCAAAAAAAAAAAGGAAAAAAAAAAGAGATTTGTTATCTATGCAACGCATTCCAAAATAAAGAACTCAATAAAATTTGCTGATTTTCATAAAGGATGCTAAATTTATTTTCGAGCAGCGCACATCCTCTTGGCACCATCTATAGGAACTTTTAATTGAGATGAAAGAACGCTGAGAATGCAGACGAGATCTAAAACTCGAGATTCCAACAACTAGTTTGTCCGAAGAGTTGAGAATATGGTAAATAGAGTGCTGCCCGCATTGGAAGTGCATTTACCACTAGAAGAAATGCTAGCACAAAACATCCCATCTCTTGGAGAACTAATATTGCAAATGACTTAAGAGGTGCTGAAGACATTATTGGAGAACACCTCCGCGCAAACTGGGGCCAAAGCAGTTGCCTAGTATGCTAAGGAGCACTACCTTTAGGAGCAACCATAGTCTTCTTGTCGGAGAAAAGAAGCTTTGTCATCTCCGGAGATGACCAAAGGAAGAACCAACTCAAAGTAAGGTATCGCTTATCTTCTACCCTAGTAGGTGGACATGTAATCGTCCCTTCAAGCTAACTCATCGTGATAACTGCCTACTACTATTGGGGTTTAGACCCATTTGTTGGTGCCTCAACCCTTAGAAGGAATAAGAGGCCAGTACCTCCCTCTAGCTATCGCTTTCCCTAGATGCAGTCCTTTCTATCTAGCTATCTTGGCAAGGTATTTTTCTCAAGGACAAAGATTGCCAACCTTCCAGAGTTCAATGGCACGAAAATCCCCAAAAGCACTTGGACAACTTTCTTGCGAGGATAGAATTTTACAACCTGAGTGATGTTGCCTAATGTAAGGTGTTTTGCACTATGTTTGCCAAATATGCTTTGACGTGGTTTAATTAAATGCCAGCTGGATCTATCATGAGCTGGGAACAATTGGCGCAACACTTCCTCCACAACTTCTCCATCAACCAAAAGTGCTATAGGACGGCAACATACCTATTTTCTATCAAATAGAAGGATCGAGAATCCTTGAGGGACTACCTCCACTATTTCATTTAGGCAGTGCATGAAGTCCCCTACATCAACTAAGAGTTTCTTACGAACATCATTTAGTAGAATTTGTGGCACCAAAAGTTTGGGAGTTCATAGCAAGAAAACCCCCAACTACTTTAGATGAGCTTTTTCTTCGAGCAAATAAGTATATGAAGAATGATGAGGCTGTGACTCTGTAGGACACTAGCAATCACAACATATAGGATAAAGTGGGTACAACAATAATAAGAAGCTAGGAGACTATATGCGCAGTCCTCTCAGAACTTTCTCTATTTATACTCCACTTATAGCCCCCAAGATATAAATCTAAACTATGATGATGCAGCAATGCTTAATCTAACCCTCTTCTTCCGAAGATGCGAGATAACTTAAAGAGGTAGGAGTCCAACAAGTGGTGTCGCTTCTACTGCGATAGTAAACACACCACCGAGGAGTGTTGACATCTAAATGATGAAATCGAAAGGTTAACCAGAAGGGGATACCTCAAGGAGTATATAACCTAGAATCAAAGCAGTTCCAGGAAAGATTTGAGAGCTGGAGAGAGTGAGGACGCCGGTGTCGACTTGATGGTCATCCAGACCAGAGAACCTACCTACTATTGATGTTATCTCCGTGATCTATGAAAGATCTACAAGAGAAAACTCATCAAATGCAAAAAAGGTGTTGGCGTGGGCAGCAGGGCAAACTCAAACTCACTTGATTGACCTTATATTAGGGATGTGCGATATACGTCCTCCACTTTACAATATAATCTTTGGAGAGGAGGACATGGAGTTTAGAATATGAGAACACAATGATGCCTTGGTAATCTTAGCCTCTTTTACCAACCTTTGGATGAAGAAAATATTGGTTGATAGTAGTAGCTCGATAGACACAATTTTTCATGATTCATTCCTCTAACTTGGGGTAGACAATGCCTAGCCGCAGAAGATCAACACTCTATAGGTAGTGTTCACTAATGTAGCAGTAGAGACGCTATAAGAAATCCCTTTTCCTTTCTCCTTAGGTACTCACCCACAACGAGTTACGCAAATGATGAGGTTTCTGGTTGTTAAGACCTAGTCAGCATACAGCAGCGCATTGGGATAGCCTACTCTGAACTCATTCTAATTAGTGGTTTCAACTTATGATATGAAGATAAAGTTCCTTACGCCAAGTGAAACAGGTAAGGCTATTTCTAATCAACGTGCTGCCAGGGAATGCTATGCTAGTGTCATTGAAAAAAAAATAAAGGCTTCTGCTGTTGGCTTAGATTAGGCGAAGAAAGATTGAGATAGCAATTAGAAGGACAAAGGTAAAGACACGATCCATGAAGCTAACAACATTATGATAGTCTTGCCGAAAGCTACCATGACTAAAACCGCCGCTAGCAGCGCTACAAGATTTTCCTTTTTCTCAGCAAAATTATGCTAGTAGTTAGAAGTTTTTCTTTCAAGTATTGAAGTATTATTTTTGTTAGTTAGGATTCATTTTAGTGAACAACAAATAAAGCTGAACTATACTAGGAAAGACACCTTCTTTCCTTTTTGATTATCTCAACAAATTAATTTTTATATTACATCCCGTTTGTGCTTAAGTTATGACTTGTGCATAACATCACTTTATGTGATAAGATCCTTAAGGCATGCATCTCAATACATGCATTAGGACTTACTTGATTCTGCACCAAAGTCATCATCAAATCAACATCAAATTGGCATTAGCACAATTATAAGGCCCTCAAAGTAGGGCATGTAGCCCTAAGTCCACTATAAGACCCCCAAGTGGTGCACATGGTGAAGACCATTGTAAGACTTCCTAAGCAGGACACGTGGAAAAGACTACTATAAGTAAGTAGGGCACGTGGTAAAAGACCACTATAAGACCCCTAAGTGGGCATTTGCCAAAAAACCACTATAAGACCTCCAAGTGGAGCACATAGTAAAAAACCACTATAAGACCCCCAAGCGTGGCTCATTCATGATAATGACTACTTATTCATTCACAACGCATGTATGACAACAATTGCAACTACTCAGCAACACCTCCTAAGAGGGTTGACTGCCGATATCAATGTCTACAGTAAGCCCTCATAAGCGAGGTCACAATCAAACCTAATTTCTGTATCAAACATCTATAATAAGACCTCCCAAGCAAGTTCATAGTTAAGTCTGATCTCTATGTCAAACTACTGTAGTAAGACCTCCCAAGTGAAGCTCACACTTAAATACAAATATTATAACAATCAACTGTAGTGAGACATCCCAAGTGAGGCTTATAATCAGATCCAATCCACGCGATAAACTAATGTGATATTACCTCAGAAATGATGCTTTTAATTACATTTATATGTCACATCGAACAACTATGATAAGATCCATCAAAGATGAGCTCATAGAAGTTAAAATTATGGTAAGACCACCATAAGGGGCTCATAGCTGAGTTCTTTTGTCACCCTTTCTCATTGCGACAAAGTCCTAAGAAGAAGTCACACAATAAAGTAGAGAAAAAGAGAAAAGAGGCTTAAACACACCGCTTATGTGGAATAGTCAACATCAAAAGCACAACAATCAAGATTCATTCAAATGAGTAAGTATATAAATGAATTTGAATGGTGAAAATTTTCATAAATAAAAGAGATTAAAGTTTAGTGACATTAAAGTTTATGAAAAACATCAGTCTAGTACATGGCCTCATGAAATAACAAAGCTAAAAATAAGTTGTAATGCTACTTAAAAGTAAGTTGTCTTAAACAAAAGAAACAAATAAGAATTGAATGTAACTCCTACTCTAAGTCTTTATCTGCTGTTGCAGAGATGTATCCACTAGATCATCCACTATGGCATTAGCACCAATCTCCAAAGTCCTACCAGACTCTCCAAAAAAAAAGGATTAACTGGAATGTTGGGGTCGAGCAGCAAAAGTCCCCAACAACCAGTGATAATCAGCACGCGGTGATAATCCTGGATATTCTACACATAGATCACTGTAGCATCTGCCTTAATCGCCTTAAAAAACTCGCCAAAACTCTTGATCTCCTTGACTGCAACCTTGCGAGTGGTAGTGATTAACATCTCCTCGATAGAAGACTCTAAAAACTTTTTCCCTATCTTTACTTCCTTAGCATAATGCACCTTCAACAGCTTCGTGAACTCTTTCTCCTTTTAGGATTTTTTTATTAAGAAAACCCGGCGACCTATCCTTGAGCCACAATATTATTATTGCTGCCCCTATGCTCAGCAGACCTTTGCATATTTAAGTTCCAAACTTACACCAAAAAGAGCAAAAAATATGGTGAGTGAATAATAAAATGCAACTACAAGAAATAAACACATGCAAAACAAACTAAGTGGCGAGATGAATACTTACTTGAGCAAAGTCTTCGGCAACAAGCTTGGTTAATTGGGAAGAAGAGAATATCTCTAACTTTCCCTGATCATACTCACTCACTTTGCTCTCGTAAGCTCTCAATGCTGGAGGCGGTCTCATTTATATCCCAGTGTGCGTTAACACCACAACTCCAGTGTAAACTATAATGAAACAACCCTTTGCCTCGCTAGCATGAAAAGTGCAAGAAGACTGTGGACAAATGCCTCTTACAATTGATCCTTATGCATGTTTCTTGGCTTAGAGATCACCACCTCGGAACTATCGTTTACACTTGCCTAATACGCTGCAGATACTAGCAAAGCATACACTTCACTCTCAGCCGACATGGGGGGCTTGGGCACTGCCTAGATGGTGATGCCTCCCCATAACGTGGCTCCACTGTATGCCTCTCCTGAGCTTCCATCCGCCCTCCTAAGGTAGATCCTTGCCAAATCTTTTTATGTGTCGAAAACAAGAAAAGAGGACTTAAGTTCAACAACCTAATAGATGATTCGCCAAAAAAATACAAGTATTGAAGAGAATACAAGAAATTAATAACAAAAATACATGCAAGATCAGTTAATAAAAAAATAAACTAATTATCATATGAGAACATATAAGTCATGTCAAAGAGAATCAAATAAACCTGCCTTCTTGAAGCACTATTGAAGGTCACGTGGACCCTTTATAGAAGCAGTAGTGATGGTGAACTACTCCACACATGAGAAACACCCCAATCGTAATCTTACACAAAGTAGAATCCACTCTTCCAAGATCTTTATGAAGAAGACAAGCTACTTAAAAACTTACTATTTGATTTGGAGAAGATATGAAAGAAAGGCTCATTAGGCACCTTTTACATCCTGAACAAGAGTGAAAGTTATTTAAAGTGATGGAAAGACCTAAGTTTGACAAGCGGTGCTCAAATCCCATGAAGAAGTTGTGAAGGACTGACTTAAACATACCCTATTACTCCAACTATTTTCAACAATAAAGGATTTAGTGGAAGGGAGTACTACTGAAGTAACTACGAAATAGGTAAAGTACCCTAGAAGAGGTAACACCATATAATCCTTCGACAAAGGAAGATGAAATTCAAATTAATTAGAAATACAAATCCTATGCCTCAAAATTTCTAACTCCCTTAACAAAAGTGAAAAAGGAATTTATACAATGTTAACAAAACTATTATTATCAATAGGACCATCCTTGAAACCCTTCTCAAAAGAATCCTTTGCTCTCAACTTAGAACTGGACTCTGATGAAGAAACAACTTAAGAACTAAAGAATAATCTTCAAACTCTTGAGATGCAATTTGACAAACTAATGTTGGGTTGGATGACGTGCCCAATGAAGGGCTTACAAACTAAGAAAATAAAGGGATACTGCAAGGAAGATGAACTCTACATACTTGAACAAATTTTAATTGGTTGCGATTGCCCAAGGTGGTGTCCACTACGGCAACCACCCACACCGATATGTGTTGCGTGTGCCAGCCATCTGCATGTCCTGCCCTAAGCATCGCAGGTGCCCAATTGGAGGTAATCGGCCAGTTGCCGCAGACAGTTCCTTGGGGGTAAACCTCATGCTGTTGTCCCTTCCCACCTCTTTGACCTTTGCCTGAGATTGGGTCCTACTTTCCGACATCTTGCACTCAAGACATGACATAATTCAGTTTGGTGTACCGCAAAATTTTTTTACTGAATTTGAAAAAGTTGAATAAAAGTTCACAAAAAATATAGCAAAATAAGAGAAAGAAAGAAATAAAGGAGAGAAGAAGTTAGCAAGGCAATTAGCAAAATGCTCTCTAAAACTTGTAAGATATTGAGACCTAAAGAACCTCAACTTAAACAAAAGTTGAGTTGTTTTGGATTTCCGTACAAAATACAAATAATAAAAAATTTATTGATCACTTTATTACAATTTAACCAAATTAATTAAAGTAAGATAAAAATTAGAATTGGACCTTATATTATATTTTCAGTACAAAAAATAAATTTCCAAATTGAAAGTATGAGGAATTGATGATATGAAAATTAAGTCCCTAAAGGTAAAAAAAATAAAAATGAACTAAAACAGACCAATTAATTAAATAATAAGGATAATAAAAAAGGCCTAAGAGCTTAATTAATAAAATCTAGTAAGACTAGCATATAGATTCAAGTGGATTGAATCCACTAAAGGATTATTAATTATAAATATCAACTCTCAGAATCAAATGAGAAGGAAAAAATCATCTGCAAAAAAATCAAGAGTTCTAACTCTATGCAATGCATCTCAAAGCAAAGAACTTGCTAATTTTCAACTCTAACTCTATTTTTGAACAACATCAACTAGGATTACTTTTAAAGAAAACTCAAAAAGCATTTTGAAATGATTTTCATCTGTTTTCCTGAACATTTTCATATAACTCAATTAAGAATTGTTTCATATATTGCTTAATTCAAATAAAATTTCATTTTCTTACCTAATCAAAATATAAGGATCCACTATCTAATTTTATTTTTCATTTATTTTTCAAAATGTTGTTTCAATTAATTAAAAAGAAATATTGTAACACCCCGAAAATTTCTCAAAGAATATAAAAATCATAACTTGGACTAGGAAAAATGATAATAATTGGTAAAAGAATTATGTGTCATTTTGGAAAGATTTGGGGGGTTTTTCATTTAACATAAGGAACTTAGGGGCTCAAAATATAAATAAAAAGGATTTAATTGTAAGAAGTTTGAAAATTTTGGGGGCTAATCTGTAAATACAGTTGGGTAAATGGGCTAATCTAAGGCACTAATGAACCTAGAGACTTAATTGAGGGCTGAGGGAAGATTTTGGGGCTGTTCTGAAATTTCTGGAAAAATACTTTATATATATATATATATCAAAACATACTCCCATTTTCTTTTAAATTCAGCATCCAACCCGCACTCTCTCTTCCAGCTACTTCCCACCAGCATCAGCGAAACTCAAAAGTAAACCCATCATCCTATTCCTTTCGATGAGATGACAACAATGGTAGCCAATTTCCCTAGAAATTTCCAATGAACAGGTGACGGTGAATAACTAAATGGAGTAAACCGACGGTGGTGATGGGTCGCTCATTTCCAGCGACAATTGGGTGCAACCAAGGGGTGAAAACCAACGGGCTTGATGAGTAGAAGCCATTAGTAGCTTCAAATTGGAATTTTTGGCAATGGCAAAGGAATAATTTGAAAGGGACATGGAGGTGGTTGGCGGCGGGGCTAGTAATTTTGGGTATCATTGAGTGGCAGAGCGGCAATGAAACCAGAAATCAACATAGGGATTTTCTTCAGCATAAGGAGGCGTACCATTTGGTGGTGTCATGACCCAATTCTGGCAGTGGCACGCGGCGGCGTATAGTGTAGCTCCAGAGGTTGAAAGTCAATTTGTTCGGGACGACGATCTAGGTGCATGCTGCCTACTATCGTGCAGTGATTTGGCCTCAAAATCGATCAATTGGGTAAAATTCCAGTTGATCGATTAAAATTAATTCCTGAATTCGATTTGGTTAACTTGTTAAAGCCAATCTTGAAGTGAATATCTATTAATTAGACCACATTATGTGATTGCAAGCTATACGATTTAATATAGAATTTGTTTATAAAATAACGTGTGGTCCTGAAATGTTAATAGAGGCCCGATTATTCTTAATTGTGTTAACTATTACGCCTTGAATGATTTAAATTGTATAATATATACAATGGCCAAAATTTATAGAAAATCAATAAAATTCATAAGATAATCTAAATTCAGAAAAAATGGACTTAGAACATTAAGTTCAAGATTATGGGTGAAATTCTATTTAAATGGTTAAATGTTTCATGATTTAGTACGGTTAAAATGTTAAGTTGATTATTGATGTAAGTTAAGTTAATTGCATCGAATTGTTATTATGGAAATAAATGGTCGGGATAAGATTTATGATGTCAAGTCGAAATATTTGGATATATAAGTTGTATGCATTGCTTAGTGGGCCTGGATTACTCAATTGGACCTTAGCCATTGTTAAAATTAAGCTAATATATGTAATTTAAACCCTAACTTTGTGTAGCGTTGCAAGGATAATTATTAATGGAATATGATAATTTCTTACAATTTGGTTGAATTATTATAAATGAGCTTAGGCTATTAACTTAAGAAGTGATCATTGACTCAAAATAAATAAATTCCTCGTTAATACTATGTAGCAACATTAGCATGATTGGTATGTTAACACTGCATCAATTTCGGAACCAAACCTCTAAATATTATACTAGTTGGAAGCATGATGATTTTGTTAGAATAATTTAGATAATCGGAATATTCTAGCCTAAGTTACTCATATTTGAAATGGGGCAAGAACCTAGATTAGGTAGATATGTCTCGTAATTAGGAACACCCAATATTAAGGCAAAAATAGTTTAATTAATTTTTAAAGAATACGGTGCAAACATTTTGACATTTAAATACATTCTATTGGAATAGGTGACGAGGAGCTAGGGTCTCTAAGACCTTACGATGTGAAAGCACCTTTATAAAGTTTTAAGGTGAGGGAATAACCTTTCTTTCTTTTGGGAAGTGAATGATCACCATTGTTGAAATTCTCTGTTGTTTACTCGTTGGTGTTTGATTGTACCCGTTCTGGTGTCTAGAACCTCATTGTGTATTTTCGATTTATTGTCACTTGTATCCCACGGCCTTGTCGGCTGACCCCGTATTCATTATTAGCATGCTATGAAAAATGTTAATATTCATGTGGTCTTGTCGACCCATCTGCTCTATAATACCTCCGAATTATTTTTCTTTACATCTTTAAGACGTCCTTATCGGTTAGCATATTGTGTAACTTGCTATTACGGCTTGGTATTCGATTATGTTTGTATATAGAATTTTGAATTTGCATTCCTATATGTTGGCATTATGTCATGTCCACCCACAGGAGACGCCCAAGGGAAGTTGCCACCCGAAGGGATGCCATGGGAAGTTGGGCTCAGGACGAGGTCCAAAAAGATTACTGGGCAGTACGAACCAACGGTGATTGGTCTTCCGGCTAGTACCCGCTCGCAATCCTGACTTACAAATAGTTGGAGGTAACTATCTATGAGTAGCGGGATCTGGCATGTGGCCGGCCATGCCACATGTCCAATTATTACATGTCGAGCTGAGTGCTCGAGCAAAGGAGTGATAAGGGAACTTGTTTGTTGTGTACTTATATCTTGTTTTGCTTGTTATGTTCTGTTCTGGAAGCAATAAGGTCAAATTTGCCAGCAGTATGCTAAGTTTTGGATATGGCAACTATTGGGATGTTTTATTATGTTATGACATTGTTATTTCATGTTTCGATCGTTTGAGTCCTTATTCTGTTAAGTATCATCTTACAACTTCTAGCTGTCTCGGTTCTTCCTTTTACTTTGCTTGATTAATTATCCATCATGTTAGAATATTTTTGTTAGTTCCCCTTGATCTTATGCGTTTGTTAATAGTTACCTTCCTTTCCCCTCTCACTAAGTCCTTCGGACTTATGCCTCTTTCGTGTTCTCGATTCTTTTCCTAGTTAGGTTGTGATAGGTAGCAGGTGGGGCATCGCAGGCTGCGTCAATGAATGTAGTTTTTGTTAATGGCATTCAGATATGCGGGATCAAGACTTGACATGTTGTCTCAAGGATGTTAAGTTTAGATCCAATCTCTTGATGTGAGTATTGTGTAAATGTAAGCTTGAAGTTTTGAACTTCGTGTTAACATGGAATATTATACAGTAGGATGTGATAGAAAATTGGCGTAAAAATGGCATTTTGGGTCGCTATGAACTATTTAATCGAATATTTAGGAGGTGCCTGTTTTGTTTTAAATTATTAAGTTAAGATCAAATTAGCACCTCAACCTGAAGTTAGCACCTCGTTGCCGAGGTGCTACAAATATGCATATAATGAAAATGAAAATGAAAATGAACAGGGGCTTTAGCAATTTTATTCTATGGACCATGATTCTTCGTGCTTAGATTTGTTATCATATTTATTATTGTGATCGGTCTTAAAAGAAAAATTAATAGAATTTGATAACCTAGTTATTTAGGATTGATGTTTTAGTTTATTTATGATTTGATTTGATTCAATAGATCAAGTTTTATTAGGACTTTTTTATTCTTATTTCGTCTTATTTACTTTGATAAATAGGAGCATCTCTTAATTATTTGGGGACATGAGATGGATGAAATTCATGAAGATACTTTGTATCTCTACCTCTACTAAATTAATAATTAAAATTCTACCATTTATAACATGTGAATGTAGCCTGAATTTCAGTAAACCACGTAAATTCTTCAGTCATTTATTTTATGCTCCCAAATTAGTGTTAGACATCTTCATAACATCCATATTTATTTCCATTTATATTTGTCTTACATTCCGAAAATGTTATTATATATTTATTTATTTCTGTTTTTCTCGTTTCCGTCCATCCAGCTGTTTGTAGTCCAATTTTTGGCTGCTACGAATAGGGCAACATGTTTTGTACCGATTGAAATTATGGTCCACGTTTTGAGTGGTGACAAAATTGTGACAATAATTTTTTGAAAGCGAGAAAGTAAAACATGTGGGTATAGTTCCAGAAGATAAACTTCAACTGGGGACCATATCAATGTTGGTACCACCACTTATGAAGCTTCAAGAAACCACACTTTGGACCAAATATTTCGCTGTTACAGCCTTATGTAAGGATGTCTAATAATTGATTTTAAATATGTAGAGTTAATATTCCCTTTCTATTAAAATTGTAGTTCTATTTGCTATATTACAAAGTCACATAATATCTTTAGCTTATATCATATATATATATATATATATTTTAAATTTAAAAGTTTAAATTGCTTGTATTATTTAATACATTTTCAAACTATGACATTTTTTAGTGGGCCTGCCATACGATTGTTTCTCCATTTTTCATTTTATTATCCCTATTTTCATGTACTTTTTCGTATTTAACTCAACAGAAATTACATTTTGAAAGTGACTATTCGGCACATTTTCATTTCCCTGGAGCGGGGAGTCCATCATTTAATCCATTTTTTGAACTATATTTTCAACAAGAAGTTTTATTAAAACATCCAAAAAGCGAAAAAAGAAACAAATCCTTAAAAGTTTTGAAACGTCTTTAATTTAGAAAATCAATTTTCACATTCCAGAAAGTGAAAATATGTTTGGGTTATTTTCAGTATTTTCAGAAAACATTCATTTTCAAGTCGTGCTCGTGCATCCTATTTTCAGCATATTTTTTTTAATATCCATACTTTGTTCTTTAAAAAGCATACACCAATTTAAAATAAAAATGCTCTTTATTTTAAATTTAAAAATAAAATAAATCAATTATATATATTTTCTCAAAGTGAAATATCTAGTCAACTTCTTAACTTAACTGATTAAATATTACAGATTAATATTTGAAACACATTCTTGTTTTAACATATTTTTCAAAATATTTTTAACAAAATAGTTTCGGAATATATTTTGCAGTCCATTATGCTGTTTTTAAGATGAAATTAGAGAAAGCATGATCCATTATATACTGTCCATTAGCAATTCCGGAGAATTCTTCTCTTGAATTCTCTCACGAAGGTTCAAAATTTGATATCAAATGAGAATTGACATCCGATCTTAGGTTACTTTTTTAAGCTTAACAACTGGGATTTGAGGAAAATGATTTTAAAATAGAGCATTTAAATGATTTAACTCAAAAGATATTAAATGATTCAACTCAAATATCATTCAAATAAGTCAACAGAATTATTATTATGATTTTGCATTGATATCTTCAACTCTTAAAACTTAAGAGTTATATCTCAGGCTCAAGTTTATCAACCTAGGTGCTAGCTTATTTACAAAATAATTTCTTGTCCTAATATTTAATATATTTGTTATTATAATGAATGATATTATTGCTCGAATTTAAATAATTAAAATTTAAATGTAATGAATAATATATATTTTATTTTTTTCCTTAAAAAGAAGCATCCATATAAGTATACTTTGCATATATACAAATATACAATATATATAATTTTTTTTAGTTGTGGGGGGGGGGGGGGGGGGGGGGCTCGCTTTGAAATTAATATACTTCACATATATACAAATGGACAATATATATATTGGTTGTTTGGGTGGGGGGTGCCGGGGGTGGGGGGGTGGGGGGAGATGGTCTCTTTGAAATTAATTGCATTAGAGTTAGGAACGAATTCTGTCATTACTAATTATCATACCAATTATGAGAATAAAATCAAGTAATGAAGATCTCATTCCTTTCTTATTCATTTTACGTATTAAGCATATGATAATTTATAATTTATATCAACACCACTTCTTTTTCACTTTCATTTTATTTTTAAAATTATTCTAATTTCACATAATTTTATTCGTGCATACCAATCACTCGTTTATTTATTTATTAAAATACACTAAATTAGTGCTCCAAAGAAATTAGTACAAGAAACACGTAAAAAATAAAAAAATAATAAAAACAAGTAGTAAGGCCAAAGGCTTGTCACGGTCACCTCAATCTTAATCTTAGGTTGCAGAAACTGTATTTTCAGCCCCTTAAATTGTGATATTTTTTGAATAAATGTAATGTGTATTATTATTATTTATACTCCAAATTTTGTTATTTGCATTTCATTCTAATTTTTTGTGTTACGTTATTAATCAAAATATTCAATTACTTTTTAAATCAATTTATATTAATTTGCATCACAAATATAACGTTGAATATAATAATTATTACTTTCAACTTTGTTACTCATGAAAACATTTCACTTTAACTTATCCAACTTAATATGAAATAATAATAAACTTAGCAAATGAGTACCTAGGGTAACCCAAGAATGAGAAATAATGGGTTGGGTAAATTTACCTATAGGTAAAATTATCTATTTTTAATTGAATACAAGATAGTGGACCTATTGCCCATTACTATGAGTAATGGATAACCCACATGTACCGGTATTTTTATTTTGTATATTTAAAATTAAATTAATTTTTATTTTTTAATTTACATAATATTATTCAAATACTACTTAAATACAACTAATAAAAGAGTCTACAAATTTTAAATATTACATTGAACAAGTACTTAAAATATGTCAAGTGTTTTAGTTTGAAAAGTACAACTTAAGTGTTTCAATATCTATCAAGTTATATTACATTTCAAATCTCAAATTTAAATCCCATTACATGTCAAAAGTTTTTAAATTAAAAAATTTAAATACCACTTAAACATTATTGTTATCATAGAAAAATGTGTTATATCCTGCAAATTAGTTGTGAGAATTAGAGAAAAGTTTAACATATATATATATATATTGTTGTTCACGGGTTACTCGTGGATTGGGTCAAAAAATGGCAGGTAATTAGGTAGTGGGTAAAATTACTCGCATTTTATTTGGTGGAAAAAATGAAGCCTATTGTTTGCATTTTGTTAGGTACTTGCGGTATGGGTATTTTTTGCCATGTCTAAATAACATGGTACAGTGCTCTTCTCTTCTTTTGTTTAACTTTTTTGATTGAAATAACTCTACACAGTAGTCTTTATGAAGTAAAACAAGACCCACAATTGGGGTATGAAAATATACTATTTTGTAGTAATGCTATCATTTTCCTATTGAACTTCAAAACCATGTCTTCAGTGAGATGATTGAATTTAAAGATCGGATAATCTATTCATTTTTATGTGCTCTGTCAAGTTGATATAGAATGAGTTAAGGCTATGAATGAATCAAAATTATATTTAATAGGACAAAGAACATTACATTAAGGGCATAATTGTCCAACAATTTAAATTAAATAATATCTTAAAAATACAGAGATATAATGGTCAATTTCTATAGATTAAAAATCAATTGGAGTGCAAATAACAATACCCAAACGTAATATTCTAACTTGATTTAAAATTTTTGGATCATAGAAAAATGAACAGTAGCATAACAGTTATTGGAAATAAGTTTTAAAATTTCTTCAATTTATTTTATTTTCAATAAATCATTTTATCATGTATCTTAATATGACAAACTAATGTGCCTATTTATTTTATTCATTTCATATTTATGACCTCAATATCATTTTATTTAATAAATTTGACCATTTTATTTTATCATTATTGAGCCTAATTATAATTGAATTTATGGTGGTTTTATTTTGTTTTTTATGATGCTTTTAGTAACCTATTAATCATTTCTAAATGGTCAAACTTTTTACTATTATATAAAGGGGCCATAATTTATCTTTGGTATATAGATTTGGAAAGTTTTTAGATTGTTTCATTTCATACACTCCCACAAGACTTTTGTGTTTTGGCAACGTGACTATGGACTAGTTCCTAGTTTCCTCATGGCCGTGCACATGGGATGACACACCGTTGAGAGTTAATGGGGTTTTATTTTGGAGTCATGATCAGCCGTTAGTACTCGTACGAAGGGAGGCAATCATGGAATTATGTGATTTATTTTATTTTATTTCTATTGTTTAAACACAAATCAAAACATTATCCACAATAATCTAAAGCCATGAATTTGTGATTTGTGTTTGAGTAGAAATTTTTTTAATATAGTTAAATAGCTTTAGCTCTTGTTTGTAGTCCTTGCATGTTAAATTGATGCTGAGAAATTGACCAATCAAATAAGGAGATTGTTGGTGCATCATGGAAATGAGTTTTACAATACTGAGTTCTTAGAGGATCGAATGGAACTTGAGTGAATCTAATGCCAAGAAGACATCGAGAATAAGCGTCATTTACTCTGTATTGATCAAATGCAATGCAAAGCGTGAAAACCTAGAAAAGTGCTCAAGCTCAGAGGTTGAAGAAATGCAGCAGTCGTCAAGGAATCCAATAAGCTGTACATTCAGTTTCTTCAATTTAGATAACGGTTGATTTTTGAGTACACAAATAATTATGCAGTTTCTTCAATCCAGGTAAGCTTGCCAACTTATCTAACAGCTAGTTTTGTGATAATGTATTATGAATGCTATTTAGTTATAATTTACAAAATCAGTAATTAATTGGTGATTATGTATTGTTTATGTTACTGTATGGTAGAAAAATTAGTGCACAATTTAATGCCAAATTTATTGAGGAAAAGTGACTAAAGATAAAACATGGAATATATAGTACATGGAAGATATAATTGAAATAGCAAAGTTGTTATATGATTTTCTAAATTATTTTTTTTAATAGATAAACGATGATGCGTATAGGTCAATATAAACAATGGGGCATCAATTGCGTAAAAGATTTAAGAGGCAAAAAAAAACTGTGTAAAAGTTACCATAAATGGTTGCTTGGGAGTACTGCGAATGTGAAATCTTTTGACTTTTGCACAATGCGTGAGACATAGTTTATAGAGTTATGATTAGCTTGATTTTCGGTAAAAGAAAAAAACAAGAAAGAACGAAAAAAGAAAAAGAAAAATTGAAGTAAATTCCTACTCAATTTCAAGCAATGACTTTTCTTGCTGGCCACTTTATCGTTGGACCTTGTGCTCTCTCTTCTCATTAATGAGCATTAAAGTGCTTAATTATCTTTTAATTTATAGCTTGTTAATTTGCTCATCATAATGCACATCAGACATTTGTGTAGTAGATTATTATAAAAGGAAAAAATAAGAGGAATGCCTGTTGGTTGGTGTTACATGTATCAAGCAAATTTAATTAGCATTAATGATGTAGATGTATTTGCTTCGAATCGAGGTGCTACTCCAATATTATTTTTTTAAAATTAATTATACCTTCCAAAATTCTCAACCTAAGAAATTTCATAATTTAAAATTCAAGCTAGTCACGCTAAAAATGACAAGCAAAACCCAAGTTCTCATAACAAGTCACAATTTCTTAAGGGCCCATAATTTAACTTACATATATACATCATTCATCTGGAACTCTAACCCATCACACTTCGTATAAGAAAGACACTAACTTATAACCTATAGCCCCTGTTACATTACAACCACAACATTTTGCATCCTTACCGTTATAGATGTTATGATAATAATATTTACATTATGCCAAAAGGTAACCCAAGCTCAAGATGCCTTCTACTCTTCAATTTGACCAAACAAAAGGAACAACACAAAAGGGTGAGTTTGAATGACTCAGTGAGGCAAGAATTTGCATGTATAGGAAGAATCAGAATGAAATGGAATACAATATACAAGTATAAAAAGAACATTCATTCTGAATTCAGATAACTAAAATACAAGTTACGATATTTGGGTATTGGAGATTTGAAGGAGTTTGTGGAATCTACGGACTAAAACCAGAAACTAGTATTTCTTGTACAACACTTTAAAGAGCTAACTCAATGTCGTCCCATACCGGCGAAGAGTCACTTTACATTTGAATAAATTTCATAGAAAATTTCAATAGACATGATTAGATTTAATGAAACTCAGTGAACAAATTGTTTCATGAAATATTCAGATTTCAAAATCCAAGATTTTGATCAGTTTTATAAAATAGACTAGACAAGAACATTTTATAAAACTAGTGGTATAAGCATATTTTACATGTACAACCATGTAGTGGCCTTCCCCTTTATATTTTTCGATTGTGTATAAACGATTCGACCATAAAATAGCTTTTCCCCTTGTACCTCCTTGATACTATATAAACAATATGACCATGAAACAGCCTGCAACCTTATATCCCCTCGACACTTGTATAAACGATATGATTGTGTAATGGCCTGCCCCCTTATATCGCCTTAATCCGACCATAAAACAACCTACCCTCTTATATCGCCTCGACGAGTAGCCAACTCGCCAAATCGCTACAGCACGAATCGATAAAAATCGATCCTCGCCAATCAAGCCTCTCCCGAAGGAAAGATTGCAACCACACGAATTAGTAGGATTGATCCTCACCGATCAAGCTTTAGGCCACAGTCAACCCTCGACTGCCCAAAACCAAGATCGCAAACCAAGTTAGCCAAAGTAACTATTTTATCACCAACACAACGATACAAGTTTGAATTAGTAATCCAAGCATTCCACTGGGATTGACACTCGGCCCAAATAGATTTTTCGTATAAGTATCTGCGGATAATTTCAAAATCAACTGTACCTACCAGGTTAAACAACTAAAATACAAAATGATTTCAAGTATGCCGACAAGGCCACGAATTGTACTGAACAATATCAAAGGCAAGCATTAATGAAACAAACCCTCACAGAGGTTTACGAAACAAGTAACAAATAACAAACAAGATCTCAGACAATTCACAGATTTTGACAAATAAGAATAAATACAACACAGAAACATGATTAACCCTCACAGGGGTTTTTCCACAAGAACAAATAGGTATAAACGATGCCAGATTGGCAAATCCTCATAGGACATACAAAAAAATACCTGAGAGGTTAGATCCTCGCCTCCGTAGTCTCAAAAATACAACCACACTTTACCATCAATAGCTTACTGGTCTACAGGACCCACTTCGTCGTTACCTGGCCAAAATAATATTTTCACAGTCAAACTTCACATTCAATCCCTAAAATCACAATTAAGCCCTTAATAGTCCAACATTACTAAATGACTGATTAATATGATAGTTTTAGGCTTAAACGATAATATCGGCCCAAAATGATTAATAAGGCCGTTATTACCAAAATAATCCCAATTTTCACGTTAAATCTAATAATAGAGCATAACTAGTCCTCAATTATGTATTTAGCCTTATATCGGTATCCCAAATTAGAATAAACATTCCAGGTATCTTAATTAACCCGATTGTTTACACTTAGTTCTCAAATCTATAAAATTAGGGTTTCTTACTTAATAATCTCAATAAATCCCAAATTAACATATATTAATATAGATCCAGGTCCACTAATTCATACAAGATCCATACATGTATATAAAGATCACCACTTAGCACATATTTCTTAGCTTTTCCTCCGAAATACAAAATTCATACAAATTTAAAATGGTACACAAGAACCCTAAACTCACTACCTATCTTTACCCAAGAATTCGCTTAACCAGACCTCAAAATCACGAACTGAGACCACTGTTACGATCGCCACGACAAGCTAGAGAAACTATCTCGGAGCTGCCGGAGCGCTGTTGGGCATAGTCGCTAGAATTGACCCAAACCACTACCAAAATGCTCCTCTCAGATCAACTAAGTAAACCCCCAAGTCAATTTTACAATTCTCCACCGAATTGACTGTCAATTGGCTGAAAAACACCACAGCGCCACCACCTCAACTGCATTGATTTTTCTTCAATTCCTCCGCCGTCGGTGCTCAAAATGCAAAGCCTAGCATACTAAAATGTTCCCTGAGCTTAGGGCTTCAAAACCTGCCATCCAAATTTCAGCTTCTGCCGCTGGAGAAGCCGCGCCACCAAGCTCCATCACGGTAGTGACTTTCAATGCATTTTTCGGTCATTTCATTGGGTAGTTTTGAGTGAAAATGGTATGGTTGTGTTCCTTGTCAAGAGACGAGTGAAATGATACTGAATTTGATAGGTTTTGCATCGCCGGTGAGAAGAGGTGTGCGGATGGTGCCTGGTGAAAAAATGAAGAACCCATGGGCTATTTTGCTATATATAATTGAACTTTTAGAAATTATAGTTTCACCCCCAAAACTATGGCCCAGCCTTTAGTTAGGTCCTCCAAGGTTTCCAAACCTTTCATTTTAGCCCCAAACTTAGTTAGTCCCTAACATTGACCCCTTTGACCCAAAGTTTATTCCATGCAAACCCCTAAACTTATAAAAATGGTCCTAATCAAGTTTTGACTATTTGCAATTTAACCCCAAAATTTTTAATTTTCTTGCAATTAAGTCCTTTTTATTTATTTTCGAGCCCCAAAATTTCTCAAACTAATATTTTGATTTTTAATTTCTTATTTTCTAAAATACAAATTTTAGGGATGTTACACATGAGGAATTACATTGATTTCTCCTTGTTGTGATCATATAACTTTTTATACCTGAAACTTAGTGTTGAAGCATGCAAGCTGGTTGGCGTTATTGTCAAAAATTCATATATGCATATATATGATTGTTAAATTGATTTTATTAGAGATATAAGAAGTCAAATAAAATATTCATTGTAATAAATAGAAGTGATTATTATATCATTGATTCAGTGCAATTTATAACATAATAGTAGTGTTTGTTACTGTATTATTTATCATAACATGTCAATTGATTATTCTTATAAATGACAGAATTTTATACTAGCAATTCTTGACTTGAAATTATAGTAAAATTCATGAATTTAGCCTCAGTTGAGGTTAGGATTTAATTATCTGACATGTTTGATTCTCTTAGCCAAGTATCATGTATATATGATATAATTTGTTATATGCTATGATGAAACCATTGCTTCAATAAACATGTGTTTTGGAATCATATGGGTATCAGGCGCAATCAAATTACTTAATTGAAATTTTATGCTATATGTGACAAGGGAAAAGATAATTTTCCTCCAAATTCAAGGGACATGTGGGGGTTCATTTTAGTTATAAAAATTATGAAATATGATCTTAGTGAAATGCACACTATAGTGTTGTTCTCATTCTTTATTAAAATTTATTTCTCCAAAATTTACCAAAAATGTGGGGGTTTAAGTGGATTTCAAATTCCTTTGAAAAATAATAAGTTATTATTTTTTTGAGTGTATAAATATGCAGGGAATGTGTATCAAATAAGATGGGAGATGGCCAAAGCGAGATGGTCCTAGAAGAAAATTCGGATAATATTCAAAAATTTATTATGTTGATTTCCTTTGCATTAATTATATAATATGTTATTTGTGGAGTTTTATCTTATAAAATAGGTGGACGTGCATGATTGAGTAAACATAAGGAGGAGGAAAAAAATGAAATAAGAGACATGTAATATTATATTCCATGAGATGGAAAACTGCCTCGGGGGATTAGCACAGAGGCTAGATCTTTAATCATCAAGGGGGATGGGTTAAGCCCATAAGGGAGTCACCTTCGGGAGTAACCCAACATTTGTGATTGGAGATCCCATGAAGAAGATTCAATGGATAGGAACAACTCGTACTGCATGACTCGTATATATCACTAATTTTAAGGAGAATATACATGAGATACCTCTTTCCTATCCCTAAGGTGAAGTGGTATACTAATGTGATGTTAGGCTGGGCTTTGACTCTTAATGAGACCAAAGTTGGATTTTCGTGAGGTATGGGTCACACATACCTTTGGAGGGCTCACCTAAGTGAGAATTGCCATGGGCCGTGGCTATGGGTTTAGGCTAACCCTAGAAACCTCGCGAGAATCAAGATTGAGCTTAGGGCCATTAACATGCTAACCCTCTATAACCATGTCCTAAGCCAATATCGTGTGTGTGGTAATTGAAGTTTGGTTCAAGGGACCTAATTCAAGGCTTAGTCTATTATGGCTCCCTCAAATAGATATTGCCAACACTAAGTGTATGTTCAAGCCTGAAAGACACATTCACCGATTGCACAATATAGGTTGCCATTATATTTCTTTTTTATATTGAATTTTGGAAATGTTAAATCTTGTGGGGGATTGTTGGAAATAAGCTTTAAAATTTCTCTAATTTATTTTGTTTTCAAAAAATCATTTTATCATATATCTTAATATGGCAACTAATGTGCCTATTTATATTATTCATTTCATATTTATAGCTTTAATATCATTTTATTTAATAAATTTGACCATTTTATTTTATCATTATTTGGACTAATTATAATTGGATTTATGGTGGTTTTATTGTGTTTTTTATGATGCTTTTAGTAGCCTATTTATCCTTTCTAAATGGTCAAACTTTTTACTATTATATAAAGGGGCCATAATTTATTTTGGCATATAGATTTGGAGAGTGTTTAGATTGTTTCATTTCATACACTCCCACAAGACTTTTGTGTTTTGGCAATGTGACGATGGTCTAATTCCTAGTCTCTTTGTGGTTGTGTACATGGGATGAGATACTGCAGAGAGCTAATAGAATTTTATCTTGGAGTCATTATCACTCATTAGTAGCCGCACGAAGGGAGGCAATCATGAATTTAGGACAGTGACAAGTGTCGTGACTCTCCATTCTTTAGCTTCATTTTCCTCAATATTTATGCAGTTTGATTTATCATATTCTTAATTGTAATTTTATAAATTATGATTGTGTGATTTATTTTATTTTATTTATATTGTTTAAACCCAAATCACACAATTATCCACCACAACAATGATAATCGTCGATTATTATTTTCACATCCTAAAAAATGTGCACACCAAATAAATAGATCGCAATAAATATTATTTGTTTTGCATATTCTTATGGAACACTAAATCTAAGTGGAACCAATACATAAGGTCAGCTAATTAATTATGATATAATTCATACTCCTAACTATTCTAGTAAGAATCCATTATAACAACAAATTAGAAATTAGAGTTAAGTAAATATTACTTGAATTGATTTTGAAAAAGAAAACATCAAATATAATTTTAAATAAAGAAAATAAAAATGATGTCGGGAATAATGACTCCAGTATATTATCATTGGCCGATTGGTAGGCCAGTGATTTGGGGCTCGAGTCTATATCCTTTAAGTTGATAAAGTATACTGGCTTTGGTCATGTGGTCAATCTTTGGAAGTGAAGGTGCTTTGGGTAGACCAAGAATTCTTCCTTTCCTACATTAAGTTAAGGGGTATTTATGAAGGTGGTTAAGTTGGCCAAGCACTATTTGTTTGCTGTGGTGCTACATTCTTCTAGACATGTGGCACCTTCGGATGGTAAGGATCTTGCTCAGTCTCCCGACTCGATCCATTTAAAAAAGACGCGGGTTATGGAGGCTTTTTTTGTAAGTTTTATCTTTTAAGGGGGGTTTTTATGTCTTTCAATAATTTTGCATCATCAATATCAATCCCCCCAACTTCATCATTTGTGAGAGATTTAACTCATAAATGGTGAAGTTGATCTGGAACCTTGAACTCCAATGGTCTTTTCCTCCTGACCATTGAATTTCGATCATCAAGTGCTATCCTCATCCTTTCTCTCACATTCTTCGAGGATGTACACCTATAATTTAAATCCTCCAGCCCCTCGAGCTGCTCCTTGGATTTTTGTCTCACTAACTTATGATCTTTGACCTTTTCCTACATTTTACCTTACCAATAGTTTCATTTCTTTTTCTTGTTCTCCTTTTTTTAGTTACATTCTTTTTTATTTTTTTATTTCTTGTTTTAATTAGCCACATAGCCCATAGCTCTTCTTTCGATGTTTCCTTAAGTAATAATAGTAAGGGTTTTCCTTTGAACTCTTCAACCTTTGAACTCTAATAACTCTTCGACCTCGGGTTCTCAACACTCCTCCGACCATGGCAACCATGCTGTAGGAGAGCTTGCTGGAGGGGTTCTTGCACCGTCATTTTATGTAGACCCCCATGATCCAGACAACACCCTCAACGCCGCTCGCAAAATTTTCTCCAATATTTTTTCTTTCTTAAGGGCAAATTCCTTATCGTAGATAGTTATAGGATAATAATACCTCAACCTGGGTAGACCATGTATCGACCCCACCCAAATTGCTTAGCCTTTTATATTCCATTTTTAGAAGCCAATTTATGCTTCTCTATCCCAAAGCTGGTAGCTAATATTATTAGGAATTTAGGTGTTTGTCCGACTCAATTAGTCCCCAACTCTATCTGTAATATTATTAGTTTTGTTATTATAATATGTTATTATAATATCAAGCCCTCCTTTGTGAATTTCTTGTATCTTTTCCATGTGAACCCTTCCACCCCCTCATTTGATCGGGGTTTTTATTATATGACTGACAATCAAAATTTAAAAGGTAAAGAAGGTCATCAAGCATCTCCCATTCAAGAGTAAAAGCAAAATTAAAGATCACAAAACATCGTTATGCATAGAACTTCTTCAGATTCTATATTCCCCAAGGTTGAAGAAGGTCTTTCTAATCAAGTGTTTGTAATCAGTATGCCTCTTTTTGTTACCTTCACCGCTTTAAATGAGCCCTCCCAATTTGGATCAAGTTTCCTAATGTCTTTTGTGACTTTACCATTTTTCAATATTAAATCTCATACCTCAACCCTCTTGCTTTAACCTTCTTGTTATAATTTCTTTCCATCTGCCTCTTCTACAATATGATTCACATTGCTTCCCCCCATTCATCGTCTCGTTGATCACTTTTAAATCCATAGCTTTATTTCCTGTGTTTTCTTGGGCGTCAAACTCTTTCACCCTAAAACTTTCCATGCCAATTTCTGTCGGTATCACCTCTTCTGACCTATAGACCATATAAAAAGGGGTTTGGCTGTGGATGATCTTAGGGTTGTCTTGTAAAGGTACTCCTAGAAGTTCTTTGGTGCATATACCTTTCGTAATACCTTGTCTTCAAGTTATACAAGAGAGTTCTATTGGTGACTTTTATTTTTCCATTGGCTTTAGGTACTGACGGAAGTGAAATTTAATTGTATTTTCAACTTCTTGCACCATTCTATGATCTGTTTGCCTTAGAACTGGGTGTCATTGTCTTATAAAAGGACTTGAGGAATTTCGAATTGACATATTCTATTTTTCCATAGGGAGTTCATCACCTTTATCTCTGAGATCTTTGCAGTAGTTTCAGCCTCTACCCATTTACTGAAATACTCAACTACAACTATAAAAACTTCATTCTGACCTTTGGAAGGTGGGAAAGGTCCAAGATGTCAATTCCCCATTGGTCAAGTGAGTATGCAACATGCATTGGTTTTATTTTTGCTCCACTTCTATAAATCAAGTTCGCACGTAATTGGCATTCTTTGTATTTCTTAGCAAATTTCATCACATCTTTAACTAGTGTTTGCAAGAAATAGCCTTATCTAGTGATCTTTTGAGCCAACACTCCTTAGAATGATTTTTATACTGCCCTCATGTATTTCCTTCATGACGTACTCTATTTAGCTTGCTTCCAAGCATCTGAGAAGTTGCCCATTCACCAACCCCATGTATAATTTTCTTTTTCAAATGATAAACATTGGTACTTATCTCAATACTTTCCTTACAACAATTGAGTCTGTTGATAACTCTTGGTCTCTTAGGTATTTGACCTTTCTTCCATCCAACCAAAGCTCGTTTTCCCCATATATGCGACCTCTTCTGTAGAGGTCTCTAGATAATCTAAGATAACTGGTTCTTCTAAAGCTACTATCATTATATTTTTTGTCTTTAGCCCACAAATCATGTTGGCAAATTTTGATAGGGTATTCACCCCACAAACTAAAAATTTTCAAACTAGGTCTTTGAGTTTTTGTAGATATTTCTTCATTGTCTCATCTTTCATCTTAGATATGCCATTATACTAGTTAGCTACCAGTTGTAAGTCGGTGAACATGACCAGATCTTGAATATCCAACTCTAACACCATTTTTGTAGTTGCAAGTGCGGCTTCATATTTTACTTTTTTTTTGGTTACTTGAAATTAGAGTTTCAAGGCGAAATCTAATCGTTGCCTTGGGGGTTAGAAAACCAAATTCCTGCCCCACCTCTTTGGGCGATCAATGACCCCTCAATGTGGGCCATCTACTGCTTCAGAAGGACTACATTTATTGCCTTGGGTACTGCTCCTACTTGTTCTTATCCTATTTCTAGTAGGAAACTGCTAAAACTTGAGCTTTTATTGTGGTTTGGCTTTGGAACTCCAACACGAATTCACTCAACTTCATTGCCCATTTGACCAACCGACCTGATAGGTCGGGCTTTTGCAAAATTTCTCTCAGGGGCTAATTGGTGGGCACAATGATATGACGAGCTTGAACATAAGGCCTCAACTTCTGGCCAAAATTACTAACGTGAGAATGAATCTTTCGATCTTAATGTATCTCCTTTCTGTCCCTTGTAGTACTTTACTTACATAATACATAGGTTTATGTTGCTTTTCAACTGCTTTTGCAAGTATTGAATTAACAGCCTCATCTTACACGACCAAATATAGGTATAATGACTCTCCAAGCGCGACTTTCGCCAAACTGAGGTATTCCTTCAAATTAACAAAGGTTTGTTTGTAATCTTTAGTCCACGTGAAATCTTTGACGTGTCCCAATACTTTAAACCCTCTCAGCTAGCCTCATGATGAATGTGCCTAAGGCCACTATTCGACTAAGAGCTTTTGCACCTCTTTAGCATATTAGGAGATAAGGAGCTTAATATTGCCTCAATTTTCGCTGCATTCACTTCTATCTCTCTCTCAGTAACCATGTGGCGAAGGAATTTTCCTTTTCTGACCCCCAAAGGTGCATTTTGTTAGACTTAACTTCAGTTTGATCCAATGCATTATTTGGATGGCTTCCCTTAAATTCTCAATGTGCCATTATTTGACCTATTGGCCCATTGAACATCTTATTAACTAGCCTATAGTATGTAGCACTAGCATTCCTTCAATAACAAGATATGCCCTGGTATATGTACACACCATTTTCCAACACAAATGCTATCTAGTCCATATTCTCAAGGACCATTCATATGTGATGATACCTTGATACTCATCTATATATCATCATACTTAGGAGAGCACATCTATCTATGGAATCCACTAATGCATCAATGCATGGTAAAGGGTATAGGTATTTGGGGCATGCTTTGTTTAGGTGTAGGTTGTGCACATTCTCCATCTCTAATCTATCTTAGGAACTATCACGACATTAGACAACATTGAATCTCGACTATGGAGCCTGCTTTGAGCAACTTATGTACTTCTTCTTTGATAACTCGATCTCTCTCTACTCTGAAGCTACGCTTCTTTTATCTCATGGATTGGGCATTTGGGTCTACATTTAGTTTATGAACCATTATCTCTGGATCTATGCCTTTGAAATCTGTTGAACTCCATTCAAAGACATTGGCATTTTTTGTGAGGAATTTGATCATCAACAACTCTATCCTAGGTCCCATCGAGATCCTATCCTCGTGGTTCTTTCTGGATCCCCTAGGTATAACTCTATCTTTTTATGGCTGAATGATTCAACCCTACCTCACTTTACCTTCCTCTTTCTATTATCTTTTTGCTCAAAATTTATCGGCAACTTTAGCTCTCCTTCGACCTTAAACTTCTCCTCATGCAGCTTAGGCTTTGTAAGAGAAAAATTGTACTAAACTCATGTCGTTTTATGGTCACATTAAATCTCTTCCATGCCGGCCCTAGTGGGAAACTTTATTTTTAGATGATAGGTCAAAATTATTGCTTTGAACTGGTTGAGCCCTAGTCTTCCTAGGATTATGTTGCATGTGGAAGGGCAGTCGACATGAGGTGCTTTAGTATTAATGTCTTTCCTTTCATCTTTATTCCTAATAAAGTTAGTAAGTCAATTGTGCCAATTGGCATGACCTCCGACCCTCCAAACCCTATCATGGTGTTTTGGATGGGTGAATAGTCCTGAGATCAAGCTCTATTCTTCTCAGAGTGCTAAAGAAAATGATGTCTGCTAAGCTTTTGCTATCAATGAGCATCTTTTAAATTGAGTAATTCGCTATGTCTATATTGACCACCATGGGGTCATCTTGAAAGTGAAGCACACCTTCCAACTTGCTTTGGTCGAAGGTAATAAGCTCAAAGTCCTTCTCTAGGACTAATACTTGTGGGCCTTCCCTACTCACCGTAGGATATTCTTCCAAGCATTTTGAGAATCTCTGCTTCCAAACATCTTGCTATCATGTTTATGACACCATTTTTAGGTAAGTTATCATTATTCGTCTGTCTTGGGTTTGTTCTGATGTCTCTTCCATTTGTGTTGTTTTCTTTCTAGGCAATGGGAATTGCTACTAGAATGGCACCTATGATGCTTTTTGCTCCTGTACCCCATGTAATCTATTCTAAAAGAATCAAGCACAAACTCCCTCAAGGACCCTGCCTGAGGAATCTTTCAACCTCATCCTTCAAGTAGTAGCAATCCTCCATGTCGTGACCTCTGTCTTTGTGAAAGGCACAATATTATTTTGAATTTTGTTTATTCAGGTATCACATTGTGTTGTTGGCCACCTCAGGAATCAAATGAAGCTATAGCGAACATAGCTTCGGCTCTGGTGGTTTTTAGTAGAGTGTAATGTGAAATTTAGGTCAAAGTGGGGACCTTTTTTTTTTTTTTAATCTTTTTTAGACTAATGTCTCCCCATTTCTTCCTTTGTATGAGGATGTCCACCTAGAATGTTCTTCGACCATTTCTCATCCTTCATCACATTCATCTCCTCTTGATGTATATACTTCTCCGCCATCTCCATCGGGCTCTGCACATTTGGTAGTAGTTTCTTTGCTAATATGGATGCTAAAGGGCCCTTCTTCAAGCCATTAATCATTATTCTTATCAGCATCTCATGCTAAGGTCTTGGATCTCCAAGACTTCATTGTTGAAACAACTTACGAAAGACCTAAGAGTTTCATCCTCCCTTTGTTGAATGGTAAATAAATATGCAGCAGATCTCTTGCTCTTCTTCTTGCTGGCTAAATGACATAAGAATTTTTGACATAACTGATCATACATTACAACTGTCCCCACTGAAAGGGCTATGAACTATATTTGTACCTGACCATATATAGTAGTTATTAACACCCTACAATTTATCGTGTTTGATAACCCATGTAGTTGCATGACATGCTCGAACACTATGAGGTGCTTTCATGGGTTGGAATTCCCTTCGTACCTCGGGAGGTCAGGGATCTTAAATCCCATAGGGACCATTTCCACCAAGATCTCTGCACTAAAAGGAGAGCCTCTCTTTTGTAGTGTGGATCCTTGTTGTTCCCTCTACTTTATTTCTTATAACTTATGGCGCAACTATTCTACCCAGTTATTAATTTCTTGTACTTTTGTTAGGGCTTGCCCACTCATCTATCGATTAGTTGATTTTTGATCTCAGCTTCATTGCCTGGTAGTTGGTTCCTCTTCTTCCTCATACATTGGCAACTCTCTTCCTCATCCCAAATCTACATCAGCTCTAGCGACAATTTTCCTTTAGCTTTGCTGGCAGGTCCTCTCTCGACAACTTCCTCGGGAACGGCGATTAAGGTGCCAGTGCTGCCTTCGCTAATCGCCAGTCGATGACCTTGTTCATCACCGCCTCGATCATGGCTTGTAGTTTTGATATGGTGATTCCTACGATTGGTTTCGATTACCCGCCCACTGGTGTCCATTGTAAAGATGGGGAGTTGGTTCCAATCTCAGGAGTTTCCATATTCTTGCTTGGCGTGGCCACCATATACAATCGTCCTAATGTTCTGACAAAATACGAAGCCCATATTCCCACAGATGGTGCCCATTGACGTTAGTAATAATGACGTCAGTATATTTATCACCAATTGATTGGACGACATATTGTTAGGGGCTTAGGACTGTATCTATCAGTTGGTAAAGTATACTTGATTTGCCCGTGTGGCCATGGGGTCGATCTTTGGAAGTGAAGGTGCCCTGGGTAGACCAAGAATCTCCTTTCTTGCATCAAATGAAGGGGTATTTGTAGGAGCGGCTGAGTTGGCTAGACACTATTTATTTGACATGGCACTGCATCCTCATAGACAGGTGGCGTCCTTGGACAGTCAAAATCTTGCTAAGTCTTCGTGTCCAAGTCAGAAAGTCATGACCCAGCTTAGTTTAAAAAAAGGCTGCAGATCTTGGGGGCCTTTTTTGTAAATTTTGTCTTTTAAAGGGTTTTTATGTATTTCAATAATTCTGCATCATTAGAAAAAATTATATTTTGTTCAAGAATATACTACATGAAATATCATTTTTTTTAATAAATGCAAAATCTTATTTTGTGAAAACACCTTGTCTTACCCTTTTTATATATCACTCTAATAGGTCTATTTTAATTTTTAGTTTCGTCGTGTTATGTTATAAATATTAACATATATTACTTATAAAGTTGTTTATGTAAGTCAAATTATACTTATATTACCATAAAGATATGATTATTTAGCCAAATGAATCTATTGTAAAAAATTGAATAGATACGTTTTTCTTGAACAATTGAAAAAACATATTGTGATTATTGACTGTAGAGTATGAATATATAGATTTATTGTATTTCTAACAATTTGAACTGAATTGTATATCATGATAATTATCCTTTTTCCACCTTGTAGGTGGATTGAACGAACTTCATTGGAACATGTACCTGGTACTAAGGTTCTGTCTTTTGTTTTAGTTTATACTGGAATGAAAATTGCACCATCGCTTCTGAAAGCAACAATTAGAGCACGTTGCCTACAGTGACAGAAGGTAGAATACGAACCACAACTTTGAGATTTTAATATACAAGAAGAATTAAGACTTGAAATCTGAATTAAGCTCAAATTAGTTTTTGATATATACTAATATCAACTTCAAACTGGTACATCTTTTTAATGAAATGTATACTTTAGGAAAATATTTTTAGATGTAATTAGGAAACGTTATATAAAGTTGTTCTTTTTCGTAAAAAATATAGTCACTGCAACTTTGCACGGAAAAATGACATAGTATCATATATTGAATAAATATTCATTATTTATATTAAAGTTACTTGAAACAGTAATTTAGCTTATCAGATTTAGATCTTAATTAATAGGACTTGTATGCTTACAAAAATTTGGAGCACCATAATTCTGGATTTGCCTTGCTTAAGTGAAAAACATCTGCCATAAAATATACTAGAGCCATTAAGAGAGTGTTTGGGTAAGTTTATGGACGCTTCAAAGCATATTATAAAATGTTTAAAAGCTTATAAGATGTTAGAAATTGTTTGGTAATTTTTTTTTTAAAAAGAGCTTATAAGAGCATAAAATAAGACGTTAGGGTCTTATAGGCTCTTTTTAAAAAAAGTACGGAGATCCTCATTTATTTTAAATATCTCAATAAATTCCTTTAATTTTAACTATTTTAATTACAAAATTATTATTATTAATTTCTTATAAGCTCCAAATTTTACTTTATCAAAACAATTTATTAACTTATTTTGATAATAAAATCTAACATCTTATGAGTTCAAAAAATATCTTATAAGATGTAAGGATTTATAAAATCTTTTAAATAAACTTAGCCAACACCTTCAAAATTCCCTAAACTAAGAACTTTTTAATGAAACTAAGAACTTTTTAATGCTTCAAATTAGTAATAGAATCCTCGTATAAATGAAAGAAATTCCACAAGTGGTACGAATAACCTTGAGGAGACGAATAGTCCTTCAAAAGACTTAATTGGATACGACCAACTCTGCAATCTGCCCATGTTTCCAGAAAATAGAGAATGCTGGCTTTGGCAGTAATGCACGCGGTGCTAATCAAAGAATAAGGAAAATAATTATGCCGTACCTTTACAGGAATTCTTTTTTGAACAGGAATTATTGGAAGGAGAGTGAAAATTCTAACGATCTCAAGACCTGACACCTGTAGTAGGAGAAGGGGGCCAATGTATTAGACTATTAGTTAAGGCATTGGGCTTTGAATTCCCTTCTTTCGGTGGTAACATAATCTACTGTTAATCTTTTTGGAACAGAAACTGCTCTTGTGAATAAATTTGCTGTAAAAAATGGCCCAAGTACACGGATAGGCCCAACTGTTTCGAATTGTGGTGTATTGGCCATCTTTATCGATAGGATTATTTTTCAAAAGTAGTTGTGGCACAGTTTATAAGTGTATTTAAATTTTAAATTACATACAAAATAAAGAAATTTATTTATTTTATAGATTTGTAAATTTTTTCAATTATTTGAACATATTTCTTGTAATATAATTGGAGAGACTAAAGTTGCAGAATAGAGAAAAGAAATAATATAATTGGAAAGAAATGGATAGAGAAAAAATATAACAAATTGGAAAGAAGATAGAAAAATTGGCAATTATTATTTATGGAAAAAAATACAAATTTAGTCCTATAACTTCAACTTACTAGCAAACTAGGACTTTATTTATTTAGGCCTTATAATAGGTATAAGACCTCTTGAAATTTAGCAATCTGAGGACAAATTAGGCCCAAATCACATTTTTCTCTAGCCCGAGTCTGTTTGGCATTGCATCAGCAAGTTGTTCCTACGTGGCAACTTCAATTGCCACTTCAATAATGCAACTGGGATACCAAATAGTATACATGCATAGCATAGAAAATAATTGAAATTTAAACATCATTATGAATAACCAAAAATCGAAGGAAAAAAATACATAAGTTTTGAAAAATATTTATATATTTACATATATAAACATATACATACATATATCTAAATATAATATTATATATATATGATGATAGTAATTAATGAGAAAAGAGTAAAAGACCCTTATGTCCCTGGTTTTTTGCCAAAATGCCCAAATAGGATAGGGTTCGAGTCTTTTTATCCGGGTCGAGTCATGACCTAATGTAACCTGACCCAACTCGGGCTATGACTCGGAATGGAGGCTGTTGATTAATTAAGGATCTGACGCACAGTTAAACGCCACTTGGATCCGTACATGAAGGATAATTCATCACCTATAAAAGGCAAGACTCACTCGGTTCCAGGTCATGTTATCTTTACTTACTTTCATTTGAGTCATTGTCTTTACCTTTGAGCTTATTTGATCAGCTCAGCAATTCACTAACTTAGGCATCAAAAAGCTTTAGCTGAGGATGATCTCAGCTAGCCTAACGTGTGCTCTTGCAGAAGAAGAACTTGCCATTTTCTACTGAAGTATTGGTTGAGTCAATAGCCTCGCACTTTAAGTTCCCATATCTATCGAAATATGATTGGGCCAAGGACCCACAAGAGCATGGCACGGCCTTTGCAAACATCATGACCTTGTATGGCAATTGGATGCTATGAACTCCAGAATCTTTATGACGACACTGAGTGGGTGAGCGCATGAATGGTTTATAGGGCAGGTCCCAGGGACAATAGTGTTTTATGACCAACTCATAAGGAAGTTTTTGTACCAATTTGCTAGCAAGAGGAAGTCCAAGAGGTCTGCTACTTATCTGTTTACTATACGGCAGACGGAGGACAAGACCCTGAGGGGGTTCATGAATAGGTTTAATAATGAGATGCTGGAGGTGCAAGACCTACGCATTAACATGATCACAAGCATTCTCATTCATAGGCTCAAGAAAGGACCACTAGCTTTGGCTATTGCTAGGGACACCCCTGAGGATATGGAACAATTAATGGATGTAGCTTAGCGTTACATCAATGAGGAAGAGATCAATGCCATAAAGGACCATGAATGGACCAAAAATACTCCCCGAAGATCTGAAAAAGATCAAGGACCTCATACATCCCGATTTGAAAAAGATCGCCATCGCTTTCCACCCCGAAAGTACAATCATCATGCCCTGCTCAATACCACGAGATCCCATGTGCTTATGGCCATTTAAGGGTCAAAGGTATTATAGTGGCAGCGAAAGATGCGAGATACACCGGCGAGGTAAAACTCGTTGCTTCCACAAAGACTGGGGTCACGACACTAAGGATTGCATTCAGCTCAAGGATGAAGTGGAGAGGCTCATTAGACAGGGTTACTTGAACAAATTCATTGCTAAGGAATTCAGGTCCAAAGGGCAGGAGCCCGAGGCGGAATATGGGAAGAAAAGGAATTGATCCAGATCCTAAAGTATGTCCCGCAGTAGGGAGAAGAAGGGCAAAGAGATTGCAAACGACCTCACGAGCGACAACTTGCCACGATGAGGGGTCATATATGATAGCAGGTGGTCCAACCTCGGGAGACTCTTATAATGCGAGGAAAAAACATATGAGGTCCATCAAGAGCCAGGTAAGTCAGAAAAAAATGAATTCAGTGCTGACTAGCCCAAAATCACTTTTGATGGAAGATACCCTCAGGGAGTGGTTGGCCCACAAAACGATCCCATGGTCATCACGATAGACATAGTCAACTTTTCAGTAAATAAGGTTTTGGTTGATAATTGCATTTTTGTGAACATAATATTTTTGGAGGTCTTAAAAACGGTAGAGCTCAGGCTCAAAGATTACGCTAGTTTACACACCACTAAGGGGATTAGGAGGTGCAGAGGTCAAGCCGGTTAGGACTATTAACCTCCTCATTTCCCTAGGAACAGAACCATGCTGGAAAACCTTCATGTTGGAATTCCTAGTAGTTGATGCCCCATTTGCGTATAAGGTGGTCTTGGGAAAACCTAGTTTGAACCAATTCCAAACTGTGATCTCGACCTTTAACTTGAAAATAAAGTTCCCGATGAAAGAGGGAATAGAAAGGTACGCTGTGACTAGAAAAGGCAAGGGAATGCAACCACGTGTCTCTGAAAACGAGGCTCAAGACAGAGGGGTCGGGGTCGAAAGGAGAGAGCTCGGGGTCAAAAGGGAAGAAAGTGATCATCACCTTAGTAGAAGATATTGCTAAATTGAACTACCAAGAAGAGAATAAGAAAAAGTGCGTGTATGAGTGCAGGTTAGAACCAGCTGATGAGTTCAAGGAGATCAAGTTAGTGTTGGGAGACTCGTGCAAGATGCTAAGGATTGGGACCCAAATAACCTCGAAACTGAAATGTTTAACTAATGAATTTTTGAAAAAAAATACTGATGCCTTCGCCTAGAAGCCCTCGAATTTCGAAAGGATAGACCTCGAGGTGATAGATTACAGACTGAATATAGACCCTTAAGTTATCCAATAGAAGAAGAGGAACCATGGGGCGATGAAAAATTGGATCATAGAGGAAGAAGTGAACAAGCTTTTGAAGGCAGGATATGTCGTCAAGATCCAGTTCCCGAAGTGGCTCTCAAATGTGGTGGTTGTGCCAAAGGCAGAGGGGAGGTGGAGAATGTGCATAGATTACTCAGTTTTGAACAAGGCCTGCCAGAAGGACCCTTACCCCTTGCCTCAGATTAATGTGCTGGTAGATTTGATGGTAGGATGTGCTTTGTTTAGCATGATGGATGCCTTCCAGGGATACCATCAAATTTTCATGGCAGAAGAGGATAAGATAAGACAACATTTGTTACCAAAAGGGGAATATTTTGTTATAATGTCATGCCATTCGGATTGAAGAGCACGGGAGCAACTTACTAGAGATTGGTAAATAAGATGTTCGAGGACCAGATTGGGATAAGTATGGAGGTATATGTTGATGATATGTTGGTTAAGAGCTTGAATGAGCTCGATCACCTAGTGCATTTAGAAGAGCCTTTTGCCATCATGAGAAGATATAAGATGAAGCTTAACCCAGCCAAGTGCACCTTTGGGGTCAAGGGTGGAAAATTCCTAGGGTACTTAGTCAGCAAACGCGGGATAGAAGCTAATCCAGAAAAGACCAAAGCAATAATTGTTATGAGCTAGTCTAAATCATTCAAAGACGTACAAAAATTGACTTAAAGAATTGCATCTTTAAACTGGTTCATTTTGAGGTTGACGGACAAGAGCTTGCCTTTCTTTAAATTTATGAGAAACATGAAGAACTTCCAGTAGGATGAGGAATACGAACAAGCTTTTCAAGACCTTAAGGAGTATTTGGCCTCACCACCTTTGCTAGTCAAGCTTATTTTTGGGGCGCCCTTATACTTTTATCTGGCAACCTTTGAAATGCAGTAAGCTCAGTGTTAATTCGGGAAGAGAACTCGGTTCACAAGCCTGTGTACTATGTGAGCAAGGTGTTACAAGGAGCTGAAAGTAGATACTTGGAACTCGAAAAGTAAGCTCTGGCTCTTGTGGTGATAGTGAAAAAGTTGAGGCCTTATTTTCAATCTCATAAAATTATCATCTTGACTAACCACCCACTAAAATAGGTTCTCGCCAAGCCAGATGTTTTTGGAAGGCTAGTCAAGTGGATAGTAGAGCTCCATTAAAGCATAGGTTCTAGTGGACTTCGTGGTCGAGATGGTGGAGTAAAACCTCAAACCCAGTAAAGAATTTGGATGATGTATGATGATGGGTCGGCCACGTCTCAGTTTGGAAGAGCCAAAATTTTCTTTAACGGACCCGAAGCCGTCGAGCTCAAGTTTGCAGTTAAGCTAGCTTTTGGGGTCACCAACAATGAAGCTGAGTATGAGGTAATAATCATAGGGTTGAAGATAGCAAAGCGTATTAACATTGAAAAACTAAATGTTTACACTGACTCGCAACTCATGGCGCTCCAAATTGAAGGGACATTTTTTAGTCGAGAAAAATCCATGACAGAATACCTGAAAAAGGTGAAGGAACTTATGTCAGGGTTTATGTTTTGCCAGGTGTAGCAGATCCCGAGAGAGAAGAATGAGAGGGCTAATGCTTTGGCAAAGTTTGGTAGTTCATCCAAAGGAACTCGAAGCGCATCAATAACTTTGTTGGTGGCCGAATGCTGTGAGCTAGAGAGTGATGCCTCTGAGAAAGAGGCGATAATGCAGACAGAAATGGGAGCAACTAGGAAAGATAATCTGGTTTGATACTTAACGGATGGGACCTTGCCAGAGGATCCAAGAGAGGCGTGAAGGATAGCCTTAAGGGCAAATCGGTTCGCTATGATTAATGGGGAGCTATGAGGTCTATTGAGGGGCTATTGTTAAAATGCTTAGGACCCAAGAGGGCTTGTTACGTGATGAGGGAATTCTATGAAGAGATTTGTGGAAACCACTGAGAAGGGGCTTTAAAGACCCAAAGACAAGGTTATTTCTAGCCCACTATGAATCAGGATGCGGTAACTTTAGTGAAAAAATATGAGAAATGTAAATTCCACGCCAATCTTACTCATCGGCCTGGTGTCCCAATAGAACTAATTCCCGTATCATGCTCGTTTGATCAATGGGGGATTGACATACTGGGTTTTTACCCACCCGCCAGGGGCAAAATTTTTTTTGTGATAGTGGCAGTTGAGTATTTCAGTAAATGGGTGGAGGTAGAAGCTTCAGTGAAGGTCATCGAAAAGGAGGTCATCAACTTCCTTTGGAAAAATATCATATGTAGGCTCGGGATCCCTTGGGTCTTGATCTCAGATAATGGAACCCAATCTAATGCTAAAAAATAACAAGTTGGTGTATGGAGCTCTAGATCCAATAGAGATTTATATATGTGGGGAACTGGCAGCGAATGGACAGACAGAGGTAACCAATCGGGACCTCTTGAACAACCTGAAGGCTCGCTTTGATGAGGCAAAAGGTGGTTGGGCGGATGAGCTTTGAGGAGTCATGTGGGCGTATCGTACTACACCAAAGATAGTGATGGGAGAACCTCATGTTCTTAATGTATGGGGTAGAAGCTGTGATCCTAGCCAAAATAGGTGAGCCCACTCGAAGGGTCTTGGAATATGAATCGAAAAGTAACAATGAGGCACAGGAGTTTGAGCTGGAGGTGATTAAGGAAAGGAGAGATAGGGCCTATGTAAATATTTAGGAATACAAAAACACTATGGCGAGGTATTACAACAAAAAGTTCAACGGTGAAGTTTCCAAGTAGGAGATTGGGTCCTAAAAAAGTTCGAGGTCTCAAAGCACGGTGGGAAATTAGACCTAAATTGGGAAGTGCTGTTCAAAGTGACCAAACATAGGTTATATAGGCTGGATGATGCTAAAGGAAAGGAACTACCAAGGTTATGGAATGTGTAGAACCTGAAAAAATTTTATGTTTAAGATTGAAGTTGATTTTGTAAAGCCAATATATGGCTAATAACCCTTGTGATGCGCTTTCAATTATGTGAATTTCCTTTTACTTAATTCCAAAAGTTTACCCTATGATAAATGTTGTTTATGTTCCTTTCCAATATTCAAGTTTAATGGGCCACCAAAATAAATTCAAGAACATCCCAAGTCAATGGGATCGAGAACTTACAAGGATCTGAGCAAGATCTTTATCGCAAGAAGATCCCAAGTCAATGGGATTGAGATCTTACAAAGATTTGAGCAAGCTCCTTACCGTAACAAGATCCTAAGTCAGTGGGATCGAGATCTTATAAAGATATGAGCAAGATCTTTGTTGGAAGAAGATCCCAAGTCATTGGGATCGAGATCTTACAAAGATCTGAGTAAGATCCTTACCACAAAAGGATCCCAAGTCAATGGGATTGAGATCTTAAAAAGATATGAGCAAGATCCTTACTGCAAGAAGATCCCAAGTCAATGGGATCGAGATCTCATAAAGATCTGCGCAAGATCCTTACCACAAGAAGATCCTAAGTCAATGGGATCGTGATCCTATAAAAAGATTTGAGCACAATCTTTATATCAAGAACATCCCAAGGTAACAAGGTTGAGATCTTATACATAGTCTGAGTAAGGTAATTAAATGAATTGAGAAAGTGCCCTTATGTCCGTGGGGAGATTTATGAATCTTGGTATCCAATACGAACTCAGACACTTGAAGCAAAAAATTTCAAATTCCATTGCATTAAAGTGATTGCACTGATATAAGGATAAGGGGAAAGAGAAACCTCGAACCAAAAAAAAAAAAAAGAAAAAAGAAGAGGGCTACAACCACTAAGCAAAGGTGCAAGTTTGCCAGGTCCTATTTTACTATGCTAAGCCTTCACCTTCCGCTGCAGCCTCTTGGGGTCTTTGGTCACCGAGGGAGTAGTAGACGGGATCTCACCCTCTTTAGGGGCCTCTTGAGGGACCTCGACCTCCTAAGCAAGAAAAGTGAACTCATCCTCGGGTTCTTCTTCTTTAGCCAGACCGCTAACGGGATAGTCCTTCAGGTCAGCATCCTTGGTGGGGTTTATCTTATTCAAGTCAAATCCTTTCAGGATCCCGCCAAGCTTCTTTAATTGAGCTTGACACTTTATGAAGCTCATGTAGGTGTACTCGGCAGCTTTCTCCTTGACCATAGATTCAAACGTGCCAGACTTCTTGAAGGCTCGGGCTCCTTCCATCCTAGTATTTTGGATTAATTCCTTAAACTCAAAGGAGCCCTCGAATTCAACACGTCCCTTTAAGCAACCCTGATCGTACGATGCCTTCTTCTCAGAGGCCAAGGACTTCTTCATTTTTGATAGTTTTTGCTCTAAGTCTTTGATATTCTGATCCTGATCTGCTAACTCCTCTTTATGTGACTTGAGCTCGTTGTCGATAAACTGTTGAGTTGACTTAGGATTGGCTTCGAGCTCATCTTTGGCTTTCTTAAGCTCTATGACCTCCATATCCTGGGTCATTAAATGGCTACTCTAATAAGCACATTGCAGAGACAGCTGCTGCATGTATGTGATCCCTTGTAAAATAAGTAAACAACATTCACTATGAGCTTGAGTAGATAGAAAATTTTACAAAAAATAAAGAATGTGTGCTAAGGTTTGGAGTCTACCTGCATCATAGCATGGACGCCATGATCCTTGAGCTAGGAAAAGTTCACATGTGCCAGCAAAGCCTAGTATTAGGTCATCAGGCGCCCCTTGTATAGTTTGAAAGAAGTCTCCCTAGATCGGGATCGAAGCACCAAGCTCTGATCTGTAATTTTCCAGTTCGGGATCAGAGTGGGGCGCGAAGAATCATTGGGAAAGGTCGAGTTGATTATCTTGTAACTTTTACGTGCAACGCTTAGCAAGGACTCGCGATGTGCATGGACATAGAGATTGCGAGGAGAGGCGAGAACAGGGTCGAATTGGGATTGTGCCTTCTTCTTTGATTGACTCATATCAACCCTTTACCCTTAGATTTCTCCGAGGGGCTTTTGGTCAAATGGCTGGGAGATGAAAGCTTCGGGCTCTTGCTTTTAGATTTGTGCTTATGCTTCATTCCCTTACCCTTTGGAACGTCCTTAATTGCTGGCGTGGGCTTGGGGTCTGCATGCATGACCTTGATCTTGGGAACTTGATTGATTAGCAATGGCTGGGCAATTTTTTTCGGTTGAACTGGCGTGCTCGAGGGCTGACTTGAGGTCAAGATCAATACAGATGTCTCAGGGAGGGGGACGAGCCCCGGAGATTGAACCTTGGCCATTAAAGTCCTCATTTTGGGCCTTTATTTTGTTAATGATGCTCTAATTCTTGCTCGACATGACTAAAACAAAGTGAGAGAAGGGTTAGGCCTCAATTAGAAAGATGGAAACCAGGAAGGGCATAAATGAAAGAAAAGACCATCATGCAGAGTTTGTTGAACTTGAATATCGGCTGGTGAGAGACAAGCTATCTTAAGGACCTCCACCTTTAGGAATTCGCTAACCTTGTATAGATGGTTAGTTAAAGAATCTATGAAACCTTCTCCCCAAGTGACCTCATTAGACACGGAGGGCTTAGGCTTAGTTTGCCTTTAGTTAGATCTGAATCGGCAAGGACGATTGGCAGGAGCTTGGATATAGATGAACTTTTCCTTCCAAGGACCTAGAGAAGTAGGGACCTGATCCAAAATTTACACATGGGCCTCGCGGAGAGGTAATAAAACCCACGTTCCCCAGACTGGATTGAGTTTGTTATTGAATAAAAAGACCAAAAAGGGGTAAAGGAAGGCTCAACCCCAAAATATGTCTTGATGATTAAGAAACAGAGGATATGTCTTATTGCGTTAGGGATGAGCTGAGCGGGGCAAACTTCTAACTCTAACAGAATATTTTCTATTGGGTTAGGGATATAGAATCTCAGACCCCCTTTCAGCATGCCTATAGAGAAAGTGGCATAGCTATTAGGGGGGAGATGCATCTGATCCGACTCATTGGGAAAAATTATTTTGTATTCTTGAGGAATGAAGAACCTCGACTTGACTTTGAAAACCACTAGAGACCCTAACTTGGGAACTATAACTAGCCAAAAGGAAGTGGCAAGAATGTATTCATCCATCTCGGGGTCACGAACGGACTCGCCCATCGAGGCAGGGAAAGGACCAGCCATTGGTGAAGCCAATAGGGGATCGGGTTCCCATAGTTCAATAAGAGTCAGTATTAGGGTCGAACTTGTGAAGGGAATTATTTAAAGAAAGGTTTTGTCCTCTGAATTTGAGGAATGGGAGATGCTTTCACTCGACCGCAACTGACTAAGGCTAGGATTCTTATCAGAGGAGGAACTTGAACTCGAACTCGAGCTCATGATTCACAAAAAAGAAACACAACTAAAAGATTGGGGTTGGAGAAGTGGGTTCGAAAGGTCGGATGATGAGATTTGGCTATAGCTGGGGAAGCACGGAGAGAGAGAGAGAGAGATAAAATGAAGGTATAGGGCAGTCCAGTGGTATTTATAGAGGGGGATTGTGACGGTTCGCCTCCTGAGACAACATCTATAGTTGAGATTTGCTATGCTCGATCAGATGGCTGAGGAGATTCAATGCCTACTTTCCAAAGTGTATAGGTTATTCGCCCTAGAAGAGAAAGAACCAATACACTTAGAAAGTGGGGGAGTTAATGATGATAGTAATTAATGAGAAAAGAATAAAAGACCCTTACGCCTATAGTTTTTTGCCAAAATGCCCAAACAAGATAGGATCTGCGTCTTTTTATTTGGGTTGGGTCATAGCTTGGTGGAACCTGACCCGACTAAGGCTATGACCTGGAATGGAGGCCGTTGATTAATTAAGAATCTGCCACACAGTTAAACGCCACCTGGATTCGTAAATAAAAGATAATTCATCACCTATAAAAGGCAAAACTCACTCGGTTCCAGGTCCTGTTGTCTTTACTCACTTTCATTTGAGTCCTTATCTTTACCTTTGAGCTCATTTGATCACCTTAGTAATTCATTAACTTAGGCATCGAAGGGCCTTAGCTGAGGGTGATTTCAGCTAGCCTATCACAGAAATCATTTGTGCGGATCCGAGTTGGGATCGAGGTCAAAGGTACGGCCAAATTTCACGAATCTAGTTCGAGGTCGTGACCCAAGACCCCGAGCCGCATCAATATATATAAACTCACCATCATATACACACCTCTCTACCCCATCCTAAGGCTTGCGGCTGTCTGGCTAACCCAGTCACCATGGCTAGGCGGCCCTTATTTCAGCGGCCTGGTCACTGGCCAAACTGTTGTAGATGCAAGCAGCCAAGTTGTAGGTTGGACGGCAACCGCAAACAGGATCACAGTGCTAGCTAAAATGCTAGTGCCAATTGCTGGCGGCGACCATCGACTGGTTTTGGCCAGCTACCAACGGCTAGAGAGAGAGGGGTTGAAAGGAAATGGAAAAGGGTAGGAGGGGGAGGGGTTAGATTTGTTTAAATATGTTTATGATTCTAATATTATTAAGTATGTAATTAAATCATACTTTTTGGATAATAAATTTAAATTTATCATCTTTTCTATTTTTAGTTTATATGATTTTTAATTAATAAATAAATTCAATTAAATTTAATTAAATTATTTTAGATGTGTTTATTATTTTGAATTTAAAATTATTAAAAATATAATATCTAGAATGTTAGATTTAGATTTTTATTTTTAATTTTTTCATAATTTTTTTCTCAAAATTTATCTCGAGTTTAATTATTTATTTTTGTACACATCATAATTTTCCTTGACCGTAGCAATATATATATATATATATATAAGACGGAGGTAAATGTTATGAGATATTTGATAATTTAATTTCTGATATATAATTTTTAAACATTTGAACACCGAATTTAATGTATTTTTTCTTTTTGGCTTTTGTTTAATTAATTTTTCTTTATGTGTAATTTTCATTTCTTGCTGTGGCATTTATTAATTTTTTTAGTTGTACAAGAGTATGTTAGAAAAGCTTGCTGATGTGGGCGCCACATCACATACCACATAGATTTGGGCTGGAGGAAAATATGATTCGGACCCAATTTATCCTTAAATTACCAAATTTCAAGATATGGTGCGCCTATCATAAGGTGTGAATAAAGAAAGTCTTAGTTTGCCAGTAGGGTGGAGTTACGAGACTAAATTTGCAGTTTTTCCATCATTTAACATTTCTTTTGTTAAAATACTCAATCATTAAAAAATATTTTGAATAATTATTCTGATACTCTTACACTTTGAGCTCGTTTGCTTGCTTTGATATTGCATGATAGATACATAATCTAACTCAATTTTAATGTTTGGTTTATTTTTAGAAGCCCTTGTACAATTATGGCCTGTTATGCATTTAAGGCCAAATTTGGCTTCTGTATCAAGGTATTTAGGTGTGATATATTTTTCAACTTGAGTTGAAATTAAGTTGTAGTTTATGAAATGGAATAGTCATGCAAAACAAATAATCAGAGTTGGATATCTAGTTATTTAAAATATGCAAATAAACATTAGACAAGAGACACAATAACCCACTATTTATCTTAGTTATATGTATCATGCCTAATCTAAACACAGCAAGCAAGCAAGCTCTTTATGAATAATGTAGATTCTATGTCATTTATATGTTGAGTCTTAGGGCCTTCTCCTTTGAGGCTCAACCGCATACCTCGTGGATTTTAATAATTGGGCCAATCTAAAGCTGAATAATCTATTAGGTCCAACAAAGGATGAGGATAATGTCCATCAAGAATTAGCCTAGGCTGGCTAGGTAGCCCAACAAGTCAAATAGATGGGCGGTGATAGGATTGTCAATGGGTCGGATTTGGATCAAATCAACCATATTTAGATTTGAATTCAATTTTGTTAGTCAGCATCATATTCGAATCCATTGGATATCCGAAATTCGATAACAAAATTTGATCCAGTTTAATATTTTTTCTTTTGAATTGCATAAAAATGTTGTATCCACAAAGTAGATTTACGTCAAATTTAAATTTTTAACAACTTTTTATTATATATTAGTCCAAAACTTAAATATTTTAATATTAAACCATATTTCACATTATATTAATACATAAGTAAACTATTATACATTATTATATTTGACATGTTTTTTTAGTATCCCTTTTATTTTTGGGCTACAGATCAATATTAATAACATAATGTAGGGATTAATATAGGCACTAGGTCAACATATATAATATATAGATTTTATCTTAAAATATTTATTAATATTATATATAAGAGTATTAATTTAATGAAAATTATTAAAGTTCGAATTCGGATCATTAATGGATTGGGTTGATTAATTTCACATCCTATCCATTTATTTCGAATTACAAATATTTATGATCAGATTTGGTCCATCGTATATTTTAATCGATTAAGATCCTGAAATTCAGATGAATTTAGATTAAAATCAACCCGTCATAGCCCTAGGCTGCGACCCATATGGCTTTTCTGGCATCACACTTCAGCTAACAGTTAAATCTTGTGTAGCTGTTGTCAAATGACTTTTGACCAAATGACATAAGTTTCATATATAAGATGTGAAACCTAGCAAGTTGCTAATGTGCGTTTGTGTAAGTAAAAAAAATCTTTGTATAGCTGTCGAATCTTAACTAGTTTCACCACATAATTTTATGTTATTTTTCCAAAATCTTTATCCAAAGTCTTGATTTTTACAAACCATTAATTGGGATTTTTGGCCTCTCAAGGTTCCCAATCTTAGAGGGAGTCTTGCACGTTGCAAAATTTTCTCTTATTGGAATCTTAGAACACCAATAGTTCTTCTTCTTCTTCTTCTTCTTCTCCTCCTTCTCCTTCTTCTCTCTCATATGAGCTTCTAGATGTTTATGTTAGGATGGTTTAGTAAATTTGTTTCACAACAACCATTTAAATGCACGTTAATTGTATGGACCAAGGTTGCGAAATAGGACACCTTCCTATCAAACGTACATTGTATTTAAAAGTATATTTGAATCTTTGATGTTTTGACTCAAAAATTTTATGACTAATAACTATTTTAATATCAACATTTTGAGGTTATATTTCATAATCACCATCTTATATGGGACCATATCACGAGTTATGTATGATCTTGGTGATTTCATTAAATTAATTAAACAATATATAAACATGAATAAATTGCCCTCTTTATTAATATTAAATGGATAAGATCATTATTACAATAATATTCTAATATCCAATTCCTATTTACACTACAATCCATTTTTCCTATATATTTTAGGCCCATTGTGGGACTGCAATGTTCTCCTACATCTTGTACTCTTTTTACAACATACTCTCTCATTTCAATATCAGTAAAATAAATATCTTTTATTTTTTTACTTTTGTTTAGTTAAATTTAGATGAAATTCCTAGATTATATACAACTATGGGGCGTAATTTTCACATATGATGATAATCATGAAATATACTTGTATGACTTTAATATATAAAATGTTCCAAGTCGAGAATCATGGAGACGGAACATTGATGCTATATGGATGATATAGTAAAACTTGCACATATGATGTATGCACAAGAAAAATATCTTGTTCTATGAATATTGATATTGGACACTAGTGCATGTATGCTGATGCTTGTTTGGAGCATGCATACTAAACCACCTCACTTAGAAATTTTTGAGTGGAAGAAAAATATATGGAATTTCTATAAGTACATACTACAAAAAAAATATGCTTTTTACTATAATTAATTATTTGTAGTAAATAGTTATTAAGTGTAGAAAAAAGTTATCAACTACACTTGTGCTACACTTTTCTAGCCGTAGGCATTGTGAGTGAGGTAAAAGCTTCGCTACACTTTTTTAATTGTGGTAATTGACTTTTACTACAAAATTATCTTACTTACTACAAATTTAATGCGTGGTATAAATCTATCAAATACACCATTATCTTTTACTACAGTAAAAAAAGTGTAGTATATAGTAGTTAATTGCCACATTTTGAAAAGTGTAGTAAATACTTAAATTATTTTTCACCACAATTAAATGTAGTAAAAACCAATTAATTTGGGGAGTTTACTTTTTATTTATATATACACGGACAATAGGAGCTTATCAAAATTTGAGCTCTTGACCTTATTCTTTTGTGTGTGAAAGGGATGCTACTAGGCCAATGATCATTTTGTTATTAATTAGCAAATTTAAATATATTTGATTACCTAATCAACTTTTTCTAAATAATAAAAGTTATTGGAGACAAATAATTATTTTGCCTCCAAATTTGGGGTTTTCTTACTGTTTTGAGGAACTTTGCTAGTTAGCTAAATTAAGTATTTGATTAATTAATCAAATATTTTTTAATAATAAAAATTAGAGAGAATTCTTTATTTTGCCTCTACTTTTATTAATTCAAACCAAAAATAGTTAGAAATTTTTTAGGGGTTTTATTTGTTAATTTAGAATTAATTAATTAATTATTAATATTTTAATAATAAAAATTGGAAGCAATTATTTAATTTATCTTGAATATTATTTATTAAGCATTACTTCCAACATATTTTTCTTCTTTTCTACTGATTTTTTTTTTTGATTTAAGATCTTAATCTTTGCCTTCAAATTTTCACAAGTTCCATTATTTTTACTTCACTAATGAAAAAGCATGGTTAATTCATTAACTTTTTACTACAGTTTATGTAAAAATTGTAGTAAATGTACAATATTATTCACCTCATACAAAAATTGTAGTAAATAAGTATATTTTTTGCTACGATAAGATGAAGTGTAGTATTTAACATAACTTCTACCACACGTTTAGAATTTTATACTACAATAGTAAAATCATAGCAAATAATCCTTTTTTACTACATTATATTTAGTGAAGTAAAAAATATTGTAGCAAAAAATATATTTTCTCAAGAGTAGTTCTTTCACTTGACCCACCAAAGGAATCTTGTGCATGGTTGTTTACATTTTTTTTTTTTTTTTTCAATTGCAGGATAACCCCAGGGAGAATATTTAGGGTGTAATTTGGTCATAAATAAAAGTTAATAATTGGTTAAGAAAGGATTCATCATCTATTCAGATGAATATGAGATTTCTTATGCATTCTACTCTTTTTGATTAAAGTCCTTAATGGTTGGATAGAACTTGAAAAATAATTTTCTAATTTGATCATGGAGTCAAGTAACTAGAAATAATTACATAGTTATTAAATTATTTGACGTTCGGCTACAATTCACAGTCGAGGCCTAATAGGAAGATAATATGATGGAGGGATCTTACTCATATGATACTCATAAATGGAAAGGTTTGCATCTTTACCTATATCTAGGTCTTCAAAGGTGTATTTATAGACGCTAACGAAGATGAGTAAGTGCTTATAAATAAAAGGGTTAATTTTTAGAGGATTATTTAATTGAACAATTTAATCTTTTAAACTAAGTTATAAGAGTTGTGAGATTACTATTAACTTATTAATGAACCTAAGGAATTCTACACCAAATTGGATAAATCCATTGCAATCAAATCATTAGATGTAATGTGACTAAACATAGACCCAAAGATATTTTGGTTATTTAACTAAATGTGATAAATTAATCTTAAAATTAATTAACTAAATAAATGGGTAAGATAATTCAAATGACAAGTCAAGCACACCCATCGAGAAGGTAGAAAAATCCAAGTGGGCATAAGCCCATCAAGACTAAAATATAAAATACCATGTCCTACAGGGAAATGGGATAAAAGAATCATTTGCCCAATTTCTAGAGCGGAAGAACTCTTGAGAAGCGCATTCCTTAGAAGATGAAGTAACACTTCTATCTTCTGGAAAGGACCTCGCTCCAATTCCAAGTAGCATCATTTGGCGCTGTATGTGGAAACTCAAAGGAAGAAGACGAAACACTAAGGATGCAAACAAAGTTAAGAGCTTATGAACCTAGCGATCAGTCACCCTAGCATCAAAAAATTTGGAGAGTCACCAATTAGAAGTATCACCTGGTTCGATGTTAGATTCTACTCTTAACGCACAGTCGATACCTGAGGAGGCACTCGTGTAGTAAGCTCTTATTGTTGAAGAATTAGTCTTGCCGAACCTCGATGGAGAATATTACCACCCAAGTTGCAGTGAAAGCAATTGCCCAATATGCTGAGGAGTGTTGCCTTCAAGAGCTGCAACTACTTGTAGGAGTAGGGGGCTTAATCCTCCCCGAAAAATTCTGAGCGAAGTGTTGACTCAAGGCGTGATGACGTTTCTCCTTCCTTATCTCATCAAGGAGGCATTCACTCTTTACTTTAGGCAGACCCGATACAACATATAGTAGAGTGTACGAAAGTCTAAATGCATTCCTTGGTGCTGCAACCATATAGAAGAATAAGCAATGAGTATTACCAGTTGGCTGTTGCACTTATGAGATGTAGTTCTTTCTATCAAGAGATCATAGTAGACATGTTCCCTCATGGGACGAAGATAACCCAACTGCTAGAGTTTGACGGCATCAGACCCTCAAGAACACTTGGATAAATTCTTAGCAAGGATGAAGCTGTACGACCTAAACGAGGCTACACATGACAAGCTTTTCCATATCACCCTCACAAAGCAAGCCCTAACGTAGTTCAACCAGATGCCGGAAGGCTCTATCACTAGATAAGAAGTGCAACCACAACTCTTCTTTCAAAACTTTTCCATCAAATGCAAGTATCTTAAAAGAATAGCTTATCGATTCACCACCAAGCAGTAAGATAAAGAATTTCTGAAGACCTACGCCAACCGCTTTGCCAAGAGCTTTTCACAGTATCATTTACCAAGACATGAATCATTTGAAGTTCCAGGAGTCAATTGCTGGAAAACCACCTACTACGCTGGAAGCGCTCCTCATGCGCATTGAGGAATACATCCGCATAGAGAAAGCAGTGATCCCTCAACAGGCACCTAAGCGGAAGATACATGATGAAAGGGGTAACCACAACAAGAGGAAAGAAGACTAAAGGCGTATCCCTCCTCCTACTCATATTAGAGGAGCCAAAGAGTCGTAATGGCTCACAAGCTTCATGAGTCAAGGTTGAGCTAGCTTGACTCAAGCTTAAGCTCTATTTCAAGCCAAGTTTGAGTCATTTATATCTAGGCTTGAGGCTCGTATTTTATTTATAAATATATATTATATTATTATTTTTTTATTTTGAGCTCGAGCTAGCAGTTATTTACCACTCGTTTGATAATTTGAGCCTTATTGAGCCAAGCCAAGTTGAGCTTGAGTTTTTATTGAGCTGAGCTCAAGTCTAATATAGATATTTTGAGCTCGAGTTCAAGCTCAAAATTTTTTGCCAAACTTAACTCAGCTCACCACAATTGCACCCTTAGTTCACACCATGCACATGCCCCTCATTGTGTCCTAAACAAAAAATTCTAACTATTGCACTACAATATGGTCTTATTTAGCAATCGTCGCAAAAAAATCTCATCAATCTTAAGAAGTCCAAATCGGATAACTAGTGTTGTTTCCACTGTGCGGGGGGATGTGCCATAGAGGGTTGCTGCCATCTGAAGGATGAACTTGAGAAGCTGATCCAAAGAGGATACCTCAAGGAGTACATAGCTTAAAATGTGTCTAGTCCAAATAAAAAGTCATCCCAGAGAAAGGAACGAAAGCTACAAGAAAAGGTTAAGTAACCACCCAGATCCCAACGTGCATTAGCGTCAAAGTGACCCCAATATTCTCCCTACAATAGGAGTTGTTTCAGTAATATCTGGAGAACGATCTGGAGGAGACTTCTCCAATGCAAGGAAAGTACTAGCACAAGCAGCCAAGCAAGCACAAGCCTATGCTATTGACTCTATCCTTGGTGTATTTGAAGTGTGCTCACTAAGACACAGAGCCTAGAAAAGGAGAATACAATAATACCTTAGTGATCTTGGTGTCACTTACCAACTTCTAGGTCAAGAAGATACTAGTAAACATTGGTAGCTTTGTAGATATTCTATTTCATGATGTATTTCTCCGACTTGGAGTGGACAATGCGCAACTATAGAAGATTACCCTTCTGGTGGGGTTCATAGGAGATACTGTAGAAGCACACAGAGAAATATGGCTACTCTTTTTCTTGGGAACTTATTCAAAGAAGGCGATGAGGATGGTAAGGTTCTTAATGGTGAAGACTTCTCACTATCATCAATAAGAAAAACGAACTTGTTCAAAAATACCGTAATGAAAGGAACAAAGGAGTTTGTCTCTTAGTATTTGACCAAACATGATCATTCAATTCCTACTTTATGGTAAATCTTGCAAGAGTCTTTAACCAAAAAAGGAAATACAAACCTAGGTGAACCTAGCTTCTAATTAGGCCTTGGACTTCGAGAATAACAGGATCCTAGGAAAGCCTATGCTGAACTTCTTTCAAGCTACAATCTCTACATACTACTTGAAGATAAAGTTCCTCATGCCAAGTGGAGTTGGCAAAGTGGTGGGCGACTTGAGAGTAGCAAGAGAATGCTAAGCTAGCATCCTAATGAGCATAAAGTCGCTTACCTTCTAGGAAGGTCATGCAAAAGATTCCCCTAGGAAGTAAGACAAAGGTAAAAGAGTACTACTAGATGCAGACCTTAGAGAAGTACATGTGCCTTACTGTGGCATTTGAAGCACATTGCTGACAACGCCTCATCATGGTAAATAGCTTAGCTAGTTTGATTCTTTCTTTATTTCAGTTTCCTTTACTATCTTTCTTTTAAACAAAACATAACCATTTGGGAACGACATCAACTCATCGACATTCCCTTGATTAATTTATTTCAGTTTCCTTTACTAGTTTTTTTATATTTTACATATTACACCTCTTTTGTTACTTTGCATTTCGCGGTACTTTTAAGGAGTATTTGGAAGCAGCTTTAGACATAAGCCCACTATAAGGCTCTTCGAGGAGTGTGAAGAACACTTGGCAGTCATTGGACATACAACCACCATAAAGATCCCTAAGGGTATATGGTAGCTGATATAATGCTACTATTGACCCCCAGGGAGATACGTGGTAGTCACTATCTAAGAAAGTCTACTATCAGCTCCCATCGGGAGTACTTGGCATCGTAAAAAAGTTCACTATAAGCTCCCTTCGGGAGTATGTGGCGATTGTTCTAAATACATTCACTAAATAACACCTCAAAAGACACCTATGTCATCAAGCAAAGGAAGTCTACCTCAAAGATGGCAATGCCTTAGCACTTAAAAAATATTCCAAGGAAAATATTTAAGTCTCATGACACCTCACATCATATACTTGCTATAAAGATTCTTAGAAAATCCATGAATATGTTAGATACTCAGTCTGTGCTCAATTTGAGCTTAAAAAAAACAATCTTCCTCTATTAGAGAACTTTGCTTCATGAAAGGTGAACTAACAAAGATGCTACGATAGGGGCTCTATGCCACCGTAAGATAATCTTATCACATATTGTGCTTACAATGTAAACATACTGAAGTACCTATCATGCTTCATGACGTAAAAATTCTTCAAGTCCTAAGATAACCATTGAAGGTATTCCGCTTCTACAAACTCAACAAAAAAAATATGCAAGTGAAAGCAACTCAAAAAAAGAAATTTGCAGCCTCAAGGTTGGGCATTTGATGGGCGCCCAGGAACTCCTAGAATAGTGCACCTCATGGGCGACCTAACCAGGCGCCTAATCTGCACCCTGCACTTACTATGAAGAGGCGCTAGCAGGCTTCTGGGATTGTTTGCAAAGGGGCACTTGACTGGGTTCCCCAGTACCAGGTGCCCAGCAGGTGCTTGGGATCATCTGCAAGGGGGTGCCACAACAATGGATGGCTAGCAGGGTCCCAGGAATGAATGCATGGGTAGGGGCGCCAGTGCCGTGAGCCCAATAGAACGTCCACGTCAGACAACCAACATGTGCCCAACGTCAACATCCAATTTTGATACTTTGCGTGAGCGCTTGAATTCGGTGATTCGTGTGAACGATTTCAATGCATTCTTTTTAACACTTACGATGATGATTTCACATCTCTTACTCACTACAACAAAATAAAGCATTAAATACATCAAAAAATGCCATTTAAATAATATTACAATGATAATTTTATATTTAATGTCATTTTCTAAAAGTACCACTTGTAGCAGTGTAGCTAAAGCATAAAAATCACTAAATTACTTTTGTTTTAGCATTAATAAAAGGCAACAAAAGCTGCATCAAATGACATGTTAAAATGTCATGGAAAATGCATTATATAACATATCAAAGTGAGATTAAAAATTATTTTAAATGACATACTAATATACTACTAAAAATTGCATGCAGTGGTAGGTTAAAACGCTACAAAAGTTCCTTTAAATGACCAAGGTAATACGTTGTAAAAATACAATAAATGGTATGCTAAAACATCACAAATATACTTTTAAATGGCATGCTAACGTGCTACAAAAAATGTATATAGTGCTATTAAAATGCCACAAAAGATTCTTTTAGATGACATTCTAACATGCCATAAAAATTAATTACATAACATGCTAAATTAGATGGCAAAGAAGATTCTTTTAAGTGACATGTTAATCTACCTCCAGCACCCCATATATGAGACTCCAATATGTTCCAATTGTTCTATATAAGACTCGAATATGCAACATTTTATTTGAAAAGGTATGAGTTTATCGTCAAACTACCTACCATATGTTCACTATAAATATTAAAAAATATTATTATATTTTTATTCTTTTAAAGTTTATGTTCTCAATTATATAAATAAATGCACGAAATTACTTTATTAAATAATATATTTGAAAAAGTGTGAGACATTAAGTTTAGAGAGAAAATACTAAAAAAGAAATAATGTATAGGTGAGGAGAAAAAAAGGGCAAAAATTTAAATTTTTTATACTTCTTGAGAAATATGGTTAATTTAGTCCATATATTAAAATTATATGTAGTTAATTTAATAATACAGTATGATAAGATATAAATTTATATATGTTATAGTTATTAATAACTAGATATATACTTTATCTATTTTTATGATATTTATTTCATGTCACACCATAATTAAATTATGAGTGATAATTTTTTTTTAGAAAAATGTAGTGATGCTAGTTAAATGCTTCTAACATATAGTTATGTTAGTAATCTCAATACAATTATATTTCTATAACATTTATTAATTAAGTACCACTAAGTATTATATTATAGTGGCATTTTTTATTACTATCACTATATTACTTTAATGTGTTACTATACTGTAAAATAGCATTAAATCATTGCCACTAAATAATTTGTTGTATCATTTACAAATGACACCATAAATAAATATAGTGACATTTTTTAAGAAAAAATTGGTGGCACTACTCAAATGCCTTGCAAATAAATTTATGTTGGCATTTCCAATTAAATGTCACTATTTTTTTGGCCATTTATTAATCAAATGTCACTAAATATAATATTACAGTGACACTTTTTAACAATTATCACTATATTACTCTTGTGTATCATTACACTATTGAATGTCACTAAGTTAGTGCCACTAAATATTTTGCAACATTTTTTTCTAAGTGACACAATAACTAAATATGAGCGACACAATAACTAAATATGAGCGACATTTTTGAAGAAGAATTAGTGGCACTAGTCAAATGCCTTCAAATTAAATTTTTGTTGGCATTTTTAATCAAACCACTATTTTATATGTCATCTAATAATTAAATGCCACTAAATATTTTATTATAGTGACATTTTTTTTTTTACCATCACTATATTACTTTTTGTGTCATTACACTATAAATGCCACTAAGTTAGTGCCACTAAATACATTATGATATTTTTCTTCAAATAACACGATAACTATATATTGGTGGTTTTTTGCTGAAAAATTTAGTGACACTAATTAAATGTCGTTGAAATACATTTATCTTGGCATTTTCAATCAAATGTCACTATTTTATTTCTTATTTAATAATCAAATGCCATCAAATATTAAATTATAGTGACATTCTTTTTACAACTATCACCATAATATGTTCTTGTGTCATTATATTATAAAATATTAGCAAGTTAGTGCCACTAAATGGCAAGTTTGTTATAGTGACTCTTAAATTCACAAATTACGAGTATGCAATGTCAATAAGCCATGCGATTAACCATTTACTTGCTTGAACGAAAAATAAATAAAAACAAAAAAATTCTTACGAATGCTTGATTGCGTTTAACTTGTTTTTTAAAAAATATTTTGGGAGAACATGGTTTGGGAGCTAAATCCAGAGAATGTCAATTGTTTGTGTTTTTTTGGGGAAAACAAGAAAAATGATTTAAGAATGAAGTTCTTTGTTTAGTAATATTTTAGGGGAGACAAATTTTACTGTAAATGTCAATTCACTTACTTTTTTGTTAGGTTTATAGAGTGAAATTATTTTTTTATGTAATATACTTATGTATATTAATAGTTGATGATTGATGACATATGATTGAAATGATGTATAATTATTCTAATTAGTAATTTATATTGAAATATATATTTTGATAAAATTAACATAATTAAATAACGTAATATTTGGGAGAACTATTTATTAATAATTATAACTAGTTATGAAATCATAATTATTTTTTAATTAAAGTATAATTTTTTAGAATAAGTATCCCGCAACCAATTAGATTGCCGTGTAAAAACTACTCATTTGTAAGACAATTTTGATTGAATGGTATTTTATAAAATGGTCATCTTGATCTTATGCAATTAATTATATTCTTTATATGCATTTGGTTGAAACCCTTAAATTATACAAGACTACAGGACTTGATCATGCATATGTGATGATCATGAAACAAGTCTCTAGAGTCATGATTTTAAATATTCCAAGTCATAGAATCTTATGAGGCATGGCATCTAAGATTCGGATAGATTTGCACTAACGATGCATACTCCAAGGAGTTAGATATTGCCACGTTTCATCCGCAATCCATATAAGACTTGGATGCATGTTGGTTGGTGCTTGTTAGATAACAATTTTATTGAAGACCCGCTTAGAGAATCCACAAGGTAGCCGAAGTAGCTTGTTGGTAGCGGAAAATTCTCTAGCTCACAATATTGCATATAATTAGTCTTTTGACTTGAGGATCCATAGTAGCCTTGTATTTAGGTCCTTGTTGTAACACCCCAATCGGGAGGTACTCAGTCAAGGCACTACTTATTCTATATCACAAGCTTTCTGGATAAGAGAAATTAAATCCTTTAAAACCCAAAAAATTTAATTTCCACAAGTGACATGCATCAACAGTTATTCTTATAACCCAAATATCATATATTACACTTTGCACTTCCAACCCATTTGCCATATGTATGTCAGTAATTCAATAAATATAATATGTATAGTTATATATTCAATGTGTTTATTACCTCATGTGTTGCGCAATTTAGTATACCTTCATCACTTGTTCTTATCTAGGTAAAGAGCCAAAAGAATAATGCAAGCAACGTGAGTCTGAGTGACTTAGTGAGGTATTCTAGCAACAGCAATAGAGCAACAATTACCTGAACCTATTATACAAGAAACAAGAAAGAGTATTGTGGTCACCAGAAGCCATTAGAGAAGATTTCATTCAAAGTTTTAAGTGATCCATCTCACAACCCTCCTATACCAGTGATGAGACTTCACAAAATTTGTTGCATTTTTGTAGAAATTTAAATCTTAGGTATAACCAAAGAGTCAACATATTTTTCTTTTAAGAGATACAATTGGCTGGCAAAATTAATCAAGAATAAATTAATAAATACTTTTACAATCTTGCTATTAGTTGTTCTCTTACCTTGTCACTCAACTTTTAAAAACACAAAAATCCTTATCCCTCCAAGTTTCGAGTAGTCGGTTTGGACTAGTAATCTAGTATTAGGCATGGCTAGTCGTATGCCTTATCCCGCTTATAGACAGCAACCTCCAGTAGGCTATGAGACAGGATTATATATATAGCTAGTGGGGTACCGACTGAAAGATCAACCACCGTCGGTCTATTTTGCCCGGTTGTCCTTTGAAGCTGATCCCATAGCCCACCCCTGAGATTATCTAGTAATGAATATAGTGTAAAATGTCCAACAACAATTTCAACTAGCATCTCAATTTGCCATAATAATCGAACTATTAATTAATTAATATCTAATTTATTCCGAGGTTGGTATGTAGCTCTATACTAGTCATGGCGAAGATAGAAAAATATAGTTTGAAATACCTTTGTAGTTTTTATAACATAATCCTCAATTCTAGGTAATATAGCATTAATCATGATCAAATTAGCAAATAACGACCAATGTAAAGTTGGCGATGTGTAGGTAGGATTTATAGTCCTTTTGCTTCTCAAAACTCGAGTGAAAATATATTGGTATAGTACACGGTTCAAGAAATCCAATATTTTAAAGTATTTCAAAAACTCGAATAGTTATGGCTCAAACACCATAAGGTAGAGAGGCGAAGTTCAATTAGACTTTCAAGTCTAATGCAAGAGTAAACGAACAATATAGAGTGGGGTAGATGATAAATTATTTAATCTCTACTTACCAGGATCGAACAACAATGATATATTTACTAATATATATGTTCTTTCCCCACTAAAGAAATCTCGTATTATCGACTATACTCTTACCTGACAATATTGGCTAGTGACGCTTTCCTCAATGAGCCTCATAGCTCATCTCTTCGTTACCTAGTTATCCCAAAATATGCTACCAGAGGGACTAAATAACCTTATTTTAATTTTTTAGTTATATGTTTATGCTCAATTGGTTGATAAGTTTATTTTCCTTTCATAATCCTTTTTAATTTCCAAGTTCGATTATGAAGGTGTCTTACCTACCACATAATCACATGTCTAAATAGTAGTCATTTCATCTGTAATATCATTCCATCCCATCTTATAATATTTTTAAGCAGAAGCCCTAATCGCTCATTTTGCCTAAATAACATAATTTTGTTAATTATTTTGATTCTTTATAATTATCGAACCTATTTGACTTCAGTGAAATGTAAAGAAATTAGCTATCTCTCATAATATCCTTCAGTGAGAATTCAATTATTGACTCTATTTAAGAGTTGAGTGAGAATTAAAGCGAGCTTGCTGTGGTTCAATTAGAGCTGCCATTACAGTTTGCATAGTCTCTGCAATTGGATCCAAAAGCAAAGTTCTAGTTTATTGGTAACTTGTATTGTGTACTTGATTATCTTAATTATCAATTGAAATACAGGTTGAAAATTCTCAGTGTTTCATTTAGGTAGTGGATTTAGGCTTGTTGAATCACTATAGATTACTTAGTCATTTAGCTTACTTCTATTACTATTTGAAATTCCAATTTACACTTTATTTTATCATTTATTTCCAATCCATTCGTGGTTCTATAAACTTTTAATTGGCATCAGAGCCAAAGGTTTATTTTTTTTTAAAAAAAATCCTAATGGCTACTTCTATTCTTGACCCATGCATGTCCACCTCTATTTGACAACACAAATCATTCCACTTGGAAAAATAAAATTGAGGAGTTCTTCATAGCTCTAAACTATGATCTTTGGAGCATTGTTATTGATGGACCTTTTACTCCATCCAATAAGGACATGTCTCCAAAGGAAAGGCTGGAACTTACAACTGAAGATAAGACAACTCTCTTAATGAAGATCAAAGCAAAAAATATCCTTTCCTACGCCCTTATTAAAGAAGAGTATAATCAATTCAGCACATGTTCTTCAACAAAAGAAATGTAGGACATGTTGCAAGTCACCCATGAGGGAACCTCTCAGGTAAAATTAGAATGAATTGCTTTACTTACTCATTAGTTTGAAATGTTCTCTATGAAAACTAGTGAATCAGTAAGTCAAATGTATGCCCACTTTATGGAAGTTGTAAATCCAATGTTTGCCTTAGGAAAGACGGTATCAAAAGTGAACAAGTTATAAAAATACTGCATTCCCAACCCAAAGAATGGAATCTGAAAGTTAGCCATCCATGAAGCTAAAAACCTGGAGAAGATGACTATGTGTGAACTTGTTGATTCTCTAACTTTGCACAAAATGACACTTCTCAGTGAAGCAGAAATTTTTGAAAGCAAAGATAAGATAAACATAGCTTTTAATATCGAAAATAGAGACTGAAATGAGGATTTGGGAGATCTTGATGAAGAAGCACTGAATGAGGAAATTGCTATAGTTACAAGACGTTTAAGACAACTTACCCAAGCAAATAATAGATTCAGAAGAGATGCCGGATCAAACTTTAGAAGAAACAACATTGAATACCAAAATCCCGAACAAACCATATGTCATGAGTGTCATAAAGCTGGTCACAAAAAGCTAAAATGCCCTAAATTGAGAAAAAGTCCTAAACCTAAAAGAAGTTCCAAATAAAGAGCTATGACGATCATTTGAGATGATTCTGATTCTAATCAATTCGACAATGAAGACAACTACCTTATGGCAGACAAACATGCAACATTTATTTCAGAAGTCAGTTTCAAAAATTTTGATAATGATCATGAAAGTATTAGTTCTTTGATATACACGCTAAATGTCACTATTAGTTAATTAAATTAGAAATTGAAATAAATTATCTTGAGGAATAGCTACAGAAAACTATTAATGGGAAGGCTGAAATTGTTCATGTTTCTAGTACTATCATAAGGAAGGGATCAGAAGAAACAAATGAAATGGTTAAGAAAACTAGGATGTAGAAAAGGAAATAGAAATCCTTCTTAAAGAAAATTATTCTCCAAAAAGAAGACTCAAAGGAAAGAATAAAATATCTGAGGATAAAAAACCTTTTCAAAATCACAACACTTGCAATCGCACTGGACACACATCATCTAAGTGTCCTTTAAAAAAGGACATTGGAGCCAGGGTAAAAAAACTAACAAACCAGGACCCAATAATTAGTGGTACTAAAAACATCAACATCTATGTTGTAGGATTCAACGAGGAAATAAAGCAAAAAATGGTACCTAGATAGTTGATGTTCCACACGCATGACTAAAGATAGATCATTTTTCTCAGCTCCACAAAACTTCAATGAAGGAAATGTATTATTCGCAGACAGCACTAAATGTAAGATCATTGGAAAAAGGACAGTAGGAAAGAGAATTGGAGCTTCCATTGAAAATGTTTGGCTAATAGAAGGACTAAAACATAATATGTTGAGTATCAATCAATTGCACAATAGTAGATATCAAATATAATCCAAACTTTCATATTGTATTGTAACAAAAAATGGAGAAACTACTTTCACTACCATTAGAGATAGAAACATTTCTTATATTAACTTGCATGATCTTTCTAATCAAAAAATTTGTATCTCATTGCTTTTGAAGATCCTAGTTGGACATGGCATAGGCAATTAGGTCATGTAAACATGAAGTTGTTGAACCATCTTGTCAAAAAGAATATAGTAAAAGGAATCCCTAATACAAGTTTCATTAAAGACAAAGTTTGTGATGCATATGTAAAAGGAAAACATATTAAAACTTCTTTTAAACTCATTAATGATATATTATCTTTCAAACCTTTGGATCTTCTTCATCTGGATCTTTTTGGACCCATGAAAACCTCATCCCTAGGAGGCAGAGCAAATATATATTTGTGGTTGTTGATGATTTTTCATGATCCATGTGAGTTTGCTTTCTCACTCACAAAAATGAAGCATTAAATTTGTTTATCCCACTCAGTAAGGAAATACAAAATGAAAAGGGGCATATGATTAAAACCATAAGAAGTGACTATGGAACAGAATTTGTCGGTCATGATTTTAGTGTTTTTTGTAATGAAGTTGGTTATACTCACAATTTTTCTGCTCCAATAATACCCCAACAAAATGGGATAGTTGAAAGAAAGAATACAATCATTCAGAAGATGGCGTGATCAATGATAAGTGAATATAGCATTCCAAAATCCTTCTAGGGAGAGGCAATAAACATGGCATGCTACATCACCAAACATCTCCTATTTTTGAGTTTTTTTTGTTGCAAATGCCATATTCTTAATGACAGAGATCCACGAGGCAAATTTGTCAAAATCCAACAAAGATATCTTTATTGGTTGCTCAGTTAATGGCAAAGAATATTGAGTATATAACAAAAGAAAAAGGGTAGTCCAAGAATCAATTTATGTAGTTTTTGATAAAGCTAACCTACTCTCTACCAAGGATACCTTAGCATAAAATCTACAAGTTTTAATGAAGTTATTGAAGTTCTACAAAAAGAGAAAGAGCTTGAAAAGGAACTTGAAAATAATGAGCTAATCACTAGTTTCACGAGTGAAAGTTCTAATCAATAGAATGATGAAAAATTAAGAAAATTCAAATACGCATCTAGTCATTCAACAAGCAACATAATGGGAGACACTCAAGCAGGAATAACCACATGATCTAGGGCAAAAGAAGAAACTTCAAGTTATATTGACATTATGTTTCTCTCACTTACAGAACCTGAAAGCACAAATGAAGCATTAAAAGATGTTTTCTGGGCTCAAGCAAAGAAAGATGAACTATAATAGTTTAACTAAAACAAAGTCTGGAACTTGGTGGAAAGACTCTTTTTCACCCCATAGTTGGAACTAAGTAGGTATTTCGCAACAAGTTGGATAAGAAAGATTATGTCATCAAAAATAAAGAAAGGTTAGTTGGTAAGGGATATTTTCAACAAAAGGGTATTGATTATGATGAAACATACGTACCCATTGCACAACTTTAGACCATTCTCATCCTTTTAGCCTATGGATCTCATAAAAAATTTACATTATTTCAAATGGATGTAAAAAGTGCATTTTTAGATGGATTTATAAAAGAAGTTTTCATAGGGCAACCACCTGGTTTTAAAAACCCAACCATTCCAAATCATGTTCTTAAACTATCTAAAGCTCTTTATGCCTAAAGTAGGCTCCTAGAGACTGGTATGAGCAATTGAATACCTTTCTCATATCAAAAGGCTTTCGCATGGGCACAGTTGACACTACTCTATTTACAAAACAATCTCAAAATAAATTCTACTTGTTTAGATTTATGCTGACGACATTATATTTGGTGGAACAAAAATTGAACTTTGTCAAGATTTTATTACATCTACGAAAACTGAATTTGAAATGAGTCTTATTGGGCAACTTAACTATTTTCTTGGTCTTCAAATTAAACAAAGTCCTAAAGGAGCTTTTCTATGTCAAGAAAAGTACTCTAAAGAGTTGTTGAAAAAGTTTCGCATGGAAGATTGCAAAGAATACACTATTCTTATGGACCTAAATACCAAACTGGAACTTGACCCTTCAAAAGCAATATTGATGAATTAATGTACCAAGGGATAATTGGTAGTCTATTATATCTTACTTCAAGTTTCCCAGATAAACTATTTTTGATCAATTTTGTGCATGATTCCAAGGGGATCTAAAAGAATCTCACTGCAAGATGGTAAAATACATTCTTCGATACTTAAAAGAATCATCACAGCTAGGTCTTTAGTATCCTCGATCAAACTTCTTTACTTTTGTTGGCCATTCTGATGCTGATTATGCAGGATGCAAAGTTCATCTAAAAAATATTAGTAGAACCTGCCAACTCTTAGACAGTGCCTAGTTAGCTAGTGCAGCAAAAAACAAAGCGTGGTGGCACTCTGAACCACGAAGGCTGAATACATGGCTTTAGGTAATTATTGTACTTAGGTAATTTGGATGAAACAAATACTATATCACTTTAGATTAAACTTTTCATGTGTTCCCGTTCATTGTGATAACACTAGTGCCATTAGCATAACAAAAAACCCCATTCATAAATCTCACACCAAACATATCGAAATTCATCGTTATTTTATTAAAGATCAAGTTGCTAATGGAAATATTTGTATTAATTATGTAGATAAATGGAATCAGTTAGCTAATATTTTCACTAAACCGTTATCTATTTTCTAAAAGAAAAATTAGGAATTAAATCTTTTCTCGCCTAATTTAAAACACAAGAAAGGGAACTGATAACACTTATCTTTCTCTTCTATATTCTCTCAATATTTCCTTATTAATTGTATCTCTTATTGCTTTTATTACTTACATTCCTTTGTTAATTGTATTTTATAATGAGTCAGCTGAAAATAAATTTAAATTTGGAAACCCTGGGATGACCTTTCATACTACCAGACCCATTTGCACCTCTCAATGCCATTCCCATTGGTCAAAGCTCACCCATTCGCTCTATATCATGGTATTCCACTCTGTCATCTTCTCTAAATATATCTAACCATCATTAAGACACGGGCTTCGCCTACCTCCTCGAAAGCATCTATTCACTCTAATCGTTGTGTTCTCATTGTCTCTGACATAGAATCCTACGATTATCCTTTATAGTCTCACCATGCATCTTACTCACTGGATACTCATTCAACCATAGCTCCACTCATTCTCAATATTCAATCCCTAACCCTCTTATTTGTTAATCCCAATCGTGCACAATCACCTAGCCTATTTCTCACATCTCCAGGGAATTTTGTCATTGCCCACCTTAATAGTTAGGATTTTCACTCTATTTCGGTAACACTCAGAATTCATTTGCCTCATACTTATTAAAACTTATCTGCCAACATCAATCGTCGCAATATCAATAGGGGTCGTGTGATTAACTTCTCAGTCATTTTGCCTTCTCTTGTGCTCAAGTAGGTTGATTGAATAGGCTGGAGAGACTTGTTGTGCATTGATGAGCCTACTTACCAACTCATCGTACGGTTGTTTTATGTAAATCTTACCTTTGAAAAAGACCCAATAACTTAGTTCCTTATCCTTCATTCAAATGTCTTAGGGATCCCTGTTACTTTTACTATTGTTAAGATTAATCAGCATCTAGGATTATCCAATACTAGAGTAAAAATATTTACTTTTGGTAAATAGTGCTCTGGTAGAATTTTTAACTTATCTCAAGCTAAAATAATATTTTGGGAAGGAAAGTCGCCTAAACTTATTAGAGGAACAACCTTTAACCAACTTCAAATTGATCATTTCTTTATGCATAGGATAATTATTCTGACAATCCTATCCAGTACATCTACCACTGATGGACATTTCATTAATATGAATAGGCTCTCTGTATTTCGTCTTTACATTGCTATCACTGGCTAACCCATGAATATTGGCTATATCATCCTTCACAATATCCATTACTCACTTCATCACTCATCCAAAAACCTTCCTTATGGAATGCTTTTGATGAGGCTACTCAAGCTCAGAAATGTTTTCTTTCTTCCATCCTAGCTAGAAGAACTAAATGAGCATAAAATTGTTGACCCCCTGAGTTTCAAAAGAATGAGAATTCAATATGTGAGGACAGTGTTTGGCATAAAGGCATTTCCACTTCTAGTGTTATTACTCTTGCCTCTCGATGTCAATCTCATTGCATCGAAGGCAAGAAGCCTATTTACACCATTATTGACTTTACCCATGACACTCCATTTATAGTATTTGGTGCTATCACTTCAAAAAAGGGAATTCCGCTTGTAAAAGTTCCACTTAGTCAGCTACTTTCCTCTATTGACCAACTTTCTGCCACACTTGATCAGCTCAATACCAAGCTTATTAAACTTACTTCTACGGTTGCTACCCTCAGAACTCAAGTTATTGCCTTTACTCTATCCATCAAAGACAATTTTCAATGCCAACACCATCATATCTCTGACTTGGTCATGATCTAAAGGAATTTCATCATAATATTTGCAAACATTTTAGAGGGGACTAGCTTTTTGATGATGAAGGGGGAGATGCCACTGCCTTTGACTCTATTTTGTTATTAATATGATATCTCACTTGGTACTGAAACTCATATGATGTGTTGATATGCTGGTTTGAAGTTTTATGACTTGATAGTATTTTTTGGAACTAATATGATGGCTCGAAGATTTATGTTTTGATGACTTGACAAAATTGGTATGCTAGTCTGGGTTTTATGACTTGATAGTACTGTTTTGACCTGATATGATGGCTTGATGTTTTATGTTTTGATGACTTAAAAAACTTTAATGTTGAAATCCCAAGTTCTGGTTAAGCTGTTGTGAAGTGCCTACTCATCTTTGAAACAGTATGCTGGAATTTGACTTGATAGGGGAATTGCATATATTAAACAATTAGTTGTTTCTTTCTTTTCAAAAGACTGCTACAGTTATATTTGAAAGGGAGAGCTCATTGCAAGGAAAAGATATTGGGGAAAGATTGGTCATCATAAAAAAGGGAGAGATTCTTAGGATCTCCTGTGGATATTATTTTGATAACGACTAATTTCAGTTGTATTACCTTACCTTGTGTTTGCATCTTATTTTTTGCAAGTAGCAAAATGAAAATTAGCCATTGCTTAATTGTAGGCAATTACCAAATTAATAATTTAGTAGTAAAAGGCAATATACAGGTGGCATTAAACAAAGGAAATATACAAATATGCTCTAATTATAGCCAGTGTATACATCAAAATTATTGACTCTGTTTGATTCTATTTAAGTAGCAAAATATAAAGGAATTAGCTCTCTCTAACAATATACTTCAGAGCATAGTTTAGCGCCTTAAGAGTTCAGTGATCTTTTAGGTGTGGTTGTTGTGGTTCGGTCAAAGCTGCCACTACAGTTTGCATAATCTTTGCAATTAGATCCAGTAGCAAAGTTTCAATCTATTGGTAATTTGTATTGTGTACTTGATTATCTTAATTATCAATTGAAGCGCAAGTTGAAAATCCTAAATGTTTCACTTAGGAAATGGATGTGAGCTTGCAGAACCACTATAAATTACTGAGTCATTCACTTTACTTCTAATGCTATTTGAAATTCCAGTTTACACTGTATTCTATCATTTATTTATAATCCTATTTGGGTTTTATAAACTTTCAAAATCTAATTCACTTAGGCAATGTCTAAGCCCAACGAAATATGCAAAATAAGTTAGGTACGAACTAGCTCAGACACACACTGTAGTTGTGCCCTACATCTAGCAAAAGAGGTCAAAAGGAAGAAATAACCCACAAGTAAAATAAGTACTGAAAACCTTGAAGTACCCTCTAAGAGGCAACGTCATACTATCTTGAGGAGAAAAAAAGATAAACTCGAATTCATCAGAAACACAAATCCTACGTCTCAAAATATCTAACCTTTTCAGCTTGAGTAAACACTTAATCCTTACTGCTTTTGAAAAATTATCATCCCCGATAGGAACACCCTCAGACTCTTCATCAAAAGAACCCTTCTTTTTGGAATCAGAATTAGATAATGAAGAAAAATCCTTAATCTTACTCTCACCAGAAAACTTCTCAATATTTTCTAAAGCTTGGATTTACTATACCCTAAGAGAAGAATCGGGATATGTTATAACACCACGTGAAGGATGATCCCCACAAGCACGAATCAACCTATGAGTGCTATAGGTGTCTAAGGTTTGCGCCCTTTAGGTGATAGCCTCGAGCACGGTATAGGCACCCATCCATAGGTGCCTAAGATGTGCACCCCAGCTAGGCACTGTGCGAGTTGCCCTCTCAGGCACCTAGCGGGCCCCCAGCTCCATGTGGACAATTGGTACAACATGTGGCCACCACGCTGGCTCCTTCTCTACCCCCATCTGACTAATGTACTGAAGACTTTTTCCTTGAACTTAACTGAAAATTAAACTTAGATATTTTTTGACTCAACCAAGGATCTTGAAGTACTCGCCAACTCTGAAGGTGCTCTAATTGAATTTACAAATGCATGGGCCAAGATGAAAGGAATAAGTTAAAGAGTCCAGGGTAAAGAAAATGATCATCAGCTACAAATTGGTCGTAGCAAGGGTTAGCTACGAGAGCATCAACTTCAAACATGACTAGGACAATTTCGTGGCTAAAACTATGAATTTTTAACATCAGTTATGGATTGATTGTGGTTGATATCCAATTTTTTTGTAGTGAGAGAAATGGGACATGAGAAATCATTTGCCAAATTTCTGAGAGTTAAAGAACTCTTGAAAAGAGCAGATGTCACGAAGCGATACTCTGTTATTCTTCGAAAAGGACCTCGCTCCACTTTTAAACAGCATCAAGATGTAAATTGATTAATTAAATTAATTAATTTAATTGAATGAAATATTTAATTAATTAGATATAATAAGGATTGAGAAAGCTCTATCAGAAGTAATTACTTAATTGGTTGGATCAATTAATTAGTATGAGCCTTTAATTAATTCATATATGTAGTCATCTTTTTGGCATAATTTGTTAGAACTAGATCCACTAGGTATGGACTTGATTAAATTAGTTTTACATTGGTCTCACGATGTTTGTATTAAGATTTAATTTTTTTTTAGATCCATTGTTATTTCAACATGATCATTGTACGAAAGTCAAGATGAATATGAGTGCAGAAATAATACGTTGAAGAACAATATGATATCTCTCTATTAAAAGAAGAAGAAGAAGAAGAAGAAGAAGATGCTAAAATCGAGATTCCTTAAATCCTTGAATCTTGTTGTTCACCTTCAAGAATAAATTCAAGAAATTATTCCGCTCCTTATCACCTCTTTCTTTCCTTGAATTTGATTGAGCCCCAATTAATTAATCTTCAAATAATGATTTTCAAGTATCTAAAATCCTTTGATGACACAAAGATCCCCACAAGTAATCCAAATGTCTTGCTTCTAAGATTTGCAAAAGCAATCCAAGTGTCCCACAATCAATTTAAGATTTCTTAAAGTAGCATGTATATTTTTAAATTGATCTTCAGTGCCATTCATATACTTGTAGGTCCTACCTGTTGTATAGCCTTTGTTTCAAATTCCTTTGTGCGTTTGCCCACTTGGCCTTTACACTTCTACTAGAAGTTTGTAATTCTTCTACTGATTGTCCTTTACCAAATATATATGTCTCATTCATTTTTGTGGATTTTTGTTAAGCCTTCACCCGTCAGTGCTGTTATCTGTCAGTATTATTTCATATGTACTCACTCCCAATGATGATTTTGGCCCATTAAAAGCTTGTAATGCTATCATCTTAGACTTTGGTTCATATGTGATCAAAACAGTCTTCACTTCATTTGAGTACGCTCAAGCTCAGAACTTGTGCTCTGCTTTGATTTAATCCGGTTCATTTTAATCTTTCATCTTAGACCTTTTAGTGCTTTTCATCTACAACTAGTCTACATTTTGGATAGCCACACAAAAATAAAACTATGCTAATAGTATTAATTCAATAATTTGCTAAGAGATTATTGTTTGGGATATTTGAAGCAATAACACGCTTTTTGTATGGGCGATTTATTTTTTTCAACTCTTTAATTCTATGCCTTAAAATTCAGAACAAAATATTCAACAGGGAGAAAAAGAGATTCATGAATTTAATTTTCCATATATTTTTCTTGGCATTTCTCTCAATAATCCAGAACATGGCATTAAAATAATTATATTGTGTCCCAAAGTTATTTGATTGACTAAAAACATAAACTATAACACCCCTAAAATTCGGTATTTTGAAAACATAAGGATTTAGAAATTAAGATATTGATTGATCGAATTTTAAGGCTCGAAAAATAAATAAAAAAGGACTTGATTGCAAAAATTTTGAAAGTTTAGGGGATAATGTGAACAGAATAAAAGTTTAAGGACTTCGACATAATTAAATTTGGATCTAGTTGCCCAAAAATGGAAGCATTGGGGGTCAATGTACAAGAATTAAAAGTTAGATGACTCAATTGAAGGCCAGGGATTAAATCAAAGGCGGTGAGAAACTTTAGGGGTGTAAATGAAGTCGGTTAAAAGTCTTGGGGCCAAAATTGGTATGGGTAGAATTCTTGAGCTGAGCGGAGTCTTTTATGTGGTTGGTTTCAAGTTTCCCGGTGGTTTTCCAGCGATTCGCCGTTGAGGCAGGTCTGGGGTAGCTTTTGGAAATTAGACAAATTTTTGTCCTCAATTCTATATATATAAACATATTTTCAGCTTCTTCAATTTTGGCCCCAAGACTTTTAATCAACTTCATTTACACCACTAAAGTTTCTTACCGCCTTCTATTTAATCCCTGGCCTTCAATTGAGTCCTCTAACTTTTAATTCTTGTACATTAACCCCCAACACTTACGTTTTTGGGCAACTAGATCCAAATTTAATTATTTCGAAGTTCTTAAACTTTTATTCTGTTCACATTACCCCCTAAACTTTCAAAAAAGTTTCAATCAAGTCCTTTTTTATTTATTTTTCGAGCCTTAAAATTCGATCAATCAATATCTTAATTTCTAAATCACTATTTTTTCAACGTACCGAATTTTAGGGGTATTACATAAACTGGTCAGCAAAGCAGCATTTGATGAGTATCCAAAATGAAAATTGATGAGGAAAATTTTGATTCATTAAAATCAATTTATAAAGGTGAATTAATATGAAGATTTTTGCATAAAAATTTGAGAAAAAAGAGGAGAAATAATAGAGGAAAGAATAAGAGAGACAGGAAACGATTTAAAACACAACAAAGTCAAACTGACTAAAAATTAAGAAAAAAGAAAAAGAAAAATTAGAGAGAAGAGGGAAGAATAAATGCAACACAAAGAGAGAGAAAATTAGATGCCAGACCAAATAATATTATACCGCTTCAGTTATGTAGTATAGCTAGCCTCATAAATTTTAAACCACTAGCTGCCATAACACGCAATCCTCTCGCGTATAAATAATAATTTTTAAGTATAAGTAACGATAGATGCGTCAAAATTTTATAGTAATTAAAAGTTGGAATGATTTAAAAGATGGATAAAAATTAATAAAAAAATAAAACATTTATTATATTGTATTTTAAATAATTTTACATTCTACATTATATAATTTAAAAATTATTATCTAAGCCTAATAAAAGCATGAAAATTAAAATAATCATCTGAATATGATTTAAATATAATATTTAATTGAAATGGATGCAAAGTGCACGTGGATCGAGAGAGGTATAAATACATGAGACTACATCACGTAATTACTTTTAAAATATTTACCATGAGGTCTATCCCTACATTAACACATGCAGAAGAGTATTATTACATGATTATGGAAAAAATGGTGAATTGCATTTTACTTCCCTGTGTTATTCATAAGTTGCAAACCCACCCCCCCCCACAAAAAAAATAAATAGGCAGTGATCCCGCTTATGTTTTTGAAAAAATAGTAAATGACCCCCCTCCATCCCGCAATGTAGTTCACGCGCCGCAAATGCAATTGGTCCAGGGTTTTTTACTGCTAAAATGTCAATTTTGCCCCTAAACATGAATTGTTTGATGTATTGAATAAAATTGACGACTCAAATTATTTCTATGTAATATATATATGTATATATTTATTAAGTATATAGTTATTATAGACATATTTATATATAACTATATTTATATATAGTCAAATATTTGTATGTTTATTTATATAAATACATATATATAAATATATATAACCCACCCCTCGAGCGGCGGCCACCCATCGCAAGGGGAAAACGGCCGGCCATGCTCACCATTATATATATACATATATATATGTATATAATTTTTAAAAAAAATGAATACCGCTGGCCGCCATGGCTAGATGTGGTCGGTGGTTAGATCTGGCCAAGTATGGTAATTTTTGTGGCTGCCATGTGGGGTGGGGGGTTGGGTGACAGGTGGGGGTTGGGGGTGCTAAGGTGGGGTGGGGGTGGGGTAGGTAAGTATAATATAGTTATATATTTATGTTTATTTATTAATATAAATATATAAATATATTATGTAGTTATAATGTATTATATTATATACTTTGTATTTATACTTATAGTATATTATATATTTGTATATAATATATATATATAAAGAAAAGAATAGAACAAGTTAGAATAAATATATTTATAAATATATGAATATATTTATGTTTACATTTATATGAAATATATAACATATAAATTTTGTATATTTATTTACAAAAATATAAATATATACATAAATATTATTAAATAAGTTATATATATATATTTATATATTTACATATTTATATTTAAATATATACAAAAATAAAAAATAACTATATTAGATAAATGAAATATAATATATGAATATTTATGTATAAATATATTTATAAATATATCAATATATTTATGTTTACATTTATATATAATATATAACATATAAATTTTGTATATCTATATACAAGAATAGAAATATATACATAAATATTATTAAATAATTTTTATATATTTACATATTTATATTTAAATATATACAAAAATAAAAATAACTAAATTAGAGAAATGAAATATAATAAATGAATATTTATTTATAAATATATCAATATATTTATGTTTACATTTATATATAATATATAACATATAAATTTTGTATATCTGTATACAAAAATATAAATATATACATAAATAGTATTAAATAATTTACATATATTTATATATTAAACATAAATATATAATATATTACGTATAAATTTTGTATATTCATATACAAAAATATAAATATATACATAAATAGTATTAAATAATTTACATATATTTATATATTAAACATCAATATATAATATATTACGTATAAATTTTGTATATTCATATACAAAAATATAAATATATCCATAAAAAATATAAATATATCCATAAATATTATTAAATAATTTTTATATATTTATATATTTACATATTTATATTTAAATATATACAAAAATAAAAAATAAATTAGAGAATGAAAATAAATAAATTAAAAATAATTCTTTTTAAATTTAACAGTAAAAAAATTAATATGAAAGAGAATGATATAAGCTATATAAAAATATATGAAAAATAATAAATAAATTACAAATAGATTAAATGAGTAAGGGTAGTATAGTCTTTATATATAAAAATTAGAGTTAAATTGCATCAAATAAGGAGGAAGAGGTAATGTGCTATTTTTTCAAAAGTATAATGAGGGTCACTGCCTTTTTTTTTTTCATAAGGGGATTTTTTGCCTTTTTCCATTTTCATAGGGGGTAAAACCCAATTTGCCCCATGGAAAAAATATCATCAACTACACCATCAATTGTAACTCCACAACATAGTATACTGGTCCATGCTTCATTGGATAGAGTAGATAGAGAAGAGTCCTTTTATAGGCCAAGTAATTGTGCCATACTTCTAAACCCCAAATACCAAGTGTAGTAGCTTCGTCACCCTGTCAAACATGAATGTTTCTAAACCAATTAGATGAAGAATATAATGCATGCAATTATAATTGGAAAAAGGTTGATCTTGTAATTTTACGACTTTTAAGTTAATTTTACAAAAAAGTTAACTTTGTAATTTCACATGAGATCATAATCATAAAAGTTTTGATGGATTTGATGGAGTTTTTTTAAATAGTGCAGTTTACTAACCAATTTGCAGTGTGGCTGCTATGATTGGGTAAAATGCAGTAGCTTGATTGCTTTATGCTTATCAGTGACTAAAATTGAGCTTTGTTGGCAACATTGGTAACTTTTAGTTGGCAGTTTGTTTGCGTTGGGTGCATGGCTACTGAAGATTGCATGAGGCAAGGAACCGATGAGCACAGTAAGTCGTTTTGGGTATGAGAGCTATTGACCGTTTTGCGGGAAATTTTTGAAACATAATCAATATTCAATATTTATCTTGACTTCCACAAGGGGACATGTTGAAGAGTCGAGTGGATTGAGTATACCACATTTGCGAGAATAAACAACCATGTTGTAAAGGCCCACAAGTCAGGTGGTGATCAAGACAATGAGGACGTTTTAGTGGATGGAATGCCACCTTTAAGTTGAGAAGAAACTTTCCACATGGGAAAGACGAGCATATTATTAAGACGACGTAGAGGCACCACAACACATGAGGTGCACAAAATTGAGTTAAGAGAGATAGTGAAGGCCTAGGATAGCATTCCATTAGTGCAAACACTAAGAGGTTGTATATATCCAAGAATTTTTCTTGGACATCACTGGAACAAAGATTTCAAGTTAAGAAGCTACTAGAAGTCTCGGACACAGCATAGTAACTTTATGAGAATTTAACTTTTCAAGTTGGAGAATGAGTTTCTTGAGCAGAGTTGCGTGCTCTAGACAAGGATGCATGCTATTAAGTTTGGAATTGAAATTAATTTCAATTCTATCAATGACAAGTGGATCCCATTTTGGATGTAGTCGAGTTAAGACTTATTCTGAGCTTGAGTTGGGAAGGATACCAAGCCATATTGAACTAAATTGAGCACGCCCTTTGAAGGGATTCTGACACTTGTATTTGGGCTCTGCGTTCTAGGAATTTTTGAGAGGGGCAACCAAGTATGAGAATTAAGAGGGGCATCAAGCGCCATGAGCAGAATTGAGCAGAGTAGCAAGCTCTATTGAACTAAGTGTTGAGCGAAGCTTCGAGCTCCTTGTGCAGTCTCAGTCGGTAGAGTTGGCCAAGCTAAACAATTGAGTTTGGGATTGGGCAAAGGCCCCAAGTTTGGAGTTCAACTTAGCTAAGAGTAGTTGCTTGAAGGAGATTGCACATTCGTCGAGGACGACAACAACTTCAGTAGGGAAGAGTATGGAGATCGTGCGTGCACTTCCTATTTCATGATTTAAATTAAGCAGAGTTAGCCGTGTTAAGGGTTATTTTTTTGGTGATCATCGAGCTACCTTATATGCTTCTTTTGAGTTGTGCTTGAGGGTTACGTTCAGATGAATGAATCTAGTTATGTAAAGGCATAGTTTTTGAGTGCTCAGAGGAACTAAGCATTCATTCAATGTGAAAGTGATCAAAGTTAAGTTTGGGAATCACATACAATTTAAGTCCTTGTGTATCTATTGATAAGGATGTTAATAGACTGAGTATGAGAGGATGTGACGGGTTGCATATTAGAGAAGAGACGCAACTGTGACTTGATGAGGCATTAGGAATAATAAATTGTTGTTAGCTAGTGCATTAGGATGGAGATGACCCATAAGTAGTGCGGATTGCAAACCTATTTTAATGGCATATTATATTAGTTATGAGGATGTTTCCTACCAAGTTTGAAGTCATTCCCTATCCGTTTGGGCACCAAACATTAAGGGCAACCGAGAGTGGTCTCCTGTACACAAGAAATGAAAAGATGAGTTGAGCAGAGTGCCTTGGAGTTTGAGTTTTATGGAACTATTTTAGTTGGGTGTTCCTTAAGGTGTTGGGAATATTTCCATCAACTTTCACCAATAGACAGTTTCATTTGGGTAGGAAACAACGAAGATCTTTATAGTGTTGCAATGTAGAGCATTGTTGTAATTTTAATTTATTGCTAGGGCAATTACTATTCCATGGAGAATCAGTTAGGGCTGGAACTTTGTGGAGTTAATGTAAAAGTTAGGAGCTATCCAAAAATTCAAGTAGTGAGTGATTTGGAGTTTAGGGGAGGGAGTTATAAAATGTATACCTCTTCAGCATTTCAATATCTACTGTGGGTAAAAGGATTTTTTTTCTCCAAGCCTATTATAAGGGAAACATGCATGTCTGAGGGACGGTGGGCATCAGTCAATCCTCCTCGTGTTGTAATGATACCAAGTGAGCAATTCCTCGAAGGCAATGGGGAGCCTTTAAGGGCCAACTCTAGATATCTCACAAAAGTGTTTAGAGTCCCTAGTTGGGTTGGGAATAGAACGACTGGTATGGAGCCAGAAAGGCCTATGTTGTATCTGATAGGGTGCCGAGAGGTTGCGAAGTAGAAATGCTATTACTCCGTAGGCTTCAAAAATTATGGGGCTACATCTGTAGGCCGATTGAGTGATCAAGACAAACACCCTGATGTCTCCTGAACTAACTCGCAAAGTATGCGCTATAGGTTCTAGCCTTGCTTCAGGAGTCCGTAAGCTTAATACATGTAGTCATGGGATAATGCCGCATAGTGGGCAAGTTGAGGCAAGTTGCTAGTGAATGGGAAATCATGTCCAACACTCTGTGCGGGCTAATATAAGATGATAACACATCATATAAGCCTTGTACTTATATGTGGCCCTACTCGAGCAAGGCACTATAGCATGGCCTAAGCACTCCAAGCGAGTGACGAGCACTAGGATTGTATTGTGGGTGCATGAGCGATCCTCAGTGTTGAGATAAAGTAAGAATGCTCCTTTACCATCAGGAGATGCATGAAAGGGACCTAAGATTGAGAATGTGCATGTTGGCTAGTGGGGATCGTTTAGGAAATGCGCTCAGCATGATGGATGCGAGCCTTCAGTGAATGTGGGCATTCAAAATATGTGAATATGTTGGCACTATGAGGTGTTCGGATGTTTATGCTAGTAAGCTATTGTGTTGAAATGAGTTACGGGTCATCATAAAAACTCGAGATAGGCGTTGGGGGATCAAAGGTTGGGTGAAACTTAAGATGCCATCACGAACAGATGAATGTTCTACTATAAGATAGAGTCTATCCATGAGGGTATCTTTTAACATCCGTATAGATGAGTTCTCTCAAAGGACTTTGAGTTATGTTTAATGTTTTCTATGTAAAGAGCAAATTTAAGAGCTTGCAATGGCTGCTTACCTTGGGCAGGCATTTAGGATATCCACGCTTTGTCATCCAGGATACCTGGGTGCTCGGAGTCTGAGCCCACTAGGTGTTTGGGCTCTTGGCTTCATCAAATGTTTGTTGTACTCTTTTTTTGGAAGGATGAAGTTATTTAAGTGTCGATTAGTGACACATGTAATTTTTCCTCTTGGGTAACTTAGAAAATATTGATAAGGTGAAGCTTCATACTTTGGAAGTTTTTCATAATGTTTAGGGTGAAATCTCATCCATGCAAATGACTCGGATAATTTTTTTGCTTAGGACCTCTTTACATTTTTCTTCAACATAAATAGTTACTTGACTTATCGTTTGCTTTTTTTTTCTTTCATGAGGTCAAGTGTTATCCAAACACTTTTCTGCATTCTAATGTTGTTGAGGTTTATTCCTTTCTTCATGAGAGAATCTCTTCTAATCAACTTCGTGTATACATGTATTCAATAAGCTGACTTTTAAGTATGTGTATTTTCTTGATGTTTGATTAAGGCGTGGTGGAGGCACATGAGTAGGGTGTTGAACACTTTCTTCTTAGGTTTTTATGCAACCCCCCAAAGGGCTTTCATCATAGTTATGCGAAATGGCGCCTGAGGATAAATGCAAGCCTTATTGAATAGGTTTTATCGCAATTCTTAGTCGTTTTAATCAAATTCAGTTGCGTGTCTCACTAGCAAGGGCTTGATGTGAGCATCAAGTGGTATAATGGCATTTCATCACGAGTTAGTCTTGACACTGTTAGTAAGTATCGCAACAAAGTTTGAATACTAGACTTGTTTAGGAGGTCTTATCCTTTATGTTAAGTATCATAATGATGTTTAACATATTGACCACATGGAGGTGTTTAATATTTGATCTCATAGTCCAGGTCTATACCTTATAGGAGGCCGTATAACAGGCTTATGCGTGTCAAACACATACTCACAGGGGAGCAATAGTAGGTTTACGCTAAATTAATTCAAGTAAAGGTGTAATTTATTCAAGGTGTTAAGGTACAACCACTTACCTTGAGGGAGGAGTTATAATAGGCTTAAGCGCAACAACCATATATTCCTGGAGCAATTGAATAATATGTTTACACCAAATTCATTCTTGAGAGAGGTGCTACCATTTACCTTAGAGGAAGATTTATAATAGGCTTACATGCAGCTACAACTTAACTCAAGAGAGACCGCAAATGGGTTTATGCCCAAAATCAATCAAAGTTGCTACCATTTTCCTCTATAGGTAGCACCTAAGAGGATTTATGATGAGCTTATGCGCACCATATACCCCTGAAAAGACTATATAGTGGGTTTATGTTAAAAAAAAAAAACAATAATAAGTGTGATCCGGGGACTTCATCACGTTCGATGCTATCTTGCACAAGTCATGATCAATTTAAGGAGCATTCATAACCATGGAGAACATTAACCAAATTTCATTAGAATGAGAAAAATAATAATAAGATAACCATTTTTCATTCTTAAGGAGAGTCTAATACTTCAAATAATTTAAGTACTTAAGAATATGTAATCATATATAACTTAAAATCAAAATTCTATAAAATAAAGTACTAGGCAAGCAAGATGAGATTTTTTAGTCTTCATGCATAAAACTTCCTCAAGTTGGATGTATTCCAAGTTTTGGAAACTTCTTTTCTTTCCATCATTTGCAGTTTGTATGCATTTGGGTTGACAATCTCCATTATCTTATAAGGACCTTACCATTTTGCGTAGCTTGCTAAGGGGTCTTTATGGACGTATGTTGCTTTCTTTTCCTTAGAGATTAGGTCAAAGTTAGTTTTCAACTCTTGTGACCAGTCGAACGGTGGTGCTTCGGTGGATGTTTTAGGCGTAGTTCGTTATTACCATACCACAGAAGGAAATTCATCCAACCATGCTCCTTTGGCATCTCCAAGCCGTTCTTTAGGTGTTGGAGGATGGCCTTGTTCATGATCTCAGTCTATCCATTAGCCCGTGGCTTGGTGACAGATATAAGGTACTGTTTGATGGAGAGTTCCTAACACCATTCTCTAAGTTTAGCTTCAGTGAATTGAGTTCCATTGTTAAATACTAGTGCTAGTAGGATCCCAAATAACAAACAATATTTATCCAAAGGAATCTTATCACTTTTGTTTTTAGATTTGCACCAGCAATTCTACTTTAAACCACTTGAAAAAGCAGCCAATTGAAACAATGAGAAACTTACTTTGACTAGTAGCTTAGGAAAAAGTCCCACGATGTCTTCCCCTTTGCATGAAGGGGCAAAGTATGCTGATTAGTTGTAAGACAGTGTTGAGTTGGTGATTCATGAGGGCATGTTCTTGACAAAGTTGAAACTTTTCACATGCTTGGGCTCTTTTTGTATGATATGCTAGAAATGTCCTTGCTGAAGAGTTTTTTATGCCAAAGATCTTACTCTAGCATTGTTCCAACAAAAGCCTTCATGTACCTCTGTCATCATGTACTCTGCCCTCTTGGCGAAAGATATTTTAGATATGGTTGTGAGAAGCCATGTTTATGTAAATCTCCATGCAATAGCACAAATTTGATTCTCGTATCTTCACTTAGTTGAGCCTTGTTTGTGGCACTAGGAGGTCACTGTTTTGTATGTATCTTATGATATAAGTTATTCAGATAATAGTAACGTCCCCTACGTCTATTAACCCAAGGAGTGGATAGGTCGCACCTTTAGAAAATTCTTAATTTGGGCCTTCCAAAGTCAAAAAAGTAAGTTGATGGCTCTTCATTGCCATTAATGAACTGGTAATCTTAGCTAGCAAATCAATATTTGCATTTTCCTGATGTAGTATCTGGGTCAAGGTAAAGCTCTCAAATATCTGGCTGATTGCTTCTACTCAACCAAGGTATTTCACCATGCTATCATTTTTAGCCTTAAAGCTCCCAATAACTTGGTTTACCACCAATTGAGAGTAGCTATGGGCATGCAGACGTCGGGTTTCCACTACATAGTCCAACTTCAATTTGGTGATGACTGCCTTGTATTCAAATTTTTTGCTAGAGACTGAGAAAGTGAACCTCATAGCATACTTGAGCTTTTCTCCCTCGAGTCTCTCAATGACTATTCCTCTTCGCTGCTAGATCTAATAGAGGACCGATCTACTTGAAGAGTCTAGGTTAGAAGAAAGCTTCTACGTCATCTCCTATACTTTCCATTAAAAATCAACTAAGACTTGTGGCCTAATTGTGGATTAAGGACAATATTTGATCCCATATTGACTCAGCTCCACCACCTATTTGATTAATCTTTTGGAAGCCTCTAAACTATTGAGTATCCTCTTTAGCGAGTAATTGGTGAGCACCATGATTTGGTAAGCCTAAAAGTAAGGGTGGAGTTTTTGTATGACAACTACCACTACTAAGACCAGCTTCACAATGGGAAAGTACTTCACTTGTGGACATTTTAAGAGGTAGTATACATTGGTGCTCTCTTTCTGCTCTCGAACCAAAGAAGCATTGACTACAACTTTGGTGGTAGCTACATATAGGTATAACATTTTGCCAATCCCTTGTTGTAATAGTGCCCCGCAGCTAATTAGAGTAGCATGTAAACTATTGCACTTGTGATACAATATTGATTGTATGATATTCATATTTCAATGGTCATCTTCATCTTATGCTTATTTTACTTGACTAGCATTTAGTTGAAGCCCTTAGATTACACAAAAATATAGGACTTGGTCACGCACTAGGTGGTGATCATGAAACAAGTCTTACATGATTATGATCTTAAAATATTCTATGAAACAAGTCTTACACGTTGTGATCTTAAAATATTCTAAGTCATAGAATCTTATACGATAGAGCATCTAAGATTCGGATAGACTTTCACTAACGATGCATAAATCCAAGGGGTTGCATATTGCTCCGTTTCATGAGCAATCTATATTAGATATGGTTGCATGTTAGTGGATGTTTGTTAGAGAACAAGTTCACTGAAGGCTAGCCCGGAGAATCTACTAGATAGCTGCAGTAGCAAGTCGGTAGTGGCCAGTTCTCAAGCTTATACTACTGCATATAATTAGTCTTTAGACCTGAGGATCCATGGTAACCTTGTGTTTAGGTCCTCATATTTTGACTTTTCCTTGACCACTCTATGGGTCGTCCGGGTTGAGCTTGGGTATGAGCTACTTGGACATGGAGGTTTGTGAAATCCTAGATGGGATCCATCTCCTCGTTATTGTGAAAAGCGAGTGTATCTCTTATATATTTTATAATGATCGATTCCATGAAATCCTTGTGCAAGATAGTATGACAATTTGGAAAAGGAGTTTTCCAACGATGAGGTCATAAAGGGGAATTGAAGATTGGGAATAGAAACATAGTTATCGAGGCTATTAAGAAGCCGAAAAAAATCTTGCCCTAGGCCTTTTTCGGGAGATAGGAGATGGAAAGATCGTATTTGCATGGCAAGTGTAGAGCTAGAATGGTTCAATAAGAGCATATTTATTTTGGCCAATTAGTTGGGCTCCATGGGCTTCAGGTTGGACATCGACCATGGAGATTGGGTACTCTTCAATTAATGGAGGTTAATTGCATTGAGTTTTTAGTTTGAAGGAGTTTAAACTAATTTGAATATTTCGATATACTAAATATTACAAAAGTTGTGAGCCCATGTCTAATGAATGGTAGAACCTAATGGATCACACACGAAAACCTAAAAGTTCTATTTGATGAAGGAAATTTTCTAAAAGATAGAAAATTTCCTAGTGACCATTTTTTTGAAAGAAAACAGTTGGCTAATTTTTGGTTATTTTGGCTTGATTGATTTAATTGTTAAATTGATTAAGACAATTTAAGGAGTTAAATTAGACCGATTAAATTAAGGAGTTAATTTAATTGATACCATATAATAATTTATTTGTCAAGTTAACTTAAGGAGTTAAGTTAACACCTTTTAGCTTAAGGAGTTAAGCTAGTTGACTTAAGGAGTTAAGTCAAGACCAATTAATTAAATTAAGGGGTTAATTTAATTAATGAGAAGAATTAATTTTGGAGGAAATTCAAATGAAGGAGTTCCTTTGAGGTGCATTTAGAATTAATTTGGATGACATTTCATGAGATGAAATGAAGACTGCAAATGAAATTCAAATGTGAGTAAAATTCATATTTCACATGCAACTTGTTTGCTTAGCATGGGAGGGTTTGATGCCAACTTGCACCACACCCTCCCTCCTCTATCGATAGAGGTGGCCGGCCACATAGCTTGGTATTCATGCTAGATTCTCTTTTTTCCTCTAAAAGTGTGATCCACTCTTGTGTTGAAGTTTCACACATTCTTCTTCTCCTTCCCTCCTAAATTCAGCCCTCATCAATTCTTCTTCCTCTAGAGTTCCAGCTCTCTGGAGGTTGATTGGAGTTTACCTTGGGTGTGTGGACATTTCATTAGAGGCTAGACAATTAGATAGCTTTGCTCTTGAAGATCCACTGCAGGGGCAGAAACTTTGGAGGCATTTTTCAAGCACTTGCCGATCTTGTATTCTACTAAATTTTTTACTGGATATTCCTCAAGGTGTTGGTGAGGTGCTGTCCAAATTTTAGCAAATTCGGAGGTATTTTAATAGGGATAATGTTGCCACATTGCCGCTGTGCTAGGAAGAGACAGCTTGAAGAGTTCAACCTTATCTTCCTTCCTATCTTCGATTTTGAGCAATCAAGGTAATTTTCTGCAACCAAATCTAAATTAGAAACATGATTTGATCCTTGGATTAAGTGTAGTCGAGTTTAATTTAGCTATTTTGTGCTTTATTAATTTGATCCTTTTGCTACATTTGACTTCATTCTTGGCTTTCACAATATTTCTTTAGTTGTTGAAAGGTCATAGCGCACTCTTCGGTCTACTTGAAGGCCTTGGCTCCTATCAGGATTTTAAAGAAGAGCAATCCCTTCTCTACAGAATAGGAGATGAAACAATTCAAAGTAGCTAGTAATCCAAATAGCATTTGTACTTCTTTAATGTTGCATGCGGATAGATGTAGAGCACCACCTTGATCTTATCAGAGTTGGCTTTGATCCCGCACCTTAACATTATGTATTCTAAGAATTTTCTTCCATGTACACTGAAGGCACATTTCAGTAGATTAAGCTACAGATTATATCTTCTCAGGATGTTGAGACACTCTTTGAGATCACAAAGGTGATGTCTTTACTCACGACTTTTGACTAGTATGTTGTCGATTTACACCTCTATGTTCTTCCAGATCATATCTTTAAGCTTGTGGCTCACAAATCTCTGGTATGTGGCATTTGTCTTTTTGAGTTTGAAACACATCATGTTATAGCAATACACATAATGAGCTATTACGAAGCTTGTCTTCTCCTGATCTTTTGGGACTAGACAGATCTAGTTCTACCCCTAATATGCGTCAAGAAAGCTCAGCATCTTGCATTCCACTGTAGAGTCCACCAAGTAGTCTATTTGTAAAAGCGAGAATAAATCCTTCAACTAAGCCTTATTTAGATCAGTAAAATCAATGCACATCATCCATTTCTCATTAGATTTGGGTACCAACACCACGTTGGCTAGCTATTCAGGATATTTGACCGGTTGGATATACTTTGCCTCTAGCAGCTTTCTACATCCTATTCGATTATCTAGTTTTGTTCTATTCTGAAGTTTCTTCTCTTCTATTTCACTTATCATATATTTGGATCCACCTCAGAAGATGCATAATGACATCAAAAAAGATTCCTCACAAGTTTATCACACTTCATGCAAACGCGTTGTGGTTATTTCTCAAAAGCATATCAAATCCTTCTAAAAATATAGGTCTAGTAGGGCTCCAATCTTGGTAAGGTTCTGAGGATTGCCTAGGAACATTTCCACAATTCCTTTCTGGCTTTGAAATCCAGTTGTTCAACATTTCTCTTCTGGCTCTGGGATTTAATTGAGTGAAGTCTCTAGTGTCTACGCTCCAGTTTGTCATTAGTGGTGGAGGCATATGCAGTCAACCACTCTTCACTTCCTTATGCCGAGGCGTCATAACAACATCAGGAATTTGAACTATAGATCTCGTTTCTGCATTCTAATTATTTCTTCTTATTTATTTAGAGTTCTCACATATGATGTTCAGATGATGCTGCATGGAAAGGAAATGGAGCTAGTGTCTTTTCTGATTATCTGTAGAATTCTAAGTTCTTTTTCTCTAGAATGCAGTAATAAGAGTTCTCAATTTTTAAATTCTAGCAAATGATTTTTCATGCCCAATTTCTTTTTTGAGATCAAATTTTTAGTCTTTTTCCTTATAGGGTTTTGGCCCAGTAATGTCTTGACGCCTTTCCTGGGGGATTAATCAATTGGGTTCTTTATTTTTTTATTAATTTTATTCATTTGATCCATCGCCATCATCATCATTATTATTTTATGTGATGCTACTCGAAAATAAAGCTAGGGTCCTTTTTGGAATCCAGCAAAGCTTAGAATTCTTTTTCTCTAGAATATAGTGTAGAAAGTTCTCAGTTCTCAATTGTTGCAAATGATTTCATTTGACTTTAGGGCTCACAAAGCTTAGAATTCTTTTTCTCTAGAATGCAGTACATAAAGTTCTTAGTTTTTTATTATTACAAATGATTAGGGCTTAATATTTATAGTTGTTTTTTTCTTAGTGGGCTTTGGCCTATTAGGGCCTTAGATGCCCTTTTGATGGACTTAGTCAATTGAGCTCACTAATCTTTTTATTCATTTATTATTTAATTGATTGGACCTTCTCGATTTGGTTTTACTTTTTTTTTTTTAATATTACCTTAAGGGACTTAATGTTTCATATCATCGGGCCCCTTATTTTCAATTTAAAAAGTTAATTTTCACATTGAAAATATAATATAATTTTCAATTATAAACTTTTACCTTACTGTAATTTAATTTAAAATAAATTTTTATAAGATGATCAATGAATTTTATTATTCGCATTCTAAGAGGGGGTTGTCTAGAAGTGGAACCCAATTCAAGGTAGAGTTTACGCTAAGTTGAAGTCTATAGAATAAGGAGCAGTGCTGGGGTGCTGTTGCCAAAGAGTTGTTAGCTGCCCCAAGGACAATCATCACAGTGATAACGAGGTGGGTGCTCGTGGCGAACGTGACTTAATATCTCATAGGGACTTAGGAAAATTTCATGGGACAAAGATTTATGCTTAAGAAGCTATTCAAGACATTTCTTAGGAGTTTATGCTATGCGAATAACTTAGAAAAATTTTACTTTGATGTTTTATACTTGGGAGATCCTTCGAGATTATTGGTAGAGATCATGGTTTTGGCAACCACTGTCGCCTTTCTTAGAGCGTGCTTCATTTATCATGCGTCTGGATAGGTACTACTAAGCTTTAGGTTTGGGGGATACTTTTCAATATCTATGGGGGTTAGGTTTCTTTAAAGGACTTAAAGTCGTGCTAACTTCAATTCATGTAAGTAATAAACTTAAAATCTTGTGGTAACCCCAAGTTTGGGTCAAACATAAGTGTGTGAATTTACATGTTGCTAGTCAAGTTGAAGCATGTCTCGCTTTGCGTTCTACATTAGATAGATTTTTTCATAGAGCTTTTCATCTCGAAGATCGTTAGGATAACTGACAGAATTTTATGTTCTTTGAAGTATTTAGATATTTTTGAAGCTTGTGAGATTGTATTTGTGGCTAGGATAATTTTTCAAGATAACTTGTTATCTTTTCGCTTTGGGCAAACGCAAGGTGGGTGTCTCAACTGCGGGGACCGCTGATAAGATTAAATTTAATTATATCAGTAAGGATTTTCTTCTCTCAGTGTTGTCACATTTTCTAGTTAAGGAGCTCTTATTTGGTGTTGGCAATTCTTTCTTGTGTTCTCACTCTAGAGGAGTTAAATCTTGAGGGACATTATGTCATTCCCTTTCGTAAGTCATAGTTTGTAGGTTACACTAGTGGATTTAACTTTTTTTGTTGCGGTGTCCTACTTTTGCGAATTACTTAGCTTTTCTTATATGGGTTCATACTCTGAGGATTGCTTGGGAGTTCTTTCAAAGTTAAGTTATTTTGGAAGCTCCTTGGGGTCTCTTGTGGAAGCATTTCTTTAGGATCCCCTCGAAATGTGCTGCTACATCATATTATTTTACGTGATCTTTGGAGGTCTTATCGTGGAGATATTTGTTCATGCACCTAAAGTTTTTCCATTGGCTGCATTTATAATCTTACTATTGGGAGTGTCTTTTAGCAAGCACCTTTGAGGGTTCTTACAATAGTTTGGTTTTTGAAAGTCCACTTAGATGGCTAAGAACAAGCCAGACACAGGATGATATTTACATATGCCAGTACTGTCAGACTTTGCATTTTTGTTATAGGGATTTGAGTATTATTATATTCTTGTTCACTAAGTTATTTGGAAGACATATCTTTCATGATTTTTCTTGCTTTTGTAATGTCATTTACGCATTGCAATATGCTTGTGCACTTTTTTTTTTTTTTTTTGTGGTGGTCACCTACCTTGGACTAAGGTTGTCAATGGGTCAGACTTGGATTGGACCTGTCAGATCTGAATTCGAATCCGATTAACAAAATTCATATTCAAATCCGACCCAAAATCCTATAGGATCTTTGTTAATCAGTATCATATCTAAATTTGATCGATATCCGAAATCCAATTAAAAAATCCGACCCGATTTATTAGTTTTTATTTCTTTTTTTCCTTTTAAATTTTATAAAAAATATTGTATTTATAAAGTAAATACATGTCATATTTGAATTTTTAACAACTTTTTATTATATATTAGTCCAAAAGTTAAATATTTGAATATTAAACTCCTTTTTCACATTATATTAATGTATATATGAACTATCATATGTTACTATTTTTGACATTTTATCAATATCCCTCTTATTTTTTAGGTTAAAAACTTAATATTAATAGTATAATATAGACGTTAATATAGCTATTAGGTCAATATAATACATAGATTTTATTTTAAAAACTTTTTTAATATTATAAATAAGAGTATTAATTTAATAAAACATATTAAGGTTCGGATTCGGATCTTTAACAGATCGAATTGGTTAATTCTATATTTGATCCACTTATTTTGGATTTCGAATATTTATAATCGGATCTGATTCATTGAATATTTTAATTAGATAAAAATCCTTAAATTCGAATTGGATTCAAATCGGATTTGGATTAAAATTCGTTCCATTGACAGCCCTACCTTGGACAGGTACCAAGATACCCATCGGGCGTCACGCTTCCAGATGCTTGGATGCCTAGTCTTTGAAAGTAGGCACTCGACCACTGAGCACTGGCACGATCTTGCACCTACACTAGTTCTTCAAGCGCTTGGGGTCTGCTAAGTGCCCGGTTAGTAGGCTTTGTTAAATGTTCACTATATTTGTTCTCTCAGTGATTGTAGTAGTTTGAGTGCCAACTAATGGAAAGCATAACTCTTGCTCTTGGGTAAGTTGGAAAAAATTATTTATGTGAGACTTTGTACTTCAAGAGTTACTGAGAACATTCAGTGGTAGTTCGCTCTACAAACAACTTATAGAATTTCTTTGTTCGAGACTACTTTGCATTTTTGCTTTCGTATAAATATTAGTAGTAAGCCTCATTTTTAGCTTTGTTTTCGCTTCGTGAGATCAAGTGTTGGCCATATGCTTTTTCAAGCATTCTTTGATGTTATTTGAAACTTTCTCCTTTTTACGTAAGGGAGTTTTTTCTATTTAATTATATTTATACATTTAGTTAATTGCAAAACTTTCAAGTGTTGGTTTGTTCTTGATGTTCGATTATTGTGCAGTGGAGGCATGTGAATGGGGTGTTTAACCATTTCTTATCGGTTTTATTGTCAGTCCCTCTTAGGTGGTTTTTCAAAAATTGTATCATTCAACACGTGAGCGCAAATATGAGCCTCACTTAGGAGGTTATAGCATAATGCTTTTTCATTTATATCAAATTCCACGTGGAGCCTCACCAGAGTGGTCTTAATGTAGATGTTTAGTATTGTAATAACAGTTGACTGCAAGCCTCATTCGTTAGGCCTTAATATTGATGTGATGAGTTGGGAGGTTTGGTAGTAGGCTTTAGTGGTGAGGTCACGTAACCTTTGGAATAGCCTTGTAGTGGGCTTACACATGGCGATCACGTAGCTTGAGGAAAGCCATATAGTGAGTTTATACCAAGATGATTTATTGAAGGTGTGGTCATGTACAACCTAGGGAGTCTGATAATGGGCTTACGAGTGGCAACTATGTATTTTAAAGGGATCCATATTATAGGTTTGCATTTCTCTATGGAGAGAGTCATGTGGGGACTTTAGTGGAGATATCGCTCTGTGAAGAGAGTCACTCATGGACTCTCGTGGTGAGAGGCATTTAGGATCTCCCGCCAAGATCTTGCTCCACGAAGGGAGCCACTTGGTGACTCTCATAGAATTATTGTTTTGTGGAGGCAGATGCTTGAGATCTTTTGTGGAGATGTTGCTTTGTAGAGGGAACCATGGGGGACTCTCACAAAGGGTCTTTCTATAGAGGGAGACTTTTAGGGTCCCCCATGGATATATTGCTCTATGAAGAGAGCTGCTCGAGGACTCCATAGAGGTGTCGTTCTGTGGAGAGAAATGCTTAAGGGCTCTCGTGGAGATGTTGCTCCCATGGGAGCTGCTTGGGGACTCTCGTAGAGGTGTTACTTTGTGGAATGAGCTGCTTGGGAACACCTATGGAGATTTCGCTTCGTAGAGGGAGCCACTCAAGGACTCCACCTAAGGTGTCATTCTATGGAGTAAGATACTTAAAGTCTCCTGTAGAGATGTTGTTCAACCGAAGGAATCACTCGACCCCCATGAAGGTGTTGTTACATAGAAAGAGATGCTTATAGTCTCTCACAAAGATTTTATTATTTTATTTTGTTTTTGTTTATGCTTGCCTTCTTGGGTTTTATACTAGATGAGTTATTTCTACAAGCAGTGGTAGCACAACAAAAAGAGGTAAATGTATATGAGAACTTCATAATGCTTTATTTGAAGAGGTATGGAGCAAACAATTGTTGTCTCTTTGGTTGGATGGGTTTTTATTCATGGTGAAAATAAAAAGTTTGTCTAACTTACTAGAAATGAGAATGAAAAATTGGGAAGGAAATCTAGCCTACTCAAAATAATTAACTTAAAAGGGGAAAAACATTGTAAGGTGCCTAAAGGAGCATATTTGTTGAGATTGAGAGCATTTCCCACTTTTGCTAGGTAGACAGGATCACTGACAATAGTATCTCTTTCCATAAATATTTTTCTAATTGTAATTTTGCACAACTCGATCTTTCCCTTGGTCCCGACTATTCATTGAGTGAGCTCAGGCAAACTCCGTCCTCTTCTAGTCTAAACTGCTTTTGGGGTTGCTCTAGCTTTAGATCTTATATTCCTTTAAGTAGTCAAGTTGGATCAGCTTTTTTATCTCATCTCTCATTGTGACATTCCTAGGCAGTATAGACAACAGTGGTGAAAGATACAATATTTTAAAGATTTATGCCTTTCAAGATTCTCTGCAATCATTGGGGGTCATTTGACAAAGTCTTATTATTTAATGACCAAGAGTATCTTTGCTATCAAGGTATTCAAGGGAGTGTATTTGAAGGAAGTTTGCATGTGTAGCACACCTTTGCATTTGCCTTATCCTTAGTTACTTCATGGAACTTTTGCTCAATCTATTTAGGAAATGGAAGACTTTATGTTTCTTAGAGTACTAGCGTAACATTCTCTGATTGCTTTCAAATCACCCATTACTTTCCCAATTTCATTCGATGTGAGGAACTTTATCTTCAAGTGGTATGTGGAGATTGTTGTTTGAAATAGATTTAGGGTTACCCTTTCCAAGATCCTGTTGTATGTAGACGAAGTCTTAATGACCAAGAACCTCAAATCTTCATTACTCTCCTTTAGTGAGTGCCTAGGGAGAAGGGCAGCGGTATCTCTCGAAGCACTTCTATGAAATCACCCTTGATTCCACAAGGGGGTGTTAAATTTATGTATCTACACGTTATCCACTCTGAGCTAGAAGAATATGTCATTGAACAAAATGTCTACCAACCTATCACTATCCACTAGTATCTTTTTAACCCAAAAATTAGCGAGGGACGCTAAGATCACTAGTGCGTTGTTATGGCCCTCTCTTCTAAGCTCCATGTCCTCTTCCCCAAAGGTGGTATGAGGTGAAGGGAAAGTACTTCGAATATCTTTAGAAAGTGATCGATTGCATGAGCTTGTGTTTACCTTATTGCTTATTTTAGTGCTTTTCTCACATTAGAAGAGTCTCCTCCAACTAGTCCTCTAGATATTACCGAGATGACTACTACTGTGGTAAGTTTGTTGAGGTCACAGTGGTGCTAGTGATCCTTAGATTCAATCGGTTATCCGGTGTCCACTTGTAACTCTTGCCCTTCTCTACGAGCAAGCTTTTCTTCCTACTGGACATGTTCTAAGCTACGTATTCCTTAATGTATCATCTTTTAATTAATTCCTTTATTTCATCCTTCATGAAGGAAGGAGAGTTGCAAGGATCCAAAATAATTTCAAAATAAAACAAAAATTAACTTGTAATTTCTTATTTCATGTCATAATTGAGGATTTTAAAAGCAAGAGAAATTACCTTAAAAGAGAGATTTGAAGGCAACTAGGTAGATCTTCCTCTAGAGCACTTTCTAAGCAAGATCTACTTCTTCTTCTTCTCCACACCTAACATAAACAACTCTAGCAGCTTTTGTTGAGCAAAACACCTCCTAGATGAAGCTAACGTAGCAGCAAAACAGTGACAAAACATCAAAAACTTCCAACCAATGAAAAATCTCCAAAAATCGTCTTCAACTTGAAGGATCTAAGTTATCAACTCAAAGCACACCACTTGTTGTGCCTCTAAAGGTAATCCACACACCTAAATGCACTTTTAATCCTCACTCAATATGCTAGAATATGGAGTAGGAAGAAGGAGGAATAATAGAGAAAAGGTATAAGAAAGTTTGAGGAGAGAGAAGATAGTTGGAAAGACTCTAATGAGGAGGTTTTTCTCAATACATGAGTTAACCTTTTTGAGAGGAAAATATGGGCAGCAAAATCACACTTGTAATGGCCAGCCATGTGGGGTATTTATAGTGTGATTAGGAAGTTCTTGAAAGCTTCCATCATACTTTCCTCACATTGCCAACTTGCATGCCTACTTGCATGCGTAGTTAGACTTTAATTTCTAAAATTGAAATGCCAACTCATTAATTTTAAAATGGACTCTTCCATTTTAATTTTTCCTCCAAAATTAGATTCTCTTGCTAATTAAATTAACTCCTTGATGTAATTAGATTAAGTTAACTCTTTAAGTTAATTAAATCAACTTAACCCCTTAAGTTGACTTAACTAATTAAATTACCACAAGGAACCAATTAAATTAATTGACCTAATTTAACTCTTTAAATAACTTTGATTAATTTAACACTTAAATTAATCAAGCCATTGGACCTACTCTTAATTAGTCAACTTGGTTTCTCTATTTCAAACTTGACCAATCTAACTCCTTAGATAATTTTTACAATCTAATTAGAGTATTCTAAGCTTTTGTGTGTGACCACCCTTTAGGTTCACTAATTAATTAGACATGGTCCCACAAGTCTTTGTGATTTAGAGAATTTCGAATATTTCAATTAGTTTTAAAATCTATCAATTAATTTCTATTAATTGAAGAGTACCCAATCTCCATAGTCCAAGTCTAGCACAAGCCTATGGAGTCCAACCAATTGGATGAATTAATTTGAGGGTGAACTATTACTGCTTATGATTGTTGTGCAAATATGGTCCTTTTGTTTCCTATCTCCCGAAAGAGGCTTAGGGCAAAATATTTTTCAGTTCCTTAATAGCCTTGATAACTATGTATCTATTCTTGATGTTCAATTCCTCATTATGAACTCGACTTTGAAAAACTCTTTTTACAAATTGTCATATCACCTTGTGCAAGGATTTTCTGAAATCGATCATCTTAGAATACATAGGAGATCAACCCATTCTATACAGACGGGCGAAATGAATCCCATTTTGGAACTCACCAACCTCAATACTCAGGTAGCTTGCGCCCAACTTAAGCTCGACCGACCTGCCACGTGGTCGAAGCAAAATAAAGAACAACAACCTAAATACAAGGTTATTGTGGAACATCAGGTCAAAGGACTAATATATGCCTTATCGTAAGCTAGAGAATTTGCTACTATCGACATGCCACTTCGGCTACCTTATGGTTTCCCTAAGTGAGTCTTCAATGAACTTGTTCACTAACAAGCACCCACCAATATGCATCCATGTCTAATACAGTTTGCCCATAAAATGGGGCAATATCTAACTCTTTAGAGTATGCATCATTATCTAAATCTTAGATCCCCATGTCGTAAGATTCTGTGACTTGAAATATTTAAAATCATGACCAAGAGACTTGTTTCATGATCATCAACATATACGTGATCAAGTCCCATAGTCTTGTATGATTTAAGGGTTTCAACCAAATGCATGTGAAGAAATCATAAAAGCATAAGATGAAGATGGCCATATTATTAAATATCAATCAAGACTGTTACATAAAGAAGTTCTACATGCCAATCTAATTGGCTTGCGGGGCACTCTTCCAACACTTCATAAGATGATATTCACTTATGGTATGCTTGCCAACATAGTGAAAGCAGCACTACTTCTGGTTTTGGCTTCCTTGGGTGCACTGTGGTTTTTCGCAGTGGTCACTAGATGATGCCGTGTTGCAATGTTATCACCAAGATTTTCATCTGAGATACAATGAGAGTTGTGCATATGGCGAGCATATAAGGATAGCTATGTCTCTAGTCCATTTGCCTCTTCTTAATGTTACTTTTCTCATCACGTATCTTTTACTTATGAGTTTCTTATGGAATGTACATTCTATGCGGATGTACTTCTTGGCATGCATGAGGTGCTCATCTAGCTTAGTAGAAAACTTTCCAGCAATCAATGCTTAGAATTTGAGGTGCTTCAAGTTCTACTGAAAGATCCTAGCAAGAAGTTTCGGGTTGACATGAAGGATTTTATGGATGGCTTGAATGAAACAATTAAGGGAAGTCCTCATGGATTCTCCATCTTATTACCTAATGGTGAATAGGTAGGTCTCTATTTTAGAGTATTTGTGGTTAATGGAGAAATGCCGAAGGAAAAGCTGCACAGGCACTTCCACCTAATAATAGATTTTACTAGCATTTGGTTGAACCACATTAAGGTGCGCTTAGCATGGGAGGTGCAAAAGAGCTTATAATAGACAGTCTCACTCAGATCATAAAGCCTTATTCTTGCTAGGAAGTTGGCCAGGTGCTCTTGAAGATCTAAGGTGCCATCGAACTCTATTAGTTGGGCTATCTTCATTCCATAGAGGAGTGTTTCTATTAGGATTGCCAGAGAAAATAAACAATGATTTGGAGAGCAATGGCTAAAGGGTAGTACTAGCTCCTTGCTACTCAGATGGTTGTCGTACTAAGAAATGCATCTAAACTCCTGTATATGTGACGAAGTGTATAGCACAAGGATCCATGAAATAAAGAAAATAAAGCTAAATTAAAGCTTGACTACACACATCCTAAGGATCAAATCATGCTGTTAATAAGGATTTGGAAGAGGATAAATACCTTGATTTCTCAAAAATCCAAGGTAGAATCAAGAGAAGCTCGAACACTTCAAAGTTATCTCTAGCCAACGCAGTAGAATCTTGGAAACTTTTGCCCTATCAAACCACCTCTGATTTGGATGAAATTTAGACGACACCTCTGAACACCTTGAAGAGTGTCTAGTAAAAATTTCACAAAAATCAAAAATCGAAAAGTTCTCCAAATATGCTGCCCTGTGGTAGATCTCAAAAGAGCAAAGCTATCCAATTGTCTAGCCTCTAATGTGATGATCCACACACCATAGGCAAGCTCCAATCAAACCTTACTTAGCTAGAAAACCAAGGTATGAAGAAATAATAAAGGCCGAATTTAGAAGGGAAGGTAAAGAAAAAGGTGTGAAACTTCAACACATAAGCGAATCACACAATTTGGTGGGGAAAAAAAGGAATTTAGCATGAATTGCTTACTTTCGCCGCCCATTCCTCTATTCATAGAGGTGGAGGTGTGATGTAAGTTCCCATGAGGTTGGCGCCAACTAAGCAAGACAAGTGGCATGTGAAATGTGAATTTCACTAACATTTGAATTTCATTTGGAATCTTCATTTTATCTCATGAAATCTCATCCAAATAAATTCTAAATGCACCTCAAATAAAGTCCTTCATTTGAATTTCTCTCCAAAATTAATTCTTCACATTAATTAAATTAACTCCTTAATTTAATTAATTGGTCTTGACTTTGTTGGAATAGTGCCCCACAGTTAATTAGATTGGCATGTAAACTATTTCACTTGTGATATAATCTTGTTTGAATGATATTCATTATAAATAGCCATCTTCATCTTATGTTTATATTACTTCACTAGCATTTAGTTGAAGCCCCTAGATCACATAAGATTACGGGACTTGGTCACTTCACTGGGTGGTGATCATGAAACAAGTCGTACACAGTCATGATCTGAAGTCTTCCAAGTTGTAGAATCTTATTAGACAGAGCATCTAAGATTCAGATAAACTTGCACTAACAATGCATGAATCCAAAGATTGGATATTACTCTATTTCATTAACAAACCATGTGGGATATGTGTGCATGTTAGAGAACAAGTTCACTGAAGACCTGCCCGGAGAATCCACTAGATAGCCGTAGTGGCAAGTTCTCCAGCTTACGCTAGTGCAAATAATTAGTCCTTTGACCTGAGGATCCATGGTAACCTTATGTTTAGGTCTTCATACTTTGACCCTTACTTGACCACTTAGCGGGTTTTTAGGTTGAGCTTGGGTATGAGCTACTTAGGCATGGAGGTTTGTGAGATCCAAGATGGGATCCGACTCCTCGTCCTTGTGAAAGGCGAGTGCATCTCCTATGTATTCTATAATGATCGATTCCAAGGAGTTCTTGCGCAAGGCAGTATGACAATTAGGAAAAGGAGTTTTTCAAAGATGGGGTCATAAATTGAAATCAAATATTGGGAATCGGAACATAGTATTGAGGCTATTAGGGAACTGGTAAAAATCTTGCCCTATGCCTTTTTTAGGAGATAGGAGACGGATCGTATTTGCATGGTAAACATAGAGTTAGAATAGTTCTCCAAGAGCATATTCATTTGGCCAATTAGTTGGGCTCCATAGGCTTGAGGTTGGACATTGACCATGGAGATTGGGTAATCTTCAATTAATGGAGATTAATTGAATTGAGTCATTAGTTTAAAGGAGTTTAAACTAATGTGAATATTTTGATATTTTAAAAATCACAAGAGTTGTGAGCCATGTCCAATGAATGGTAGAACGTAATGGATCACACACAAAAGGCAATTGGAAATCCTACTTGATGAAGGGAATTATCTAAGAGTTTGAGAAATTCCATCTTGACTGATTTTGGAAGGAAACAGTTGACACAAATTTTTGGTCATATTGTCTTGATCAATCGTATTGTTAAATTGATCTAAATAATTTAAAGAGTTTATTAGACCAATTAAATTAAGGAGTCAATTTAATTGGTGTCATATGACTATCAATTGGTTAAGTTAGCTTAAGGAGTTAAGTTAACGCCTTCTAGCTTAAAGAGTTAAGCTAATTAATTTAAAGAGTTAAGTCAATGTTAATTAATTAAATTAAGGGGTTAATTTAATTAATGTAAAGAATTATTTTGGAGGGAAATCAAAATGAAAGAGTTCATTTAGTGTGCATTTGAATTTATTTAGATGACATTTCATGAGATGAAATGAAGATTTCAAATGAAATTCAAATGCAAGTAAAATGTGATTTCACATGCAACTTGCTTGGTTAGGTGGCACCTCATGGGAGGTATGATGCCAATTAGCATCACACCTTCCCTCCCCCTATATAAGGATATAGTGGCCAGCCATATCAAGCTTAAGTTTTACAAAATCTAGATCTAATTGTTAGATTCACTCTTCCCTTCAATTTTGTGATTCTCTCATGAGTTGAGGCTTCACACTTTCTTCACCTCTCCCTCTCTCTAAATTCAGGCTTCATCCTTGCTCATTTCTCCTTTTTTTTCTAGCTGATATTGGAGAAATTTGGATTGTCCACTAGTGTGTGGATCATTCCATTAGAGGCAAGACATTTGGATTGCTTAGCTTTTGGAGATCTATTGCAGTCCAGTCTATTGGAGGTGTTTCTGGAGTGACTTTTGAGTTTTTGTTTTGGCTAATTTTTTTACTGGAACTTCATCAAGGTGTTAGTGATCTTTTGTCCAAAATTCAGCCAATTCCAAGGTGATTTGGATACGCAATTGTTGCTGTGAACCTGCTACGCCATTGGAAGACAGATTCAAGGGGTTGAAGTATTTTTCCTCCTTTCCTTAGATTTTGGGCATTCGAGGTAATCCTTCTTCCAAATATAAATTTAAAGCATGATTATTTTTGTGCTTTATTTATTGGATCCTAGTGCTACATTTGGCTTCAAACTTAACCCCTTAAGTTAGAAAGTGTTAACTTAACTCCTTAAGTTAACTTGACCAATTGATAGTCATATGGCACCAATTAAATTAACTCCTTAATTTAATTGGTCTAATTTAACTCTTTAAATTATTTTGATCAATTTAACAATTAAATTAATCAAGCCAAAATGACCAAAAATTAGCCAACCATTTTCCTCCACAAAATCAGTTACTAGGAATTTTCTAACTCTTAAAAAATTCTTTTCATCAAATAGATCTTTCTATTGGATTTTTTGTGTGACCCATTAGGTTCTACCATTCATTACACATGGGCTAACAACTCTTGTGATATTTAGAATATCAAAATATTCACATTAATTTAAACTCTTTTAAACTAATAACTCAATTTAATTAATCTCTATTAATCGAAGAGTACCCAATCTCCATGGTCGATGTCCAACCTCAAGCCCATTGAGCACAACTAATTGGCCAAAATGAATATTCTCTAGGAGAACCATTCTAGCTCAATGCTTGCCATGCAAATAAGATCTTTCCATCTATTTCCCAAAAAAGGCCTAGGGCAAGATATTTACCGGCTCCCTAATAGCCTCTATAACTATGTTTCTATTCCCAATGTTTGATTCCCCTTTATGACCTCATCTTTGGAAAACTCCTTTTTCAAATTATCATACTACCTTGCACAAGAATTTCGTGGAATCGGTCATTATAGAACATACAAAAGATGTACTCGCCTTTCACAACGGCGAGGAGATGGATCCCATCTTAGATCTCATAAATCTCCATGCCTAAGTAGCTCATACCCAAGCTCAACCTGAATGACCCGTAGAGTGGTCAAGAAAGAGTTAAAGCATGAGAACCTAAACACAAGGTTACAATAGATCCTCAAGTTTAAGGACTAATTATATGTACTAGCGTAAGCTGGAGAACTTGCCACTACCGACTTGCCACTACGGTTATCTAGTGGATTCTCCAAACAGGCCTTTAGTGAACTTGTTCTCTAACAAACACCTATTAATATGCACCCATGTCTAACATGGATTGCTCATAAACGGAGCAATATCTAATTCCTTGTATTTATGCATTGTTAGTGCGAGTTTATCCGAATCTTAGATGCCCTGTTTCATAAGATTCTATGACTTGGAATATTTTAAGATCACGACCGTGTTTGACTTGTTTCATGATCACCATTCAGTGCATGACCAAGTCCCATAGTTTTGTGTGATCTAAAGGCTTCAGCCAAATGCTAGTGAAGAAAATTAAGCATAAGATGAAGATGGTTATTTTATATGAATATCATTCAGTCAAAATTGTGTCACAAGTGAAATAATTTACATGATAATCTAATTGGTTGTGGGCACTATTCCAACAATGTGTTGATGCATGCTGGGTAAGATCCCTCCATAGCAAAGAATAAGTGTCTCCTTGGTAAGGTAGAGAAGAAGAAGCAACTTCGCATCCTGAATCAGCTCTTTGTTTGGATCTCTCCCAGGAAGATAAAGCCCCTTGGCTCCTATAAGAGTATTGTTATGGCTCTCGAGGATAGCAGTCCTCAGCATATTATGTGAATGCTTTTGCTGCATCTTGGATAGTAGTATTTTCTAGTAGAGTCCTCAATGCCTCCTGAGTAATAGACATAATAGATTCTATAGTGAAGGGGCTTGCTGCACAAGTGCCTTCTTAGGAACAGGTTGTATGTTGAAAGCAAGCTCTACAGTTAAACCTCGCGGTTGTTCATGTTGGTGACTCTCTATATTCTTCGACGTTGGGCTCACTTGATTGCTAGGTTCGCAAACTCGCAAAGTCTTGATCTCATTTGCATCCCCACCATTCTTTCTTCTTCCTTGCTTCTTCCTTGAGTTCCCACGGAAGGCGCCAAGTTGATACTACTAGGAAATGAATTGAGGTCCTTTTCAAAAGATAATAGTGTGTTGTTTCATTTTCTAAAATGCATGTAGAAAGATCTTTTCTTCTCGAAAGTTCTCTATGTTCATGACTTTTGGCAAATGATTTTTTATGCTTAAATTCTTTGTGGGACTCGGTATTTTTAATATTTAGTCTTTATGTGTTCAAGCTTATTAGAGTTTTTCAGTCCTTTATGGGCTTAGCTTGTCCTTTGGGCTTTTCGGTGCTATTATTTAGTTAATTAGTTTTTAGTTTGACTCCATTTTAAATCAATTTACCGAATTGCCTTTATAGTCAATTTTTAGTAGTATCAACGGCATATTCTTATGTTGTTGAATTATTTTAGGGATGTTTTATAGCTTGTTCTTGTTTTGTTTGTTACGAACTTAAAACTATGGGTTGTTTTCTGCTTTAAAGGCTATTTTCTCATGATTTTATTTTGTTATTTTCTTGATTGCTTCTATTTCCAATGAACTTGTATGATTCCTTCCATTAGAAAAAAAAATGCATTTTGTTATAGGTTATTCCGGATGTTCGGATATAACATCTCAATAAATACAATTGGATATGGATATTTATAAAATAATATTCAAATTTGAATAAAGATAATTATAGTCGAATATGGATATATCATAATAATTATAATTGAATGAGAATATATCCGAACTCGTTAATATCTATCAAATACAAATTCTAATGCCTTTATAAAAATATATAACATGTACAAATATTATAAAAATTAATTGAATACATATATTGATACAGTGAATCTAATCCATTTAATATCCGTTTACATTCCTAACTGAGTGCAAGCCCCATTTCCAATTGTACTGAAATCAAGGGTCCTTCCATCTTCACAGCAACCATCACATCATCACATATATTTACTTCTCTATCTTCATTCATATTATTCAAGTTAGGAAAAATGCAATAACTCCCCTATGAAATTCATAATTGCTTGATATCATCCTGTATTGAAAATGAAGTTTCATCAACATATCATGTTTTCGATAAGGTAGCAGAAAAGCACCAAACAGATAGCATGAATGGAAAATGCAACTATGATATGCTTTTTGTTGAATATAAATTAAAAATGTTTCTGAAACAAAATAAAATAATATTTAAAGTGAAATTGTAAGTTGTATTTTCATTGTAAGGTGACATTTCATTCAAATTGTGTCTTTTACAAAGGGAAATGTGTCTTTTCTAGAGGGGATGATAATACCATAACTACGTTGCATTGTGATTGATGAAATTACACATAATAAAGTTTATTCTCTTTGCATTCATTGTTTTGATAAACATCTTTAGTACTTTCATTGCTTTGATATATTTATCTATACTAGCTTTCTTAAATTCTATAAATATTTTGGGTATTTTTTTGTCAAATAAGGCGATTGTGGGAATATTCAAGTTCGTGAAAATTCTTGTTCGAGTGCACATTAAGGATTTCTAAAGGTTCATTGTATCTTGGGAGTAAATGTCGAGTTTTGTTTGCACATGGTAGTGGCGAATTCTACTCTAAATTGAGTGCAGATAGAAAGCGTGCCTTGAACTAGGTTTTTTCATTCTTTCTCCTTCTTATAGTTATTTGTTTTATTTAATATTTTATTATTTTATTATGTGTTATAAATAAAATAATCTAGCACTTTTGATATTATAAAAAGGTCTTTTAGTCTCTTTCTTTCATCCTCTCACAATGGAAATGAAAATGAAGGAAAAATGAAGGTTGAACAATGAACTTGTCTTCTATTATACTGAAGGCACTACAAGAAAATTGGCATTTAGTGGCACTAACTTATGATGTAATGACACAAAAAAAGTAGTAAGGTGATAGTTGTAAAAGAATGTCACTATAATTTAATTTTTGGTGGCATTTCATTATTAAATGACAGAAAAAAAAATAGTGACATTTAATTGAAAATGCCAAGATAAATGCATTTTAAAGACATTTTGCTAATGTTACTAATTTTTTTAGAAAAATGCCATTAATATGTAGTTATATTGTCATTTGAAGAAAAATGTTATAAGGTATTTAGTAACACTAACTTAGTGGCATTTATAGTGTAATGACACACAAAAGTAATATGGTGATAGTAAGAAAAAATGTTACTATAATAAAATATTTGGTGACATTTAATTATTAGATGACATATAAAATAGTGACATGTTGATTAAAAATGCCAACCAAAACATAATTTGGAGGCATTTAACTAGTGCCATTAATTTTTCTTAAACTGTGTCACTCATATTTATTTATGGTGTCAGTTAAAAAACTGCCACAAAATATTTATTAGTGACATTCGGTAGTGTAATGACGCACAAGAGTAATATGATGATAATTGTTGGAAAATGTCATTGTAATACAATATATTGTCGCGTTTGATTAATAAGTGACAAAAAAATAATGAGATTTGATTAAAAATGCCAACATAAATATATTTGCAAGGCATTTAAGTAGTGCCACTATTTTTTCTTAAAAAATGCTACTTGTATTTATTTTTGGTGTCATTTATAAAAAGTATCACAAATTATTTAGTGGCATTGAATTGACGTTGTTTTACAGTGTAGTGGCACTTTATAATATAGTGATAGTAATAAAAAAAACCCTATAATATAATACTTAGTGGTAAATGATTAATAAATATTATAAAAATGTAATTTTATTGAAATTACTAACATAACTATATATTAAAAGCATGTAACTAGCATCTCTAATTTTTTCTTTAAAAAAAATAACTCATAATTTAGTTATGGTATGACATGAAATAAATATCATAAAAAAAGATAAAGTTTATATACATATAGTAATTAATAATTGTAATTAATTAATTACATACTTTACTAAACCGGATATTTCACAAGCTATTGGGAGGCTTAGTGGATACACTAGTAGCCTAGATACTAGTCATTGGAATGCCTTAGAGAGAGTGTTAAGATACTCGAATGGCACCATATATTACGGAGTTCATTATTCTTGGTATCCCATTGTACTAGAAGGCTACAGTGATGCTAATAGAATTTCTAATTCAAATGAAACTACAGCTACCACCGGGTATGTGTTCACATTAGGTGGAACAGTGGTATCTTTGAGGTCTTCCAAGCAAATGGGCATCTCTAAATTATCTATGGAAGGCGAAATAATAGCACTTGATACTACTACTCAACATGCAAAGTAGCTTAAAGGATTATTGACAGATGTTCCTTTAGTGGAAAAGTCATTGCCGGCAATTTCTATTCATTGTGATAGCCAATTAGCTATAGCAAAGTCTAAGCAAAAGAATTCCAATGAGCAAAAAGACACCTATGTTTGAGATAGAAAATGATAAGGCATCTCATAAATAATGAAAATACTTCCTTAGACTATATTCAGTCCGAAAAAAAATGGCAGATCATTTGACAAAAGGGCTTGCAAGGAGGCAAGTTCAAGAATTTATGAAGGGGATGGGAGTGAAGTCCATAAAATGATCACCAACAATGGCAACCCAAATTTACTTATTGGAGATCTCGATATAAAGATTCAATGGGTAAAAATAAGTTGTTTGAGTGATCGAACAAAACTTTATAAATATTTTTATCCTTTCCAAGAAGTAATTAAGTGTTGTACTATAAAGATAAAGGTTGAGAAAACTACTCTTAATAAGTTCATAGCTAATGACTAGGGTATTGTGTTGTAGAATATCCTTGAAGAATGCACCTATGCCAGTGTAGTTGTGGGGCTGCAACCTATGAGATTTGGACTTATCTCCAGAGCACTCATGAAAAAGAATACTAGCACATGGCCGTTAATGTGCTAACCCAATAGAACTTGAAGAAACACACACTATGTGTGTGTAGCTTGCTAAAATTTGTAATAGAGAGTTCTAGTTCAAGACATATGGTCAGTATGAATTCTATGAATGGAAGCTTGCTATCGCTAAGTGAAAAATCAAGTCCGCAAGACACTTTCACCTATTACATAGTAAAGAGTCACCTTATTATCATATTTTTTGAGTCTTTGTTTTGAAATATGTGGAGGAATGTTGAATATAAATTAAAAATGTTTCTAAAACAAAATAAAAATAAAATAATATTGAAAGTTATTTGTCAAAAGTTATACCTTTTCATTCAAATTGTATCTTTTCATTCAAATCATAACTCGCCTTTTCGTTGTAAGATGACCTTTCATTCAAATTGTGTCTTTTACAAAGGAAAATGTGTCTCTTCTAAAGGGCTGATTAAAACTATGACTATGTTGCTTTGTGGTTGATGAAATTACACATAATAAAGTTCGTTCTCTCTGCATTCATTGCTTTCATAAACATCTTTACTACTTTCATTACTTTGATATATTTATCTATACTATCTTTCTTAAATTCTATAAACACTTTGGGTATTTTTTTGTCAAATAAGGCAATTGTGGGAATATTCAAGTTCATGAAAATTCTTGTTCAAGTGCACGTCAAGGATTTATGAACGTTCATTGTATCTTTGAAGTAGACGTCGAGTTTTGTTTGCACTTGGGTAGTGACGAATTCTACTCTAAATTAAGTGTGGATAGAAAGCGCACCTTGAACCATGTTTTTCCATTCCTTATCCTTCTTATAGTTATTTGTTTTATTTAATATTTTATTGTTTTAGTGTGTGTCATAAATAAAACAATCTAACACTTTTGATATTATAAAAAGGTCTTTTAGTCTCTTTCTTTCGTCCTCTCACAATGGAAAGGAAAATGAAGGAAAAATGAAGGTTGAACAATGAATTTGTCTTCCATTATACTGAAGGCACTACAAGAAAATTGGCATTTAGTGGCACTAACTTGCTAGCATTTTATGATATAATGACACAAAAAAAGTAGTAAGGTGATAGTTGTAAAAGAATGCCACTATAATTTAATATTTGGTAGCATTTTACTATTAAATGACAAATAAAATAGTGACATTTAATTGAAAATGCCAAGATAAATGCATTTTAAAGATATTTAACTAGTGTCACTAATTTATTTATTTTTTTAAAAATGCCACTAATATGTAGTTGTAGTGTCATTTGTAGAAAAATGTCATAAGGTATTTAGTGACATTAACTTAGTGGCATTTATAGTGTAACGATACACAAAAAGTAATATGGTGATAGTTAGAAAAAAAATGTCACTATAATAAATTATTTAGTAGTATATGATTATTAGATGACATATAAAATAGTGACATTTGATTAAAAATGCCAACAAAAACATAATTTGGATGCATTTAACTAGCGCCATTAATTTTTCTTAAACAATGTCACTCTTATTTATTTATGGAGTCACTTAAAAAACTGCCACAAAATATTTAGTAACACTAACTTAGTGATATTCGGTAGTGCAATGATGCATAAGTGTAATATGATGATGATTGTTAAAAAATATCTCTGTAATATGGTACATTGTCACATTTGATTAATAAGTGACAGAAAAATAGTAGGATTTGATTAAAAATGCCAACATAAATATATTTGCAAGGCATTTAAGTAGTGCACTAATTTTTTTTTAAAAAATGCTACTCATATTTATTTACGGTGTCATTTATAAAAAGTATTGCAAATTATTTAGTGGCACTGATTTGACGCCATTTTACAGTATAGTAGCACATTATAATGTAGTGATAGTAACAAAAAGAAAAAAACACTATAATCTAATACTTAGCAGTAATTGATTAATAAATATTATAAAAATGCAATTTTATTGAAGTTACTAACATAACTATATGTTAAAAGCATTTAACTAGCATCACTATTTTTTTCTTAAAAAAAAAAATCAATCATAATTTAGTTGTGGTATGACATGAAATAAATATCATAAAAATCAATAAAGTATATATAGTAATTAATAACTGTAAAATTTATTAATTTATATCTTATCATAATGTATTGATTAAATTAACTACTTAGTATAATTTTAATGTATCGACTAAATTAACCATATTTTTCAAGAAGTATAGAAAATTTAAGTTGATTTTTGCCCATTTTTTCTCCTCACCTATTCATTATTTTTTTAATATTTTCTCCCTAAATTTAATATCTCATACTTTTTTTAATATATTATTTAATAAAATAATTTTGAGCATATATTTAAATAATTGATAAAATATGCTTTTAAAGTATAAAAATATAATAATATTTTTGAAAATTTATAATGAACGTTTGGTAGGTAATTTGACGATGAACTCATATATTTCCCACTTGCATGTTCAAGTCTTATACAAATCAATTGGATTATGTTGGAGTCTCATATGTGGGGTGCTAGAGGCAGATTATGATACCACTCAAAAGAATAATTTGCCATTTAACTTAGCATATTATTTAATTAATTTTACTGCATGTTAGTATGTTATCTAAAGGAATCTTTTGCAGTATTTTAACATTGCTATATTCATTTTCTACAGCACATTAGCATGCCGTTTAAAAGCATTTTTGTGATATTTTAATATTTTATTTACTATATTTTTAATGACATATTACCTTATCATTTAAATAAACTTTTGTAGCATTTTAACCTGCCACTACATGCAATTTTTAGTAGCATATTAGCATGTCATTTAAAATCATTTTTAATGACAATTTAATATGTTATTTAATGCATTTTCCATGACATTTTACGTGTCATTTGATGCAATTTTTGTTGCATTTTATTAATGCCAAAATAAAGATAATTTAGTGGCATTTATACCTTTAGCTGCACCGCTACAAGTGGAACTTTTAAAAAATATCAGTAAATATAAAATTGCCATTATAATATTATTTAAGTGGTACTTTTTAGTGTTTTTAATGCTTGATTTTGTTGTAATGAGGGCATTTTATTCATAATATTTTTTGGTAATAGGAAAAGTTAATTTGGGGCGAGTGGGCTACTTTGTTAAAACTCGATGTGGTGATGAGGTTCTATTTTTAACACAAGGGGATATCGGACAGTATGAATTTCACAGGAGGTTTAGGTGCATTTTGCCATATTCAACCAGTTTGAGGGAAAAGAAAATAAAAACAAAAGAACATCAATACATCAACTTTTATTTGGTATCCCAATATAAAAACAAATCCAACTATAATAATTACATATCCGAAAAATTATAGATCGACTTCAAGTTTTATGATTGGTGGCGGCCGGCCTGTCTCAGGAATGAAACATAATATATTAATATTTATTGAATGTTTAATTCTAGCCAAGTTAAGGTCAGATTATTTGAATTCCATAATGTTGTATGATCAATTTTCATTCAGTTTTTTCTTTTGTTAATACTACTTTTTTTTTTGTACATTTTACTCATCCGAAAAAATTGTACATTTAATTTGTACTTAAAAAGGTCGCAAGATAATAAATACAATCCAAAAAATATTTATCTGTAGCTAGGACTCTCTGCACCCCAATGTTTGTTTCTTTTATATCTTACGATACTAGAATTTTACTTCAGGTAGGGGTGTAAACGGCTATTAAACGGATTGGATACATTGTTCCATATTCTTATTCATTTAACTTTTCGAATATTTGGACACGGATCTAGATTTGATATATATTTAAAAATGATATCCAAATTCGTATCCGTTGGATATTGGTCGGATTCAGATATATCCGTATTCGATTATAATTATGCAAATGCATTCATATTTTATTAAATTTATCCATATTCGAATTATTATTTTACATTCATATTCGATGATAATTATTTAGATATCAATTTACGAATATCTAAATATGTGAATCTATGACCCTATAATAAATACATATTTTAATTAATAAAAGGAACCATATAATTTCGTTAAAACGAAAGCAATCAAACAAATAGCATAATTTTTAATTATTAATTGACTTTATAATAATAATAATAATAATAATATTTACGAATATCTAAATATGTGAATCTATGACCCTATAATAAATACATATTTTAATTAATAAAATGAACCATATAATTTCGTTAAAACGAAAGCAATCAAACAAATAGCATAATTTTTAATTATTAATTGACTTTATATAATGGCATTTAAGTATATTAATTATAAAGTCAACTAATAATAATTATGTTGATTAACTTTATTCTTCAATTATTTCTCTATATTACAATAATATTTTAAATGTATACTTTTTTCTTCCTAATTTTTCAATTATAATTTTTATATATACATATATGGATTATGAGATTTTTATTGAAAAATATAAATAATATATTATTTAATAAATATATATATTCAGATCGGATATTAAATGGATCGGATACGCATTTACCATATCCATATCCATTTATAATTGGATATATGCTAATCGAATACGGATAATATCCGCTTTAAATGGATGCGGATAAATTTGGTATAAACGGATACGAATATGAATGGTAAACAAATTTTCGAATATCCATTTACAGCCCGAACTACAGGATTCTTGAATTTAATTAGGCATAACCACTATTTAAAAAATCAAACCGGACCGGCTGGTCGGACCGTCAACCAGCCGGCGGACCGGTTCAATTTTCTCAAAAAATCAAAAAAATGAAAAAAAATGCCATATTTTGTAAAAACTGTTCAAACCGGCTGGTCGGACCGGTGAACCGGACAGTTTTTTTATTTAATTTTTAATAAAATTAATTTTTTTATTTTTTTGGTCTAAGTATAAAGTTTGAAGGTTAAGGTACATTTCACAAGCTATCTAAAAGTAGGGAAAAAAAAAAAGCCTTAGTTCAGTATTTAGAATTAACTTACACACTCTCAACTCTAAAATTTAGACTTGATTTAAATTGTTGTGATCATTTATAATATGAATTGTGAAATTTGGATTGTAATGTTAGACAATATCATTTAAGCTCTTTATGTTTTATATTTTGACATTTTATTAATTTTTAAGTAATATATATAATATAAATATATATATTTCGTAATTATGATGTCACGGTTCAATTGCGGTTCAATTATGGTCTGACCAACGATTGAACCAGTGAACCGTGAACCGATAAGTTTTTCGGTTCAATGAACGGTCCGATTTTTCGAACACTGGGCATAACTGGTGTTGGAAATAAGTGGATAATTGAGGAAATTTTTAGCTTCAATTTTCTCAATTTGTTTGTGGTTAGATTTACTTAGATTTTTATGCATTATAATTTTATAAAATTTTGTTTATGGTGATAACAAAATTGTACTTATTCTATTTCTATATATTATATATTTCAATACAAATCACATAATTATTCACAACAATATTCTAAAGCCATGATTATTGCTAGCTATTTAAGTTAGAAGTGTGTATATATATATATATAATTTCGTTAATGGTACTTTTTTTATTATTATTATTTGTGCTTGATGTTCATTTTTGCACAAGTCAATGCGGTCCAAGAATTGAACTAATCAAAATATATAAGGGCATTGTTGTTGGTGAAAATAAATTTTGCAAGTCTCGCTGAACATCACTCTGGAGGATCACAATTCACATGTTATGTGTATGATTATGAGTATAATTTTCCATCAATTCAATTGAGGTGAGTATATGCCGCTCTTCTTGCTTTTTAGAATTTAATAACTGTTTTTATATATATTACTACTCTTATATCTTAATTTCTGATCCAAACATTATATCTTCTGAGTGTTGAGAAATTTTAATAGATCATAATCTCTATTTGATAAACACACATGATTTCATTTTTCATGCAAAATTATTTAGAGTGTGCATGCAGTGTATTGAAGACTTTTGCATGATCATCTGTGGCTGGTCAGATGTTTTGAAAACAAATTATGATATGAAATAAAGAATTAATTACTATTAGATGATCACTAATTGATTTGTAACATATGAATTATCTAATCATATTAATGTTATATTATTAATTACTCCAACAGCTAGTTTTCTTCCTTTAGTATAGTTCCAAAAGAAAAAAAATAAATAAATAAATAAATATATATATATATATATATATGTCTAAATGCATAATTCAGGAAAAAAGATATGGAGATCAGCAGAGCATGACCTTCAAGCAATGTTATTTGCTTGCATGCTAAATAGAATATAAAATTATTTATATTGTATCATTTTCAAATGTTGGATTTAGTTTTATAATTGTTGATATTATATTTGTTAATTACTAAATTAAATTATTACTTTTGTTTACAAGAATATGTGAATGTATAAAAGTAAAATGAAAGCCAACCTAACGGCTACATCTTGTGGTAAATATATCACAAAAGCTATTTGATCTTAAGTTCACAAAATTAGTATAAATTAATAAGTGGTTATATACTGTTTAGGTATATACTAAATGAGTTGGAAAGCTTAATGCCAGATTTACTGAGGAAAGAAAAAATTAAAAGGTCCACTTATTGACTTATAACTATGATTTAAAAAAAAAAGAAAGAAATAGTTTATGTATTCTTTTAGTGGTGATTTTATCACATCAATATCTTTTATATTTGCTCATCTAATAGAAATCGTATATAATTAAATATATTAGGTAATCATGTAAGCCTTATAAAATGTACTTTGCATGCTGTTTATTCATAATTTCTATTGGAAACTTATAGTTGCGTGCAAGTAAAACATTGAACTTGATGAGGATTCACACACAGGCATGCCTCAATGATTAATATTATGGAATTAATTATATTTGGGTCAATTACATATATATATTTAGTGTTATTTATTTTCCAACTGCTAGTTGACTAATTGATAATTGTCCTTCAATATGTCTTGAATGCTAGGAAGTTACACTTTATGCTTTTATAATATAATTTCTTAGTGAGTTTTAAATATTTTTATTGATTTTGATTTACAATTTGACTATTGAAAACGAAGTTTGATGATTTCTCATCCACTAGCAAGTAATAAAATATTGCTTAAATATTATTTATAACTTATTATATGTAGCACCTCACTCAGGGTAACCTTGAAGTTGAGACACTACATAGTTCAATTTTAACATATCAAACTCATTCATTAGACAAGGTCCATAGTAACAATTCAAAACATATTAAAATCATTAACAGATTTAACTTAACAAGTTCACAAATCTTTGAGTACATGCCATAAGTTGTCTCGAGACACAATTCATAATATTTACATATCAAAATCACAATTCAGACTTACATATCACAACCACTCTAAGTTAAGAAAACCTCGAGTTCAAAAGAGACCTATGCACGTACATATTTATATTCATGGTACCATTACAAAACATATCTTCCACGCCTTCAGCTCAAAATGTTCTCAATCCATCACCTATACTTATCTGAACAAATAAAATAGTGCGGGAGGTAAGTCTAAAGGACTTAGTGAAGAATAATAACAAAGATAAACAATAGAGATTTATATATTGAGGAAACATCAACTCAACAGATCAGAATATATAGTCAGGTGAGCGCATAGTAAGAAAACAGGCAGTAATAGTTTAGCAATTAGGAAACTCTCCTGCCTTATTGCTTTATAAACAGGTTACAGGCAGTCAGGAAATAGTTAAGTAAAGCAAACTTGAAGTATATGCATTTCAACAGAATATAACCAGACATGCATATTAGACTCTCCTTATATACCAGACAGTCATTCAGTATTGCCAAAGCATGGCAGCTTGGCACATGGTTGTGCCTATACGGATCGTATGGCGCACAGCGATGCCCAGGGGAAAGTCCTTAGCGTAACGCTTGATACCCAGGGGAAAATCCCTAGCGTACCGTTGATACCAAGGGGGAAATCCCTGCGTATCCCATGTACTGTGATGTCCAGGGGGAAATTCCTAGTGCATTGCCGATACCCAGGGGGAAATCCCTTGTGTACTGGTTAAGCCCTTGGCCATTGAGTTCTTCGTTCAATAACAAGTCAATAAATAGTTTGCAGATGCCCAAGGGGAAATCCCTAGCGCACTGCTGATATCAGATAAACGGTAATGCCAGCAAGGCAAACAATAACAGTACATGACAGTACAGATATCAGAACAGGCAAATAATAGAATAGACAGTATAGCGGAACAATTGAATAACAGGACAGTCAGGCAACAGACAGTCGGATGACAGGATAGTCGAATATCAGAACAGACAGATAACATATAACAGACAAAAGTTCTAGGCGCCAGAATAGACATGAAACAGAGTCATAACAGAAAATAACCCTCACAGTGGTATCCGGATCAAATAACAGATAATCAATGAGATCTCAACAGATCACATATTTCAATAACACAGTACAGTCAGTACAAAAATAGTAACCCTCAAAGGGGTTTATCACAAATATCGAAGAGTGTAAGAAAGTGCCAGATTGGCAGACCCTCACCTCCGAAATCCCAAAAAATGTCGCTGTCTACTACTCTGTGGGACCTACGTCATCGTCACCTAACCAAAATGATATTTCCATAGTCAAATTCACATTCAATCCTAATATCATGATTAAACCATTAATAGTCTAAAATCACTAGTTAATTGACTAATATAAAATTTTTAGGGCTTAAACAGTACTATCGACCCAAAATGGCTAATAAAGTCATTATTGTCAAAATAATCCCAGTTTTCATATCATATTTAATAATGGAACATAAACTAGTCCTCATTTACATATTTTGGCCTATATTAGTATCCTAAATTAATAAAAATAGTCCAATTCATCATAATTAACCCAATTTTAGTACTTAGATCTCAATCCTTAAATTCCACAAAATTAGGGTTTTCATTCCCTTAATACTCTTATCTAATCCAAGTTAGCAGATAATATGATATTTGGGTCCACTAAACTATATAGTAATCCTTTGCATGGGAGTATATATACATCAATCATACGTAAATTCCTTATTTTTGTCATGATTCAAGGCTTAGAAGAACAATTAGTACAAAAGTCATAAAGCATTAAACCCTAATTTTCCATTTACCCAAGATCCGACTATCGAGGCATCGGAATCACAAATCGAGAGCACCGTTGTGATCGTCGCATCAAGGAGAAGTTTTCGCCTCAACATCGCCGACACTGCAGAAAAATGTTAACGCCACCACCACAGACATGCCTCGATGAGAGCTATCTAATGGTCTACTCAATTTCGCCAAACACCGCCTGGAGGATTGTCAATTTCAGCCTTAAAGCTGCTGCACCTTCTCACATCGCCGTGGTCCGTCGCCCTTGTTTCGCTGTTGTCGGTAGTCGAAGCCCAAAACCAACCTTACCAAATGCTCCATTGAGCTAAACCCATCACAGAACACCCTTGGTCTGCCGCGAAAAGTCGCCAGAAGGTGGAAACCCACCAAGCTCTTCAATGGTTCGTCAAATTTTGTGTGTGCATGTGGTATGGATGTGAAGCTGAGGTCAAGGGGAAGAAGATGGTCGAAGTAGTTTCAAGGCTTGGGATGTCGCCGGTAGAATTCGTCGGAGAGAAATGTGTGTGTGTGTGTGTGCAGGCGGGAGAAGATGAAGAAAAGAGAAGGAGATGGTGAATTTTATAAAATTCAACTTTTCAAAATTAGAGATTGGCCCCACAAGTTCAATCCGTACTTTAATTAGGTCCTCCATAAAGCTGCATCACTTCAATTCAGCCCCAAAATGATGTTAATGCTTGATATTGACCCCTTTGACACAAAGTATTAGCCATGCAGCCCCTAAAGTCTCCAAGTTTGTTCAATCAAGTTTTCAAAAATTATGGATTGATCCCAAAAACTTCAAAATTTCTTGCAATTAAGTCCTTTTCATTATTTTCGAGCCCCAAAATTCAACCAAGTTAACATCTTGATTTCTAAATCCTTATTTTTAAAAAATTTCAAATTTTAGGATGTCACATTATCCTTCTTATAGATGCGCAAGACAAGCATTTTTTCCAGAGCGTATGATTTTGTTGTATAAAATCAATATGTGTCTTTTATACAAATAGCGGTATGTGATTTTCCATATGAATTTTGTTAAAGCACATAAAACGTGAGTTAATTATATTTAATTTTATGTCTATAACGACTAGGATTAATTAAAATGAAGTCATGAGTATTTTGTGCCATTTGTGGTCATTATTATTTAATTGTGGTATTGCCATTACTTACACTTATTTACTTTCTTCAAATTATAAAGAAAATTGTGTGGGTGGAAAAAAATTATTTGGTTTGCATTTTAATACTTTATTATTGTAAGAACTTATTGTTACTTCATATATAAAAGTATGAAAATATGGAGGTAAGAGATTATTTATGTTCTATTTACAAGAGAAATGTGAGGGTAAGATTAAAAAATAATGTGGGGGGTGATATATTATTTGTCAATTATGGAATCATATGACATCATATTTGTACAAATAATAAAACTAGAGTAGGTTTTTTTTGGTCTACTAGGTTTGGTGAGTATTGTTACAAACAATTTTCCTTACGATAAAGGAGGATAAGAAACTTTTCAATATTCTCGTACTACCAAAGTGTGGGAGTGTACATTGCTATTATCTTGATGAAAAGCCTGAATTAACTATTTGTTATATATATATATTTATGTGGCCTATTTACTATTATGTTTATCATGATTTTATTGGTTTTATTAGGCCACTAAATTATTCATATTGATCAAACTTTTTTCATCTATTTAAAGGGTCACTACCTTCTCTTTTGCTACGTTGAGTTGGTGAGTTTTTAGAGCATTTCATTTTATTTCCCCTCAAGAATTTTGGCGTTTTGGCAATATGACAATAGACTAATTCCTAGCCTCCTCGTGGTTGCATATATGAGATGAGACACCATTGTGTGCTAATGAATTTTTATTTTGGAGTTGTGATCAACTGATAGTATCCCACAACGTTTGGCATTATTATTTCAAATAAAGCAACTCCAATTAATTACTTTTAAGAAATTATTTAATATAACTATTATTCTATCCAATTTGTTGATTCTAAAAAAATTATTATATTCTAACCATCCAGTTTATTCTAACTATTAGTTCAAATAAAGTTCAACATCCATGAGAATGAGATCTATAAATATTTTTTCTATTGTTCATTACCGTATGTAATATGAAATCAACCACTCAAAAATGCTTCCTTGGTTTTTGTTGAGCTGGTCACTCAAGCTTGCTTTCCTAAAAACCAGAAAATGTAAAGAAAACTTGTGTGCAATGCAATAGCTGACGAGAACGGCAGATTGTAGGGGAGAAGGCAACAGAGTGGAAAGAAGAGAGAGGAGGTAGAATGGATGGGGTTGTCAATCGATATTGATGCAGTTGGTAAGGACCAAACATGTCATACATAGAAGCATCTTCTAGTGGTGCAGTTGGTAAGGAACAGACATGTCATACATAAAAGTATCTTCTCAACCAGAGCTTCACCTAGTATCTAATAAACCGTTATTTCTCCTATGGTACCATCATTGTATATCCAAGTATAGCATTTTGTAACTAATCATTTGATTGCCCTATTCCAATGATCTTAACTGCAACTTGAACCGATTATTTAAATTTTGGACATTTCAAGAAATTGAAGGGCCATCGTTCACTATTTTGATTTTGAGGAATCCCTAGCTCAATGTATTGAGGAGACTTCCCAAACTTACAACATAAGACAAGACTATAAAGGAGACAAGATCGGTAATATTTCAGTAAGGACCTAGTCCTTTGAACCTCAATGGTTAGTCTAAGGGAGACCACCCAACTTTGATCCACATCAATTCGAACATTGTTCATCGCTCTTTTCTCAAGGAATTTTTCATTGCCTCTTGTAAATCAATAAGCAGCGCCTTATTCTGTAACCATTATGAAGAGGATCAAAAGACATTAGAATGACTCAAACATAATAACTATACATACATACACACAGGAATGATTTCAGCAGAATATATCTATAGTTTGCTTATGGCTCTGTAAACCAAGGAAATCTAGGCTTGAATCTCCCAGAGCAAAACCATCTTAACCCTGCCATGGCTCTCTAAAAGCTTTCTTCCGCTAATAACAAGACAATGTTGTAGAAACTCTGGTTTCTGCCTCTCTCCTGCAGCAATTCCATATGTATGAGAACATTCAAAAGTGTCATGGATTCACAGACCTTCATTTGACTTTCGGACACCTTTCTTGATCTACCTGAGAGCATTTTTGTTTACTAAAGGATGTAGACGCACCAGTTTGATATCTTCTGATTTATCCCATAATATATATACATATATATATATGTAATATGCAACATACCTTAGACTGGAGCAATCATAAGAAACAACATGTTCAAAATGGCTTTGGGACCAAAATCAATAGATAATAGAATCTCAACAAGCAAACATAGATAAGAGATCAAATATAGCAGAGGAATCAATTGTGATTTGATGCTGAGGAAATGCATCTCTCATAGTTCCATTAGCCACTACATTACGGAGCAACTGGTTTATATCTTAACACCATCTCTTAGTAGCACCAAGCCAATGAAAAGCCTGAAGTATTAACATCATCCATATCAATGTTTTCCAAACAAGACTACGAAAGCTTTCATCCCTCAAATATGTGGTTTATCTTCACTTTTATCCTCATCTAGCCTCATTGGAGTACTCACCCTGACACCCGCATCTTGCTCCATGGTTTTACACACAATGATAGCAAACTCGATTTTTCTACTTATTTTGCAATACCTAGTGATTTAATCCATGCTTAAAAAAAGTGGAAGGATAGGTACATAATTCTAGAAATCTGTAATAGGTTTCTAGCAGTGGAACCCAAAGCACTTCAGAGCAAACACAAATTAGAAGCTTCCATCTACGTCACAAGGAATGGATGCTGAAACTTAATTGAAATTGACTTTTTAATCAGCAAGTAACAATCATGCACATCCTTATTCAATAAGAACCGTTTGAAGAAATAATAGATCACAATCAGCTCCAGCCCCCTCCAACTATCAAAATTTGCTTCCTCACTTAGAGTTTATAATTACTCAACTCTTTAGAATGCAATGAACAGAAATTCAGAAAGATGGTAGTCTGGCAAAAGAAGGTCTTAGAATCCACACACAGCAAGCAATATTTCTTTGAGAACAATGTTATATTCCAAGAATCACCAAGCAGGCAAGCACACCCATTTAAAACACCGGATGCAGTTAAAGAATTTCTGTACAAGCAGCAAACGGGATGCAATACAGGAACATCGCTGAGGAGCTATTGAAAATCATCATTTTTCATAAATCATGGCTTAATATGAGAAAATGGGTAAATTTAACAAATAACGAAGATGTACTATAATTTGCAAAGTGAGTATGGCAGCAAACAAATAGGCAAATTAAACAGCAATTTCAGAATTCTATCACTGATTCCGAGTAAAGTTCAGCTATAAGGGAGAAGAAATACACAAAGATTCCAGTCCAGCAAATCTTCTTACTATATAGTGCAGAAATTTCAAGACCTTATTTACCTTAGACGCACTTGCATAACAAAATCTTATATTTTGGGTCAGTAGTTCACACCTCGTGGAAATATACAAACCCACATAGAAATTAACCATACTCTTAACTCATATACATTTGTGCACAAACAAAATACCTTATGGAGAAGCAGCAGCAGCAGCCTTAATAGCTCTCTGCAACTCATTCTCAACATCAATGGCAAGACTACCATTCTTCTTCCCTTCTTTTTTCCCATTCATATTGCCATTTTCTTCCCCTCCACCATTTTTCTTGCTTCTCCACTGATCAAACCCACCTGAAGGACTCTCAGCAGAAGGCATCACCTTCTTTCGAACGCCCCCACTAAAATCTCCACCACCATTCCGGGCCAAATGCGCCACTTTCATTTCTTCCAATTCGCGCTTCATCTCTCTGTTAATTCTAGTTAAAGCATCCAGATCCCTCTTCATCCAAGAACACATGCCCTTTAACACCTCTAGTTCGCCATCATTGGCCTCACTCTTCTTCTTTTTCTTCTCATCATCCTTGAAAACATCATCAACTCTCTGAATTCCAATCTTATTGATTCTTAAAACCGGCATTTGATCCTCCGCAAAATTCGCCCACCACCTAAAATTCAATGTCACTTTCTTCGCCACCGGCATTTGTGTTGTCGCTGCCAGTTGAATCCCCTTAAAAATAGAGTCTTTATCAGTTTTTTCCACTGAAAGGTCCTTCACACTTGCAGGCCTCTCAAGTGGCACAAACCCAAAGGAGTTGGAATCACATACGACATCCCCATCTGTGGGTTCGGTGCTGACAATGGGTTCTGTATGAGAAAAGGTGGATTTTCGGAGGGAAAAAGAGCCCAGTTGTGGTTTGAAGAAGAGAGAGAAAGTGGGGTTAGGGTGATTGGGATTAGATGGGTTGAAGGAGAAGTGAGCAGAGATGACGAGAGGGGAGTTGTTGGGGGACCCAAAGAGGCCAGTGCCTGATTTGAGAGTAAGACTAAGGGGTGGGGTGCTGGCGGAGGCGGCGGTGGCATATGAGAATTTGAGGGAGGGGCCAGAGGGGAAGTTGGTTGACAGAGAGAGGGAGAGATCGGAGGGATGGATGGTGGTGGTGGAGAAGTGAGAAAGGAATGGAAGGTTGAAGATTGTTATGGGTATTTTGGCACGGAGGAGGAGTGGCGGCAGATGGTGGTCCTCATAGTGGCTTTGACGGTGGTCTTGGAGTTTCACTGAAAACTTCATCTTCTTTAGTATTTTGCTCTTTGCTTTTGATTTCCTTGCTGTTTTTCCCTTTCATCATCCAAGATTTTATGAGGCTAGAAAATTTTGGACAAAAAAGAAAGCAAAAGTGATTTGTTTTTAATCCGTTAAGAGTTAGAATCTAGCTTATTTGGACTTTACTAGCATTCTAATCATTCATTTTTACTTAATATCATTTAGACATTTTGTAATCATTAATTGATAAATAATTAAATTTTAACTATTAAATATTTTTATTTTAAAAAATATATAGTTCCATTCAAACAATCTAAAATTTATTTTATTCTTATTTTAATTATCTAATTTACCATTTATTTAAAATTTATTTTTTTATGTTAGATATATCCTTTATTTTAACAAAACAAACAAAAAAATGTTGAATTGTTTAGATTTTACGTATTCTATAATATTAAATAATAAAATATTTAAAATTGAATTTATTTATTAATTAAAATAAAAATTAAAAATTGAAAATAAAATTTAAATTATCATCCTAAAAGTATAGTTTTAAGGGGAACTTATTAAAAAGTACCAAAACTACTTTCAAAATTTGTGTTCAGTCCCCAATTAAAAACTTATAGTGCAAACTCCCTAGTTTTAATAAAAGTTTAGAGATTACTCCCTAGCCACTTGATTTGACACAAATGCCCTTAAGTATCATATTTTTCCTTGTTTTTTCAAGCAAACAGTAAACCCTACAAACGCTCGTTACCAGAAACAGAAAGAACAGAAAAAATTGCAACAAGCGGGAAACGAGAACAACGTTAGAGCCAAACGCCACTAACCCGACAACTGCATTGTCTTCTTCTCTTTTTATTTTCATCATTTTCGAATTCCATCTTCTTCTCAGTTCCTTCTCAGTTGCTTCTGTGTTTCCTTTTTTTTTTTTTTTCCCCGACAATGTCAACCAGCAGCGAAGCAAGTGCGCTCAATCAAGTGTTGGGGAGTTGTCGCTACAAAGACTAGCTCCATATAATGTCAATTAAGGACAGTACGACTGTAATGGATATCTACATTAATCTAGCAAGAAAATGGAGTGAAATCAATTCCGAGCACTTCAGCTTGCGATATATAGCTCCACATCAAATATTGTACGTGAGTTTAACTGATGACAATGACGTCATGAATATGGTCTTACTACATTTGACATTGAAGATGAACATTGCGGACATCTTGGTAAACCGAAAGGATGAATCAAGCAGCAGAGAAAAGAAGAGCAGTGATGTTTTAAGGTAATACTTCTACAGAATCTCAACTTTACTGCAATTAGTAAAGTTCTGTACATGAAGTGTTCTAAAATTGCTCTCTATTTATTTGAAAATCTTTCTGTACTTGGAGCGTTCCACATTATACTTCATTGCAGTTAACATTGTACTTACAGAAACATATACTCTCTTCATTGAAGTTCTATACTTCCATTGTTTCTAACTTGTACGTCGCTTTATATAAACTTGTACTTCAAGTATCTAAATCTATAATTCGGCTTTCATGTTTTCTACTAATAAGATATCCAAATTGTACTGCCATTGCTTAGGTTTTATACTTCAAGTGTTCAGAAATTGTTCTCAACTTTGTAAAAAGTGTACTCCTATTTTCTAAAATCATACAACATTTTATATAAATCTGTACTCTTTTCACATAAGTTCTACACTTCTGGTGTTCCCAATTTGTACTTCATTATATTAAAACAGGTAAATCATTCATTGAAGTTCTATACTTCAATCGTCTAAGTTCTATACTTCAATCGTCTGAATCTGTACTTCACTTTACTTGAACTTGTACTTTAATTATCTGAACCTATTATTTAATTTTGAAGCGTGTAATAACGTACTATCTAAAATTTATACTGCGAAAGCTGAGCATCTATACTTCAGTTGCTCAAAACTGTACCTCACATTGTCCAAAATTATACTTCGAATATCTAAACTTATATTTCAGTTGTTAAATAATTTCACTTAAATCTTTATATTATTTTTATTGGGCTTATACACTTCAGGTGTTCCGAAATTGTTCCTCACTTTGTCTAATATTGTACTTCCTTCTTCATCGAATCATACCTCATTTTATATTCATTTAATCTATATTTGTGCTGCATTCATTGAAGTTCTATACTTCAATTTCCTGAATTGGTACTTCATTTTGTGTGAAATTGTACTTTAATATTGCGCTTATACACTTCAGGTGTTCCGAAATTGTTCCTCACTTTGTCTAATATTGTACTTCCTTTTTTCATCAAATCACACCTCATTTTATATTCATATAATCTATATTTGTGCTGCATTCATTGAAGCTCTATACTTCAATTGCCTGAATTGGTACTTTATTTTATGTGAAATTGTACTTTAATTATTCGATTCAATTATTTAATTCTGAAGCGTGAACAGTTGTGTTATCCAAAATCTATACTGCGAGAGCTGAATTTTTATACTTCAGCTTTTTCGCAACTGTACTTAACTTTATGAAAAACTATACTTTGTACTTTAATTATCTGAACCTATTATTTAATTTTGAAGCGTGTAATAACGTACTATCTAAAATTTATACTGCGAAAGCTGAGCATCTATACTTCAGTTGCTCAAAACTGTACCTCACATTGTCCAAAATTATACTTCGAATATCTAAACTTATATTTCAGTTGTTAAATAATTTCACTTAAATCTTTATATTATTTTTATTGGGCTTATACACTTCAGGTGTTCCGAAATTGTTCCTCACTTTGTCTAATATTGTACTTCCTTTTTTCATCAAATCACACCTCATTTTATATTCATATAATCTATATTTGTGCTGCATTCATTGAAGCTCTATACTTCAATTGCCTGAATTGGTACTTTATTTTATGTGAAATTGTACTTTAATTATTCGATTCAATTATTTAATTCTGAAGCGTGAACTATTGTGTTATCCAAAATTTATACTGCGAGAGCCGAATTTTTATACTTCAGCTTTTTCGCAACTGTACTTAACCTTATGAAAAACTATACTTCCAATTTCTGAACTTATATTTCAGTTCGAACATAAATCCGCTTAATTCTTATACTCTTTTCGTTGCGCTTATACACTTCAGGTGTTCCGAAATTGTACTTCATTTCTTTTATTTCTGTTCCTTCATTTTGCAAATCAATTTGCGTATATCTGTACTCTTTTTGTCAATGTTGTGTGCTTCATGTGTTCACAAATTGTACGTCACGTTTTTTTAACTTGTACTTCAATTTTCTGAATCTGTAATTTAATTTTCAGTGTTCTACTAATGAATTGTACTTTATTGTGCCTAAAATTATACTTCATTTGCCATCCTCAAGGGATGTAGTGGAGGAGGAAATTGGTTCGACCAGTGCATCGCACAATGAATTGGCTTTAATTAGCAACTCAATTGATGCATGGAGGAATTGCATATATGGGGAGGGTCAAACATTCAATGATGCTCACGAGTTCAGAATTATGCTTAAGAATTATACAGTGTCTACTTTGCGGTCATTTAAATACAAGAAAAATGACAGCAAAAAAATCATAGCCGTTTGCAGTGATGAAAATTGCAAATGGAGAATCTATGCATCAAGGCATGAAGCTGATAAATTATTTGGCATTCGAAAATGTAATCTAGAGCACACATGTGGTGAGGCTAATCTTCGGACAAGGGGACATCCTAAAGCCGATTCCGCTTGGGTTGCTAATGTAGTGAAGAATAAATTGAGATCAGAGCCATGTTATCGGCCTTGCACCATATTGAAAGATATCCACAGAGAATATGGTGTGGAACTTAGGTACCATAAAGCATGGATGGGTAAGGAATTAGCTATGCATGACATCCATGGAGCTGAGAAGGGATCTTATGATAAGTTGAGGTGGTACTGTGATGCTGTGAATAGAACAAACCCTGGAAGTATTGCAGACTGTGAGATTGACCCAATCAGTCGAAAATTTCGTCGGCTATTTATTTGTTTTAGTGCCTGTCTTCTTGGTTTTCTTAGGGGATGCAGGCCATTGATATTCTTGGACGGCACCCATATTAAAAATAAATTCAAAGGAGTCTTACTCAGCGCAGTCAGTAAGGACGCCAATGATGACTTATTCACGTTAGCATATGCAGTTGTTGACTCTGAAAATGATATGAATTGGGAGTGGTTCTGCTTAAAGCTGAGAAGTGTCTTAGATTCTGAATATTTGCATGGCTTATCAAGGTTTACTTTCTTCTCCGATCGACATCCTGGTCTTCTTAAGGCCCTCCCCATGATATTTCCCGGTAGCCATCATGCATATTGCTTGAGACACTTAGTGGATAACTTCAAGAAACAAGTAAGTGTGCTCTATCTCTGTTTGTGAGATAATTATGTGAAATAAGCTCTACTTCATAACATTAAGCCCATTATTGTTCTATTATTTTGAATTCAGGTATTAAGGAAGTACCCTCTACATAACAAGAAACATTGGTGTTCTATTTTTATGAAAGCTGCATATGCGCCTACAAGGCAGGAGTATACCCGACATATAGACAGCATCTTGGAGTCAATGCCGCTTGCCAGAGACTTTATTATGCAGTCTGACCCAACCTGTTGGGCAAACTCCTTATTCAGTGGAGATCGATGGGGGGTAATAAACAATAATCAAGCAGAATGTTGGAATAATTGGGTTAAACCAGCCCGATTTATGCCAGTTGCAGCCATGGTTGATCACATACGCATGCAAATAATGGTTATGATGCATGGTAGGAGAGAAGAATCTCATAAGATGGTTGGTCAATTATGTCCCAAGCAAGAGAAAAAGTTGGCAATCAATCATATGCGCTCTCGCAACTTAAAAGTTGTCATGTCTAGCGGTTGGAGCTTTGAGGTGATTGAGCAAGACAAATCGTATGCTATAGATTTACATAACAGAGTTTGTTCTTGCGGAGCATGGCAGATTGATAAGATACCATGCATACATGCTTGTGCTTCTATCGAGTCAAAGTCACTTTCACCATATGACTTCACAGATCAATACTACCGAGTTGAGATGTATCAACAAGCATACCAAGCAGTTATAAATCCTATTCCTACGTTTGATATGCATATGTTCCATGTAGATGATGACGACGTCATTCATGCACCTGATTGTCGATCTCAGCCTGGGCGGAGAAGGACATAGAGGATTCCATCACAGATTGAGAAGCGTGCCATTAAGTGTAAGAGGTGTGGTAGAACAGGGCATAATCGTCGAACTTGCAAAGAATCAGTAAACTAGCCAACATTTGTACCTCAAAACTGGATAATTGTACCTGATTTGGCCCCATTTGCACCTCGCTTGGGCAATGAAGCGGGTGATTTATCGTGAACATAGCAGCCTAGCAAGTTGTTTACTAAAGTAGCCAACATTTGTACCTCAAAACTGGATAATTGTACCTGATTTGGCCCCATTTGCACCTCGCTTGGGCAATGAAGCGGGTGATTTATCGTGAACATAGCAGCCTAGCAAATTGTTTACTAAAGTAGCCAACATTTGTACCTCAAAACTGGATAATTGTACCTGATTTGGCCCCATTTGCACCTCGCTTGGGCAATGAAGCGGGTGATTTATCGTGAACATAGCAGCCTAGCAAGTTGTTTACTAAAGTAGCCAACATTTGCACCTCAAAACTGGATAATTGTACCTGATTTGGCCCCATTTGCACCTCGCTTGGGCAATGAAGCGGGTGATTTATCGTGAACATAGCAGCCTAGCATGTTGTTTAGTAAAGTAGCCAACATTTGCACCTCAAAACTGGATAATTGTACCTGATTTGGCCCCATTTGCACCTCGCTTGGGCAATGAAGCGGGTGATTTATCGTGAACATAGCAGCCTAGCAAGTTGTTTACTAAAGTAGCCAACATTTGTACCTCAAAACTGGATAATTGTACCTGATTTGGCCCCATTTGCACCTCGCTTGGGCAATGAAGCGGGTGATTTATCGTGAACATAGCAGCCTAGCATGTTGTTTAGTAAAGTAGCCAACATTTGCACCTCAAAACTGGATAATTGTACCTGATTTGGCCCCATTTGCACCTCGCTTGGGTAATGAAGCGGGTGATTTATCGTGAACATAGCAGCCTAGCAAGTTGTTTACTAAAGTAGCCAACATTTGTACCTCAAAACTGGATAATTGTACCTGATTTGGCCCCATTTGCACCTCGCTTGGGCAATGAAGCGGGTGATTTATCGTGAACATAGCAGCCTAGCATGTTGTTTACTAAAGTAGCCAACATTTGTACCTCAAAACTGGATAATTGTACCTGATTTGGCCCCATTTGCACATCGCTTGGGCAATGAAGCGGGTGATTTATCGTGAACATAGCAGCCTAGCAAGTTGTTTACTAAAGTAGCCAACATTTGCACCTCAAAACTGGATAATTGTACCTGATTTGGCCCCATTTGCACCTCGCTTGGGCAATGAAGCGGGTGATTTATCGTGAACATAGCAGCCTAGCATGTTGTTTAGTAAAGTAGCCAACATTTGCACCTCAAAACTGGATAATTGTACCTGATTTGGCCCCATTTGCACCTCGCTTGGGCAATGAAGCGGGTGATTTATCGTGAACATAGCAGCCTAGCAAGTTGTTTATTAAAGTAGCCAACATTTGTACCTCAAAACTGGATAATTGTACCTGATTTGGCCCCATTTGCACCTCTCTTGGGCAACTTTGTACTTAATATCTTCAAAATTTTACTAATATTCTTGGGCAATGAAATTTGTTCAAAGATTTGATTTTGAATTCTTGGTAGTTAATCACCAAAATATTTTATAATATGAATAAAATAATATTAAGAATTTTCAGTTGTTATTCAGTAGTGTTCAACGGATGAATGTTATCAATCGCGGTAATGAAAGAATACCTATGCTTTCATGGATGTAAACAAATGAGAATTTGTCGAACATATCCACCTTATGAAACATAGCAAATCCGTACAACACCAAATCCGATGCTCTCAAATTATTGTACTTGCCCATCATTACAATTAGTGGAGAATAATTATTCATTTACAATAAGTGTACTTGAACAAAACAGATTTTATACTTTATTTGTTGCAGATTGTACTTTAATGTTCCCTGGTTTGTACCTCATTGACCCCAAAATACTCTCGAATCCGCCGCCCCATTTTAATTCTCTTGAAGTGTACATCCACGAAGACCATTTTATACACCATCTGTTTCAATTTGTACTCCAGTTTTCATGAATTGTACTCAGGATCCCCGCCTTGTCTCAATAGAATTTGAGTGTCCGTCCCCGAAACACATTTTATACTTTTATTTTCCCTGGTTTGTACCTCATTGCCCCCAAAATGCTCTCGAATCTGCCACCCGATTTTAATTCTCTTGAAGTGTACATCCACGAAGCCCATTTTATACACCATCTGTTTCAATTTGTACTCCAGTTTTCATGAATTGTACTCAGGATCCCCGCCTTGTCTCAATAGAATTTGAGTGTCCGTCCCCGAAACACATTTTATACTTTCATTTTCCCTGGTTTGTACTTCATTGCCCCCAAAATGCTCTCGAATCTGCCGCCCGATTTTAATTCTCTTGAAGTGTACATCCACGAAGACCATTTTATACACCATCTGTTTCAATTTGTACTCCAGTTTTCATGAATTGTACTCAGGATCCCCGCCTTGTCTCAATAGAATTTGAGTGTCCGTCCCCGAAACACATTTTATACTTTCATTTTCCCTGGTTTGTACCTCATTGCCCCCAAAATGCTCTCGAATCTGCCACCCGATTTTAATTCTCTTGAAGTGTACATCCACGAAGCCCATTTTATACACCATCTGTTTCAATTTGTACTCCAGTTTTCATGAATTGTACTCAGGATCCCCGCCTTGTCTCAATAGAATTTGAGTGTCCGTCCCCGAAACACATTTTATACTTTTATTTTCCCTGGTTTGTACCTCATTGCCCCCAAAATGCTCTCGAATCTGCCACCCGATTTTAATTCTCTTGAAGTGTACATCCACGAAGCCCATTTTATACACCATCTGTTTCAATTTGTACTCCAGTTTTCATGAATTGTACTCAGGATCCCCGCCTTATCTCAATAGAATTTGAGTGTCCGTCCCCGAAACACATTTTATACTTTCATTTTCCCTGGTTTGTACCTCATTGCCCCCAAGTTTGTATTCAAATTCCCAGCCCTATTTCAGTTGAATTTAAGTTATAAATAGTTACTGGAAAATTACACTTAGCTACAAAACAATATTATAAACAAATTATGCTTCAAGTTACACATGTATTTACATATAAGTGCTTCAAATCCTGGCATTTTCATGAGTTAATATTCTATGCGCCATTTTCGCACGATATTTATCAACATTAATTGTTCCAGCATTCCTCCAGAACACGGGGGTGTCCCTAGCAAAACCTTCTGCCCAAAGGCATACATAGACACCACAATCCACTGTACCCACTTGCTGCCTACTTTTCCTCTGCTGTAGCTTTTCATCCACACGACTCCCCAGTGAAAGCCTAATGTACCGAGAATAAAATGAAGCCTACAAAAAATTTGTCAATTGTTGACTCCACAAATTTGCAATGGGAAATCGTACGGAAAGAAAGCAAACTTACAATGGCAACAGCTATCGGTTTGTATCTGGGGGCCATTATTGAATTCATGTATAAAAAAGAACGAGTGGATGTGTCAAGGACAACTAAGAACCAGTGCTGGCGCCGGCAAATCGGTAGGATTATGTAGCGACAGTTGTTTAAAACATCTACCGTCAGCTCTTCCAAATCTGAACAGGTGAAGCTGTTAAGCTTAAGCATCATCTCCACAAATTCTTCATCCGTAATATCCTTCATGTTGCGTTCATCTATTCGGTCTAATATATCAGCCTATGAAATATAAAACAAATGGTTAGACTCATCTCTCACCGTGTACTATATTAAGTTAGGAAACTGTCATATACCTGCGCTATTGAGGACGTAAACCACACCTTGTGCTGACAGTTGTTGCTAAAAGATGGGCTACATAATATCGACATGTAACAGTCCACTATGTCGCCAGTAAGTTCTCCTCCAAATAAGAGCTCACAAAAGTCTCTTCCATTCAGAAGATGTCTTGCTCCTTCCCAGACGGTTACCCTACACAATTGTTAATTGTGTGTTCAGATACCAGTTTATCCAATAGAAAAACAATAAGCAAATTTTGTTACCTCAAATTATCTCTTCCGACAAAGTGGTCGATGACTTCTCGCTCTTCTACTGGAATAAGAGCAAGTCCTCTATAATCAGTCCTTCCTTTATAGGGATCGGCCACTTCAGTCTTTGGGGTGACTTGTTCATCTACCACCAGGATTGGTTCTTTTGCCACCTGGATTGAATCTTGTGCCACTTCGATTGGTTCATTTGCCACCTGGGTTGGTTCATGTGCCACCTGGGGTACAAACACAGCACATAGGAACCAAGTATTAACTATTGAAATATAAAAGATAAACACATGAAAGTACAGACTTCACCAACATGGAGTACAAAACTCAAGCACATAGGTGTAAAGTGTCAACTGCCGAGGTAGAATAAATGAGCACATGAAGTACAAATACCACCAACATGGAGAACAAAACTCAAGCACATTAGGTGTAAAGTGTCAACTGCTGAGGTAGAATAGATGAGCACATGAAGTACAAATACCACCAACATGGAGAACAAAACTCAAGCACATTAGGTGTAAAGTGTCAACTGCTGAGGTAGAATAGATGAGCACATGAAGTACAAATACCACCAACATGGAGTACAAAACTCAAGCACATTAGGTGTAAAGTGTCAACTGCTGAGGTAGAATAGATGGCACATGAAGTACAAATACCACCAACATGGAGTACAAAACTCAAGCCCATAAAAACAAAGTATCAACTGCTGAGGTAGAATAGACGAGCACATGAAGTACAAATACCCCAACATGGAGTACAAAACTCAAGCCCATAAAAAGGTGTAAAGTGTCAACTGCTAAGGTAGAAAAGATGAGCACATAAGTGCAAGTATCAATAATATGAAGTATAAGACATCATCCATTAAGTGCAAATATCAACCCATCAAGTATAAGATATCATAATACTTATTACAAACAGACAGTTTACAAATGAAATGCAAGTAGGAAAAAAATAAAACATTAAGTAGTGTACAACACCTTCTTCTGCTCTTGTTCTTTATTTTTTCGTGCACGAGGACGAGCACGGTAGGTCTTTGTCACTTGTCTTGCTCTTTTGGCTGGTGTGGTGCTGGGGGGGCTGACAAAATCTGGAGATTTCTGTTTTTGCTTCCTATCTTCTCGATTGCGCACATTTGTCACAATCGAAGACATGACATTAGCCACTTCAATCTCATATTCCTCGAACTCAGCCCCTTCAATTGGTATATAATGTGCTGTCTTCAATGGTCTGGGGGAATCTGAAGGATCATGACGTTTTTTGGTTCGACTTTCTTCATCCACCATGTCTTCAGAATCATCCCCTTCTTTTTGTGCATCATGTACCAAATCAAGTACCCCCTCATGCACATATTCACCAACTTCCTCCTCAAGCTCCACCGCATTAGTCTCTTCCTCAGTTGGATGCTCCTCCTCACCCTGCTCCTTCATTACCATGTATTCCATTGAAGCAATTTTTTCTTTCAATGATTTAATTTCTTCTCCGTTCGCTGCAATCATTGCTTCATATATTGTATGATCACAGACATGGACTTCATTCATGACAGTACTGGCAGCCTCTGATTTCTTGATCAAATCTGCCAATTCTAACTCCTCTGGAGCAGGGTTGAGGTCTACAACCTATTACAATGGAAATAATTATCAAATTCAAATTATTATACAAACAACAAATAATGAATTATTACAATTATTACCATATCTGCTGTAACTTGCTTCAACTTCTTCTCTGCCTGCTCCACATTTTGTGGGAGTTTGCTATCCTTCCACCGGTAAAAGCGTGGAAACTCAAACAAACTCACTGGTGTAGCTAGTGATGGGATGCGTTCATAAACCCATGCCTGTCATTCATAAATCTAAAAATTATACTCACTTCAATATAAATATAATCAATGCTATTAGAAAAATGAAGCAAACACTTACCATCAACCCTACTGTACACCCATCAATGTACTTCTTTCTTGTTTTTCCACCTACTCCTAAATGGTTCCTCATATCTTGCACAAGAAACCTGTATGCAGCTTTGCCCCATGCATACAGACCAACTCTGGACAAATTGTCCAAGTATGGTAGGAGAAATCGTGGAGTCCAGTAATTAGATGTTGGAAACAAAATACAATTAAAAACAAAAACTATGTACAACCTAGAAAAATCATTTAAGTCCTCCACACTATCCTTATATACATACTCCTCAAGTTTTTTAGCTATTTCAGATCTAGTTATATTCTGCAGCTTTCCAGAAAAAAGCCGCTCAAAAGTTGAAGACTTTATCTTCAATGTTATGTCAACAGATTGCCCCACATGTGGCAACCCTAAAACCATTGAAAATTCAGCTGCAGAAAAAGGAACCTCAACCCCCTCCGCAAAATGAAATGAGAGCTTTTTTGGGTCAAACCTCCTAAGTATAGCTTCAAGTCGAATGAAACTTGAACTTAACTTCGGCATATCCATGTATATATAGAAAGGGGTCTTCTTCAATGCATCAAAATGTTTGGACCCCATCTTGGACTTCACAAGCTCCAATTTACTATGAAAATATTGGGGGGAGCAACGAGAACAGACCTCACAACGTCTTGGCTTTGCTGCAAGGCCAAAAAAAATATAGTATATTAACAAATAATAAAGTAACCCTTTTAGATAGTGTGTACTAAAAGCATGAATATTTTCTACTAAAATATCTTCAAAAATGTACTATAGAAACACATAATATATACTACACTTTCAGTTATTCTATACAGATTATATACTAAAGTTCCATTTAATGTATACTGCAGTAATAAAGGTTTTATACTTCAGTTTCTTCTAAAATGTGCTGCATATGCTAAGATTATATATTACATTTTAAGTTAATGTATAATGCAGGCTGAATGTTTATGTACTAAAATGCTGCTATTATATATTGTAGCAACATAGATTACATACTACCCTTATGCCTGAAGTGTACTGTCAGATTGAATGCTTTATAATGCATTTGTTCCTAAAATGTATTGCACCTACAGAGATTTTATACTACACCTTTGTCCAAAGTGTACTCCGGATGCTCTTAAAATGTACTGCATGTTTGGATGCTTCATACTAAACTTATGCCTAAAGTGTACTGCACGTTTTCATGTTTTGTACTACTTTGCTTCAACAGAGATTTTATACTACACCTTTGTCCAAAGTGTACTCCATATGCTATTAAAATGTACTGAATGTTTGAATGCTTCATACTGCACTTATGCATAAAGTGTACTGCCAGTTTGCACGTTTTATACTACTTTGCTCCAATGGAGATTTTATTCTACACTTTTGCCTAAAGTGTACTCCAAATGCTTCTAAACTGTAGCACAGATTATATTCTACCTTTTGCCTAATGTATACTGCAATCTTGAATGCTTTATACTGCATTTGTTCCTAAAATGTACTGCACCTACAGAGATTTTATACTACACCTTTGTCCAAAGTGTACTCCAGATGCCCTTAAAATGTACTGCAGGTTTTAATGCTTCATACTACACTTATGTCTAAAGTGTACTGCACGTTTTCATGTTTTGTACTAATTTGCTTCAACAGAGATTTTATACTACACCTTTGTCTGAAGTGTACTCCAGATGCTCTTAAAATGTACTGCATGTTTGAATGCTTCATACTGCCCTTATGCCTAAAGTGTACTGCCAGTTTGCATGTTTTATACTACTTTGCTCCAATGGAGATTTTATACTACACTTTTGCCTAAAGTGTACTCCAAATGCTTCTAAAATATAGCACATATTATATTCTACCTTTTGCCTAATGTATACTGCAATCTTGAATGCTTTATACCACATAAATTTGTTTCTAAAATGTACTTCTACAAAACAGATTGTATACTGCATTTGTGTCTGAAATGCCCTGCACTTACATTTTTGCCTAAACCGTACTGGCAGTTTGCTTTATACTATGCTTATGCCTAAAGTGTACTGCACCAATAGATGTTTTATACAGCACTTTTGGCTAAAGTGTACTCCAGATGCTTTTTAAAGGTAATGCGTTTATTCACATTATATACTATCTTTTGCCTAATGTATACTGCAAGTTTGAATACTTTATATTACATACATTTGTTTCTAAAATGTACTGCTGCAACAGATCATATATAACACCTATGCCTAAAGTACACTGCTCGTTTGAATGTTTTATACTGCTTTGCTACTAAAATGTACTGCGCCTACTCAGATTATATTCCACACTTATATATAAAGTATACTACCAATTTGATTGTTTTATACTACATTTGCTTCCAAATTGTACTGAAGCTACCCACATTATATACTACACTTTTGCTAATGTATACTGCATGCTTTCAAGTTCTGTACTACAGATAACACACCACCACATTCAGATAGTTTTAAAATATAATTTTTCCGTACACTTTTTGTTTAAAAAGAAGTATAAATCCCTTAAAGGTGAAGTGCAACTTTCATGACCTTCAAGTACAAATCAGAACTTCCAATCTCACAATAGAAACCATATATCAAATGGGTCCAACTATTTAACGACTAAAAAATGAATAAAAACCCTAAACATGAGAAAATAGACAAGAAATGAGTGAAACACTGAAAAATCACGGACATTTGAAGTTTCAAATGCAGAAAACATACCTTTGTTCCTTTCAGTCACTTGTTTTTTTACTTCGCTTCTCTTTGCAGCTGTTTTTCGTTCCATTGTCACAGTAAAATGGCAGAAATTTTGTTGTTGTTGTTTTTTTTTTCCCACTTCTTCTTCTTCTTCTTCTTCTCGCGACAGTGGTAGAGGAACGGTTTCGCGCCCTTTTCTTTTGGCGCTTAGAAAGGTTGGATTCAAGACAATAAAGAAAATAAGAAGCGTTCTTCTTAAGAGAGAACGCATTTTTGAGGTTTTTTTGTTGTTTTTTCCAGCTGCAAGGGTATACTGGTCTTTCTGAAAGATATGGGGAGTAATTCCTAACTTTTGTGAAAAAGTGGGGAGTTTTGTGTGAAATAATTCAAATGGGGACTGATCACTAAATTGAAAGTAGGATTAGGGATTTTTTTCTAATTAACTCTAGTTTTAATAATTTTAATTGATATCCACAATAATATTAAAATAAACATATTTAAAATAATTTAATAAACTTATTTAATAACTAAATATAAATTAAATATGAAATTTAAAGTTATTATTTTTTAGCAATATAATTTAATAATTTAAATGCACTTAATAAAATTAAAATAACAGATATATGTAAAATAATTTAATCAATTTCATATATTAATTAAAAATAAAATAAACAAAATATTAAAAACAAAATAACAAAAATAAAAAGAAGTAAAATCTTCCTCTTCTTCCTTACAATCGCTTTCTCTCCTCCCACCCACCGACAAATACACACATACACACGACCTACCCAGCCAGTCAGGGCCTCAAGCCCCGTCAGCCCCCTTCTCCGGCTGTAGCTGGGCTAACCATAGCCAGCGGCCAGCTCGACCATGGCAGATCCGACCACCCTCCGGCCGTCGGATTTGGTGGCTCTATATATATGTGTGTGTGTTTTTTTCTTTTTTTTTTTTGTTTGAAAAAAGTGGGATATAGTGTATGTGTGTGTCTAATACATATGTATATATACATATAAATATTTATAATATTTTAAATACATATTTGAAAGAAGATTGTTGTGTTATTTAATTTTTATTTTTAATTGATTTTTTAAATTTTTTAATAAGGATTAATTTTTTCTGTTAATTTTTAAGAATAGTTTGTAATTGTAAGTTTTATGATTGTTATAATTTAGTTGATTAATAGGTGGGTGCAAAAATATAAATAAAAAATATTATCATAAAATATGAAGAGATTACTTAAATTATTTGTTAAATAAATGATCGAATAAATAAGAAAAGGGTATTTGTGGTATTTGATGTAGAAAGGGGTAACTATTTACGTTTTGCTTTGTTTTTTTTATCAAAAACAAAGGAATACTTGGCACAATACAAAATAATTACATTATAATTAATAGAACAAATTGAATAGGGCGGTAGAAAATCCCAACTCACATATGGGCCGAGTGGTAAAGGTTGGGATTGCACTACACCGGAAAAAAAAAAAGGATAGAAAGAAAAAAAAAATGAAAAAGAAGAAGAAAATATTGGATACCGATACAAAAGTTATGTTAATTACGCACACACATACATATATATATATATATATGTATACACTAGAAGAAAGGACATCGTGCAAAGCACCATGCCATGCCTGTTTCATTAGATGGAAAATCTTTTTTTAATTTTAAGAAAAAAAAAATACAGGATGATAATTTTTTACCTAAAATTTATAGACAAAATCATTATTAATACAAAACAATATAATCTTGAATCTTACTATAGCATCACAAATTAAATTAATAGCAATATTTTGAAAAGAAAAAAAAAACCATAAAAAATATAGTATGATAATTTTTTAAGTAAAGTTCATAGACAAAGTCATTATTAATATAAAACAATATATTCTTGAATCTTACTATAGCATCACAGATTAAATTAATAGTAATATTTTGAAAAAAAAAAATCATAAAAAATATAGTAAATACAATAAGAATGTATTATTTTGAATTTGTAAATAGATAAAATAAATAAAGTCAACAAGCAAGCTGACGTAGCTCGTCAGCTTAATTTTGTTTGTAAGTTTAGATAATAGCATGCATGTTTAGGCCTCCATTGTGTCCTCTTGATAATTTCACCCCACTATCACCCTCCAATCGAAGAAAATGCTGGTATTTCAATATACCAGAATTTGCCAAATCCTCCACACGCTTACCCTTGTCAACAACCAATGTGAGGGACTGCAGCACACTGTCCCTGAAGCACTCCCTCCTCTACTCTAGAGTCATACCAGCAAGCTTATGAGTCTCCAAGATCGGTAATGGATAGGGGTGTAAATGAGATGAAACCATTCACGAACGGTTCGGGCTAGGCTCGATGAAAGCTCGAATTCGGCTCGAACTTAAACGAGCCGAGCCCGAGCTTGCCAGTCAAACAAGCCGAGCCCGAGCTTGCCAGTCAAACAAGCCGAGCCAAGCTCAATAGTATTCGGCTCGACAGGCTCGCGAGCCTAAACGAACTTTTTATTATATATATATTTTTATATAATAATAATATGGAATTTATTATTATAAATTTTGTTTCAAGCCTAAACGGGCTCGAGCTCATTCGAGCTTATACGAATCGAACCTTATCGAGTTAGAGCAATCTCATCCAAGTTTATACGAATTGAGCTTTATCGAGCCTGAGCCCGAGCCCGAGCTATTTTGACGAGCCGAGCCCGAGCTCGAACTCGAGCTCGATTATCTAGGCTCGGCCTAGCCCGAGCTTGAGCTCATAAATCAGTAAACGAGCCGAGCCCGAACCTAGCAGGCTCGGGCTCGGCTCGGCTCGTTTACACCCCTAGTAATGGAGCACTCCGCAATAAAAAATGATGACAACCTAGTAAATGGAAATCACCTAGAGGCTAGTCGCAAAGAACACGAGATATGGTTCGATTTTGATAGAAACCATCACATATTACTTATGGGTGGAAAAGCACTTTGATTTATGGAGAGTGAAGCAAAATATCATTAGAAGTTCAACTATCCTCGATTTCCTTCGAATTGTTGGACTTTAGGCAGAGTAGAATTGTCAGAAGAAAACCCCCAATTTGCTCACATTTAAAGTCATGCTACTCCCCATCCAAATGGATAGTTGAATCCAAGAAACCTATTTGGTTAGTGAAGCTCACCTATCAAGCCAATCACTTTGTCTGCATAAAATCCTTTCTTTTTACAGGTTTTATGTAAATAGCAAGCAGGGTAGGAGGCTTTCAATAATGACAATTGCACTCATTCCATCCCTCCAACCCAGTTAATGGATAGCAAGTTAGGGCTCAAGAGGATAACAACAAATAAATTCAGTAGTCTACACTGATATCAGACGCATATTTCTCTTGACTAGGGCTGTAAATGGATCGGATAAATTGTATTCGTATCCGTATCCGTTTAAGTTTTACAATATCCGTATCCGTATCCATATTCAACGGATATTTTTTAATAACATCTGAATTTGTATCCGTCGGATATTATCCGAATTCGGATATATCCGTATCCAATTATAATTATTCCAAATATCCGTTTATAAATATCCGAATCTGTTAACTTATAATAAAATGCATATTTTTTTTCTAATAAATTTCATTTAAAAAATAATCAAATAAATAACATAATAAAATCTACAAAAAAAAAAAAACAACAACAACAACACACAACCAATAAAATTAGCATACTCCTAAGATCAAACAAACATACAAATGTCCTCAAAAATCAAAGGAAATAACAATTTTCAATACATAATGCAATAATACAAAACGGACAAAATAAAGGTTCATTTCAATACAAGAAAATTCTTCATATAATCCAACAACACGACCATGCTTAAACTTCTCATCTGTTTAACACTGCAAAAAATAATAAAAAAAAATATATTATTGATAAAGTTTAAGAGATTATCTATTAAAGGGGGGGGGGGGAAAACACTCTATAAGAACTTATAACATACTTTACAAATAATCTCAAAAATAAAAATAAAAAAAAAGTAAAGAGAAAGTACACCAAAAGCCACCATTGAAACAAACTTATGTATTGTCAATCATTTTAGCAAATAAAGCTCTCTTAACTGTAGAATCAAACTTATGTGTTGTCATCTTAGGGGTAGGGTCAAAACTACTCCTAGATTTACCAATATATGTTTGTCGAATGTCACTTGATTTATTCTTAAGAGGGCAATTTTGAACATGATTTTTCAATGAGTTGTTCCAATTTTACTAAAGCCATCAAATTTTCTTTTGTAATAGATGCAAGTGGCAGTAACATTGCCCTTACCCCCCACTGATTCCCTAGTATAGTGCTCCCATATGGCATATGTTAATTTTCTACGCTTAACTTCAATTTGTTGAGTGTCACATGGTGTAGAATCAACATTATCAACATGTTCAGTAGTAGGATTTATACTTATACTTGAACTTGTAGTAGATAGTGTAGAAGCACTAGTAACTGGAAGATTTGGAGTATGTGACATAATTCAACAATTTCTTTTTAAAAAACGTATTGAACAATAAATAAAAAAAATCAAACATTGCCCAAAAATAATTTACACTAAAATAACTACATAATTCATAATCACAATTTATATAATTATAACTTTAACACTAAAATAATTTACCTTTGACTATGCCCAAAAATGTAAAATTTCAAACCTGCACAATTAAATAAAACATCAATATAATTTAATTATAAAAAAATAAAAATAAAAAAGGGGGTGGGAGACAAAAATAAATAAAAATAGAAAGGGGGGGTTAAGAATCTGGAACCAGCCTGGTTCTAGATTTGCTGGTTCCAGAAGATGTTTTAGCTTTTGGAACAGCTTCTGGACTGCTCCAACTTCTGGAACCAGCAGAAGCTGGCCGTCGAGGCTGTTGACCTCGCAACCCCGGCGAGCTAGCAAACAAAATGGGGCTGGCCGACAGAGAGGCCAGCCCTGTCGCTTCCCGGCAGCTTCTCGCCGGTACTTTTGCCGGCGAGAGGTAACTACATGAAAATCAAAAAAAAAAAAAATGAGAGAAGGGAAGAGGAGTACCGTATGGCTGTTGTAGAGTGAAAGAGGGAGGTGAAACTGAAATGTAAAATGGGAGGTAGGGTTTAGTGAATAGTGATTTGGTTATATTTTTTATTTTTACATTTTTTTATATTTTATTTTGATAGTTTTTATTTTATTGTAGTAATTAATTTTTAAAATTTTTAAATTTAATTATTCATCAATTTGTTATATATGACTCTGATTCATATTTTGATATTTAATATTTTTGCATATTATATTTTAATGTAAATTTAAAAAATTAGTTTTTACGACGGCTATTGAATATTGACATTTAATTTTAGATATGTAGATATAACAATGTTAATCAATAAAAATATTCTCTATTATTAATATTTTGGGGTTTAAAATTTACAAAATTATGAGATTTTAGAATTTAGAGTTTAATTTTTATATTTAGATAAATTTTATTACTTTTCTAAATTAATAATAGTACAACTCTACAAAAAATAAAATTATGAAATGATGTTTCCAGCTTATATTACATGTATATAGTTAGATATTGTAAAATATTTAAAAATTATTTACATGAGTTTATAAGCTTCTCAAAATATTTTAAAAGATGTCAGTGTTTCGTAATTTTTTTAAGCAAATAACTTATAAAATTTCTAAAATAAGATGTTAAAAACTTAGAAGCACTTTTTAAGAAAGTAAGGAGTTATTATCTTATTTTTAAAATCTTAACAAGCTCTCTTAATTTTAATCATATTAATTATAAAATTATTATTACTAATACCTTATAAGCTCTAAGATCTTATAATTCAAATACTTTGAGAACTTTTTTTTTTTTTTAAATCTAGCATCTTATAAGTTCGAAAAATATCTTACAAAATACAGGAAATTAAAAAACATCTTATAACATGTAGGAGCTTATAAGACGTTTTAAATAAGTTTAGCCAAACACCTTCTTAGAGAGTGTATACCTAAACTTATTTAAAATATCTTATATAAGTTCTTACATCTTATAAGACATTTTCCGAGCTTATAAGTTGCTAGATTTTTTTTGAAAATTAGTTCTGAAAGTGTTTAGATAAAATAAAATTTTGTAGCTTATAAGGTATTAATAATAACAATTTTATAATTAATATGCTTAAAATTAAGGGAGTTTGTTAATATCATAAAAATAAGTTAAGAATTCCTAACTTTTATAAAAAGAGGTTATAAACTTTTAACATCTTATTTTAAGAGCTTATAAGTTTCCTTTAAAAAAATTTACTAAACACTTTTTGATATCTTGTAAGATCTCAAATGTGTTATAAGATGTTTTAAGAAGCTTATAAGCTTACCCAAACAATCTCTCAAATCTTAATGTCCCCTTAACTAGTTAATAATTTACGTATTTTACTATTTTATTTTAGAATTAAAACGTTAATTATTCTTGATTTAGTTTTTTTTTTTTTTTTATAATTATTGATTCACTTTATGATTAATTAATATTAATTCAATGACACCAATATAAATTAGTTATAAAGTAAAGCAACAATAATTTTATATTGATTAATTTTATCATTTACATATTGATTTTTCAATTTTTTTGATTTAATATTATTTAATTATCATCATTATCGTCTAATTTCTTTATTAATTTTTTAATTACTAATTTATACATATATATTCATTTATATATATATATATTATGAAATTTCATATTGAAAAAATAAAAATAATTTATTATGTATAATAGTATATTATATATGATAATTTTTTAAAATATTATTTATATATTAAAATACATAAAAGTAGAATATATTATATATAATAATTTTTTAAATATTATTTATCGGATACGGATAGCGGATTTAATTAAATTACGGATAATCGAATATATAAACGGATATATCCAATGGATATGTATTCAGAACAGATATTAAACGGATCGAATATACATTTACCATATTCGTGTCCGTTTACAGTCGGATGTTTGCTAATCGGATACGGATAATAGCCCTATAAACGGATTCGGATGCGAACGGTAAACGAATTTTTGAATATCCATTTACAGCTCTACTCTTGACCAATTAAATAAATGATGAGTTGTTAAAGATGCACTCGTTGATATTGAATGGACAATAAAATCCCATATGCAGATTACATGAATACGTGTGCTTAATTGCTTCTTTGTAAATAATTTATGTATTCCATTCATGCAGGTACTAAAGCCTCTCCACCCACGTAAGTGTAACTAAACTCACCTCACATTTGCTAACTAACAAAATGAATGCACTAAAGCAAAACTCCTTGCTTGTTCTCTTTAGAAAATATAGCCCATGATTGAGTTGAGCTTGGTGACTGTTAGAAAGAACTTTAGAAGACAAAATGAACATACCCACATGTTCATGGACATGCGGCTATATGCTAAACAAACAAAATTTATAAAAACCTGAGATGTCATATAGCTTTTCGTGAACCAAATCTAAGCTTTGATATGGTTAAGCCAATAACTTATAAAATAGAACCCCATAAAGAAATTGCAGATTTACAGTCATCCCATCATAGATAAGATCTTCGTTAAAAGCACAATGAAATTTGGTATTCATTCAAATATGATAGCTTCTGAGAATTAGAACCTTATCAAAATATAAACAGAAATTAGTTTGGCGTACTAAAATAGCAAAAAGTAAGAGGTCATACCCTAAATTGCAATTTCAAGTGAAAGTAGTTTCAAGCACTTGAAGGTGCAAAAAGTAGTACATAGTCGACAAACTATAAAGGAGAGGTCACAAAATTTTTACCTCAAGAATCCAACCATCATATTTTACGTTATTCACATGGTTGAAATCTAAGTCACTCAATCTAGGTTGCAAGCAAAGAACATTTAGTCTAAGGAAGCCAAAAAGATATGGAAATAAGTGACAATTGTGGGATACATAATAATTTTTTATAAAAATAGCCAGATGCTTACAGTCAAACGATACGGATATAGTCTGTAGTGTTATCATCAAGTTTCAGTAAATTTCTGCTATGGTCATCCACTATAGAAGGCGACTCCACAAAATAGCCACTTATTTCTTCTTGGACCTTATCTGGAATTTTAGATAATCTCCTTATCTGTTTATTCATTACCCAATTACCCATAGACTGCCACTAATCCAAAATAGAAATAAACCAAAATAAACTCTTTAAGTTTGCTAAACTGAAACTCACAATATATAAAAGATACAGCTCTATATTCCATCAATCCTGACTCTAGGAGTCTTAAAAATCAGCATTACAGGATTGAAGCTTGGAAGTAGAGTTCAAGTGTCATTTTTCACCTCTTCTTCACGTTAATCTACATTCTCAGAAGGAAAGAATCTACTTTGTAGAGTAACAATCTACTAATTGATATAAAGACTACTGCAGGTGTATTGACAATGAAACAACAACTGAAAATTGAATTAACCTAAAAGCATTCAAGATTTCAAAATTCATAGAATTATTATACTCCTACCACATTAAACCAAGAATTCAACAAAAAAGCCAGTATTAAAATGTAAACCTTAAGATAGAAAGACAACTTTTGAGGAAGAATTTATGGGATAGAAACCCTTCAAATCATCACCATTGTTAACATCTTCTTGATCAACACACTCCACACTCTTCCCCTCATTGATCATAAACTTTCTTTCAGCTTCACCTTTAACACCACCCAAATCAGTTAGGCACTTCTTCCAAAAAGGCTTCCCAGAAATGAATGCTCTGAATGAGCCCATCAAATACCTAAAAAATTCTGTCGAGCTCGACCAACTAAGCAGCCTCTTTCCTCTGCTTGTGGCTTTGAAACCAAACCACGATTTTCTTCAGTTCTTTTAGCGTGAAAAATAGTTCTAGGGGCACGTCCTGCAAGGAGTTCTGCTTGGAGATCGCCTCTAGTTGAAGGCTCCAGTGGGATCTATATACAAAGCAAACTCTAACACACATAATAGGAAAATAATTGGGCAGAAGAAAAATAAAATCCAAACCCAAACTTTCAGTAAACCAGGAAACTTGGGGGAAAAAAACAACTTTCAACTAAATAAGATCAGCTTATTCCAGCTAAATCAATTTCATTAGATCTCTTAAGTTATTAATTAAAAAACAAAAAAAAAGAGGCAGCTAAAATTGTAGACTCAAACACGGGCAGAGGAAATGAAACATATGAAAAGATGTTCAAAATGAAACAGATACGATTTTCATGACTCAAACACCCTGAAAATCCAAGACAGGGCGATTTCTTCGAAATGAAACATATGAAAATCGTACCCGTACCTTTGATGCAAAAAATCCTCCTATAAGAAATGGGTCTTCCCAAACAATTCAAAATCATTCAGTGCCAAAAAGGGTCAAAACATATCAATTTTTAACAATCAAAAGCAAGCCTTTTCAGTAGAAACAAAAAGAAAAGAACTTTATATACTAAAAAGACACTTATATCGGTGGAGGTGGTTGTGGGTAGAATAACACTCTCAAGAAACCAAAAACTCATAACTATCAACAAACTGATTGACAAGAATTATTGTAGTCCCAAATTGAATAGTTTAGAGATCTACCTTCATTGATATCATCCATTTGCTTAGTTTAGAGATCTTCATTGATACCTTCATTGAAATGCGAATGTCGCCGAGGATGTCTTCTTCAGTTTCTTCTCCTTCGTAATCTAAGAGAATCGACATTATGCAAAGAAAAAAGCGAAGTTTTAGATTTTGATAACTTAAATTATTGGGTTTAGAAAATTTTTTGAGACAACTTCCACCATATAGTTTGGACCGCACAATTTGATGTCTAGCAAAAGTAGTCAAAAAAAAAAACAGAAAAGGAAAAAAGACGATTTTCTTCTAACCATTTTATGTGTGGTCCAGGAAAAACCATAAAACACCAAAACAACGTCCAACAAGAAGAACTGAATAAGTACTTATTCAGGCTGCAAAATGACATTGATTTGGCATACAAAATAAAAAAAAGGAAAAATAATGGAAAATAAAGCTTATGCGCGGTGGCAATATTCACGCACACTTTGGTGCTTATATAAGATAGTAATAAATGATAAGAAAAACTGCTGTAGATACTCTTTTCAAATCAAGTACCTCTATTTCTCAAAAGCAAAAGAAGAATATCTCTTCTTAAAATGTTGCATCCAGTTGTAGCTCATGTAATCAATGAATTTTGGTTATTAAGCAACAATGACCACTTTCTCTTGTACACCCAAATATTCAACAGTCTCAACAACAACCAGGAAAGTAGTAGACATCTATGCTCAACATTTCTCGTACTCCATTACAAGATAAAAGCTTAGGACTTATAGGCATAGTGACCATAGTTTAAATCAATTTCTCAATAAGTTTTGACAGTTTCAAATTTACATACTAATATTTGGAAAATATAATTCATAACAATACCTTGCGCAGACTACATTAAATGATAATGAATACAACCAAATTTATTCAAACAATAAGGTATCTAAGAAAATTAAGTAATCCAAATTTAATATCACCAGCAACTAATGGTGCTAATATGACCAAACAGAAAAAAACAAAATAATATGCTTACTTTTCCATCATCTTTTCTTCTAGACAGAACCTAGAGCAACATAAGCAAGTGTTCCAACTATCTTGAATGAAATAGAGATGACTTAAACAAAGAATAAAACAAAACATTAGTACATGCTGCTTCATGTAAGAAAGCATGCGGGTACACACATTTTTGGATAACAATAACCATAAACATCAAACAACTATATGCTACCATAAGAACAAAAAAAATTTAGGTGCAGTGCAGGGCTTCCATCCAGGTAGGTATTCTCGAGCTTTCAGTTACGATGGCATATTTGCAGTAGATAAAAGAGTTGTTAGAAAAACAACATGAACAAAGATACATAGGATTCAGGATCAAGACTTGAATCTCAACAGATGACATATAGCAAAGAAATTCAATTGAATAAGACTAAAAAAAGCTATACTATGGAATATGAACCCCTAGCTATTAAGTATACATAATTTATCAAATTTCTAATTATTAAAGCACTAAATACCAATAATGGTATTTTATAATGATTTCAAAGTTTTGTAGCAACAAATGGTTTGTTGAATTAATTAATAAACCTTGGAGAGAAACAAATGAAGCATGATGTCTAAATGAACAAAATGGCCTTATTTGAAAATATACCTTTCCAATTGGAGAAAATTTATCTAAAAGAAAGAGATGTAAATTTCAAAATCTTGATCTACCATGTCTGGTACCATTCACCAATCCAAATGAAGCAATATCAACAGCAGAAGGATTGATTCTCTGATGTATAATGAGCCTGAACGTGTAAGGGTTGTTCTCGACAAATAAAAATGAAGTCAACAAAAATCCATAACCTTAAAATATGTGCTAATAAAGATGCAGTGGAAGTTTATAAATTTTCAATAAATTTTAAGTGGTCATTGCAACTTGATGGTTATTAACTATAGTTTCTGGATCACAACTGAATAGGCTATTATAGCTTCATCTATCATCTGGTTTAGATCAATGAGCTGATTGGGATTCTAAATCAACTTTTTGTAGTAATACTTTGGACCCGTCTCGCCCCGCCTTACCTTTGGACCCGGACCCGGCGGGTTTGACCCGTCTAACCCATTTTTTTTTGTATTTTTTGTATATATTTTTTATCTTCTTTTCTTCATAATCACTTGAATATACAGATTTTGCTCTAGTGAGTATCGGGTTTGAAAGAATAAAATTAAAATAAGTTAAAAAAAAAAAAAAAAGAAGCCTAATTTTCTAATATAGTATTATAACCTAATAAATACTTATACTTATATATAATATATATGTTATATGTAATATAATATATAATATAAATATATAATATATAATATAAGTATATATTATATAATATAATATAGGATGGGACCGGGGCGGGTCCATCAAGACCTGTTACCCGCCCCGGACCCGGGCGGGTCTTGATAATCAAGACCCGCTACCCGCCCCATCCGGGGTGGGTTTGGGGCGGGGCCCCGGTTTACCCGGACCCATTGCCATCCCTATGTGGGACTCTAAGAAGAACATGACTTTAGATGTAAATATATTGGGGAAATTATGGCAAAAAAGAAGTAGCTTGTGTGGGATCCGATTGTCCTAACCAGAGCGGAATATTAGGGATTAATTTGAGATTGAAGAAAAACCATGTAAACTAGGTTGGCTTTGGATGTCGAGGGAAAAAAAGTCGGAAATAAAAAGAAGAAGCTATTTTCTTCTGACCTTCCATGTGGGTCCCTAGAAAAAGCAAGAAATGCTGAAACAGTGTACAATAAAAACAACCCAACGCACAAGCTCACAAACAGCCAACCCACAAAACGATGTCATTTTGCACGCGAGAATGGGGGGAAAAAAGGGAAAACAATGTTCATGTGCTGAATCACTGTTCACACGCACATCCCACTTATATATAATATTAATATATATATATATTATAAAATGATAAAAAAATTTATTTTTCTCATATAGTAATTTTATAAATTTAACAGTAATAAGAATTTATTTAAATTGTCATTATTGATAATTAATTACACATCTAAAATGATAATCTACTAAAAATTTTTTGGCATAAACTATATCTATAATTTATCACTAGATGGCACTATGTGTCTACTATTAACTGTCTATAGTGCAACTTAAAATACTATTGCTTATCACTTTTAAGTTATTTTTTTGATAAAATATAAGTTATTATCACTTAAAAAGTATCATTAATTATAATTGATATGGGTTGGGTTGACCACCACATAATACTATTCGAGTCAATCGCCTTCAATTGAGATTAGTTTCAATAATACTTGGCCCATAGTGAGCCGAGCATCGACCAACAAGTTCGATCGACAACATAAGCGTGACTTGCTGTAAAACAAGTGCCATCGAAAGGAGAGAAGTTCCTAAGAAGCAACGTGTTTGACTTTTTTGACCCCCATAAGGTTGATTAGCCCTTGCCTCCAAGCGTAGCTGTATTTAATGCACTTCATTTTCACACGCTACAGTTCACCTCCACATTAAATGTGGAACATTTACCTCATATTTTCGGTCGGCAATAAGCATGGTAATTTACTAACTCTCAAAAAGAGCTCTAAGGTTCCTACATACAAGTAAGATCTCCACTAGGCTATAGGAAGTCGATGGTCTTTTCAACCTCCCTCTTTACCAAGCTAGTAAGCACTATAAATACCCCCAATTGGCAAAACTTTGAGGTACGCTTACTCATATACTTTGGCCTTTACTTTACTATCTTTCCCTCTAATAGTGGAGGGTTTTAGCTGATAGCCACCTCAGCAAGCCATAAGTTCTTCCTTTAGTTGCAACACTTGACCTGTACCTCTACAATACCTTGAGCTTGGCCTACATCAAATTAACTAAAGTGATCCACCAATTCTCATTTGGATTCTCGCAAAACAAATTACATCATCAATAATAAAAATTATTGTCACTTAATTCATGGCATTAGTGATAATTTTTATATAATCAATTTCATATAACATATTATTTTTGATGATAGAGCATATATTAAAATGATAATAATTAAAATATTTATTATAATATATTTTAAATCGAATATTGTTCAACCTAGCATGTTCATATTAAAATGATATTTTTCATTGCATGAGATTAGAAATCTTTGAATATGGTTATTATTTTTTGAGTAAGCCACAAAATTTTTTGAGTTTGATGAAATGAAAAATGTTAAAATTATTACAAGAACACCTAATAGTCAAATTTGTTATTATAACTTAAAAATATTGAGTTGGATTTTTCATTTTTTTTCTTTTTCCTTCTTGTCAAACTTCAGAATTTTTATGTGCCATCACTGACTATAATTGTCAAGATATTCTTTCGTTATCCCTATCAATGACATTAGTAATGAAAAAAATTAAATCAAGCTAATGTTATGTATTAAATAACAAGGATTTTTATTTTGTCATTAGTAATACCTTTTAAGTGACAATAATTTTTATTTTATATAATATGAATGATATGACATATTACGTCTCTAAGGGTAAAAAACTAAAATACGAACTAAAGAGGCTTAATTAATTAAACAGTAAGTAAATTAAAATGCCAACAAACCTACTTGACTTAGCCTTCCAAGATGGGTATCTAAAGCTCAATGGGTCAAAACCTATAAAGGGTAAAAGACTATAAACATCGAGAGCTTAGACTCTCTGTATCATATTCCAGAGAAAAAAACTTCCTGAATTTCAGAAAGGACCCTAGCTCCCTATTTGGCAACATCATTTTGGCACTATCTGTAGGAATCTCTTACCTAAGAAGAAGGAACATTAAGAATGAAGACGAGGTCCAAAAGCTCAAGATTCCAACAGCCAAGTTGCTTTAAAATCTAAGAACGTGGAGAACAACTAACTTGAGATGCAATCACGTTAGGTACTGGAGCCTGCATCATAAGCACATCTGCCACCGGAGAAGGTACCAACATAGCAGGCCTCATCTCTTGGGGAACCAGTTCTAAAGATAACTCAAGAGACGTTGATGATGTTGCTGGAAAATATCTCCATACAAGTTGTAGCCAAAATGATCGCCCAATACATTAAAGAACACCCCCTCAAGCCCAATCATAGTCCTCTCGTCGAAGCCAAGAAGCATCGTCGTCCTTAGAGATGGAAGAAAAAACTGCCAACTCAGAAAGATATATCTCTTTTCCCCTAACCTAGTAAGTAGACCTGGACCTTTCGAACTGATTTATTTTGATGACTGCCTACTGCTGTTGGAGTTCAAACCTACTTGTTGGTGCCTTAGCCCTCAAGAAGAGTAGGAAGTTAATACCTTCCTCTAGCTGTCGCTTTCCCAAGATGTAGTCGCTTTTACCTAACCATCATGTTGAAGGTGCTTTCTCTAAAGATAAAGATAGTCAACCTACCAAAATTCAGTGGCATAGTAGACTTTATGAGCATTTGGACAACTTTCTCTCAAGGATGGAACTGTATCACTTGAGTGAGGCCACATACTGCAAAGTATTTCATATATCCTGACCAAACATACCCTTATGTGGTTCAATTAGATGCCAGTTAGATCTATCACATGCTTGGAATAGTGGTATAACATTTCCTCCATAACTTTTCCATAGTAGCGTACCTATTCAACATCAATCAGAAAAAAGGAAAGTCCCTCAAAGACTACCTCAAACATTTAATCCAAATGGTGCATGGGATCCCCCATATCAACCAAGACCTCATAATCAGCATTATCTAACAAAATTTATGATATTGAAAGTTTTGAGAGTACAAAAAACCTCGTCTACCTTGGAGGATCTCCTAGTTCACATGAAAAAGTAAATTTGGATTATAGATGCAATAACTCCCTAAGATACCAGCAAACACAATGCATAGTGCGAAGAGAGTAATAACATTAATAAGAATTCAAGAGATTAAGGACGTTGTTCTCTTAGGACTTCTCCACTTATGCTTTACTTATGGTCCCTAGAGCAGAGATATTAAATGTGGCTTCGTAGCGAGGTCTAATCTAGCGCCTCTCTCTAAAGAAGTAGAATGACCTAAAGAGGCAAAAATTTGACAAATGGTGCCATTTCTACCTCGACTGCAGACACACTACTGAAGATTGTTGGCATCTGAAAGATGAAATTGAGAGGATAATCTAGAGGGCATGCCTCAAGGAGTACACAGCCTACAAGTAGAGAAGTCCCAAAGGGGATTTAAGAATAGAAGGAAGTGATGATCACCATCAATAGCCTAATGATCTCTCGAAGTAGAAGGATCAACAGTGTGAATGAGACATGTCAGTGAGACCTAAAGAACTTGCCTACTGCCAGTGTCATCTTAGTGATCTTAAGAGAACCAACAAGAGGAGACTCTTCAAATGCTAGAAAGGTGCTGGCTCGAGTAGCAAGGTAAGCTTAAACTTATTTAATGGACCACATATTGGGAATTTATAAAGTACGTCCCCCAATAGCTAACATCACATTTAGAAAAGAAGACATGGAGCCTAGTCAAGGAGAACACAACAATACTTTGGTGATTTTTGCCCCTCTTATTGAATTTAGGGTGAAGAAGATACTAGTAGATAGTGGCAACTCAGCAGACATAACCTTTTATGATGCATCCCGCAATTCAGAGTAGACAATGCGTAACTATAGAAGATCAATAGTCCCTTGGTAGGGTTTACTAGTGAAGCAATAGACGCACTAGGAGAAGTCCCATTCTCCCTCCTTATAGGCACTCATCCTCGGTGAGTCACAAAGATGGTAAAGTTTCTAGTGGTCAAGACCCTGTCAGCATATAACATCATTTTGAGGAGACCTACACTGAATATATTCCAAGGAATGGTGTCAATGTATCACATTAAGAAAAATTTCCAAGCCGAGTGGGTGAAGCTATTGGTGACCATTGAGCTGCCAGAGAATGTTATACTAATAACTTGAAAAAAATATAGGTTCCCACTGCTGAACCTGGTCAGGAAAAAAAAGGACAAGATAGCAAGCAGAAAGACAAAGATAAAGACATGGTCCCTAGTACTGACATCATAGTGACACTCTTGCTAGAAGCTACCCACCACCATCCTTAAGCGCACTATTAATGGCACTACGAGTTTCCTATTTATCTTTAGTTAGATTATGATAGTAGTTAGGAGCATTTTTTTTAATTCTTATAGTATTATTTTCATTCACGTAGGAGCTATGTCAGTAAGCATTGAATAAAGCCAACCCCTACTGGGGATGGCACCTTTTTGTTTCGCTCTTACTGATTTTAATGAACTGCTTTTTACATTATCTCCTACTTATGTTTGAATCTTAATTTGTGTGGAATAATATCTTATGCAATTAGGCCCATGAGGAATGCACCTTAATTAATACATCACAATGCATTCGAACCAACATCAGCTCAACATCAAACATCATCAGCACTATTGTAAGTCCCTCAAAGCGGGGCACGTGCCATTGAGTCAACTATAAGACCCCCTAAGTAGGGCGAGTGGCAAAGACTACTACCCTTCCCCCAAAGTGGGGCACGTGGCAAAAGACCACTATAAGGTCCTCCATACGGACACCACTATAGGACCCTTTAAGCAAGAATATGGTGAAAGCCTACAGTAAAGCCCCTTATGAGATATATGTCCATCTCCTTAAAGCCCACTATAAGGCCCCCAAGGGAGTACGTGGAAATTTTATCAAATCCGACTATAAGGCCCTGCAAGTGGTATGTGACCAACTCATCGAATATCTATGGTAAGACCTCCCAAGCAAAGCTCACAGTCGAATGACAACTTAGTATCAAATATCTGCAATAAGATATCCCAAGTGAGGCTGCAATCAAACAATACCCCAGTATCAAAAACTTGTGATAAGATCTCTCAAGCGAGGCTTACAATTATGTCTATGTATCACATTAAAATTGAAAATTATGGTAAGACCTCTTAAAGAGGGGCTCACAATTGCGTTTGACAAGAAAGGCTTAAATGTCCCACTCATGCACCTAATTTGCTCAACAAGCAACATCAATAACACGATACACTCAAAGGTCATTCAATTGGCTAATTGTATGAACAAAGCCAAATAGCGCAAAAAAAAAAAAAAAAACCTTCCTTAAATAAAATGAGCAAAATTTAATAACATCAAAGCATATTAAAAATGTTTTGCCAATAGTTGGCCTTAGTAAAAAAGCTAAAAAGCAGTCATACTACTTATGTAAAAATAAAAATGCAAAGTAGCCCTAAACAGAACAAAAGGTAACAATTAAATAAAACTTGTACTTTAAGTTACTATTTACTCCTATGGAGTTGCATCCCTGGATCCTCCACTATAGCATCAGTGCTAGCCTTTAAAGCCCTACCAAACCTACCAACAGAAAGTTTAACTAGGATCTTAGGGTCAGCAATAACAAGTTCTCAGTAGGGTCAAGCAGCAACAAGTCCTCAACAAGGTATCGCCCAGTCTCACTAGGCACATGCTAGCAACCCTGAATGGTATGCTCACAGATCACTATAGCCTCTGCCTTAATTGTATAATAGAACTCATCTAATCCCTAAATTCCTTAACTGTATTCTTGCAAGCAATAATGATGAATGCTTTCCCAATAAAACAATCCAAGAACTTTCTTCCAGTCTTCACTTCCTTCATATAACACACCTTTAACTATTCATGCTCTCTCACTAGCTTCACGAACTCTTATTTCTTTTGTGACTATTGCTAGGTTAACCCAATAGTTTCCTTCTTGAGATGCAAAATCATCGTCGTGCCTCTTCTACTCAATGGACATCCGCACATTAAGTTTCAAGCTTGTACTTAAAAGAGTGAAAAGCATGAATAGTGAATAAATAAACATAGCTACAATAAGAACACCCCATGCAAAATAAACTAAGTGACGAGATGACCACTTACTCAAATAAAATCTCTAATAGCAAGCTTGGTCGATTGGGAAGAACAAAATGTCTCTAAATTCTCTTAATTATGCTCACCTACTATACCTCGAAAGCTGTCAATGCTGAAAGCAATCTCATTCGCATCCTAATGTAAATTAATACCACAACTTTAGCGTAGATCATAGTGGAATAGTCCTTTGCCCTCACTAGTATGAAAAAGGTAAGAAGACTGTGGACAAGTCCCTCCAAGAGTTGATCCTCACGCGTGCTTCCCGGGTAGTCTAGCAATCCCCACTTCAAAATCATCACTCACACCATCCTGATGCGCCGCCAAAGTCGGTGGAGCATGCACCTCGCTCGATCGTCAACGGGGAGCTGGGATGCCACTTCGATAGTAATGCCTTCCTAACAGCATAGCTTTACTCATGTCTCTCACGCGAGCCTCTATTTTCCCTTCTAGTGAGGATACTTCCTAAGTCTTTTTTTAGCTACAAATGAACAAAAAAAATAGAATTAAACATAAGTACCAAGGAGAATGCAAATAGCACAAAGAGAGATGCATACATGAATAATCAATAAAGAAGAAAATTAACTAAGTAAACATATAGGCCATGTCAAAGGGGGAATCAAATAAACTACTTCCTCAAAACTCTACTAAAGGTCACAATGGACCTTAGTCAAATGCATTAACAATAGCGAACTACTCCGCCTATGAGAAATACTCCAACCCTCGTCTTGCATAAAGAAAAAACTCTCATTCCAAGGCTCTTAGTAAGAAGGCAAAGTAGTCAATAACTTATTATTTGGTTTGGGAAAGACATTAAAGAATTTCCTACTTTGAACAAAGACTAAAAATTATTTAAGGAGATAAGAAGAACTAAATCTAACAAGTGGTGCTAAAATCCGACAAACTATGCAAAGAAGTTGGGAATTAATTAACCCAAACACACCCTATAACTCCTGCCAATGTCCAACAATAAAGGATCTCGTGCAAGGAAGAATCCACTACTAAGATAACTACTAGATGCTATGAAGTATCCTGGAGGAGGACCATATTATCCTTTGATGAAAGAAGGAAAATCACGAACTCATTAGAGACACAAATCCTATGCTTTAGAATTTCTAATTCCCCAGAATGAAAACAAACAAGAAATTTTCACAACTTTAACAAAACTACTATAAATGATAAGAGCATCTTCGAACTCCTCCTAGGAAGAATCCTTTGTTCTATACTCAGAACCAAACTCTAACATAGAAAATGACTCAGGGACTGAAGGATAATAACATTGGGGATTTTTCTTAGACCTTCTTGTAGTATTATGCTCTCCGCTATCTCAAACTTGGCAAAAATTTTATTAAGTCCTTAGATAGATGCAAAGTAGTTAAGAAGGCACTCCCTAAAACTTTCAGACTTTGAGACATAAAGAACCTTAACTTAGACGAAAGTAAGGGGACTTGATGATATGGCAAATTAAGTTCCTAAGGGTAAAAAAGTAAAAATGGGCTAAAGAGGCCTAATTAATTGAGTCAAACAGCTCAGTTGACTAATACTACCAAGATGGACATCTAAACTTCAATGGGCCAAAGCCTAGAAAGGAAAAAAAGACAATTTTGCTACGCCCCAAAATCAAACGAGAGTATGAAAAATTATTTGCAAAAAATTAAGAGCTCCTACTCTATGCACCACATTCTAAAGAAAAAAAAACCTTGCTGAATTTCAGAAAGGACCCTAGCTCTATTTTCAAACAACATCAATGACTTAAAAGGAGCAAGTAGTGTTTTAAGTTGTCAATGAGTTGAAACTTTATGTCACTAATTTCTAATAATGATAATTTAAATATAATTTTTATCACTATTAAACTTATGAGTAATTCTAATAAGAAAAACTTTTTTTTGGTCTCTCTTAATATATATAATTAGCAACAACTTTGCATTGTCCCTTAACATATTGTGACTAATTTTTCTTTTTCTTATAGTATTTATACATCTTTTTGGATTTTTTTAGATATTTTTAAATTCAAAATCACCAATAGGAGAATCTTTGTTTACAGAATTTGTCATAAACCTGAGTTATAAGTGATTTGTAGGTGATTGATTAAGTTTAAATAGAAGATTGAAATTTTAATAGTTTAATTTTAATTTTTTTAAATATTTTAAAAATAAGGGTTAGAATAAGCATTGGCCACTCGATAAATTAAAACTTAATGTGTATTTCGATAATTGGAGGCAATAAATGAGTCATGCCAATCAATCCTTGTACTCCGAGCAGACCAGTATGGTAGCAATGCTTTCTAGATAGTAAGTAGTAAGCTAATCAAATAAGGAAGTCTTACTAGCCACAATGCTTTCTTGTTATTCTTTCTAGATTGTAAGTAGTGAACCAATCAAGTAAGGAAGTCTCCTTCCTTAGTTCTTATTAGTCAAAGAGTCTGTTTAGCAAAGTAGTAGGCTAAACTCAAAATAGAAGAATCTATTAGCATATCTTTTGAGAAATTGAGTTGGCTTGATATAAAGCTACTATGAGGTGACCAAGGCCTTCCAAGTCAATAACAATGAAATACATATGAGATCCATTTATTTATCTTGATAGGTGATAGATTGTCTGTTGACCATTTATTGATCTCCATAATTGATCAAATTATACTTAAAATATCCTGCTTATAATTATCCTATAATCATTAAATAAATCAATATATAACTGATGTGTTGGAATTGGAATGAGATCCTTTCTGATAAACAACAATGTATTAGTTCATTTTCTCTAGAATATGTGTACAATCATCTCTGGCTCTTGAAGGTTCTTGAAAGTTTGTGATTTTTTTGCAAAATATTTCTTATGCCTCAATTCTTTCTAGGACTTAGTACTTAAAGTTTTTTTTTCTTGATGGGCTATGTCCTATTTGGATTTCGTTGCTCTTCTTCATAGGCTTAATTTGTGCTTGGGTTCTCTGACCTTTTTATTTAATTAATCAATTCTATTGGACCCCTTTTTAGTTTTTTTTACCAAAATTTCCTTTGATTATTAATTGTCCACATCATTAATCCCCGCTATTTTTAGTTTGAAATTTTTATTTTCATTTTGATAATATATCATAAATCCAAATTTTAATATGTAGTTTATCTTAATATGATAAAATAAGGTTTATTATTCAATTGATTTCACTTGATTATCGTAAGTGTGTAAAAGACTTAATAAAATTTCTTGTCATGTTTATTGGACAACTTAGATGAATTTCATGCCTTGTATGTCTAAAGGCTTAGGCTCTATCTTATACTCATATTGCCTACGAACTCTTTTAGAGTCTCTCACAGTGCTATCGTATTGAATAAGACTTGTGTCATCATCATTTAAGTACTTAGACAAATTTTGACTGTATCATTTAATTTAAGAAGTCGAATTTGGGAGGCAGGATTGAATTGAGACTAAATCGCATTTGAGTCCAACTTCATAGAAGAGAGAGAGAGAGAGTGGGGGAGGGAGAGTGGCAACAGAGCATTGTTGTAAATAAAGCATAAATGGATATTCAGAAATTCATTTATCGTTCTCATCCATATCCATTTATACAAAATATTGTACGCATCCGTTTAAACTGGATACTATCCATACTGGATTAGTAGATATTTGATTGTAAATTGATACATATATGGTAAATGTATATACGATCTATTTGAATCCGCTCCAATTATATAGTCATTGAATATATCCATTTATATATTTAACTTTTTGTAACTTAATTATATTCATTATCATTATTTATATATTCATATATTATTATATACAATATATTATTATACATAATATATTATTCATGTTTTTCAATAAGAATCTCATAATCCATATATGTATATATATAAATTATAATTGAAGAATTCAAAAGAAAAAATAATAAACTTAAAAAATCATAGTAATATTAAGGAAAACTTGAAGAATGAAGTTAATCAACATAAATTATTGTTGGTTGATTTTATAAATAATATAATTAAATGTCATTATCAGTATTAATTAGTGCTAATAATCAATATAAAGTTAAATATTAATTAAAAATTGTGCTATTTGTTTGACTGCTTTCTTTTAGATGAAATTGTGTAGTTTCTTTTATTAATTAAAAAATATGCATTTGTTATATGTTAAGGGATGCATATATTCAGATATTTGTAAACAACAAATAATTTGAATATGAATATGGGTAATTCTAATTGAATATGAATGTATTTGAATAATTATAATAAAATATGGATATATCCAAATTCAATAGCTATTCGATGAATATGAATTCAGATATTATTAATTAAATATCCGTCAAATTTGCATCCAAATTTGAATATTTAAAAATATAATCGAATACGTATATATAATCAGTATATTCGATCCTTTTAATATCCGCCTACACCCTTAGTGGTAAAGACGGCTATCAGCTATCTTAGACAAAGTTGAAGAAGTGGCTGCTATGCGGCGTTTGTGTCGGGCATTGAGTGTGGTGCCAAAATGTAGTTCTCACTTGCGATGCCCAAGCAAGGGTGCCCAAGCGTAGTGCCCCACCCCAGGGCCCGAATGTGGTAAAGGTAGAGCTTACACGTGGCGCCCAATGGTGCCCGAGCAAGGTATTTAAGTATGGTGCCCGATTTTAGCACCCAAATGTGGTTCCTGATGGAGCTAAATAATAACACCCAATGACGATGCCTGAGCATAACGCCTAAAGGTACTTGAGTGGCCTAGAGGCGCCTAAATGTGGCATCCACACTGATTGGGAATTTTGGGCATTATATACTTGCTTTGATGTCAAGTCGTCTGGCTCTTTTCAGAGTTATGGGGTTCTTAGGGGAATGCACTCAACGAAGGACTTAGTAAATTTTTGCTCAAATGTCTCACATTTGGAAGGTCTTTTAGGATCAGCAGTAGGATCATGGTTTTTAGTAAAAACTCAAGATTTTCTTAGAGAGCATTTCATTTATCGTGCATCTTGAGGAGCCATGCAGAGGCTCAAGTCTTGAAAGGTTAATTTTTAATATTTGTAGGCAATCAATTTCTGTGGAAGACTCAGAGTCACACTAATTTTCATTTTTTTTAAAAAGAACACTTACAACCTTACGATGATTAAGTGCGGGTCGGATATGAGTGCGTAGACTTACATATTGCGATAAAGTCGGATTGTGTCTCCCCTTGTGCCATGTGGGACTTAGATTTTTTTATGAAACCTTTTGTCTTGAAGATCCTTTAGGATTATTTGTAGAGTTTCGCATTTTCATAAGCACTTAAGCATTTTCTCAAGCTTATGATGCTATCTTTATAGTCAGAGTAGGCTTGGGAGGTAACTTATCATCTTTTTCCTTGGATTCCTATGAAGTGGGCTGGTCTACAGTGGGTGGTTGTGGTAAGATCAAATTTGTTTGTGCTCACAAGGCTTCCTAGAGTGCCTTGTAAAGGCATTTCTTTAGGGGGTGCTTTGGGATGCCCTACAATGTTGCACCACTATTCGTGACATTAGGAAATCTTTGTTAAAGAGATAAAACTTTATTTTGATGGTTTTTTCAGCTTTGGTTGGCCACAACCACACTATTGGGAGTGTGCCTTATTAAGTGTCTTCGAGAGGGCTTGTAATGGTCGTAATTTACACGAGCACCCTTTTTATCCTTCAAATAATTAACTGTTGGTTTGATATAGAGTAGCTTTTGCATTTATAATGTCACTTTATATTTTTGCTATAAAGATTGAGAATTCGGTATCTTAGCGTCGAGTTACGTAGAAGACTGATAGCTTGTAGGTCATATTATTTTTTGTAACGTCAACTACACATTGTTGTCTGTCTATATTTGGAGTTAGTTCGTGTGAGGCGGTAACTACATGTTTCACTAAGTTGGCTTTATGTAGCAGAGTTGCACGTCAGCTGCTAACTTGGCGTTGATTCAGCACTGAACCATGTCAAAGGATTGCAGGCACTCATGCTGGGTTCTTGTGTTGGGCATCGAATTTGGTGTTCAACTTGGAGCTCAACTTAGGAGCCTTCGGTGAAGCTGTTGGTCACCTATTGTGGGTGCCTATATTAGGTATCATTGGGCAGCTGATTTGTACACCTATATGGGACCGCATGGGTCACTCGTCTTGGGCGCCCTTATCCTAAGTAATCTTGGGCATCATTTGGTGCCCTTTTTAGGTTCCAGCCTTGGGTGTTGCTAGGCGTCTACCTAAATCGTTAGCATTGGGCGCTGCTAGGTGCTCATATTAGGTGCTTAGCTAGTAGTAGCCTTGACTAAGCGCTCATTCTCTCTTTTCTCTCTTATTTTCTTTGACATCTAAGTCTTTACCAAAGTTTGTGGCCTAGTTTCGACATTTGTCTGGGGGCTTCAAGAAATCTTTGATGAATTTCGTATGCATTTAGTCAATTATTAAGTTGTCGCAAGAATTCAATGCATTAGTAAAACGCAAGGAGGAGGTGCAGAGCCTCTTTGTATTATGTTAAAAGTCCTTTCGAAGGGATAGCCCTAACACGCATAAAGTGGTGCGTGAAAATGTAAGTGAGTCTTGTTATGAAGATCTCTTCATAATTGATTAGTTTATTAATACTAATCATCAGGTACTTTATTGGTGAGGTCTTATTGCAATGCTTACTTAATATCATCAATTTATAATGGCTACACTAGCGATAGATTTCATTGTGATAGATATTAGTTTGCTTGGAACAAGTTGTATGTCTCACTAGCAAGGGCTTTGAGACTAATTATTACAATGATATCATATAATGGATACCATATTAAGGGTTTTAAGCTCATTAATGATCATAATAGTTAAACTTAATTGTAGTTCTTGGTCACACGATCATTTAGCGTTGATGCCTAAGTGCTTGAGATGATGTTAAGGGATGAGCCTAAAGTTTTATAACTAATTGCAACTTTATTGTGGGAAGAATGGCACGTGGGCCATGTACCCTGAGGAGAGTTCAATAATTAAGATATGAGGTACATCCACGTGCCTCTTGGGGACCTCGTAATGGGCTTATGTTTACTGATTAAGTAGTAGTGTATCTTAATTTTTTTAACTATTGAGATGTTACCATCTTCCTCAGAGGAGGATTCAAGATGGGCTTTCTTGCTTGGCTACCACTCGCCTCCAAGAAGTTTTTAATGTGGGCTTTTAAGTAGCGACCACATACCTCTTGTATTCCCATATAGTAAGATTACACCGAAGAGTTGCCACATATCCTAAGGAATTATAGTGGGCTTTTTTTATGGTGGCGACCATGTGCCTTTCGGAAGGCCATATAGTATGATTACGCTGGCAACCACATATTCCAAGAGGACCGTATAGTGGAATTATACTTAGGTATGATCATGTACTATCTGAGGAGCCTTATAGTGGGGTTACGGTTAAGTGGCAATCATGTACTCTTGGGAGAGTCTTGTAGTAGGATTATGCTGATTTGTCTTCAAGATTACTTAGGAGAATAGTATGCAAATGTTCTGAATAAGTCAAACCATAATCAAAGATAATGATGTATTAAAAGTTGAATTCATTCAAATTAAAATAACCATACACAGGTGCCACATTCAAGCAGGTAGACTTTGTTCAAATAAAAAAAGAAATCAGTGTTACACTTAGAACAGAAATGTAATTTCATAACATATATGAAATACTCAATCAAAGATTGTTACAAGAAGAACAAGAAATATCAGAGGGTGCCATAAACAATGCATTCAAAAGGGGTAGGGTTGGCCCCTGATCTTCATGCTTAAAATCCTCAAGTTGGAGAAATTTCAAGTTCTAGATACTTTTCTTCCTCATATTGTATGTAACTTATATACTCATGAATTAACAATCTCAGCTATTTTATAAGTCTCAGCCCACTTAGCGTTGAGTTTGCTAATTAGGCTAGATGCGTTTGCTTTCCTAACACCAGGTTACCAACTTGAAAGTCTTTAGGATGCACTCTGGCGTTGTAAGCTTTAGCTATCCTAGTCTTATACCTATCAATGTGGACGTATGATACTTACTTTCTCTTAAAAAGCATCTAAATTAGCTCTCAACTTTCTACAATTTTCGGTGGCACCATAACGTTTTACTCTCTGGCTAACTTCGCCATCTTTTGCTGGGGTGACAACTTCTGCTCCATACATTTAGTTGAATGGCTACTCCTATGTAGATGTTCAAGGTGTGGTTTGGTATGTTCACAGTACTGAAGATAGTTCGTCCACCCATCCTCTATTGGCATCTCTGAGCCTAAGATGTTAGAGAATGGTCCTATTTGTGACTTAAGTCTATCTATTGGCTCACTAGTTGGCGATAAAGGTGAAGAATTATTTGATAAAGAATTTTGGGCACTATTGTCTCAGTTTCACTCTAGTGAATTGAGTTTCATTGTCGAAGACTAGTACCTGGGGCATTCCAAATCTACATATGATGTTCCTTTAGTGGAATATGATTATTTTTTTCTTAGATGTTCGTGCAAAGGCTCTGCTTCTACCCATTTGGAGAAACAATCGACTGCTACATTAAGAAATTTTCTTGATCGGTGGCTTGTGGGAAAGGTCCCATAATGTCCATCCCCATTGTAAAGGGGCAAAGGTTGCTAATGGGCTGAAAAAGGGTGTGAGGTTGATGATTCAAGAGAGTGTGTTCCTGGCGAGGTTTACAGCTCCTCACCAATAATTGAGCATCTTTTAGCATGGTTGGACCTTAATGATCTTGCTTGGGAATGATTTCCATATAACCCCTCATGTATCTCTCTTAGCACATGAAGTCTCCATCTATTGGTATGGATTACGAATTGAGCAGCTTGCATATTGACTTGGCATGCCTCTTTTGGATTGCTCGAAAAGTTACCATTCTACAAATACTTCATGATGGGGGTCATCTAGGTAGTAATGCCAGCTTCTATGCTCATCATCCTGGGAAGAAAGCTAGTCTCACTCTCCAAAAGTTCTTAGTTTGGAGCATGTAGGGTTAAGAATATTATTCAGTAACTCTTCATGGCTACTAGCGAGCTGGAAATCTTTGCCAGCTCATTGGTGTCCATGCTCACTTCACGTGCAATCTGGGTGAAGGTGAAATTCTCAAACATTCGCTTAGTTAATTCTGCTCGTCTGAGGTGTTTTACCATACTATCTTTTTTTGTCTCACAACATCCAATAACTTGGTTTACCACCAATTGGGAATTATTATATGCTTATAAGCATTGCGCTCTAGTTGCATAAGCCAATTCATCCCAACAATTAGCACCTCACACTCATGCTCATTATCAGAGGTGGAGAATGCGAATCTGACTGCATACTCTAGCCTTTATCTGTGGGGATCACAAAGACTATTCTTGCTTCGTTACCAGATCCTCTAGCTAATTCATCTGAATAAAGGGTCTAAGTTGGAATGGGGCTTTCTGTATTTTCTCCCACACCTTCAACCACGAAATTCACTAAAATTTGAACCTTGATGATGGGTCAAGGGTGATGCTCGATCTCATGTTGACTCAACTCAATCATGCATTTGACTTATCTTCCCCAAGCTTTATAACTATTGAGTACATTTTTCAATGGGTTATTGGTGAATACCACGATCCGATGGTCTTGGAAGTAGAAACAGAGCTTTCGGACAGCTACCAGCATTACTAAAGCTACTTCTTCGATGGGAGATTACCAGGTCTCAGGACCCTACGAGACGTGGCTAACATAGTAAATTGGCTGATGTTCTCTTTTTTGTTTGCACACTAAGGCAACGCTAACTTTAACATCAGTAGGGGTCAAATATAAGTACAATATTTTGCCTATCCTCAACTTTCCCAGGGTGACTTCTAGTATTCCTTCAGTTGTATAAAGGCTCTATCATATTTATCAGTCCATTCAAAGGCTTTAGCTCCTCTCAAGATCTTGAAGAAAAGAAATCCTTGCTCAAAAGAGTGAGAAATTAAGCAGTTCAACGCTACTAGGCATCCTATCAGCATCTACACCTCCTTAATGTTGTGTCGGTATGGCATCCACAACACCACATTGATCTTGTCTATGTTAGCTTCGATCCCACACCTTGACACCATATATCCTGGGAACTTGCCTTTATGCATGCCAAAAGAGCATTTTGTTGTGTTGAGCCGCAAGTTGGATCTTCTCAGAATATTAAAATACTCTTTGAGGTCATGAATGTGGTCTTCTTACTTATGGCTCTTTACCAACATATCATCAATAGACACCTCTTTGTTCTTCCTAATCATGTATTCGAATATGTGGCTAACTAATCACTAATATGTGGCGCCTACATTATTAAATCTGAAAGGCATCAAGTTGTAGTAGTAGATTCCATGAGTGTTTATGAAGCTCTTCTTCTCCTAGTCTTTCGAGGCCAAGTACAACTCTATAGGCATCAAGGAAACTTAATATCTCACACTCTCCTTGGAGTCCACTAGCGCATCTATGCATGGGAGTGGGAACAAGTCTTTTAGAGAGACTTTGTTCATGTTGGTAAAATTAATTAACATTGTCCACTTCATATTGGGCATGGGCACTAGTACTATGTTAGCTAGCTACTCCAGATACTAAACCAAATGGATGTATTTCTCCTTTAGGGATTTATCAACCTCTCATTGACTATTTGGTTGAGCTTTGCTCTAAAGTTCCTCTCTTCTGCTACACGGGTCATGGATTTAGTTCCACCCTAAGGTGGTGCATAATCATATCTAAAGAGATTCCCTGCAGATCCATCATGCTCCATGCGAACACGTCACGATGAGCTCTCAGGAATCGTATTCGTTTCTTCTTGAAGTCTTATTCATTTCTTCTTAAAGTCTTGGTCTGGGCTTCAACTTTGATCATTTCTAAAGGGTCTCCCAGGAAGATTTCCATAGTCTTAAATTCTTTCTTGGTTGCAAATTCCATCTCATCAACTTTTCTTTCCTACCCTAGGATTCAAAGGGTGTGAAATATTCGGCAGCGAAGTTCTCATCTATTACTAGAGGAGTAGACACATCTTGGCTCTTTTTCTTTCTTTCTCACATCAAGAGGTTACTTTAACATTAGAAGTTCGTGCCATAGATCTCGTCTGCGGTCTCTGTGTTCCTACTTCATCATTCAAAGTTCTCACAGATGGTGCAAAAATTGAATGATAGAGATGGATTGGGATCCAATTATTAAAACCAAACTAGGGAAAAATAAAACCAACCATCTTATCCCAAGGATCATAATCATGCACTAAATAACGATTTAGAGGCAAAAAATTTACCTTGTAAATTAAAATAAAGGATTTGACTAGATTGTTGGAATAGTACCCGAGCTAATGAGATTTGGTTGTGATACATCTTGGTTGAATGATATTCATTTTACATGGCCATCTTCATCTTATGCTTATATTAATTTACTAGAATTTGGTTGAAGCCCTTAGATCACACATGTTTATAGGACTTGGTCACGCACTGGGTGGTGATCATGAAACAAGTCTTATATGATCGTAATCTTAAATCATCCAAGTTGTAGGATCTTAAGAGACAGGACATCTAAGATCCAAATAGACTTGCACTAATGATGCATAAATTCAAGGGTTGGATATTGCCCTGTTTTATGAGCAATGCATGTGAGACATGGGTACATGTTAGTGGGTGTTTGTTAGAGAACAAGTTCATTTAAGGCCTGCCCAGAGAATCTACTAAATAGTTGTAGTGGTAAGTCGATAGTAGCAAGTTCTTCAGCTTACGCTAGTACATATTATTAATCTTTTGACTTGAGGATCCATAGTAACCTTGTGTTTAGGTCCTTATGCTTCAACTCTTCCTTGACCACTTAGCGGGTCTTTCAGGTTGAGGTTGGGTATGAGCTACTTAGACATAAAGGTTTGTGAGATCTGAGATGGGATCCAACTCCTCGTCTTTGTGAAGGGCGAGTGCATCTCTTATGTATTCTATAATGATCGATTCCAAGAAATCTTTGCTCAAGGTAATATGATAATTTGGAAAAGGAGTTTTCCAAAGATGAGGTCATAAAGGGAATCGAACATTGGAAATGGAGACATAGCATTGTGGCTATTAGGGAGCCATCAAATATCTTGCCGTATGCCTCTTTCGGGAGATAGAACATAGGAGTACTGTATTTGCAAGGTAAGCGTAGAGCTAGAGTGCTTCTCCAAAAGCATTCATTTCAGCCAATTAGTTGGGCTCCATGGGCTTTAGATTGGACATCGACTATGGCGATTGGGTACTCTTCAATTAATGAGATTAATTGAATTAAGTAATTGTTTTAAAAGAGTTTAGACTAATGTGAATATTTGATATTTTATAAATCAAAAAAGTTGTGAGCCCACGTCTAATGAATAGTAAAATCTAATGGGTCACACATAAAAACCAATTGGAAATCCTACTTGATGAAAGGAATTTTCTAAGAGTTAGAAATTCCATCATGACCAATTTTGAGAAAGGAGATGATTGAATAAATTATTGGTCATTTTGGCTTAATCAATTTAATTGTTAAATTGATCTGAATAAATTAAGGAGTTAAATTAGATCAATTAAATTAAGGAGTTAATTTAATTGGTGCTACATGATTATCAATTGGTCAAGTTAACTTAAAGGGCTAAGTTAACTATTACTAGCTTTAAGAGTTAAGTCAAATGTTAATTAATTAAATTAAAATTTTTAATTTAATTAAAATAAAAAATTAACTTTGGAGGGAAAATTCAAATGAAGAGTTCATTTGGAGTGCATTAAAGTTTATTTGGATGATATTTCATAAGATGAAATGAGGATTCTAAATGAAATTCAAATGCATCTTAAATTCACATGCAACTTGCTTACAAGTTGGCAAGCAAGTGGTGCCAACCATGAGGGTGGTGTGATGCCACCTAAGCATCACACCTTCCATCCATCTATATATAGATATCGAGGGTAGGGAGGCCAACATGATGTGAATACAAGCATTTTAGATCTAATTGTTGGATTTACTCTTTTCCCTCCAATTTTGCATATGTTGCCTCATGTGTTGAAGCTTCACATTTTTCTTTATCTCTTACCTCCAATTTCGGCCTTCATCCTTGCTCATCTCTTCTTTATTTTCCAGCTAACATAGAAGAGATTTGGATTGTCTATTAATGTATGGATCTTATCATTAGAGGCAAAGCAATTGGATTGCTATCCATTTGGAGATCTTTTGTTTGGGTGGAAACTTGGAGGCGTTTCTAGAGTGTCTTCCGATTTACTGATTTGGCTAATTTTCTACTGAAGGTTCATAAAGGTGTTGGTGATCTCCTTTCGAATTTTAGCCGATTCCAAGTTGATTTGATTGGGAAAAAGTTGCCATGAACCTGCTGTGCCAGGAGGAGACTACATTAAGAGTTCAAGCTAGTCTTCATTGCTTTGGTTGGAATTTGCTATCTAGGTAATGTTTTGACCTTAATCCACTTTAGATGCATGAATTAGATCCTTGGGAGGTGTAATCAAGTTTTATTTTAGTTTTTAATTGTTTTAAATTGTATCCTTGGCTTACACCTTCTTTCAAATAGTATTGGAGCCTAAATTCATGTTTTTGTTTAGATTTTTTATTGATCGATTTATGTGATAGATTGATCTAGATCTCCAAATACTTGATCCAATTTATAGATTGGAGTGTTTGGATGATGATGCATGTGACTTCCTTGTTTGATGAATTGAAATTATGCTAATATGTGTTTTAAGTGTTAATTTATATGTTCAGCATGTTTTAATTCATAGTTGCGAATGTTGAATGTTGATTTAAGATTAGTTGATATTATATGTTGATATATAACATGTTAAATTTGGCCTTGTAGAGTTTTGATCATTTTTGGATTCAATTTGATTGGAGTTAATTGAAGATTTTTGAAGAATGTGATTCTTACTTTAACTTCATTTTTAAAGCATGTTTGAGCACTTGAAATTCCATTTTTAAAAGGTGTTTTAGATCTAGAATTTTGTCTATTTTGTGTGATTTATTGTTTAGGAAATGTCCTAAAATTTTTGGTGTAGAAAAGTTGAGCCAAAAAGCATGTGACTCGGCCAAAACCATAAAACAGGGTTGTTGCCTGCCCTTGGCCGGGCACTGGCCAGGCAGTGGGCATACCTACCGCGCAGCTATGTGCCCAGGCTAGGCAGTAGTGGCAGTTTTTGGTTCTAGGCGTGTCATGGTGCAATTTTGTGTTCCTTAAGTGACCAAAAGTGTTCTAAATCATGTACAATAGATGCACAAGTGTTGTGCAAGTTCTGAAAATTATGTTTGACATTTTTTATTACTTTTAAAATTTTGCTAAAGTTAATATTCAATTAGTGCAAAAATGAGATGCATAAATGTTATGCTTATTTCTGCTTGACCAATTAATTGTTTATGAGATAAGCATTTAATTGTTGGAATTGAATGTCAATTCTTGATTTATTTTTTTCAAGTTGTTGAAAAAGGTTATATTAAATTGGGGCTTGCATACTTCTTAATTTTTATCTTGTAAATGTTATATCAATAAAATCACTAAGAGTGAGGGTTTCTTTCTCATGTAAATGTTACTAGGAGTAAATAAGATCACTGGAGGCATGAAGACCCATAAATGTATGGGGATACACTCATGTAATAGGTAGATTTAATCAACCCACTTAAAATCAACTAGGTGGTGCACCTAAGGCTCTAAGTGCACCACTTGGTTAAGGCTCATGGTCATCCCACCCTAGGAGCATCTAGGCACATTTACTTATTTATGTTTTTCATATCCTATTGATATATGAGATGCATGTTTAGAATATAGAAAATCTAAATAAGAAGATACAATTGGTGAGATCTTGGTAAGCAAGAAGATCCCTCCACCTAGAATGTCTAAGTGTTTTCAAATATTAAGTCAAAATGAATACAAATTCAAAGGAGTTTTAATTAATCCACATCTTTTACCGATAGTATATGGCATGACGACGCTACCGCATTTGTGTGATGTCTCATGAGTCATGGGTCACACTTATGGTGGAAAGTTGTGATAATATACTTAGCATATGATCTATCTTTGATTTGCGGCAACGATGAAAAAAGATAAACCTTTTCTGCTTGCATCTTTCTCCAAGTCTGAGGGTCCTAGAAAGGGTGGTAAATGGAAGAAGAGTTCTTCCTCTAAAGGGAAGCAATCCTTAAAGAGTTCGGGGGGAATTAAGAAAAAGAAAGGGGCTAAAACCGATGTGAGTTGTTTTCATTGTGGCGAAAAAGGACATTGGAAAAGGAATTACGAAGCTTACCTTGCAACCCTTGAGAAGGGTATGTGTTTTATTGAATTGCACTTGACGACATATTCTTCCTCATGGGTGTTTGATACTATATTTATTTCTCACCTTTGTAATTCGTTATAGGGGATGGAAAGAAGAAAGAGTATCAATGAAGGGGATATGATTCTCCGCCTTGAAAATGGAGCAAAAGTTGCGGCCATGGTCAAAGGCGTAATCAAGTTAAGCCTGGGGAATGCTTGCATTGTACTTGATCCTTGTTATTATGTACCCAATCTTGTTAAGAACATTATTTCTATTCCCATTTTAGATAATGAAAGATATGATTTTTCTATATCTGAAGAGATGTTGAATGCATTAAAGAATGGTTCTTTAATTACATAAGGTACGTTAAACAATAGATTTACATACTTAATTCTCAACCTTCATTAATGCACATTCAGTTAAGCAAAAGAAAATTAGATGAAGCAAGATGATGCTATTTGTGGCATGCAAGACTTGGACACATTTCTAAAAATAGGATGAACAAGTTTGAAGCTCTCAAAACACCAAATGTTAGTGGCATTGAGGACTTTTCTACTTGTGAATCTTGTTTGAAGGGAAAAATGACCAAGATACATTTTGTAAGACAAATGGAGCGAATCTCAAGTCTTCTAGATCTGATCCATACGGATGTTTATGGCCTACAAAGAGTTAGTGCGAGAGGAGGCTATTCTTACTTCATAATCTTCACCAATGATCATACTCAGTTTGGACACGTGTATCTTATGAAGTACAAGCCCAAAGCCTTTGAAAAATTCAAAGAGTATAGGAATGAAGTAGAAAAGCAAAAATGACTAAGTATTAAAGCTCTTCGATTGGATCGAGGGAAAGAATACTTATGTACTGAATCTTGGGTTATCTAAAAAAGAACGTGACTCTCTCTCAATGGACTCCACTCGACACACCCCAACACAATAGAGTAGCTGAAAAGAGAAACCATACCTTGTTGGACTTGGTACCATAAATGATGAGCTTTTTCAATGTGCTTATATCCTTTTAGGGTACGCCTTAGAAGCGGTAGGGAAGTTACTAAATGTAGTACCTTCAAAATCGGTGCCAAAGACACGACATGAGATGTGGTATGGCAAAATATTTTCTTACTCTTTTCTAAGAGTTTGGGGGGGTCTCCTACTTACATCAAGTAGTTAGTGGGAGACAAGTTGGATAGTAGATCGATTTTGTTCAAGTTTGTGGGATACTCAAGAGAGTCTTTGGGTTATTAATTTTATTATCCCTCAGAACAAAGGGTATTTGTTTCAAAGAATGGCACATTTTTGGAAAAGAATTTTCTATTAGATAGAAAAGGTGTTGTTGTCAAACTTGATAAAGTTCAAGATGATCATCAAAATCTACAAGCGGTGGAAACAAGTGAGCATCAAGAGCCTTATACACAACCTCTAAGAAGGTTAGACTAAATCAAGAAGCAACGCAAAAGGTTTGGATTCCTTCATGAGACGGGCTAATCGGATATCAATTCAAAGATTTATGAGGAAGTTGTTTTGGACATAGACTTGAGATATTAGCTTGATGCTATGAAATTCGAAATGGACTCCATGTACTCCAACAAAGTGACTTTGGTAGATCCACCGGAGGGCATAGTACCCGTTGGTTGCAATTGAATCTATAAGTGAAAGCTGGGAGTTGATGGAGAGATAATGACCTTTAAGGCGCGACTAGTAGCAACAGGTTACACTTAAAGACCTAGTATTGATTTTGAGGAAACCTTTTCACCGATCGTAATGCCTACATTGATTCAGATTTTACTTGTTATAGCTGCATATTATGACTATGAGATATAACAAATGGATGTGAAAATCACTTTCCTCAATGAAAATATTGAAGAATAAATCTATATGAAGCAACCACAAAGTTTTACATCAAAAGGGAGTGAGTAAAAGGTTTTCAAACTCGAGGATCTATTTATGAACTCAAGCAAGCATCCCCAAGTTGGAACATACGTTTTGATAATACAGTCAAATAGTTTGGCTTTGTAAAAAAGGTGTATGAACCATGTGTGTACAAGAAGACTAGTAGGAGTAATATACAATTTATTGTACGTTATGTCGATGACATTCTTCTCATTAGGAATGAGATAGCAATGTTGGAGTGTACTAAAGTATGGTTATCTACTCAATTCTCCATGAAGGATTGGGGAGAAACATCCTATGTATTAGGAATACGTTTCTATAGAGATAGATGGAGGAGGATGCTGGGCTTTCCCAAATCTCTTACATTAACAAAATACTAAAGGGGTTTAGTATGGAAGAATCCAATAAGGAATTCCTCTCTATGGGACACGATCTTCATCTCTCTATGTCTATGGTCTCTTAGACAGGGGAAAAGAGACAAAATATATCCCACATACCTTATGCGTCCACCATTAGGAGCATAATGTATGTTGTTCAATGTACAAAATCGGATTTAGCATATGATTTAAGTGTTACGAGCCGATTTCAATCCAACCCCGGTGAGAGTCATTGGATGGCCATTAAAGAAATCCTTAAGTACTTGAGAAGGACTAAGGATTTGTTTTTGGTATACGATAATGGAGAATTCAAGCCCAAGAGGTTTTCAGATTCTAGTTTTCAATTCGATGCAGATGACCTAAAATCTACTTCTAAATTTATATTTTGCCTCAATGGGGCACATTAAGTTGATAGAGTTCCAAACAAGACACCACGACCGATTCTACCATAGAAGCGGAATGTATTGCGGTTTCGGAAGGTGCAAAGGAAGGAGTTTGGATTGAAAACTTCATCCAAGAATTGGATGTAGTAACTAGCATTACTGAGCCTATAGTTCTCTTCTGTGACAACGATGGTGCGGCTGCACAAGCTAAGAAGCCAAGATCTCATTAACGATCCAAGTACATTTTGAGACAATATCATTTGATCCGGTAGATCATTGGTAAAGGTGACATTAGAGTGAAAAGAGTTACCTTGGAAGAGAATATAGCAGATCTACTGACAAAACCCCTAACTTAAAAGGTCTTTAAAGGACATCTTGAGAAGATGGGTCTTAAGACTATAGAGAATTGACTTTAGGGCAAGTGGAGATTGTTGGAATTATGCCCTGCAACCAATGAGATTGGCATGTAAACTATTTTACTTATGATACAATCTTGATTGAATGGTATTCATTTTATATGGCCATTTTCATTTTATGCTTATATTACTTCACTAGCATTCGGTTGAAGCCCTTAGATCACACATGACTACGGGACTTGGTCACGCTCTAGGTGGTGATCATGAAACAAGTCTTACACGGTCATTATTTTAAATCTTTCAAGTTGTAGGATCGTAAGAGATAGGGCATCTAAGATTCGGATAGACTTGCACTAACGATGCATAAATCCAATGGTTGGATATTGCTCCGTTTCATGAGCAATCCCTATGAGATATGGGTTCATGTTAGTGGTGCTTGTTAAAGAAGAAGTTCACTGAAGGCCCGCCTGGAGAATCCACTAGATAGCTACAGTGGCTCGTTGGTAGTGACAAGTTCTCCACTTTATGCTAGTACATGTTATTAGTCTTTTGACCTGTGGATCTATAGTAATCTTGTGTTTAGGTCCTCATGCTTTGAATCTTCCTTGATCACTTAGCTGGTCTTTCGGGTTGAGGTTGGGTATGAGCTATTTAGACATGGAGGTTTGTGAGATCCAAGATAGGATTTGACTCATTATCTTTGTAAAGAGCTGGCGCATTTTCTATGTATTCTATAATGATCGATTCCAAGAAATCGTTGCACAAGGTAGTATGACAATTTGGAAAAAGAAATTTTCAAAGATAAGGTCATAAAAGGAATCGAACATTGGGAATAGAGACATAGCATTGAGGCTATTAAAAAGCCGGCAAATATCTTACCCTAGGCCTCTTTCGGGAGATAAAAGATGGAAGGACCGTATTTGCATGGTAAGCATAGAGCTAGAATGGTTCTCCAAAAGCATTCATTTCGGCAGGTTGGACATCGTCCATGGAGATTGAGTATTCTTCAATTAATGAGATTAATTGAATTGAGTCATTAGTTTAAAAAAGTTTAGACTAATGTGAATATTTTGATATTCTATAAATCACAAGATTTGTGAGCCCATGCCCAATGAATGGTAGAACCTAATGGGTCACACACAAAAGTCAATTGAAAATCCTACTTGATGAAGGGAATTTTTTAAGAGTTAGAAATTCCATCATGACCGATTTTGAGGAAGGAGACGGTTGACTAAATTGTTGGCTATTTTGGCTTAATCAATTTAATTATTAAATTGATTTGAATAATTTAAGGAGTTAAATTAGATCAATTAAATTAAGGATTTAATTTAATTGGTGTCATATGACTATCAATTGGTCAAGTTAACTTAAAGAGTTAACAAAAACTACCTTAAAGAGTTAAGCTAATTGACTTAAGAGTTAAGTCAAAGGTTAATTAATTAAATTAAATTGTTTAATTTAATTAAAATGAAGAATTGATTTTGGAAGAAAAATTCAAATAAAGAGTTTATTTGGAGTGCATTAGAATTTATTTGGATGACATTTCATGAGATGAAATGAAGATTTCAAATGAAATTCAAATGCATTTTAAATTCGTATGCAACTTGCTTGCAAGTTAGCAAGCAAGTGGCGCTAACCATGAGTGTTGTGTGATGCCACCTAAGCATCACACCTTCCCTCCATCTATATATATAGAGGGTGGGGCGGCCAACATGATGTGAATACAAGCATTTTAGATCTAATTGTATTGTATATGTTGCCTTATGTGTTGAAGCTTCACATTTTTCTTCACCTCCTACCTACAATTTTGGCCTTCATCCTTGCTCATCTCTTCTTTGTTTTTCAGCTAACATACAAGAGATTTAGATTGTCCAGTGGTGCGTGGATCTTATCATTAGAGGCAAAACAATTGGATTGCTAGCCTTTTGGAGATCCTCTGTCTGGGCAAAAACTTGGAGACATTTCTGGAGTGGCTTTCGATTTTCTGATTTGGTTGATTTTTATACTAAAGGTTCATCAATGTGTTGGTGATCTCTTATTCAAATGTCGGTTAATTCTAAGTTGATTTGGTTGGGAAAAAGTTTCCATGAACCTATTGTGCTATGAGGAGACTGTATTAAAGAGTTCAAGCTAGTTTTCATCACTTTGGTTGGAATTTGCTATCTTGGTAATTTTATGACCTTAATCCACTTTAAATGTATGAATGAGATCCTTGGGGAGGTGTAATCAAGTTTGATTTTAGTTTTGAATTGTTTTAAATTGGATCCTTGGCTTACACCTTCTTTCATAGGTCACTCCAAAGACTCTTCTATTGGATGATCTACAAGCTCCAACGGTTGGATCCAGTTGCTCCCCTTATAATGATCCAAAAATCACCAAATTTGGTGCACCAAATCACCTCTATAATAGCAGCCTTTTGATAGAAAATCATGAAAATCTTAGTTCTTAGATCGCCCAAATGATCCACTGAAATCAGCTACAAAATGGTTCACCAATGAACTTCTAAGTTCACCAAGTGTTGAACCTCCAATGTAAAGTCCACACACCTAGGATAATCTCTCAATCAATCTAACTTTTGCTAGATAAAGAGAGGGAAAAAATGAAGAGGAAAGTGCAATTTTTGAGGAAAGAGGAAGGAGAGAATTTTTAATGCGATTATTCAACACATGAATTATATCATACTTTTGAAGGGAAAATGTGAGGAATGCCAGCAAGCACAAGTGGCCGGCCACATGGCATAAGTATAGGAGTGGATGGAAGCTCTTAGATGCTTCCATCACACCATCTATGCATGTTGGCCAACTTGCCAACTTGTGTGTGCATTTGCATTTAAATTAACATTTACATTTCATCTCATGAAATGAAGTGCAAATTAACTTAATTCAAATGGACTCTTCCATTTAATTTACCTCCAAAACTTAAATTCTCAATTTAATTAAATTAACTCCTTAATTTAATTAATTTAACTCCTTAAGTTAATTAACTTAACTCTTTAAGTTAAATAGAGTTAACTTAACTCCTTAAATTAACTTGACTAATTAATTGTCATATAGCACTAATTAAATTGGCACCTTAATTTAATTAGCTTAATTTAACTCCTTAAATTATTTTGATTAATTTAATACTGAAATTAATCAAGCCAAAATGACCAATTAAATAAGTCAACCATTTCTCTCTCCAAAATGCAAGTATGAATTTTCTAACTCCTTAGAAAATTCCTACTATCGAATAAGAGTTTTCTTAAGCTTTTATGTGTTACCCATTAGGTTCATCCATTCATTGCACATAGGCTCACAACTCACTATGATATTTTGAATTCACATTAGTTTAAACTCTTTTAAACTAATAACTCTTTCAATTAATCTCTATTAATTGAAGCGTACTTATGTTTGATGTCCAGCAACAAGCCCATGGAGCCTAACTAATTAGATAAATTAATTATGTCATGATGAACCATTATAGTTTACGCTTACCATGCAAATACAGTCATCCCATCTCTTAACTCCTAAAAGAGGCCTAGGGCAAGATATTTGTTGGCTCTCTAATAGCCTCAATTACTATGTATCTGCATCTAATATTCGATTCCTCTTTATGACCTCAACTTTGGAAAACTCCTTTTTGAAATTGTCATACTACTTTGTGCAAGGATTTCTTGAAATCGATCATTATAGAATACATAGGAGATGCACTCGTTCTTCACAACAATGAGGAAATGGATCCCATCTTGAATCTCACAAATCTCCATGCTTAAGTAGCTCATGCCCAATCTTAGCCATGTATGACCCGCTATGTGGTTAGGGAAAAGTCAAAGCATAAGGACCTAAACACAAGGTTACTATAGATTCTCAAGTCTAAGGATTAAAAATAGCTCATGCCCAATTTTAGCCATGTATGACCCGCTACGTGGTTAGGGAAAAGTCAAAGCGTAAGGACCTAAACACAAGGTTACTATAGATTCTCAAGTCTAAGGATTAAATATATGCACTATCATAAGGTTGAGAACTTGCCACTACCGACATGCCACTACGGCTGTCTAGTGGATTCTCTTGGCGGGCTTTAGTAAGCTTGTTCTCTAACAAGCACCCAGTAACATGCATCTATGTCTCACATAGATTGCCCATGAAATGGAGCAATATCTAATCCCATGGAATATGCATCATTAGTACAAGTCTATCCAAATCTTAGATGCCCTGTCTCTTAAGATTTTATGTCTTGGGATACTTTAAAATCATGATCATAGAGACTTATTTCATAATCACCATCATATGTGTAACCAAGTCCTATAGTCTTATATGATTTAAGGGCTTCAACCAAAAGCAAGTGAAGTATAAAAAGCATAAAATAAAGATGTCAATTTATTAAAAATATCTTTCAATCAGGATTATCTCATAACTAGAGTAGTTTTACAGGCTAATCTAATTAGCTTGCGGGGCATTATTCCAACGATCTCCCACTTACCTTAAAGCCAATTCCCCCTAGCTTTCAAGCCCATTTTCTCAAGACATCCTAAAGACCTTTTTGCTTTTAAGGGTTTAAATAGTAGATTTGTTATATTATCTTCTAAGGCAACTTTATCCACTCGAATGTTGCCTCTATTAATGATCTCATAGATCAAATGATAATGTATTTATTAGTGTTTAAATCACTGATGAGATCTTGGATTCATTTCTTGCGCAATAGGTCTTAAGTTGTCTTCAAAAGACAACCACTAGCTCTTGCACGTTAGGTACTATATCCAACTCTTTGATGAACATTTTCATCCAAATACCTTACTTTATGGTGTCCAACACTACAGTATATTCTTCCTTAGTGGTAGAACAGGCCGTGGTGTCTTGTTTGGAACTTTTCCAACTCACCGCATTGTCATTGAGGTAAAATATAAATCCTAAGGTGGATTTAAAGTCATCTTTATCGGATTGGAAACTAGAATCCGAAAACCTTTCAAGTTTCAATTCTCCATTGCTGTAAACTAAAAACAATTCCTTAGTTCTTCTCAAATAGTTAAGGATGCCTTTTACGATCGTCCAGTGACTTTCACGAGGGTTGGATTAAAAGTGGCTCATAACACTTAGAGCATGTGCTACATCCGACCTAGTACATTAAACGACTTACATTATGCTCTCTATAACAGATGCATAACGTATGTAGGACATTCTTTCTCTCTCGTCTTTAGTCTTAGAAGCCATAGACTTGGAGAGACGAAAACCATGTCCCATGGGAAGGAATCCCGTTTTGGATTGTTCCATACTAAACTTCTTTAGTATCTTGTCAATGTACGCAGTTTGAAAGAACCCCAACATCATCTTTGACTATCTCTATAGATTCATATTCCTAATACAAATTATGCTTATCCTAAATCTTTCATGGAAAATTACGAAGATAACAATACTTTAGTATACTCTAACCCTTTTTTTTCTCATTCCTAATGAGAAGAACGTCATCGATATAAAGCACAATAAATTGTATCAAACTCCTGCTAGCCTTTTTATACACACAAGGCTCATACAAATTTTTGACAAAGCCTAACGATTTGACTGTCTTATTAAAACATATGTTCCAACTTTAGGATGCTTGCTTTAGTCCATAGGTGGACCTTTGGAGTTTGTAAACCTTTTGCCTACCCCTTTCGGATGTAAAATATTGTGGCGCTCCATATAGATCTTTTCTTCAATATTTCTATTGAGAAAAGCGGTCTTTACATCCATTTGCCATATCTCATAGTCATAATAAGTGGCTATGGCAAGCATAATCCTAATGGACTTAGGCATAGCGACCCATGAAAAAGGTTTCCTCAAAATTAATATCGGGTCTTTGAGTATAACCTTTTGCCATTAGTCTAGCCTTAACGGTTGTCACCTCTCCATTGACTCTTAGCTTTCGCTTGTAGATCTACTTGCAACCAACGGGTACTATACCCTCTGGTAGATCTACTAAAATCCATACTTTATTAGAGCACAAAGAGTCCATTTCTAATTTCATGGCCTTAAGCCAATATCCCGAATCTATATCCAACATAGCTTCCTCATAGGTCCTCGAATCACTATCCGTTTGTCCCGTCTCACGAAGAAATTCAAACCTTTTAGGATGTTTCTTAATTCGGTCCTACATTCTAAGAGGTTGTGCATTAAGCTCGGGATGCTCTATTATTTCTACCGCTTGTGGGATCGTATGATCATTTTGAACTTCATCAAGTGCAATAATAATGCATTTTCTATCCAATAGAAACCCTTTTTCCAAAAAGGTAGCATTTCTCAAAACAAACACCTTTTGTTCCAAGGGATCATAGAAATAATAACCCAAAAACTCTTTTGGGTATTCCATAAACTTGCACAAAGTGGATCTCGCATCCAACTTGTCTCCCACTAGTCTCTTAATATATGTGAAAAACCCTCAAACTCTTAAATAAGAGTAAGAGGGTGCTTTGTTATAGCACATCTTATGCAACATCATTAGCACCAACTTTGAGGATGCTATATTTAGTAACCTCACCGTCGTCTCAAAGGCATATCCCTGAAAGGAGATAGGCACATCAATGAAGTTCATCATGGAACGTACCATATCTAACAATGTACGATTTCTCCTCTCAGCTACTCCATTATGTTGGGGTGTGCCAAATGGAGTCCATTGTGAGATAATCTCATTCTCTTTTAGATAATCCAAGAATTTGGTACTTAAGTATTCCCCTCTTTTATCCAATCGAAGAGAATTAATACTAGGTTTTTGTTGCTTTTCTACTTCATTCCTATACTCTTTGAATTTTTCAAAAGCTTGGGACTTGTACTTCATAAAATATATATGTCTGAACCAAATATGATCATCGATGAAGGTAATGAAGTAAGAACAGTCTCCTTTAGCACTAACTCTTAGTGATCCACAAGTGTCTGTATGGACCAAATCCAATGAACTTGTGGTTCGTTCCGTTTGTCCTACAAAGGAGCCTTGGTCATTTTTCTTTTTAAACAAGACTCACAAGTAGGAAGGTTCTCTATGCCACTAATATTTAGTGTTTTGAGGGCATCTATCTTGTTTATCCTATTTTTGGAAATATGTCCAAGTCTTGCATGCCACAAAGTGACACTTTCTTGGTTATCTAACTTTCTTCTATTGTTTTTGTTGAATGTGCATTAGTGATGGTGAAAAATCTAAAATGTATAATCCTTCATACATTGTACTAAGTTACATAGTAACAAGGATTTAATACAAGCTTTTAGAATCTCTTAAGTCTAGCTTAACTTACGCCTTTGGCTTTGGCCGCAACTCTTGCTCATTTACCAAGGAGGTAGATCGAATCCCCATCACTAGGATTTATTCTTCTTTCTATCCTTTATAACAAATTTCACAGATTAGAACTACATACAGTATCAAATACCCACAAGGAAGAATTTATCCTTAGATACACTTCAATGAACAACTTATCCTTTTCTAAGAATATAAGACATTCCTTGTACTTGAGCTTTTAATGACCTAATTTGTCTTAATAGAAACAAATTGCATCCTTATTATCCTCAATTATCTTCTTAACTCCATTGGACCCCTTAAATGCTTGTTTCCTCTTTGTAGAACCTTTCTTCTTATCTCCCATTTTTTATTTACCTTGATGGCCTTCAAAATGGGAGGAAGAAGCAATTATTAAATGTTTGTCCTTTTCATAGTCATCTCTACCCTGACCAATACTTTAGTCAAATTAACTCGGCAAGGATTTGAGGATCAAATCCCCTTAGAGATCATTGTCCATCACTACGTTCAAGTTGAAGAGCTTCTCAACAAGCCTAATCATCTTTAGACCGTAGTCGAGGACACATGACCCCTCAACCATCCTAGCTTAAAAAATCCGCTTTGACAACAAAAATCTCTCATACCTTGATTGCTTTACAACTCTTGTAAGCAATTAACCGAGGTATTTTTCATGTGTTCATGAAACTTTGGAAGTTTGTAGATGCCATCATGAGATTATGGGATATGAGGTAATCCTTAACCTAATTCGTGAACACTTCACATGTCTCTTGATCTATATTAATCCCAATGGGATTTGGAGCACCTTGAAAAGGACAAATGTCCATTCCTCGGAATCTAGAACGATTTTGAGGTTAAGTTAATTGTGATAGTTCAGCCTTGTAAGTTTATTGGTTTCCAATATAATGTTTACTGGATTTTTAGCCATGTTTGAAATTTTGCAAATCTACAAAGGCGAAAAAGAGAATATAAACATATGATTGAAATTTGATATTACAAAACATGTTTATGGACTTTCAAGCATGTTTTTCTCCACTATTTTATCAAATTCCTTACTCTCTAAGGAATTCAGGAAATTGCATTTTCTTGTGAGAATTAAGGCCTAAAAGGCATCATATGTGGACCTATGACTTGTGAGACATCCACAAACAATCCTAAGGTAAGCAACTATTTCTAATTGCATCTCTATCCAACCCTTGATATGTTTTGCTCACTTTTCATGTAGACGCATGACATCTACACTATTAGATGTTAAGTCATACCTACCAATCAATCTTTAATTATAAACTCCACTATGACATTCCACGACTCATTAGATAATGTCATAGTGAGTTTTAAATTAAAGTGCATCTTACGTCGAGAAGTGATCATAGCTTTCCTCTAATAAAGTATCTCGTGACTCTAGAGCCAACACTAGATTAGGGTAGCATCTCACGCCACCTCTCATTGGTTAAAGGCTTGGATTAATTAAAAATCTTTTTAATTTTTATCCAATTTGACTTAATATTTTGTTGAACTTAAACTTTTCTAAGTTGAGGGTATTTCTTGCTTAGAAAGATCTCATCAATATTATCATCTCTTATTTTAGGTTCTCTATATCCTAACCATGCATTTCATACATCTATAGGATAAAGAAAATCATAAATAAGTAAATGCCTCTAACATGCTTCTAGGGTGGGGTGACCATGAGCTTTAACCAAGTAGTGAACTTAGAGCCACATGTGCACTACTTAGTTGATTTTAAGTGGGTTGATTAAATCATATCTATTACATAAATGTATCCCATACATTCATGGCTCTTCAAGCTTCCTTGATCCTCTTGGCCTCCTTTGTCCCCTTCCAACATTTACAAGAGAAAAGAAATCCTCACTCCTAGAGTTCTACTCTCATAACATTTACAAGATAGAAAATCAAGAGGCATGCAAGCCCCTATTTAATACAACTATTTTCAAACAACTTTGAAACAAATAAAACCAATTTAAAGGCTCATATTCATTCCCATTCATCCATCATCCATTCAACAATTAAATAAACAATAAACAAGAATTGACAATCAATCCATTAATTAAATGCTAAGCAATTAATTAGAAGCAAAATTAAGCATAACTCTTATGCATCTCAATTTTTCACAAACTTGAAGATTATCTTAAATTTGACTTTGAGAGCAAGAAAAAATGTTTGACATTATCTTGAGCACTTACAAAACAATTGTGCACAAATATATATAAAAAAATCAAGTTTAGGAGGGCAAAAATGCACAAAACAGCAAAATGATCATACCTAGGTGGCCATGGGCGGGCCTGCTGTCCGGTCAGCTGTCCAAGCAGACTGCACAGGCACTACAGTGCCCACGCTGCTAAGCTAGGCACTAGCCAGCTAGCAGGCAGGGGCCCTGCTACAAGGCACCTAAGCCACTGTTTTTGCTCTTTTGCCATCCCAAACTTTATGAACACTTCCATAACTCCATTCCACACATTTTATGACAAAATTTCAAATTATAAACACCTTTAAAAGTGAAAATTAAAGTGCTCAATTTTCTCTATAAATCAAATCTAAGAAAGAATCAGCATTCTTCAAACACCTTCAAGACATCCAATTAAATTTGATCCAAGAATAGCTAAAATACCTTAAAGCTATAATCAACATATAACATCATCAAATGTTAAATAAACATTTAACATCATAAGATTTGAATCAAAGGCATGCCAACATATGAAATAACACTTAAAACCACATATTGACATATTTCAATCCCACATGCAAAATCATCTGAACACTTAGATTCATCAATTGAATCAAGTATATAGAGATCTAGAATCAATCCATCACATGAATCAATTTACTAAAATCAATATTTAGACACAAATATGGCTCTGATACCACTTAAAAGATAGAGATGGATTGGGATCCGAATGTTAAAACCAAAATAATCAAAAACAAAACCAATCATCTCATCCGAAGGATCATAATCACGCATTTGTTGGAATAGTTCCCGGCAAGCCAATCAGATTGACCTTGTAAAAGTTATTTCCTTGTAAAGCAATCTTGATTGAATGATATTCTTTATATGGCCACCTTCATCTTATGCTTCATATTACTTCACTTGTATTTGGATGAAGCCCTCAGACCACACATTACTACAAGACTTGGTTCGATGACCATGGAATAAGTCTTATACAATCGTGATTTTAAATCTTCCAAGTCATAGGATCTTAAGAGATGGGGCATCTAAGATCCGAATAGACTTGCACTAACGATGTATAAATCTAAGAGTTGGATATTGCTCCATTCCATGAGCAATCTGTATGAGATACGGGCGCATGCTAGTGGGTGCTTGTTAGAGAACAGGGTACTAAAGGCCCTCTAGAGAATCCACTAGATACCCGTAGTGGCTAGTCAGTAGTGGTCAATTCTTCCGCTTACGCTAGTGCATATTATTAGTCCTCTAACCTGAGATCCATGGAAACCTTGTGTCCGGTCCTCATGCTTTGACTCTTCTTTGACCACTTAGCAGGTCTTTCGGGTTGAGATTGAGTATGAGCTACTTGGCATTGGAGGTTTGTGAGATCCAAGATGAAATTTGACTCCTCGCTTTTGTGAAGGGCGAGTGCATCTCTTATGTGTTCTATAATGATCGATTCCAAGAAATCCTTGTGCAAGGTGGAGTGACAATTTGGAAAAGGAGTTTTCCAAAGGTGAGGTCACATAAGAGAATCGAACATTGAGAATAGAGACATATTATCGAGGCTATTAGGGAGCCAGCAAATATCTTGCCCTAGGCCTCTTTTGGGAGATAGGAGATGAAAGGATTGTATTTGCGTGGAACGCGTAGAGCTATGATGGTTCTCCAAAATATTCATTTCGGCCAATTAGTTGGGCTCCATGGGCTTGAGGTTGGACATCGACCATAAAGATTAAGTACTCTTCAATTAATGAGATTAATTGAATCGAGTTGATTAGTTTAAAAGGAGTTTTAAACTAAAATGAATATAAGATATTCAAAGACACAAAGAGTTGTGAGCCCATGTCCAATGAATGGTAGAGCCTATTGGGTCACACACAAAAGCCAAATAACTTCCAAAATTGGTAGAGCAATTTTTCTAAGTGTTAGAAAATTCACCACTTGGTGACCGATTTTCAAGGTTCCAATCCAACGGTCAATTTTGGTTTGATTAATTTAAGTGTTAAATTAATCAACTAATTTAAAAGTTCAATTAGACCAATAATTAAGGTGTTAATTATTTGGTACCATGTTGACCATCAATTGGACAAGTTGACTTAAAGAGTTAAGTTGACTAATTTGAGCTTAAGAATTAAGCTTGTTTAATTTAAGAGTTAGATCAAAGGTTGATTAATTAAATTAAAGGGTTTAATTTAATTAATGGAAAGAATAATTTTTGGAGCAAAAATTTAAATAAGTGTTCATTTAAATTAGCATCTTAATTAATTTGGAATAAGATTCCAAATGAAATTGAAATGCACTTGAAATTCAAGTAAGACTTGAATTTGAATTTTGCCAACTTGGCATGCCACTTGGGCGGTCACCTTGAGGAAGGTGTGATGCCAACTAGCATCACACCTTCCACCCTCTATATATAGATATAGAAAGCATTCAAAATTCGAAATAAGCTGCTGAAAAGTGTGAGAATTAGATTCTTGCATTCCCTCCAAAATCTCTCTCTCCATGCATTGCATCATGAGTTGAATCTTTGCATTCCTTCTTCTTCCCAACCTGAAAATCTGCCTTCTCTACCTCATCTTCTCCTATCTAAATCCAGATTCTAGTGAGGGGAAATTGGAAGATTTTTTGGTGTGTGGATCGTTTCAATAGGGGCAAGGCAATTTACTTGCTCAGTTTTGGAGATCGACCTGCAGCAGCGTCCGATTGGTGAATTTTTCTGGAGCGACCCAGAAGGCTTTTTGGCTCCAATTTTTCACAGTATATTTCCATGTATGTGGAGGTGTTCCAGATTTAATTTTGTGAATTTTGGATCAGTTTATTCTAGGCAATTGTTGTCATCTTTCTGCTGTGCCAGTTCCAGATAGTTTCTGGCCTCGTGAGAGATAGTTGATCTTCTCCTTGATTTTGAGCTACAAGAGGTAATTATTCATCCTAATATAGCATGTATATATCCTTGGGATCTTGAGTAGCTTAGTTAATTTCAAGCTTATGAAGTTTTAATTTATGGATCGTAATGCTACTCTAGCCTTCAAGTTGTATCGGAGCCATTTTCATGCTATGTTTTGGATTATTGTTCGATTGATTCATGTAATGAATTGATCAATATCACCAAACACTTGATTCAAGCCATGGATTGGAGTGTTTGGATGATGATGCTTGTGGTTGTATTGCTTGATGAATTGATAGCATGCTATTATGTGATTTAAGTGTTGATTAATGTTTTAGTATGTTTCAATTCATAGTGGTAAATGTTGAATGTTGATTTAGCATTTATTGATGTTATATGGTAATATAGCATGTTGATATTTGATCAAAAGAGTTTTGGTCATTTTTTGACCCAATTTGATTGGAGTTGTATTGGAAGTTTTTGAAGAATTTGATTCTATCTTTCTGTAATTTTTGAAGGCATGATTGAGCACTTGAATTTCCTTTTTTAATAGAGGTTTTAAATCTGGAAATTCATCTATAATGTGTGTTTAAGTGTTGAGAACATGTGCTAAAAGTATTGTTGCATGAAATTTGAGTGGAAAAGCAACTTGATTCACTTGGAAGCCCCAAAACAGGGAGCTACCGAGCAGCAGCCGGGCACTAGCTGGCGCTGCGCGCACGCTGTGCGCAAGGCCTGCCCAGGCTGTGTGGCAGCCCTTGTTTTGTGGTTTTGGTGAATTTTGAGTAATTTTTCCGATTTCTTTTGTGCTTAAAATATTTTTGTACCACACATGATAGATGCACAAACGTTGTGCAAGTTCTCAAAATTATGTTTGACATTTTTGAATGCCTTTGAAAATTGGTTAAAGTTCATCTTCCAATAATGGCATAAATCTTATGCTTGTTCAATTATTTGTTTATGAGATAAGCATTTAATTGATGGAATTAATTGTTAATTCTAGATTTTTTATTGTTCATTTAATTGTTGAATGGATGATGAATGAATGGGGATGACCATGAGCCTTTAATATTGATTTTAATTGTTTCAAGTTGTTGAAATGGGTTGTATTAAATTGAGGTTTCCATGCCTCTTATTTTCTACCTTGTAATTTTTATGAGAGTAGAATCACTAAGAGTGAGGATTTCCTATTCATGTAAAAGTTACATGGAGCAATGGAGGCCAATGGAGGCATGGAGACTTTTGAAGCCCTATGAATGTATGGGATACAATCATGTAATAGCTAGATTTAATCAACCCACCTAAAATCAACTAGGTGGTGCACCTATGGCTCTAAGTACACCACTTAGTTAGGCTCATGGTTATCCCACCCTAGGAGCATGCCAGGCGCATTTACTTATTTATGCTTTTCGTATCCTATTGATGCATGAGATGTATGTTTAGGATATAGAAAGCCTAAATAAGAAGATAAAATGATGAGATCTTTGCAAGCAAAAACCCTCCACTTAGAATGTCTAAGTGTTTTATCAAATATTAAGTCAAAATGGATACAAATTAAAAGATTTTTAATTAATCCAAGCCTTCTACCAATAGTATATGACATGACGATGCTACCACCTTTGTATGATATACATTCGGTCATGGGGGTCACACTTAGGTGGAAAGCTGTGACCATACACTTTGCATGAGATGCACCTTTGATTTGGGAACGCCAATACATTATACACTCGATCACGGGGGATGTTGTGGTGCCCGTCTCGAATCGAAGATTGCTTGGTAGGTTTGACTTAACACCAAGTAATGTGGAGGTCGTCCATCAGGGGATTTATATAAAATGGTGAGGCAAAATATATCAACAATTGCATGAGATGCAATTAGCAAAAGTTGCTTACCTTTAGATTGCTTGTGGATATACATCCGGTCACAAGGGTCCACTTGCAAGTCTTTAGGGTCTTGATTCTCGTTAGGAAATATGATTTCCTGAATTCTTCTAGAGGGTGAAGGATTTGATAAAATAGTGGGAGGAAAATGTGCTTGAAAGACCATAAACATGTTTTTAATATCAAATCAATCATATGCTTATACTCTTTTTTTGCCTCTTGTAGATTTTCGAAATCTTCAATCAAAAATGGCTAAAAATCCACTCGCAAGCATTTTGGAAAGCAATAAACTAACCGGGCCAAACTTCCAAGGTTGGTTAAGAAACCTTAAAATCATTCTTCACTCTAAAAAGCGGACTTACACCCTTGATCAAAGTCCTGTGGACGTACTTGGTGATGACGCCACCAACGCATAACGTGAAATGTTCACTAAATTTGTAGATGATGATCTACAAGTGAGGTGTGTCATGATGGCATCCATGTCCAATGAGCTCCAAAAGACTCATGAGCACATGAAGCATGCTCGAGAGATCTATGTGCACTTGCAAAAGTTATATGGTGTACAAAGTAGACACGAAAGGTTTGCTTTGTCTAAAGAGCTCTTTAGGGTAAGGATGAGTGAAGGGTCAAACGTCCATGATCACGGCCTCAAGATGATTAGACTTATCGAAAAGCTTGGACAGTTAGATGTGGTCATGGACAACAACTTTTACGTGGATTTGATCTTACAGTCATTACCACGGTTATATGATCAATTCGTTATGAACTTCAATATGTCCAAGTAAGATGTTACGATTAACGAATTGATCAATATGCTTGGACCACAGAGGTAACTATGAGAAAGGAAAAGCCCCTCATGCTTGCATCCTCCTCCAAGTCGAAGGGCCCTAGGGTCCTAGAAAGGGAGGTAAGAGGAAGAAGAGTTCTTCCTCGAAAGGGAAGAAACCCGAGAAAAGTTTCAAGAGAGTTAAAAAAAGGTTAAAACTAAATCTAGTTATTTCCACTGTGGCAAAAAAGGATATTGGAAAAGAAATTGCAAAGCTTACCTTGCAGCCCTTGAGAAAGGTATGTACTTTATTGAATTGCACATGACGACTAATTCTTCCACATAGGTATTTGATGCCACATTGGGTTCTCAACTTTGTCATTCGCTACAGGGGATGGAAAAAAGAAAGAGTCTTCGTGAAGGGGATATGATCTTCCGCCTAGGAAATAGAGCAAGAGTCGCGGCCACTTTCCAAGGCGTCATCAAGGTAGACTTAGGGAATGCTTGCATTGTACTTGATTCAGTTTATTATGTACCCCATCTTATTAAGAACATTGTTTCAATTCCCGTTCTTGATAATAAAGGATTTAATTTTTCTATATCGAATGGGAAGTTGATGGCATTAAAGAATGGTTCTTTGATTACTCAAGGTACATTAATAAATGGATTATACATACTTGATTCTCAACCTTCACTGATACACATTCAATCAAGTAAAAAAAAATTAGATATCCAAGAAGATGTCATTCTTTGGCATGCAAGACTTGGTCATATCTCCAAGAATAAGATGAATAAGTTAGAAGCTCTCAAAGCACTAAATATTAGTGGCATTGAGGACTTTCCTACTTGTGAATCTTGTTTAGAGGGAAAAATGACCAAAGCTCTTTTTGTAGGACAAACAGAGTGCTCCATAAGTCTTTTAGATTTAATTCATACGGATGTTTGTGGACTACTAAGAGTTAGTGTAACAGGAGGCTATTCCTACTTCATCACCTTCACCAATGACTTTAGTCGGTATGGACACGTGTTTCTTATGAAGAACAAGTCTGAAGCCTTAGAAAAGTTCAAAGAGTATAGGAATGAAGTAGAAAAGCAATTAGGGCTAAGTATTAAAGCTTTTTGATCGGATCGAGGGAGAGAACACTTGAGCACCGAATTCTTAGATTATCTAAAGGAGAATGAGATTTTCTCTCAATGGACTCCACCCGGGTCACCCCAACATAATAGAGTAGCCGAAAGGAGAAACCGTACCTTGTTGGACATGGTACGCTCCATGATGAGTTTTTCCAATGTGCCTATGTCCTTTTTGGGGATACGCCTTACAGACGACGGTGAAGCTACTAAACATAGTACCTTCAAAGTTAGTGCCCAAGACACTATATGAGACATGGCATGGCAAAGCTCCCTCTTACCATTATCTTAAGGTTAAGGGATCTCCAACGTACGTGAGATGGACAGTTGGAGATAAGTTGGATAGTTGATCCCCCTTGTGCAAGTTTGTGGGATACCCTAGAGAGTCTATGGGTTACTACTTTTATAATCCCTCAAAATAAAAGGTGTTTGTCTCGAGGAACGTCTACTCTTTGGAAAGAAAATTCTATTAGATAGAAATGGTGTTGTTGTTGAACTTAATGAAGTTCAAGATGATCATGAAATCCCACAAGTGGTGGAAACAAGCGAGCAAGTGAAGCATTGTACACAACCTCTACGTAGGTCGAACCGAATCAAGAAGTAACCTGAAAGGTTTGGATTCCTTCATGAGATGGGCCAATCGGATAATGATCCGAAGACTTATGAAGAAGCTATGTTGGACATAGATTCGGGATGTCTGCTTGAAGCCATGAGATCTGAAATGAACTCCATGTACTCAAACAAAGTATGGACTTTGGTAGATCCACCAAAAGAAATAGTTCCCGTTGGTTGCAAGTGGATCTATAAGTGAAAGCTTGGAGTAGATAGAGAAGTAGTCACTTTTAAGGCGCGACTAGTGGCAAAAGGTTACACTCAAAGACCTGGTATTGATTTCGAGGAAACATTTTCACCGGTCGCTATGCCTAAGTCCATTCGAATTCTACTTTCCATAGCCACATATTATGACTATGAGATATGGCAAATAGATGTGAAAACCACTTTCCTCAATGGTGACATTAAAGAAGAAATCTATATGGAGCAACCACAAGGTTTTACATCCAAGGGGAGTGAGCAAAAGGTTTGTGCTTCATGTCGATGGCATCCTTCTCATTGGGAATGAGGTAGGAACATTAGAGTGTACTAAAGCTTGGTTATCTACACAATTCTCTATAAAGGATTTGGGAGAAGCATCTTACGTATTGGGAATACGTATCTATAGAGATAGATCTAATGGGATGTTGGGGCTATTCCAAACCCTGTACATTGACAAGATACTAAAGAGGGTTAGTATGGAAAAATCCAAGAAGGGATTTCTTCCCATGGGACATGGCATTCGTCTCTCAAAGTTTATGCTATGGCCTCTAAAACTGAGGAAGAGAAATGAAGAATGTCTCACATACCTTATGCCTCCGCCATTGGTAGCATAATGTATACAGTTCAATACACAAGACCGAATGTGGCACACTCGCTAAGTGTTACGAGTAAGTTCCAATCCAATCCCGGTGAGAGTTACTGGATAGCCGTAAAAGCAATCCTTAAGTACTTGAGAAGGACTAAAGACTTGGTTTAGTATACGGCAATGGAGAATTGAAACTAGAGGGGTTTGCAAATTCAAGTTTTCAATCCGATGTAGATGACCTCAAATCCACTTCTAGATTTATATTTTGCTTCAATAGTGGCGCGGTGAGTTGGAAGAGTTCCAAACAGGACACCAGGGCTGATTCCACCACTGAAGCAGAATATATTGTGGCTTCGGAAGCTACAAATGAAGGTGTTTAGATGAAAAACTTCATTCAAGAGTTGAATGTAGTGTTTAGCATTGCTGAGCTAATTGTTGTCTTATGTGACAACACAGGGGTGGTAGCGCAAGCTAGAGAGCTAAGATCTCATCAGAAATTCAAGCACATTTTGAGGCGATATCATTTGATCCGGTAGATCATTGATAGAGGCGACATCCGAGTGGAAAGAGTTGCCTCGGAAGAGAATATAACAGATCCACTGACTAAACCCCTAACGCAAAAGGTTTTTGAAGAACATCTTGAGAAGATGGGTCTCAAGGTTGTAGGGCATTGGCTTTAGGACAAGTGGGAGATTGTTGGAATAGTGCCCAGCAAGCCAATCATATTGGCCTTGTAAAAGCTATTTCCTTGTAAAATAATCTTGATTGAATGATATTATTTATATATCCACCTTCATCTTATGCTTCATATTACTTCACTTGCATTTAGATGAAGCCCTTAGATCACACATGACTATAGGACTTGGTTCGATGACCATGAAATAAGTCTTATACGGTCGTGATCTTAAATTTTTCAAGTCACAGGATCTTAAGAGACGGGACATCTAAGATCCAGGTAGACTTGCACTAACAATACAAAAATCTAAGAGTTGGATATTGCTCCATTCCATGAACAATCTGTATGAGATACGGGTGCATGTTAGTGGGCGCTTGTTAGAGAACAAGGTACTGAAGACCCACCGGAGAATCTTCTAGATAGTCATAGTGGCAAATGGGTAGTGATTAATTCTCCCACTTACATTAATGCATATTATTAGTCCTCTAACCTAAGGATCCATGGTAATCTTGTGTCCGGTCCTCATGCTTTGACTCTTCATTGACCACTTAGCGGGTCTTTCAAGTTGAGGTTGGGTATGAGCTACTTGGCATGGAGGTTTGTGAGATCCAAAATGGAATCCGACTCCTCATTTTTGTGAAGGGTGAATGCATCTCCTATGTGTTCTATAATGATCGATTCCAAGAAATCCTTGCGCAATGTGGTGTGACAATTTGGAAAAGGAGTTTTCCAAAGGTGAGGTCACACAAGGGAATCGAACATTGAGAATAGAGACATAGTATCGAGGCTAGTAGGGAGCTGACAAATATCTTGCCCTATGCCTCTTTCGGGAGATAGGAGATGGAAGGACCATATTTGCATGGAACGCGTAGAGCTATGATGGTTCTCCAAAATATTCATTTCGGCCAATTAGTTGGGATCCATGGGCTTGAGGTTGGACATCAACCATGGAGATTGGGTACTCTTTAAGTAATGAGATTAATTGAATCGAGTCGATTACTTTAAAATGAGTTTTAAACTAAAATGAATATAAGATATTCAAAAGTCACAAAGAGTTGTAAGCCCGTGTCCAATGAATGGTAGAACCTATTGGGTTACACACAAAAGCCAAATAGCTTCCAAAATTTGTAGAATAATTTTTCTAAGTATTAGAAAATTCACCCTTTGGTGACCGATTTTCAAGGTTCCAATCCAACGATCAATTTTGGTTTGATTAATTTAAGTGTTGAATTAATCAACTAATTTAAGAGTTAAATTAGACCAATAATTAAGGAGTTAATTATTTGGTACCATGTTGACCATCAATTGGACAAGTTGACTTAAAGAGTTAAGTTGACTGATTTAAGCTTAAGAGTTAAGATTGTTTGATTTAAGAGTTAAAACAAAGGTTGATTAATTAAATTAAAGTGTTTAATTTAATTAGTGAGAATAATACTTTTTGGAGGGAAAATTTAAATAAAGTGTTCATTTAAATTAGCATCTTAATTAATTTGGAATTATATTCCAAATGAAATTGAAATGCATTTGAATTTCAAGTAAGACTTGAAGTAGAGTTTTGCCAACTTGGCATGCCACTTGGGCGGTCACCTTGAGGAAGGTGTGATGCCAACTAGCATCACACCTTCCACCCTCTATATATAGATATAGTGGGTGTGCAAAATTCAAGTAAGCATTGCTGAAAGTGTGAGAATTAGATTTTTGCATTCCCTCCAAAATCTCTCTCTCCATGCATAGCAACATGTGTTGAAGCTTTGCATCTCTTCTTCTTCCCATCATAAAAATCAGCCTCCTCTACCTAATTTTCTCCTCTCTTACTCCAGATTCTAGTGAGGGGAAATTGGAATATTGTTTGATGTGTGGATCGTATCAATAGAGGCAAGGCGATTGACTTGCTCGGTTTTGGAGATCCACCTGCAGCAGCTTCCAGTTGGAGAATTTTTATGGAGCTATACAGAAGGATTTTTGGATCCAATTTTTCGTAGTAGCTTCCCCTATGTGTGGAGGTGTTCCATATTTAATTTCATGAATTTTGGATCAGTTTATCCTAGGCAATTGTTTTCATCTTTCTGCTGTGCCAGCTCCAGACAGTTTCTGGACTCGTGAGAGATAGTTGATCTTCTCCTTGATTTTGAGCTACAAGAGGTAATTCTTCATTATAATCCAGATCTATAGCATGTATAGATCCTTGGCAGCTTGAGTAGCTTAGTTAATTTCAAGCTTATAAAGTTTTGATTTATGGATCATAATGCTACTCAAGCCTTCAGCACTAAATACAGATTTAAGGCAAAAAATTTACCTTTGTACATTAAAACAAAGGATTTGACCAGATCACTCCGAAGACTCTTCTATTGGATAATCTACAAGCTCCAATGGTTGGATCCAATTGCCCTACTTCCAATGCTCCAAAAATCAACAACTTTGGTACACCAAATCACCTCAGGAACAGTAGCCTTGTGACAAAAAATCACTGAATATCTCAACTCCTAGATCGCCCAAATAATCCACCAAAATTAGCCATAAAATGGTTCACCAATGAACTTCTAAGTGCCCCAAGTGTAGAACCTCTAATGTAAAATCCACACACCTAGGATAAGCTCTCAATCAACCTCATTTTTGCTAGATAAAAAGAGTAAGAAGGTGAGGAAGAAAGTTGTGGTTTTGGAGGAGAGAGGGAGGAAAGAATCTTTGGTGTGATTATTCAACACATGAATTAATCATACTATTGGAGAGAAAATGTGAGGAATGACAACCAACATAAGTGGTCGGCCACATGGCATATTTATAGGAGTATACAGAAGCTCTTAGATGTTTCCATCACAACCTCCATACATGTTGGCCAACTTACCAACTTGTGTGTGCATTTGCATTTCACGTATATTTGCATTTGAATTAACATTTACATTTCATCTCATAAAATGAAATGCTAATTAACTTAATTCCAATGGACTCTTCTATTTGATTTTCCTCCAAAACTTAAATTCTCAATTTAATTAAATTAACTCCTTAATTTAATTAAATTAACTTAACTCCTTAAATTAAATAGAGTTAACTTAACTCCTTATAAATTAACTTGACTACTTAATTGTCATATGGCACAAATTAAATTAATACCTTGATTTAATTGGCTTGATTTAACTTCTTAAATTATTTTGATTAATTTAACACTTAAATTAATCAAGTCAAAATAACCAGTTAAATAAGTCAACCATTTCTCTCTCTAAAATGCCTAGTATGAATTTTCTAACTCCTTAAAAAATTTCTCCTATCAAATAAGAGTTTCCTTAGACTTTTGTGTGTGACCTATTAGGTTTATCCATTCATTGGACATGGGTTCACAACTCATTGTGATATTTTGAACATTAAAATAACATTAGTTTAAACTCTTTTAGACTAATAACTCTTTCAATTAATCTCTATTAATTGAAGAGTACCCAATCTCTATGGTCAATGTCTAGTAGCAAAACCATGGAGCCCAACTAATTAGATGAATGAATTATATCATGGTGAATCATTATAACGTACGCTTACCATGTAAATACAGTCTTTCCATCTCCTATCTCCTGAAAGATGCCTAGGGTAATATATTTGTCGGCTCCCTAATAGGCTAATAGCCTCAATTTCTATGTCTCTACATCCAATATTTGATTTCTCTTTATGACCTCAACTTTGGAAAATACCCTTTTCAAATTATCATACTACCTTGCACAAGGATTTCTTATAATTGATCATTATAGAATACATAAGAGATGTGCTCGTTCGTCACGACAACTAGGAAACGAATCCCATCTTGGATCTCACAAACTTCCATGCTTAAGTAGCTTATGCCCAATCTTAACCCTGTATGACTAGGTACATGGTTGGGGAAAAGTCAAAGCATACAAGATTACTATGGATCCTCAAGTCCAAGGACTAACTATATGCACTATCGTAAGCTTGAGAACTTGCACTACTTATGTGCCACTACGGCTATCTAGTGGATTCTCTTGGAGAGCCTTCAGTGACCTTGTTCTCTATCTATCACCCACCAACATGCATTTGTCTTACATAGATTGCCCATGAAATGGAGTAATATCCAACCCCTTGGAATATGCATCATTAGTACAAGTATATCCGAATCGTAAATGCCTTATCTCATAAGATTCTATGACTTGGAATACTTCAAAATCATGACCATAAAGACTTGTTTCATGATCACCATCATATACGTGACCAAGTCTCATAGTCTTGTATGATTTAAGGGCTTCAACCAAATACAAGTGAAGTCTAAAAAGCATAAGATGAAGATGGTCATTTAATAAAAATATATTTTAATCAAGATTATCTCACAATTAGAGTAGTTTTATAGGCCATTCTAATTGGCTTCTGGAGTACTATTCCAACAATAACGATGCTGCACGAAATTGGAGCAAGGTCCTTTCTAGTAGACAACAAATATGTCAATTCCAAATCTCTGGATCTAGAAGGTTCTCAAAAGTTTGTGATTTTTTGAGAATGATTTCTTATGCTTTAGTGCTTTCTTGAGCTTTATATATATAGTTTTTTCTTGATAGGTTTCAGCCCATAGAGTTTCACTGCTTTGCTTCATGGGCTTCATTTATCATTGAACTATCTAGCCTTTTTATTTAATTAATTAAGTCTCTTTGACCCTTTTTAAATTTTTTGTCAGCTTATCCCATTGAATATTAATTGTCCATGTCAATGACAAACCAAGTATAAAGTTATGTTAGTACCTCAAATAAAAAGACTATTCTAGCACTATCCTAATAAAAAAAAATTATATTGACAAGAACTTTTTGGGAGGTTCATTCACTAAACTCGTTTCTCTCAAATAAGCACATTCGTGCAGGCGCTAGTGTCCAAACCAGTATTCGCGGAGCAAGACATCCCTCTTATTATAAACATCTATGGAATCGTTATTGTCTTGCTTCAATGATTCTTAACTTTGAATGTTTTAAGATTAAAGTCAAAGAGTCACATAGTCAATGATCACCATAGTATGTGTATTCATGTCCCACAACTATATATGACACATGAATTCATCTAACTTTAATAACCAGAATAAAAAGAATGCCTATTTATTAACATTGATAATGAAAAAGAATGTTCAAAGTGTAAATTTTAGAGTCAATTAGCTCGTTGGAAACTATTCAAGGATACTAGCATAAATCTTACGTTGTTTCATGAATAATAAATAACAAAATAATAAATAAAATTTCAAAAGTATGCATCAAATTTCAAAAAATAATTGAAATTAAATGTCAAGATTTAAAGAAGATCCAGCCCCAAAAGAAAAGAGAATATTAACATCAAACATATGAAAATAGATGAAAACTCTTGAACCATTGCAAAAGGAGAAGAAATATATCAAAAATCCCTTTGGCGTGCAAATAAAATTTGTACAATATCATGTGTATATTTACCTATATAGTCCGAGTTAGTTGTATTAGTTAGCTTCTTTTCTGTTTCAGTTAGTTACAGGTTGTTAGGGTTTGTTTTTCCTTTTTTCCCGCATCTAATTGCATGTATATATTCTAGCTTCTTCAGCATGAGCTAGAATATTGAGAAGTGAAGAATACTGAAATGACGCCCACAATAGGCAAATTATTCATTTTGTATTGATGCTACCTTTTCTTGGCTCCAACATTCGATAGGTGAGCTTCAGTGGTCTTCACCATTTCCCATCCCAAATCATTTCTTGGGATTATCGCACTTTAGGACTGCCTATTCCTTCATATATCCACATTGGACCAACTTTGCAATCTCATCTTTCAGATTCCAACACTTCTCAACAGTATGTCTGCAATTAATGTGGAAATGTGCTATTTCTCCAACTTTTGCATCTTAGGGTTGCTCACCATCTTTGGAGGGTGCTGGATCAAGCCTTATTATTTAGTTATGACTAATATATCTGTCCTTGATGTAGTAAAGGGATTGTATCTGGAGAAGGTTCTAGGAGGACTTCATTGACGATCTCACGACTTCTCAATTTCGTTGTCTCTTTCTTCTTATACTTTACGCTTGTTGGCATCCAAATAGACCATCACGTCCTTAATCCAGATGTGCTTTTCTACTTGGATGAGAAGCTTTTTCAGGATGGCAAGTGGCTTCCCTACTATGGGCTTTTGGACTTCAAGTTCTGTTGGATAATGTTAGATAAGAGCTCCTGGCTGATATGTGGAATTTCATACACGATTTGAACAAACTGGTTGATGTAATCCTTTAAGGTCTCTCAATCTTCCCGCTTGATGACAAATAGGTAGACTGTTATTTTAGGGTATTTGCAGTAAATAGAGAAGTTGTGGAGAAAGTGCTCAACCACGTCAAAGTAGCTTAGTAAGAGTAGTGCAGAAGACTGAATGTCAACGTGTTGAGGTGGATGAGGGCTAGTGCCCTATTCTTCATTCATCTTTCTTTCTATTATATCTGGAGATGATGAAGCTTATATGCTCTAGCAAGAGGATTGGGTTTACTCTTGGGGCCGATACTCGCCAATACATTAGGTGACTGCTTTGGCTGCACATTTGTCTTCCACCAACGCCATTCGTATTTCTTGAGTTATCTACAACATTGGTCCTTTAGGATGGAGCTGGTTGCCGAGAGCGCCTTTAGTGGAGGGTGCGTATTGCGCCTGACAGAAATGTACTTTTAGTGGGTTCTCACCTCATGGTTTCACTTGGGCAGTAGAGTCTAGAGCTTTATATTTCATATGCATCCTCCGTGTTACTTACTTCAAAAGGGAGTTCCCATAGATGACGCAAGATGATACTACATGAAAATGGAGTTGGGGTCTTTTTCAAAAATCAATAATTAAGATCTCTGCTCTTAGAACGCAATTGAGTAGAGTTAAAGTTTGAGTTTTTGCAAATGATTTCTTAGATGCCTTTTTGGATTTGACATTTATATTGATTAAGTTTTTTATGTGCTTCGACCCACTTGAGTTTGGAATCATCTTGGTGGGCCCTTTTCTTATTTATTTATTTATTTATATAAGCCTTTAATTTATTTATTTATTATTAAAAGCTTATTTTTTCGTATTAGTATTGGATAGTAAAATAAGTTTTATATATTTTAATAGGGTAAAGCATCATCCTTTAACGTCTGTAGGGGTAGTTGAATAAGGATCCATATTGAGCTATTGAATGAGTTTATTATGAGATTACGACGTATTAAAAAGCATTTAATAAATGAAAACATAATGAAATTTATTTAAAAGAGTTTATTTCATTGAGGAGATACTCATAGAATATTTATATGTCAAAATTGAATAATTGAATTAGAAATTGAGTTCAAAGTGGAAATAAATATGGATATCATAATGGATCAAATGAGTACATTTCAGGCATATATATATATAAAGATAGGTTGACAATGTGTTGATAAAGAATTTTTGGAAAAATAAATTATTTAAAATTTATCTCGATTAATACACTTATACATAAATGTTAGCTCAAAAGTTAGAGTTGTGGCTTAAGCTCCTAACTTTTGAATGGAGATGCGATTCTTAGTTAAAGGAATGTATATTGTAGCTTTATCCTTTCACTGTATCCTTAAGAAGTATTATGATTCTTAATAAAGAATCACTTCTCGTAAGACAAGGTGCATTGCACAATAATAGGATGCATTAAAACCTAGGAAAAACAACATAAAAAGAATACATGTAGTGCCCCAACCCTAGAGGCGCCTACTCCCATCTGGAATACTACCTCGGTCAGGATTTCATTAGTAATTTAGTTTTTATTTTCTTTTTTAATCCGAATATTCTCGATTCAAAACATAAGTTCATAATAACTCAGGTAATGCATAAGATCATAATCAAAGAATAGTACCCATGTCAACTAGTCATGCCACAAACTGTAAATTAAACCTGAGTTTCCCTAATTTTACAATCACCCAAAGACTTGCATCAAATATCGCAAGCTTTAGCTTATTACACTTCATCAAAAGATAAAATTGGTAGTCTACTGACAAGCACTATTTTACATTACAAGCATGTGTATAGATTGTCTTCTTACCATTTATAGAGATCTTGATAACACTATATATATACTATCCACCTTGCAGCCTAAGCTCATAGTACTTTCTAATCCTCAATGTGGAGTAAAGAACAGAAAGAAACAGTACAAAAATGGTAAGTCTGAATGACTTAGTGGGGTAATGATCAAGATATATGAACAGTAATAATAATGCATATACAGTGCAGAACAACATAGGTCTAACGTACCACAACTACAAGTATATGTCAATGGAGCAGGCCGTTAGATAATAACTAGATTTCATGCAATCAAGAAATAGGTTTTGAGTGGCAATATGTTAAATTTTAAAAATCATGAGTTGTCTCTTCATTGTCCCATACCAGCGAAGAGACATCTCAAGTTTTCGTTATACTTCATAGCAAGCCTCATATTTCAAAACTCAAAAGTTGGATTCATTTTAAAGAACTGGATGTACATTTTGGGTTTGAAAAGCTCAGATCCAAAACCTAGGATTTCATTCAATTTTATAAAATAGGCTGGATAAGGAACATTTCGCAAAACTCATGGTACAAGCATATTTTATAAATCCGATCGTGAATCGAGCTTCCTCCTTATGTCTCCTAGTAAACTATATAAATGATCCGACTGTGGAACGGCCTTTCCCATTATGACTCCCAATGTTCTGTAGAAACAATCCGACCATAGAATGGCTTTCCTCATCCTTATATCCCCCAATGAGAGAAATGCGGTGGTATGTTCAATTACTGGTTTCAACGACCAATGGTGGAGTACTTGAGGCGGTAAGCCAATGGCGAAGCTAGGGCTTTGGATGCAATTTTTGTCCAATTCACATACGAAAAGATGGCAGAAAGTGAAATTGATTGAGAGATTTGGACGGGCTCGGCGATTCATGGTGGCGAGCAGTAGTAGTTCCGGTAGCACTTGGGCAGTTTGTGTGAAATTTAATTTCAAACTGAATAGGACTAATACTGGGCTATGAATTGGACTCAAACCCAGTCTAATCAGGTAACGAGCGAAAGGAGCTATCGAGCTCTTTGGGAAAAGGCACTGCTTGATATCTCCAGGTGAGGCTTACTATATTTCTTTGCTGGGGAAATAGTATATATATTTGTTAATATATTCTGGTTACTAGATTCTATTTATGTTGAGATCTAATGGTTGTTGTTTGTTTGTTCAATGTTGTTCTTTGTCTCTTGTGTTGACTTTAACGGTCTATCTGAACTGTTCTTCCTTGCATATGCTTCTTGAGCCATTGTTATTCAAGATATCAGCCTGTCTAGTAAAATGATATTGCTTTATGCTCTAGGCAGTCTATTTGGACTTCTCTCATCCTTTGCCCGTGATTCTTGAGCCATTCTTACATAAATTCCTTGTCGATCATGAGTTGTTGAATTCCTAAAATAAATATCATGTTTACACACGTTTTGAAAAAAGTAAATAATCTGTGAAATTTTACCACACATCGCCCTTGTACATTGATTGTGGTTTCTAGCTAATTATGATATATGTTATTTTACCTAAATTGGGCGATTGTTATAAATTTGATATTGACTTGTTGATTGCCTATTTAACTTGGCGTGTTGATATGTTTGATGTACTGCTATTGGATATATGCATCGCTGTGAGCATAGCATATTATTACCATGTATCTCTAATTTGCACCACTGTGAGCATGGTATCTTCGTGAAGGTTGGACACATGCATCGCTATGAGCATAGCATATTATTACAGTGTATCTCCACATTTACGCTGCTACGAGCATGGCATATTATTACTAGAGATACATAGATCTATTTATACCGGTGATTAAGGCAGTTATGTTGGCTGACCCGTGTTGATATATCAGTGATAGAGGCAGTCATGTTGACTGGAAAAATTAATCAAGAATAAATTAATAAACACTTTTACAATCTTGTTGGTGGTGGTTTTCCTACCTTTTCACTCCACTTTCGAAAACACGAAAATTCTTATCCCTCCAAGTTCCAAGGGATCAACTCGGATTAATAAACACGCATAAGGTATGGCTAGCCGCATGCCCTATCCCGCTCATAGATAGCTACCTCCAATTGGCTATAAGACAGGATTATATATATAGCTGGTATGATATCAGCAGAAAGACTAGCCACCGTCAGTCCATTCCGTCGAGTCGTCTTTCAAAGCCAATCCCAAGGTCCATCCTCGAGGTATCTAGTAATGAATTTAGTATAATATGTCCAACAACATTTCACTTAACATATCAATTCACCATGATAAACAAGTAATCACTTAATCAACATTAGGCTTATTCCAAGATAGATATGGTGATGATAAAAAAATATTTTTCAAAATCTTTTTTTTTAGTTTTCACACACAATCGCCAATTTTTGGTAAAATAGCATAAATCATGATCAAATTAACAAATAAAAACCAGTGAAAAGTTGGCAATATGTAGCTAGGATTCACAATCTTTTGGCTTGTCAAAACTCATATGAAAATAAATCGATTAGTATTCCATCTAGGAAATTCATTATTTTAGAGTATTTTGAGAACTCGAATAATTATGGCTTAAACAGATTAAGGCAGAGAAAGGAAGTTCGCGCAAACTTTCAAGTCCGATGCAAGAGTCAAAGAACAATGTGGAATGGAGCAGATAACAAATTATAGCCTTAACTCAAGAGGATCAAGCAACAATGATATATTTACTAGTATATATGTTCTTTCCCCAGCAAAAAAATCTCGTATTATCGAGTATACTCTCACCTCATAGATGCAAAGAAATCCTTAGCCATATGGATGCTAAAGTCCTTGTTCCCTAGTCAATCTAAGAATTTATCGTAAGATGACCTAAATCAATATTATATTAACTCTTTAAATCATAAGTGTATATATATATACCTAGCGTCCTTATTAAGCTTTAGTGTTTAATTTATTTTATCGTGTAGTATTTCTCTGATCTTGTTTCTATACCAAGATGTTTAAGGAAACTTAGTATAGAATTCTTATATAATGAATTACTAAGCAGACTACTGGTACTATTATCTTTAGCTTGTGCTATTGATAAGTCCCACTTATGATCTTGATGGATACCTACTCAATTAATTCGAGCACCTTTAGTTCTCTGTTAATGCATCCTTAATAATTCTACTAAATTGCATTGTCTGTCCAATATCTAATATATTAGTTAACATAATCATATCAATTCTTTTATCAAGATTGTTCTTTAACTCTACTTCATTTTGTTTGGTAATCCTTTCTTACATCTTATTCTAATGCTAAAATATTTGGACTTAAGTCATACCTGATCAACTGAGTAATTACATACTTAAACATTATTATTCATTTTCATTTAAACATGATGTAAATTTAGTTGTACGTGGGAGGCACACTACTTATTTATTAAGCTGTAGAATTTCATAGTTATTTTTATTCTTTACAATTATTTAACTCAAATCAATTTACTTTAGTTTATTGATAATTATGTGATCTATTGATACTTAGAGTATACTTAAATGTTACAAAGTGTAAGGTTCGACCTCATTTAGTATCACCTACTAAGTTTCCTAACAATTCAATTATATATCAAAGGGTCTATTTGATATTATTTAAATTCGTCTATTCTAATTCAATTAAATATCTTCATCATATTATAAATTCTAATTTAATTACTTAATCTTTCTATTAGCTAATTGCCGGGGATTTGTCCAAGTCTAATGTTTATCGCATATGATGTCACACAATCTACTTTGGGTTTTAAATTAAACTTTTATTCTAATATTTGTCTAAGTGAATTTTTAAAATGATAATCAATACAATTAATTTATTTTAGAAATGATTAAATTCTTATATTATTTGGCTTAATTATTTGATAATTATTCTTTCTAACTTTACTACAACTTTATTTACAAGGCATCATATTTTTAGGGTCCAGATCTCAGTGAGTTCGATACTTCTTAATTAAATAAGTCTAGTGTTCTAATTAATTTTTTTATTGTCAATAATCATGGATTTAATGTCTAATTCAAGCCCAGATTGTAATTTAATGATTATATTTGATATTAAAAGAGAGTCTCATATCAAGGTCCCAATTAGGATTACAATTCAATCAAATAACATTTGATTAAAGAGAATTTACCTAAGTTAGATCGAATTGGGATCCAATCTCAAGCCAAATATAGTCCAGATGAGTCCGAAATTAAAATCTGTGCTGACTATCTAAAAGCCGCCGCCATGCACTGCAGCTGAAAATGAACACCACTACCACCAAAATGCTCGCCTTGACGAGCCTAACCAAACCCCTCAATCAATTTTTCCTTCCGTCACCTCCTCACTAGTGAATTAAGCTAAAATAGCCACAAGAACCCTAACTCCTCCACTCGCGGCCACCTTCAAGCTCTCCATCTCCGGTGCTCAAAAATCAAATTCGAGACCATCACAACATTTCTCTCGACAAGCCCATTAAAACCCATTCATCAATTTCGACTTTCTACTGTCTGAAAGAGTAAACCCATCACTACCACCACCTTGCTCCTCAACCTACTTTTATTTCTCAATTTATCTGTTGTTTTTGAAGGTTTTGGGTATGGAAGTGATCGCCATGAAGAGATGAAGATTCCTATTGGTTTAGATTTGAGTTTTGAGTCAAGGTTTAAAAAATCCGAAGCTTGGGAGGTCTTAGGTCTTTATTTGAGAATTAGATAAAATTCCATCCTTCCTGGTATATATATAAGTTATTTTTGCAATTCTTCATTTTGACCCCCAAATCTTTCCACCGGTTTCAAAGCAATCCCCCAGCTTTCAACAGCCTTATATTTTGGTCCCAAGTTGTTAATTATGCCATCCAGCCTTTATTTCTTGCACATTAACCCCCATTGAGTACGCAAATTTAGCAATCCTAACTTTATTATTTTGTAGTCCCCAGACTTCTAACTTTCCCTAATTAGCACCTGAGTTTTAGAATTTTGGACAATCAAGCCCTTATCTCATTTACGAATAAATCCCTCAACTGTTAATAATTATTCATAAGCTAATTAAATTTATCCCAAAATTAATCTAAACCCAACTATTGAATTTGTATTTTATTTTGCTAAAACAATAATTTTAAGTTTAAGGACCCAAAATTTAGGGTGTTATAATACACATAGCATTTGTCTGATTACTACAAAGCACACACTATACTAAATATTTTCATCGAAGAAGTTTCAAGTCAGTAAGGTTCAGGAGTCACAATTAATGAGAGTGCTACCTTTGGTTGTGAAGAGAACAATTGTATCTTGAGAGGCTGCTTGTCAGAAGACCTTCATGCATTAGTGGAGGACGAATAAAGCCTTAAAGAAATTTTGTGGTATACAAGCTTCGATTCTACATCTTTTAATTTCGCATTAATATTCAAATAAGATTTCTTAATTTCTTGCATTATTTACATTTTGCTTTCAGTTTTTCAATCTTGTGTGCAATATATTATTAAGCACTATCAAGATTTCTTTCTACTATTATGTTACAAAATATGATATTCTAATTTCTTCTCATACGCAATATTTGAATTTGATTGTACGAGCACAAATACACATCATAAATTAAATATTTCCAACATTTATAGTCTAATTTCTTTAGTTGCATCCTTTCTCTATGGTTTTCCAGCATTCGTACACATAAATCTTCAAACAAAATAGATATTTTTTGAAAACTTGTGGATATAATAATTGAACATTTAACGTCTATGTTGCATCACGAGCCCATTTTTATTGGAGGACATAAACTAACATAATTACAATATACCAAAAACTACAATATTCAATTGAGCTTAAATCACATAAGATTGTTCATAATTTTTTAATATAATCATAATTTTTTAATATATTTAATTTTAACTATTTCGGCACCAAATTTTTATGTTTAACAAGTTATTTTGATGAAGAATTAATATAAGATCAAAAAGAAATGCAACATATAATAGTCTTCAATGATGGTTATTTTATAAAATGATCGATAATTTCTTAAAGACAATTAGTAGTCTTACATTTTGGCAACGGAAGAATTGAACACTTAAATAATGGGATGCTCTTCAAAGACATAGCACTAATTATTTGGATACATTATCCACACATGATATTTTTAGTAAATTATTCATTTATAGAACATATTTAAGTATGACTTTTCATTATGAATAGCAAAAGAAATGTGGCATCCCATTTCTTTATCACTTAAGAGAATTTATTAAAAATGAGAAGTATAAAAATAACTCCATAGGTTTTTGGTTCATTCTTGATGAGTTCCTGAATTGTTTGAGTCCAAAACATTGGCCTCTAATTATGCAACACCCATATATGACAAATAAATAACCTTTTAATTATACTAGTAGTTGCTTACACGCAGTTTCATGTATAAAATATTTTTGAATAATCATATTATTTGTACATATTCTCATATTCATTTACTAAAAATTAACATGCACATAAGATATATATTTATAATTTGCATAATTGTGAAGATACAAGGGCATCTTACTCATAAATCTCCAAACCCGCTTTCACTTTAGGAATTAGTCCTTGTCCATCCTTTTCTTAATTTTAACTCCCCACTTCAACTTTACGTTTTGAGTTGACTACTCATGTACTTATTTTGACCAAAACACCCCCCAAACCTTATTTTCTCTTCTTTTTCTTTTTGTTTATGTGACGAAAGAATTCATTTTCTCTCTTCATGATTTCTTTTCTCCTGTAGATTTCTCCCACGAACAGCAAATAAGACCATTTTTTTTCTTTTTTATGTTACTTTCGCCATTAGCAAATTGGTTCGGGAAGATCTTTAGCCCATTTATCGCCACTTTATTTTGAGCTGGAGTTTATTAATCGCGCAACAGTAGGTGGAAGAAGGTAAGAATTTGTAAATTTGAGCGTAATAAAAATATCTTTGAATGGTCCAAATGCTAAAACTGAGATATTAGGAAATTGTGTGTACAATGGAGGACTCTATATTCTGTCAATTTATAAAGGTGTGAGTTTGATAGAGTTATTGTTTCAGATTGGGAAAAATGGCCTGGAATTAGTTTTGAGCTCAATAAATTGCAATATTTCGCTCCACAACAGAAGATGTATGTCATTTTGGAAGCTTATAATGATGTTTTGAATATGATTTGATTGCATATTTTGCTTAAAATGGGCATCATTGATATGATGGTTGTCTGAAAAAATGAACTAGAAAGACGTGGAAGGAAAATCTATTATATGTGTTGGTATGTTTCTTCGTATTTTCATACTAGTATTGCATTAATTCTTTGTTATACTTCCGATGTGTTTTGATTAGTACCTAATTGTTATATGTTCTTCCTCATTAATAAGATACTTTAATTATACTTATCATACTTAGTAGTCTACTGTAATACCAAATTAGTGCAGTTTAGTACTTCCACTCTGATACTTCAATACTTCTGTTCAATCTGCACATTAGTAGTTATAGGAGTTTTGAGATGATAGATCATAAAAAATTGTGTGTTATGGATTTACATAGTTGGATTTACATAAATTGTGTATGTTGTAGAAAGAGATGATAGCAGATATTGCAAAAATGATACAATGTTTTGGAAGCAAGTTTGTGCTTCTATTGAGTAAAAGTCACTTTCCTACCATTTAGTGCAAGTTGATATGGCGACAAATTTGTTTACCGTTTTATTTTATATTTGTACTTGTATTACCATTTGCTATTACTTATTAAATAATATTTTGATTGATTTTATTTCTCTTCAATTAGGAAAAAAAGGATACAAAAAAGACAAAGATTTAAAAGAAGATGGATTATAAATAGACAGTATACATGTGCTTATGGTAGCTTCTAAATTCGTCCTTGTTTGGATGACATATTAAGTTGTAGCATTTGTACTACTATCGTTGTAGCATATATAAATAGCAATTGTAACATTTGTACTACTATCTTAATTGGAGAATTTTTATAGAATTATTTATGTTGTATACTTTGTAAAATATGAACATATCCTACTATCGTTTTAATGTGAAAGAAATCATGAATGAGTATTCTTTTTAACGATTGGGAAGGTTTACGTTGGAACTATTACCCAGATTTATTTTTCACTTTATTAGAAAAAGTGCCCAATTTTGGCAGTTATGTACTCCAGAACTGCATTTATGTACCAGTTTGCCAATGTTGTGTACTTATTTTTCGTGTTTATGTACTTACTTTTCCAAAGGCTGAGATGAGGCTCAATTCGATGTGTGAATCAACATATAAGACACCCCGACGTGACAAAACCATGGTTTGTTGAAGAAATAGTTTGGATACACATGATGTTGAAATGGTTTGAAACACAAACGCCTACATCCGACCACTTGCTCTCTCATTCATAGTAGTGTGAAACCGCTCATGATGATACAAAAAATCCCTAATGTGCTGATAATGATACGCCATGGTCTTACGATCACACAATGGCCAAATTAGATCGAATTGAACTCAATCCTTTATGTGCTGAGAATGATACTAGAAATCAACAAAAAAATACCTAATTTTTGGGAATTATGTACTCCAAAATAGTGTTTATGTACTTAATTTGCTAATGTTGTGTACTTATTTTTTGTGTTTATATATTTTCTTTTTCAAAGGTCGAGATGAGGCTTAATTTAATGCGTGCAACAACGCATAAGATACCCCGACGCGACAAAATCATGGTTTATTGAAGAAATAATTTGGATATGCACATGTTAAAGTGATTTGTAACACAAACACCTACATACAAACACTTGCAATTTCATTCATAGTAGTGTGAAATCGTTCATTGATGGTACCAAAAACACCTAATGTGCTGAAAATGACATGCCATGGTCTTATGATCATGCAATGGTCAGATTTGGCCGAATTGAACTCTATTTTTTATGTGCTGAGAATGACACCGAAAATCGGCAAAAAAATACCTAGTTTTTGCAGTTATGTACTCCAGAACTCTATTTATATACTCAGTTTACCAATGTTGTGTGCTTATTTTTTATGTTTATGTACTTATTTTTCCAAAGGCTGAGATGCGGCTCAATTCGATGCGTGCAACAATGCATAAGACACTCCAACATGACAAAATCATGGTTTGTTGAAGAAACATTTTGGATACACACATGTTGAAATGGTTTGGAACACAAACATCTACATCCAATCATTTGCGCTTTCACTCATAGTAATGTGAAATCGTTCATGGATGGTACTGAAAATCCCTAATGTGCTGATAATGACACGCTATGGTCTTATGGTCATGCAATTGCCAGATTAGGCCGAATTGAAGTCTATCCCTTATGTGCTGAGAATGATACCGAAAATCAGCAAAAAAGTGCTAGATTTGGCAATTATGTACTCCAGAACTGCGTTTATGTACTCAATTTGCTAATGTTGTGTACTTGTTATGCGTGTTTGTGTACTTGCTTTTCTAAAGGTCAAGATAGGGCTCACCTCGATGCATGAAACAATGTATAAGATACCCCGATGTGATAAAAATATAGTTTATTGAAGAAACAGTTTGGATACGCACATATTGAAATGGTTTGGAACATAAATACCTACATCTAATTACTTGCGCTTTCATTCAGAATAGTGTGAAATCGTTCATAGATGATACTGAAAATCCCTAATGTGTTGATAATGACACATGATAGTCTTATGATCACGCAATGGCCAGATTAGGCCGAATTGAACTCGATCTCTTATTGTTGAGAATGATATTGAAAATTGGCGAAAAAGTACCCAATTTTTGTAGTTATGTACTCCATAACTGCATTTATGTACTCAATTTGCCAATATTTTGTACTTATTAAGCATTTATGTACTGACTTTTTCAAAGGCCAAGATGAGGCTCAATTCAATGCGTGCAACAACATATAATACACCCCGATGCGACAAAAATATAGTTTGTTGAAGAAATAGTTTGGATACACACATATTGAAATGGTTTGGAACAAAAACACCTACATCCAATCACTTGCGCTTTCATTTAGAATAGTGTGAAACTGTTCATAGATGGTACCGAAAATCCCTAATGTGCTGATAATGACACGCCATAGTCTTATGATCAAGCATTGGCCAGATTAGGCTGAATTGAACTCGATCTCTTATGTGTTGAGAATGATATCGAAAATCGACAGAAAAGTACACAATTTTCGCAGTTATGTACTCCATAACTACATTTATGTACTCAATCTGTCAATGTTGTGTGCTTATTATGTGTGTTTATGTACTGGCTTTTCTAAAGGCCGAGATGAGGCTCAACTTGATGTGTACAACAACGTATAAAATACCCCGACGCGATAAAAACATGGTATGTTGAAATAATTTGGATACGCACATATTGAAATGGTTTGGAACATAAACACCTGCATCCAATCACTTGCGTTTTCATTCATAGTAGTGTGAAGTCATTCATGGATGGTATCGAAAATCCCTAATGTGTTGACAATGACATGCCATGGTCTTATGATCATGTAATGGCCAAATTAGGCCAAATTGAACTTAATCTCTTATGTGCTAAGAATGATACCGAAATTGGTCAAAAAGTACCTAGTATTGGCAATTATGTACTCCAAAACTACATTTATGCACTCAGTTTGCTAATGTTGTGTACTTATTTTTCGTGTTTATGTACTTATTTTTTCAAAGGTTGAAATAAGGCTCAATTCGATGTATGCAACAATGCATAAGATACCCCCATGCTACAAAACTAAGGTTTGTTGAAGAAATGATTTGGAATACAAACACTTACATCCAACCATTTGTGCTTTCATTTATAGTAGTGTGAAACTGTCATGGATGGTACCAGAATTCCCTAATGTGCTGACAATAACATACTGTGGTCTTATGATCACGCAATGGCCAAATTATGCTAAATTGAACTTGATCCCTTATGTGCTGAGAATAATACTGATAATTGACAAAAAAATACTTGATATTGGCAGCTATGTACTCCAAAACTGTATTTATCTACTCAGTTTGCAAATATTGTGTACTTATTTTCATATTTATGTACATGCTTTTCCGAAGGTCGAGATGAGGCTCAATTTGATGCGTGCAACAATGCATAAGACACCCTTATGCGATAAAATTGTGGTTTGTTGAAGAAATGGTCGTGATAGTACATGTTGAAATGGTTGAGAACTTAAATGCCCAGATCCAACTACTTGCGCTCTCATTCATAATAGTATAAACTATTGCTGCAAGAGCCATATAAATCCTCCTAACACCACCATGGAAAACTAGTGAGCCTATCATGACTATATGAGTCCTAGGACTAATATGCCATGATCTTATGATCATGTAATGTCTAGATTAGGTCAAATTGAACTCGATCTCTTATATGATGAGAATGATACCGAAAATCAGCAAAAAAGTACCCATTATTAGTAGTTGTACTCCAGAACTGCGTTTATGTACTCAGTTTGCCAATGTTGTGTACTTATTTTTCGTGTTTATGTACTTATTTTCTCAAAGGCCAAGAAGAGGCTCAATTCGATGCGTAGAACAACACATAAGACACCCTAATGCAACAAAATCATGGTTCATTAAAGAAAATAATCGTGATAGTACATGTTGAATGGTTGGGAACTCAAACACACGCATCCAGCCACTTGCACTCTCATTTAGAGTAGTATAAACCATTAATACATGAGCTAAATGAATCCTCTCGACACCACCATCAAAAACAAGTGAACATATCATGACTATATGACTCATAAAGCTAATACTCCATGGTTTTATGGTCATATAATGGCTACATTAGGCCGAATTGAACTTGATCTCTTACGTGCAGAGAATGATACCAAAAATCGACGAAAAAGCACCCAGTATTGGTACTAATGTATGTTGGAATAATGCCCGACAAGAATATCGGATTGGCTTTGTAAAAGCTATTTCCTTGTAAAACAATCTTGATTGAATGATATTCTTTATATGGCTATCTTCATCTTATGCTTCATATTACTTCACTTACATTTGGATGAAGCCCTTAGATCACACATGACTACGGGACTTGGTTTGATGACCATGGAATAAGTCTTACACGATCGTGATCTTAAATTTTCCAAGTCATAGGATCTTTGGAGATGAGGCATCTAAGATCCGGATAGATTTGCACTAAATATGCATAAATCTAAGAGTTGGATATTGCTCCGTTCCATGAGCAATCTGTATGAGATACGGATGCATGTTAGTAGGTGCTTGTTAGACAACAAGGCACTGAAGACCCTCTGGAGAATCCATTAGATAGTCGTAATGGCAAGTCGGTAGTGGTTAATTTGCCCGCCTATGCTAGTGCATATTATTAGTCCTCTGACCTAAGGATCCATGGTAACCTTGTGTCAGGTCCTTATGTTTTGACTCTTTCTTGACCACTTAGTGGGTCTTTCGGGTTGAGGTTGGGTATGAGCTACTTTGAATGGAGGTTTGTGAGATCCAAGATGAAATCCGCCTCCTCACTTTTGTGAAAAGCGAGTGCATCTCCTATGCATTCTATAATGATCGATTCCAAGAAATCCTTGCGCAAGGTGGTGTGACAATTTGGAAAAAGAGTCTTCCAAAGGTGAGGTCACACAAGGGAATCAAACATTGAGAATAGAGACATAGTATTAAGGCTATTGGGGAGCCGACAAATATCTTACCCTAGGCCTCTTTCGAGAGATAAGAGACAGAAGGACCGTATTTGAATGGTATGCGTAGACTTATGATGGTTCTCCAGAATATTCATTTCGGCTAATTAGTTGGGCTCCATGGGCTTAAGGTTGGACATCGACCATGGAGATTGGGTACTCTTCAATTAATGAGATTAATTGAATTGAGTCGATTAGTTTAAAAGTAGTTTTAAACTAAAATGAATATGAGATATTCAAAAGTCACAAAGAGTTGTGAGCCCATGTCCAATGAATGGTAGAACCTATTGGGGCATACACAAAAGCCAAATAGCTTCCAAAATTGGTGGAACAATTTTCCAAGTGTTGGAAAAATCACCCTTGGGTGACCGATTTTCAAAGGTCCAATCCAACGGTCAATTTTGGTTTGATTAATTTAAGTGTTAAATTATTCAACTAATTTAAGAGTTAAATTAAACCAATAATTAAGGAGTTAATTATTTGGTACCATGATTGACCATCAATTGGACAAGTTGACTAATTTAAGCTTAAGAGTTAAGCTAGTTTGATTTAAGAGTTAAATCAAAGGTTAATTAATTAAATTAAAGTGTTAATTTGATTAATGGGAAGAATAATTTTTGGAGGGAAAATTTAAATGAAGTGTTCATTTAAATTAGCATCTTAATTAATTTGGAATTAGATTCCAAATGAAATTGAAATGCACTTGAAATTCAAGTAAGACTTGAATTTGAATTTTACCAACTTGGCATGCCACTTGGGCGGTCACCTTGAGGAAGGTGTGATGCCAACTAGTATCATACCTTCCACCCTCTATATATAGATATAGATAGCATGCAAAATTCGAAATAAGCTGCTGAAAAGTGTGAGAATTATATTCTTGCATTCCCTCCAAAATCTCTCTCTCCATGCATTGCATCATGAGTTGAAACTTTGCATTCCTTCTTCTTCCCAACCTGAAAATCGGCTTCCTCTAACTCATTTTCTCCTATATAACTCCAGCTTCTAGTGAGGGGAAATTGGAAGATTTTTTGGTGTGTGGATCATTTCAATAGAGGCAAGGCGATTGACTTGCTCAATTTTGGAGATCCACCTGCAGTAGCTTCCGGTTGGAGAATTTTTATGGAGTGATCCGGAAGGCTTTTTGGCTCCAATTTTTCACAGTAGCTTTCCATATGTGTGGAGGTGTTCCAAATTTAATTTTGTGAATTTTGGACCAGTTTATCCTTGACAATTGTTGTCATCTTTATACTGTGCCAGATCCAGATAGTTTCTGGACTTGTGAGAGATAGTTGATCTTCTCCTTGAATTTGAGCCACAAGAGGTAATTCTTCATCCTAATCCAGATCTATAGCATGTCTTGATCCTTGGGATATCGAGTAGCTTAGTTTATTTCATGCTTATGAATGTTGATTTATTGATCCTAATGCTACTCTAACCTTCAATGTACTCCAGAACTACATTTATGTACTCAGTTTACCAATATTGTGTACTTATTTTTGTGTTTATGTATTTGCTCTATCAAAGGCCGAGATGGAGCACAATTCGATGTGTGCAACAATGCATAAGACACCTCGATGAGATAAAACCATAGTTTATTGAAACAATTATTTGGATATGCACATGTTGAAATAGTTTGGAACGCAAACACGTACATCCAACTACTTGTGCTTTCATTCATAGTAGTGTGAAAACGTTCATGAATGGCACCAAAAATCCCTAATGTGCTGATAATGACACTCCGTAGTCTTATGATCACGCAATAGCTAGATTAGGCCAACTTGAACATGATCTCTTATGTGCTGAGAATGATATTGAAAATCGACAAAAAAGTACCCAGTATTGGCAGTTATGTACTCCAGAACTGTGTTTATATACTCAGTTTGCTAATGTTGTTATTTTTCGTATTTATGTACTTGCTTTTCCAAAGGCCAAGATGAGGCTCAATCCAATGCATGGAACAACACATAGGACACCTAATGCGACAAAATCTTGATTTGTTAAAGAAATAGTCATGATAGTACATGTTGTGATGGCTAGGCATTCAAACACACACATCCAACCACTTGCACTCTCATTCAGAGTAGTATAAACTATTGATGCATGAGCTAAATGAGACCTCCTAACACCACTTTTGAAAACCAGTGAACCTATCATGGCTATATGACTCCTGGGGCTAATACTCCATGGTCTTATGGTCCAGTAATGGCCAGATCAGGCCGAATTGAACTCGATCTCATATATGATGAGAATGATACCGAAAATAGTCGAAAAAGTACCCATTATTGGAAGTTATGTACTCCAAACTGCATTTATGTACTCAGTTTACCAATGTTGTGTACTTATTTTTCCAAAGGCTGGAAAGAGGCTCAATTCGGTGTGTGGAACAATACATAAGATACCTCCATGCGGCAAAATCATGATTTGTTGAAGAAATGATAGTGATAGTACATGTTGTAATAGTTGGGAATTGAAACACACACATCCAACCACTTGCACTCTTATTTAGAGTAGTATAAACCATCGATCCATGAGCTAAATAAATCCTCTCATCACTACCATCGAAAACCAGTGAACCTATCATGACTATATGACTTGTAAGGCTCACCATGGTCATATGGTCACGTAGTGGTCAGATTAGGCCGAATTGAACTCGATCTCTTATGTGCAGAGAATGATACCAAAAATCGACGAAAAAGTACTTAGTATTGGTAGTTATGTACTCCAAAACTATGTTTATGTAATCAGTTTGCTAATGTTGTGTACTTATTTTTTGTGTTTATATACTTTAAAACTACGTTCATATATGTTGAGTTATACTACTTATGTACTTATTTTGAGCTAACATGTAACATACATACATATATATCTTTAGCAGCATGTACTTATAAATAAATTTCTAAATTATACTATAAATTGTAAACACCATCCATTCTAGTCATCCAAATATACAAATTATAAATGTTAGCCACTAAGAATGTCAAAAATACTGAAACACGAAATAACAAAATAGTCAATTTGTCCAGATAATAACCATCTGAACATCATCATTCTCCCTTGAAATATATTAAACTATGCTTGTCGGTTAGAATTGTTACAACAATATGTGTTTGATATGCATCCATAGAACATTCGTTTGTATATTGCCAGAAATCATTCATGCTTTTGCATAACACTTAGCCCAAAGACATACATAAACTCCATAGTCCAGGTCCCGATTTTGTTGGAAACTAAAACATATCTGCACTTCTTTTAATGGCACAATATACCTAAAGTAGTGTTTTAGGTATCTAGTCAACCTACAAAAGTATTTGTTAATTTTTATTCAAATACTTGGATGAACGTATCACAAATATAAACGAACTTACAAAAACTTTTATTACTGCTTTCGTCTGGGGAGACCATGATGAGTTCATTTGTATGAACTTCTTCTCAGTCATGTCCAACACAAGAAGGAACCAATGATAAGATATTAATGGGGAATATATAAATTTGCACTTATTCAGCACATCTAAATTCAGCTCTTCCAAGAACTTGAACGTGCTCAATTGACCAATAAATTTTGGAATTTCATCTTGTTTTACAGCATGCCTCTTATTTGCTTTCTCATGTTCTCTCAAAATTTTCCCCTATCAACAATTAATGTTAGAACTTGTTAAATCAAGTTATTTGTAGTTGAAAATACAAAATAAACACTACATACCTGTACGTATGGAGTCAGACACCAAATATCGTGATCATAGTTTTCTCTGAATAAAGAGCTGCACAAGATCTTTATGTAGCAGTCAATTAAGTCTGACCTCAACTCTTTCTTGAACAACATATTGCAAAACACATATCCTCCAATTTGAAGATCAGGCCCTTCCAAAATAATAGCACTACAATAATAAATCATCATGTTACTTAAATAATAAATATACTATAAAAAGAATAATGTGTATTTACTATAATTACTCCATTTTATCTCGTTGCAAATATGAGTCAATAATTTCTCTTCTTTATCAAATATCTCAGACCACCCTCTATAATCCGTTCATCATCAAAACTTATTAAAGAAGTCCTCATTATCTAATAAATTGGATTCTGCAGATCCAATCTCTATGAACTCAGTATTTTAGACGTATTTCATCTTCTCCTATCAAAAATGCAATACACATCCAACACTTCAGTCTAGCTATGTAGTATATTTTCTAACGCAATTCAATATTTATCTCACTTACATTAAGTACAAAAACTCCAAAATGTAGTTTTTAAAACTTGTATACACATACCTTCTTTTTCTTACCACGATCCTTATAAGCAATCTGCTTCACTCTTGTCCTTCATGGTGTGGTGCTAGGTGTAAAAATATCCATTTCTTTTCTTGTTTTGGCTGTCTCATCTCGGTCTCGTATACTTTTCATGATAGAAGTTATGGTCACTTCCAAGGATAGAACATCCCCTAATTCGGACTTTTAGGGTGAATTCCACCATTATCATCTTCCTCTTGCTCTTTTTCCACCTTTTCTTTTTCCACCTTTTCTTTTTCCTCCTCTTCTCCCTATTTCTCTTCCTCTTCTTCCTCTATTTCTTCCTCATTATCTTCTTATACCTATTCTTCTGGCTCTTTTTCTTTTGATTTCCCTTTGTCTTTCTCCTCCTCTGCCTCAACTTAAATAGCAAGTCCTTTATTATCAGTAATTCTATCTCTTTCTCTTTTTCATTCAACATTCCTTACAAGCCACACACATCAACAGTTAGTGCTCTGTGATGTATTTGTAACAATAATTTCTTCTCATTAGGGAACGGATAAATATCCAAATCCTATTCAAACATAACTCTACAGCTTAGTTTGTAATTTTATATATACATGAAACTACTATAACAACAAAGATAAGGAATATAAGTTATTACCATATTTCTAGTAATTTTCATGAATTTGTCTTCTGCATCAGCAACTTTCATGGGGATCTTACTCTCATACCATCGAAGAAATCATGGAAATGAATGCAAAAAATTTTCCATTCCCAAGCAAGGAATGCGCTCATAAGCCCAAGCCGATCATTCAAAAGAAGAATTACGCAATGTTATAGTTACTCAATAATAGTAATAAAAAATATTAATAGTAACAATGTAATTAACTTACCATCAGGTCAATACTACATCCATTAAAGTATTTCTTTTTTGAACCTTTTCCCATTTCACCTCCTAGATGCACTAAAATCTCATCATGATAAAACTTAAATGCATGAACTCCCCATGCATAAAGGCCAACAGAAGATAAATTGTCCATGTACGACAAAAAGAATCTACGTGTTGAATAGTTACTAGTTGGAAATAAAATAGAGTTGAAAACTAGTAGTAGGTATATCCTAACAAAATTATCTACATCTAAATCACTATGTTTTTCTGCCAACTCTTTCAATCTTTTACAAATCTCGACTCGGGTGACATTCTTATTTTTTCCTTCAAATAATCGTTTAACAGTTTCTGACTCTATCTGTATATCAAAATTCATAAGTAGCCCTACGTGTTGCAAACCCACAATGATAGAAAAGTCCCTTGCAGTAAAAGAAAGCCTGATATCGTTACCAAATAAAAGAACAAGACCTAATATCAAACATCCTTAAGAAAGCTTCAACTCTAATAACACTAGTGCTTCAGTATGTCTGAAGCTTATCTTACCATCCAACTTTTTCATAATATTTTTAAAGTAACCTGGAGAGCATTGAGAATATAGCTAGAAGTCTCTGTAACCTTAGGAGTTTGGTGTGCAAGTCCCCGAGTTTTAGCCATTATTTCTACATAAAAGAGAGACATACAGAACTATATAAATACTGCATTGGAGGTTTTGGAACAACAAATCACAATTTAAATATTGAAAGTTTGAATTTTGTACCAAAAAGACTTGCACAGAATTCTGAATTGGAGGTTTTGTGTACTGCAACTCACAATTTAAATATTGAAAGTTTCAATTTTTGTGCAAAAAAAAAGTGCACAGCATATTAATTTAAAGATTTTGTGTACTGTAAATTCAAAATTAAAATACTGAAAAATTAAATTTTGCTACTGAAAAAACTAGAACATAATACTGAATTGGAGATCTACATTGTGAATCACAATTTAAATACTGAAAATTTGAACTTTGATACCATATTATTTGAAAATAATACTAATCATATTAATCATGAGTTTGCAGGAATGGATGCCCAAAAAATGCTTAAACATGATGTATATACATCATATACACCATAAATCAGATAATATCTCTAAAATTCAGTTGCAAACAACTAATATACACTACACTTTATATGAATTATATAATTACTAAATTCAGATAACTGATATTTGAAATATACAATTAAAACAATAATTGAAATATAAATTGATAATATTCAAGTACCAAAAAACTTATATTAGGATTTTTTTTTAATAAAAGAAAAGACCAACCGTGGTGAATTGAGTATATCAAAATTAAGCCTAAAATAATTAAAACCAACACCAAACAAGAAGCAAACAAATTAATTTACTTTATTTCTTTCTGTATTTCAATGCAAAACTAACATAATAGAAAATTACACAAATTACTTCGTAGGTTGTGCAATTGAGGGGCAAAAATAGAAACCTTTCTAGCTACGATCACAAAAAGAATGGAGAAAAATCGGTCCCCAAATAAGAAAGTGAAAGAGATGAAGATTTCGTTGCAACACCAGCATGAAAATACAAGCAGAGCGTCGCTGCAGCACTAGACATTGGGTTTGCACAAATAGAAGAAATGGGAAAAGAAAAAAGGGAGGGAAGGGGAAGAGAAAATATGAGTTATGGCGAGTGTTATGTGAGTAACGTTTTTTGTTAGTGGCAAAGTGGAGGGTTTTTTGTCATTTTCAATTTAAGTGGGGGATTCTTTGTCTTTTTCATTCAAGTTGGGAGTGAACTCAAAAATAAAGCTGGAAATGAGGAATTAAAACTGAAAAAAGGGTGGATGGGGACTGAATCCTAAAATGAAAGTTGGTTTGGGGATTTTAAGCCAATTAAACCAAAGATACAATTCACATAAAGTAAAAATGCTATAGGCCATTACCATATTAAAGGAAAAAGGAAATATAAAGACCAAGAAAACATTGAGCTTAGCTTGGTTATTTGAACATGTAAACTTTATAGGATAAGTAAAAGGGCAAATTTGATATATTTGAATATTGGTATCATAACTTCCACTTTAAAGATAAAAGATGCTTTCTTTTTATAATAATATAGATGACATTTATATATGAGACTGAAAGCCTAATTTGTGTCTAAAGTGATGTTTTTTGGGTCCTTTTACATAATTATCTTTCATTCTTTCAAAAATTTAAAAAGAAATGTGACATAGAGAGTAAAATTCAAAAATATGGATACGTTACATAGTTGTGATACCAAATTTTATATTTCAAATTTAGGCTTATGTCAACATCTATTTACACTATTTAATAGGGTTGTAACTATAAATAGCATAATATTACCAAATAAATTGATAGATATATTATTTTCCTATTACCACATTTACAACTATATTTCTAATGTTTCTAAAAGAATAATTTTTTTATAATTGTTTTTGGTAGTATTTCAAATATTTACAATCAATTTTTTGCATTGGATTATCTTGGTCATGATTTAAATCTAAATTTAAAAATTGAATATTGAAAAAAATACTTATTGAAAATTTTTTTACACGTAAATTTGATAATCTATTTTTCATTCTTCTTAATTAATTAATATTATTTTAATATATTAAAATTATTATTAGTACAATTTACTGGGGCACATTTCATTTGGAATGTAGATAGTGGTGGAGATTTGAATAGAAGGAGATAGATGAAATTAAATAATATAATGGTCTCTTTGATATAGAATATTGGTCTTACAATTAGGTGCAATTATAATCTACCCTAATCTTTGATGCATATTTGATGTGTAGGATTATGTAGATAAAAGATAATATTGCCCCTAATTCATATCAATGTTCAAGAGGGCGAAAGTGGAATAACAAAAAAAAGGACAAGAATGGAACAAAGAAATTAAGGGGGGGAGGGGGGATCGCACCCTAGGGGCATGATTACAATAGTAGCATGTAGCTGCAATAGTAGCGAGCCCGAATCAAAATTCGGGTTGGCCCACTGCTGTTATAGTCTATATCAAACATGTCATTACCTGAGATTACTCCAGCTAATAGTGACTATTACCCCAATACAAATGCGCCTTTTCTTTTATTACATTCCTTAGTTTCCATCATTCTTTTTCTTTTTCTTAATTAAATCTATGATTGCAAAACTTTACAAAGAATTACAATTTTTATATTTATAAAAAATTTATTCTTTCTTTATATTAAAAAAAACTGCTTGCTATAACAATGTGCATGAGTGTTTATATATAGGTCCCGTTTGATACTAAAAACTATTAATCTCACCTAATCATGGCCTGATAAGATTAGGGATTATTTTAATGGATTAATATACCTGTTTGATATTGAAGATTGTAGTTTAGATTATAAATTCCATAATCTTGTATTGCTATTTGATTTAAAAGACTATTTTCTTAAATTTCACTGTTGCCCTCATTTGCATTCATTTGTCCATCTCAAAATGAGGGACAAATTCGTCCATGCATTTTTTAGTTGATCTGGCAAAACTACAATCTCCCTCCAACCATGGGATGATAATTGGGCCCAATCGCATGAATAGTACGGGCTCAGTGTGGGCTCTAAGTCAATTTTGACTCGGCTTGTTGCCATAATCCTTCTATCAAACAGGTTACTAACATGAATTAGAAGGACTACTCACTGTAATCTTCCATATCAAATGCGGCCATATAATACACACACACACACACACACACAAATGAGACTAAATGGTTAATGAACATAAGCCCTAGGGATTTAACCTACTGACTAAGAATTCACCTTAATTTTTTTAAGGATACATTATGATTTATGACATATTATCAAATGATCATATCAAGTTAATTAAATTAAAAGGTTTTTAAGAATATTGATACAACATTTCGTGACTAATTAAGTGACGTACACATTTACACTTTATAATTATTTATAATTAGTCATTAATGACACACTTGATGCGTCCATTTCACTAATATCATTATTAAATTATTTACACAGAAAAAAAATTGTATAAACACAATAGCATACATAAGAGGTCTTAACTATGAAAACATTTTGTATTTGGAATTCGGATGGAAGAATCCTTGGTTGAGAAAATGATTTCAAATAACAAAACTCAAGATTTGTCATCAACTATGACATAAAATTATATGGCAATGAATTTATCACGATGGATTTTAAATCCTCAGCATTAAATTCCTCAATCCAAATACAATTATATCTTCATAAATTGGTTGTGTGATTTTGAAATTTTTTCGCGATGTGATTACAAAATTTTCTCTGTATTCTAAATTTATAGTTCTTTTAATTTTTAGAGTTATTATCAAAATAAAATATTCTTTTATAAAACGGTTAATTAGGATTAAATCCCTTTACCTACTTTCATTTTACATTTTACTCCCGACTTGATTTTCTAAACACTAAACTCCCTACCTTTTCCAAAACTTTAGGAATCACTCCCCAAATCTTTGCAGAAGACTTAAATACCCTTGTACCTAGCCAAAACAACAGGAAAAAAAAGAAGCAAATGGTGGTTTTTTTCTCCCCACTCTATCAAATGACAACTTTTCTTCGAAAGTACTTTTTTTTTTCCTTTGGAATTTTCTTCTCTTCTATAGAACAAAAGGCATGAAAAAAATCCTCTCATCTGCCAACAAAAGGGCGTGAATGAATGAGAGAACAGAAAAGAGAAAACAAAATCGATGCAAGGAGAGAAAAAAAAAAAGAAAAAAAATTATACTTCTCTGCAACTGTGCGAAAATGGAACAACCAAGAGCACCAAGAAGGAGCGAAGAATAGAAGGAAGAGAACACGGTTCAAAAAGGTATGTTTTCTGCTACTCGTTTCGTAGACTTTGCTCTCTTTCAAATGTGCGTGTTTTTCAGTTTTATAAGTTTTGCAAGTAGATTTTCTCATATTTGTTTGTTTGAACTCTTTTTAGTTGTTAAACCCATTTGTTATATGTATGATTTTTGTTGTAATATTTGAAAATCTCCTATTTGTACTTGAAAGGTAAGAAAGTTATACTTCACTTTTTTAGGGTTTATACTTCTTATACCTGAAATTTTACTTTGAAATTATTTGAAAGTGGTAGTATATAATCTGTTTATGTAAAATACATTTTAGAAGCAACTGTAGTACAAAACATTCAATCTTGCAGTACACATGATCTAAAAGTGGTAGTATATAATCTGTGTATTTGAAATACATTTTATAGAAACTATAGCACAAAACATACAAACTTTCAATACACGTTATCTGAAAGTGTAGTATATAATCTGTGTATCTAAAGTACATTTTACAAGCAACTGTAGTACAAAAGATTCAACCTTTCTGTACACGTTATCTGAAAGTGTAGTATATAATATGTGTATCTGAAGTACATTTTAGAAGCAATTGTAGTACAAAACATTCAAGCTTTCAGTACACATTATGTGAAAGTAGTAGTATATAATAGTACAAAACATTCAAGCTTTCAATATACATTATCTGAAAGTGGTAGTACATAATCTGCATATCTAAAATACATTTTAGAAGCAACTATAGTACAAAACATTCAAGCTTTCAATATACATTGTCTGAGTGGTAGTATATAGTTTGTGTATCCGAAGTATATTTTACAGGCAACTATAGTACAAAACATTCAATCTTTCAATACACGTTATCTAAAAGTGGTAGTATATAATATGTTTCTATACTAATTTTTCTTTATTTGATTGCATCAAAGGCAAACATAATGAGGTCTGCTCTCGTTGCTCCCCCCAATATTTTTAGACTAAATTGGAGCATGTGAAATCCAAGATGGGGTCAAAATATTTTGATGCATTGAAGAAGACTCATTTATATATATATATATATATATATGGATATATGCCTAAGTCAAGTTCTAGCTTCATTCAGCTTGAAGCTATACTTAGGAATTTTGATGCAAAACATTTGTCATTTCTTTTTGCGGAGTAAGTTGAACTTTCATTTTCTGCAGCCAAATTTTCTATGGTTTTAGGGTTACCACATGTGGGGTAATCAGTTGACATAAGATTGAAGATGAAGTCTTCAACTATGGACCGTCTTTTTTCCAAATATTTGAAGAATATAACAAGATTGAACTAGCAAAAATGTTTGAGGAGTATATGTATAAGGATAGTGATGAGGACTTAAATGATTTTTGTAGGTTGTATATACTTTTTGTTTTTAATTATTTTCTGTTAGGAAAGCTTCTAATTATTGGGCTCCACGATTTTTCCTACCATACTTGGACTATTTGTCAAGGTTCGATTTGTATGCATGGGGCCATAGCTACATACTTGGACTATTTGTCAAGGGTCGATTTGTATGCATGGGGTCATAGCTGCATACAACTTTCTTGTCAAATATATGAAGAACCATGTAGGAGGAGTAGGTGGAGAAAGTAGCAAGAAGAAATACCTTGATAGGTGCACATGAAGTTTGATGGTAAGTGATTTTCATTTTACTAATAGCATTGATTATATTTATATTTAAGTGAGTAATTTTTTAATTTATAAATGACAGGCAGGCATGGGTTTAAGAACACATCTCATCATTGGGTTCACCAAAAAGTTTGTTTGATTTTCCACGCTTTTACCAATGGAAGGATAGCAAACTACTTAAAGTATTTTTTTTTTTACTATTTGTTGATATTTGTACTCAGTTTCTTGGTATTTATACACTATCTGTTTGTACTTCATTAGTTGATATTTCGTACCTTACTGATTTATATATTGTACTTTATATCTGATCTTTAATACCTCAATGGTTGATATTTGTACTTAATGTCCTAATCTTTTATACTTCAATGGTTAATATTTATACTTAATGTGCATAGGTTTTATACTTCAATGATTGATATTTGTACTTAATACCCTGATGTTTTATACTTCATGTTGGTAATATTTGTACTTAATTTGCTAATTTTTTGTACTTCAATGGTTGATATTTATACTAATAGGTGCAGAGATTTTATACTTCATTAGTTTGTTTCGCTAACTTAATGTACTGATATCTTATACTTGATGTTGGTGATATTTGTACTCAATGTGCTGATGTCTTATACTTCATTGGTTGATATTTGTACTTAATGTACGGATCTTTTGTACTTCAATAGTTAATATATGTACTTCATGTGCAAAGACTTTATACATCATTGGTTGGTATTTGTACTTAATGTGTTGGTATCTTAGACTTCATCTTGGTAATATTTGTACTTAATGTGCTGATCTTTTGTACATTAATGGTTGATATTTGTACTTAATGTGCTGATCTATTGTACTTCAATGGTTAATATTTGTACTTCATATACAAAGGTTTTATACTTGATTGGTTGGTATTTGTACTTAATTTGCTGATATCTTATACTTCATGTTGGTGATATTTGCACTTAATGTGTTGATGTCTTATACTTCATTGGTTGATATTTGTACTTAATATGCTGATCTTTTGTACTTTAATGGTTAATATTTGTACTTCATGTGTAGAGGTTTTATACTTCATTAGTTGGTATTTGTATTTAATGTGTTGATGTCTTATACTTCATGTTAGTGATATTTGTACTTAATATGCTGATATTTTGTACTATAATGGTTGATATTTGTATTTAATATGCCGAGTTTTTATACTTTAATGGTTTATATTTGTACTTAATCTATTGATGTCTTATACTTCATTGGTTTGTATTTGTACTTAATGTGCTAATATTTTATACTTCATGTTGGTGATATTTGTATTTAATGTGCTGATGTCTTATACTTCATTGGGTGATATTTGTACTTAATGTATTGATTTTCTATACTTCAATGGTTGATACTTTGTACGTAATGTGCTGATGTTTTGTACTCCAGGAAACAAAAGACATTAGTCTGATCCAAATAGAAGATGAATCAAGCATCCCAAAGAGGGAAACGCTTGATCATTAGAAAGGAATAACTAATTATAAAGGTCGTGCTCGTATTCCACAACATAAGCGAGAAGTCATCGACAACTTTCTCTGAAGAAATGATTTGAGGTAAAAACAGTTTGCTTATGATTTTTTTTTTAACAAATTGGTGTATGAACTAACAATTAAAACTTATACTTGTGTATAATGACTATTTGGGTGGGAAGAAAATACATTCTAAAAGGAAGACACCTTTGCGAGCTGTTATTTGGGGAGTGCTTTTGTGGTGATGTATTGGAGTGCTACATGTCGATATTACTTAGCCCATCTATCAGGAAAGAGTGTCACCATGATGTGTGGTTTAATTCCACGATAGCGTAGGTATATGGCAATTTCCTAACTTAATTTAGTTCACATTATAAATGAGATTAACCATTTGTTTTAAACTTCATAGGCTGATATCTTAAACTGACTCGAGGGACGAACATCCAGGATATACAAGATGAAGAATTTTTCGAGTTCATATCTGGACTTAACTCTTTCACATGTAAAGATTTGGAAGAGATCACCTTGGATATTGTAAACACGTGTCGTTAGATACTGTTATCGATTAATCGGGACCATCACTGGTTCTTGGTTGTCCTCGACCATAGCAACTCGTGCTTTCATGGACATGAATTCAATAATGGCCCCTGAATACAAACCGGCGGCTACTGCCATTGTAAGTTTGCTTGCTTTCCGAAAAATGAAGTTCATAAAGTATGGAGTCAACAACTGATCAATATTTTTGTAGGTTTCGTTCTATTCTTGGTACATAAAGCTTTCATTGGGGTGCGATGTGGACGAAAGCATGATAGTACGAAAATGTTGATAGCAACAAGGTTCGTTAGATTATGGTGTCTTTGTGTGCCTTTGGGTATAATGTTTTGCTAGACACACCAGCAATTTCTGGAGGTATGTTAGAAAACGCTCTATGGATACAATTCGTGCACATATGACATACACCTTTTTAAGTCATGAAAATACAAGGGTTTGAATTTCAATGATGAATGGAAATTAATTTGAATTTCATTGACATTTTGGATAATTTTATTAAGGTTATTCTATATATAAGTACACGTTTCCATCGAAGTGTATATAAGATCATCTTTTGTACAAATATTGCCCAACAAAGTACATATGTTGTTATATTGAAGTACAAATATCAACCAACAAAGTACATATGGTGTTATATTGAAGTACAAATATTGCCCAACAAAGTACATATGTTGTTATATTGAAACATTGTAGTGAGGTTCAGTGTAATCTTCAGGAAATGAAGTATAAATATAGAACAAACGAAGTATATGTAGTGTTATGTTGAAGTACACTTCAATTAAAGTAAAATATTGTAGCGATGTCCAGTACAATACGTGGGAAATGAAGTACAAATATAGAACAAACGAAGTATATGTGGTGTTATGTTGAAGTACACTTCAGTTAAAGTAAAATATTGT